>CM039674.1:99272267-100737940 GCA_022496015.1 Hordeum marinum | reverse complement strand
CGAGGCCACCGGCGAGTAGCTCGTGCTCGCCCGCATCCAACGGGGGCCAGAGGAGGCTGCGGGGTCGCCGGAGCTCGCCAGAAACAAGCTTGTGGCGGTGGCCGGAGCTCGGGCTCGAACCAAATTGGGATGCAGAGCATGGGGCGACTCAGCAAGGGGCTCTACAAGGTCCTGGGAACTCCAGAAGTTCAACCCCGCACTCGCACACGAGCTTTGGGGGTTGTGCGCTCGACGGTGACATGGCCGGCGGCGGGGTGGACTCGGGTCCGGCGATCTTGCGTCCTAGGGCACGAGAAAGAGAGGGAGAATGCGAGGATAAGGGGGAGCAGCTCACAGGGATGACGATGAGCTAGCTAGTAGGCTCGGGGATGATCGGACGGCACCAAACGACGGCGATGATCCACGGCAACCGGCGGAGGGGATTCGGCGATGAAGGCGAAGCAGAGGGCTCCCAGCTCGATTCCTCCGTCAAGGGGCTTTAGGGGCTCATGGCGGAGCTGCTGGCTGGGTCAGGGGGGCTAGGCGACGGCTGGAGCTACCGGCGGCGATGGCGACGCTCTCGGCAGGGGGAAGACGAGAGAGAGAGCGAGGAATGGAGAGGGCAAGGCAAGAGAGAGAGCGGCGGCTCGATTCAAAGGGGTCTCCAGGGGCCTCCCACGCGTCCACCGACTCGGCGGCAAGCAGGAGGTGGCCGAGCGCGTGCCCGCGTGCGGCGACCACGCGTGCGTGTCCTTCTGGCGCGAGGAGGACGACGACTGGCTACGCTTCATCCTGGGCCGGGCCTGCTACAATGCTGGGCCAGCAGGTAAGTCTTTCTTTATTTTCTTTTCTTTCTGTTTTTCCTATTTCCTGACCTTTATTTATTTTTATTGCAGGTCTAAATAACTTTTCAAAATATTCCAAATCTTTTGTATATTCAAGTTTGAATATTTCAAACTTGTATAAAAAGTTTCAGGTTAATTTGAATACAGTAGTAATGATAATGTTTTATTTATCAATTTCAGAGGCTTTAATCATTAATTTAAATTATTTAAATTGTTCGAATAATTGGAATGGTCCCTGGTATATCCATACCTTAATTATCAGACATAGGGAACATTTTTTATGGGCATTTTGGATTTGTTGAAATTTCACTAAACTTGAATTTCTTTAATTCATTAAGTGCTTGGGGTTTCTTTACTTTCTCCCCATTTCACATTGATGCAATGATTATGATGATGATGAAAACACAATGCTAACCTAGGACAACTTGCTAGGGTTGTGACACACATACATCCTACCGCATTCCTCGTCATACTCCCACTGGAGCTGCGTCACATCATCTGGCACGAACTCATCTGTACTTGTACCTGGATTTTTGTAGTAATCTGTGAGCCACAAGGACTCGGCAATCTCGTGCCCGGGTTCCGAGACTATTCAATCTTATGGGTAGGTAAGGGGTATGTGTTTAGTTTGCAGCAACAATAAGCATTTATGGTGGCTAAACTTACGTAACATGAAAGTAAATAAGTGGCCTACAATAAGCGAACGAATCTAGAATGACCTCTATGAGATCCTGAACACCTGCTTATGTCAATCATAACCCCATGATGAGCACAAGTATAGGTGATCTATCATAGTCCTTTCGATAAGTAAGAGTGTCGAACCCAACGAGGAGCAAAAGGAAATGATAAGCGGTTTTCACCAAGGTATTCTCTGCAAGCACTGAAATTATCGGTAACAGATAGTTGTGTGATAAGATAATTTGTAACGGGTAGCAAGTAGCAATAGTAACAAAGGTGCAGCAATATGGCCCAATACATTTTGTAGCAAGGGACAAGCCTGAACGAACTCTTATATAAAGGAAGGTGCTCCCGAGGACACATGGGAATTACTGTCAAGCTAGTTTTCATCATGTTCATATGATTCGCATTCGCTACTTTGATAGTTTGATATGTGGGTGGACCGGTTCTTGGGTGATGTCCTTACTTGGACAAACATCCCACTTATGATTAACACCTCTCGCAAGCATCCGCAACTACGAAAGAAGAATTAAGACAAAGTCTAACCATAGCATTAAACTAGTGGATCCAAATCAGCCCCTTACGACGCAACGCATAAACTAGGGTTTAAGCTTCTGTCACTCTAGCAACCCATCATCTACTTATTACATCCCAATGCCTTCCTCTAGGCCCAAATAATGGTGAAGTGTCATGTAGTCGAGGTTCACATAACACCACTAGAGGAGAGACAACATACAACGCATCAAAATATCGAACGAATACGAAATTCACATGACTACTATTAACAAGACTTATCCCATGTCCTCAGGAACAAAAGTAACTACTCACAAAGCATGGTTATGTTCATGATCACAGAGGTATTGAATATCATTAAGGATCTGAACATATGATCTTCCACCAAACAAACCAACTAGCATCAACTACAATAAGCAATTAACACTACTAGCAACCTTACAAGTACCAATCGGAGTTGCGAGACGGAGATTGAGTACGAGAGATGAACTAGGGTTTTTAGTTGAGATGGTTCTGGTGAAGATGTTGATGGAGATGATTCCCCTCCGATGAGAGGAGTGTTGGTGATGACGATGGCGATGATTTCCCCCTCCGGGAGGGAAGTTTCCCCGGCAGAACAGCCCTGTCGGAGCTCTAGATTGGTTCTGCTCAAGTTTCGCCTCGTGGCGGCGGCGTCTCCTCCCGAAACCTCTGTTCTGATTTTTTCTCGGACAAAACCCTTCATATAGGAGAAGATGGGGGCCAGAGGAGCTACGAGGAGCCCACGAGCCCTGGAGGCGCGACCAGGGGGTGGCCGCGCCTGGCAGGCTCGTGGCCTCCTGGCTGCCCCTCTCTGGTATTTCTCCGGCCCAGTATTTTTTATATATTCCAAAATAATTCCATGTTGATTTTCACGGCTTTTTGAGTTGTACAGAATTGACATCTCAAACTTGTTCCTTTTCCAGCCCAGAATTCCAACTGCCGGCATTCTCCCCCTTCATGTAAACCATGTAAAATAACAGAGAAAAGGCATAAGTATTGTACCATAATGTGTTATAACAACTCAAGATGCGATAAATATCAATATAAAAGCATGATGCAAAATGGAGGTATCAACTCCCCCAAGCTTAGACCTCGCTTGTCCTCAAGCAGAAATCGAGATCAATAAATATGCTCACATGTTTAGAGATAGAGGTGCCAATAAAATAAAAATACGGACATACAAGCATCATGATCATATCTAGAACCGCAATATCGTCATATAATCCCTTATGCTGAAGTGACAATTCATTCACAATGTAAAGCATGCATCAAGAATCTTATTGAGAATTAACAACCAACAGTCTTTAGTCATTGAAACAATTGGAATTTATCATAACATCGAAAAGAGTCAAATAAGAGTTTGCAAGGCAAATCCACATACTCAATCATCTTTTACCCTTCCACAATTGCTAAAACCCAGGTGGTACTCATGAGATCAAAGTTTCAGTTGGACACAGAGGAAGATAAGGGCTTATGGTTTCGCCTCCCAACGATTTACCTCAAGGGTAGTGTCAATAATAATAATTAATGATTACATACTTCCAAGTTAATATATGAATATAGATCTTTCCCTAGCACATGACGCTTGCCAAGATAATGGGAGAATAAGGAACTCTACTTGACCACTAGACTCAGGATGATATGGAGATGCAATTCTATGGTTGACATCATACTTAGCAAGCATTTTACGGAAAGTACCTTGAATAAAATGTGAACCACCATCAGTCATTAAATATCTAGGGACTCCAAATCTAGGGAAAATAACTTATTTAAGCATATTAATAGAGGTGTTATGATCACTACTAGTTGGAATAGCTTCTACCCACTTAGTAACGTAATCAACAGCAACTAAAATATGAGTATACCCATTGGACTTTGGAAAAGGTCCCATATAATCAAAACCCCAAACATCAAATGGTTCAATAACAAGTGAAAAATTCATAGGCATTTCTCGATGTTTACTAATATTACCTATTCTTTGACATTCATCACAAGACAAAACAAACTTACGGGCATCCTTAAAGAGAGTAGGCCAATAAAAACCGGATTGCAATACCTTGTGTGCAGTTCTGTCTCCAGCATGGTGTCCCTCGTTAGCCTCGGAGTGGCACTACTGTAGGATCTGTCCCTGTTCATGCTCAGGTACACAACATCTAATAATACCATCTACTCCTTCTTTATACAGGTGAGGATCATCCCAAAAGTAATGTCTCAAATCATAAAAGAACTTTTTGTTTTGTTGGTATGTGAAACTAGGTGGTATATATTTAGCAACAATATAATTAGCATAATCAGCATACCATGGTGTACTGCGTGAAGCATTGATAAAATTTAATTGTTCATCAGGAAAGCTATCATCAATAGGTTGTGGGTCATCAAGAACATTCTCCAACCTCGACAAATTATCTGCCACGGGGCTTAGCACCCTTCCTATCAATGATATGCCAATCAAATTCTTGTAGAAAGAGAACCCATCTAATAAGTGTAGGTTTAGCATCTCTCTTTTCCATGAGATATTTAATAGCAGCATTATCCGTGTGAATAGTAACTTTAGAATCAACAATATAAGGTCTGAACTTATCACATGCAAACTTTATTCTTCTACATAACGATATTACCAAAAGGATTGCACTAATATATAAAAGTAAAGGCAAAATATGTGATGGTGATACGATACCGGGGCAACTCCCCCAAGCTTGGCACAAGCCAAGGGGAGTGCCCATACCCATGTGTTTAATTGTCTTCCTTTGGTGGTGATGGTGGTGGAGTTGTTGGAGTCCGAGGTTGATTCTCCATCTTCCAAGGCATAGGTTCTCCATCATGGAAAGATGATCGAGTCTCCGGGATCCTCAAATCTGCAGTCAACTGCATTGCTTTAAATCTATACTCATACTCACAGTTCTGATTTTGCAGGTCAAAGATGTGGGCTTGGAGATGATCGATTCTATCATAGATCTTGAATAGGTGTTCCCCGATGTCCTTTGCATCGATCTTGTGCTTGTTGGTGAACTCCGTACACATCGTGTGGTTGGCATTGAGTCCGCTTTCCACCATCCCTTGGCACTTGAAGACTTGCTGCTCCATCGATTCGAGGCTCGTCTCCACACTTCCGGTCTTCTTGGGCCCCTCAACGTCACGGATGTGCAGCACCCCCTCACACATTTAAATGGTTTGAGGGTGTTGCGGCACCTCCGCGAGGTAGGGGTTGATGAGCTTCTCACAAAAGTTGTCCTTCGAGACCTTGGTGGACGTCATGGCGATCTAGATCTGTCTACACAACAGCTCGAAACGAAAACAAAGGATATTTGCGTCATACGAGGGTCAAACCTTTCGGGAAGTTATATAATGAATTTTTACCGACAATAAGGAGTGTTCCACAAGAAAACGGAGTCCGTGAGGAACACGAGGAACTCACGAGCCCAGGAGGCATGGCCAGGGGGTGGGCCTGTGCCTGGCAGGCTCGTGGCCTCCTGGTGTGCTTTTCGGACTACCTTATATTTTTGTAAATTTTTAAATATTCCAAAACTAAGAAAATTTTCTATTGGAAAAGTTTTGGAGTCGGTTTGCTTATCATATAACATACCTCTTCGTTTTCGGAGTCTGAACCAGGCTGTTAAACATCCCTTCTATACTCCTCCAGGGTTATGATATTAATGATATTGCTTTCTACATTTAGAGGAGTACCTGAGATATAATGCTTGATTCTTTGCCCATTCACAACTCTCGGAAAAGTGCCTTCTGCGTTGTTGATTTTGATGGCACCAGAACAATATACTTCCTCGACAATGTAAGGACCTTCCAATTTAGAGAGAGGTTTGCCTGCAAAAAATCTTAAACGATAATTGTATAGCAAGACATAATAACCTACATTGAAATCACATTTTTGTATCCTTTTATCATGCCACATTTTAACTTTTTCTTTAAATAACTTGGCATTTTCAGATGCCTGAGTTCTCCATTCATCAAGTGAGCTAATATCAAATAACCTCTTCTTAGTAGCAAGTTTGAAACCAAAGTTAAGTTCTTTGATTGTCGAATAAGCCTTACGCTTTAGCTCAAGAGGTAAATGACGTGCTTTACCGTAAACCATTTTATAAGGGACATGCCCATGGGATTCTTATAAGCAGTTCTATAAGCCCATAGTGCATCATCAAGTTTCTTAGACCAATTCTTCCTAGACCTATTAATAGTCTTTTGCAAAAATTAATTTAATTTCTCTATTACTTAACTCTACTTGACCACTAGACTGAGGATGAAAGGAGATCCAATTCTATGGTTGACATCATACTTAGCAAGCATTTTACGGAAAGCACCATGAATAAAATGTGAACCACCATCAGTCATTAAATATCTAGGGACTCCAAATGCTGGGAAAATAACTTTTTTAAGAATCTTAATAGAGGTGTTATGATCAGCACTACTAGTTGGAATAGCTTCTACCCACTTAGTAACGTAATCAACAGCAACTAAAATATGAGTATACCCATTGGACTTTGGAAAAGGTCCCATATAATCAAAACCCCAAACATCAAATGGTTCAATAACAAGTGAAAAATTCATAGGCATTTATTGATGTTTACTAATATTACCTATTCTTTGACATTCATCACAAGACAAAACAAACTTACGGGCAACCTTAAAGATAGTAGGGCAATAAAAACCGGATTGCAATACCTTGTGTGCGGTTCTGTCTCCAGCATGGTGTCCCCCGTAAGCCTCGCAGTGGCACTTCTATAGGATCTGTCCCTGTTCATGCTCAGGTACACAACGTCTAATAATACCATCTACTCCTTCTTTATACAGGTGAGGATCATCCCAAAAGTAATGTCTCAAATCATAAAAGAACTTTTTCTTTTGTTGGTATGTGAAACTAGGTGGTATATATTTAGCAACAATATAATTAGCATAATCAGCATACCATGGTGTACTGCGTGAAGCATTGATAAAATTTAATTGTTCATCAGGAAAGCTATCATCAATAGGTTGTGGGTCATCAAGAACATTCTCCAACCTCGACAAATTATCTGCTACGGGGCTTAGCACCCTTCCTATCAAGGATATGCCAATCAAATTCTTGTAGCAAGAGAACCCATCTAATAAGTGTAGGTTTAGCATCTCTCTTTTCCATGAGATATTTAATAGCAGCATTATCAGTGTGAATAGTAACTTTAGAATCAACAATATAAGGTCTGAACTTATCACATGCAAACTTTATTCTTCTACATAACGATATTACCAAAAGGATTGAACTAATATATAAAAGTAAAGGCAAAAGATGTGATGGTGATGCGATACCGGGGCAACTCCCCCAAGCTTGGCACAAGCCAAGGGGAGTGCCCATACCCATGTGTTTAATTGTCTTCCTTTGGTGGTGATGGTGGTGGAGTTGTTGGAGTCCGGGGTTGATTCTCCGTCTTCCAAGGCATAGGTTCTCCATCATGGAAAGATGATCGAGTCTCCGGGATCCTCAAATCTGCAGTCAACTGCATTGCTTTAAATCTATACTCATACTCACAGTTCTGGTTTTGCAGGTCATAGATGTGGGCTTGGAGATGATCGATTCTATCATAAATCTTGAATAGGTGTTCCCCGATGTCCTTTGCATCGATCTTGTGCTTGTTGGTGAACTCCGTAATCATCGTGTGGTTGGCATTGAGTCCGCTTTCCACCATCACTTGGCACTTGAAGACTTGCTGCTCCATCGATTCGAGGCTCGTCTCCACACTTCCGGTCTTCTTGGGCCCCTCAACGTCACGGATGTGCAGCACCCCCTCACACATTTAAATGGTTTGAGGGTGTTGCAGCACCTCCGCGAGGTAGTGGTTGATGAGCTTCTCACAAAAGTTGTCCTTCGAGACCTCGGTGGACGTCATGGCGATCTAGATCTGTCTACACAACAGCTCGAAACGAAAACAAAGGATATTTGCGTCATACGAGGGTCAAACCTTTCGGGAAGTTATATAATGAATTTCTACCGACAATAAGGAGTGTTCCACAAGAAAACGGAGTCCATGAGGCACACGAGGAACTCACGAGCCCAGGAGGCATGGCCAGGGGGTGGGCCCGCGCCTGGCAGGCTCGTGGCCTCCTGGTGCGCTTTTCGGACTACCTTATATTTTTGTAAATTTTTAAATATTCCAAAACTAAGAAAATTTTCTATTGGAAAAGTTTTGGAGTCGGTTTGCTTATCATATAACATACCTCTTCGTTTTCGGAGTCTAAACCAGGTTGTTAAACATCCCTTATATACTCCTCTAGGGTTATGATATTAATGATATTGCTTTCTACATTTAGGGGAGTACCTGAGATATAATGCTTGATTCTTTGCCCATTCACAACTCTCGGAAAAGTGCCTTCTGCGTTGTTGATTTTGATGGCACCAGAACAATACCTTTCCTCGACAATGTAAGGACCTTCCCATTTAGAGAGAGGTTTGCCTGCAAAAAATCTTAAACGATAATTGTATAGCAAGGCATAATCACCTACATTGAAATCACGTTTTTGTATCCTTTTATCATGCCACCTTTTAACTTTTTCTTTAAATAACTTGGCATTTTCATATGCGTGAGTTCTCCATTCATCAAGTGAGCTAATATCAAATAACCTCTTCTTAGTAGCAAGTTTGAAACCAAAGTTAAGTTCTTTGATTGTCGAATAAGCCTTATGCTCTAGCTCAAGAGGTAAATGACATGCTTTACCGTAAACCATTTTATAAGGGACATGCCCATGGGATTCTTATAAGCAGTTCTATAAGCCCATAGTGCATCATCAAGTTTCTTAGACCAATTCTTCCTATACCTATTAATAGTCTTTTGCAAAATTAATTTAATTTCTCTATTACTTAACTCTACTTGACCACTAGACTTAGGATGATAAGGAGATCCAATTCTATGGTTGACATAATACTTAGCAAGCATTTTACGGAATGCACCATGAATAAAATGTGAACCACCATCAGTCACTAAATATCTAGGGACTCCAAATCTTGGGAAAATAACTTTTTTAAGAATCTTAGTAGAGGTGTTATGATCAGCACTACTAGTTGGAATACCTTCTACCCACTTAGTAACGTAATCAACAGCAAATAAATATAAGTATACCCATTGGACTTTGGAAAAGGTCCCATATAATCAAAACCCCAAACATCAAATGGTTCGATAACAAGTAAATAATTCATAGGCATTTCTTGATGTTTACTAATATTACCTATTCTTTGACATTCATCACAAGACAAAACAAACTTATGGGCATCCTTAAAGATAGTAGGCCAATAAAAACCGGATTGCAATACCTTGTCTGCAGTTCCGTCTCCAGCATGGTGTCCCCCGTAAGCCTCGGAGTGGCACTTCTGTAGGATCTGTCCATGTTCATGCTCAGGTACACAACGTCTAATAATACCATCCACTCCTTCTTTATACAGGTGAGCATCATCCCAAAAGTAATGTCTCAAATAATAAAAGAAATTTTTCTTTTGTTGGTATGTGAAACTAGGTGGTATATATTTAGCAACAATATAATTAGCATAATCAGCATACCATGGTGTACTGCGTGAAGCATTGATAACATTTAATTGTTCATTAGGAAAGCTATCATCAATAGGTTGTGGGTCATCAAGAACATTCTCCAACCTCGACAAATTATCTGCTATGGGGTTCTTAGCACCCTTCCTATCAATGGTATGCCAATCAAATTCTTGTAGCAAGAGAACCCATCTAATAAGTCTAGGTTTAGCATCTCTCTTTTCCATGAGATATTTAATAGCAGCATGATCAGTGTGAATAGTAACTTTAGAATCAACAATATAAGGTCTGAACTTATCACATGCAAACTTTATTCTTCTAGATAACGATATTACCAAAAGGATCGAACTAATATATAAAAGTAATGGCAAAAGATGTGATGGTGATACGATACCGGGGCAACTCCCCCAAGCTTGGCACAAGCCAAGGGGAGTGCCGATACCCATGTGTTTAATTGTCTTCCTTTGGTGGTGATGGTGGTGGAGTTGTTGGAGTCCGGGGTTGATTCTCCGTCTTCCAAGGCATAGGTTCTCCATCATGGAAAGATGATCGAGTCTCCGGGATCCTCAAATTTGCAGCCAACCGCATTGCTTTAAATCTATACTCATACTCACAGTTCTGGTTTTGCAGGTCATAGATGTGGGCTTGGAGATGATCGATTCTATCATAGATCTTGAATAGGTGTTCCCCGATTTCCTTGGCATCGATCTTGTGCTTGTTGGTGAACTCTGTAATCATCGTGTGGTTGGCATTGAGTCCGCTTTCCACCATCCCTTGGCACTTGAAGACTTGCTGCTCCATCGCTTCGAGGCTCCTCTCCACACTTCCGTTCTTCTTGGGCCCCTCAACGTCACGGATGTGCAGCAGCCCCTCACGCATATCAATGGTTTGAAGGTGTTGCAGCACCTCCGCGAGGTAGGGGTTGATGACCGTCCCACAAAAGTTGTCCTTCGAGACCTTGGTGGACGTCATGGCGATCTAGATCTGTCTACACAACAGCTCGAAACGAAAACAAAGGATATTTGCGTGATACGAGGGTCAGACCTTTCGGGAAGATATATAATGAATTTTGAATGACAATAAGGAGTGTTCCACAAGAAAACGGAGTCCGGGAGGCACACGAGGAGCTCACGAGCCCAGGAGGCACGGCCAGGGGGTGGGCCCGTGCCTGGCAGGCTCGTGGCCTCTTGGTGCGCTTTCCGGAATACCTTATATTTTTGTAACTTTTTGAATATTCCAAAGCTAAGAAAATTTGCTATTGGAAAAGTTTTGGAGTCGGTTTGCTTACCATATCACATACCACTTCGTTTTCGGAGTCTGAAACAGGCTGTTAAACATCCCTTATATACTCCTCTGGGGTTATGATATTAATGATATTGCTTTCTACATTTACGGGTGTACTTGAGATATAATGCTTGATTCTTTGCCCATTCACAACTCTCGGAAAAGTGCCTTCTGCGTTGTTAATTTTGATGGCACTAGAACGTTACTTCCTCGACAATGTAAGGACCTTCCCATTTAGAGAGAGGTTTGCGTGCAAAAATTCTTAAACGAGAATTGTATAGCAAGATATAATCATCTACATTGAACTCACATTTTTGTATCCTTTTATCATGCCACCTTTTAACCTTTTTCTTTAAATAACTTGGCATTTTCATATGCCTGAGTTCTCCATTCATCAAATGAGCTAATATCAAATAACCTCTTCTCACTAGCAAGGTTGAAATCAAAGTTAAGTTCTTTGATTGTCGAATAAGCCTTATGCTCTAGCTCGAGAGGTAAATAACATGCTTTACTGTAAACCATTTTATAAGGGGACATGCCCATGGGATTCTTATAAGCAGTTCTATAAGCCCACAGTGCATCATCAAGTTTCTTAGACCAATTCTTCCTAGACCTATTAACAGTCTTTTGAAAAATTAATTTAATTTCTCTATTACTTAACTCTACTTGACCACTAGACTGAGGATGATAAGGAGATGCAATTCTATGGTTGACATCATACTTAGCCACCATTTTACGGAAAGCACCATGAATAAAATGTGAACCACCATCAGTCATTAAATATCTAGGGACTCCAAATCTAGGGAAAATAACTTCTTTAAGCATCTTAATAGAGGTGTTATGATTAGAACTACTAGTTGGGATACCATCTACCCACTTAGTAACGTAATCAACAGCAACTAAAATATGAATATACCCATTGGACTTTGGAAAAGGTCCCATATAATCAAAACCCCAAACATCAAATGGTTCAATAACTAGTTAATAATTCATAGGCATTTCTTGACGTTTACTAATATTACCTATTCTTTGACATTCATCACAAGACAAAACAAACTTACGGGCATCCTTAAAGAGAGTAGGCCAATAAAAACCGGATTGCAATACCTTGTGTGAAGTTATGTCTCCAGCATGGTGTCCCCCGTAAGCCTCGGAGTGGCACTTCTGTAGGATCTGTCCCTGTTCATGCTAAGGTACACAACGTCTAATAATACCATCTATTCCTTCTTTATACAGGTGAGGATCATCCCAAAAGTAATGTCTCAAATCATAAAAGAACTTTTTCTTTTGTTGGTATGTGAAACTAGGTGGTATATATTTAGCAACAATATAATTAGCATAATCAGCATACCATGGTGTACTGCATGAAGCATTGATAACATTTAATTGTTCATCAGGAAAGCTACCATCAATAGGTTGTGGGTCATCAAGAAAATTCTCCAACCTAGACAAATTATCTACTACGGGGTTCTTAGCACCCTACCTATCAACGATATGCAAATCAAATTCTTGTAGCGAGAGAACCCATCTAATAAGTGTAGGTTTAGCATCTCTCTTTTCCATGAGATATTCAATAGCAGCATGATCAGTGTGAATAGTAACTTTAGAATCAACAATATAAGGTCTGATTTTATCACATGCAAACACAACTGCTAAAAATTCTTTTTCAGTAGTAGCATAATTCCTTTGGGCAATATCTAAAGTTTTACTAGCATAATGAATAGAATTTAATTTCTTATCAACTCTTTGTCCTAGAACAGCACCAACAGCATAATCACTAGCATCACACATAATTTCAAAAGGTAGGTTCCAATCAGTTGGTTGAACAATAGGTGCACCTATTAAGGCCTTCTTAAGTATTTCAAATGCTTCCTCACAATCATCTTTTTGCAAGAGTTTAGTGAGAGGCCTAGAAATCTTAGAAAAGTCTTTAATGAACCTTCTATAGAAACCAGCATGACCAGGGAAACTTCTTATACCTTTAACGTTTGTAGGGCATGGCATTTTCTCAATGGCATCAACTTTAGCCTTATCAACTTCAATACCTCTTTCAGAAATTTTATGTCCCAAGACAATGCCTTCATTAACCATAAAGTGGCACTTCTCCTAGTTCAAGACAAGATTAGTATCTTCACACCTCTGCAAAACTCGATCAAGGTTGCTCAAGCAATCATCGAAAGAAGATCCGTAAACGGAGAAATCATCCATGAAAAGCTCAACAATCTTTTCACAAAAGTCAGAGAATATAGCCATCATACATCTTTGAAAGGTAGCAGGTGCATTACATAAACCAAAAGGCATACGTCTATAAGTAAAGGTACCGAAAGGGAAAGTAAAAGTGGTTTTCTCCTGATCAGATTGTGAAACAGGTATTTGGGAGAAGCCAGAATAACCATCTAGAAAGCAAAAGTGTGTATGTTTAGACAATCTTTCTAGCATTTGATAAATGAAAGGTAGAGGGTAATGATCTTTCTTAGTAGCTTTATTTATTTTCCTAAAATCAATTACCATCCTATAGCCTGTAACAATTCTTTGTGGGATCAATTCATCTTTATCATTAGGAACAACGGTAATACCTCCCTTTTTAGGGACACAATGCACCGGACTTACCCAATCACTATAAGCCACAGGGTAGATAATACCTGCTTCCAGGAGCTTTAATATTTCTTTTCTTACCACCTCTTTCATCTTAGGATTCAGTCTTCATTGAGGATCGGCAACTGGTTTGGAATCAGGATCAGCTTTAATTTTATGCCGGCATAGAGTGGGACTAATGCCCTTAAGATCATCAAGAGTATATCCAATAGCAGCACGATGCTTCCTTAGAGTTTTCAATAATTTCTTTACTTCATGCTCTGAAAGGTTAGCACTAATAATAACAGGATATATCTTTTTCTCATCAAGATAAGCATACTTAAGAGTATCAGGTAATTGTTTAAGCTCAAACACAAGATCACCCTTTGGTGGAGGTGGATCTCCAAGTAATTCAACAGGCAAATTATTTTTAAGGATAGGAGGTTGTTCGAAGATAACTCTATCTATCTCATTCCTCTCATCCATATGCATATCATTTTCATGTTCAAGCAAGTATTGCTCTAAAGGATCAGTAGGAGGCACAACAATAGAAGTAAGAGCAATAATTTCATCCTTACTAGACAATTCTTTTTCATGAGGTTGTCTATTAAACTTAGAAAAATTAAATTCATGCGACACACCTTCAAAGCCAATAGTGACAGTTTGTTTCTCACAATCAATTTGAGCATAAACAGTATTGAGAAAAGGTCTACCAAATATGATGGGACAAAAGCTATCTTGTGTGGTAGCAACAACAAGAAAATCAGTAGGATACTTAGTTTTACCACACAAGACTTCAACATCTCTAACAATTCCCACAGGGTAGATAGTATCTCTATTAGCAAGTTTAATAGTAACATCAATAAATTCCATCTCGACAGGTGCAATTTCATCTTTAATTTCGTTATATAAAGATTGAGGTATTGCACTAACACTAGCACCAACGTCACATAAACCATGATAATAATGATCTCCTATCTTGATAGAAACAACAGGCATCCCAACCACAGGTTTATGTTTATCACTAGTATGAGGTTTAGCAATTCTAGCATAAGCTTCACAGAATTGAATAACATGCCCTTCAAAATTGTCGGTCAAGAGATCTTTAATAATGGCAATACTGGGTTCAACTTTAATTTGCTCAGGGGGTGTAGGTCTAATGTAACCCTTACGTATCACAGTTGAAGCTTTAGCATGATCCTTTATTCTAACAGGAAAAGGTGGTTTCTCAATGTAAGCAGTAGGAACAATAGAATCATTATAAGCAATTACTTTATCTTCAACTGGAACAGGTTTAGCTACATTAGCTTCTATGGGAGGATGATATTTAAACCACTTCTCCTTAGGGAGATTAACATGAGTAGCAAATGATTCGCATAAAGAAGCTACTATCTCAGAGTCAAGTCCATGTTTAGCGCTAAAATCACGAAAGGTATTTGTTTCTATGAAGGATTTAACACAATCAAACTTAAGATTCATACCTGACTCATTACCTTCATCAAACTCCCAATCTTCAGAGTTGCATTTAATTCTTTCCAATAAATCCCATCTGAAGTCAATATCTCTCTTCATGAAAGAACCGGTAAAAGAAGTGTCGATCATGGTGCGATTTTCATGAGAAAGCCGAGCATAAAAGTTCATAATAATAATCTCTCTCGGGAGCTCATGGTTGGGGCATGAATATAACATTGACTTAAGCCTCCCCCAAGCTTGAGCGATACTTTCTCTATCACGAGGCCAAAAATTATAGATATAATTCCGTTCACGATGTACCAAATGCATAGGATAAAACTTTTGATGAAATTCCAATTTCAATCGTTTGTAGTTCCAAGATCCAGTATCATCACATAGCCTATACCACGTCAATGCTTTATCCCTCAAAGATAAGGGAAATACCTTCTTCTTGACATCATCCTCGGGCAGACCTGCAAGCTTAAATAAACCGCAAACTTCATCTACATAGATTAGATGCAAGTCGGGATGTGATTTTCCATCTCATGTAAAAGGATTAGCCAACAGTTTCTCTAGCATACCCGGAGTGATCTCATAATAAATATTTTCAGTAGGTGCAGTAGGTTGAGGAGCAACTCTTTGTTCTTCCGGTCGAGGTGAAGATACCCCGAAAAAGCTCTTCAAAGGATTAGTTTCCATAGTCACAAGTGACAATATATTTCAGCACACAATATAAATGTTTCCTTACCAAATTCCACTTACCAAAGGAGCTTCACTCCCCGGCAACGGCGCCAAAAAAAAGTCTTGATGAACCCACAAGTATAGGGGATCTATCGTAGTCCTTTCGATAAGTAAGAGTGTCAAACCCAATGAGGAGCAAAAGGAAATGATAAGCGGTTTTCAGCAAGGTATTCTCTGCAAGCACTGAAATTGTCGGTAACAGATAGTTGTGTGATAAGATAATTTGTAACGGGTAGAAAGTAGCAATAGTAACAAAGGTGCAGCAATATGGCCCAATCCCTTTTGTAGCAAGGGACAATCCTGAACGAAATCTTATATAAATTAAAGTGCTCCCGAGGACACATGGGAATTACTGTCAAGCTAGTTTTCATCATGTTCATATGATTCGCGTTCGCTACTTTGATAGTTTGATATGTGGGTGCACCGGTGCATGGGTGCTGTCCTTACTTGGACAAACGTCCCACTTATGATTAACCCCTCTCGCAAGCATCCGCAACTATGAAAGAAGAATTAATACAAAGTCTAACCATAGCATTAAACTAGTGGATCCAAATCGGCCCCTTACGACGCAACACATAAACTAGGATTTAAGCTTCTGTCACTCTAGCAACCAATCATCTACCTATTAAATCTCAATGCCTTACTCTAGGCCCAAATAATGGTGAAGTGTCATGTAGTCGACGTTCACATAACACCACTAGAGGAGAGACAACATACAACGCATCAAAATATCGAACGAATACGAAATTCACATGACTACAATTAACAAGACTTATCCCATGTCCTCAGGAACAAAAGTAACTATTCACAAAGCATGGTTATGTTCATGATCAAATAGGTATTGAATATCATTAAGGATCTGAACATATCATCTTCCACCAAACAAACCAACTAGCATCAACTACAATAAGCAATTAACACTACTAGCAACCTTACAAGTACCAATCGGAGTTGCGAGCCGGAGATTGGGTACGAGAGATGAACTAGGGTTTGTAGATGAGATGGTGCTGGTGAAGATGTTGATGGAGATGAGTCCCCTCCGATGATAGGAGTGTTGGTGATGACGATGGCGAGGATTTCCCCCTCTGGGAGGGAAGTTTCCCTGGCAGAACAGCCCTGCCGGAGCTCTAGATTGGTTCTGCTCAAGTTCCGCCTCGTGGCAGCGGCGTTTCCTCCTAAAACCTCTGTTCTGATTTTTTTCTCGGACGAAACCCTCCATATAGGAGAAGATGGGGGCCACAGGATCTACAAGGAGGCCACGAGCCCAGGAGGCACGACCAGGGGGGTGGCCGCGCTTGGCAGGCTCGTGGCCTCCTGGCTGCCCCTCTTTGGTATTTCTCCGGCCCAGTATTTTTTATATATTCCAAAATAATTCCACATTGGTTTTCACGGCTTTCGGAGTTGTGTGGAATTGACATCTCAAACTTGCTCCTTTTCCAGCCCAGAATTCCAACTGCCGGCATTTTCGCTCTTCATGTAAACCATGTAAAATAAGAGAGATAAGGCATAAGTATTGTACCATAATGTGTTATAACAACTCAAGATGCGATAAATATCAATATAAAAGCATGATGCAAAATGGACGTATCACCCCACCGTGTTCTCTCTTGGATCATGTTCACGAGCAGAGACGATAACGGTTACTCACATAGTTGGTGTATTTTATTATGGTTTACTTCAAGTTAACTATAACAGGGTGTTAAACAAATATCCAAGTTGCCACATAACCACGGGCACGACTTTCCAAAAGTTTAACCCTGCAGGGGTGCTCCAACTAGTCCATCATAAATTAACCACACTCCGCGGGAATAGCCTCGATCATGGATCTCATGATCATCCTAGGCAACTCCAAAAGAATTCCAACACCTCGAGATAGCCCGAAGAAAGTCAGAGCTCCGCAAGCAAGACACACGATAAAGGTAAAACAAGTCCAGAAAGACCACTCGACGTGTCGACGAACCCGATAAGAGCCGCGTATCTCATTCTCACGACATGACCGGATAAGCTAGTGTATAGTGGCCTGATAGAAACCTCCCGAGTTGCCCCGGGTTGGCCGGCACAATGCTCTAGTTTGGACCAACACTCATGAGGAGCACTGGCCTCGGTTGATTAATTAACATATAATATTGTGATATGCCAGGTATCCATGTTATCACATAGAAACAACATGTACCTGTAACTAGAATGCTATAAGAGGGGCTGAGCAGCGGTAACTTAGCCAAACAACGATTGCTAGGATGTGGAGGGGTTAGAGGCTATCATGGCAAACAGGAGGCTAACATTCAAGTGGTAGGTAGGGCGAAAGTAGCGGACAACTAGCAAGCAAAAATAGTATCGGGATCCGGGTACGATCATCTTGCCTATTGGTTCTTCAGAGGGACAAGTAGCGGGATCCTCGTAGTTGTACTCTCCTGGATCTTCGTACTCAGGTTCAACATTCGCGTCTACCCAAAAGAAACAGCAAGAATAAACAAGCAACCAAGGTGCAATGCACAAACAAGAATGATGCATGGTTTATGTGAAGAATTTAGCATGGCAATCCTATCTAGTCAAGTTTCAAGTGCAATAGATTAGTTAATTATGATTCTAGACAGAACCTCATGTTAAGTTATTTGAACATGTATGAAAATGGAAAATATGTATACATCATGCAAAAACGATACAAATGCATATGTAGAACGTAAGAAACGGAGTTACGGTTCTCACGCTACGCTCACAACAGTTACGAAGGCAAAACATAAGACAAAGAAATCCTTGGGCTATTCCTAGGCATTCCAAGGTAGCCACTTGTTACGCAATGAAAAACCAACCACAATAGAGCCAAATATCAAGCAATTCCATGGAGTATAGCTCCCACAAGTTACAAAACACTAAAACAAACAATCTGCCACAAAATAGCAACATAGCATCTTTCATAGCAAATAACTTCAGCTACAGGAAGCCTACAACCACAAACAAGGCATTTACAAAAACTACATAACATGCTTATCAACTTATCCAACTACACAAACTGGAATGGAGCCACACATCAATAAGCATGAAGCTCACAAGTTGGCATGATGAAATAGATTTCTGGTACTTGGTGAAAATAACGGTTTTCTGGAATCTGAGTTGAGCTGATAGCAAGTTGATAGCAGAAACTAATGGTGATAGAGACCACCTCATGGCATGAAAATTAACAGGATGCTAGAAGACAACATCTACTTCAAATCACTAGCACTAAGCTTGAGCTAATTCATAACATATTACAAGATAGCAACCACTCTTCATGGCATAAAAATATTACCAGATTCTCAGACTTCGAAATATTTAGCATGTTTGAAACAGCAACATTTTAGTGGCTACTTTAGAGCATCATTCCCACTTATATGCAAGTTTATCATGAAAAAAAAAATACCATGGCATTCTACTCATCAAAGACTACCATATACATGTTGGCACAAACATCATAGCATGCTTGGATTAAATGTAACAAAAATGAAAAAATAGCACTTTGAGACAAAATGACATTTTGTCAAACTTTCTCAAATTCCCAAACAAGTCATAGTAATGGAATCCTTGGTTGATTCCACCCAAAAATCATATGTCATACTCATATATTCACATGGAGCATCAAGGCACAAGACTAGATAGAAAATCATCACCTATTCCTATAAGTGAAAATGTACCTAAAATGCACATGAGCATAAATGATCATATACACAATTAGAAATAATACTACAAATGGAAATAACCTAATAAAAAAATTAAATCAATGAAACAATAAAAGATAGTGTATGACTAGTGGGGCATGGGCCCACTTGTCACACACATACTCAACACACACACTCACAACAGTTCAACACACACTCACACACATGAATCTGGCACCACACCAGATCTGCTCACGGCCACATCAGATCCTCCAAACACCACGCACCGCACACGAGATCTGGCCATCACACCGGATCCGAACACAGCACACCGAATCCAGCCACTCACAAAAAAAGGAAAACCCATGGGGGAGCTGGGCATCGAACCCCTGACCTGCTCGTCGTTTCCCCTATGCACTACCACTGCACCATGGTGCGATGTTTGACCAAGAGAGGGGAATCACAGAATATCTACTATGTGCGCTGGCCTTAACTGACAAAACTGAAAGATGGGGACACCGATGACACTGGACACGGCGGCGACGATTTCGGCGGCTGCGAGGCAACTCCGGCGACGCGGACGGGCACGTAGAGTCAGGGAACTACAGGGTTTCCGTTCCCCCTCTCGACTCGCGACGAGGAGGACGGGTGCGACAGCCCTCAAGGCCGCGCCTTGGCTGCCGGCGGCGACGAGCCCTTCGGCGGCGAGCTCTATGGCGACTAGCATGGCCTACGCGGGGAAGAAGGGGTTGTGGCGACTGTCCGCTCATCGAGGGAATGGTCGGAGACGCAGGGATGCACGACGACGGCTCGGCGAAGCCTAAATAAGCGCAGCACGACGCACGCTTGCCGAATGGAGGCAACCACAAGGCGACCCCATGGAGGAGCTAGGTCCTCCCTAGCACCGGGAACAGAGAGAGGATGGAGCCGCTGATGCCCCGGACACCACGGCCAGGGGGAGGGGAGCCTCCATCGAGGTCGACGACGGCGACGAAGGTCGGCCCTTAACTCTAAACTTACGTGCAGCTCCCTCTGAATCTCACCGAGGGGGAAGAAGAAGGGGAGGAAGAGAAGGGAGATGGCGGCGGCGCTAGGAGGAAGGTCGAACCCTAGGGATCCATGCTCTAAATAGGGGGGCCGCCTCAACGTCTGTGAGCTCCTCTCATGGCTTCGATGCGAGCTCCTCCCTAAAACTCTCTGCTCTCTCTCTTGCGCATCACTAATGGAGGAAGACGGCGAGCAGGTGGCCGTTTCGCACGGCTGGGCCGGCTTCGGCGCACCAGCTGGGCCGCGAGGGAAGAAGGCCCAACTTCTCTCACAGGCAAAAAAACAGAGGATCTCCTAATTAAAAGATAAATAAACAAGAAAATACCTCTGAGGAAAAAAAGTTGAAAAGTGTTTGGTGCATCACAAAATATACTTTTGCATACCAGAAAAATGTGAACTATTTAATAAAATGAATAAGTGGATTTTTAATGCAAGTATTTATTTAACTATTCAGAAAACAGCACCCTGTTATTTTAAAAATCCAAACTCCTATATTTCAAATCACCAAAAGGACAACACACATGGGCTCAATTAAATATTAGCTAACTCATGAACATTTTTAACAATTTTATACAGAAAATTAATTCTGTTGATTAATGATAATAGGAATAAAAGGTTTTTAGGTTGTGTTTGTTTTGAAATAATAAAAGAGGGAGAAGAAGTTGATGCCCACTCTTGCACACACAACCACAAGACAACTCACATCACATGAAACAACACAAGGGCACAAGATGCACTCCACATTGCAATGCATGACATGATTATGAAATGATATGATGCATGATGCAAGAATGCATGAGACATAGACATGGCAAGGAGAAACTCAAATACACACATCACATGACAACAAGGTTTACATAGGTTACATGCCATAAAAGGTAGGGGCAGCACTTGGGCTATTACAATCTCCTACTGGATTGATACCTTGGTTCTCAAAAACTAAGGGAAATACATATCTACTTTGCTGCATCAAACCATTCCTCTTCACGGGAAACCAACGCATGCTCGAGAAGTAGCAACATGTCGAGTGAACTCTTTGCTTTAGCATTACCACTCTGAAGCTACATTGCAGGTTTCATGGATATCATTACCATCAACCATGATATGACACAGGTTTCATGGACATGATTTCCATCAACCATGTATGATGCTATTTCAGGATTGTGGGGGGCCGCCATCCGGTCGGCTGTTCTTCACCCTTTCCACTCGGGAGTGGAGAAACTTTCATGTCGACTGAACTGGGTTTTTTGTTGATTTCAGAGAGCTTGCAGACTTGGCACCCAGTACAAGTACTTGGAGAAGGAAAGGAACCAGCTGCAATTGGATCTGGAGGTTTCCAAAAACAACCTGGAACGCGTGCAAGACTGAGTTGAAGACCCTGGGAGGTAATCTTTATCGACCCAATGCACTCTTACTTTCACCTTCCATCCTTTGAACCGAGTTCTCTCACTCGAACAGACATGTGTGACGAAAATCACCGTCTCCAAGCGCGACTCAACAATGCTATTTCTTTAGATACCATGAAAAAAGCACTGGAGGACAAGGACAAGGCGCTCACTGAAGCTCAAAAGGTGGCGAGGGAGAAAACTGAAGCTGTCGAGAAGAAGCTTGCCGCAGCCAAGAAGATAGAGTAGCAAAAATTCTAAGCTGAAACTCGAACAGAGTGAAATTATCAAGAAGGCCGAACAGCTGACCAGGAGGAGCAATGGTCTAGAGAAGCACTTGGGAGATTTCACGAAGAAGATGTTCCTCATGCTCGACGGTAACTTCCCTTGTCGAGTGAACTTCTTTAATTCCCACAGGCTAGTAACGTAACCATCTTTATATTCCTTCCTCCATATAGAATTCTGCCAGAACTTCGAAAAAGAGACGAAAAGATCGAGCCCAATCTGGATCCCACTAAGTCGCCTGTTGGAGATGTTGTGGCCATGAACATGTTGCTGGAAATATGCCCTAGAGGCAATAATAAATTAGTTATTATCATATTTCCTTGTTCATGATAATCATTTATTATCCATGCTATAATTGTATTGATCGGAGACTTAGATGCATGTGTGGATACAAAGACAAAACCATGTCCCTAGTAGGCCACTAATAGACTAGCTCATTGATCAAAAGATGGTTAAGTTTCCTAGCCATGGACATGAGATGTCATTTGATAACGGGATCACATCATTAGGAGAATGATGTGATGGACAAGACCCAAACTACAAACGTAGCATATGATCGTGTCAGTTTATTGCTACTGTTTTCTGCATGTCAAGTATATGTTCCTATAACCATGAGATCATGCAACTCACAGACACCGAAGGAGTTCCTTGTGTGTATCAAATGTCACAACGTAAATGGGTGACTATAAAGGTGCTCTACAGGTATCTTCGAGGGTGTCTGTTGAGTTGGCATGGATCAAGACTGGGATATGTTACTCCGTGTGATGGAGAGGTATCTCAGGGCCCACTCGGTAATACAACATCACAATAAGCCTTGCAA
Organism: Hordeum marinum; assembly: GCA_022496015.1. NCBI lineage: Eukaryota > Viridiplantae > Streptophyta > Magnoliopsida > Poales > Poaceae > Hordeum > Hordeum marinum. The sequence goes on along the minus strand of CM039674.1, from coordinate 100,715,164 downwards.
GCAATGTGACTAAGTGTTAGTTGCGGGATATTTTATTACGGAATGAGTAAAGAGACTTGCCGGTAACGAGGTTTAACTAGGTATGGACATAGCGATGATCGAATCTCGGGCAAGTAACATACCGAAGAACAAAGGGAACATCATACGAGATTAACTGAATCCTTGACATAGAGGTTCAACCGATAAAGATCTTCGTAGAATATGTAGGAACCAATATGGGCATCATGGTCCCGCTATTGGTTATTGACTGTAGAGGTGTGTCGGTCATGTCTACATAGTTCTCGAACCCGCGGGGTCTGCACACTTAAGGTTTGGTGACGTTTCGGTAGTATAGAGTTATGCATGGTGGTGACTGAAGGTTGTTTGGTAACATCCCAAATTTTGGAATGTTATAAAAAAATATTAGAATGAGTGTTTGTTTGCTTGAGTGGTTTAATTGAGTGAAATTTGAAACTTCTAAAAACTTTTGAATGAGAAGGAATGACATGACTTTCCCATGTGCTTTTGAATTTAAATTCTTACATTTCAAATCAGTGAGAGAAGATGACATGACTTCTTCAATATGAAAAGATTTGGAAAGAGAATTTGAAAACTATTTGAAAATTCCTGATATGGAGTTCCTTTCATATTTGAATTTCCAGTTTGAAGTTTGAAAGAATTCAAACCCCTTGACAAAATTTGAGAGGAGTAATATGACACTCCACCCCAGGGGTTATTTTGTGAAGTATTTGAACCCTAAAACCAAGGGGGTTATCTGAAAATTATTTGCAAAAAGAATTCAAATCAACTTAGGCACTTTCTGAAAAATAATTTTAAAAAGTATTTATTTTGGCCGTGGAAAAATGTTCATTAAATTTCATTTAATTCCCATATCAATTTGGTATATAAAACATTATTTTTTGGAAATGTATTGATTGCCAAAAAAAGGTTTCCTTCTCTGTTATTCTATAAAAGGAAAAATTGTTTTATTAGGAAAGTCCACCGAGGCCCACCCCCTCCGGATCGGCCACCGACGCCGCTCCCCATCTCTCTCTCTCCCACTGACCGGTGGACCCCCACTATCCGATCCCACTAATCCCGCGCTCGTCTCCCTCCTTTGTCCCCTCCTTCCTTCCTTCGCCGGAGCCGGCCGGAGCCGCCGTGATCTCCTCTCCCCTTGCCTTTTTCGCACCCCGACCTCCTGGTTATATAAGCCCGAGACCCCGCACCCTATCCCCCCCGAATCCCCCTCCCCACCCTCTGCCCTCGCCGCAATCGCTCGCCGGAGCCCAAGCGCCGCCGCCGCGCCATTTATCTCCTGCCGCTCCACTCCGACCTCCCGAGCCACCGCACTCACCACCACCTACTACACCTCGCCCGCGCGCACCTCCCCATGCACTCGCACGTGCCCCACATCCACCGGAGCCCCCTCCTCGTCGACCAGCCAAACACCATCGCCGCCTCAAAGCTCGCCGGCGTTGCCATCGTCGCCCCCGAGCCCCGCTGACGCTATCGTCGGAGTCGCCACCCTCGCCCGCGTCGACTGGTGCCATCAGCCACGCCGGAGGACCACCGAAGGCGCCGCCCGCATCGAGCCGAGCCCCTGCCGTCGACGTCGACGTCGACCTCGCCACCGACCCCCCTCCTGTGATCCCCTCTCTCTCCCCTCCGACCGATCTAATTGAACGGCCCCGATTAGAGGCAACGTACCCCCTTCGGTTTAATTAAAAGAACCGGTCGGTTTTATTTATTTATAGTTAGACCAAACCGTTTTTCTATAAGTATCGGCGGTCCGCTCGTTAGCACCCATGCGCACACACCTTCAGCCAATCAGAGAGCGCCACGTGTACACCCCTATCCGTTAGTTTAGATTTTCTTTTCTGTTTTCTGTTTTTTAAAACAGAATAGTTCTGTTTTTGTTTTCCTTATATATTTTACGTTTTCAATTATTTTAATTTTATTCTTTTTGCATCATGTCACAAATTTCATCTAGTTTCTGTAGATATAAAGTTTGACCACATTTGAATAATTTAAAATTGAATTCCAACATATTTGATTCAAATATTATTTTCTGCATATCTTGAGTTTAAAATTTTATTTTGAGTTGATTATTCTTGCTACTGGTCAGTAGTGACCCTAGTTATCATTAGGACGAATTTGGGAATTTTTAGAATGATTTAAATTAGCATTGTTAACAAAACAGATTCTGTTTTAGTTCTTTTTAGGTTTATTTATATTTTTTTGTTTTAAATTGTTTTAATTTATTTTCTCTTATATTAGTTCATTAGTTTTGCTTTGTTTTCTGCTAGTTAACAGTAGTATCTCAACCAATTTATTTTATGTCAATTATTATAGCATGAAATTAGTTCTAGTTCTATAATAACTTGCAAGTTGATTTCATTGCTAGTTTGATTTCTTATTTGAAAATATATTATTTAAATTGTTTTATAAGTTTTACTTTCTGTCAACTTAGTTGTTTTATACTTTTTTTCTCTTATTTTTGTATTTATTATTTTTCTTGTTGTTAAATTTATTAGACAAAAACCTATGTTGTTTAGAGTATTAATTTCTTAATTCCTAGTAGTTCTTCAAAAGTAATTCTTTTACTAAGTAAAATATTTACTAAAATACTTTTGTGATATTTCACTTTGTTTTTGTTTTGTTACATTTGAAATTAGGATTATTTGTAGAGAAAAGCAACCCTTGGTTGTATTGATGAAGTTCTGTTGTTTTGAGTTTTGTCTTAAGTATTTCCTTCATCACAACCTTGTTTTGTGTTGCTTTTTGACTGTTAGTATTGATTTCTAGTATGATTGCTTATATGAACGTAATGTTTGATTGTATAGATTTTCATTGGAGAGTGACGAATAGTCTATCAAGTCTTTTCTAAGAGTGATATTATTCTTCATCAACAGTACAGACAAGTTCACTTTGACCATCTTGTTCATACCTATGTTTTATTGCATGTGGTGACATCATTCAACAAATCCCTCCAGTAGTGTTATTGAAATTCTTGTAGTTGAGTAGAAAGCATGAGGTAGGAACCCACCACTTGTTACTAAATCCCCGGGAACGTTAGTTATTCTTATGCTATGCTAAAGTAGACGGGGTCTGGTATGAGTGTTCGTGAGTGGTGTGAGAAGGAGGACTCTACGTCAAGACGACAACTTCAGGAAGGCATCTTCAAGTCCTGCATTTTCAAGACCTCAAGACTTCGAGACTCGAGAAACAAGTTTTCAATACGCACTACTGGGTGAAGGATGGTTGATTGGGCATTCTTGGAGTAACCAGTGGATCGCCGGGATGCATGGAGAAGCGCCATGACATCTTGCGGAAAGCTTCACCCAGACTCAAAGAGACGGATGAATACTTCATGCCCAGAAGCTTACCTATGTAGCCACAAGTCATTATGGGCTCTGGCTTGGTTGATCTTTGTTGTGACTCTGGCTGGGCAGTGCTACGAGATGTAGTCGACGTTAGGAATGGATGGGCACTGACAGTAGTCAGGGAAACACTCTGAAAGACCATGTTTCGTTCGTCCTGTTCTCATACACTCGGCAGTGCAAGGACTTACCAGGAGAGAACGAATCTTGTGGGTAAAGTACACAACACTCTGCAGAGTTAAACCTAATCGATTAGCTGTGTCCCCGGTTATGGATAATTTGAGCTTCTAGACTTGGATCTATCTCTGAAACTCTCAACACTGGACCGATAATTAATTGTGGGCAAGTTATGATACTTGTGGGCATTAAGACATTGGTTGGCGGAACCATGCCACATTAGGTAACTCTGTAGTGAAAAACTCCATGATATTCCTTTGTTGTAGGAAAAGTACATAAAATCAGCTTTTATGCAAAAACTCAGACACAGAGCCACAAAGCCCTACTGCATATAGAATAGTTTTTATGCTCTGTTCTGCTAGGGTGATCTTGCCGGTACATTCAATGTACTGACCTACATGGTTGCAACATCTTATGTTGCAGATAAGCTCTATGACGGGTAAGAGTATGATTCAAGGTTATGGTCTACACTCAACCTGCCATTGGTGTTATTGGGACTCCACTCTCATTGACTTTTTTCGCTGAGATTTTAAGGTATATATCAACCTTACGTTAATTAAATGTGATTGCACTTTGATATATACATTGATGTACCGTGTGTGCCAGCATACTGATCCAGGGATGGCACAGAACACATAGAGACTTGACTCGTTTTGAGTCGGGTCACTACTACATGTTCGGAGTCCCAGATGAGATCCTGAACATCGCGAGAAGCTCCGAAATGGTCCGGAGGTAAAGATTGATATATTGGAAGTCCTATTTTGGTCACCGGAAAAGTTTCGGGCTCATCGGTACATGGAAGTGTCGGTAGTGTACCGGGAGACCATTGGGAGGGGTATTTCGACCCAAGAGGCTACATGGGCTATGGGAGAGTGAATACCAGCCCTTAGTGAGCAGGTGGAAGTCCTACACAAGGCCCATGAGGCTGGAAGAGAAAACCCAAAGAGAAAAGGTGGAAAAAAACGAAAAATACGGATGAATCCTAGTCCTACTAGGATTGGAAGTGGATTCCACCTCTCGTACTTGGTTCGGCCGACCCAAGGGCTAGCTCTTTGAGAGCCAAGTCTCCTCCTCTCTTCCTCTTATATATACTAGAGGTTTTAGGGTTTTTTGCACCTGATTTTCAGCCACGTGCTACCCGTTCCTCTAGTGCATAGTTTCTCCTCTAGATCGGATTTCTGCAGTGCTTAGGCGAAGCCCTGCCGGAATAGCTCCACCACCATCACTGGAGAGCCATCACGCTGCCGGAGGACTCTTCGATCTCTCCGCTCCTACTTGCTGGATCAAGAAGACGGAGATCATCATCAAGTTGTACGTGTGCTGAACGCGGAGGTGTCGTCCGTTCGGCGCTAGATCGGAAGGACCGTGATCGAGATCGCGAGACGGATCGTGATGAGATCACGGGACGGTTCGTGATGAGATAGCGGGGCGGATCATGATGAGATCGTGGGATGGATCCTGATTGGATCGTGGGACGGATCGTGATTGGATCGCGGGACGCTCGGCGATTTGGATCACGAAGACGTTCGACTACACCAACCGCGTTTCTTAACGCTTTCCGTTTAGCGATCTACAAGGGTATGTAGATCCACTCTCCTTCTTGTAGATGCTCATCACCATGGATAGATCTTGCATGTGCATAGGAAAATTTTTGTTTACCATGCAACGTTCCCCAACAATGGTATCAGAGCTAGGTCTATGTGTAGATGAGATCTCGAGTAGAACACGAAGAGTTTGTGGACGTTGATGCTTAGATTGCTTCCTCCCTTGGTCGTGTTTTGGTTTAGCAGTATTGCGAGATGAAGCGGCCCGGACCAACATTACTCGTACGCTTACGAGAGACCAGTTCCCTCAACCGCAACTTGTTGCATAGATGGCTTGCGGGTGCCAGTTTCTCTCACTTTAGTTGGATCGGATTCGACAAAGGCGGTCCTTGAAAAGGTTGAAAAGCAACTAGTGTATCACTATTGTGGTTTTTACATAGATTAGAATCGTTCTTGCTAGATACCCGTAGCAGCCATGTAAAACATGCAACAACAATTAGAGGGCGTCTAAATTGTTTTTGCAGGGTATGTTGTGATGTGATATGGCCAATTACATGATGTGATATATGTGATGTATGAGATGATCATGTGATGTATAGATTATCATGACTTGCATGTCGTTGAGTACGGCAACCGGCAGGAGCCATAGGGTTGTCTTTAATTATTGTATGACATGTGTGTCAATCATTAAGCGCTATGTAATGCTTTACTTTATCGCTACGGTAGCAATAGTAGTAGAAGCATGTTGGGCGCGACAACCCCGATGGCGACACGTTGATGGAGATCAAGATGATGGAGATCATGGTGTCATGCCGGTGACGATGGAGATCATGCCGGTGCTTTCTAGATGGAGATCAAAAGCACAAGTTCATGGCCATATCATGTCACTTATGATTTGCATGTGATGTTAATCCTTTTATGCACCTTGTTTTGCTTAGGACGATGGTAGCATTATAAGGTGATCCCTCACTTAATTTCAAGATAAATTGTGTTCTCCCCAAGTGTGCACCATTGCGAAAGTTCGTCGTGTTGAGACACCACGTGATGATCAGGTGTGATAGACTCTACGTTCACATACAACGGGTGCAAGCCAGTGTTGCACATGCAGAACACTCGGGTTAAACTTGACGAGCCTAGCATGTACAGACATGGCCTCGGAACACAAGAGACCGAAAGGTCGAACATAAGTCATATAGTAGATATGATCAACATGATGGTGTTCACCATTGCAGCCACCTCAACTCACGTGATGATCGGACTTGAGTTGGTAAATTTGGATCATGTATCACTCGAATTACTGGAGGGATGTCAATTTGAAGTGGGATTTCTTAAGTAATATGATTAATTGAACTCATTATCATGAACTTAGTCAGTAGTGCCTTTGCAAATTATGTTGTAGATTACTAGCTCGCGTTGTAGCTCTCTTGTATTTTTATATGTTCCTAGAGAAATAGAATTGAAAGATTATGGTAGCAATATTGCGGACTGGGTCTGTGATCTGAGGATTGTCATCGTTGCTGCACAGATGGCTTATGTCCTTAATGCACCGCTCGGTGCGCCAACCCCTCTAGCGTCGTCTATAGATGTTGTGAACATCTGACAGGCACGTTCTGATGACTACTTGATAGTTTAGTACGTCATGCATTACAGCTTAGAATTGAGGCTCCGACACATTTTGAACGTCACGGAACATATGAGATGTTCTAAGAGCTGAAATTAGGATCTCAGGCTCGTGCCCGTGTTGCGAGATATGAGATCTCCAACAAGATTCTTTGCCTGCAAGATGAAAGAGAATAGCTCAATCGTTGAGCATGTGCTCAGATTGTCTGGGTGCTACAATCACTTGAATCGAGTGGGAGTTGATCTTCCAGATAAGATAGTGATTGATACAGTTCTCCAAGTCACTGTCACTAAGCTACTAGAACTTGGTGATGAACTATAAAATAATGATCCCTGAGCTGTTCGCGATGTTTGACACCGCGAAGGTAGAAATCAAGAAGGAGCGTCAAGTGTTGATGGTTAGTAAAACCACTAGTTTCGAGGAGGGCAAGGGCAAGGAGGGAAACTTCATGGATGGAAAGTCAGTTGTTGCTCCAGTGAAGCAACCCAGAGTTGAACCCAAACCTGAGACTAAGTGTGTCGATTATGAGGAGAGCAGTCACTGAAGCGGAACAACCCTAGATACTTGGTAGATAAGAAGGCTGGCAACATCGACAGAAGTATATTTGATATACGTGTTATTTATGTGTACCTTGCTAGTACTCCTAGTAGCACCTGGGTATTGGATACCGGTTCAGTTGCTAAATGTTAGTAACTCGAAATAAAAGCTACGGAATAAACGGAGAACTAGCTAAGGGTGAGGTGACGATGTGTGCTGGAAATGTTCCCAAGGTTGATGTGATCAACATCGCATGCTCTCTCTACCTTCGGTATTAGTGACGAACCTAAATAAATGTTATTTGGTGTTATGCATTGAGCATGAACGTGATTAGATCGTATTTATTGCAACACAGTTATTCATTTAAGTTAGAGAATAATGGTTATTCTGTTTACATGAATAATACCTTCAATGGTCATGCACCCAGTGACAATGGTTTGTTGAAATCTTGATCGTAGTAATACACATGTTCATAACATTGATGCCAAAAGATACAAAGTTAATAATGATAGTACCACATACTTGTGGTACTGCCGCTAAATGTCACATTGGTATAAAGCGCATGAAGAAACTCCATGTCGATGGATCTTTGAACTCATTCGATTTCGAATCGGTTGAGACATGCGAACCATGCCTCTTGGGCAAGATGACTAAGGACCCCGTTTTCCGGATTGATGGAGCGGGCAAGTGACTTATTGGAAATGATTCATGTTGATGTATACGATCCAATGAGTGTTGTAGCGTGCAGTCGATATCGTTATTTTCTTGGCTTCACTGATGATTTGAGTATATATGAGTATATTTACTTAATGAAACACAAGTCCGAATCGTTTGAAAAGTTCAAGCAAATTCAGAGTGAAATTTAAGATCATCGTGACAAGAAGATAAAAATGTCTGCGATACGATCGTGGAGGTGAATATCTGAGTTATGAGTTTGGCATACAACATTAGACAATGTGAAAGTCGTTTCACAACTCATGCCACCTGGAACACCATAGTGTGATGGTGTGTCCGAACGTCATAGTCGTGCTCTATTGGATATGATGCATGCTATGATGTCTCTTATCGTTTTGCTACTGTAGTTTTGGGGTTATGCATTAGAGACAACTACATTCACTTTAAATAGGGCACCATCTAAATCCGTTGAGATGACATGGTTTGGCAGAAACCTGAGCTATCATTTCTTAATGTTTGGGGCTACGACGCTTATGTGAGAAGGGTTTCACCTAATAAGCTCGAACCCAAAGCGGACAAATGCATCTTCATAGAATACCCTAACAACAGTTGGGTATACCTTCTATCTCAGATCCAAGTGCAAAGTGTTTGTTGCTAAAAACAGGTCGTCTCTCAAGAAAGAGTTTCTCTTGAAAGAATTGAGTGGGAGGAAGATAGAACTTGATGAAGTTATTGAACCTTTGTTCAATCAGAGAGAAGAGCAGCGTAGGAAGATGTTTCTGTGAAGCCTACGTTAGTTGAAGAGGAAGTTAATGATGATGATCATGAAGCTTCTGGATCAAGTTACTATCAAACCTCGTAGGTCGACAAGGATGTGTACTGCTCTTGAGCGGTACAACAACCCTGTCTTGGAGGTCATGTTGTTGGACAACGATGAACCTACGAGCTGTGGAGGAGCGATGATGGGCCCGGATTCCGACAAATGGTTAGAGGCCATGAAATCCGAGAAAGGATCCATGTATGAAAACCAAGTATAGACTTTGGTGGACTTGCTCGTTGGACGGCAGGTCATTGAGTACAAATGGATCTTTTTTTTAAATGAAGACAGACACTGATTGTGAATGTCACCATTTATAAAGCTCGACTTGTCGCAAAGAAGTTTCCGGCAAGTTCAAGGAGTTGACTACGATGAGACTTTCTCACTCGTAGCGATGCTAAAGTCTGTTGGAATTATGTTAGCAGTTGCTGCATTTTTCAATGATGAAATCTGGCAGATGGATGTCAAAACATCATTTTCTTAACGGTTTACTTGAGGAAAGGTTGTATGTGATACAACCAGAAGGTTTTGTTAGTCCTAAGGATGTTAAAAGGTGTGCAAACTTCAGTGATCCTTCTATGAACTGAAGCGAGCATCTCAGAGTTGGAATATACACTTTGATGAGGTGATCAAAGTTTTTGAGTCTATACAAAGTTTATGAGAAACTTGTATTTACAATAAAGTTTGTGGGAGCACTATAGAGTTTCTGGTAAGCATATGTGGTTGACATATTGTTGATCAGAAATGATGTAGAATTTCTCGAAAGCATAAACGGTTATTTGAAAAGAGTTTTTCAAAGGAAGACCTGGATAAAACCTACCTAATTGTTGAGCATCAAGATCGATGCTTGATGAGACTTTCAATGAGTACATACCTTGACAAGAATTTGAAAGAGTTAAAAATGGATCAGTCAGAGAAAGAGTTCTCACCTGATTTGTAAGGTGTGAACTTGAGTTAGACTCAAAGCTCGACAACGGCAGAAGAAAGAGAAAGGACGAACATCGTCCCCTATACCTTAGCCATAGGCTCTGTACAGTATGCCATGCTGTGTACCGCACCTCTGTGTGCCTTGCCATGAGTCCGTTAAGGGGTACAAAAGTGACCCAGGAGTGGATCACTGGACAACGGTCAAGATTATCCTTAGTAACTAAAAGACTAAGGAGATGTTTCTCGATTATGGAGGTGATAAAGAGTTCATCATAAAGAGTTACGTCGATGCAAGCTTTAACACCAATCCGTATGACTCGTAGTAGCAATCTGGATACTTATAGTGGAGCAGCCATTTCGAATAGTACCAAGTGGAGTGTGGTAGCAGTGTTTACAGTTTGACATAGAGATTTGCAAAGTACACACGGATCTGAATGTCACAGACCCGTTGACTATAAGACCTCTCTCACTTGCAAAGCATGATCAAGCCCCAGAACTCATTGGGTGTTAGATTCATAACAATACGAATCACATGGTGATGTGAACTAGATTATTGACTCTAGTGCAAGTGGGAGGCTATTGGAAATATGAATAATAAATTAGTTATTATCATATTTCCTTGTTCATGATAATCGTTTATTATCCATGCTATAATTGTATTGATCAGAGACTTAGATGCATGTGTGGATACAGAGACAAAACCATGTCCCTAGTATGCCTCTAATAGACTAGCTCGTTGATCAAAAGGTGGTTAAGGTTTCCTAGACATGGACATGAGATGTCATTTGATAACGGGATCACATCATTAGGAGAATGATGTGATGGACAAGACCCAAACTACAAACATAGCATATGATTGTGTCAGTTTATTGCTATTGTTTTCTGCATGTCAAGTATATGTTCCTATGACCATGAGATCATGCAACTCACGGACACTGGAGGAGTGCCTTGTGTGTATCAAATGTCGCAACGTAACTGGGTGACTATAAAGGTGCTCTACAGGTATCTTCGAGGGTGTCTGTTGAGTTAGCATGGATCAAGACAGCGATTTGTTACTCCGTGTGACAGAGAGGTATCTCAGGGCCCACTCGGTAATACAACATCACAATAAGCCTTGCAAGCAATGTGACTAAGTGTTAGTTGCGGGATCTTGTATTATGGAACGAGTAAAGAGACTTGCCGGTAACGAGGTTTAACTAGGTATGGAGATACCGACGATCGAATCTAGGGCAAGTAACATACCGAAGAACAAAGGGAACATCATACGGGATTAACTCAATCCTTGACATAGAGGTTCGACCGATAAAGATCTTCATAGAATATGTAGGAACCAATATGAGCATCCAGGTCCCGCTATTGGTTATTGACCGTAGAGGTGTCTCGGTCATGTCTACATAGTTCTCGAACCCGCAGGGTCTGCACACTTAAGGTTTGGTGACGTTTAGGTAGTATACAGTTATGCATGGTGTTGACTGAAGGTTTTTTGGAGTCCCGGATGAGATCTAGGACGTCACGAGGAGCTCCGAAATGGTCCGGAGGTAAAGATTAATATATAGGAAGTCCTATTTTGGTCCCCGGAAAAGTTTCGGGCTCATCGGTAGTGTACTAGGAGTGCCGGTAGTGTACCGAGAGACCATTGGGAGGAGTATTTCGACCCAAGAGGTTACATGGGCTGTGGGAGAGTGAATACCAGCCCTTAGTTGGCGGGTGGAAGTCCTACACAATGCCCATGAGGCTGGGAGAGAAAACCCAAAGAGAAAAGGTGGAAAAAGGCAAAAATAGGATGAATCCTAGTCCTACTAGGATTGGAGGTGGATTCCACCTCTCCTACTTGGTTCGGCCGCCCAAGGGCTGGCTCTTTGAGAGCCAAGCCTCCTCCTCTCTTCCGCTTATATATACTAGAGGTTTTAGGGTTTTTTGCACCTAATTTTCAGCCACGTGCTACCCGTTCCTCTAGTGCATAGTTTCTCCTCTAGATCGGATTTCTGCAGTGGTTAGGCGAAGCCCTGCCAGAATAGGTCCACCACCATCGCCGGAGTGCCATCATGCTGCCGGAGAAATCTTCTACCTCTCCGCTCCCTCTTGCTGGATCAAGAAGGCGGAGATCTTCATCAAGTTGTACGTGTGCTGAACGCGGAGGTGTCGTCCGTTCGGCGCTAGATCGGAAGGACCCTGATCGAGATCGCGAGACGGATCGTGAGGAGATCGCGGGACGGTTCATGATGAGATCACGGGACGGATCGTGATGAGATCGCGGGACGGATCATGATTAGTTCATGGGACGGATCGTGATTGGATCACGGGACGGATCGTGATTGGATCGCGGGACAGATCGTGATTGGATCGCGGGACGCTCGGCGATTTGGATCGCGAAGACGTTCGACTACACCAACCGCGTTTCTTAATGCTTCTCGCTTAGCGATATACAAGGGTATGTAGATCCACTCTCCCTCTTGTATATGCTCATCACCATGGATAGATCTTGCGTGTACATAGGAAATTTTTTGTTTCTCATGCAACGTTCCCCAACACATGTTTCGCCTCAACGTCCGTCTCTAGGGTGTTCAAGCATACATCATTCGACTGAAGGCTGTGTTGGAGAAGATTGTCAAGGAACCGTGGCCCGAAGACACCCTCCAAACTGACCTTGCATCCATGATGACTTGCCTTAATGAGATCCCAAGTCGAGTGCAAGCTTCGAAGAAGTCAGCTGCCCGCTGCGGAGCCGATGTGGCACTCTTGCTTGTCAGAGTCTATTGCAAGGAGGAGAGAGAGGACAAGTTGAAGGACCTCTGAGTGATTAACACGAAGAACCTTCAGTTCTAAGACTTCATGGAGACCTTCATCGATGCATCCACTCGGATCGCAGACGGGATCGATTTGGACACCTTCGTCAAGCCAGCAAGTCCGTATGGTGCTTGAAAAACTTTATTCGCATTATTCGCCTCGGAATGCCAAGTGAAAATGTAATGGGCATAAAAATTCATTCAGGCCTTAAGCCTGAGTACCTTCGCTTGTGCGAAAAAAACTTTATTCACGCTGAAACCTTTGGATTTTTCTTCATTCGCTTTCAGCCATTTGTTTGAATGAACTTGTATTTATGAACCCCCGAATGAGAAGTATATTCATCACTCGGGTTGAGTTTTTAACTTAGGTGAAAGCTGGTTCGCTGCTAAGCCCCCGAGGGTGAGGATCGCTCGACACTTAGAGAAGTTTTGAAATTAGACAAATACTGGTTCGTAGTGTCTCCGAGTGAATGAAATGTTATCCACTCAAAAAAGTTTTTCAAGTTAGGCGAAAGCATGTTCGCAGCTAAGCCCCCGAGTGTGAGGATCACTCGAAACTAGGAGAAGTTTGAACTTAGACGAAGACTGGTTCGTAGCTAAGTCTCTGAGTGAATGGAATGTTATCCACTCAAAAAGTTTTTAAACTTAGGCGAAAGAGTGTTCGCAGCTAAGCCCCCGAGTGTGAGGATCGCTCGACACTCGGAGAAGTTTGAACTTAGATAAAGACCGGTTCGTAGCTAAGTCTCCGAGTGAATGGACTGGTATCCACTCGGTAGGGTTTTTAACTTAGGCGAAAGCGTGTTTGCAGCTAAGCCCCCGAGTGCGAGGATCGCTCGACACGTGGAGAAGTTTGAACTTAGATGAAGACTGGTTCGTAGCTAAGTCTCTTAGTGAATGGACTGCTATCCACTCGGTAGGGTTTTTAGCTTAGGAGAAAGTGTGTTCGCAGCTAAGCCCCCGAGTGTGAGGATCACTCGACACACGGAGTGTTCCCGAATGTCAAATTGTGCGATCGGAATCGACGAAAGACTGCGGAAGTCACACTTGCATAAACGGCATTGTCTGAAATACTTTTATTACATCAACACAACTCTGTTTTCAGGTATAGAAACGCCAAAGAAGATCTGCATTCCAGGCTCGTGGCTCATCGATCTTCTTCTTGAGGTTGTTCAACACCTTAGTGACGATGAAAGGTCCTTCCCACACCGGAGCGAGCTTGTGAGGTTGCTATTGATCCACTCGGAGCACCAAATCACCTCGTGAAACGACCGACTCTTAATGTGCTTCGCATGGAAACGTCGCAGATCTTGCTGGTATGTAGTCGTCCGAATCAAGGCCATCTCGCGTTCCTCTTCTAGGAGATCTACACCATCTTGTCTTGCTTGCTCATCTTCAGCTTCGGAATAAAGATCCACTCGAGCGGGTTATGAAACATGTCACTCAGCAGGATGGCTTCGGCTCCATACACCAAGAAGAAGGGAGTTCATCCAGTCGCCCGATTGGGAGTTGTTCTAGAGCCCCATAAAAGAGATGGCAACTCATACACAAGGCTCCGGCCGCTATTCGAAATCCTGCATGAGATGAGGCTTCAGACCTTGCAAAATGAGGCCATAGGCTCGCTCAGCTTGGCCATTGGTTTGGGAATGTTCAACGGATGCATAATACATGCGAGTGCCTTGGGAGGAGCAGACATGTCTGAACTCTTCCGAGACGAAGTTCGAGCCATTATTTGTGATAATACTGTGGGGAACTCCATACCGGTAGATTATCTCTCGTGAATTTGGTCGCCGTGCGAGAGTTCAATTTCTTTATAGGCTTGGCCTCAATCCACTTCATAAACTTGTCGACTACAACAAGAAAGTGAGTAAATCCACTCTGTCCTTTCCGAAAGGGACCAACCATATCCAGACCCCAGACAGTAAATGGTCAAACGAGTGGAATGGTCTTCAGGGCAGACGCAGGTTTGTGAGACAAGTTTGCATAGAACTGGCACCTTTCACAGTGATCAACAATGTCCTTGGCCATCTCATTTGCGCGCGCCCAAAAGAACCCAGCTCGGTATGCTTTAGCAACAATTGACCGAGATGACGCATGATGGTCACAAGTTCCTGAGTGGATCTCTTCCAGGATCATTCGACCTTCTTTAGGGGAGATACATCGATGTGTCACACTAGTTACGCTTTCTATGCAAAGTTGATCATCCATCACAGTAAAAGCTTTGGATCTGCGCACAATCTGTCAGTCTTCAACTTCATCCCCAGGGAGTTCTTGCCTCAAAATATATGCAATGTAGGGCACTGTCCAGTCAGGACTGATGACCAGAACATCCATGACCAGATCAATAACCGTAGGGACATCAACCTCAGTCGGATCAGAGGCACTCATAGCTTGTGGGGTCTCTTAAGTGAAGGGATCTTCCTGCACCGAAGGAGTATGAAGATGCTCTAAGAATACATTGCTGGGGACAGGTCTCCGAGTGGATCCAATCTTTTCCAACTCATCAGCTGCTTGATTCTTCACTCGGGGAACATGATGGAGTTCCTGACCTTCAAATCTCTTCTCAAGTTTTCTAACATCATTAGAATATCAAATCATAGCGGGGTTTCGAATATCCCACTCTTTCATCACTTGATTGACCATCAAATCCGAGTCGTCGTAAACCATCAAGCGCTTGACGCCGAGTGAGATGGCCATGCGCAACCCATACAAGAGTGCTTCATATTTTGCTTCATTGTTGGAGGAATCAAAGTGGACATAACTGAGTTTGTCACCTTTTGGGGATACCAAAACAACACCGGCACCGGACCCATTCAGCATTTCTGACCCATCAAAGAACATGGTCCAGTGTGCCGAGTGAATCTGGATTGGCTGCTATTGTTCAACCCATTCAGCCAAGAAATCAGCAAGTGCCTGAGACTTAATCGCCTTTTTAGCTTCGAACTTGATGTCAATGTATAGGAGCTCAATAGCTCACTGATCGAGCGCCCTTGCGCTGAAGATGAACGGGGCTAAGCGATCTGCCGAAGCTGTGGGATGTCAAAATGCATCGGTAGGGGAGCGTTCCGCCTTAGAGGGAAGCAACCGCGAAAGCGGGGGTCGACGAAGCGGAAGCAAGAATGTCAGCTTGAGTAACGAAAACATTGGTGAGAATCCAATGCCCCGAAAACCCAAGGTTTCCTCCGCAAGGTTCGTCCACGGAGGGTGAGTCAGGGCCTAAGATCAGGCCGAAAGGCGCCCATTTAGCCACTCGACTAGTCGTGTCTTGATTGCTAAGGATCTCAAACAATGGAGCATCAGTGACGAATGAAATTGAGTGGTCCTGGAAGTAGTGTGCCACCTTCTTCGCTGACAGATAGATACCATAGACAAGCTTCTGGTAATGTGGGTACCTTTGCTTCGAAGGAGTCAACACTTCAGAAATTTAGTACACTGGACGTTGGACCTTGTAGGCCTTGCCTGCCTCTTCTCGCTCGACAGTCAGAACTGGACTGACGACCTGATCAGTGGCCGCGATGTACAGGAGCAAAGGCTCTTTGCTGTGTGGAGCAGCAAGCACCGGCTGGGTAGAAAGCAGGGCCTTGAGCTCGACAAACGCTGCTTCGGCTTCTGGAGTCCACTCGAATGTGTCAGACTTCTTCATCAATCGGTACAAAGGCAATGCCTTCTCACCGAGACAAGAAATGAATCAACTCAATGCTGCTAAGAAACCTGTGAGCTTCTGAACATCATGCACTCGCACGGGGCTTTTCATTCGGGTAATGGCGCTTATTTTTTCAGGATTGACGTCGATTCCTCGTTCGGAAACGAGAAAACCGAGTAACTTGCCACTAGTAACACCGAAAGTACACTTAGCCGGATTCAGCTTGATATCATACCTCCTCGGATTGGCGAATGTCTCAGCCAAGTCAGCCCACAGGTCGGAACCTTTGTGGGACATGACGACAATATAGTCCATGTAACCTTCAACATTCCGAGGGATATGGTCAAGTAAACACTTCTGTATCATGCGCATGAAAGTAGCGCCGTCATTCTTCAAACCAAAAGGCATGGTGATATAGCAAAAACACCCGAATTGGGTGATGAAGGTTGTTTCTATTTCATCCAGACCAAACAGACGGATCTGATGGTAGCCGGAGTATACATCTAGAAATGACAAACGCTCGCACCCCACTGTCGAGTCAACAATTTGATCGATGCGAGGGAGCGGGAAATGATCTTTCGGGCAGACCCGATTGATATGCTTCAAGTCGATACACATGCGGAGTGACTTGTCTTTCTTGGGGACCATGACGACATTCGAGAGCCACTCGGAGTGGTAAATCTCTCGTATGAACTTAGCTGCCATGACACGAGCCACCTCTTCACCGATTACTTTTCGCTTCTCCGTTGCTAACCAACGCAAATGTTCTTTCATCAGCTTGGCCTTCGGATCAACTCTCAGTCGTTGCTCAGCAAGTTCCCTGGGAACCCTCAGCATGTTAGCTGGCTTCCATGCGAAGATGTCCCAGTTCTCACGGAGGAACTGGATGATCTCGACTTCCTATTTACCGTCGAGTTTTGAAGACATGTTGGTCGGGGCAGCAGTAGGATCTGTCGGATGAATGTGCACTTTTTTCACTTCCCCTGTCTACTGAAAAGCTGACTCTAAAGCGGGCTTCTTAGCACGTAGCAACTCACCAGGATCAGCGCTCTTCTTGTACTCTTCTAGCTCGACCATAGCCATCTGATGATCGGCAATTTTGGAGCCCTGTTGGAGGCACTCCTCAGCCCTCTGTCGATTGCCAGTGAATGTGATCACACCCTTGGGTCCAGGCATCTTCAGTTTAAGATACATGTAACATGGACGGACCATGAAACGGGCATATGCTGGTCGACCAAGGATTGCATGGTACACGCTCTGGAAATCCATGACTTCAAACATCAACTTCTCTTTGCGAAATTTTTTATCTATCCCGAACACCACATCCAATGCGATCTGGCTAAGTGACTTGGCCTTCTTCCCTGGGATTACTTCGTGTAGCTGCATGTTGCTCTCGCTGAGTCGGGACATCGGAATGCCCATCCCCTTCAGTGTATCTGCATACAGAATGTTCAGCCCACTCCCCCCATCCATGAGGATCTTGCGGAGTTGAGTGCCTCCCGCAATGGGATCTACCACGAAAGCTTGTCGAGCGGGAATAGCGACCTGAGCAGGATGATCTGACTGATCAAATGTGATGGAAGTCTGAGACCACTTGAGGTACGTGGGGGTTGTAGGCACAGCCATGTTGACTTCTCTGTTTATAACCTTCAATCGACTCTTGCTTTCCACATCAGCAAAAATCATCACAGTGGCATTGACATTGGGAAAAGTTTCTTTGTCTTCGTCATTCTCTTTTTCAGGGGTTTTCTCACTCGACTGACCCTCCTTGAACTGTTGGATCACTAGACGGCACTGTCAAGTAGTATGTTTGGGTAATATCAAATTACTATCCTCGTCTTTCCTCGTGTGGATTGCACACGACAAGTCTAGAACATTTGTTCACGACTTATTTTTTCCTTTCTTGGGGGCGAACTATCCCTTGGAATTCCCCTTGTTTTTTCCTTGTGCTGCCAGGGTGGCCACCTCTGCTTGAATAGGGCCATCATCCTTCCACTTCTGCTTCCGATTGGAATTGCCGCCGACATCATTGTCGACTGCTTTTCCTTTGTCGCTGCAGAGGCGGTCTTCTTCTTCGCCATTGGCATACCGAGTGGTGATTTCCATCATCTTACTTAGGGAAATATCACCTGTCCGCCCAAACTTCAGGTAGAGCTCTTTGTACTTCACTCCGGCCTTGAAAGCACAAATAGCTTGATGCTCGGAAACATTCTCCACTGTATGATGCAAAGTGCACCAGCGCTGAATGTAATCCCTCAATGACTCGTTGGGCTTCTGAACACAATGTGGTAAATCAATCAAACCGGTAGGACGCTTGCAAGTGCCCTCGAACGTTTTGATGAGCACTCGGGCAAGATCCTCCCAGCAGTGGATGCTATAAGGAGCCAAACGATTCAGCCATGCACGGGCCGAACCATCCAACATCAAGGATAAATGCTTCATTACAATGTTGTCGTTGCCACCACCAATCTGAACAGCCACTCGGTAATCATCCAACCATGTCTCCGGCTTTGACTGACCAAGAAGCTTGCCTATCCCAGCCGCCAACCTGAAGTTGGGGGAATCTCTACACAACGAATGGCTCTGCTAAAGCACTCAGGACCAGAAATAACAGCACTGCTACCACTCAGGTAATCTCTGTCAAAACCATCTCAGTGAGCTCTGCCTCTGTCGATTCGCCTCTGAGTGAGGACGTCTCTTGCATCAAACCCTGGATTCTGCTACTCACTAAACGGGCGCCTATCGTCCTGGTGCCGGGGCACGTAGGGACCACTTCGCGGAGGAGTGGGCACTCGACGGTGGTCATCACGGTGAAACTGATCTCGTCCCTGATCCCTGTACTGATCCTCACGAAAACCTCCGCCCCTAGGACGCAGAGGCGAACCAGGATTGTGTGCCGACTGAACAGTCTCTTCTCTTGGTGAATTACTGTGTATTCTATTGCACGACTGTGAAACAACTGAGTTTTGGCGCTACGCTGCATCAAGCAATGCACTGATCTGCAGTGAACCTCTGTGAGCCTCTGAATGTGACAGCTGAATGGAATCTGCTATCCTAGCTACTGCTGCAACATTTAAAACTGGAGTGCGGTATACCTCAACGTTGTTCTGTGAACCACTCGGGAACAGTTATCGCTGACGTCGACTGGGAGGTGGTGGACGTTGGCGAGCACGCTCGTCGAGTTCCCTCTGAAGCTCTTCGAGCCGAATGCGCGTGGGCTCCAAGGCCTGAGCCTCAGCGGTCGCACCAACGATGGTCGTGTGGAGGACCTCCTCATCCCCGTGCGGCTGCTCATTCGACGCCCCACCAGCCTCTCGCCTTCTGTGGCTGAAACCAGGCGGCGGGCTCTGATGTGAACTAGCCATAAGAACCTCCGCTACAGGATCATAGCTCTCACACTCGGAAGGAACATTAGACTAATCTGACTCCGAGTCGAACACACCATGGACTGACTCGGCAGGCTCGATTGTTGCGATCCGTGGAGAAGAAATTTGGCGAGAACCTGCATGCCTCACCCAGCGCTGGAACCATGAGCAACCGGACTGCTTGCGACGGTGAATGGTGGGGAGTGCCGTAGAGTATGGAGTCGAGGGCTTCCGTAGAAGACCACCGCAGGACCTCACATGGAAGTGCGCCGCCCCGCAGATCGGGAGTGCCTCAACATCGAGAGGCGCCTCCTGGAGGCATGTCGAATCATCAACGATGAAGGTGAGCGCTCTGAGAAGGATCTCGTGGCCCAAGAACAAACCACCGCCGAAAGACATGACGAAAGGGGGGAAATGCAACCTCGCCGGAAGTCGCTTAGACGCCTGCCTCATGGTGGGCGCCAACTGTTGTGGGAACGAGTCTGACAATAGAAGATAGGGGTACGAAAGGAGAGGGTAGAGTCCTAGCTACGACCAGGATGTACACACATATGTATGAGTTCAGGCCCCTCTCGTGGAGGTAACAGCCCTACGTCTCAGTGCTTGGGAGCTCTTGTCATGTGGAAAGTATGAGTTACAAAAGGTGCGAACCCTTGTGCCAGAGGGGAGGGGCGGCATAATGAAAGCACATTTTCTCCCTTGGTGGTTTTGGTAATTTATAACAACATATATGGCATTGCACTAATGCTTCCATCAAGTATGTTTCAGGAAAAGTTCAATGATCTATTGGCAAAGAGATTATGGAATACCCCAAGATGCAAGGAAATGGATTGGCAAAGCTTCAAGCAAGAGGACTCTACATTTTATATTTGTGAGAAATCACCTTGAGTTCATAGGAAAGCCAATACTATTAAAGGGGGGTAAAGTTTTGTAGGTGAACAAAATGCTCATGCATGCACAAGTGATAGTCACCAAAGACACCCACAAACTCTCCCACCAAAGTCTTCCCTAAGACAAACACTCAAAATCAGTGCAACCCACGTTCCACATTCGGTGCCACCAATTCCAAACCCTAGACAGACTCAGCCAAATCCTAACCCTTCGGTACAGCCGATACTGCTTTCGGTTCCACTAAGTTGGGTTGCCAACTTTCTTTTATGCAAGTTCACAGTTTTGGTCCCTCTGAGATTGTTGAATCGGCATCACCGATATTGGGCATTATGACCGTTGGTCACCTTATCGGTGCAACCGAGATTTCTATATCGGTCCCTCCGAGATTCAAAAGTTGCCACCTTTTGGTCACTTCGGTACCACCGAGATTAACACATCGGTGTCACCGAGTTGGTAATTTTGTTTGTAATGGTTGGATTTTTGGGGATGCCTATATATACCCCTTCACCACCACCTACTCAGAAGAGAAGCACTAAAAACCATTCCATACCTATCCTATCAGTTTTTTGAGAGAGAACCACCTACCCTTGTGTTGAGGTCAAGATCTTCCACTCCAACCATATGGATCTTGATTTCTAGCCTCACCAAGTTGCTTTCCACCAATCCCATCTCTCTTACCAAGCCATATCTCTGAGAGAGTGATTGTGTGTTGAGGAATCTATCATCTTGCAACACAAGAGCACGGAGTTCATCAACATTACCGGGCCTATTACCTTTTGGAGGGTGGTGCCTCCTAGATTGGTTAGGTGTTGCTTGGGAGCCTCCTACTTCATGTTGTGGAGTGAACCAAGAAGTTTGTAAGGGCGAGGAGATCGCCTAATTCGTGAAGATCTACCCCGAGTAAGGCTAGTCCTCCATGGACGTAGGCCATCGTGGTATAGTCAAGGTTGCTTCTTCGTGGAATCCTCCGTGGGTAGAGCCCTCCATGGACTCTCGCGACCGTTTCCCTTTGTGGGTTGAAGACTCCATGAACGTGGATGTACGATAGCACCACCTATCGGAACTACGGGAAAAATCATCATGTCACCAATTGTGTTTGATTTCCTTACCCTCTCTTTACTTACATGTGCATTGTCTTTACTTTCGCTACAATACTCTTAAACATGCATGTGTAGGGTGTACTTGACATACTATGAATGCTAAAGTCTGCCAAGAATTAAAATTGAGAAAAAGTAGATTTTCATTTGGTCAAGTAGTCTAATCACCCCCCCCCCCCTCTATACCTACTTTCGATCCTACAGGTGGTATCAGAGCTTTGGTATCCATTGCATTGGTTTCACAACCTAGGTGAAGTATGACATCTAGTGAGGGAAATTATCACAGTAGAGGTCCATACTTTGATGGCACAAATTTTGCTAGTTGGAATCACAAAATGAAAATGCATTTGCTTGGTCATAATCCTGCCGTTTGGGCTGTTGTTCGTGTTGGCTTGCAAGGTGAATTCTTTGCGGAAGGAAAGGAACCCGATCATGAAGTGATTGCGGATGAATTGAAGATGTTGCAACTCAATGCTCAAGCATGTGACATTCTCTTCAACTGCCTGTGCCCCGAAGAATTCAACAAAATCAGTTGTTTGAACACGCAAAAGAGATTTGGGATACTTTGGTTGATATGCATGAAGGAACTGAGTCCGTGAGAGAATCCAAGTTACATGTTCTTCAAGAATCGACTTGACAAGTTCAAGATGAAGGATGGTGAAGGAGTCGTTGAGATGTACTCTAGGCTAGCTCTCATCACTAATGAGATTACCATCTTAGGAAGCGAAGAAATGACAAAGAAATTCATCATCAAGAAGATACTTCGAGCTTTGGATGATCTACATGACACCGTTTGCACATTGATCCAAATGATGCCCAGCTACAAAGATCTCGAACCAACATGAGTGATTGGTAGAATTGTTGCTCATGAGATGACACTCAAAGACAAGGAAGAGCTTCGCCACAAGTCTAACGGTGCTTACAAAGCCACAAGTGATGCTCCTGCTACCTCAAGAGACAACCTTGTCACAAATGAAGAAATAAGCCTTATGGTTAAGAAATTCAACAAGTTCTACAAAAACAGAAGCAAAGATCATAGCTTCAACTCAAGACATGAAGAGAAGCGTTCGTCAAGTCGCGACCGAAACTGCTACAATTGTGGGATGCCCGGACACTACTCCAATGAGTGCACGACTCCTTACAAATGCAGAGAAGAGTCACCGAGAAGACGAAGCTCAAGAGATGAGTCACCTCGAAGAGAGAGAAGGAGTAGAGATGATCGTTATGAACAAAGACACTCAAGGAGAAGTAGGGACTCAGAGAAGAAGGACAAATACACCAAGAGCTACTCAAGAAGGAAACATCAAGCTCATGTTGGTGAATGGTTTTCCGGCTCCGACTCCGACAACCACTCTGAGATTAGCTATCACTCCAACTCCGACTATATTCAAGATGAAGGTGTTGCTGGAATTGCTTTAGTAACAACCAACTCCTATGATCTATTTGATTCACCAAATTAAGGGAGTGGAAGTTGCTTCATGGCTAAAGGCCCCAAGGTATCACATCCCGAATATCTTGATTTCAATAGTGATGAAGATGACTTGTTAATTGAAGATGACTTGCTACGTGACAGAACTAGTAATGATAGTTAAAATGAACTTGGTAGTACTCACTCTAATATAGATAAGTCGTGTGATGATGATAAGTTGGAAATACAATGACTAACGCAAGAACTAAAAACTCTTAAGTTAGCTCATGAGTCTACTCTAGAAGATCATAGAGAGCTTGTAAGGACACATGAGAAGCTATGCTTCGAGAAGCTCAATTTAGATCAAGATCATGAGTTTCTTAAAGCTATCAATGACGATCTTCGAAAGAAGACTTCCTCTTAACTATCCAAATGACTTCTCTTATATACATTCATGCCTCAAGTTAAGTCTAAGCAAGCTAGTAACAAAGGAAAGGAAGGTTCTTCAACTAGTAGCAATAAAAATGATAAATCCAATGATATTGCTTCTAGTAGTTCTCTTGATCCCACTAACTCTTCTCTTATCCAAGTACAAGAGTCTTGAAGGGTGCAAACAATTTGAGGAGATTGTAAGCAAGCATGGAGGATACCGGAAGAATCATGGTGTTGGCTACTTCAATGCTAATGGAGTTGAGTGGGAAGAAGGTCAATACCCCAATCCCAAGTTTTTTCCTCAAAAGGAGAAGTATGAAAATACTCTCCCCAAGGGAATAAAATCTCAAGATGACCTTGCACAAGACACCAAGCTCAAGGGCAAGAACAAGCTTTAAGAGGACGTTGACTCATATGAAGATGAATCCCAAGCTTTGGTGAAGTGGGTTCCCAAGGCTACTACAAGCTCAACTTCTACAAGTGCTACTTCAACACCAATGATCCCCATCAACTTGATGTGGGTCCCCAAGAACAAGAACTAGAGGGTTCTTGAGGGGTGACTCCGCCAATAAATTCACTCATATTCATTATTGGCAAGGACTATTTGCAATCAACATCAACTTTATGCAATAGTTCAAGGAGTCACACATTCCCTCAAAGGTAAGCAAGGGACAAGGTAATCAACAAATTGATGGACATCATCACATATGCTTTACACTCCATGTCCATAGATATCCTTGTATTTGTCTCTTGTGTGTTGGAACTAACCCATGTAGGTGATAAGAATAATTAAACAACAAGGATGCTCCCAACTCTTGGTGATCTTCATCAACCTTGAGCATCCACCACTACCTCACCAACATGAAGTCTTCCTTGACAAAACCCAAGGTTAGTTTATCCCTCTTATGGGGGGATGTCACATCTAGGGGGAGCTTTAATCTAAGGCTTGAGTAAAAGCATCTCAAAAGAATGTGACAACATTAAATGCTTTATGTGAAAGTGGTAACCCCACTTGTGCATAAACGATGAGTATGAACTATGATCAAGTATTCTTACTTGGCTCCTAAGTCAATATACTCATATATATAGATGAGTCCGTCATCGCCAAAGTGCTTGTTAAATGCTACTGTTTGTGCATGTTTGCCATGATTTCATTTGACATTTTATTGTGTCAGCATGTTGGTCTGCATTTATTTACTCATTCAAGGATATCCAATTGTTGCTATTTGGGTTTTGATTTATCTTTTGGGACTTGGATATTTAAGAATGCCCAGGACCACTCCTTTAGCTATATATGCTTTCTCACCTTATACTCTTTTCATGATGCATCACAAAATTTGAACAAGTGCTTTTCGATCCCTCTGTGTGTGGAGCACTCGAAGTTCCGTATCGACAAGGAATGACCATTAAAACCTCCCAAGTGCATTTCGGTGTAACCAACACAAAAATCTCGGTCACACCGAATTCCTAGGGTTGATTTGGATTTCTTGCATCGGTACTACCGATTCCATATTCTCGGTTACACAGAGTTTTCGTGTCAGCTGACAGTTGAGAAACTCGGTGACACCAAAAATTTAGAATCAGTGTCACCGATGGTGAAGGGTATATATTCGGTGGTCCTGACGTTTTGGAATTTCACTCTTCAAACCGTTGCACCCCAAGCCCTAAGCTGTCGCAGAAGGACCCCTGGTTGTCGCCCTTGTCTTCCCGCGCTCGTCCGCCGCTAGGAATCATCGCAGACGACGGAATCTTCGCCCCCATCGCCACCATAGAGGATCTGTCACCAAGCTAGGGTACCGATTCGGCCCCCTCTTGCGCTCCAACCTCCAAATCTTGCGCATTAGGGTTTCACTATTATATTGCCATAGTTTGAAATTTTTCTATCCACAAGATTAACTCCATAGACTAGCAAATCGATAAAATTAGGTTTAGTTGCCCGTGAAATTGCATCTCAGTGAGACCGAGTCATAAAAATCGGTTCCACTCATTGCCTATTTGTGCTACTCAGGATAAAACGCGGTGAGACCGAGTGACAGTTTTTGGTCTGACCGAAACTGTTGCCAAGTTTCTGTTAAGGGTTTTGTGACGGTTGGTCGGAATCGAGAGACGTGAGTTTACCCAGGTCCGGCCCTCCGATGGAGGTAAAAGCCTACGTCCTGCTTTTTCTTGTATTGATGATGAGGAAGATCTCTCGGTTAAAAGGGTGATGTCTTGCTACCTCTAATCTCGAGAGCCTCTGATCTGTCTATCTCTAATGACTTGTGTCTGTCTTAACTTGTAAACTTGTCCCTCTTGGGGCGCCTTACCCTTCCTTATATAAGTGGAGAGGGTAGGTTTACATGTAGAGTCCTACTCTAAGTAGGACTAGGACTAGTGTTTCATGAATCCTAATCCAGGTCTCGTTTCCTTCGTGAGGGAATCCTCTCTCCTTTGGGACTTCTCTTGTGAGACACATGGCGCCGGCTTACACACTGGGCCTCGGGCCATGTCGCTCGTCTGACTCGCCTGTCGGGTTACCAATGAATCGTCAAGTCTCGATCGGGTCTCAAGTGAGTCGCCAAGTCCTGGTTGGGTCATACTTCTGGCCGGGTTATATCGCGGGGTATATCCCTGACATTAGCCCCCAGGTTAGCTTGAATATATTCTTGCTAAGCTTCCTGGAATAAGAATAATAAATATGTTAAGTGACTGTCTCACTCCCTTGGACGGCTTATTTCACTAAAACGGATCCTCAAAAATCCTGGTTTCTTCTTCATATGAATGAGCCATCTTCTCAATCGTCTTGCTTGTCAGTGTCGTTTGAAGTAAAAAATATTGGGGATAAAGCGTCCATTTTCCATTGAGTCGACCTCCAAAACTTTGGCTTCATCAAATTATTGGAGATAAGAAAACCATATGAAGTTGAGCAGGCTTCCATTGCTTCAGCTTGATAAAAACATTGAGAATAGAACTTCGTCCACTATTACTGTTGGCAATATGCCCTAAAGGCAATAATAAATTAGTTATTATCATATTTCCTTGTTCATGATAATCTTTTATTATCCATGCTATAATTGTGTTGATCGAAAACTCAGATAGATGTGTGGATACATAGACAACACCATGTCCCTAGTATGCCTCTAATAAACTAGCTCGTTGATCAAATATGGCTATGGTTTCCTAGTCATGGACATGAGATGTCATTTGGTAACGGGATCACATCATTAGGAGAATGATGTGATGGACAAGACCCAAACTACAAATGTAGCATATGATCGTGTCAGTTTATTGCTACTATTTTCTGCATGTCAAGTATGTGTTCCTATGACCATGAGATCATGCAACTCATAGACATCGGAGGAGTGCCTTGTGTGTATCGAACTTCGCAACGTAACTGGGTGACTATAAAGGTGCTCTATAGGTATCTCCGAGGGTGTCTGTTGGGTTGGCATGGATCAAGACTGGGATTTGTTACTCCGTGTGACGGAGAGGTATCTCAGGGCCCACTCGGTAATACAACATCACAATAAGCCTTGCAAGCAATGTGACTAAGTGTTAGTTGTGGGATCTTGTATTACGGAATGATTAAAGAGACTTGCCGGTAACAAGGTTGAACTAGGTATGAAGATACCGACGATCGAATCTCGGGCAAGTAACATACCGAAGAACAAAGGGAACATCATACGGGATTAACTGAATCCTTGACATAGAGGTTCGACCGATAAAGATCTTTGTAGAATATGTAGGAACCAATATGGGCATCTAGGTCCCGCTATTGGCTATTGACCGTAGAGGTGTCTCGGTCATGTCTACATAGTTCTCGAACCCGCAGGGTCTGCAGACTAAAGGTTTGGTGACGCTTCGGTAGTACAGAGTTATGTATGCTGGTGACCGACGGTTGTTTGGAGTCCCGGATGAGATCCTGGAGGTCACGAGGAGCTCCGGAATGGTCCAGAGGTAAATATTGATATATATAGGAAGTCCTATTTTGGTCCCCGGAAAAGTTCTGGGCTCACCGGTAGTGTACCGGGAGTGCTAGTAGTGTACCGGGAGACCATCGGGAGGGGTATTTCGACCCAAGAGGCTACATGGGCTGTGGGAGAGTGAATACAAGCCCTTTGTGGGCTGGTGGAAGTCCCACACAAGGCCCATGTGGCTGGGAAGAAAAGCCCAAAAGGAAAAAAGGTGGAAAAGGTGGAAAAGGCAAAAAAAGGCAAATTAGGGAAGGAGTCCTAATCCTACTAGGAGTGGAGGAGGTGGACCCCTCCCTGGTTGGTTCGGCCGACTCCTATAGGAGCCTTGGCCCTTGCTCCAACCTCTCCTCCTCTCCTCCTATATATACTAGTGGATTCTAGGGTTTTGCACTAGATTTTACGGCCACGTGCTACCCGTTCCACCGGTGCTCCTCTAGATCAGATTTTTGCAGTGCTTAGGCGAAGCCCTACCGGAATAGCTCCACCACCATCACCGGAGCGCCGTCACGCTGTCGGTGAACTCTTCTTCCTCTCCACTTCCTCTTGCTGGATCAAGATGATGGAGATCATCATCAAGCTGCACGTGTGCTGAACGCGGAGGTGTCGTCCGTTCGGCGCTAGATCGGAAGGACTGTGATCAAGATCGCGAGATGGTTCGTGATGTGTTCGCGGGAAGGATCGTGATGAGTTCACGGGACGGATCGTGATGAGATCGCAGGACGGATCGCGATGAGTTCATGGGACGAATCGTGATGAGATCGCGGGACGGATCGTGATGAGATCGCGGGGAGCTCGGCGATTTGGATCGCGAAGACGTTCGACTACACCAACCGCATTTCTTAACGCTTCCCGCTTAGTGATCTACAAGGGT
Organism: Hordeum marinum; assembly: GCA_022496015.1. Taxonomy (NCBI): domain Eukaryota; kingdom Viridiplantae; phylum Streptophyta; class Magnoliopsida; order Poales; family Poaceae; genus Hordeum; species Hordeum marinum. The sequence goes on along the minus strand of CM039674.1, from coordinate 100,687,061 downwards.
ACGTAGATCCATTCTCCCTCTCATAGATGTTCATCACCATGGATAGATCTGCGTGTGCGTAGGAAATTTTTTGTTTCCCATGCAACATTCCCCAACAGTGGCATCATGAGCTAGGTCTATGTGTAGATGAGATCTCGAGTAGAACACAAAGAGTTTGTGGGCGTTGATGCTTAGATTGCTTCCTTCCTTGGTCATGTTTTCGTTCAGCGGTATTGTGAGATGAAGCGGCCCGGACCAACATTACTCGTACGCTTCCGAGAGACCGGTTCCCTCAACCGCAAATTGTTGCATAGATGGCATGCGGGTGCCAGTTTCTCTCACTTTAGTTGGATCGGATTCGACAAAGGCGGACCTTGAGAAGGTCGAAAAGCAACTAGTGTATCACCGTTGTGGTTTTTGCGTACATGAGAATTGTTCTTGCTAGATACCCATAGCAGCCACGTAAAACATGCAACAACAATTAGAGGGCGTCTAACTTGTTTCTGTAGGGTACGTTGTGATGTGATATGGCCAATTACATGATGTGATATATGTGATGTATGAGATGATCATGTGATGTATAGATTATCAAAACTTGCATGTCGTTGAGTATGGCAACCGGCAGGAGCCATAGGGTTGTCTTTAATTATTGTACGACCTGCGTGTCAATCATTAAGCGCTATGTAATGCTTTACTTTATCGCTACGATAGCAATAGTAGTAGAAGCATGTTGGGCGCGACAACCCCAATGGTGACACGTTGATGGAGATCAAGATGATGGAGATCATCGTGTCGTGCCGGTGACGATGGAGATCATGCCGGTGCTTTCTAGATGGAGATCAAAAGCACAAGTTCATGGCCATATCATGTCACTTATGATTTGCATGTGATGTTAATCCTTTTATGCTCCTTGTTTTGCTTAGGACGACGGTAGCATTATAAGGTGATCCCTCACTTAATTTCAAGATAAATTGTGTTCTCCCCGAGTGTGCACCGTTGTGAAAGTTCGTCGTGTTGAGACACCACATGATGATCGGGTGTGATAGACTCTACGTGCACATACAACGGGTGCATGCCAATGTTGCACATGCAGAACACTCGGGTTAAACTTGACGAGCCTAGCATGTACAGACATGGCCTCAGAACACAAGAGACCGAAAGGTCGAACATGAGTCATATAGTAGATATGATCAACATGATGATGTTCACCATTGCAGCCACCTCAACTAACGTGATGATCGGACTTGAGTTGGTGAATTTGGATCATGTATCACTCGAATGACCGGAGGGATGTCAATTTGAGTGGGAGTTCTTAGGTAATATGATTAATTGAACTCATTATCATGAACATAGTCATAGTTTCTTTGCAAATTATGTTGTAGATTACTAGCTCACGCTTTTGCTCCCTTGTATTTTTATATGTTCCTAGAGAAATAGAGTTGAAAGATGATTGTAGCAATATTGCAGACTGGGTCCGTGATCTGAGGATTGTCCTCATTGCTGCAGAGAAGGCTTATGTCCTTAATGCACTGCTCGGTGCGCCAACCCCTCTAGCATCGTCTATAGATGTTGTGAACATCTGATAGGCACGTTATGATGACTACTTGATAGTTTAGTGCGTCATGCATTATGGCTTAGAACTGAGGCTCCTAAACGTTTTGAACATCACGGAACATATGAGATGTTCTAAGAGCTGAAATTAGGATCTCAGGCTCGTGTCCGTGTTGCGAGATATGATATCTCCAACAAGATTCTTTGCCTACAAGATGAAGGAGAATAGCTCACTCGTTGAGCATGTACTCAGATTGTCTGGGTGTTACAATCGCTTGAATCGAGTGGGAGTTGATCTTCCAGATAAGATAGTGATTGATATAGTTCTCCAAGTCACTGTCACTAAGCTACTAGAACTTGGTGATGAACTATAAAATTCCAGGGATAGAAATAATGATCCTTGAGTTGTTCACGATGTTTGACACCGTGAAGGTGGAAATCAAGAAGGAGCGTCAAGTGTTGATGGTTAGTCAAACCACTAGTTTTGAGAAGGGCAAGAGTAAGGAGGGAAACTTCATGGATAGCAAGTCAGTTGCTGCTCCAGTGAAGCAACCCAAAGTTGAACCCAAACCCGAGACTAAGTGCTTCGATGATGGGGAGAGCGGTCGCTGAAGCAGAACAACCCTAGATACTTGGTAGATAAGAAGGCTGGCAACGTCGACAGAAGTATATTTGATATACTTATTATTAATGTGTACCTTGCTAGTACTCCTAGTAGCACCTAGGTATTGGATACCGGTTCAGTTGCTAAATGTTAGTAACTCAAAATAAAAGTTACGGAATAAATGGAGAACTAGCTAAGGGTGAGGTGACGATGTGTGTTGGAAATGTTTCCAAGGTTGATGTGATCAACATCGCACGCTCTCTCTACCTTCGGGATTAGTGACAAACCTAAATAAATGTTATTTGGTGTTTTGCGTTGAGCATGAACATGATTAGATCATGTTTATTGCAACACGATTATTCATTTAAGTTAGAGAATAATGGTTATTCTGTTTACATGAATAATACCTTCAATGGTCATTCACCCAGTGAGAATGGTTTGTTGAATCTTGCTCGTAGTAATACACATGTTTATAACATTGATGCCAAAATATACAAAGTTAATAATGATAGTACCACATACTTGTGGCACTGCCGCTAAATGTCATATTGGTATAAAGCGCATGCAGAAACTCCATGCTGATGGATCTTTGGACTCATTCGATTTCGAATCGGTTGAGACATGCGAACCATGCCTCTTAGGCAAGATGACGAAGGACCCCGTTTTCCGGATTGATGGAGCGGGCAAGTGATTTATTGGAAATGATACATGTTGATGTATGCAATCCAATGAGTCTTGTAGCGTGCAGTGGATATCGTTATTTTCTTACCTTCACTGATGATTTGAGTAGATATAGTGGATATTTACTTAATGAAACACAAGTCTGAATCGTTTGAAAGGTTTAAGAAAATTCAGAGTGAAGTTTAAGATCATCGTGACATGAAGATAAAAATGTCTGCGATATGATCGTGGAGGTGAATATCCGAGTTGCGAGCAACTTTAAACAATGTGAAAGTTGTTTCACAACTAACGCCACCTGGAACACCATAGTGTGATGGTGTGTCTGAACGTCATAGTCATGCTCTATTGGATATGGTGCGTGCTATGATTTCTCTTATCGTTTTACTACTATAATTTTGGGGTTATGCATTAGAGACAACTACATTCACTTTAAATAGGGCACCATCTAAATCCGTTGAGATGACACCGTGTGAATTATGGTTTGATAGAAACCTAAGCTGTCATTTCTTAATGTTTGGGGCTGCGACGCTTGTGTGGAAAATGTTTTCACCTAATAAGCTCGAACCCAAAGCGGACAAATGCATCTTTATAGAATATCCTAAGAACAATTGGGTATACCTTCTATCTCAGATCCAACTACAAAGTGTTTGTTGCTAAAAACGGGTCGTTTCCCGAGAAAAAGTTTCTCTCGGAAGAATTGAGTGGGAGGAAGACAAAACTTGATGAGGTTATTGAACCTTTGTTCAACAAGATAGTAGCGCAGCGCAGGAAGATGTTTCTGTGAAGCCTACGTTAGTTGAAGAGGAAGTTAATGATGATGATCATGAAGTTTCAGATCAAGTTACTATCGAACCTCGTAGGTCGACAAGGATGTGTACTGCACCTGAGCAGGTACGACAACCCTGTCTTGGAGGTCATGTTGTTGGACAACATGAACCTACGAATTGTGGAGAAGCGATAATGGGCCCGGATTCCGACAAATGGTAAGAGGCCATGAAATCCGAGATAGGATCCATGTATGAAAACCAAGTATAGACTTTGGTAGAATTTCTCGTTGGACGGCAGGTCATTGAGTACAAATGGATCTTTAAAATTAAGACAGACACTGGTGGTAAAAGTTGCCATTTGTAAAGCTCGACTTGTTGCAAAGATGTTTGTGACAAGTTAAAGGAGTTGACTGCGATGAGACTTTCTCACTCATAGCAATGCTAAAGTCTGTTGGAATTATGTTAGCAGTTGCTGCATTTTTCAATTATGAAATCTGGCACATGGATGTCATCGTTTCCTTAACGGTTTACTTGAGGAAAGGTTGTATGTGATACAACCAGAAGGTTTTGTCGGTCCTAAGGATGCTAAAAGGTGTGCAAGATTCAGTGATCCTTCTATGGACTGAAGCAAGCATCTCGGAGTTGGAATATACACTTTGATGAGGTGATCAAAGTTTTTGAGTCTATACAAAGTTTATGAGGAACTTGTATTTGCAATAAAGTGAGTGGGAGCACTATAGAGTTTCTGGTAAGCATATGTGGTTGACATATTGTTGATCAGAAATTATGTAGAATTTCTGGAAAGCACAAACGGTTGTTTAAAAAGATTTTTTCAAAGGAAGACCTGGATAAAGCTACCTAATTGTTAAGCATCAAGATCTACAGAGATAGATCAAGATTCTTGATGAGACTTTCAATGAGTACATACCTTGACCACATTTTTAAAGAGTTCAAAATGGATCATTCGGAGAGAAGTGTTCTCGCCTGCTTTGTAAGGTGTGAAGTTGAAAGAGACTCAAATCACGACCACGGAAGAATAAGGAGAAAGGATGAATGTCGTCCCCTATGCCTTAGTCATAGGCTCTGTGTAGTATGCCATGCTGTGTACCGCACCTGTGTGTGCCTTGCCATGAGTCCTTCAAGGGGTACAAGAGTGATCCAGGAGTGGATCACTGGACAGCGGTCAAGAATATCCTTAGTAACTAAAATACTAAGGAGATGTTTCTCGATTATGGAGGTGATAAAGAGTTCGTCGTAAAGGGTTACGTCGATGCAAGCTTTAAACACCAATCTGGATGACTCGTAGTAGCAATCTGGATACATATAGTGGAGCAGCCATTTGGAATAGTACCAAGTGGAGTGTGGTAGCAGTGTTTACAGTTAGACGTGGATATTTGCAAAGTACACACGGATCTGAATGTCGCAGACCTGTTGACTATAAGACCTCTCTCACATGCAAAGCATGATCGAACCCCAGAACTCATTGGGTGTTATATTCATAACAATGCGAATCACATGGTGATGTGAACTAGATTATTGACTCTAGTGCAAGTGGGAGACTGTTGGAAATATGCCCTAGAGGCAATAATAAATTAGTTATTATCATATTTCTTTGTTCATGATAATCGTTTATTATCCATGCCATAATTGTGTTGATCAGAAACTCAGATACATGTGTGGATACATAGACAACACCATGTCCCTAGTATGCCTCTAATAGACTAGCTCGTTGATCAAATATGGCTATGGTTTCCTAGTCATGGACATGAGATGTAATTTGGTAACGGGATCACATCATTAGGAGAATGATGTGATGGACAAGACCCAAACTACAAATGTAGCATATGATCGTGTCAGTTTATTGCTACTGTTTTCTGCATGTCAAGTATGTGTTCCTATGACCATGAGATCATGCAACTCACAGACATCGGAGGAGTGCCTTGTGTGTACCAAATGTCGCAACGTAACTGGGTGACTATAAAGGTGCTCTACAGGTATCTCCGAGGGTGTCTGTTGGGTTGGCATGGATCAAGACTAGGATTTGTTACTCCGTGTGACGGAGAGGTATCTCAAGGCCCACTCAGTAATACAACATCACAATAAGCCTTGCAAGCAATGTGACTTAAGTGTTAGTTGCGGGATCTTGTATTACGGAACGAGTAAAGAGACTTGCCGGTAACGAGGTTGAACTAGGTATGAAGATACCGACGATCGAATATCGGGCAAGTAACATACCGAAGAACAAAGCGAACATCATACGGGATTAACTGAATCCTTGACATAGAGGTTCGACCGATATAGATCTTCGTAGAATATGTAGGAACCAATATGGTCATATAGGTCCCGCTATTGTTTATTGACCATAGAGGTGTCTCGGTCATGTCTACATAGTTCTCGAACCCGCAGGGTCTGCACACTTAAGGTTTGGTGACGTTTTGGTAGTATAGAGTTATGTATGGTAGTGACCGAAGGTTGTTCGGAGTCTCGGATGAGATCCCGGAGGTCACGAGGAGCTCCAGAATGGTCTGGAGGTAAAGATTTATATACAGGAAGTCCTATTTTGGTCCCCGGAAAAGTTTCGGGCTCACCGGTAGTGTGCCGGGAGTGTCGATAGTGTACCGGGAGACCATCGGAAGGGGTATTTCGACCCAAGAGGCTACATGGGCTGTGGGAGAGTGAATACCAGCCCTTTGTGGGCTGGTGGAAGTCCCACACAAGGCCCATGTGGCTGGGAAGAAAAGCCCAAAAGGAAAAAGGTGGAAAAAGGTGGAAAAAGGCAAATTAGGGAAGGAGTCCTAATCCTACTAGGAGTGGAGGAGGTGGACTCCTCCCTAGTTGGTTCGGACGACTCCTATAGGAGCCTCAGCCCTTGCGCCAACCTCTCCTCCTCTCCTCCTATATATACTGGTGGATTCTTGGGTTTTGCACTAGATTTTACGGCCATGTGCTACCCGTTCCACCGATGCTCCTCTAGATCAAATTTCCACAGTGCTTAGGCAAAGCCCTGCCGGAATAGCTCCACCACCCTCGCCGGAGCGTCGTCATACTTTCGTTGAACTCTTCTTCCTCTCCACTTCCTCTTGCTGGATCAATACGATGGAGATCGTCATCAAGCTGCACGTGTGCTGAACGCGGAGGTGTCGTCCGTTCGGCGCTAGATCGGAAGGACCGTGATCAAGATCGCGAGATGGTTCGTGATGTGTTCGCGGGACGGATCGTGATGAGTTCACGGGACGGATCGTGATGAGATCGTGGGACGGATAGTGATGAGTTCATGGGACGGATCGTGATGAGATCGCGGGACGGATCGTGATGAGGTCGCGGGACGCTTGGTGATTTGGATCGTGAAGACGTTCGACTACACCAACCGCATTTGTTAACGCTTCTCGCTTAGCGATATACAAGGGTACGTAGATCCACTCTTCCTCTCGTAGATGCTCATCACCATGGATATATCTGCGTGTGCGTAGGAAATTTTTTGTTTCCCATGCAACGTTCCCCAACAATTACACCACTTCAACCTGTGAAGCTGGGTTGCTCATATAGAATATGCCAGGTCATGATTGTTGGTGATGCCAGGTCATGATTGTTGGTGACACCAGGTCAAACAACTAGACTTCAGCTGACTTGATAAAAATATTGGGAAAATCCATCTCACATAGATCTGGTCTTTCAGTGATTCGGCTAAAATAAAAATCTGCTAAGCCGGTCTCACTCACAATTGACATCTTGAAAGTTCTCTTCAATTTTTTGATATATCCATATTACCTGTAGCCCCCAAGCTCCAAGTTTATCCATAATGACTTGGCGCTTTGCAATAATATCCATGATTGTGTAGCCCCCAAGTACCAGTTTGTCTTGCCTGTAGCATCCTGGGACTTGTAACTGTCTTATACTTTATAAAGCTTCAGGGGGTGTAGCCCCCAAAGGCCGGTTCATCAGTATGTGATGGGTTGGGTCTTCAATTTGAACCTCATAATCTGTTTGAACGACTGAATATTGTAGCACCCAAGTGTCGTGATGCATGCTTGCAGCAACATGAGACTTGCATCTTTGATATAAACTAGACTTGGATAATATAGCCCCCAAGTGTCGGGTCCTCTGCCTGCGGCGACTCGGGACTGTGTGAGAATAATATGACTCATCATAATTTTTTGAATGAATCCTTGACCGTGGTTGTAATATAACCCAGAATGAATATCCTGGAATAATTCCTTTGTCTTTGACATGAAATCCCTGATCGTGGTTGCGGTGCAACCCTGTAAATATATATTTTGAGAAATCCATGAGTGTTGTAATATACTACAGAGCACGGGTTGAAGAAATCCAATAGCCAGTCAATTAAATGACACGACATTATATCTAATAGGGCGGCTCTTCAGGAATAATCAACTTTCCAATCTGGCTTGAGAAAACAACCAATCACTTAATACTGGTTATGATAAACCATGATGAAGATCCAGTCATTTTGGCTATCAAAGATCTATTTGTCCCTACAGAAGTTCTTTCATCATACTTAACGGCGGCTCATCTTAAGAGACAAGACCTACAAAAATAAATAAGACAGAATATATTCTGCATTATTGTAAGGCTGGCTTGAAAAAGCATAACCCGAAGATGTTAAAATCTGTTATAGCCTTGCTTCTTCTTTCATGATCTTGCTCTGGCCCGGCTTAATAAGCCGGCATGACATGTGAATATGATGCAATATATGATGCAATGCATGATGCTATGTATGATGCAATGTATGATGTTCTTGCTTTCCCTTCCCCTTTTTTTGAAAAATCATTGATGGCCCTTCTAGGGGACCTGTTACTTTGAACTGCCTGAAAATACAGGGTCTTTAACGAGAGTGACCGCCAATCTTGCATGGCCCAGGGTCTCTAGGCGAGATTAATTGTTAAGGGTGCAACAGACCAGAATTTGCAGCGGGGTGAGTGCCCCAGTCTCATAAGCTACTTCTCATGTGACGTAAATCCGTCGTTTGAACCTTAAGAGTACGATGGTCCACTTGGCGGAGAGTACGTAGCAGATGAGTGAGTTTCCCTCGCCGCTGTATGAGGCCCTCGTCGGGGGTGAGCTGACAACTCGCTGCACCCCTGGCATAGCGGCAGCTGCATACAGGCAGGTATAACTCGGCCTTATAGCGGCTGAAAAGCCGACCAAGAGGGAGGGCACCTTCACCCCCTCCTGACCTTATTTTGGGTCCACGACCCACCTTACGGTGGTTGAAGAGCCGATCAAGAGGAGGGGGCGACCTTCACCTCCTCTCAACCCTGTTAACGGAGTCAACGTTTTGGGTCCACGACCTGCCTTACAGTGGCTGCAAATCCAATCGAGAGGGTTGAAGCTTACCCCGGAAGGTTGAAAGCCCCCAAACAACCTTGGTTGATGGGGCCAACCTTCACACCATCTTGCACACCGTCGTCTTGTGGATGTCCAACTTGTAAATCGCCGTCTTGCAAGCCGCGGTACAATGCTACTGTCTTGTAAACCGCCGTACACTGTTGTTGTTTTGGCTGAGGAGCCGATCAAGAGGGTGAGCGAGCTAAATCCGGTGGGTTGGAAGCCCCCAAATGACCTTTGTTGAAGTATCCGCCTTTGCACAACCTAAAATGCATACACAACAGAAACTCCAAGTTACTTTATGATACTCCAATAAATCAGGGCACCTATGTTTGAACGGTACATCACTGTGGCTCGTCCTCTTGGGCGAATTTTAATTCTTCTGCCAATAATGTAGTAGCCCTCAGGATTGGGTTAAATTTTCTTGTAATGACCTGGGGTTCTCATTGAAAAACGACCAAGTGTGTCGAGCCATATCTGTAGCCCCCGAGTCTTAAGTTGACTCGAAGAGGCGGCTTGAGAATCTCCACTCAAGGTTGAAGTTGACCGTGACGGGTTATAGGCGATCCCGTATGAATTGCTTCAATTATCTGGCCGATGGTACGTCTCAGCTGGTTGTTTGATGTTTAACCAAACTGTAGCGACAGCGACTTGCACGCCTGTCTATTTGGGCGCCTCGTATAGACGAACACTGCACCGATATGTCAATGTAGATTGGACTGCAGGGCGGCGATTCAGACCCGTCTGTTGGGAGGCTCATACTAGTGTATGTGTCCCCTGGCATGTTGATGTAAACGTAGAAGTCAGCCGTGGCGTTTAAGACGACGCGGTCGCGAGAGACGGTTGCGGCGTTGTAAGCCGGTGCGGTCGCGAAAGATGGACGTAGCATTGTAAGCTGGCACGAACGGCGAGTCACCGTGGCGTTGTAAGCCGATGTTGTCGGGTGGATCTTTTCTGGCATGTTGATGTAGCTTGGGCCGCGGGGCGGCGGCTCACGAATGTCTATTGGCAGCTAACCTTGTCGGGTTAGCGTGTGCGGTACCGGCGCGTTGGTGTAGATAGGGTCGCGGCGGCGCCGCTACGCGTGTCCATTAAGCGACACGGATGAATACCAATATAGAATGCTGCCGGTGCGCACTCCGTTTTCGTGGTACAATGCCACTTGAATAATTGTCCTACGTACAAATATTATAGGCCAAAATAATTGTTCTCAAAAGGATTTAACATGTACTGACAAATAAATATGTTAAATAGCACCTGGCTTTTATCGGATGAATGCGGACACGAGCGCTGGATAATAGTGGATGTATAGCGGTCTTGATTTGGACAAAGATATATTAACGGAGCACTACTAGTACTGCATTATAGTACCAGTTGATTTCTCCACCACGTGACCTCCCTTTTCTTCCTTTCTTTCTGCACCTAGGTGTCCAAATCGCTGGAGCCACACTATACCACGCTGGAAACCTTGGTCCGATCCAAGTTTCTTCCTAATTTCTTTTCTGCAGCAAGCATAGTGGTCAAAAAGTTTCTTTTCTGCAGTTGTTGGAGTGTTGACCCATGCATTCACTATCTGGCGTGGCGCAGACGGACGTTGTAAGTCTTGTACTATGGATTATGCCAAATCACTGGTATTTTTTTGTCACCAATGGATTATTCCAAACCGTCCAGGCAGTCTGAGGTGACGGAGGCGGAGCCGCGAGGCGGCAGCAGGCCGGTGGCTCATTTGAACGCGGCAAGGTGCGGCGTGCGCGCTGCTAGAAACCGGGCATGGCCATAGGAGCACGTGGCAGTAGCGAAGGCTCAGTGCGGGGGCGATCCGGCAGGCGCGGAGTAACGCTGCGGTGGGGTCACGACAACAGAGGCAGGTTGGCTAGAGGCTGGTTGAGGTCAGGCCGCCGCAATGATTGGAGGCAGGCGCGGCGGAGGCTGAGCGGGGCGGGGCGCGGCGCTGACAGAGCGGATGTGGCCTCGGCGGCTAGGGCTCGAAACCAATGCGCGGGTATGGTGAGGTGGAGTTGGGGGAGACTGGAACGGCACCGGGGCGACTCTGATGCGCGGCGGCGACTTGGATGAGCGGCGGCGACTCCCATGCATGGAGGTCTCGGCGGTTTGGATGCGCGCCAGTGAGGCGATGCGCCGCGAAGGTCAAAACGGGGCTTGCAGAGGTGGAAGCAGCGCAGGGGGTGGAGACCATGGCGGAGAGGCGACGACTCTCATCAACAGCAGGCGAGACGGGAGTTGGGCGGCCGGCTCTATGAGCCAGGGATGCGGGAGCGGCGGCTCCATCGGCGACCGTCTCGGCAAGAGGGCGGCCACATCGGCGTCCGTCTTAGCAAACGGGCGAGGCGAGGCGGATGCGGCAGCGAGGTGAGGCGATGGTGGTGAGGTGAAGCGGCGGTTCAAGTGAGGACGAAACCGGCTTGTGGGTGGGCAGCCGCCGCAGCAGGCACGGCCTCGCGAGGGCACGTGCGAGGGGTGCCGGATTGGCGCGGTGAGGCATGTGGAGGCATAGGTGAAGCAGCTCGGACGCGCACCGGTGGACCAAGGCCGATTTGGAGCGAATGGAGCCGTCACGAGGGGACGGCTGATGCATGCGGAGTGAGGCGGATCATGAGTCTGTATCGCTGTGTATTCCAGATCATGGCCGGCTGGACGAATCCACGTCCGAACCCAGCTCCTCGTTATGGCCACTTCTTTCTCTTCTCGAAATCTTCTGTTGCTTTTCCTTGTTGAAGTTGGCAGACCCGCTGCCGGCAGCCACTTGTGTAGCCACGGTATGGCGGCATGCCCGAAGTTACATGCTTTATGTGCATGAGGTGAGACCGTAGCATATTAGAGATAAATCGGGTTGTTCCAGCTTCGTCGCGGCTTGTTCCCATGGTTTGGGTAGATCGCAAAAACCACATAGTCGCCGTTGAAATTGCTTGTGATCTGACATATGTTGCCGCTGATTTTTTTTCAAACTTGATTGATGAATTTGGAGTTGATGTAGATCCTTCTGGATCGGCTATTGCAGATCCGGCTAGTCATAAGCTTCTCGATCCCTAGGAGAAATCCCTTCAAGAACACAACACCACCGTTCGCTGGCCCCATGGTGGGCGCCAACTCTCGTGGATTTGTCACGGCAGATGTCCGGGTGAACGGACTTAGGATCGGGGCGGTCGCAACTATGTGGCGGCTTGAGAGGCGTTGGTCGGAATCGAGAGACGCAAATTTACCCAGGTTCGGCCCTGGGATGGAGGTAAAAGCCTATGTCCTGCTTTGTCTTGTATTGATGATGAGAAAGATCTCTCGTTTATAAGAATGTTGTCTTGCTACCTCTAATATTGAGAGCCTCTAATCTGTCTATCTCTAATGACTCGTGTTTGTCTTAACTTGTAAACTTGTCCCTCTTGGGGTTCCTTACCCCTCCTTATATAAGTGGAGAGTGTAGGTTTACATGTAGAGTCCTACTCCAAGTAGGATTACGACTAGTCTTTCATGAATCCTAATCCGGGTCTCGTTTCCTTCGTGAGGGAATCCTCTCTCCTTTGGGCCTTCTCTTGTGAGCCGCACATCGTCGGCTTACATGCTAGGCCTCGGGCCATGTCGGTCGTCTGACTCGCCTGTCGGGTTACCAATGAATTGTCAAGTCTCGACCGGGTCTCCAGTGAGTCGCCAAGTCCTGGTCGGGTCATACTTTCGGCCGAGTTATACCGCGGGGTATATCCCCAACAACACTGAAATTCAATTTTGCAGTGAACTACATCTATAACTTTTCTGTTCAAACTTTCAAAAACCAGCTGGATATTTTGTCATGACTCAACCTATTCCACTCTTCTATACTCTATTCACAGGGTCAGCATGTCTGAGCCAGATAGTCAGAATTTGCCAGAGCAGGGAGTTGATATGAGTTCAGGCACAAGCCGAGAGCCTAGTTCATTTTTAGATCCAGGCACCCCCAGGTCCCATGGGTTGCCCAAGGCTGATACTAGGTCTAGGAAGAAGTTGAATTCAAATGAAGAAGATTTGGACTTTGTGCCAGAGGAGGTTCTTGCCAAGAAGCAAGAGAAAGTTTCCAAGAAGATAGCAAATGAGGCCACCTCTTTCAGGAGGTTGATCAACAAAATTTATGCACCTGTTGAAACTATCAAAGCACATGAGAGTGCTAGGGCAACAGTGACCATTGATCCCGCAAGGAAGTCTATGCCTAAGAAGAAAGGGGGAAGAAAGCCAGAAAAAGGATAATCCATGTGACTGGCAGGCGTGCATCTATGTATGAAGATCCATAGGAAGCAGCTGCTGCTGAAGAGGAGGATGAGCCAGCTTCAAAGGCTCCTCCCAAGAAGAAGGCCAAGCAACTTCTAGCTGATGCTATGCCTAAATCAGGCACATCCAAGAGCATCAAATATACATCCAAGAAGGCTGTTGCTGAAAAGCCTAAGAGGACATCCAGGCAGATTCCAGCTTCTGAAAAGAACAAGGGAACTTCTTCTAGAGCTGAGCATGATGATGACTTGACAACCTTGATGAAACTTAGACCACACCTTCCAGTGCATAATGCCAGTTATCCACTTGTTGAAGAGATGAAGAAAAGGAAAGACTCGGGTTTGAGGGCATGGAGAGCTATAGATCCATATGCCCAAAGGAAGAAGGCAGTTGTGGACTACATATTCTATACCAAAGAGCAGCAGGATTTCTATGAGACTGTGCTATTTGACAAGAGTCCAGCTGTGAGTGACATGAGATATGTAGATTGGAAATTCATTAAGGAGAATGAGGACTATTTTCCAAGTGTCCAAGACAATTTCCACTGTATTGGTCTGGATGAGTTTGTTGGTAGAGAATTTACTGCATGGAATGATGAAATGATCATGCAATTCTACTCCACTACACATTTCTATGGAGATGGTAGGATTGTATGGATCACAGAAGGAGAAAGATATGAATCCACTGTTGATGAATGGGCTGCACTTCTAGGAGTCCCAGAGGTTCAGGATGGAGATTTGGATATCTACAAGGAATCCAAGGCAAGCCACAATTCCATGAAGGACGTGTATACTCCTCTCCCTACGGACAAGGTGCAATCTCACAAGCTAGGATCCATGTACTATCTTCAAGCTGGCCTCCGCAAGATGAACACCATTCTGAGGCATACCTTGATGCCCAAGTCAGGAGATGACAAGATGAACCGAGGCTATTCCATCAACATGTTGATTCACCTTGACAGACACACCAGGATCAGAGTCATGGACTTGATTGTTGAGATAGTCAAAAGGGTTGCTGCTGATCAAAAGCGCTCTTGCTGCTATGCACCCTATATCCATATGCTTATCAACTCTCAGATTGAGAAGCACATATTTGCTCTTGGCAGTCCCCATTTTCTCCTACGGCCAGAGCTTGAGGATACCATCGTGGTGATGGACCCAGATCATCCCACATCTGCTACAGCTCAAGTAGAGGCAGAGGCAGAGGCAGCTCGAGCCACTAGTGCTCAAGTTCCTAGATCTAGAAATGAGCAAATGGATCTGTTGATTTCATCAGTTCAGGACATGCAGAAGGACATTAAAGGGATCCTGGACAACCAGAACCGTCTTGTGAGGATCTTTGAAACAAGGATCAAGACTCTTAATGATAAGGTGGACAGGGTAACTAAGACTGCCATAGAACTTCAGAAGGAAGTTGACTCATTGCACATCCCTCACGCTTCTTCTGATGATGATGATGATGAGGTGGAGGATGGATCACCTCTCAAGACAGGCACACAGTTTCCTACTCAGGCTAGATCAGCCACTGTGCCAGCTCCAGACTTGAGGCCCTCTTCAACAACTCTTGTTGCTGTCACCTCAGCTCCTGCTCCATCAGCTCTAGTTCCTCCAGCTGCCACTCCAACTCCATCCACGACATCTGTAGAGATCTTTGCCGACACTGTTCTCTCGACTCCTTCATCAAAAACCGGAGGAGATCAACCCAAGAACGCTTAAACATATGCCTTTGAACTTTTTGGTAACTTGTTGTTAAAGGGGGAGAAGTGTATATAGATCTTTAGGCTTCGAGTTAGAGAGCGTTTTGGTGTTTACTGCTTTTCAAAAACAATTGTCTTTTGGTTGCTTGTGATACACTCTTTGTGTGTGATGTTACTAAACTTTATGGGATGATCTTTCTACATTGCTTGATTGTGTTGTGCTATGCTGTTCACTCTAATTATTCTCGCACACCACCAAGATGTATGTGACATGAAAGAAGTGCCCCATGTACCTAATCGATTGTGCATTTGCATTCGAACGCAAATCCAAAATAATGAACAAATTTAGGGGGAGCTCTTGCTTATCACATACTTCTCAAAGCGACGGTTATATTCATTGATTATATCATATGTCAAAGCTTTGATCTATATGTTGTCATCAATTACCAAAAAGGGGGACATTGAAAGCACATTTGCTCCCTTGGTGGTTTTGGTAATTTATAACAACATATATGCCATTGAACTAATCCTTCCATTAAGTATGTTTTAGGAAAAGTTCAATGATGGGTTGGCAAAGAGATTGTGGAATACCCCAAGATGCAAGGAAATGGATTGGCAAAGCTTAAAGCAAGAGGACTCTACATTTTATATTTGTGAGAAATTACCTTGAGTCCATAGGAAAGCCAATACTATTAAAAGGGGGTAAAGTTTTGTTGGTGAACAAAATGCTCATACGTACACAAGTGATAGTCACCAAACACACCCATATACTCTCCCACCAAAGTCTTTCCTAAGCCAAACACTCAAAATCGATGCAACCAACATTCCACATTCGGTGCCACCGATTCCAAACCCTAGACAGACTCGACCAAACCCTAACCCTTCGGTACAGCCGATACTGCTTTCGGTGCCACCGTGTTGGGTTGCCAACTTTCTGTTACGCAAGTTCACAGCTTTGGTCCCTCCGAGATTGTTGAATCGGCGTCACCGAGATTGGGCATTATGACCGTTGGTCGCCTTATCAGTGCAACCGAGATTTCTATATCGGTCCCTTCGAGATTCAAAAGTTGACACCTTTTGGTCACTTCGGTACCACCGAGATTAACACATCGGTGTCACCGAGTTGGTCATTTTGTTTGTAACAGTTGGATTTTTGGGGATGCCTATATATACCCCTTCACCACCACCTACTCAAGAGAGAAGCACTCAGAACCATTCCATACATATCCTATCAGTTTTCTGAGAGAAATCACCTATCCTTGTGTTGAGGTCAAGATATTCCACTCAACCCATATGGATCTTGATTTCTAGCCTCCCCAAGTTGCTTTGCACCAATCCCATCTCTTTTACCAAGCCATATCTCTGAGAGAGTGATTGTGTGTTGAGTCTATCATCTTTAAGCACAAGAGCAAGGAGTTCATCGACATTACCAGGCCTATTACCTTCTGGAGGATGGTGCCTCCTAGATTGGTTAGGTGTCGCTTGAGAGCCTCCTACTTCGTGTTGTGGAGTGAACCAAGAAGTTTGTAAGGGCAAGGAGATTGCCTACTTCGTGAAGATCTACCTCGAGTAAGGCTAGTCCTCCGTGACGTAGGTCGTCATGGTATAGTCAAGGGTTCTTCTTCGTGGAACCCTCTGTGGGTAGAGCCCTCCGTGGACTCTCGCGACCATTACCCTTCATGGGTTGAAGACTCCATAAACGTGGATGTACGATAGCACCACCTATCGGAACCACACAAAAAATCATCGTGTCACCAATTGTGTTTGCTTTCCTTACCCTCTCTTTACTTACATTTGCATTATCTTTACTTTCCGCTGCAATACTCTTAGACATGCATGTGTAGGGTGTACTTGACATACTATGAATGCTAAAATCTGAAGAATTAAAATTGAGAAAAAGTAGATTTTTATTTGGTCAAGTAGTCTAATCACCCCCCCCCCTCTAGACCTACTTTCGATCCTACACATAAGTGCCATGCATCCAAGGGTTCGGTCGTGGAATAAAGACGAGCGTTACTGGTAACGTACATCATAATTGCTACTAATGACGACTGGCCTAACGCCTGCCTGTTTGCCTACCTGGGGTGACTTCTGGTCTTCTGGCGTCGACGAGTGACGACGTTATGCAGATGATGTAAATGATGTGATGATGAATGCGACAAACAAAAGAATCGCACGATGGCAACGGAATAAAACGAGAATCTTCTGGAGCATTGGTCTCGAGCTGTTACGGCTCTTATCTGATCTGACGCGTTATTGTCGTCTCGTTGGGAGCCATGTCTATCTTGCTGTCACTCGTCCTGATATCTCCTATCCTATCCATATTCTGAGTCAGTTTGTTTTCGCTCCCACTTCAGTTCACTATAGTCACCTTCTTCGTGTTATACGATATCTTCGTGGCACCATCTCTCGTCGTATTTTTCCCCGTTCTGGCTCATTACAGCTCCAGGCCTATTCAGATGCTACACCTACCACCCTCTTTTCCGACAGTACAGGTGCTATCAGTATTGCGCGGGGCCCGTGAACATGAGCTTACTAAGCATATTGGTGTTGATGCTTTTTATGTGTGCACTGTTGTGCACGATCATGTTATTGCTCTTCAGTATGTGCCTTCCGAGTTACAGCTAGCGAACTTCTTCACGAAGGCACAGACTAGAGCGCACCATAGATTTCACCTCTCTAACTCAGCGTTGTGGATCCATCATGAGTTTGAGCGGGTGTGTGTTAGAGTTATATATATTGACGATGGCCCTTACCCTTTTGTATTCTTGCCTTTTGGCATCCTCTGTACACTATATATATGATGGCTTTGGCCTCATAGTAATACAAGTTGCATATTCGTAACAGCCGTCACGCACGTACAACGAGAGACTATGACCGCTGATTCATGGAGATGGTAGAAATCAACGAGTCGGACACAAACGTAATACCATGCTGTTGTTTTTTAGTGCAAGTAGAGTACAAAGGTAGTTGTTAAAAATTCCACCTCGAAAAAGCTAGAAAAGAGCCCCGGAAACTCTAACTATTGGCTGGTTGCAGACCTGTGGTAAACCCAACAATAGCATCATTGGATGTATGCATCCTTGATCGGTTCATTTCATGGACCGATAAATGCGTACGTGCAATACACGTTGATATCTGACAAAAAATTAATTACACGTTCATACCAGTCAGAAAATATTACGCATTAATATTAGGTAGGATATAAACTACAGTACGTTTTAGTTACATGGATGATCTATACTTGGTATGTTATTAATTACTACATGCTAAACATGTTAAGTGTTCACCATTGAAGCAATACAAGTCGTTTGATTGACACTGTTTGATGGTTAAGATTTGTTGGATCCCCTTTGGGTTTTTTTATACTGATGATATAGATGTGGATATTACGTGAACGATTTAGCAAACACAAATGGTAGAAAGTATTTTCTCTTGGCGGTGCACCGTCGCTCTTGCAATCGTTAGTACAAGAAGACCTACATAAGGTTAGTAGAGTACTGCTAGCTCGTTTAACTCTAACCATATTAATCACGTAACTAGTGATTTAAAGGATTTTATATTAATTTACAAAGGGAGTACTGATAGTCTGATTCACCTCAGCGCTCAGAATAGCAGCATTTTTTTTCTTTTTTGAGAAACAGAATAGCAGCATTTAAGCTACTCCTATATTGTTTCAAAAGGCCTTTGTGGTGGTGTGATGTGAGGCTGGTTGGGCTCCCGTGATAAACATGGATGTTACATGAGACAACCATTCAGGCAAACATAAATGATGAGAAATCGGAAGCAACTAATTAGAAAGTACTCTTTCAGAAGCTTCTTAATGATTATTTTCATGCGTCACCACTTGGTGCGTTTCCGGCAGCCGTCACGTGTCGTGTTTTGAATGTTTTCTTTGTATTTTTTTCTTTTTATTTTCTTGCAGGTGATTTCGGCCTTTTAGATTGTTTTTTTCGTGCTTCGTTTTCTCACGGTCTTTCTTAGCTTTTGTACAAAAACAATTGCACAAAAAAACGCGTTTTCTGTTTTTCTTTTCACGAAAGGCATGGCCGTATCTCTTGAAAAAGTAAAAAATGTGGGTTTTTTTTGCGAGAGTCGTGGTTTTGTTTTCGCGAGAGGCACGGTTTTGCTTCCGTGAGACGCATGGTCTTACTTTCGCGAGAGACACGGTTTTGCTTCCGTGAGACGCACAGTTTTATTTTCACGAGAGGCACGGCCGTGCCTCTCGAAAAGGGGGAAAACACAATTTTTTTGTCAGATGCATGATTTTACTTTCGCGAGAGACACGTTCGTGCCTCTCGAAAATGAAGAAAAAAAATGAGTTTTTTCAAAAGAAAATCTATCGTGAGAGGCATGTTTTTCCGTCCGTTTTCTAAAAAAAAAAAGTTCATCAAAACCTGTCAACATGGGATCTAATTTTGAAAATCTTGACGCGAGAAACCTAACGGTAAAAATTGTTCGAGATTTGAACGCACGGTCTAAGAAATAAAATGTTTTCAAAATACAAATCTATAAAAAGGACAAAACTCTCAGGTTGCGACAAGTGACACACATGCCACTTATTGCAATCTGAGGAATGAAAGTGATCTTTAAAAGATGTACTTGGCTATTAGTTTTTTTTGAGCAACATGTACTCGGCTATTAGTGATCTCGTCTGAAATCGTTTCCCTTTTGCGGTGCACCGTCGCTCTTGCAATCCTGGGTACAAAAGGGCCCTATATATTTGAACCGGTGGAGTAGTAGTGCTCTTCTACTGTGTGTTAAAACTCAGGGCCTGTTCGGCACAAAGGTCAGCAAAACATTGGAATGGAGAGAAATATGGGAATAGGAAAGGAATGCTAGTGTAAAACATAGGAACGAGATTACGCAGAAAACTGTAGAGGAAACAGGAGAAAGGAGCGTTCGCATCGATGGGAAAATATACAGAAAAATATTGGTTTTTTATTTGGCTAAACAGTGATCAGCTTTTGTCTACACCACAAGGGTCTTCTCTGACCGAATATTTTATTCGTGTTCACACGCAGCAGGAAGGGGCTTGCCTCGGGCATCCGCCAGAACATTGGCTCATGGCAGATGTTTTCAATCATATGGAATCAGCCCAAATTTGCATGGCCAAGGAAATTTTCCTCTAAAACACTGTTCATATTTTCTTTGTCCCGAACACCAGCAAAGGAAAACTTTCCAGAGGAACAACTTTCCTACAAGATTCCTGCAAATATCCTTTGAACCGAACTGGGCCTCAAAAGGCCTTTGCCGTGGTGTGATCTGGGGCAGTTTGGGCTCCCGTCGAACCAGGGTCGCGTCATGGGCCAGCTCAGAGCAGCTCGATTGGAGGATTTGGACGACTCCCATCCACTCACTTGCCACACACCCTCAAAAGAAACTCACTTGCCACACAAAGCGAACAAGCAGCCAAATAAATAAAGCCTTAATTACTCCAAGAAAGGAAAGGGCCTCAAAGGCGAAAGCAAACCAACCAACCAACCGCTGCCTTTTCTTGCCCCCCTTTTTGCCATCCGCGCCTTTGCAATTGCAAGGCGCGCGTGCCCAGCCGGGCGAACAAAGCCAGCAGCGGCGGCGGCAGGCGGAAGCAGTACAGCACCACTCGTGCCGTGCCGTGGCGTGTTGGTCTCGTGCCAAATCACAGACCCGCCGCCGTCCACCACGGTCCGTCCACTCCACTGCACGGGACGTCAGACGGATGGGGTACAATACATGGAAAAAGAAAGAGAACGGAGGAAAGTCTATGCCATCATGCAAAGGTTGCGCGCCATGACGACGCCGTGCGTGCTCCTCGTGCGTCCGCCCGTCGAAGCTCCTCGTGGCGAGGAGAGGAGGGTGGTGGCTGGTGCCGATGCGTGCGAATCATTGCGGCGCGTGTCAGCGGCTGCTGCCAGTACCAGGGGCAGTGGTGGTACACGGGGAGGGTACTGCTACGTACCGCGGGCGCTGGCAGGCGAATAGGCTGGACACGACACGAGACAGCCAAGCAGGACGTTGGATTGGCTGGCTGGAATGATAGGATGGGCCGAGCTGTACAGTGGGGAGGATCGGGCAAAAGGCGGGCGCGTTTGCTTAGCATGGGAGGCAACGCAGTTGCCTGCTGGTGCTGGGGAGAGTAGCGTGGGCGGGAGAGAGGGCGCGCCCGTCCACCCGCGCGTGCACGTCTCCTTCGCTCGCGAGTCGCGACGACTAGTAGCCATCGCTGCATCGGCCGCCCCGTTCCCGTTCGTTTCGTCCACGGACCGATCAATCATGGCGAGGCGACACAAGAGCCACCTGGCTATTTTTACTTTCGATAATCCTACATCCACGGGCCTTTTACGGAGTGATTACGGAGCCTTTCCTTAATCCTCTATAGCCCCCCCCCCCCCCCAGTTGGGTGGGGCCGTCTATCCCTTCTAAACCAATCACAATGTTTCAATTCAATAATAGCCCGTAAAATGCCTGTAATATTTCGTGAGTGTGGCATTACTCTTTAACTTTAGCTGGGTGTCCGTGCTCGAATGGTCGGATAAGTTTGGACAACTGCTCATTCTAAAGCCTGTCAGATGCAGTGGTAAAGAAGATCCCTCGTACTTTCCTCAAATGCTAGCGATGTTGTTCGAGCATTGACCAGTCACGAAATTTCGATTCAGTCGGATCTCTTAAATCGATCTTAAATGCTCGGGCTGACCGGCATCTTTCATATCCTGTCTAAATATGGCACGGATAAGAAGGCGTCCGGACACGCCTATCTGGACTGCACCGGCCTGCATCGAACCCACATATATTCGTCATCATTCGCTCGCCGGACCAAACCCTAATCACTCCCATCCACCACCTTAGCTCACCTTCGGCGATCTCTAGCATGGAGGGCAGCGGATCTGATTCTGACCAGTCCAGATCCATCGACTGGGGGGGGGAGGTCATTGTTGGAAATATGCCCTAGAGGCAATAATAAATTAGTTATTATCATATTTCCTTGTTCATGATAATCGTTTATTATCCATGCTATAACTGTATTGATCGGAGACTTAAATGCATGTGTGGATACATAGACAAAACCATGTCCCTAGTATGCCTCTAATGGACTAGCTCGTTGATCAAAGGATGGTTAAGGTTTCCTAGCCATGGACATGAGATGTCATTTGATAACGGGATCACATCATTAGGAGAATGATGTGATGGATAAGACCCAAACTACAAACATAGCATATGATCGTGTCAGTTTATTGCTACTGTTTTCTGCATGTCAAGTATATGTTCCTATGACCATGAGATCATGCAACTCACGGATATCGGAGGAGTGCCTTGTGTGTATCAAACGTCGCAACGTAACTGGGTGACTATAAAGGTGCTCTACAGGTATCTCCGATGGTGTTTGTTGAGTTGGCATGGATCGAGACTGGGATTTGTTACTCCGTGTGACGGAGAGGTATCTCAGGGCCCACTCGGTAATACAACATCACAACAAGCCTTGCAAGCAATGTGGCTAAGTGTTAGTCACGGGATCTTGTATTACGGAACGAGTAAAGAGACTTGCCAGTAACGAGGTTGAACTAGGTATGGAGATACCGACGATCGAATCTCGGGCAAGTAACATACCGAAGAACAAAGGGGACGTTATACGGGATTAACTGAATCCTTGACATAGAGGTTCGACCGATAAAGATCTTCGTAGAATATGTAGGAACCAATGTGGACGTCCAGGTCCCGCCATTGGTTATTGACCGTAGAGGTGTCTCGGTCATGTCTACATAGTTCTCGAACCCGCAGGGTCTGCACACTTAAGGTTCGGTGACGTTTCGGTAGTGTAGAGTTATGTATGGTGGTGACCGAAGGTTGTTCGGAGTCCCGGATGAGATCCCGGACGTCACGAGGAGCTCCGGAATGGTCCGGAGGTAAAGATTCATATATAGGAAGTCCCAGTTTGGTTTCCGGAAAAGTTTCGGGCTCATCGGTAGTGTACCGGGAGTATCGGTATTGTACCGGGAGTGCCGGTAGTGTACCGGAGGACCTCCGGGAGGGGTACTTCGACCCCAAGAGGTCCATGGGCTGTGGGAGAATAATAACCAGCCCTTATTGGGCTGGGAAAACAGCCACAAAGGCCCATGGCGCAGGAGAGAAAGTCCTAAAGCAAAAAGTGGAAAATCAGCCAATAGGAGGCAATCCTACTCCAACTAGGATTGGAGGTGAAGTAGGATTTCTTCCCACCTCCTATTTCGGCCGACCCAAAGGCCTTGGCTGCCTCTCCTCTCCTCTCCTCCTATATATACTAGTGGATTGGGTGGTTTTTGGACAGAATTTCCGGCCACGTGCTACCCGTTTCACCGGTGCACAGTTTCTCCTCTAGATCGGATTTCTGCAGCGCTTAGGCGAAGCCCTGCCGGAATTGCTCCACCACCACCATCACCGGAGCGCCGTCACGCTGCCGGTGAACTCTCTCTCCTCTCCACCTCCTCTTGCTGGATCAAGATGGTGGAGATCGTCATCAAGCTGCACGTGTGCTGAACGCGGAGGTGCCGTCCGTTCGGCGCTAGATCGGAAGGACCGTGATCGAGATCGCGAGACGGTTCGTGATGTGATCACGGAACGGATCGTGATGAGTTCGCGGGACAGATCGTGATCAAGATCGTGAGACGGATCGTGATGAGTTCACGGGACGGATCATGATGTGTTCGCGGGACGGTTCGTGATTGGATCGCGGGACGCTCGGCGATTTGGATCGCGAAGAAGTTCGACTACACCAACCGCGTTTCTTAACGCTTCCCGCTTAGCGATCTACAAGGGTACGTAGATCCACTCTCCCTCTCGTAGATGCTCATCACCATGGATAGGTTTGCGTGTGCGTAGGAAAATTTTGTTTCCCATGCGACGTTCCCCAACAGTGGCATCATGAGCTAGGTTGATGGTTCGATGAGATCTCGAGTAGAACACAAAAGGTTTGTGGGCGTTGATGCTTAGATTGCTTCCTCCCTTGGTCGGATTTTGGTTCAGCGGTATTGTGAGATGAAGCGGCCCGGACCAACATTACTCGTACGCTTACGAGAGACCGGTTCCCGCGATGCAACTTGTTGCTTAGCTGGCTTGCGGGTGACAGTTTCTCTTACTCTAGTTGGATCGGATCCGACAAAGGCGGTCCTTGAGAAGGTTGAAAAGCAAACTAGTGTATCACCGTTGTGGTTTTGCGTAGGTGAGAATTGTTCTTGCTAGATACCCGTAGCAGCCACGTAAAACATGCAACAACAATTAGAGGACGTCTAACTTGTTTTTGCAGGGTATGTTGTGATATGATATGGCCAATTACATGATGAGATATATGTGATGTATGAGATGATCATGTGATGTATAGATTATCACGACTTGCATGTCGGTGATTACGGCAACCGGCAGGAGCCATAGGGTTGTCTTTAATTATTGTATGACCTGCGTGTCAATCATTAAAGCGCTATGTAATGCTTTACTTTATCGCTACGGTAGCAATAGTAGTAGAAGCATGCAGGGCGTGACAACCCCGATGGCGACACGTTGATGGAGATCATGGTGTCGTGCCGGTGACGATGGAGATCATGCCGGTGTTTCGAAGATGGAGATCTTAAACACAAGTTGATGGCCATATCATGTCACTTATGAATTGCATGAGATGTTAATCCTTTTATGCACCTTGTTTTGCTTAGGACGACGGTAGCATTATAAGGTGATCCCTCACTTAATTTCAAGATAAATTGTGTTCTCCCCAAGTGTGCACCGTTGCGAAAGTTCGTCGTGTTGAGACACCACGTGATGATCGGGTGTGATAGACTCTACGTTCACATACAACGGGTGCAAGACAGATTTGCACATGCGGAACACTCGGGTTAAACTTGACGAGCCTAGCATGTACAGACATGGCCTCGGAACACAAGAGACCGAAAGGTCGAGCATGAGTCATATAGTAGATATGATCAACATAATGATGTTCACCATTGAAGCCACCTCAACTCACGTGATGATCGGACTCGAGTTGGTGAATTTGGATCATGTGACACTCAGATGACCTGAGGGATGTCAATTTGAGTGGGAGTTCTTAAGTAATATGATTAATTGAACTCATTATCATGAACATAGTCAGTAGTGTCTTTGCAAATTATGTTGTAGATTACTAGCTCGCACTGTAGCTCCCGTGTGTTTTTATATGTTCCTAGAGAAATAGAGTTGAAAGATGATGGTAGCAATATTGCGGACTGGGTCCGTGATATGAGGATTGTCCTCATTGCTGCACAGAAGGCTTATGTCCTTAATGCACCGTTCGGTACGCCACCCCCTCTAGCGTCGTCTGTAGATGTTGTGAACATCTGACAGGCACGTTCTGATGACTACTTGATAGTTTAGTGCGTCATGCATTACGACTTAGAATTGAGGCTCCAAGACGTTTTGAACGTCACGGAACATACGAGATGTTCTAAGAGCTGAGATTGTGATCTCAGGCTCGTGCCCGTGTTATGAGATATGAGATCTCAAACAAAGATTCTTTGCTTGCAAGACGAAAGAGAATAGCTCAATAGTTGAGCATGTGCTTAGATTGTCTAGGTGCCACAATCGCTTGAATCGAGTGGGAGTTGATCTTCCAGATAAGATAGTGATTGATATAGTTCTCCAAGTCACTATCACTAAGCTACTAGAACTTGGTGATGAACTATAAATTGCCAGGGATAGAAATGATTCCTGAGCTTCTCGCGATGTTTTGACACCGCGAAGGTAGAAGTCAAAAAGGAGCATCAAAGTGTTGATGGTTAGTAAAAACCACTAGTTTCGAGAAGGGCAAGGGCAAGTAGGGAAACTTCATGGATGGCAAGTCAGTTGCTGCTCCAGTGAAGCAGCCCAAAGTTGAACCTAAACCCGAGACTGAGTGCTTCCATTATGAGGAGAACGGTCACTGAAGCGGAACAACCCTGGATACATGGTAGATAAGAAGGCTGGCTAAGTCGACAGAAGTATATTTGATATGCATGTTATTGATGTGTACCTTGCTAGTACTCCTAGTAGCACCTGGGTATTGGATACCGGTTCGGTTGCTCGAAATAAAAGCTACGGAATAAATGGAGAACTAGCTAAGTGTGAGGTGACGATGTGTGTTGGAAATGTTTCCAAGGTTGATATGATCAAACATCGCACGCTCTCTCTACCTTCGGGATTAGTGACGAACCTAAATTTTATTTGGTGTTTTGCATTGAAGCATGAACGTGATTAGATCATGTTTATTGCAACACGGTTATTCATTCAAGTTAGAGAATAATGGTTATTCTGCTTACATGAATAAATACCTTCAATGGTCATGCACCTAGTAAGTGTGGTTCATTGAATCTTGATCATAGTAATACACATGTTCATAACAATGATGCCAAAAGATGCAAAGTTAATAATGATAGTACCACATACTTGTGGCACTGCCGCTAAATGTCATATTGGTATAAAGCGCATGAAGAAACTCCATGTTGATGGATCTTTGGACTCATTCGATTTTGAATCGGTTGAGACATGCGGACCATGCCTTTTGGTAAGATGACTAAACCCCGTTTTCTGGCTTGATGAAACGGGCAAGTGACTTATTGGAAACAATGCATGTTGATGTATACGATCCAATGAGTGTTTATAGCTTGCAGTGAATATCATTGTTTTCTTACCTTCACTGATGATTTGAGTAGATATAGTGTATATTTACTTAATGAAACACAAGTCTGAATTGTTTGAAAGGTTCAAAGCAAAGTTCAGAGTGAAGTTTAAAGATCATCGTGACAAGAAGATAAAAATTTCTGCGATATGATCGTGGAGGTGAATATCTGGGTTACGAGTTTGGCATACAAATTTAGACAATGTGAAAGTTGTTTCACAACTCACGCCACCTGGAACACCATAGTGTGATGGTGTGTCCGAACGTCGTAGTCATGCCTTATTTGATATAGCACATACTATGATGTCTCTTATCGTTTTAATACTATCGTTTTAGGGTTATGCATTGGAGACAACCGCATTCACTTTAAAATAGGGCACCATCTAAATCCGTTGAGATGACACCGTGTGAATTATGGTTTGATAGAAACCTAAAGCTGTCATTTCTTGATGTTTGGGGCTGCGAAGCTTGTGTGGAAAATGTTTTCACCTAATGAGCTCAAACCCAAAGCGAACAAATGCATCTTCATAGAATACGCCAAGAACAGTTGGGTATACCTTCTATCTCAGATCCGAGTGCAAAGTGTTTGTTGCTGGAATGGATCCTTTCCTGAGAAAAGGTTTCCCTCGAAAGAATTGAGTGGGAGGAAGATAGAACTTGATGAGGTTATTGAACCTTGTTTCAATCAGAGTAGCGCAGCGCAGAAAGTTGTTTCTGTGAAGCCTATGTTAGTTGAAGAAAGAAGTTAATGATGATGATCATGAAGCTTCGGATCAAGTTACTATCGAACCTCGTAGGTCGACAAGGACGTGTACTGCTCTTGAGTGGTACAACAACCCTGTCTTAAAGGTCATGTTGTTGGACAGCGATGAACCTACGAGCTATGGAGAAGCGATGATGGGCCCGGATTCCGACAAATGGATGAGACCATGAAATCCGAGATAGGATCCATGTATGAAAACCAAGTATAGACTTTGGTAGACTTGCTCGTTGGACGGCAGGTCGTTGAGTACAAATGGATCTTTAAAAATGAAGACAGACGCTGATGGTAAATATCACCATTTGTAAAGCTCGACTTGTTGCAAAGTAGTTTGTGACAAGTTCAAGGAGTTGACTACGATGAGATTTTCTCACTCGTAGTGGTGCTAAAGTCTGTTGGAATTATGTTAGCAGTTGCTGCGTTTTCAATTATGAAATCTGACAGATGGATGTCAAAACATCATTTCCTTAACGGTTTACTTGAGGAAAGGTTGTATGTGATACAACCAGAAGGTTTTGTCAGTCCTAAGGATGCTAAAAGGTGTGCAAGCTTTGGTGATCCTTCCATGGACTGAAGCAAGCATCTCGGAGTTGGAATATACACTTTGATGAGGTGATCAAAGTTTTTGATGTTTATACAAAGTTTACGAGAAACTTGTATTTGCAATAAAGTGAGTGGGAGCACTATAGAGTTTCTGATAAGTATATGTGGTTGACATATTGTTGATCGGAAATAATGTAGAATTTCTGGAAGGCATAAAAGGTTGTTTGAAAAGTGTTTTTCTAAGGAAGACCTGGATAAAGCTACCTAATTGTTGAGCATCAAAATCTATAGAGATAGATCAAGATGCTTGATGAGACTTTCAATGAGTGCATACCTTGACAAGATTTTGAAAGAGTTCAAAATGGATCAGCCAGAGAAATAGTTCTCGTCTGATTTGTAAGGTGTGAAGTTGAGTGAGACTCAAAGCTCGACAACGGCAGAAGAAAGAGAAAGGATGAATGTCGTCCCCTATGCCTTAGCCATAGGCTCTATATTATGCCATGCTGTGTACCGCACCTATGTGTGCCTTGCCACGAGTCTGTCAAGGGGTACAAGAGTGGTCCAGGAGTGGATCACTGGACAGCGGTCGGAATTATCCTTAGTAACCAGAGGACTAAGGAAATGTTTCTTGATTATGGAGGTGATAAAGAGTTCGTCGTAAAGAGTTACGTCGATGCAAGCTTTAACACCTATCCGGATGACTAGTAGTAGCAATCTGGATACGTATAGTGGAGCAGCCATTTGGAAATAGTACCAAGTGGAGTGTGGTAGCAGTGATTACAGTTTGACATAGAGATTTGCAAAGTACACACGGATCTGAATATCGCAGACCCGTTGACTATAAGACCTCTCTCACATGCAAAGCATGATCGAGCCCCAAAACTCATTGGGTGTTAGATTCATAACAATGCGAATCACATGGTGATGTGAACTAGATTATTGACTCTAGTGCAAGTGGGAGACTGTTGGAAATATGCCCTAGAGGCAATAATAAATTAGTTATTATCATATTTCCTTGTTCATGATAATCGTTTATTATCCATGCTATAACTGTATTGATCGGAGACTTAAATGCATGTGTGGATACATAGACAAAACCATGTCCCTAGTATGCCTCTAATGGACTAGCTCGTTGATCAAAGGATGGTTAAGGTTTCCTAGCCATGGACATGAGATGTCATTTGATAACGGGATCACATCATTAGGAGAATGATGTGATGGATAAGACCCAAACTACAAACATAGCATATGATCGTGTCAGTTTATTGCTACTGTTTTCTGCATGTCAAGTATATGTTCCTATGACCATGAGATCATGCAACTCACGGATATCGGAGGAGTGCCTTGTGTGTATCAAACGTCGCAACGTAACTGGGTGACTATAAAGGTGCTCTACAGGTATCTCCGATGGTGTTTGTTGAGTTGGCATGGATCGAGACTGGGATTTGTTACTCCGTGTGACGGAGAGGTATCTCAGGGCCCACTCGGTAATACAACATCACAACAAGCCTTGCAAGCAATGTGGCTAAGTGTTAGTCACGGGATCTTGTATTACGGAACGAGTAAAGAGACTTGCCAGTAACGAGGTTGAACTAGGTATGGAGATACCGACGATCGAATCTCGGGCAAGTAACATACCGAAGAACAAAGGGGACGTTATACGGGATTAACTGAATCCTTGACATAGAGGTTCGACCGATAAAGATCTTCGTAGAATATGTAGGAACCAATGTGGACGTCCAGGTCCCGCCATTGGTTATTGACCGTAGAGGTGTCTCGGTCATGTCTACATAGTTCTCGAACCCGCAGGGTCTGCACACTTAAGGTTCGGTGACGTTTCGGTAGTGTAGAGTTATGTATGGTGGTGACCGAAGGTTGTTCGGAGTCCCGGATGAGATCCCGGACGTCACGAGGAGCTCCGGAATGGTCCGGAGGTAAAGATTCATATATAGGAAGTCCCAGTTTGGTTTCCGGAAAAGTTTCGGGCTCATCGGTAGTGTACCGGGAGTATCGGTATTGTACCGGGAGTGCCGGTAGTGTACCGGAGGACCTCCGGGAGGGGTACTTCGACCCCAAGAGGTCCATGGGCTGTGGGAGAATAATAACCAGCCCTTATTGGGCTGGGAAAACAGCCACAAAGGCCCATGGCGCAGGAGAGAAAGTCCTAAAGCAAAAAGTGGAAAATCAGCCAATAGGAGGCAATCCTACTCCAACTAGGATTGGAGGTGAAGTAGGATTTCTTCCCACCTCCTATTTCGGCCGACCCAAAGGCCTTGGCTGCCTCTCCTCTCCTCTCCTCCTATATATACTAGTGGATTGGGTGGTTTTTGGACAGAATTTCCGGCCACGTGCTACCCGTTTCACCGGTGCACAGTTTCTCCTCTAGATCGGATTTCTGCAGCGCTTAGGCGAAGCCCTGCCGGAATTGCTCCACCACCACCATCACCGGAGCGCCGTCACGCTGCCGGTGAACTCTCTCTCCTCTCCACCTCCTCTTGCTGGATCAAGATGGTGGAGATCGTCATCAAGCTGCACGTGTGCTGAACGCGGAGGTGCCGTCCGTTCGGCGCTAGATCGGAAGGACCGTGATCGAGATCGCGAGACGGTTCGTGATGTGATCACGGAACGGATCGTGATGAGTTCGCGGGACAGATCGTGATCAAGATCGTGAGACGGATCGTGATGAGTTCACGGGACGGATCATGATGTGTTCGCGGGACGGTTCGTGATTGGATCGCGGGACGCTCGGCGATTTGGATCGCGAAGAAGTTCGACTACACCAACCGCGTTTCTTAACGCTTCCCGCTTAGCGATCTACAAGGGTACGTAGATCCACTCTCCCTCTCGTAGATGCTCATCACCATGGATAGGTTTGCGTGTGCGTAGGAAAATTTTGTTTCCCATGCGACGTTCCCCAACAGTCATCCCCTTCGCATTGCACTCCCCCGCTCCCGCGAGGACAAAGCCCGACCAACGGCAGGATCGGTCCGGCACGACTCCTTATTGACTGTGTCCTAGACTAGGGGGT
Organism: Hordeum marinum; assembly: GCA_022496015.1. Classification (NCBI taxonomy): domain Eukaryota; kingdom Viridiplantae; phylum Streptophyta; class Magnoliopsida; order Poales; family Poaceae; genus Hordeum; species Hordeum marinum. Next base: position 100,656,223 of record CM039674.1, on the reverse strand, counting down.
GCTAGCCTAGTCGGCCCATGCTCCTCGGATTAGACCGATGTACCCTCATTCTTCTCAAGATGGACTCCAGAAGTTGTACAAGACTGCATCTGCCGAAAGCTTGGCGTATACTCCAAGACTTCTCATACCGCCTCTACGCCAAGATACTCATCTTGTAACCCTAGGTACCTTACCCGACCTGTATATAAGTCGTAGGGTTTAGCCCGTAGAGGGGACATCAACACAATATCATTCGTTTAGTCCGAGAGTTAGAACACATCTCGAGGTAGATCAAACTCTATACTCGATAAATCTCCATTAATATAAATAAGAGTAGGACATAGGGTATTCCCTTCATCAAGAGGGCCCAAACCTGGGTAAAACATTGTCTCTTTGCTCCTGTTACCATCCGTCTGAGATCCACAACTCAGAGCCCCCTACCCCGAGGTCTGTCGGTTTTCACACCGACACGGGTGCTTTTGTTCAGAGTTCCGCTGTGAGATTGACGGAAGGACCGATGGATCATCTGCAGATCAACTACGACAACGACAACGGGAATGTTTACGTCCTCGACCAACTTTTCGTGTTCGGCACCATGATTTTTTGTGCCGATTCAAAGAACTACGCCCCATATAAGATTGTAAAGCCTGTCAGATGCAGATGCGGTGGCAAAGAAGTAAAAGCATCTATAGCCGGAACTTGCAAAAAATGACCCTCAAATGCCCGCGGACGCGGCACCTCTGAGGGGAGTGACCAGACACGTCTTAACTAAACATTATTGACCTGGCGGCCTGGCGGCCTGCCCTCGCATTTGAGACGGATATAAGGTGTCCGGCTATAGATGCTCTAAGGGCATCTACGACGGAACTTAGCAAAATCCGTCTCCGGATGGGACCAGTCACATCCATGGATAATAACCAATTAGCACATGTTTTTCTCAGTTACAACTGCATATCTTAAGAGCATCTAGAGTAGGACTTGACAAATCTGGCACCCTATTCATCCGCGGACACGCGTGGGCACGCCCGCGGGCAACGCCTGCCGGCAGCTCATATGTTGCGTCACACATCTACATGCCTCAAATCCATGTGGTCCATGCACATCGATCATCCGATACAAATCGTCCAAATGCAACAGTTTGAAACAAAGCAAATCAAAGCATAGTTCAACAAACTAGAAATACCAAAAGCAAATCAAAGCATAGTTCAACAAACGAGAAGGGGTGCTTGTTGGATCATGGGTCAGACGCTCTGCCTGCATCTGGGGTTGTCTGCTCCGCCTCCATTCAGGCCGCATGATCTGCTTTTGAAGCCGCACTCTCCGCCTCGTGCACCTTACGGTCGTTGATCTCCTTCTTCTCCACAAGCCACTTCTTTGCATGCTCATCCATATGGGTGTCGTCCGCCAACATGATCTTGGCATCCTTCGCGTCCCTTGCGAGTTGCAACATCTCCTTTTCGAGCTTAATATCTCCAAATCCCTTGACCTTCTTGAGTTCCATTTGATCGTCGCCTATTGCTTCTCCAACTCGGTCTTCTCCCTCTTAATATCCAGCTTCTTCTCTACCTTTCTCCGGTTCCAATTTATCCTCTCCTTTTGCACATCCAACATGAGCGTGTACCTCTCCTCCTTCTTGTTCTCCCTCACCGAAAGAATGCTCGTCCATGTGGACGATACTTTTGTAGTCGCGACATCATGGGATATCGGTGCCTTCTCCCACTTTTTTCGCATGACTTGTCAGTTATCCTTTGGCATGATGGCTCTTCTATTCGTGACGACAACATCGTCCGCCTCATCATCGAACCCAATGGATTGGTGGAAGCTTGAGCCATCATTCCTCTTCTTGACGGCCTTGAGATCGGCCACAACTTATGTCCACTTTGGCTTGCCATTTAATATGATCTAACAATCTTTGAAGGCAAACGGCTTCTTCTCCACCTCACGATACAAAGTGGCCGCCATCGTCGTCTACCAAACAACATATTCAAATGTGCACAAGAATACAAACACAAGAAACTTATTGAAATAGCAACAAGATGGGGCAATTGAGCTTACATGAGTTGCCACTCCCATCCCACTTTGTGGTCGCTCGGTCACTTGTGCGTAGTAGGCGATGTACTTGTTCACTTCTCCTTGAATGAACCCCCCATCGATGTTGGAGAGATGCCACAATGTGGGTGGTTGCGATAGGATGCGCCTCCACATACTCCTTTTGTTTGTGATACTACTTCCAAATCTTCTCACAATACGTGTCCCCCTTTTGCTCAGTGCCGCATATTGGATCCATGGTTGTGTCCAACCAAGTTTTGACCAACAAGATGTCCTCAAATCTTGAGAAAGTTGGGCCCCTTGCCTTCGTTGTCTTGCCCTTCTTCTTTCTCTTGCTCGGATTGGGATCGGATGTTGTCCCAACTTCAAATGTGGTGATGGACTCCAATTCATACACCATTTCGGTCGGATCTTCATAGTCATTGATCATGCTTGATAAGTACGCCTCCTAGATGACCATGGTTGGCAAGCATTCATCATGTGCGAACTAGTGGATGCAAAACATTGAACATTTGACCAGACAAGAGCAAACAAAATGTACCCGGTCTTGTTCTGTCATTCCGTCGAACATGTCGAGTGCAGCCTGATACGTCCATTTTGCATCATGCTTTTATATTGATATTTATTGCATTATGGGATGTTATTACATGATATGGTACCATACTTATGCCTTTTCTCTCTTATTTTACAAGGTTTACATGAAGAGGGAGACTGTCGGCAGCTGGAATTCTGGACTGGAAAAGGAGCAAATATGAGAGACTTATTCTGCACAACTCCAAAAGTCATGAAAATTACGGAGAATTATTTTGGAATATATAAAAATATTGGGCGAAACAAATACCAGAGGAGACCCACTAGGAGGTCACAAGCCTGCTGGGCGTGGCCTACCCCCCTAGCCGCGCCCTTGTGGTTTGTGGGCCTCCTAGCAGGCCTCTGGTGCCCATCTTCTGCTATATGAAGGGTTTTGACCTGGAAAAAAAATCATAAGAGAGCTTTCTAGATGAAGAGTCGCCGTCTCGAGGCGGAACTTGGGCAGAACCAATCTAGAGCTCTGTTCTGCTAGGGAAACTCCCCTCCCGGAGGGGGAAATCGAAGCCATCATCATCACCAACGATCCTCTCATTGAGAGGGGGTCAATATCCATCAACATCTTCACCAGCACCATCTCCTCTTCAAACCCTAGTTCATCTCTTGTATCTGATCTTTGTCTCAAACCTCAGATTGGTACCTGTGGGTTGCTAGTAGTGTTGATTACTCCTTGTAGTTGATGCTAGTTGGTTTACTTGGTGGAAGATCATATGTTCATATCCTTTATGATAATTAATACTCCTCTGGTTATGAACATGAACATGCTTTGTAAGTAGTTATGTTTGTTCCTGAGGACATGGGATAAGTCTTGTTATAAGTAATCATGTGAATTTGGTATTCGTTCGGTTTTTTGATGAGATGTATGTTGTCTATCCTCTAATAATGTCATGTGAACGTCGACTACATGACACTTCACCATTATTTGGGCCTAGGGGAAGGCATTGGTAAGTAATAAGTAGATGATGGGTTGCTAGAGTGATAGAAGCTTAAACCCTAGTTTATGCATTGCTTCGTAAGGGGATGATTTGGATCCATATGTTTCATGCTATGGTTAGATTTATCTTAATTCTTCTTTCATAGTTGCGGATGCTTGCGAGAGAGGTTAATCATAATTGGGAGGTTTGTCCAAGTAAGGGTAGCACCCAAGCACCGGTCCACCCACATATCAAATTATCAAAGTAACGAACGTGAATCAAATGAGCATGACAAAAACTAGCTTGACAAAAATTCCCATGTGTCCTCGGGAGCGCTTCACTTTATATAAGAGTTTGTCCAGGCTTGTTCTTTGCTGCAAAACGGATTGGGTCACCTTGTTGCAACTTTGCTACATTTATTACTTGCTACCCGTTACGAATTACCTTTTCACAAAACTGTCTGTTACCGATAATTTCAATGCTTGCAGAGAATACCTTACTGAAAACCGCTTTTCATTTCCTTCTGCTCCTCATCGGGTTCGACACTCTTACTTATCAAAAGGACTACGATAGATCCCTTATACTTGTGGGTCATCAAAAATCTTTTCTAGCGCCGTTGCCGGGGAGTGAAGCGCCTTTGGTAAGTGGAATCTGGTAAGGAAAACATTTATATAGTGTGCTGAAATTTACCGTCACTTGTTACTATCGAAAATAATCCTTGAGGGGCTTGTTCGGGGTATCTTCACCTGGAGTGGAAGCACAAAGAGTTTCTCCTCAACCTAGTAAACCTACTGAAAATATTTATTATGAAATTCCTTCGGGTATGGTAGAGAAACTTCTAGCTAATCCTTATGCAGGAGATGGAACACTACATCCTGATTTGCATCTAATCTATGTGGATGAAGTTTGTGGATCATTTAGGATTGCTGGTCTGCCTGAGGATGATGTCAACAAGAAGGTCTTTCCTTTATCTTTGAAGGAGAAGGCATTGACATGGTATAGGCTATGTGATGATATTGGATCATGGAGCTACAACCGGTTGAAAATGGAATTTCATCAGAAGTTCTATCCTATGCATCTAGTTCATCGTGATCGGAATTATATTTATAATTTTTGGCCTCGTGATGGAGAAAGAATCGCTCAAGCTTGGGGGAGGCTTAAGTCAATGTTATATTCATGCCCCAATCATGAGCTCTCAAGCGAAATTGTTATTCAGAATTTTTATGCTCGGCTTTCTTGTAATGATCAATCCATGCTCGATACTTCTTGTACTAGTTCCTATATGAAGAAAGATGTTGACTTCAAATGGGATTTATTGGAAAGAATTTAACGCAACTCTAAAGATTGGGAACTCGACGAAGGTAAGGAGTCAGGTATAAACCTTAAGTTTGATTGTGTTAAATCCTTTGTAGACACCGATGCTTTTCGTGAATTTAGCACTAAATATGGACTTGACTCTGAGATAGTAGCTTATCACTGTGAATCTTTTGCTTCTCATGTTGATATCCCTAAGGATAAGTGGTTTAAATATCATCCTCCCATTGAAGTGAAAGTAGTTGAACCTATTAAAGTTGAACAATAAACTATTACTTATAATGTTGATCATGTTATTCCTGCTGCTTATATTGAGAAACCACATTTCGCTGTTAGAATAAAGGAACATGCTAAAGCTTCAACTGTGGTTCGTAAGAGCTATGTTAGAACACCTACACCTCCTGAACAAATCAAAGTTGAACCTAGTATTGGTATGGTTAAAGATCTCTTGGTTGATAACATTGATGGGCCTGATATTCATTTCTGTGATGAAGCTACTAGAATTGCTAGACCTGATGCTAAAGATAAACATAGACCTATTGTTAGCATGCCCGTTGTTTCTGTTAAAATAAGAGATCATTGTTATCATGGCCTATGTGATGTGGGTGCTAGTGTGAGTGCAATTCCCTTTACCTTATATAAAGAAATTATGAATGATATTGCACCAACTGAATTGGAAGAAATTGATGTTACCATTAAGCTTGCTAATAGAGACATTATAGCACCAGTTGGGATTATTAGAGATGTTGAAGTCTTGTGTGGGAAAACAAAATATCCTGCTGATTTTCTTGTTCTTGGTTCCCTACAAGATGATTTGTGTCCCATTATATTTGGTAGGCCATTCTTGAATACTGTTAATGCCAAGATAGATTGTCAGAAAGAAACTGTTACCGTGAGTTTTGGGGATGTGTCCCATGAGTTTAATTTCTCTAAATTTCGTAGACAACCCCATGATAAGGAATTGTCTAGTAAGGATGAAATTATTGGTCTTGCTTCTATTGATGTGCCTCCTACTGATCCTTTCGAACAATATTTGCTAGACCATGAAAACGATATGCATATGAATGAAATGAATGAAATAGATAGGATTTTCTTTTATCAACATCCTATTTTGAAGCACAATTTGCCTGTTGAAATACTTGGGGATCCTCCTCCACCCAAGGATGATCCCGTGTTTGAGCCTAAACAATTACCGGATACTCTGAAATATGCTTATCTTGATGAAAAGAAGATATATCCTATTATTATTAGTGCTAACCTTTCAGAGCATGAAGAAAAGAGATTATTGAAAACTCTGAAGAAGCATCGTGCTGCTATTGGATATACTCTTGATGATCTTAAGCGCATTAGTCCCACTCTATGTCAGCATAAAATTAATATGGAACCTAATGCTAAACTAGTTGTTGATCACCAACGACGGTTAATTCCTAAAATTAAAGAAGTGGTAAGAAATGAGATATTAAAGCTTCTGGAGGCACGTATAATTTATCCTATTACTGATAGTAGATGGGTTAGTCTTGTTCATCGTGTCCCTAAGAAGGGAGGTATTACTGTTATTACCAATGATAAAAATGGATTGATCCCGCAAAGAATTGTTACAGGATATAGATTGGTAATTGATTTTAGGAAATTAAATACAGCTACTAGGAAAGATCATTACCCTCTGCCTTTTATTGATCAAATACTAGAAATAGTATCTAAACACACACACTTCTGCTTTCTAGATGGTTATTCTGGTTTCTCTCAAATACTTGTGTCAAAAGAGGACCAAGAAAAGACAACTTTTACTTGCCCTTTTGGTACCTTTGCTTATAGACGTATGCCTTTTGGTTTATGCAATGCACCTACTACCTTTCAAAGATGTATGATTACTATATTCTCTGACTTTTGTGAAAAGATTGTAGAAGTTTTCATGACGACTTCTCTGTTTACAGAACTTCTTTTGATGATTTCTTGAGCATCCTTGATGAAGTTTTGCAAAGATGTGAAGAAACTAATCTTGTCTTGAACTGGGAGAAGTGCCACTTTATGGTTAATGAGGGCATTGTCTTGGGAGACAAAATCTCCAAAAGAGGTATTGAGGTGGATAAATCTAAAGTAGATGCTATTGAAAAAATGCCATGTCCCACGGATATCAGAGGTATAAGAAGTTTACTTGGTCATGCTGGTTTCTATAGGAGATTTATTAAAGACTTCTCTAAAATTTCTCGGCCTATCACTAATCTATTGCAAAAATATGTTCCTTTTGTTTTTTTATGATGATTGTGTAGAAGCATTTGAAATCCTTAAGAAAGCCTTGATTTCTGCACCTGTTGTTCAACCACCTAATTGGAACCTAATTATGTGTGATGCTAGTGATTATGCCGTTGGTGCTGTCCTAGGACAAAGAGTTGATAAGAAATTAAATGTTATCCATTATGCTAGTAAGACTCTAGACAATGCTCAAAGAAACTATGCTACCACTGAAAAGAAATTTTTAGCAGTTGTGTTTGCTTGTGACAAGTTTAGACCTTATATTGTTGATTCCAAAGTAACTGTTCATGCTGATCATGCTGCTATTAAATATCTTATGGAAAAAATATACTAAACCAAGACTTATTAGATGGGTTTTTATACTACAAGAATTTGATTTGCATATTATTGCTAGAAAGGGTGTTGAGAACCCCATAGCAGATAACTTGTCTAGGTTAGAGAATGTTCTTGATGACCCACTACCTATTGATGATAGCTTTCCTGATGAACAATTAGCTGTCATAAATGCTTCACGTAATGCTCCATGGTATGCTGATTATGCAAATTACATTGTTGCTAAATTTATACCACCTAGTTTCACATACCAACAAAAGAAAAGGTTCTTCTATGATTTGACACATTACTTTTGGGTTGACCCACACCTTTATAAAGAAGGGGTAGATGGTGTTATTAGACGTTGTGTACCTGAGGATGAATAGGAACAGATCCTACACAAGTGTCATCCCGATGCCTACGGAGGACACCATGTTGGATATAGAACTGCACACAAGGTAATACAATCAGGGTTTTATTGGCCTACTCTCTTCAAAGATGCTCGTAAGTTTGTCTTGTCTTGTGATGAATGTCAAAGAATTGGTAATGTTAGTAGACGTCAGGAAATGCCTATGAATTACTCACTTGTTACTGAACCATTTGATGTTTGGGGTTTTGATTATATGGGGCCTTTTCCAAAGTCCAATGGGTATACTCATATTCTAGTTGCTGTTGATTATGTCACTGAATGGGTGGAAGCTATTCCAACTAGTAGTGTTGATCATAACACTTCTATTAAAATGCTTAAAGAAGTTATTTTCCCTATATTTGGAGCCCCTAGATATTTAATGACGGACGGTGGTTCACACTTTATTCATGGTGCTTTTCGTTAATTGCTTGCTAAGTATGATGTTAATCATCAAATTGCATCTCCATATCATCCTCAGTCTAGTGTTCAAGTAGAATTAAGCAATAGAGAAATTAAATTGATTTTGCAAAAGACTATTAATAGATCTAGAAAGAATTGGTCTAAGAAACTTGATGATGCATTATGGGCTTATAGAACTGCTTATAAAAACCCTATGGGTATGTCTCTGTATAAAATGGTTTATGGTAAAGCATGTCACTCACCTCTTGAATCGGAACATAAAGCTCACTGGGCAATTAAAGATCTCAACTATGATTTCAAACTTGCTCGTGAGAAGAGGTTATTTGACATTAGCTCACTTGATGAATGGAGAACCCAGGCCTATAAGAATGCCAAGCTGTTTAAATAAAAGGTTAAGAGATGGCATGATAAAAGGATACAAAAGCGTGAATTCAATGTAGGTGACCATGTCTTGCTATACAATTCTCATTTAAGATTTTTTGCAGGAAAACTTATCTCCTAATGGAAAGGGCCTTACATTGTTGAGGAATATATCATTCCGTTGCCATCAAGATCAACAATGCCGAAGGCACTAATCAAACATTATATCTCACGTACTCCCATAAATGTTGAAACCAATATTATCAATACTATAACTCTGGAGGAGTACATTAGGGAGACCTTGTTGGGGAACGTCGCATGGGAAACAAAAAATTTCCTACGCACACGTAAACCTATCCATGGTGATGAGCATCTACGAGAGGGAGAGTGGATCTACGTACCCTTGTAGATCGCTAAGCGGGAAGCATTAAGAAACGCGGTTGGTGTAGTCGAACTTCTTCGCGATCCAAATCGCCGAGCGTCCCGCGATCCAATCACGAACCGTCCCGCGAACACATCATGATCCATCCCGTGAACTCATCACGATCCGTCTCATGATCTTGATCACGATCTGTCCCGCGAACTCATCACGATCCAATCACGAACCGTCCCGCGAACACATCATGATCCATCCCGTGAACTCATCACGATCCGTCTCATGATCTTGATCACGATCTGTCCCGCGAACTCATCACAATCCGTTCCATGATCACATCACGAACCGTCTCGCGATCTCGATCACGGTCCTTCCGATCTAGCGCCGAACGGACGACACCTCCGCGTTCAGCACACGTGCAGCTTGATGACGATCTCCACCGTCTCGATCCAGAGAGAGGTGGTGGAGAGGAGAGAGAGTTCACCAGAAGCTCGATGGCGCTCCAGTGATGGTGGTGGAGCAATTCCGGCAGGGCTTCGCCTAAGCGCTGTAGAAAACCGATCTAGAGGAGAAACTATGCACCGATGTAACGGGTAGCACGTGGCCAGAAATTCTGTCCAAAAACCACCCAATCCACTAGTATATATAGGAGGAGAGGAGAGGAGAGGCAGCCAAGGCCTTTGGGTCGGCCGAAATAGGAGGTGGGAAGCAATCCTACTTCACCTCCAATCCTAGTTGGAGTAGGATTGCCTCCTATTGGCTGATTTTCCACTTTTTGCTTTAGGACTTTCTCTCCTGCGCCATGGGCCTTTGTGGCTGTTTTCCCAGCCCACTAAGGGATGGTTATTATTATCCCACAGCCCATGGACCTCTTGGGGTCGAAATACCCCTCCCGGAGGCCTCCCGGTACACTACCGGCACTCCCGGTACACTACCGATGAGCCCGAAACTTTTCCGGAAACCAAACTGGGACTTCCTATATATGAATCTTTACCTCCGGACCATTCCGGAGATCCTCGTGACATCCGGGATCTCATCCGGGACTCCGAACAAACTTCGGTCACCACCATACATAACTCTACACTACCAAAACGTCACCGAACCTTAAGTGTGCAGACCCTGCGGGTTCAAGAACTATGTAGACATGACCGAGACACCTCTACGGCCAATAACCAATGGCGGGACCTGGACGTCCACATTGATTCCTACATATTCTACGAAGATCGTTATTGGTTGAACCTCTATGTCAAGGATTCAGTTAATCCCGTATAACGTTCCCTTTGTTCTTCGGTATGTTACTTGCCCGAGATTCGATCGTCGGTATCTCCATACCTAGTTCAACCTCGTTACCAGCAAGTCTCTTTACTCGTTCTGTAATACAAGATCCCGCAACTAACAATTAGTCACATTGCTTGCAAGGCTTATTGTGATGTTGCATTACCGAGTGGGCCCCGAGATACCTCTCCGTCACACGGAGTAACAAATCCCAGTCTCGATCCATGCCAACTCAACAGACACCATCGGAGATACCTATAGAGCACCTTTATAGTCACCCAGTTACGTTGCGACGTGTGATACACACAAGGCACTCCTCCGATATCTGTGAGTTGCATGATCTCATGGTCATAGGAACATATACTTGACATGCAGAAAACAGTAGCAATAAACTGACACGATCATATGCTACGTTTGTAGTTTGGGTCTTATCCATCACATCATTCTCCTAATGATGTGACCCCGTTATCAAATGACATCTCATGTCCATGGCAAGGAAACCTTAACCATCTTTTGATCAACGAGCTAGTCTATTAGAGGCATACTAGGGACATGGTTTTGTCTATCTATCCACACATGCATCTAAGTCTCCGATCAATACAATTATAGCATGGATAATAAACGATTATCATGAACAAGGAAATATGATAATAACTAATTTATTATTGCCTCTAGGGCATATTTCCAATAGTCTCCCACTTGCACTAGAGTCAATAATCTAGTTCTCATCACTATGTGATTCGCATTGTTATGAATCTAACACCCAATGAGTTTTGGGGCTCGATCATGCTTTGCATGTGAGAGAGGTCTTTTATAGTCAATGGGTCTGCGATATTCAGATCCGTGTGTACTTTGCAAATCTCTATGTGGAACCGTCAACACTCCTACCACAGTCCACTTGGTACTGCTTCCAAATGGCTGCTCCACTATATGTATCCAGATTGTTACTACGAGTCATCCGGATTAGTGTTAAAGCTTGTATCGACGTAACTCCTTACGATGAACTCTTTATCACCTCCATAATCGAGAAACATCTCCTCAGTCTCTTAGTTACTGAGGATATTCTTGACCGCTGTCCAGTGATCCACTCCTGGTTCACTCTTGTACCCCCTGACGGACTCATGGCAAGGCACACACAGGTGCGGTACACAGCATGGCATAATATAGAGCCTATGGCTAAGGCATAGGGGACGACATTCGTCCTTTCTCTTTCTTCTGCCGTTGTCGAGCTTTGAGTCTCACTCAACTTTCACACCTTACAAATCAGGCGAGAACTCTTTCTCTGACTGATCCATTTTGAACTCTTTCAAAATCTTGTCAAGGTATGCACTCATTGAAAGTCTCATCGAGCATCTTGATCTATCTCCATAGATTTTGATGCTCAACAATACGTAGCTTCATCCAGGTCTTCCTTTGAAAAACACTTTCCAAATGACCGTTTATGCTTTCCAGAAACTCTACATTATTTCTGATCAACAATATGTCATCCACATATACTTATCAGAAATTCTATAGTGCTCCCACTCACTTTATTGCAAATACAAGTTTCTCGTAAACTTTGTATAAACATCAAAACTTTGATCACCTCATCAAAGCATATATTCCAACTCCGAGATGCTTGCTTCAGTCCATGGAAGGATCACCGAAGCTTGCACACCTTTTAGCATCCTTAGGCCTGACAAAACCTTCTGGTTGTATCACATATAACCTTTCCTCAAGTAAACCGTTAAGGAAACGATGTTTTGACATCCATCTGCCAGATTTCATAATTGAAAACACAGCAACTGCTAACATAATTCCAACAGACTTTAGCACCACTACGAGTGAAAAAGGCTCATCGTAGTCAACTCCTTGAACTTGTCACAAACATCTTTGCAACAAGTCGAGCTTTACAAATAGTGACATTCACCATCAGTGTCTGTCTTCATTTTAAAGATCCATTTGTACTCAACGACCTGCCGTTCAACGAGCAAGTCTACCAAAGTCTATACTTGGTTTTTCATACATGGATCCTATCTCGGATTTCATGGCCTCCAACCATTTGTCAGAATCCGGGCCCATCATCGCTTCTCCACAGCTCGTAGGTTCATCATTGTCCAACAACATGACCTCGCAGACAGGGTTGTCGTAATTAGGAGCAGTACACATCCTTGTCGACCTACGAAGTTCGATAGTAACTTGATCCTGAAGCTTCATGATCATCATCATTAACTTCCTCTTCAACTAACGTAGGCTTCATAGAAACATCTTTCTGCGCTGCGCTACTCTCTGGTTGAACAAAGGTTTAACAACCTCATCAAGTTCTATCTTCCTCCCACTCAATTCTTTCGAGAAACCTTTCCTCGAGAAAGGATCCGTTTTAGTAACAAACACTTTGCACTTGGATCTGAGATAGAAGGTTCACCCAACTGATCTTAGGGTATTCTATGAAGATGCATTTGTCCGCCTTGGGTTCGACCTCATTAGGTGAAAACATTTTTCACACAAGTGTCGCAGCCCCAAGTATTAAGAAATGACAGCTTAGGTTTCTATCAAACCATAATTCATATGGTGTCATCTCAACGGATTTAGATGGTGCCCTATTTAAAGTGAATGTAGTTGTCTCTAATGCATAACCCCAAAATTATAGTAGTAAAACGACAAGAGACATCATAGCACGCACCATGTCCAATAGAGCATAACTATGATGTTCGGACACACCATCACACTATGGTGTTCCAGGTGGCGGTTAGTTGTGAAACAACTTTCACATTGTCTTAAGTTGTATGCCAAACTCGTGACTCAGATATTTACCTCCACGATCATATCGCAGTCATTTTTATCTTCTTGTCACGATGATCTTTAAACTTCTCTGAATTTGCTTGAACCTTTCAAACGATTTAGACTTGTGTTTCATTAAGTAAATATACACTATATCTACTAAAATCATCAGTGAAGGTAAGAAAATAACGATATCCACTGCACGCTACAAGACTCACTAGATTGCACACATTAACATGTATCATTTCCAATGAATCACTTGCCCGCTCCATCCAACGGGGTCCTTTAGTCATCTTGCCCAAGAGGCATGGTTCGCATGTCTCAACCGATTCGAAATCGAATGAGTCCAAATATCCATCACCATCGAGTTTCTTCATGCGCTTTATACCAATATGACATTTTGCGGCAGTGCCATAAGTATGTGGTACTATCATTATTTAACTTTGTATCTTTTGACATCAATGTTATGAACATGTGTATTACTACGATCAAGATTTCAACAAACCATTCTCACTGGGTGCATGACCATTGAAGGTATTATTCATGTAAACAGAATAACTATTATTCTCTGACTTAAATGAATAACCGTATTGCAACAAACATGATCTAATCATGTTCATGCTCAACGCAAAACACCAAATAACATTTATTTAGGTTCGTCACTAATCTTGAAGGTAGAGAGAGCGTGCGATGTTGATCACATCAACCTTGGAAACATTTCCAACACACATCGTTACCTCACCCTTAGCTAGTTCTCCGTTTATTCTGTAGCTTTTATTTCGAGTTACTAACATTTAGCAACCGAACCGGTATCCAATACCCAGGTGCCACTAGGAGTACTAGCAAGGTACACATCAATAACTCGTATATCAAATATACTTCTGTCGATGTTGCCAGCCTTCTTATCTACCAAGTATCTAGGGTTGTTCCGCTTCAGCGACCTCTCACCTCATAATAGAAGCACTTAGTCTCGGGTTTGAGTTCAAGTTTGGGTTGCTTCACTGGAGCAGCAACTGACTTGCTATCCATGAAGTTTCCCTCCTTGCTCTTGCCGTTTTTGAAACTAGTGGTTTGATTAACCATCAACACTTGACGCTCCTTCTTGATTTCTACCTTCGCGGTGTCAAACATCACGAACGAGCTATTCTCCTTCATCTTACAGGCAAAGAATCTTGTTGGAGATCTCATATCTCGCAACACAGTCACGAGCCTGAGATCACAATCTCAGCTCCTAGAACATCTCATATGTTCCATGACGTTCAAAACGTTTCGGAGCCTCAATTCTAAGCCGTAATGCATGATGCACTAAACTATCAAGTAGTCATCGAAACGTGCCTGTCAGATGTTCACAACATCTATAGACGACGCTAGAGGGGGTGGCGCACCGAGCGGTGCATTATGGACATAAGCCTTCTGTGCAGCAATGAGGACAATCCTCAGATCACGGACCCAGTCCGCAATATTGCTACCAACATCTTTCAACTCTATTTCTCTAGGAACATATAAAAATACAAGGGAGCTACAGCGCGAGCTAGTAATCTACAACATAATTTGCAAAGACACTTTGACTATGTTCATGATAATGAGTTCAATTAATCATATTACTTAAGAACTCCCACTCAAATTGACATCCCTCGGGACATTCGAGTGATACATGATCCAAATTCACCAACTCAAGTCCGATCATCACGTGAGTTAAGGTGGCTGCAATGGTGAACATCATTATGTTGATCATATCTACTATATGACTCATGTTCGACCTTTCGGTCTCTCGTGTTCCGAGGCCATGTATGTACATGCTAGGCTCGTCAAGTTTAACCCGAGTGTTCTGCGCGTGCAAATCTGGCTTGCACCCGTTGTATGTGAACGTAGAGTCTATCACACCCGATCATCACGTGGTGTCTCAACACGACGAACTTTCGCAACGGTGCACACTCGGGGAGAACACAGTTCATCTTGAAATTCAAGTGAGGGATCACCTTATAATGCTACTGCCGTACTAAGCAAAACAAGGTGCATAAAAGGATTAACATCTCATGCAATTCATAAGTGACATGATATGGCCATGAACTTGTGTTTAAGATCTCCATCTTCGAAACACCGGCATGATCTCCATCGTCACCGACACAACCCCATGATCTCCATCAATGTGTTGCCATTGGGGTTGTGGCGCCAGCCCTGCTTCTACTTCTATTGCTACCGCTTAGCGATAAAGTAAAGCATTACATAGCGCTTAATGATTGACACGCAGGTCATACAATAATTAAAGACAACCCTATGGCTCCTGCCGGTTGCCGTACTCAACGACATGCAAGTCGTGAAATTCTATACATCACATGATCATCTCATACATCACATATATCTCATCATGTAATTGGCCATATCACATCACAACATACCCTGCAAAAACAAGTTAGACGTCCTCTAATTGTTGTTGCATGTTTTACGTGGCTACTGCGGGTATCTAGCAAGAACGATTCTCACCTACGCATAAACCACAACGGTGATACATAGATTGCTTTTCAACCTTCTCAAGGACCGCCTTTGTCGGATCCGATCCAACTAAAGTGAGAGAAACGGTCACTCGCAAGCCATCTAAGCAACAAGTTGCGTCGAGGGAACCGGTCTCTCGTAAGCGTACGAGTAATGTTGGTCCGGGCCGCTTCATCTCACAATCCCGCTGAGCCAAAATCCGACCAAGGGAGGAAGCAATCTAAGCATCAACGCCCACAAACCTTTTGTGTTCTACTCGAGATCTCATCGAACCATCAACCTAGCTCATGATACCACTGTAGGGGAACGTCGCATGGGAAACAAAAAAATTCCTACGCACACGTAAAACTATCCATGGTGATGAGCATCTACGAGAGGGAGAGTGGATCTACGTACCCTTGTAGATCGCTAAGCGGGAAGCGTTAAGAAACGCGGTTGGTGTAGTCGAACTTCTTCGCGATCCAAATCGCCGAGCGTCCCGCGATCCAATCACGAACCGTCCCGCGAACACATCATGATCCATCCCGTGAACTCATCACGATCCGTCTCACGATCTTGATCACAATCTGTCCCGCGAACTCATCACGATCCGTTCCGTGATCACATCACGAACCGTCTCGCGATCTCGATCACGGTCCTTCCGATCTAGCGCCGAACGGACGGCACCTCCGCATTCAGCACATGTGCAGCTTGATGACGATCTCCACCATCTCGATCCAGTGAGAGGAGGTGGAGAGGAGAGAGAATTCACCGGCAGCTCGACGGCGCTCCGGTGATGGTGGTGGAGCAATTCCGGCAGGGCTTCGCCTAAGCGCTACAGAAAACCTATCTAGAGGAGAAACTATGCACCGGTGTAACGGGTAGCACGTGGCCAGAAATTCTGTCCAAAAACCACCCAATCCACTAGTATATATAGGAGGAGAGGAGAGGAGAGGCAGCCAAGGCCTTTGGGTCGGCCGAAATAGGAGGTGGGAAGCAATCCTACTTTACCTCCAATCCTAGTTGGAGTAGGATTGCCTCCTATTGGCTGATTTTCCACTTTTTGCTTTAGGACTTTCTCTCCTACGCCATGGGCCTTTGTGGCTGTTTTCCCAGCCCACTAAGGGATGGTTATTATTCTCCCACAGCCCATGGACCTCTTGGGGTCTAAATACCCCTCCCGGAGGCCTCCCGGTACACTACCGGCACTCCCGGTACACTACCGATGAGCCCGAAACTTTTCCGGAAACCAAACTGGGACTTCCTATATGAATCTTTACATCCGGACCATTCCGGAGCTCCTCGTGACGTCCGGGATCTCATCTGGGAGTCCGAACAAACTTCGGTCACCACCATACATAACTCTACACTACCGAAACGTCACCGAACCTTAAGTGTGCAGACCCTGCGGGTTCGAGAACTATGTAGACATGACCGAGACACCTCTACGGCCAATAACCAATGGCGGGACCTGGACGTCCACATTGATTCCTACATATTCTACGAAGATCTTTATCGGTTGAACCTCTATGTCAAGGATTCAGTTAATCCCGTATAACGTTCCCTTTGTTCTTCGGTATGTTACTTGCCCGAGATTCGATCGTCGGTATCTCCATACCTAGTTTAACCTCGTTACCGGCAAGTCTCTTTACTCGTTCCGTAATACAAGATCCCGCAACTAACAATTAGTCACATTGCTTGCAAGGCTTATTGTGATGTTGCATTACCGAGTGGGCCCCGAGATACCTCTCCGTCACACGGAGTAACAAATCCCAGTCTCGATCCATGCCAACTCAACAGACACCATCGGAGATACCTGTAGAGCACCTTTATAGTCACCCAGTTATGTTGCGACGTTTGATACACACAAGGCACTCCTCCGATATCCGTGAGTTGCATGATCTCATGGTCATAGGAACATATACTTGACATGCAGAAAACAGTAGCAATAAACTGACACGATCATATTCTATGTTTGTAGTTTGGGTCTTATCCATCACATCATTCTCCTAATGATGTGACCCCGTTATCAAATGACATCTCATGTCCATGGCTAGGAAACCTTAACCATCTTTTGATCAACGAGCTAGTCTATTAGAGGCATACTAGGGACATGGTTTTGTCTATGTATCCACACATGCATCTAAGTCTCCGATCAATACAATTATAGCATGGATAATAAACGATTATCATGAACAAGGAAATATGATAATAACTAATTTATTATTGCCTCTAGGGCATATTTCAAACAGACCTACCAGAACGTTTCAGACTCCGAAAAGGAATAGGTATGTGGTACGGTAAGCAAACCGACTCCAAAAAATTTCCAATAGCAATTTTTCTATGTTTTGGAATATTTAATAAATTAGGAAAATTTAAAGTAGTCCAAAAGGTGCACGAGGAGGCGACAAGCCTGCAGGGCGCGGCCTACCCCTTGGCCATGCCCATGTGGCTTGTGGCCACGCTTTGCACCCTCCGGACTCTGTTTTCTTGTGGTAATCTCCCACGGGTTTGGACCTTCATATCACGACAATACCTCTTGTTTTCGTTTGAGTTGTTTCTGCAATAGATCTAGATCGCCATGACATCCCCCAAGTGCTTCGAAAGACAAGTTCTTCAAGAAGGTCATCAACCCCTATCTTGCGGAGGTGCTACAACACCCTCAAACCATTGAGATGCGTGAGGGGGTGCTGCACATCCATGATGTTGAGGGGCCAAACAAGACCGGAAGTGTGGAAACAAGGCTTGAAGCAATGGAGCAGCAAGTCTTCAAGTGCCAAGGGCTGGTGGAACATGGACTCAATGCCAATCATATGATGATCACGGAGTTTACTCATCAGCACAAGCTAGATGCCAGGGACATGGGGGAGGACATCTTTAAGCTTTACGAGAAAATCAAACATCTCCAAGCCCAGATCTATGACCTACAAAACCAAAACTGTGAGTATGAATACAGATTTAAGAGAAAGAGTTTGGCTGCAAATTTGAGCATCCCGGAGACTCGTTCATCTTTTTACGATGGGGAGCCTATGACTTGGAAGATGAAGGACACGCCTCCAACCTCATCAACAACTCCAACATCACCACCTCCGAAGAAGGACATCTAAACACATGGGTATGGGCACTTGATACGTCCATTTTGCATCATGCTTTTATATTGATATTTATCGCATTTTGAGTTGTTATAACACATTATGGTGCAATACTCATGCCTTTTCTCTCTTATTTTACAAGGTTTACATGAAGAGGGAGAATGCCGGTAGCTGGAATTCTGGGCTGGAAAAGGAGCAAGTTTGAGATGTCAATTCTGCACAACTCCAAAAGCCGTGAAAATCAACATGGAATTATTTTGTAATATATAAAAATACTGGGCTGGAGAAATACCAGAGGGGGGCAGCCAGGAGGTCACGAGCCTGCCAGGCACGGCCACCCCCCTGGCCGTGCCTCCTGGGCTCATGGGCTCCTCGTAGCTCCTCTGGCCCCCATCTTCTCCTATATGGAGGGTTTCGTCTGAGAAAAAAACAGAACAGAGGTTTTGGGAGGAGACGCCGCCACCACGAGGCGAAACTTGAGCAGAACCAATCTAGAGCTCTGGCAGGGCTGTTTTGTCGGGGAAACTTCCCTCCCGCAGGGGGAAATCGTTGCCATCGTCATCACCAACAATCCTCATAGGAGGGGACTCATCTCCATCAACATCTTCACCAGCACCATCTCATCTACAAACCCTAGTTCATCTCTCGTACTCAATCTCCGTCTCGCAACTCCGATTGGTACTTGTAAGGTTGCTAGTAGCGTTGATAGCTTATTGTAGTTGATGCTAGTTGGTTTGTTTGGTGGAAGATCATATGTTCAGATCCTTAATGATATTCAATACCTCTCTAATCATGAACATAACCATGCTTTGTGAGTAGTTACTTTTGTTCCTGAGGACATGGGATAAGTCTTGTTAATAGTAGTCATGTGAATTTGGTATTCGTTCGATATATTGATGTGTTGTATGTTGTCTCCCCTCTAGTGGTGTTATATGAACGTCGACTACATGACACTTCACCATTATTTGGGCCTAGAGGAAGGCATTGGGATGTAATAAGTAGATGATGGGTTGCTAGGGTGACATAAGCTTAAACCCTAGTTTATGCGTTGCGTCGTAAGGGGCTGATTTGGATCCACTAGTTTAATGCTATGGTTAGACTTTGTCTTAATTCTTCTTTCATAGTTGTGGCGGCTTGCGAGAGGGGTTAATCATAAGTGGGATGTTTGTCCAAGTAAGGACAGCACCCAAGCACCGGTCCACCCACATATCAAACTATCAAAGTAGCGAACGCGAATCATATGAACATGATGAAAACTAGCTTGACAGTAATTCCCATGTGTCCTCGGGAGCACTTTACTTTATATAAGAGTTCGTTTAGGCTTGTCCCTTGCTACAAAATGGATTGGGCCATATTGCTGCACCTTTGTTACTATTGCTACTTGCTACCTGTTACAAATTATCTTATCATACAACTATCTGTTACTGACAATTTCAGTGCTTGCAGAGAATACCTTGCTGAAAACCACTTATCATTTCCTTTTGCTCCTCGTTGGGTTCGACACTCTTACTTATCGAAAAGACTACGATAGATCCCCTATACTTGTGGGTCATCAAGACTCTTTTCTGGCGCCATTGCCGGGGAGTGAGGCGCCTTTGGTAAGTGGAATTTGGTAAGGAAACATTTATATCGTGTGCTGAAATTTATTGTCACTTGTCACTATGGAAACTAATCCTTTGAAGAGCTTGTTCGGGGTATCTTCACCTCGGCCGGAAGAACAAAGAGTTGCTCCTAAACCTACTGCACCCACTGAAAATATTTATTATGAAATTCCCTCGGGTATGCTAGAGAAATTGTTGGCTAATCCTTTTAGAGGAGATGGAACATCACACCCCGACTTGCATCTAATCTATGTAGATGAAGTTTGTGGTCTATTTAAGCTTGCAGGTCTGCCTGAGGATGAGGTCAAGAAGAAGGTATTTCCCTTATCTTTGAGGGAGAAAGCATTGACATGGTATAGGCTATGTGATGATACCGGATCATGGAACTACAAACGATTGAAATTGGAATTTCATCAAAAGTTTTTGTTGGGGAACGTCGCATGGGAAACAAAAAAAATCCTACGCACACGCAAACCTTTCCATGGTGATGAGCATCTATGAGAGGGAGAGTGGATCTACGTACCCTTGTTCCGTGATCTCGATCAAAAGGCATGGTATTGCACATGCAAACTCATCACGACCCATTCCGTGATCACATCACGAACCGTCTCGCGATCTCGATCACGGTCCTTCCGATCTAGCGCCGAACGGACGGCACCTCCACGTTCAGCACACGTGCAGCTCGATGACGATCTCCACCGTCTCGATCCAGCGAGAGGAGGTGGAGAGGAGATAGAGTTCACCGGCAGCGTGACGGCGCTCCGGTGATGGTGGTGGAGCAATTCCGGCAGGGCTTCGCCTAAGCGCTGCAGAAAACCGATCTAGAGGAGAAACTATGCACCGGTGTAACGGGTAGAACGTGGCCGGAAATTCTGTCCAAAAACCACCCGATCCACTAGTATATATAGGAGGAGAGGAGAGCAGAGGCAGCCAAGGCCTTTGGGTCGGCCGAAATAGGAGGTGGGAAGCAATCCTACTTCACCTCCAATCCTAGTTGGAGTAGGATTGCCTCCTATTGGCTGATTTTCCACTTTTTGCTTTAGGACTTTCGATCCTGCGCCATGGGCCTTTGTGGCTGTTTTCCCAGCCCACTAAGGGCTGGTTATTATTCTCCCACAGCCCATGGACCTCTTGGGGTCGAAATACCCCTCCCGGAGGCCTCCCGGTACACTACCGGCACTCCCGGTACACTACCGGCACTCCTGGTACACTACCGATGAGCCCGAAACTTTTCCGGAAACCGAACTGGGACTTCCTATATATGAATCTTTACCTCCGGACCATTCCGGAGCTCCTCGTGACGTTCGGCCCAATCACCAACTCAAGTCCAAATTCACCAACTCAAGTCCCGCGATCCAATCACGAACCGTCCCGCGAACACATCATGATCCGTCCCGCGAACTCATCACGATCCGTCTCACGATCTTGATCACGATCTGTCCCGTGAACTCATCACGATCCGTTCCGTGATCACATCACGAACCGTCTCGCGATCTCGATCACGGTCCTTCCGATCTAGCGCCGAACGGACGGCACCTCCGCGTTCAGCACACGTGCAGCTTGATGATGATCTCCACCGTCTCGATCTAGCGAGAGGAGCTGGAGAGGAGATAGAGTTCACCGGCAGCTAGACGGCGCCCCGGTGATGGTGGTGGAGCAATTCTGGCAGGGCTTCGCCTAAGCGCTGCAGAAAACCGATCTAGAGGAGAAACTATGCACCGGTGTAACGGGTAGCACGTGGCCAGAAATTCTGTCCAAAAACCACCCGATCCACTAGTATATATAGGAGGAGAGGAGAGGAGAGGCAGCCAAGGCCTTTGGGTCGGCTGAAATAGGAGGTGGGAAGCAATCCTACTTCACCTCCAATCCTAGTTGGAGTAGGATTGCCTCCTATTGGCTGATTTTCCACTTTTTGCTTTAGGACTTTCTCTCCTGCGCCATGGGCTTTTGTGGCTGTTTTACCAGCCCACTAAGGGCTGGTTATTATTATCCCAAAGCCCATGGACCTCTTGGGGTCGAAATACCCCTCCCGGAGGCCTCCCGGTACACTACCGGCACTCCCGGTACACTACCGATGAGCCCGAAACTTTTCCGGAAACCGAACTGGGACTTCCTATATATGAATCTTTACCTCCGGACCATTCCGGAGCTCCTCGTGACATTTGGGATCTCATCCGGGACTCCGAACAAACTTCGGTCACCACCATACATAACTCTACACTACCGAAACGTCACCGAACCTTAAGTGTGCAGACCCTGCGGGTTCGAGAACTATGTAGACATGACCGAGACACCTCTACGGTCAATAACCAATGGCGGGACCTGGACATCCACATTGGTTCCTACATATTCTACGAAGATCTTTATCGGTCGAACCTCTATGTCAAGGATTCAGTTAATCCTGTATAACGTTCCCTTTGTTCTTCGGTATGTTACTTGCCCGAGATTCGATCGCCGGTATCTCCATACCTAGTTCAACCTCGTTACCGGCAAGTCTCTTTACTCGTTCCGTAATACAAGATCCCGTGACTAACACTTAGCCACATTGCTTGCAAGGCTTGTTGTGATGTTGTATTACCGAGTGGGCCCTAAGATACCTCTCTGTCACACGGAGTAACTGTTGGAAATATGCCCTAGAGGCAATAATAAAATGGTTATTATTGTATTTCCTAGTTCATGATAATTGTCTATTGTTCATGCTATAATTGTGTTAACCGGAAACCGTAATACATGTGTGAATACATAGACCACAACGTGTCCCTAGTGAGCCTCTAGTTGGCTAGCTCGTTGATCAATAGATGGTCTCGGTTTCATGACCATGGACATTGGATGTCGTTGATAACGGGATCACATCATTAGGAGAATGATGTGATGGACAAGACCCAATCCTAAGCATAGCACAAAGATCGTGTAGTTCGTTTGCTAAAGCTTTTCAATGTCAAGTGTCATTTCCTTAGACCATGAGATTGTGTAACTCCCGGATACCGTAGGAATACTTTGGGTGTGCCAAACGTCACAACGTAACTGGGTGGCTATAAAGGTACGCTACGGGTATCTCCGAAAGTGTCTGTTGGGTTGACACGAATCGAGACTGGGATTTGTCACTCCGTGTGACGAAGAGGTATCTCTGGGCCCACTCGGTAAGACATCATCATTATGAGCTCAATGTGACTAAGGAGTTAGTCACGGGATGATGTATTACGGAACGAGTAAAGATACTTGCCGGTAACGAGATTGAACAAGGTATGGGGATACCGACGATCGAATCTCGAGCAAGTACCATACCGATAGACAAAGGGAATTGTATACGGGATTGATTGAATTCCTGACATCGTGGTTCATCCGATGAGATCATCGTGGAGTACGTGGGAGTCAACATGGGTATCCAGATCCCGCTGTTGGTTATTGGCCGGAGAGGTGTCTCGGTCATGTCTACGTGTCTCCCGAACCCGTAGGGTCTACACACTTAAGGTTCGATGACGCTAGGGTTATAGGGAAATAGTGTACGTGGTTACCGAAGGTTGTTCGGAGTCCCGGATGAGATCCCGGACGTCACGAGGAGTCCCGGAATGGTCCGGAGACGAAGATTGATATATAGGAAGTGAGGATTTGGTTACCGGAAGTGTTCCGGGTGTCACCGGTAGTGTACCGGGACCACCGGAAGGGTTCCGGGGGTCCACCAAGTGGGCCCACCTGCCCCGGAAGGTTCCGTGGGCTAAGAGTGGGAGGGAGCCAGCCCCTAGGTGGGCTGGTGCGCCTCCCACCCCAGCCCAAGGCGTGGCAAAGGTGGAGGGGGGCAAACCCTAGGCTTAGATGGGCCTTAAGGCCCACCCTAGGGCGCCCCACCTCTCCCTTGCCCTAGCCGCCGGCCAGATGGCATCTGGTGGCTGCCGCCACCCCTAGGGTGGAACCCTAGGGCGCAGCCACCCCTCCTCCCTCTCTCCTATATATAGTGGAGGTATTTGGGGCTGCACAACACACGGTTCTCCCTCTCTCTCTGGTGCAGCCCTACCTCCTCCTCCCCTCGTTCTCCGTAGCGCTTAGCGAAGCTCTGTCGGAGTACCACGCAGCTCCACCGCCACCACGCCGTCGTGCTGCCGGAGCTCTCCCTCAACCTCTCCTTCCTCCTTGCTGGATCAAGGCGTAGGAGACGTCACCGGGCTGCACGTGTGTTGAACGCGGAGGTGCCGTCCGTTCGGCACTTGATCGGATCTACCGCGATCTGAATCGCTGCGAGTACGACTCCATCAACCGCGTTCTAGCAACGCTTCCGCTTAGCGATCTTCAAAGGTATGAATATGCAATCTCTCCCCTCTCGTTGCTGGTTTCTCCATAGATAGATCTTGGTGACACGTAGGAAAATTTTGATTTACTACTACGTCTACCAACAGTGGTATCAGAGCCAGGTTTATGCGTAGAATCTATGCACGAGTAGAACACAAAGTAGTTGTGGGTGTCGATTTTGTTAATATGCTTGCCGTTACTAGTCTTATCTTGATTCGACGGTATTGTGGGATGAAGCGGCCCGGACCAACCTTACATGTACGCTTACGTGAGACCGGTTCCACCGCCTGACATGCACCAGTTGCATAAGGTGGCTAGCGGGTGTCTGTCTCTCCCACCTTAGTCGGATTGGATTCGATGAAAAGGGTCCTTATGAAGGGTAAATAGCAATTGGCATATCACATTGTCGTTTTGGCGTAGGTAAGAAATGTTCTTGCTAGAAACCTATAGCAACCACGTAAAAACTTGCAACTACAAATTAGAGGACGTCTAACTTGTTTTTGCAGCATGTGCCTTGTGATGTGATATGGCCAGAAGGATGTGATGTGATGCATTGTGATGTATGAGATTGATCATGTTCTTGTAATAGGGTTCACGACTTGCATGTCGATGACTATGACAACCGGCAGGAGCCATAGGAGTTGTCTTATTTATTGTATGACCTGCGAGTCAATCACAAACGCCATGTAATTACTTTACTTTATTGCTAAGCGTTAGCCATAGTAGTAGAAGTAATAGTTGGCGAGACAACTTCATGAAGACACAATGATGGAGATCATGATGATGGAGATCATGGTGTCGTGCCGGTGACAATGATGATCATCGTGCCCCGAAGATGGAGATCATAGGAGCAAGATGATATTGGCCATATCATGTCACTATATTGATTGCATGTGATGTTTATCATGTTTACATCTTATTTGCTTAGAACGACGGTAGTAAATAAGATGATCTCTCAATAAAATTTCAAGAGAAGTGTTCACCCTAACTGTGCACCGTTGCTAAGGATCGTTGTTCCGAAGCACCACGTGATGATCGGGTGTGATAGGTTCTAACGTTCGCATACAACGGGTGTAAGCCAGATTTACACACGCGAAACACTTAGGTTGACTTGACGAGCCTAGCATGTACAGACATGGCCTTGGAACACGGAAGACCGAAAGGTCGAACATGAGTCGTATAGAAGATACGATCAACATGGAGATGTTCACCATGGATGACTAGTCCGTCTCACGTGATGATCGGACACGGGCTAGTTGACATGGATCATGTGTCACTTAGATGACTAGAGAGATGTCTATCTGAGTGGGAGTTCATTGAATAATTTGATTATGTGAACTCGATTATCATGAACTTAGTCGAAAATTGCCTTTAATATCTATATTGTAGATCCAATGGCCAACGCAAATGTCAACCTCAATTTCAACGCGTTCCTAGAGAAAACCAAACTGAAAGATGATGGAAGCAACTATACGGACTGGGTCCGTGGCTTGAGGATCATCCTCATAGCTTCCAAGAGATTGTATGTCCTTGATGCACCGCTAGGTGACCCACCCATTCTCCCAGCGGACCAAGACGTTACGAACGCTTGGCAGTCGCGTTGCGATGATTACTCCCTTGTTCAGTGCGGCATGCTTTACAGTTTAGAATCGGGGCTCCAAAAGCGTTTTGAGCAACACGGAGCATATGAGATGTTCCAAGAGCTGAAACTAGTTTTCCAAGCTCATGCCCGAGTCGAGAGATATGACATCTCTAACAAGTTCTTCAGCTGTAAGATGGAGGAGAACAGTTCTGTTAGTGAGCACATCCTCAAGATGTCTGGGCTTCACAACCGCTTGACTCAGCTGGGAGTTAATCTCCCGGATGACTCAGTCATTGACAGAATCCTCCAGTCGCTTCCACCTAGCTACAAAAGCTTTGTGATGAACTACAACATGCAGGGGATGGAGAAGTCCATTCCTGAGTTGTACTCGATGCTGAAATCAGCAGAGGTCGAGATCAGAAAGGAGCATCAAGTGTTGATGGTAAACAAGACCACTAGTTTCAAGAAAGGCAAGGGTAAGAAGAACTTCAAGAAGGACGGCAAAGCTGTTGCCGCGCCCGGTAAGCAAGTTGCCGGGAAGAAGAAGAACAAGAATGGACCCAAGCCTGAGACTGAGTGTTTCTATTGTAAGGGTACCGGTCACTGGAAGCGGAACTGCCCCAAGTACTTAGCGGATAAGAAGGACGGCAACGTTAAAGGTATATGTGATATACTTGTTATTGATGTGTACCTAACCAGCGCTCGTAGTAGCTCCTGGGTATTTGATACCGGTGCAGTTGCTCACATTTGTAACTCCAAGCAGGAGCTGCGGAATAAGCGAAGGTTGGCAAAGGACGAGGTGACGATGCGCGTCGGGAATGGTTCCAGGGTCGATGTGATCGCCGTCGGCACGCTACCTCTATATCTACCTTCGGGATTAGTTTTAAACCTTAATAATTGTTATTTAGTACCAGCTTTGAGCATGAACATTGTATCTGGATCTCGCTTGATGCGAGATGGCTACTCATTTAAATCCGAGAATAACGGTTGTTCTGTTTATATGAGAGAAATGTTTTATGCTCATGCCCCGCTGGTCAATGGTTTATTTTTGATGAATCTCGAACGTGATGTTACACATATCCATAGTGTGAGTACCAAAAAGTGTAAAGTTGATAACGATAGTCCCACTTACATGTGGCATTGCCGTCTTGGCCATATTGGTGTCAAACGCATGAAGAAGCTCCATGCTGATGGACTTTTGGAGTCACTTGATTTCGAATCATTTGACACATGCGAACCATGCCTCTTGGGCAAGATGACCAAGACTCCATTCTCCGGAACAATGGAGCGAGCAACTGACTTGTTGGAGATAATACATACCGATGTATGCGGTCCAATGAGTGTCGAGGCTCGCGGTGGCTACCGTTATGTTCTCACCCTCACTGATGACTTGAGCAGATATGGGTATGTCTACTTAATGAAACACAAGTCTGAAACCTTTGAAAGGTTCAAGGAATTTCAGAGTGAGGTCGAGAATCAACGTGACAGGAAAATAAAATGCCTACGATCTGATCGTGGCGGAGAATATTTAAGTCACGAGTTTGACACGCACCTTAGGAAATGTGGAATTGTTTCACAGCTCACGCCGCCAGGCACACCTCAGCGAAATGGTGTGTCTGAACGTCGTAATCGCACTCTATTGGATATGGTGCGATCTATGATGTCTCTTACCGACTTACCGCTATCATTTTGGGGATATGCATTAGAGACTGCCGCGTTCACTTTAAATAGGGCACCGTCTAAATCCGTTGAGACGACACCGTATGAATTATGGTTTGGAAAGAAACCTAAGCTGTCGTTTCTAAAAGTTTGGGGTTGCGATGCTTATGTGAAGAAACTTCAACCTGAGAAGCTCGAACCCAAAGCGGAAAAGTGCGTCTTCATAGGATATCCCAAAGAGACTATTGGGTATACCTTCTACCTACGATCCGAAGGCAAAGTCTTTGTTGCCAAGAATGGATCCTTTCTCGAGAAAGAGTTTCTCTCGAAAGAAGTAAGTGGGAGGAAAATGGAACTTGATGAGGTAATTGTACCTTCACTCGAACCGGAGAGTAGCGCAGCACAGGAAGTTGTTTCTGTGGAGCCTACACCGGCTAGAGAGGAAGTTAATGATGATGATCATGAAACATCGGATCAAGTTGCTACTCGAAGGTCCGCTAGGACATGTTCCGCACCAGAGTGGTACGGTAATCCTGTCCTAGAGATCATGTTGTTGGACAACGGTGAACCTTCGAACTATGAAGAAGCGATGGCGGGCCCGAATTCCGACAAATGGCTTGAGGCCATGAAATCCGAGATAGGATCCATGTATGAGAACAAAGTATGGACTTTGGTGGACTTGCCTGATGATAAGCGAGCCATTGAAAATAAATGGATCTTTAAGAAGAAGACTGACGCAGACGGTAATGTGACCGCCTATAAAGCTCGGCTTGTCGCTAAGGGTTATCGACAAGTTCAAGGAGTTGACTACGATGAGACATTCTCACCCGTAGCGATGCTAAAGTCTGTCCGAATCATGTTAGCAATTGCCGCATTTTATGATTATGAGATCTGGCAAATGGACGTCAAAACGGCATTCCTTAATGGCTTCCTCAAGGAAGAACTGTATATGATGCAGCCGGAAGGTTTTGTCGATCCTAAAGATGCTAACAAGGTATGCAAGCTCCAGCGCTCCATCTATGGGCTGGTGCAAGCATCTCGGAGTTGGAACATTCGCTTTAATGAGGTGATTAAAGCGTTTGGGTTTGTACAGGTTTATGGAGAACCCTGTATTTACAAGAAAGTGAGTGGGAGCTCTATAGCGTTCCTTATACTGTATGTGGATGACATGCTGATAATGGGAAATAATATAGAACTCTTGGAAAGTATAAAGGCCTACTTGAATAAGTGTTTTTCAATGAAGGACCTTGGAGAAGCTGCTTACATATTAGGTATTAAGATCTATAGAGATAGATCGAAACGCCTCATTGGTCTTTCACAAAGCACATACCTTGAAAAGATATTGAAGAAGTTCAATATGGATCAGTCCAAGAAGGGGTTCTTGCCTGTGTTGCAAGGCGTGAGATTGAGTACGACTCAATGCCCGACCACGGCAAAGGATAGAGAAGAGATGAGTGTCATCCCCTATGCTTCAGCCATAGGCTCTATCATGTATGCCATGCTGTGTACCAGGCCTGATGTGAACCTTGCCATAAGTTTGGTAGGGAGGTACCAAAGTGATCCCGGAGCGGAACACTGGACAGCAGTCAAGAATATCCTGAAGTACCTGAAAAGGACAAAGGACATGTTTCTCGTTTATGGAGGTGCCGAAGAGCTCGTCGTAAAGGGTTACGTCGATGCTAGCTTCGACACAGATCCGGACGACTCCAAGTCGCAAACCGGATACGTGTATATTTTGAATGGAGGGGCAGTGAGCTGGAGCAGCAGCAAGCAAAGCATCGTGGCAGCATCTACATGTGAAGCGGAGTACATAGCTTCTTCGGAAGCAGCAAAGGAGGGAGTCTGGATGAAGGAGTTCATCACCGACCTAGGAGTGATTCCGAATGCGTCGGGCCCGATGACTCTACTCTGTGACAACACTGGAGCTATTGCCCTTGCGAAGGAGCCCAGGTTTCACAAGACAAGACACATCAAGCGCCGCTTCAACTCCATCCGTGATTACATTCAGGAGGGAGACATAGATATTTGTAAAGTGCTTACGGATCTGAATGTCGCAGATCCGTTGACTAAACCTCTCTCACGAGCAAAACATGATCAGCACCAGAATGCTATGGGTGTTCGATTCATCACAATGTAACTAGATTATTGACTCTAGTGCAAGTGGGAGACTGTTGGAAATATGCCCTAGAGGCAATAATAAAATGGTTATTATTGTATTTCCTAGTTCATGATAATTGTCTATTGTTCATGCTATAATTGTGTTAACCGGAAACCGTAATACATGTGTGAATACATAGACCACAACGTGTCCCTAGTGAGCCTCTAGTTGGCTAGCTCGTTGATCAATAGATGGTCTCGGTTTCATGACCATGGACATTGGATGTCGTTGATAACGGGATCACATCATTAGGAGAATGATGTGATGGACAAGACCCAATCCTAAGCATAGCACAAAGATCGTGTAGTTCGTTTGCTAAAGCTTTTCAATGTCAAGTGTCATTTCCTTAGACCATGAGATTGTGTAACTCCCGGATACCGTAGGAATACTTTGGGTGTGCCAAACGTCACAACGTAACTGGGTGGCTATAAAGGTACGCTACGGGTATCTCCGAAAGTGTCTGTTGGGTTGACACGAATCGAGACTGGGATTTGTCACTCCGTGTGACGGAGAGGTATCTCTGGGCCCACTCGGTAAGACATCATCATTATGAGCTCAATGTGACTAAGGAGTTAGTCACGGGATGATGTATTACGGAACGAGTAAAGAGACTTGCCGGTAACGAGATTGAACAAGGTATGGGGATACCGACGATCGAATCTCGAGCAAGTACCATACCGATAGACAAAGGGAATTGTATACGGGATTGATTGAATTCCTGACATCGTGGTTCATCCGATGAGATCATCGTGGAGTACGTGGGAGTCAACATGGGTATCCAGATCCCGCTGTTGGTTATTGGCCGGAGAGGTGTCTCGGTCATGTCTACGTGTCTCCCGAACCCGTAGGGTCTACACACTTAAGGTTCGATGACGCTAGGGTTATAGGGAAATAGTGTACGTGGTTACCGAAGGTTGTTCGGAGTCCCGGATGAGATCCCAGACGTCACGAGGAGTCCCGGAATGGTCCGGAGACGAAGATTGATATATAGGAAGTGAGGATTTGGTTACCGGAAGTGTTCCGGGTGTCACCGGTAGTGTACCGGGACCACCGGAAGGGTTCCGGGGGTCCACCAAGTGGGCCCACCTGCCCCGGAAGGTTCCGTGGGCTAAGAGTGGGAGGGAGCCAGCCCCTAGGTGGGCTGGTGCGCCTCCCACCCCAGCCCAAGGCGTGGCAAAGGTGGAGGGGGGCAAACCCTAGGCTTAGATGGGCCTTAAGGCCCACCCTAGGGCGCCCCACCTCTCCCTTGCCCTAGCCGCCGGCCAGATGGCATCTGGTGGCTGCCGCCACCCCTAGGGTGGAACCCTAGGGCGCAGCCACCCCTCCTCCCTCTCTCCTATATATAGTGGAGGTATTTGGGGCTGCACAACACACGGTTCTCCCTCTCTCTCTGGTGCAGCCCTACCTCCTCCTCCCCTCGTTCTCCGTAGCGCTTAGCGAAGCTCTGTCGGAGTACCACGCAGCTCCACCGCCACCACGCCATCGTGCTGCCGGAGCTCTCCCTCAACCTCTCCTTCCTCCTTGCTGGATCAAGGCGTAGGAGACGTCACCGGGCTGCACGTGTGTTGAACGCGGAGGTGCCGTCCGTTCGGCACTTGATCGGATCTACCGCGATCTGAATCGCTGCGAGTACGACTCCATCAACCACGTTCTAGCAACGCTTCCGCTTAGCGATCTTCAAAGGTATGAAGATGCAATCTCTCCCCTCTCGTTGCTGGTTTCTCCATAGATAGATCTTGGTGACACGTAGGAAAATTTTGATTTACTACTACGTCTACCAACAGTGGTATCAGAGCCAGGTTTATGCGTAGAATCTATGCACGAGTAGAACACAAAGTAGTTGTGGGTGTCGATTTTGTTAATATTCTTGCCGTTACTAGTCTTATCTTGATTCGACGGTATTGTGGGATGAAGCGGCCCAGACCAACCTTACACGTACGCTTACGTGAGACCGGTTCCACCGCCTGACATGCACCAGTTGCATAAGGTGGCTAGCGGGTGTCTGTCTCTCCCACCTTAGTCGGATTGGATTCGATGAAAAGGGTCCTTATGAAGGGTAAATAGCAATTGGCATATCACGTTGTGGTTTTGGCGTAGGTAAGAAACGTTCTTGCTAGAAACCTATAGCAACCACGTAAAAACTTGCAACTACAAATTAGAGGACGTCTAACTTGTTTTTGCAGCATGTGCCTTGTGATGTGATATGGCCAGAAGGATGTGATGTGATGCATTGTGATGTATGAGATTGATCATGTTCTTGTAATAGGGTTCACGACTTGCATGTCGATGACTATGACAACCGGCAGGAGCCATAGGAGTTGTCTTATTTATTGTATGACCTGCGAGTCAATCACAAACGCCATGTAATTACTTTACTTTATTGCTAAGCGTTAGCCATAGTAGTAGAAGTAATAGTTGGCGAGACAACTTCATGAAGACACAATGATGGAGATCATGATGATGGAGATCATGGTGTCGTGCCGGTGACAATGATGATCATCGTGCCCCGAAGATGGAGATCATAGGAGCAAGATGATATTGGCCATATCATGTCACTATATTGATTGCATGTGATGTTTATCATGTTTACATCTTATTTGCTTAGAACGACGGTAGTAAATAAGATGATCTCTCAATAAAATTTCAAGAGAAGTGTTCACCCTAACTGTGCACCGTTGCTAAGGATCGTTGTTCCGAAGCACCACGTGATGATCGGGTGTGATAGGTTCTAACGTTCGCATACAACGGGTGTAAGCCAGATTTACACATGCGAAACACTTAGGTTGACTTGACGAGCCTAGCATGTACAGACATGGCCTCGGAACACGGAAGACCGAAAGGTCGAACATGAGTCGTATAGAAGATACGATCAACATGGAGATGTTCACCATGGATGACTAGTCCGTCTCACGTGATGATCGGACACGGGCTAGTTGACATGGATCATGTGTCACTTAGATGACTAGAGAGATGTCTATCTGAGTGGAAGTTCATTGAATAATTTGATTATGTGAACTCGATTATCATGAACTTAGTCTAAAATTGCCTTTAATATCTATATCATCCTCCCATACAAGTTAATGTAGCTAAACCTGTCCCAGTTGAAGAGAAAGTAATTGCTTATAATGATACTATTGTTCCTACTGCTTACATTGAGAAACCACCATTTCCTATTAGAATAAAGGATCATGCTAAAGATTCAACTGTGATACGTAAGGGTTACATTAGAACACCTACACCCCCTGAGCAAATTAAAGTTGAACCCAGTATTGCTATTATTAAAGATCTCTTGACCGACAATGTTGAAGGGCATGTTATTTAATTCTGTGAAGCTTCTGCTAGAATTGCTAAACCTCATACTAGTGATAAACATAAACCTGTGGTTGGCATGCTTGTTGTTTCCGTTAAGATAGGAGATCATTGTTATCATGGTTTATGTGACATGGGTGCTAGTGTTAGTGCAATACCTCAATCTTTATATAATGAAATTAGAGATGAAATTGCACCTGTCGAGATGGAATTTATTGATGTTACTATTAAACTTGCTAATAGAGATACTATCTGCCCTGTGGGAATTGTTAGAGATGTTGAAGTCTTGTGTGGTAAAACTAAGTATCCTACTGATTTTCTCGTTCTTGCTACCACACAAGATAGCTTTTGTCCCATCATATTTGGTAGACCTTTCCTCAATACTATTAATGCTCAAATTAATTGTGAGAAACAAACTGTTACTGTTGGCTTTGGAGGTGTGTCACATGAGTTTAATTTTTCTAAGTTTAATAGAAAACCTCGTGAAAAAGAATTGTCTAGTAAGGATGAAATTATTGCTCTTACTTCTATTGTTGTGCCTCCTACCGATCCTTTAGAGCAATACTTGCTTGAACATGAAAATGATATGCATATGGATGAGAGAAATGAGATAGATAGAGTTATCTTCGAACAACCTCCTATCCTTAAAGATAATTTGCATGTTGAATTACTTGGAGATCCACCTCCACCAAAGGGTGATCCTGTGTTTGAGCTTAAACAATTACCTGATGCTCTCAAGTATGCTTATCTTGATGAGAAAAAGATATATCCTATTATTATTAGTGCTAACCTTTCAGAGCATGAAGAAAATAAATTATTGAAAACTCTAAGAAAGCACCGTGCTGCTATTGGATATACTCTTGATGATCTTAAGGGCATTAGTCCCACTCTATGCCAGCATAAAATTAAAACTGATCCTGATTCCAAACCAGTTGTCGATCCTCAACGAAGACTGAATCCTAAGATGAAAGAGGTGGTAAGAAAAAGAAATATTAAAGCTCCTGGAAGCAGGTATTATCTACCCTGTGGCTTATAGTGATTGGGTAAGTCCGGTGCATTGTGTCCCTAAGAAGGGAGGTATTATCGTTGTTCCTAATGATAAAGATGAATTGATCCCACAAAGAATTGTTACTGGCTATAGGATGGTAATTAATTTTAGGAAATTAAATAAATCTACTAAGAAAGATCATTGCCCTCTACCTTTCATTGATTAAATGCTAGAAAGATTGTCTAAACATACACACTTTTGCTTTCTAGATGGTTATTCCGGTTTCTCCCAAATACCTGTTTCACAATCTGATCAGGAGAAAACCACTTTTACTTGCCCTTTCGGTACCTTTTCTTATAGATGTATGCCTTTTGGTTTATGTAATGCACCTGCTACCTTTCAAAGATGTATGATGGCTATATTCTCTAACTTTGGTGAAAAGATTGTTGAGGTTTTCATGGATGGTTTCTCTGTTTACGGATCTTCTTTTGATGATTGCTTGAGCAACCTTGATCGAGTTTTATAGAGGTGTGAACATACTAATCTTGTCTTGAATTGGGAGAAGTGCCACTTTATGGTTAATGAAGGCATTGTCTTGGGACGTAAAATTTCTGAAAGAGGTATTGAAGTTGATAAGGCTAAAGTTGATGCCATTGAGAAAATGCCATGCCCTACAAACGTTAAAGGTATAAGAAGTTTCCTCGGTCATGTTGGTTTCTATAGAAGGTTTATTAAAGACTTCTCTAAGATTTCTAGACCTCTCACTAATCTCTTGCAACAAGATGTTCCATTTGTTTTTTATGATGATTGTGAAGAAGCATTTGAAATACTCAAGAAGGCCTTGATAACTACACCTATTGTTCAACCGCCTAATTGGAACCTACCTTTTGAAATTATGTGTGATGCTAGTGATTATGCTGTTGGTGCTGTTCTAGGACAAAGAGTTGATAAGAAATTAAATGTTATTCATTATGCTAGTAAAACTCTAGACAGTGCCCAAAGAAATTATGCTACTACTGAGAAAGAATTTTTAGCAGTTGTGTTTACATGTGATAAGTTCAGACCTTATATTGTTGATTCTAAAGTTACTATTCACACTGATCATGCTGCTATTAAATATCTCATGGGAAAGAGAGATGCTAAACCTATACTTATTAGATGGGTTCTCTTGCTACAAGAATTTGATTTGCATATCGTTGATAGGAAGGGTGCTGAGAACCCCGTAGCAGATAATTTGTCAAGGTTAGAGAATGTTCTTGATGACCCATAACCTA
The DNA here is from genome assembly GCA_022496015.1 of Hordeum marinum. NCBI lineage: Eukaryota > Viridiplantae > Streptophyta > Magnoliopsida > Poales > Poaceae > Hordeum > Hordeum marinum. The sequence continues at coordinate 100,620,795 of CM039674.1, read as the reverse complement.
TTGATGATAGCTTTCCTGATGAAAAATTAAATGTTATCAATGCTTCACGCAGTACACCATGGTATGCTGATTATGCTAATTATATTGTTGCTAAATATATACCACCTAGTTTCACATAGCAACAAAAGAAAAAGTTCTTTTATGATTTGAGACATTACTTTTGGGATGATCCTCACCTGTATAAAGAAGGAGTAGATGGTATTATTAGACGTTGTGTACCTGAGCATGAACAGGGACATATCCTACAGAAGTGCCACTCCGAGGCTTACGGGGGACACCATGCTAGAGACAGAACTGCACACAAGGTATTGCAATCCGGTTTTTATTGGCCTACTCTCTTTAAGGATGCCCGTAAGTTTGTTTTGTCTTGTGATGAATGTCAAAGAATAGGTAATATTAGTAAACGTCAGGAAATGCCTATGAATTATTCACTTGTTATTGAACCATTTGATGTTTGGGTTTTTGATTATATGGGACCTTTTCCAAAGTCCAATGGGTATACTCATATTTTAGTTGTTGTTGATTATGTTACTAAGTGGGTAGAAGCTATTCCAACTAGTAGTGCTGATCATAACACGTCTATTAAGATGCTTAAAGAAGTTATTTTCCCTAGATTTGGAGTCCCTAGATATTTAATGACTGATGGTGGTTCACATTTTATTCATGGGGCTTTCCGTAAAATGCTTGCTAAGTATGATGTCAACCATAGAATTGCATCTCCTTATCATCCTCGGTCTAGTGGTCAAGTAGAGTTAAGTAATTGAGAAATTAAATTAATTCTGCAAAAGACTGTTAATAGGTCTAGGAAGAATTGGTCTAAGAAACTTGATGATGCACTGTGGGCTTATAGAACTGCTTAGAAGAATCCCATGGGCATGTCCCCTTATAAGATGGTTTACGGTAAAGCATGTCATTTACCTCTTGAGCTAGAGCATAAGGCTTATTGGGCAATCAAAGAACTTAACTTTGATTTCAAACTTGCTGGTGAGAAGAGGTTATTTGATATTAGCTCACTTGATGAATGGAGAACTCAGGCATATGAAAATGCCAAGTTGTTTAAAGAGAAAGTTAAAAGGTGGCATGATAAAAGGATACAAAAACGTGAGTTCAATGTAGGTGATTATGTCTTGCTATACAATTCTCGTTTAAGATTTTTTGCAGGCAAACTTCTCTCTAAATGGAAAGTCCTTACATTGTCGAGGAAGTATATCATTCCGGTGCCATTAAAATCAACAACGCAGAAGGCACTTTTCCGAGAGTTGTGTATGGGCAAAGAATCAAGTATTATATCTCACGTACTCCCGTAAATGTAGAAAGCAATATAATTAATATCATAACCCCGGAGGAGTACATAAGGGATGTTTATCAGCCTGTTTCAGACTCCGAAAATGAAGAGGTATGTGATACGGTAAGCAAACCGACTCCAAAACTTTTCCAATAGCAAATTTTCTCAGTTTTGGAATATTTAAAAATTTACAAAAATATAAGGTAGTCCGGAAAGCGCTCGAGGAGACCACGAGCCTACCAAGCGCAAGCCCACCCCCTGGCCGCGCCTGGGGGCTCGTGATCTCCTCCTGTGCCTCCCGGACTCCGTTTTCTTGTGGAACACTCCTTATTGTCGGTAAAAATTCATTATATAATCTCCGAAAGGTCTGACCCTCGTATCAAGCAAATATCCTCTGTTTTCGTTTCGAGCTGTTGTGTAGACAGATCTAGATCGCCATGACGTCCACCAAGATCTTGAAGGACAACTTCTTTGAGAAGATCATCAACCCCTAACTCGCGGAGGTGCTGCAACACCCTCAAACCATTGAGATGCGTGAGGGGGTGTTGCACATCCGTGACGAAGAGGGGCCCAAGAAGACCGGAAGTGTGGAGACGAGGCTCGAAGCGATGGAGCAGCAAGTCTTTAAGTGCCAAGGGATGGTGGAACACGGACTCAATGCCAACCACACGATGATTACGGAGTTCACCAACAAGTACAAGATCGATGCACAGGACATAGGGGAACACCTCTTCAAGCTCTATGATAGAATTGATCATCTCCAAGCCCAGATCTACGACCTGCAAAATCAGAACTGTGAGTATGAGTATAGATTTAAAGCAATGCAGTTGGCTGCAGATTTGAGGATCCTGGAGACTCGATCATCTTTCCATGATGGAGAACCTATGCCTTGGAAGACGAAGAATCAACCCTGGACTCCAACAACTCCACCACCATCACCTCCGAAGGAAGACAATTAAACACACGAGTATGGGCACTCCCCTTGGCTTGTGCCAAGCTTGGGGGAGTTGCCCCGGTATCGTATCACCATCAGATCTTTTGCCTTTACTTTTATATATTAGTTCGATCCTTTTGGTAATATTGCTATCTAGAAGAATATTTTTTTAGTATGGTCTAGGCTTGAGTTTTGCTTTGTGTTACCCCCAATGTAATCAAGTTCATGAGTTATATAATAAAGAGTGTTTTAGTTAAGGGATTTGCTTCTTACCATGATCTAAAGAAAATAATAATAAAAGAACAAAAGCATGAAAGATCATGTGATGATCTTATGGGGAGTGATGACTTCACATATAAAAAGAATGTTGACTGAAACTTGTTGTGGGTAGACAAACGTAGACCTTGGTCATTGTTGCAATTAATAGGAAGTAATAAAGAAAGAGAGGTTCACATATAAATATATCATCTTTGACATCATCTATGATTGTGAAACACTCATTAAACTATTACATGCTAAGAAGTAGATGTTGGACAAGGAAGACAGCATAATGAATTATGTTTGCTTGGTTTCGAACAATATTATATGATTATGGATCCTTTATCATGTGACGCTTGCTTCCACCTCATATTAGCCAAAACTTTTGCGCTAAGTAGAGATACTACTTGTGCATCCATAAAACCCTTAACCCAGTTTTGCCATAAGAGTCCACCATACCTACCTATGGACTGAATAAGATCCTTCAAGTAAGTTGTCATAGGTGCAAGCAATAAAAAAATTGCTCCCCAAACATGTACGATCCATTAGTGTGTGGAAAATAATCTTTGTACGAACTTGTGATGAGGAAGGCAAAAAAGCGACAGACTGCATAATAAAGTTCTTTATCACAAGAGGCAATATAAAGTGACATTCCTTCACACTAAGAGAACACACATCCAAACGTTAAAAGCGCATGACAACCTCTGCTTCCCTCTGTGAAGGGCCTATCTTGTACCTTTACTTTTTATCTTTAAAAGAGTCATGGTGATCAAAACCAATTCCTTATTCTGACATTATCTTGGCAAGCGTCATGTGCTAGGGAAAGATCTATATTCATATATTAACTTGGAAGTAAGTAATCATGAATTATTATTATTGACACTACCCTTGAGGTAACTCATTGGGAGGCGAAACCATAAGCCCCTATCTTCCTCTGTGTCCAACTGAAACTTTGATCTCATGAGTACCACGTGGGTTTTAGCAATCGAGGAAGGCTAAAATATGATTGAGTATGTGGATTTGCCTTGCAAGCTCTTATTTGACTCTTTCCGATGTTATGATAAATTGCAATTGTTTCAATGACTACAGACAATTGGTTGTTAATTCTCAATAAGATTCTTGATGCATGCTTTACATTGTGAATGAATTGTCACTTTAGCATAAGGGATTATATGACGATATTGCTGCTCTAAATATGATCATGATGCCTGCATGTCCATATTTTTATTTTTATCGACACCTCTATCCCTAAACATGTGAGCATATTTATCGATCTCGGTTTCCGCTTGAGAACAAGCGAGGTCTAAGCTTGGGGGAGTTGATACGTCCATTTTGCATCATGCTTTTATATTGATATTTATCGCATTTTGAGTTGTTATAACACATTATGGTGCAATACTCATGCCTTTTATCTCTTATTTTACAAGGTTTACATGAAGAGGGAGAATGCTGGCAGCTGGAATTCTGGGCTGGAAAAGCAGCAAATTTGAGATGTCAATTATGCACAACTCCAAAAGCCGTGAAAATCAATGTGGAATTATTTTGGGATATATAAAAAATACCGGGCCAAAGAAATACTAGAGGGGGCAGCCAAGAGGTCACGAGCCTGCCAGGCGCGGCCACCCCCCCTGGCCGTGCCTCCTGGGCTTGTGGGCTCCTCGTAGCTCCTCTGGCCCCCATCTTCTCCTATATGGAGGGTTTCGTTCGAGAAAAAATCAGAACAGAGGTTTCGGGAGGAGACGCCTCCGCCACGAAGCGGAACTTGAGCAGAACCAATCTAGAGCTCCGGCAGGGTTGTTCTGCCGGGGAAACTTCCCTCCCAGAGGGGGAAATCGTCGCCATCGTCATCACCAACACTCCTCTCATCAGAGGGGACTCATCTCCATCAACATCTTCACCAGCACCATCTCATCTACAAACCCTAGTTCATCTCTCGTACTCAATCTCCGTCTCGCAACTCCGATTGGTACTTGTAAGGTTGCTAGTAGTGTTGATTGCTTATTGTAGTTGATGCTAGTTAGTTTGTTTGGTGGAAGATCATATGTTCAGATCCTTAATGATATTCAATACCTCTCTGATCATGAACATAACCATGCTTTGTGAGTAGTTACTTTTGTTCCTGAGGACATGGGATAAGTCTTGTTAATAGTAGTCATGTGAATTTGGTATTTGTTCGATATTTTGATGCGTTCTATGTTTTCTCCCCTCTAGTTGTGTTATGTGAACGTCGACTACATGACACTTCACCATTATTTGGGCCTAGAGGAAGGCATTGTGATGTAATAAGTAGATGATGGGTTGCTAGAGTGACAGAAGCTTAAACCCTAGTTTATGCGTTGCGTCATAAGGGGCTGATTTGGATCCACTAGTTTAATGCTATGGTTAGACTTTGTCTTAATTCTTCTTTTGTAGTTGCAGATGCTTGCGAGAGGGGTTAATCATAAGTGGGATGTTTGTCCAAGTAAGGACAACACCCAAGCACCGGTCCACCCACATATCAAACTATCAAAGTAGCGAACGTGAATCATATGAACATGATGAAAACTAGCTTGACAGTAATTCCCATGTGTCCTCGGGAGCACTTTACTTTATGTAAGAGTTCGTTCAGGCTTGTCCCTTGCTACAAAAGGGATTGGGCCATATTGTTGCACCTTTTTTACTATTGCTACTTGCTACCCATTACAAATTATCTTATCACACAACTATCTGTTACCGACAATTTCAATGCTTGCAGAGAATACCTTGTTGAAAACCACTTATCATTTCCTTTGGCTCCTCGTTGGGTTCGACACTCTTACTTATCAAAAGGACTACGATAGATCCCCTATACTTGTGGGTCATCAGCACTCCCCTTGGCTTGTGCCAAGCTTGTGGGAGGTGCCCCGGTATCGTATCACCATCACATCATTTACTTTTCTCGTTTTCCCTAGTTTGATCACTTTGGTTTTACCTTGATCTAGTAGAATAAAGTTATAGTATGATCTAGCTTTGAGTTTTGCTTTATGTTCCCCTTATGTAAGCGAGTCTGAGAGTTATATAATAAAAAATAGTTTTGATGTGAGGGCTTTTCTTGTTACTATGATCTTGAGAAAAAGAAAAAAAGAAATAAAAGAAGAATAGAATAAAAGCAAAGAGTATATATGATAATCTTATGGGGAGTGATGACTTCAAATATAAGAAGTATGTCGATTGAAATTTGTTGGGAGTTGGCAAACATAGCGATTGGTCATTGGTGCAATTAAAAGGAAGTAATAAAGAAACAGAGGTTCACATATAAATATATTATCTTGGACATCTTTTATGATTGTGAGCACTCATTAAAATATTATATGCTAAGAAGTTGATGTTGGATAAGGAAGACAACATAATGGGTTATGTTTGGTTATTTCCGAATAGAAGTTATATGGTTATAGATCCTCCAACATGTAGTGCTTGCTTCCACCTCATACGAGCCAAAACTTCCGCACCAAATAGAGATACTACTTGTGCATACAAACACCCTCAACCCAGTTTTGCCATGAGAGTCCACCATACCTACCTATGGATTGAGTAAGACCCTTCAAGTAAGTTGTCATCGGTACAAAAAGCAATAAGAATTGCTCCTAAATATGTATGATCTTTTATTGTAAGGGAAAATAAGTGTTGTACGAACTTTTGATGGTAAATAAATAAAAGCGACAGACTGCATAATAAAGTTTGCTATCACAAAGGGCAATACAACGTGGCGTTCCTTTGCATTAAGGGTTTGCACATCCAAAAACAAAAAAAGGCGCATGACAACCTCTGCTTCCCTCTGCGAAGGGCCTATCTTATACCTTTTAATTTATAAGTACTTACCTTTATGCAAGATTCATGGTGATCTTCACCACTTCCTATATTTTGTCTTTCTCTCTTGGCAAGCGTTATGTGTTGGGGAATGATCTAGACACATATATCCACTCGGATGTGGGTGATCATGAGTTAGTGTTGTTGACATTGCCCTTGAGGTGAATAGTTGGGAGGCAAAACTATAAGCCCCTATCTTTCTCTATGTCCAATTGAAGCTTTGACCTCATGAGTACCGTGTGAGTGTTAACAATTATGAAATACTAAAAGATGATTGAGTATGTGGATTTGCTTTAGAAGCTCGTATATTAACTCTTCCCGATGTTATGATAAATTGCAGATTGCTTCAATGACTGAGAGCATAGTTTGTTGGTTCTCAAAGAGTTCTTGGTTCATACTTTACCTTGCGAATGAATTGTTACTCTAGTATAAGAAATAATATATAAATGAGTATTGTTGTTCTTAAGATGATCATGATGCCCTCATGTCCGTATTCTATTTTATCGACACCTCTATCTCTAAACTTGTGGAACTATTTATCAAGCTTGGCTTTCTCTTGAGGACAAGCGAGGTCTAAGCTTGGGGGAGTTGATATGTCCATTTTGCATCATGCTTTTATATTGATATTTATTGCATTATGGGATGTTATTACACATTATGGTACAATACTTATGCCTTTTCTATCTTATTTACAAGGTTTACATGAAGAGGGAGAATGCTGGCAGCTGGAATTCTGGACTGGAAAAGGAGAAAATATGAGAGACCTATTCTGCACAACTCCAAAAGTCCTGAAAAGTTACGGAGAATTATTTTGGAATATATAAAAAATATTGGGTAAAACAAATACCAGAGGGGGCCCACCAGGAGGTCACAAGCCTGCTGGGCGCGGCCTAGCCCCCTGGTCACGCCCTTGTGGCTTGTGGCCCCCCTAGCAGGCCTCCGGTGCCTATCTTATTCTATATAAAGGGTTTTGACCTGGAAAAAAAATCATAAGAGAGCTTTAGGGATGAAGCGTCGCCGTCTCGAGGCGGAACTTGGGCAGAACCAATCAAGAGCTCTGGCAGAGCTGTTCTGCCAGGGAAACTTCCCTCCCAAAGGGGGAAATCGAAGCCATCGTCATCACCAACGATCCTATCATCGAGAAGGGGTCAATCTCCATCAACATATTCACCAGCACCATCTCCTCTCCAAACCCTAGTTCATCTCTTGTATTCGATCTTTGTCTCAAACCTCAGATTGGTACCTGTGGGTTGCTAGTAGTGTTGATTACTCCTTGTAGTTGATGCTAGTTGTTTACTTGGTTTAAGATCATATGTTCAGATCCTTTATGATAATTAATACTCCTCTAATTATGAACACGAACATGCTTTGTAAGTAGTTACGTTTGTTCCTGAGGACATGGGATAAGTCTTGTTATAAGTAATCATGTGAATTTGGTAATTGTTCGATATTTTGATGAGATGTATGTTGTCTATCCTCTAGTGGTGTCATGTGAACTTCAACTACATGACACTTCACTATTATTTGGGCCTAAAGGAAGGCATTGGGAAGTAATAAGTAGATGATGGGTTGCTAGAGTGACAGAAGCTTAAAACCTAGTTTATGTGTTGCTTCGTAAGGGGCTGATTTGGATCCATATGTTTCATGCTATGGTTAGATTTATCTTAATTCTTACTTCATAGTTGCGGATGCTTGCGAGAGGGATTAATCATAAGTGGGAGGTTTGTCCAAGTAAGGGCAGCACCCAAGCACCGGTCCACCCACATATCAAATTATCAAAGTAACGAATGCGAACCAAATAAGCATGATGAAAACTAGCTTGAAAGAAATTCCCATGTATCCTCGGAAGCGCTTCACTTTATATAAGAGTTTGTCCAGGCTTGTTCTTTGCTACAAAAAGGATTGGTACACCTTGCCGCTCCTTTGCTACATTTATTACTCCCTCCGTCCGGAAAAGCTTGTCCAAAGGTTAGTTCATTTACAGTTTTGCAAAAACAACCTTGTGATATTAAATCCCCTGCTAATCAACCCCCCCTAGGCTTCTTCCTCCTTCCAACATCGCCACGGGAGGAAGTAGCTCCGGCCACCGCTGTATGGCCCAGCATGCTGCCGCCCGCTTGCGCCTCACCTCGTCGTCTCTGCGAATCATGCCCCTGCCCCCCTTATTCGTCTTCCTCCCCGTCCCTGGCGATCTCGGACGTGTAGCTGGCGGAGGTGGAGCCGTGGGAGATGCCGGCCCACTCTGTCATCAATTCCGACGACCCCTGGGTGGTTCTTCGCCCCCCGCGCCTACCCCAACTACCCCGGGAAGCCGCTGCTCCTTCCCCACCGCCGCCCACTCCAGTGCGAGAGTTGGGCAAGTCGGCTAGGGTGCAGCAGCTGGTGCCCAGGGTGCTAGCGGCTCCTTCCCAACTGCTGGTGGAATCGCCACCCAGCCCGAGTTGCTCGCCGCGCTGGTGGAATCTCCACTGCTGGACGTCGAGCTCCTTACCTCGCTCCCACCTCTGCTTGTGTTGCCTCCTCCTAGTTTTGGAAAAGAATCATGACTCGTTAGTTTTGGTAATTCAATAAGGAAATGAGGAAATTGATCATGCTAGTTTTGGAAACATTCAATAAGGAAATCAGGAAACTGATCATGATGATCTGCTAGTTTTTGGAAAGAATCAAACAGCCAATCAGTCAATTTTTGGAAGAATTCATTATTTTTGGACTGGATTTTAGCACTGTAATATTGGAAACAATAAGAGGATTTTGGGAACAATCAAAAAATCAATCAATCAATTTTTGGAAACAATAATTATTTTTTGACTAAATTTTAGCACTATAATATTGCAAACAATTAGAAGATTTAACAATCAATTACTCCAGATTTTTCAATGATATTGGAAACAATCAGAATTTTCCAAAGAGAAAATCGATCCTTGGCTATAATTAAGGTGCAAACATCAGTACAATTCTTAGAGATGTTAAAACTGGGTGTCAAACTTCTTACCATGGGCATGACTTGAAGATGAATTCTTACATTGAATTTACAGTATGCTTACAGTCAAATTTTAACCAGCAAAATTTAGATAACAAGCATGTAACAAAAGTATTGGCATTGCACTGCATGATCCAGTAGGCTAATCCAAGAAATATAGTCCATGTTCTAAAATGACCACACTTGTTTGTTTATTTATCATAGGACAATTCAGAGAGCCAATCAATTTTATGGTAGCAACTGCAAATCTTAAATTTTTAGCTATGACTTGATCATGTCTCTAGTTCATAGTGCAGGGACCAATGCCGAGGAGCAGAAGCAGAAGGAGCTATGACTTGATCATAACTCTAGTTCATAGCGCAGAGCTATGACTTGAAATGGCAAATGTCCTAGCAGAATCTAAGCTTACTTCCCATTATTTCTCCCTTGTCTAAAATTGTTTTGACACTGAATTTAGCCATGTTTTGACACTAAATCTACAGTATGTTTTCTTCAAAACCTGCTCACTTTGATGGAATTATAGCTTGCCACAATACCTGCTCACTTTTCAAATTAGAGTACAGAGACCTTATTTTAACAAGATTTAATTTACAACTCTTGGAACCTGAATTTTGTTCACAACTGTTGGAACCACAATCACAGTTTTAGAATTAAACGAGGTGGAGTAGCACTAAAGAGTTGAGAGCAGGGCATGCGAGGAAGATGACGCAGCCAGAAGTAGTGGCGCTTTGTTCCTGTAGAAACAATTCTTTGTCAGGTCCACCAACCATATGCGTTTTACAAGGTCTATTCAATAAGACCATTCATTAGACATTCAAACTTACAAACATACAGTGTGCTTATTAATCATTATCTAATCAGCTTTGTTCTCGATTGCAAATGCCCTGGGCACTAACTTACTGTCAAGTCTGCAATTGTTCTAGGCATGCCATATCATTTTGCTTTGCTTAATCATTCTCAGTTTAGCTTTAAGCACTAAAACTTCTTGCGTGATGACACAGCTAAGGCCTAATCCTTGTGTCCAGCTAACCGCTAATTTACTATAACCAATGTTTAGAGACAATTCCAGTTTTGACAGTGTTGATAACAAAGCTTACTGAATTTTGACAGTACTTTTCAGTTTTGACTGTGGCAAAACATACTGATTTTTGATAATTCAAGAAAATTTTCTTACAATTTTTTTGACAAAATTGTTTGTATCAAGAGGCCATAAAATGTCTAGGCAATGAATTTATTCCATGACATTATAGGAATTGACAACGCAAACTTCTGTAATTGAGAAACAAGGTTTACAATTTCAGTAAGGAATCGACAAGGGGAAATTTTGGGGCAATTCTATCTATCTACAGTGATTGGCAGCTATGACGGCAATGTGACAGTACAGACAGACTTGTGGCTGCTCATTTTAGTTACAAAACGAAGAGCACCAAAACAGTGACTTGTAAACTTCTTTTTACCCACAGTTATTACTATATGATTTATAAATGTTGAGCTTTTCCAACTAACTGAAGATTTCTAGAAGAAGAATTATTTGATGTTAAATGTCCATATTCAATAAGGCACCAACAACTTTAAATCCAACAAGCAACAGGTTCTGTCAAAATTCAGAGTTTCAGTTATAGAGCATTATTTGCTGGTATGATACGACAAGAGTTTCTGCTACAGAAAGACTGTCACTCAAGATTCAGAAGAATCTTTTGAACAATATCTGCAAAAGGAGATCCTATATTTAGCACAAGAGTATCATTTTCGTAAAAGGAGTTCCTATTCAGTAGCTGTTGCTACTTTCTTTCGACCGGCTGATCTGTTTGAGATTTTTAGCAGCAAAGCTGAAGGGACATCACTGACAAGAGGTTTGTTTGTTTTGTCATGGGCTCATGGCTGATATGCGAGAGAGGCACGAGGAAGGAGCTCACTCACCGTGGCGTCGATTCGCTGGACGGCGGTCACCGGGAAGAGCTGTCTTTTTCAGGGGGACTCGGTCCTGCCAAACATCTCGAATAAGGTGGAGGTGTCGAGCATGGCCTTCTTGATTTTTGCTAGCGTCGCCAGCACCTTCGGGGACGACACCTTCCTCGTCTTGGTCGCGTCCTTGAGCACCTTCCTCGCCTCCCAATCGAGCGTTGCCTCATCGAAGAAGGGAGTTTTAGGACCGGCGCATCGGATGGGAGCGGCGCAGCGGGGAAGTGGATTGGCGTAGCGGCGCGGCGCGGCGGAGGGGAGCGGCGCAGTGGCGTGGCGAAGGGGAGCAGCACAGCGGTGCGGCACGGCGCAGCGGAGGTGGACGGCACATCGGAGGGGATCGGCACAGCAGGCAGCGACTGGAAGCTGCAGGAAGACAAGCGATAGAACAGAGGGAGTGCGGGTTGTGTCCGATAAACTAGGAGGGGCATTTTGTAAATTTGCCACGAGGACAAGTTTTATCGGACGGAGGGAGTACTTGCTACCCGTTATGAATTACATTTTCACAAAACTATTTGTTACCGATAATTTCATTGCTTGCAGAGAATACTTACTGAAAATTGCTTGTCATTTCCTTCTCCTCCTCGTTGGGTTCGACACTCTTACTTATCGAAAGGACTACGATAGACCCCCTATAGTTGTGGGTCATCACAGCCCGGGAAGCGTCACCAATGCCCGTGCTCATCCGCTCCCGAACGAGCGACAAGGACTCACACTCGTCGACCGTCATCGGCTTCTGCATCGGCAGAAAGCTATCCAAAATGGTCCAGCCGGCTGTCGAATCCTCCTCCGTCCCAAGGGTGCAAGACGGGGTAATCTACCATTGGCGCTCTGATGGATGGGGTGCGGGGAGCTGGGCGTGACGGGGGAGACAGCTCCTCGACCATGTCCACACCTCCCTGCAATGCCGCCATCGCCTCCCTCTCTCTCTCTGCCGACGACACCGCAGATTTGGGCGACATTCTTTGCCTTGCAAGAAGTTGTGGAGGAAGGGACGCCGACGGACGAGGCAGATTGCGTCTTTGTTGCGATAGTCGAGGGGCAGGCTAGAAGACATCACAGTGGCAGATCGGGACCAGTGGTTAGCATGGGAGCAAGGGTGCCCGACGGCGAGGACTCGGGCATAGGAAAGGTTGGAGGGCGGAGGGAGGAGGAGGAAGGGTTTGGAGGATTTTATGTAATTTGTGGTAGGCTCGGGGTGTCGGCTCCGATGTGGCGGGCGCCCTGGCACCCCCATATCTGCCTAACATTTGGGTTGGATATGACGGGTGTCGGTCAGCCCGGGCGTTTGAGGCCCGTTTAAGAAGCCTGTCATGGTTGAAATATCGCGATCGGTCAGTGACTAGGCGGCCTGCCCGGACATTTGAGACGGGTGTGAGGGGTCCGGTTGTAGATGCACTTAAACTTCACTTCTCAAATTCATACTAGATCATGCAATACTCAAAAGCTACTTAAATACATCATGCATAGGTAAACCTAGCCTACTCACCATCGGAGATGCAGACGACGTCCATGCCGACGGTGCCAAGCCGATTTGCCACCTGGTGGATGGCCGCCTCCCTCACCTCTGGCTCCACATTGAAGGTGGCGAAGACATTGTCGAGCTCCACCTTTGCCTCCGACTATATGGAGTCAGTGATGGTCTTCTACTGCGTTGTGTCCTATACTTGGGCCACCTTAAACTCCATCGGTGTGTCGTCTGTGGTAAAGCTCGCAACCGGGTGTGTCGGATCCGCCTCGCTTGCATCCTCCATGGTTGCATCCTGCTCCCGCTTTGCTTCCGTCGCCTCCTCCTCCTCCTTCTTCGGCTACGGCGAGTCAAGAGGAAGGCGGCCGCAATACGGGCTTCACACCTAGCTCGGGTCTCCTCAAGGAGCTCAAGCCGCCGCTTCGGTGTGAGCATGACATACGTTGTGATCTTCTGACGGACCATGGCTAGTGACAGACGGCCTTCGGATTGGAAGGTGGCAACGCAGACGGGAGGGAGAGGGTAGAAATGGGGACGTGATAGGGTTTGGGTGTCATTGTGTGTATAGGGGGGTTTGGGAAGCTTGTAGATGCTCTAACAAGATTTTTTATGAGAAACGCCGCATCACTGGATGGATCAAAGCATACGTGTCCCCCTCCTTCCCTATATATGCGGCACGTGTTCAGATGGGAACTGCCTACCTCCTCCTCCCGATGTTATTTCTTTTGCCCAACTATCGTCTACATGTTTCTCTCTCTCTCTCTCTCTCATTCTCATCTCTCCTTCATTATGGAGAGGGCTCTCATGGTAGCACACCTCCAGCCCCTTTTTCGCCATCGCTCCCTCGATCCCACTACCCTCCCGGAACTCGCCAATTCGTCATGGTGATCTCCACCAGTGGCCCATCTGCATTAGCGCTCAAGCTCCATGTATTCAATGTCGCGGGCGTCATCGCTGGCCCAACCGTCCACTGGTGCGAGCATCGCATCGAGACCATCCATTCCAATGTATGTGGCACACTCAGACTCATGAGCGGTGTTTTGCATCGAGAGTTGCAGATAACGGCAACATGGTCCATGTTGTAATGGGTGACCAAAGGCTCAACCTACGTGTATGCAATTACCGTAACATGGTTCATGTTGCCACGAATGACCGCAACATGGTACATGTTGCAATGGTTAACCAAAGACTCAGCCCACGTATATGTCGATACCGCAACATGACCCATGTTGTAATGGATGACCGTGACATGGTACATCTTTCAATGTTTGAACAACGACTACGCCACAAAACTAGGGACGAAGCTAAACAAATAATCTGATGGTGTGTGCTCCATATTGATGGTGTCATTTATGGAGAGAAAACACAGTGGTTAGTGCAAGTTAGTGAAGGAATTTGAAAACTTATGGGTATTAGGCCAGTTCTTTTGGTAGCTTTTTGGGGCTTCTAAAATAAGTTACCCCTATCCGGTTTATTCTAGAAGCCTAACTAAAAATATATTTTTAAAAGCCTACTTGTTAAGTCTTAATTAATAGGCTTCTAAAAGAATAATATTGGTTGAGCTTTTAGAATAAGCTGGGTACGGGACAACTTATTTGAGCTTATTCTAAAGGCCAGCAAAAGAACTGGCCCTTAGTAGCTTCAGCTTTGCACACAACCTGAAGATGACCACAACATGGTCCATGTTGCAATGGGTAACCGCAACATGGTTGATGTTGCGATGATCTAACGACCCACATGGAAAAGCTCGAACGGTTGACCTGGCCAATTCTTGCAAAAATATCAGACGACTGACACATGGCATTGTCTGTTTTTTATGCTCCTCTTATAAGGAAAAAAGAATGACCCAACCGATATATCTTTCCTCTCATATAGTGTAATCATCCAACGGACGGCTGCATGACTCGTTACAAAAATTTAAAGGACATTATCTTTAAGGAGATGGAGAAATTTTCTCCACAAAGAATTGGAGAAACGATTGCTCGAATGTTGGATCATGACGTGTCGACAATTAGCATAGGTTAACTAACCACTTAACCTTGCCATTGCACTTAAATCCGCCCAACTTGCGTGTCCACTGAGATAAGTGCATACGTGAGTATACCTAACATATATGGGACCATGGAATTTGGAGATCGATAAGACGATGGCATGCCTATATATCTGACAGAGATTTATGATCCCGGGATATTCTAAAAGTCTCGGCACCAAAGAGAAGGCCTAATCACTTCACTTTCAAGGCGGAAATTAAAACTAAAACGTACACAAAAGCTAGTGCACCCAAAAAAACATATAACAACGAGTGGTGTTGTAATCATGAGCAAGATTAAGTGAACGGGCTGAAATCAATAGGAAACGACAAGTTATGATTGATTATACGACCGCAACAAAGGTAATATTCACCCTAAGAACAACAAAGGTCATATTCTCTCTTTCTAATCATCTCGTTCTTCCTTTCTCTTGGGCCGCGGCCGTGGAGTTAAAAGATTTCTGAATGGTACGTACGGGCGAGCTGCGGGATTCCATCCCCAAATTCAGAGGCATGTATATCATGCACAAGTAAAGACAAGAGAACCGCACATGTCAGACTTATGTACGCAATCTCAACGATCTCGGTAGGTATGCAACTATACAAGCTGCACGTTGCATATTATGTACGGAATGAATCGTTGTGTTCTTCTTGGTAGTATATCCAAGCTAGCAGGTTCAGTTAGTGTGCGTGCGCGCGCTTCGTGCCAACACAGATACAAACAACATGATCAATGAACATACAAATCAACCAATTTACTAAGTAGGAGTATGTATTTTTCACAAACATATGCACGCTTGTGAAATGAAACAATTTAGCATGCATGCACCTCGGCCGAACAACATACATTTAAATGTGCAAAATTCTATCATTTCATCTCATATGCATGATATCATCTTGATATGGCAGATACAAGTTGGGGGGGCTTCAAAGCCCTTTTTTTTATCTCGTCTCCTCGCTCTCTATCGAGAGATTATCACAAACGAGGAAAATTACAAGCAGAGCATGCAGGTAGCTAGAAAAACTCGAGACCCACATGACAGTGAAACAATCGACCGATGCCACGTATTTATATAGCTTTAGGATTCGCGCCCATGCACCCGCACCTCGCACCACCGCGGCGGATGGCGAATGGCGGAAGCGGCCGGGTCTGGCGCGCCGCGCGTCTGGATCTAGCCACGGCGGCGGGTGCAGTTGTCCGGCGTGGTCGACTGCTGCATCCGGAGCTGCTCGTAGAACCTCTTGATGAAGCTATCGGCCTCGGCGTCCACGCGCTCGTCGACGCCCTCCGGCTCCACGGGGAACGGCGAGTCGGTGACGCGCAGCTGGCGCGCCCCGGCCGGGCGGCGCCCGAGGCTGAGCGCCAGCATGGGCGACGGCGTGGCCCCGATGACCCGCGGCGTCTCCCCGCCGGAGGTTCCGGCAGCGTGCGCGTTCATCATCTCGAAGGCGGCGGCCACGGTGGCGGCGTCCAGCCCGCCGTAATTGCCGCCCCGGCCGCGGCCGCGGCCGAGCTTGAAGGGGAAGACCGCCGGCTCGTAGACCGGGGTGGTGTCGCAGCTGAACTCGACGTCCCTCGGGTCGTGCTGGTACATGGAGAGCGCGGACGGCGAGGCGCCGGCCGCGGCCGCGGCGCCGAAGCGGTGGCCCCCGGCGTGCGGCTGGTGCGCGAGGAGGTCCCGGAACGCCCTGCCGGCGAGCTTGCCGCGACCGAGCAGCAGGTGGAGGTCCATCATGAGGCGCTTGCGGCAGAGGCCACGGCGCAGCATGTGGTAGACGGCGCGCAGCACGTGCAGCAGCCGCCTCCCGAGCCCGGGCTCCACGCCTCCCCCTCCGCCGCCTCCCCCGCCGCTGCCGGCCGGCTGGATCCTCCTGTCGGTCGCCATGGCCACCACCGCGTGATCCGGGGCAATGCAGACAGACACCGTGGAGATCGAGGAGCTGGCCGGGTGGCTTGGCTTGGCTTTGCTTTGCTTGGCCTTGCTTTGGTGCGGAGAGTGGAACAACTTTTGCTCTCAGTGCTTTGCTTGGCTAGGTGGTGAATGGAACGAATGGGAAGCGGAGGCCGGGGCCGTATTTAAAGGCACGAGCGCGCGGGCGCGCGCGAGAGAGGGAGGGTGGCGTGGTGCGCTGCCGGGCCCGCCGGCCGGATGGGACTTAAGAATTAAGCAACGAAGAGGAGCGTAACGTTGGTTGTGTGGCGTGCGCTGTGGCTAAGCTAAGCTAAAGCCGAGCGCTGTTTGAACCGCCATTGTCCCGTAGTGACCGCCGATGATGATGGTCACTTCGTGGTGACCAGCCTTGGTTAGGGTTAGCTAGCCAGCTAACCAACCCAGCCGCAAAACGATCTCTCTCTCTCTCTCTCTCTTCGTGTCTAAGAAACTACTAGGAGCACGACCAAGTTGTGATCTTGCACGGCAGCACCGTGAGTTCCTTGAATTTTTTATAATTATTTTTTAACAGAAAAGGCGTTTGCCTGCACCGTACATGGAAAGTTACGGCTTATTCTACATTTTTATATGCCGCAATTATATGGGAAACGGGGTACTTTTAACGGGCCATATGGAAAGGGGCCAATTATTTACGTGGAAAAGCCGAGCGAGAAGAGATTATGTTACTGATAAATAGTGTTTGGAGGCGCCTTCCGGGAAGCTTCCACACAAAACAGTAGGCACGTCGTAGTAGGCGCTGCTTTGCAAGTTGCCAACTACTACTACTACTAAAACTTTGGTCCCGTGCATGCATGCATGGGTTCGTTCCGCGTTGGCACAGGGAATATGCAACGCATCGTAGTGCATGGACGGAGGCGCCGCTGCCATTTTAGGGTTCCATTTTTTTTTCGGGTGAAAGTATTTTAGAACCACCTTTTCACCACTGCTCTCCGGGACATGAGCAACTTGTGATCAGCTGGTGAGCACTACGTGCCCTCTAAAAGTTGAGGGACGTTCAGGATCGTTGCCCTAGTTTCACCCCCTCTAAAAGCTCAGGCTTGCAATCCGGCCCATCCCACATTATCAGATAGAGAAAGCAGGAGGAGGTGAGGCGGCTACACCTATGTGCACAGCTTAGTACAAAGTTACATGTCTTTCACCGTGCGACAGCAAGCTGGTGAGCACTAACTTAGCTACCTAGCCTACAAGGTTATCAGTCACTGTATCACGCCACAGTTGGCAACCTGTGTTGGGAAAGATGATGTTTTTCTTTCCGTTCTAGAAGAAAGAAGAAGCTTACTGTACTTAGCAATGCTGATTGCGGCGCCGGCTGCAGATTAACGTGAAGCAGAGGTTCAATGCGTCAAGAAAGCGTTGAAAGCCACCGCTGCTTAAAAGGATTATTACCCTGCGCTCAACAAAGCCGGCGCTGCTGCTAAGAACAAACGCCAGGAGATTAGCTTGCCTGCTTTGGCTTTGGCTTGGCCAGCTCGAAAAAGCGCTTTGATCCGCTGCCAAATTACCACCAGGATACGGCGCTTAATTTATAGCTCCGCACACATGCATACATGGTAAAGAAGAATGGGTCATGTGTCTCGGTCAGGAAAGAACCAGGCACCCCTAGAAATAAATTAAAGTCCGTACTCCACATCAAACAAGTCGATCGATCAGCACTAGTTTATGACATAGCACAGGTGTATGTAGTATAACGTGATCAACAACTGTACAAGCCGATAAGGCCGGGATATACAACGGATCGTACCGTACAAAAGTATGCCGATACACGGAGGATTGGGTGCCTAACTAAATGACTCCCTTTAAAAAAAGCAAAAGGATGGAGAAAAAAAAAGGAATGGTGTTCGGGGCACAGAGAGAGCTGAGCTTGGACTGGTGTATGCCGATATACAAACAGGCTGTCGAAGATGTGAAGCCAAGGAAAGAGGGGTTCATGCTTGCCGGTGTGGTATTGCATGCATGCAGGACCTGGTTTCATGGAAGCTTCCCACGCAGGAACACTCTGGATATTTCCGAGCTCATTGTTAACCATAGTTTTTCTTTCTTTCTTCAGCTTGAGCTGGTAGAGAAAGTGGTCACAGCGCACACATTGCTTGCATTTTCGGTTCGCCCCATCCTGGCGAATAATGCAGATCTGAAAATGCCAGCGCTTCACTTATTAAGCAAATGCCAACACTCTGCTTAATCTAAATGTATATAATACGTGTGTGCAAACACAAATTGCGTCAACGAATGCACGTAGAAGAACATAGCCAGGACGATCACTCACGAGAACCAGCGCACCTTTTTCTGTCGTTCCCGGACAAAAGGAAAGGAGAGAGGAGAGATGCCATAATTCCCGGGGCGGAGAAAAGCTAGGTCACGAATTCCTTGGTGTGCAAGTGAGGAATTTAGTTAGTTAGCTAGTGGTAGCACGTATTTCTTCATCGTCTTCCTTTGACTAAAGCTGGGCTGCACTCATGAGCTCGGAGCTCAAAGATGCATGGGTGCCCTGGGATGCTGCTTGTCCATGGTTCCATACAACTCATGCACCCACTTTTATTTCCTGGCCAATGGAGCCCACTACATTGAGTGTATGCTAAGGAATGCATGGTGATCAGAAAACCAGATGATCAATTTTTTGTTTGCGATCGAAGCAGGAGACGTCCGACATTATTGCTGCCTGTAAGTTGCAAAATTAGATGTAATGTTTCAGAACACAAAAAAAGGTAGGGTACCCGGGCCTCTCGGTGCGCCAAGCAAGTGGGCTCGTGCTCACCAACAGGTGTCCCCTCTGGTGGACGTGGAGATGGAGAAGAACACATGAACAAAGGCAACACTAGTTTAACCACTTTGGGCCCTTCGTAGAACCGGGCTCCCTCCTGCCTTTTCTTCCTTGATGTGCTTTTGATCGCTGATCGGTCGCTAGTGCGCTGTATAGCGTGGTATTACTAGTACCAAGCTAGCTAGATTCCATAATCCATGTACCCAATGGCAATGATTTTGTGCTTGAAGTTTTTTTCCAAGAAATTTTTAGGAAGAAACTTTAGTTCTGAAAGGGCAGAACGAATTAGACGGAGCAAGTGGCCGCCTTAAGTAACATTTGGGGTCATTTCTTGCTAGATACGCCGTATTCACGGTGCGTGTATCGGAGATCTCATATCCTTTTCGCTTATCATAATTGGTCACTGAAAACTCACAATGTTCTTTCACGTTTGATTTGGTCACACCTATATGAACTGGTAACTAACAAAGCGTCTCTCTCCCGCCTTTTCGCAGTAAATTGAAGCTTTGACAATCGTCAAGAGTGAGATATTTTCCTCCGCATTCAGACAGTTTCTAAAGTTGGTCCAAGAAAAACAGGACGGAGAAGAGATCAACGGAGCCGCCGCCGTCTGTTTTTCCACGGACAGACTTTCCGTTCGATGGAAAACTACAAAACAACGGGCTTGGCTTTCGTGACCTTTGTGTACTCCTCTCCACACTAACAAGAAAATTCAAAAGAACACATAATGCATGCCGAAACCGGTAGCTTCACTGCTAAGGATGCCCCTCCTGCGTGCGTTAGGCGGAGCAAGTTGACCTATTGCATGAGCCCAATGTGCTGCTGAAACTACGGCATCTGGCTTACAAAATTGGGCACAAATCAGCTGTGGCCTATCCATGGCGGCAATGCCCTTTAATGGCAGTGCAGTGTAGTGGATTAGAATAACCCCCATGGCCAGGGTTTTGCTCTTTTTTATGTATATTCGCGAGTAGAGTATATCCTAGTGCACTTTGCTTTCTGTCTCGCTTTGGCCCGTTTGGGAGTAAACTAGTCCCATGAAATCGGGCCTGTATATCTCCTGTGTTTTGCTTGATCGATCTCTCGGCTTATCATAATCGGAAAGGGCTCCTACCGCTCCCTCCAGCCTCGGTTTGCCGGTGGCGCGACGCCGTATCCAATTGAAAATTCACGGTGAAATGAAGGAAGAAAATTGCATTCTCGGTACTACTTTTCTTCGTGGTGCCGTGCGGTGATCCAGTAATTAAGTAATTATTGGTGGCTGTACCTCAGCAGTTCAGATCACCAGGTGCTTTCTACTGGAAAGAAATGGATTATGAGAGAAGACACACCATCGGCACTCTGAATGTGTGTGGCTTGTCGTCGTCGGACGATCCTGTCAATAGATCAACTTAAGTGGGAATCAAACGTGGTGCTTAGCTCCTCTTAATCATGGATCGTCCGTAGTCCTTGCGGTGTCAGCCGGAGAAGGGAAAGGGAGGAAAAGAGCAAGGCGACACCAGAAACTTCCTGAAAAGGGCAAGGAAAGGCGGGCGAGGCGAGCCCGCCATGGCTGGACAGCTTTGCAGGCAGCAGCTCCAATAATGGAGGTGGTGGTTTCAGATCTCGCGGGCGCTGCAATGCCGCCCGCCTTCACGTGCGCGTACGCGTTCCGCACCACGGAAAAGAAAGAGGAGGAAGAAAAGAGGACGGGAGAGGGGAGGGTCGCCGAGGCGGCAAAACCAAAGGCGGCGTGTACTGGCCGGTACTCTTTCATCTTCTTCGTCGTCTTTCCGACAGACGGGAGAGGGAGGGAGGGCCATGGCGAGTCACGTCCCAGGGCTCTTCCGCCGTGCAGTACGGCGACGGAATCGTCTCTGGCATCCACCGACGAATATTCCGGTGCCTGCAGGTGTCTATCCATTGGCCGATCGCGCACTAGGCAAACGTGTCCAACGAGGAAAATCGGTAACAAAGTCCTAAGTTTTATTACAACTATTTTGGGCCCCAATATCTGCGTTCCTCAGCTAGGGACAGCTCCTTTTATACGCGCATGCACTCACATTCTATAAACGCACATTCGCACAACCTATCCCTTTGAGTAATTTCAAGACACTAAGCCAACATAGCATCTTTAAATTTATAAAATCATCATAGACGCCTTTTCATCGACGGAAACGTCTTCTTGCACCGAATGCACATCACGAAAACTCTGAAATAAATCAAGAAATAATGCGAGTAGTAGGACTTAAATTCTGGTGGGCTTGGGATAACACCGTCCCTCAAACCGTCCAACCACAGATTTTTTTTTTAAAGATCCAACATCGCTGGCATTCATTGATAATAGCAAGAAGCAATGGAAAAAACAACAAGGTGATGAAGGTCCTAGGATCAAAAGATCCGAAGATCAAAAGAAAAAGAAAAACAACGGCCCTAATAGCTGCAACACAACACTCCATGCAAACCACACTTGGCAACGCAGCTCCGACTCCGACCGTGAACTACTAAGAAAAACTAGGCAAGGTTGGCGTCGCGGAAGATCACCGAATGAACCGACTATCATGTGTTATCGTATACCACCGGACCCCCATCGCGGCTTCGACTTCACAGCAACAGGCAGTCAAGGCACTCCCCCTGACACGTCGGAGAAGAAGAGCCAACTACCACGACCAAGGCCAGGCCTCCGACATTGCTCACCGCCGTCATCGTTGCCACAGAAAGCCCCCGTCTACGTCCAGTCGTAGGAAGCACCAGAGGGATCAAAGTCTTCAAGACGACGCCCTAAAGAGGGGAACGAAGTTAGATGACGATGCCACCGCCTGACCCCGCAACAGGATCTAGGCTTTCACCCAAAGGACTTGATCCGGGAGTAGTGGTTGTGCAATTCCCGACGATGCCATAGGCGCCGTCGTCGCCGGCCAGCCAGCACCGGCCAGGCTTTCACCCGGGACAGCCACTCCCACGCAGCAGGCCAAGATTGACCCGTACCTCCATCGGACAGTACACACCCACACGGCAAGCATGCCACCGCCGCGCAGGGCCACCAGTTGGCCTCCCCGACGGCGGGCCTGTAGAGACCAGATCGGGTCCTGCACCCGCATCCAACCGCAGCCGGAGCCCTCCTGCTCCACCGAGCGGTAGCCGGGCACCACCGGCAGCTGGTAGCCCCCCTCCCGGGCCGGCAGCCACAGACGACCTGGAAGATCCAGGCCTCCCCCGCACTTGACTGCCCCTTCCCGTCCGCAACACCCCCTGCACAGCCACGTCCGTCGCAGCCCACGCGTGCTGTCTCTCTTCTTCCAACACCGGATCCAGCACCGGATCCGAAGCCAACTTACCCGGAGCCGCCAACCTGCTAAGCAACCGGATCATCCTCCTCATGCAGACAACCTGCTCCCCAGCAGCTCGCGCGCCGATCTCATTGGCGACGCGCCAGATCCGCGGGCAGGCCCAACCACTCTGGCCCCCATGCCGGCTCGCAAGCCCGCAGCTCCATGGGAGCGAGCAGCCCACGGCACAGCACGCGCACGCGCACTCACCGTCGCTCCCGCACACCCCCGCGGCACAGCACCTCCCCTCTACCGCACGCAGAGACCCCGCAAGAGCGTCCTCGCCGTGACCTCATGTCGTCGTGCAGACCGACGACAGTGCCGCCCGTGGCCAGACGGGCCCCGCATCTCCCTCGGCGACCCGTCCCGCGCCGCTCGAACTCCTTACGATACGGGAAAGGCCTCGCCGACGACGACGTCGCGCGGGCTTTGCCTAACGACGTCCTTCGGCGGCGCCGAGGGGGGAGGGGGGTTGGAGGGTGGCGGCGGCTGTGATTTAGGGTTTCTCCCGGGCCGCTACGGAGAGCGGCATGGGAGACAGTACCGTTGTTCTCCCTTAGAACATTTTGGAGCTGGAGAAAGTTAAAGGTGCACATCAGTCTATCCAACCACAGATTGGTTCACTAACTAAAAAAATGTTTGGATACAAGTAATATCCGGGGTATGTAAAAACCACACATGGCGCCCTAGATCTAGTGATAAAACAAGTCTAGATAAGCTGTGTGCATCAAGATTGCATTCTTTGTCTTCGTGGTCCAGATGGACATCTTCAAAAAACATCATTTCTCTTTTATGTCATTGAGTACCATAACACTTAGTCCTCTAAATTCTGACTTTAGGCGATTGATCGTCGCTAAGCAGACAATCATAATATGGACATTCGTGATGTACAGATCCTCGTGATGTACAGATCCTAGCCAAGGCAAAGGCCTCGTGTACATCCATCGCTTTCAGGCTTTTCGATATCGTGGTACCTTCAAAAATCACAGCAGAGGAGCCAATGTACGTGTCGCTAAGGCCTTTGCATATGGTGGCCAACACCGCTGTATTTCCATTCTTTGAAACCGCTGCATCAACTTGGACCTTGTGAAAATTCTTCTTTGGTGGTTTCCACTTTGCCGATCGCCGAACAGGAGCTGATCTCCAGCAGGCAGCAGCTAATCTGACCTGGAATGAGTGTAAGATCAACAAGGTATTTCCTAATAAAAATGAATGTGGAAAGAGGAGACCGACACTCGTTTTCATGGATCGCTTGCCTTCTTGCCCACCAAATCGACCACAACATCATCAACCCCTTGATGAATTCATCCTCCCGAACAGACTTCTTCGAATACATCAGCCATAACAGTACATTAGAAAAGCGACATGCAATCATATGTTCAACGTTCATCGATGAAAGACCAAACTGATTTTTCCATATCGCAATCGATGAGCGCATCACGCCAAGTATCTTCGACCGAGTTGCAGATTCGACACACACTCTTGTCTGCCATCGCCTCGATCTGGCCAGGGACTGTTCCCAGGAATGATCTGGCCATCGTCTCGATCAATCGCCAGGAGGAGGCCCCAGGGCGAACCCCTGCTGGGCCAAAGGCCCATCTTTGTTTATTTTTATTTCAAAAATTGTCATCAACAAAAAAGGACCTCTCAATTATCATGATCTAACTTATGAAAAAATGCCATGCTACTTTAAAAAATGCCGTCTCTTTAATTTTATGAAGTTACAATTAGTATGATTTAAAAAGTTGTATGGACTAAAAAAAAAGGCATGCTAAAATCCTGAAAACTACCATCTCGGGATAAAAATGCCATCAACAAAAAAGAGCCATCTGAACAAAAAATAATTCCATCTCTTAATAAGCAAAAAATGCCATCTAAAAAACAAAAAATGCCATCTCTTAATAATAAACATTTCATCTCTAAATAATAATAAATGGCATATCTTAATAAATAAAGTTGTCATCTCTTAATAAATAAAATGACATATCTTAAATATCAAAATACTATCTCCTAAAATTAAAAAACGTCATATGTTAATAATAAAAAGTTGTATGAACTACAAAAACAAAACATGTCATGCTAAAATCTTGAAAATTACCATCTCAGGATAAAAATGCCATGAACAAAAAAGAGCCATCTGAACAAAAAAATGCCATCTCTTAATAAAACAAATGCTTTCTAAAAACAAAAAAAGTCATGTCTTGATAATAAAATTGTTATCTCTTAATAATACTAAATGTCCTATCTTAATAAATATTTTTTCATATATTAATAAATCAAAATTACATCTCATTAATATCAAAATTCCGTCTCTTAAAAAATAAAAAATTCATATGTTAATAAAAATAATGATCTCTTAATATAACAATGCCATCTCTTAAATATAAAAATGCCATTTCTTACATATAAAAGTGCCATCTCTTAATAATAAAAAATTTCATCTCTTAATATTGAAATTTCATGCTACTAATTTTTTAAATGACATGCTCTTGTTGAAAAATGTGATGTAAAACATGGAAAATGGCATGGTACATATAATAAAAACTGCACAGTACTTCGAAAAAAATCACCCCTAATTATTGTTCATTCAAACAATTTAAAAATTCGGGATTTGTTGACAGGAATTTCAAATGAAAAACAAAAACAGAAAATAACTTGAATACATAAAAGATGTCCGAGAGCAAAAGTATTACAAAACGTACACAAGCCCAACTAGTGAGTGCGCTTGGCGGCTCCCACATGATGGCGTGAGTTCGATCCCCCCGGTCTGTGGTTTTATTTGGAGAAAAATGAAAAGGGACGTTCGTGAGGAGATCAGCTACAGCGAACACATCCAGAGAGCTGACATGGAGTCGGATTTACTGCAATATCCATGCGGATAGTTCAGATACGGCAGGAAGGGCGTTCGCTGGAACCTGGCTCCTGGCTAACGTACTCCGGCTAACATTTCCTTTTAGTTTTTGAGGCAGAACGGTGATATCGTCAGTGGGCTGCTGACGTTTTTTATTTTTTGAGGAGTCAGTGGGCTGCTAACCGAACGCTGGATTACTGGGTATTTGGCCCAATGTTCACGTCTCACATTTTGGGCCTCCGGCGGCGTCTACCGGAGCAGCAGCAGTCTGATGGACCCTAACAAAAAAGTCGTCCGATGGAGCCCTTTTTTTGTTGTTTCCTTTTGTCTCCCGCCACACGGCCGCAGAATTGCCCACGAACACACCGCCATGGCCACACAGATAAGATGAAATGGTATCTCGTCGTGGCATCTCAAAAAGAAAAGCTGTCTCTGTTCTGGCACGATACGACTTTTAGAGTGAATGAAGATGTTTACGTACATGATAGATAGCACGTGGAACAGTCGGTTGGGCCTGCATTTTTCGTGGCATAAATCAGAAGGCTACTTCCAATTCAAGCAGCAAGCCTCGAGCAGTGAAAAACGAGAGCCATTAAAATTCAACGACGCCGACCGTATCGACAGTGGCGAGCGTACCTATACGCCCTGTTGCCCGATCGCGCGCAACTCGGACGTTCAACCCTTTTCTTTTCTGGAAAAATGGACGTTGATGGCACCACGGCCTCTCGTTTCCAAGCCCGTCGCTCTCGGTTTTCATCGAAAGGGGCGTCGCAACGAGACGATCGATCGGCTTGTGCTGCTGCTGTCGTTAGGGAGTAATGAGTCCAGCTCTTATGCTGTGATGAAGCCGAGCACGTAGTTATGGGCTCCATCATCGTCGATATGGGCACGCGGCGCCACTGGCCGGTGCCGTTGTCAGGCGTGCTCGTCTCACCTGTGCTGAAAGGGAAGCACAACGTACTGAATTACGACGCCGTAGCGTAGCATCGCGGGCGTTCTTTTATTGGAGTGACCGAAAATGTGGGAGGAGGATCGGTTTCATTTTGACGGTGCGTACGACGGGATGATGGTTTTTTGCGTCGTTGGTCGATCCGCTTCCAGTTGACTAGTCAAATGGAAGCTTGATTATACAGATGTTTTTAGCTTTGTTTGGGCATGTAGTAGTACTGTCCGGTACCAGACCGACGACAAAGTTAGGGTATATTTGGTAGAGTGTATGTAGGATGCATGAGCTCAACAGTTTTTTTTTCAACCCATTTTTGAGTGTTTGGTAGTTTGTACGGGGCTTTCTTAGCATGCACGACCTCAGCCCAAATACCCTTTTAGCATGCATGAAGATAGAACACTGGTCAGCATGCATGAACGAAGCGAATGACAATGTGTTTCAAATAATGTCGATGATTTCTAAAAAATAATTTAATTTTCAGAAAATGCTCAGAATATCAAAAAATCTTTAGACTTTCAAAATTTGTTCAAATTTTCAAAAAATGACAGGATTTTCAAATATGTTAAAATTTTCAAAAATGTACATGAATTCATATTTGTCTAAATTTTCAAAATTTGTCTAATTTTTTTTAAAAATCGGTTTTTTTAAATTTTCGATTTTTAAAAAAAGTTCAGATTTTGAATGTTTATTTAAAATTTAAAAAATATCAATATTTAAAAATGTGTTCAATTTTTCATAAAAAACTTTAGAAATTCAAAAAATGTTTATTTTCCCAAAATGTTATTTTTCATGTTTCAATTTTTTTCACAATTTTAAATTTTTTTGTTCACTTGTTTGAAAATACCGGTTGCTACAGTACCGACCGACATGTCTAAACAGATGCAAGCTGCCAAACAAAGTCTCAACTTAATATGTCTTGACACATACATCGTTACCAAACAACATCAAATGCATGTACTCAGCATGACTACACTCAGCATGTATCAGAGAAGAACAACCATACTAGGTTGGGATTACTACCAAACACACCCTTAGTGACGTCTCAAAAGAGATGGGTATAGTGTCACTAGCCAGCGGTTAATGACAAATCAAATCAAAATACAATCAGATCATCGGGGCATAGCAGTGGTGGTAGTACAAGCACAACTGTGGAAGCAGCGCGTCGCGGCGCCCACACGCGCATTATGATGAGCGCGTACGTACAACCACGCGAGCGACGCGACGTCCGTGGCCATGGCCATGGCACTGGCACGCGACGATGCCGCGTCGCCACCCGACACGGGCCTCGTCGGCTCCGGTCCCCAGTCCACACCGTCGCTTTCGCGGCGCCTCTCCCACCGCCGCGCCCTCCGCTTCCCCGCGCTGCATCCTACGTACTACAGATGTAAAATGTTGCGCCAGTGCAGGTGCAGTGCCGTCTCCAGTCTCTACCAAACTCACACCATGTATCCGTCCGTCCGGCATCCAAAAGACGCATGACGAACGATATACGAGTCGCAAATATGCAGTGGTCTCGTCCGGCGCCGCGGCGCGGCCGGAGATGAGCCGTGACCACGAGGACGACATGGGGACCTACGGGAGCATGGCCGAGCGCGCGCTTTGGTGGTGGCCTCGGCAATCACGAGCTCGATCCGAGAAGTACAATAGTATTGAGTTAGCATACTGTAAGAAATAAACTAGTATATTGTTGCTTGGTTGGAGGAAAGAGAAAATAAGAGAAAAGGTAAGCGGGCTCTTTGTGAAGAGCCAGCTTTAACACGTGCTCCTAGGCACTTTCTGAGAGTTAAAGTGGACCACGTAATAAAAAAAATAATACTCTTTTAATTAATTATTATATATGTTGGCTATAAGATGAATTATAAATGACATGATAATAATTTATAGCTAGCAGCTGGCTATACTATTAACCATGCTCTTAGAAATGATATTCATTCAAGACAGCGCGGCCGCGGTGCAAGCCAGCACCTGCTCTTGTTTCTTTGTTTTCCCGTGCTGTGTTGTGTGGAATATGACTTCGGTGTGTAATGCGGAAACTACAGAGCACACTGAACCCCGTGGGTAACCCTGATTATATTACAATCTTAACGGTCGCAGGTACGTACATTATATGTACTCCTTCCATCATAAAATAAGTGTCTTGAGTTTACTATAACTTTGTAATAATACAAAGTTAAGATAATTATTTTGGGACGGGCAATACTATATACTGTGCGTGAAGCAACACGAGAAATACTGGCCTGGCCGCCGGGGTCGGTCGGTACAGAACTACGTACAGATGATATGAACCTGGCCCTTGGTCCGACCGGGCGATGAACAACAACTTACGTATAGCCAGCCGAACTTTGATGAGCAGCGGCAGCTCACCAAGAAGAAAAGAAAGGAACTCATCTCAGTCGTTTAAGATCCTCCTGGCCTGGGTCCAGGGCAACTATACGGCGACAGGACATGCCACGCACGGTGCAGACGATCACCAAAATTCTGTTGGAGTAAACTCTGGGACACCAAAAAGTAATTTCTAGGACAGTAGAAAATGTTCTTCTAAAACCTGTCTTATATAGGGCACTTCAAACATGTAAATATTTTTTCTGAACATCAAAGCATTCAAAGTTCTGAATATCCAAACGTTGCATAGATTAAACGAACATCCAAACTACTAGATCGTCCTAACATTACTATGATCGACTCCTATGGACACCCTACAGGTTGTTACAGTCAGTGACGCCGGACTCGTCACTCTCGTCTATGGGCTCAACAACATCATCAAACTCGAGCTTGACCACATCAGAGGGGCCAACCTCATCCTCCATCTCCCGCGCTTCCTTCTTGCACCCGTTGTCCCTCTTCTAAAAATACCCGGCCTCCTTTTGAGCGAGGTGCGGATTTTCCACGACGAACCTCACCATCGCCGCCCCATCGCTCTACTGGCATCCCTCTACTCGAGGAAGAGTGGATCTCCTTCTTTGCCGGGTCGGACTCAATGGCCACTGGCGGCCAAATGAACTCCGCATCCCCTCGCGCCTCGATTTCCCGAAAGTTGAACTCATGTCGCGGCCGGCCGAGCCTCCACGCGATGATGCATAGGCAGCGATCTCCGACATTCTTGAAGGTGTCGAGACAATCCCGTCAACCATCACACTGAAACTCGACGCCGAAGCAACCAGATTGCCACAGCTGAATGTCGTGATAGCCAGACTGGCTCTTGGCGTGCATCCAACGGTGCGACACGTCAAGATGGTCGGGTTCGGTCAATGGGGCGATGCGGTGCGACGGCGAGTGGAAATGGGTGTTGCGCCGGCAGCGACATGGCACGGTGGTGGTGCGGCCAATTAGAATATGGGGATGGCAGATCCAAGCACAGGGGTGGTGCGGCTGTGGTAGGAATGGCCGGGTCCGTCCGAATTTGATGGGATTCGGTTGGGACGGCGATGACGCAAGAGGGGAATCATATGTTGAAAGGTTCAGGACGAGGACATTTCAATACACGCTGCTGCTTTGCGTTAGCGGCAACTATGCGTGTGTCGCTGTCATATTGGGGCTGCCCGAAAAACTTTCTACAAAAAATCCCAACGAAGGAACTTGTTGCATGTCTTTTTGGGTCCAAAAACCCAGTAAAATGGTTAGGCCATCTCCAACCCTGACCACTAAACATAACACCACATCCGCCCGCGGACTGGGCAGACCAATCTGTGAACACAATTACGGAAGCTGGTCATCCGAAGCTAGATGCATACATTTGCCACCTAGTTTCGCAAAACTAGTTCTAGTTTAGATTTAAAAAATGTTCAAATATTCAAATACATCAGTATCTAATTTAAATATTAAAATCCAAAAAAGTATTCAATTTGAAACAATTTAAACTTGAATTAAACTAGCACATATGTACTAGTAGTCCCCTTTAACCGTCCAAAATGTTCAATCAAATCTTACTTCAGTTGCTCATGAGTTGTTCGATGCCAAATTTATTGATGTATTTGAAAAAACTCGTCAAATTTGGCCGGATTCTGCTCTAGAAGTTCGATAGGATCATCCATATTCTCACAACCAGGAGCTACGACAACATCCTCACCATCATTCTCCATGATCATATGCAAGATCACACAACACGTCATCACCTCCCAGAAGGTCTCTGGATCCCATTGTTTTCCAGGTCCATGAACAACCGTAAGACATGCTTGCATAACTCCAAATGCCATCTCAAGATCCTTTCAAGTTGTTTGTTTTTGGGAAAAGCGAGACTTTTTCTGGCCAAAGGTAGCCCATAGAGGATAGATATCATCAACCAGATATTAGCCCATGTTGTTTTCATGCCCATTGACAATATAATGGCAAAGAGAAAGTTTCTCTTCAGTCAGCCTAACAAACAATGTTGATCGCTCCAGCACATTGATTTTAGTGTGAGACTCGAGCATGTCAAAAATACGAGCCAAATCCAAAGATCTTGTGATAAAACTGTTTCAAGAATGATGATGGACTTCTTAACATAACACTAATATTGCCCTTGTAGAGCTTTTGGGTAGTTTTTCCATCTCGAATGCATTCACTCAAGAGATTTGGGCAAACTTGGCTTCCCTCTAGCTCACATATTGCCAAGGTCCTCTTGGTGTCTGCGCAGTTGGTTTTCTCAGATACTTTGGTCCAAACCCTGAGATCACGACATGAGTAAGTCTTACCATGGTATCTCTACTTACTCATAGACATTCGTAGGTACTCGTCGGTTGTGCCATATGCAAGCATCCAAAGTGTGTCCTTGCATTTCTAATAACCAGAACACTCAATCATTCCCACGACATCCTTCTTCAAGATGAATCAGTCATCAAAGGACCAAACGTCATGGTAGATACGGTCGAAGACATTTTTTGGCATCCGAAAGAAGCATCCAAAGTGTGTCCGTGCATTTCTAATAACTAGAGCACTCAATCATTCCCATGACATCCTTTTTCAAGATGAAACAGTCATCAAAGGACCAGACGTCATGGTAGATACGGTCGAAGTCATTTTTTGGCATCCGAAAGTATCAGCAAAAATTACCAGCGAATTGGGCATCGAGGGCAAAACGGTCGCGGTCGCATGATGCACCGTCTTTTGGTTTGTTTCTTCTGTCTGCGCCTTCACTTGATTTATTCTATCTCCTCCTTTACCCATTTCCTTGTTATGACTTGATTTCGTCCATATTTAGCCTATTTCTTGTAGAAACAAAAGAAAAAGAGAATTTGAAATTTTATGCATTCGTTAGTTATTAGTGCCAATATCGGAGGGAATATCTCAGTTTTGATGAAATACTAGCACGATGCTCGTGCATGGCCACTGAGTCATTGGATTATGAGGTGGTGAAATGATGTGATGCCCTTGTGGCCATTGCATGATTTACAATCTGAAAGCATAGTAAAATTACGGAGCAAGACAAGAGAAACTAAAAAGTTGGTCTTGTACAAAAAAGTTGGTCTCACATGAAAATACTGTATTTGTTTATTTATGATACATCCTGCATGTGAGTAAAGAACATTTGTTTACATGTCTCTTAAAACGTTGATTCATGCATTTATTTATTTGAAAAGGATGTTGGACCCACATGTGAATTCACCACCAACCTCAGTCTTTATAAATAGGAAATATATTGGTTAAACTCTGGTTAAAGAGTGTAAAATTAACACTCATTAATGACCGCATGCATCCTCATCGTCTCATCCATGTAGTCCTCCTTGTCGGACGATCTGTCGTATGACTCAACATAGTGCGCGTACATGTATTCCATATCCGAATCCATTGCTTCAAGCAAGAAGAAACAAAAAAAATAGCATAGGCATTTCACCGAACATTTACTGTGCATGGTGAGTACCATAGGGGCGAATGGTACCTATGCGGCAGGTGGAGGAGAGGTGTGGAACAACATCGGTGGAAAAGCAACATGGAGCCCAGGTGTAGTGTTGGAGGAGACGGAGTCATCGAGTTTTAACATGGGTGTGACGGGACGACGGGGGTGGTGGAGCGACGGTGAAGGCAAGAGAAAAAACGTATGCAGAGAAAGATGGGAGGTACGAGACGTGGGGTCTGGAAGGGGTTTTAGATTAGTTGGGGACGTCAAAGTCTTACGTGGCTGTTGTTCGCACTCCCGTAAAGCCTCCCTTCTTTTTCCTATTGTTTGCTTCGACTTTGCGAGAAAAATTATGTCTAAACCAGTCAACGGACCAATAAAGACCCGCGTTGATGACTAAATACGTTCAGACCACGTACTTTGGATGGTTGCCGGCAGTTTAAGAGTCCGGTTTGTTCTGTCGGAGTAGCTTCTTCATGGAGTACATGTCCAAGGAGATGTTTTTTTCCCCAAAGGTCCATGGAGTGTATGATGTCGAAGGTATTGTTGCCGGTTGTAATATGTTGATTATCTTAGCTTGAATGTGTTGGTGTGTTTTGTTCAACTGCAAGCCGCCAGCTTGTTTTGTCGCCGTTCCTTTTGCGTTGCAACGACACCGAGAAGTTTTGAACCCGGGACAGATTTGCAGATTTAAGCGAAAATGGGAACGAATGAATGCGCCCGGTCCATCTCAACACCACAATTAATAAGCAGAGATCGCTGCCGGGGACATCAATTTGCGCATCTGCCGAGCTGGTTGGATGGACCAATCTGCGGATCAGGCGACACCGCCCCCGCTAGCCACCAGTCGAGCGCGTACGGTTTCCCTCCCATCGCCCGATCGATTCTGCGCACTCCCCGCATCCATCGCCAATCTGAGCAAAACAACGCCTTGAATATCCACTGTGGAGCAGTGGTACAACGCAGCTAGTACAAAATTAGCCCAAAATTAGGCCAGCATGGGGTTCGGAATTCAGAAAGCCGTTCGTCGGGCAATCAGCAGTTTGGCTTCAGAAATGCTCATAGTACTGTAGTAGACATAGACTAAGATAGTGTTGAGCAACCCCTTCATTTAAGTCTTTGCAACAAGGAAAAAGGAAAAAGTCGTACGTACACACAATGTGAGGTGATCATGAAGGACATGTGTGTGGTAGACAGAGACCAGGACCTACAACAAAAATGGAGTATCCGGCATTGCCGACAAAAATTGCATTTCTGCCTAGAAAATGGTGGCTGTAAAATTGTCAATTTTTTTAATAACGATGCCTTTATTGATTTAAAATATAACATCAAGCAAATACAAAGCATCACGAGTAATACCGAAACACTGCATAAGATGCACATAGATAGTCTAACAAAAGATAATAAAAATCCAACATATGAGCAATGGTAGAGCCGTTTTTTAGCTGATTCTCCCGGAATCTTGAGAATCAAACATTGTCCTAGATTTTTCCAGAATGTTGAACCAACATTTTTTTTGGCAATCCTAGTTATTTAGACACTAACTTGCTAGGATTGTAAGAAAAAATGGTTCAAGATTCCGAGAGAATTCGAGGGGAGGTTCGATCCTGAAGATTCCACAAGAACTGGGCTGCCTACATTGAAAGAGTTGGTGGGTCGATTTGAAGATTATGTTGTCATCTATGTTGAAAAAAAATTCTCAATGGCCATCTGCTCGAACCACATACATATCATCGTACAAAGCGAGTGTATACAGAAAAAAATTAACCTGCAAAGGAGAAGCGTTTTTGCCATTAATAAATAAATAATTTTTACATATTATGCTCTTACCCTTATTAGGGTACTGTACAAATTTGGAATATCGTCCAACACCAAAAATATTAGCAACACGATACAAATTAGACGCTATTTGAACGAGTAATCATGTAAAACGTGTAAATTTACAAAGGAAAAATAAATATTTGATTGACTCATCATAAGTATTAAAGTTACACATCTTACTTCTTTGCCAGTTGCGACGGATGAGGTCATTTTGGTTAGCACAGATCTCCTCCAAAGATGCCACATAAAGATTAACGGAATCTTTGATTTACAACTTTTTCTGATTATTATCCATTAGGACATCTGAATGTGTGACCGCTTGGTATATAGATTCGACTTCTAAGGACCCTGATGATATAGTGAGATTCTAGAAACGTACCCTGTGCTTGTATTAGGTTAATTGAATCCACTTAGTATAAAATATTTTGTCATAACATAAGACGAGGTCAATCAAGTCCCACTTCAAAAAAATATCCGGCAAGAATGAACCAAGCACACATGCAAGGATGTCATCCTTATCATGAACAACGTATTCCAGGGTTGTACATTATTCCCGGAAACTGGCATTTTCTATCCATTTGTCCTCCCAAATACATATCTTTGACCCATTTTTTATCGTGAAGAATTCAAAGCTGAAAAGATGCTTCTTTTCAGCCATTTGACCAGCCAAAAAAATGTGGGTCGTCAGGTTTTCAATAAGCGTGAGACACTACGTTTTGGCCTAGAACTTACTACGCAACATGGTTTGGCAAACGCTATCCTCAATAAGTAGTTTGAAAAAACATTTACTAAGTAGGCCATCGGAGCCACCGCTGG
This sequence comes from Hordeum marinum, assembly GCA_022496015.1. NCBI lineage: Eukaryota > Viridiplantae > Streptophyta > Magnoliopsida > Poales > Poaceae > Hordeum > Hordeum marinum. The sequence continues at coordinate 100,585,790 of CM039674.1, read as the reverse complement.
GGCCGGTGCGATTGAGTGAGGAGAGTAGGAAGAGGAGGAGCAGGATCGCGGCGGGAGCAAGGATGAGGTAGGAGGTGGACGTGGGCGCCTTCATCATGGTCATGGCACAGTTGATGGAGTTGGAATGGAAGCGTTGCATGGTGCGGAGCGCCATGGGACGGAGAGCTTGTGTGCAAATACCTCGGGGGACAACGTCCTCGTGCGGCCGTGGGAGGAGCGTGGGGAAGTCACGCCTGCGGTCGGGAGGAGGCGGACGTGACGGAGGCCCACATCGAGGTTAGCTCCTCCTCATTGGAACTCGTCACCCACTAGCATCTGAACCTAGTCCATGGCGGCCATGGCGTGGAACTCGCCTGAACGGCGACCAGTACAGACGCGGTGGCAGCGTTGCGTCGGGGTAGGGTGAGGGCGCGAGCGGGACAGGGGGCGACGATGCGGAGCTCATGGGAGGCCCGACGGCCGAGCGCATGAGCAGCCGTGGGAGGCGAGAGAGGAGCAATATTTTTACTCCAAGCCAGAACGGTGGAGTAAAATTATGGAAGGGATAAGGGACAGAGTATAATTTTTACTCCCTTACGGCGAATGAGGGATTGACTAGGTGTCGGTTAGTGGAGTAAAACATAACTTTTACTCCACTAACCGATTATGAGGTATCGATTAGAAATGGCCTAAATCTATGCATATATTTTTTCTTCATTCGTTATCTTAATATATAGACACTGTTAAACCGGTCTCAAATGCTCAAGCTGACTGACACCCCTCATATCCAGCCCGAATAAAGTACGGATATTGATCAAACTTACGCACTATGCTAGCATTCACACTTCATAAATTATTTCTTTTATCATTTATCTACTCGAGAGCGAGCAGGAATTAAGCTTGGGGATGCTGATACGTGTCCAGCGTATCGATAATTTATGAAGTATTCATGCCATATTTACCCATGTTTATAAAAAAATTATATGATTTTGATGCACTCTATACGATTTAATTGGAACTAACCTCGACTTATGATGTTTTCACCACAATTACCGTGGTGCTGTTATTGTGTAGAAAATGAATGTTCTTGGAACTGAATGAAACTTTTAACGGTTTTTTTGGAAGGAAAGGGACCTAGGCAACTTCAAGGGAGTACCGGGGGACCCAGGAGGAGGTGACAAGGCAACATGGTGCGCCTAGGGGGGTGGCCGCGCCCTGATGCCTTGTGGGGCCCCTGTGGCATATCTCCATGTGATTCCAACACTCAAAAATCCTATAAATCCCCAAAAACCATGAAGTTAACCTAAAACTTCCGCTCCACCGCCGCAAGCCTCTGTACCAAAGAAAACTCACCCGAAGCATTTTGTCGGTGTCCTGTCGGAGGGGGAAATCATCACTGTATATCATCTTCATCATCTCGACGGTCTCCATGTCGAGGAGGGAGTAGTTCACCCCTGGGGCTGAGGGTATGTACCAGTAGCTATGTCTTTGATCTCTCCCTCCCTCCCCCCTCTCTCTCTCTCTCTCTCGTTTTCTTGAGATGGCATGATCTTGATGTATCACGAGCTTTGTTAATATAGTTGGATCATATGGTGTTCTTCCCTTGCTATCTTGATGTGATGAATTGAGTCTTTCCTTTTGGGATATCATTATGTTGGATTGAATACTTTGGATTTGAGAACACTTGATATATGTCTTGCATGTGGATACCTATGGTGTCAATGTGGTGTTCTATTGAGACACTTGATATATGTTTTGGTTATCAACTTGCAGATTCTCGTAGTGACATTGGAGCAATCTATGCATATGGGTTTATACACGTTCTTGTCCTACTTTCTCCGATAGAAATCTTGGGGTGCTCTTTGATGTTCTTTGTGTTGGATTGAATATGCTGAATCTGAAATTGTATGATGCATGTTGAATAATTAACCCACGGATACTTGTGGTGACATTGGAGTATCTAGGTGACGTTAGGGTTGATTGATGTGTATCAAGGTGTTATTCTAGTACGAACTCTAGGGTTATTTGTGACACTTATAGGGATGGCTCAATAGATTGATCGGAAAGGATAACTTTGAGGTGATTTTATGAATATACATGATGATAATTATATGTAAATCCATAAGATTGGGGATGCTATGTTTGATGAAGATGATCTTTTCAGTCCCCCTATTTTTATGATCAAATTTATTATGATGATAGCATGTCTCTATGTATGATGATTATATTGATGAAATTGGGTTTGGAAGAGTGTCAACTCTATTAAGTAATGATCCCACTATTTTGGAGGGTATTGAATCTTATTGTAAAAATTAGGGAATTGGGTTGGAGTGTTCATGACTTTATTTAATGTCAATTCCACTATTTTTGAGGAGGTTTCAATTGATTATGACAACAAAGTTGCTATCCATGATGATTATGGCGATGACATGTATGATATAAATAATAATGTTAACCATGCAACTTCATCATGATTTTAATGTTCAATTTTATTATGTCAATCAAATATTTCATGATAGTTATTTAGTTGAGTTTGCCCCCACTATTATTAATGAGAAGAAAATTGCTTATGTGGAGAGTAATGAAAATTCTATGCTTATGTATCATGAAAAGAATGCTTTATGTGATAGTTCTATTGTTGAATTCCTTCATGATGCTACTGTAAGTTATAATGTGAGAGGAACATATGCTTGTATGTATTTCAATAGTGTCATGTTTCCTCTCTATGTGTTGAAAATCTTGAAGTTATACTTGTTTTGCCTTCCTATGCTAGTTGATTCTTGCTCTCATAGATTGTTTGCTCACAAAATCCCTATGAATAGGAAGTGGGTTAGGCTTAAATATTCTTTTCATATGTTTCATGATGCTCCCTTTGTGTTTCCATTCTTTACTTCTATGTGAGCATCATTGAAATCACTATGCCTAGCTAACAGGCTTCAAAGAAAAGCGCTTGTTGGGAGACAACCCAATACTTATGATTTATGTTTTTGTGTCTTCACATGATTGAGCTATTGTAGTAATCATGTTTTGTGCCTTTTATTTCAATAACGTGTTGAGTAAAGCCAATGGGATAGTGTGGATACTTGTTGAGTTGACTCTGTGAAAACATAAACTTTTGCCTCCAATATATAATTTCCCTCACTTTATCGGAGTGTCCAAATATTCTAAAAATTTTACACAGTATTGCTCTGCAAATTATCCACGTTGTCCTAATTTTCCAGATTATTCAGAGATAGGAAATATGGTTTTAGTGTAGATCTTTAGAGACTGTTCTGTTTTTTTTGACAAATTTCGTTTTGCATGTATAGTTTGCTTGTTTTAGTGTTTCCATAGCTTATATTTAGTGATATAAATCATGGGAATGATAGAGTACAATATGCATTATGTAAAAACAATTATGAATCTTGTCTTGAGAGTACCTAAGTGAATGGTCTAGTTTTATTATACTAACCTATCTCATGAGTTTCGGTAAGTTTGTGTGATTGAAGTTTTCAAGTTTTGGGTGAGATACCGATATGAGGAGAATAAGGAGTGAAAAGACCATAATATAGGGGATTCCCAATGCACGCCAAGGTAATACTTAAGAAAGACTCAAGCTTCTATGCTTAGGGATGCCCCGGAAGGCACCCCCCTCTTGCGTCCTCTACATTATCGGTATATCTTACTTGAAGCTATATTTTTATTCGTCACATAATATGTGTTTGACTTGGAGCATCATTTGATTTTGTATTATTTATGTGCTGTTATTTATAATCATTTTTCAATAAAAAGTACCAGGAATTGCCTTCGAATTGCTTCATTTGCATGTTTGATGAGTGTTGTGCACATAATAATATCATATTACAAGGCTCCCCAAGTCAATATTACTTGAATTCCTATCTCACGAGTTCTTGTCAAGTTTTGTGTTTGATGAGTGTTGTGCACAAAAGAATATCATATTACAAGGCTTCCCAAGTCAACACAAAAGATCAAACTTGGGGATGTCCAAGGCTCCCCAAGTCAATATTACAATAATTCTCAAGCAAATAAGCTTGGGGATGCCACATTAGGCATCTCACCTCTCTTTGTCAACAAATATCGGTTAGCCTATGTTGATGTAAAGCCCTGGATTTGTGCTACAATGATGCCATGTCACCACTGTTACTGTTGTTAATCACGTGTTAATCCAGCCCTATTCAAATTCAAATTCAAATTTAAAGTCAACATTCAATTTTGTCAAACATGAAAACAAAAATGTTCAAAGTGTGGCCAATAATCTCTGGATAATCGTCATGTTGAAACCACATTCCTATAAAGTGGTTAAATACCCTAAAATAAATAAAACAGTAGTAAAAACAAATTATTAAATGCCCTTTTTGAATTGTGAAATTTCAAATAATCTCAAACGACCGACAAACCTTATGCTACTGTCTGATATTGCATTTGCAATATTGGGCCATGTGGCATATCATTGGTTTGGTATTTTCGAACTAAAATTAGAGAAATAAATAAAAGAAAATCTAAAACAAAAATAAGATTAAAAAAGACCCCAGACCGGCCCAACTGGGCCCCCGCCCACCCGGGCCACTACTAGGGCGTCGGTGCCCCCCACCGCAGCCATCCCTCGCTCTCTCTCCCCCTCCCCGATCCAGATCGGATCGGGGCCGCCACCGTCACCACCGCGCCGCCACACCACCGCCGGACCCTCCCCGGACCCCTCCTCGCCTCCGTCGTCCCCTCCCCGAACCACCGTCACCGGTGCCGCCATCGTCGCCTCCCCGTCGCCCGCAACCCCGGCACCCTCGTCCTGCGCCGCCACCTTCCTGCGCCCACTGCCACCCTCTCCCCGCATCGATGAGCCTACGGGCTCCTCCCTCCCCTCCTCCTCCCCCACTGGCCGGAGCCGTCCCTCCTCTCACCCCCGCGTCTCCCTGCCGGCGCCCTGCTTGCCGCCCGCCGCCTGGCCGACGTGCCTCCACCAATGCGGCCTCGCGACCCCGCTGCGCCTCCCCCACCACAGCCCCGCGCAGGCCCCACTTCACCCCCTAGTCGCCGCACCCACGTCACCGCTCGCCGTCGCCGGCCATCGCCACCGCCGGCGATCCCCCCTCCCCGGTGCCCGTTGCCCTGGCCGGCCGTGTGCGCGCGTGTGGCTGTGCCCGCATGCGCACGTGGCTTGGCCACTGCCATGTGGGGATGAGCCCCCCACACCCTGTGACACATGGGGCCCACCCCCATTAAGCGTTAAAAAAATAATAATTAAAAAAATTGATAACAGATAATTAATTAATTAAATGTTAATTAGAAATTAATTAAGTAATTAATTAAATGGTTAAAAAGGATTAATTACATTAGTTAATTAATTTGTTAATTAATTAACATAATTAGAGAATGATAGATGGGTCCCACCCTCCGAATTAATTCTGATTAATGTTAATTAAACTTTCATAAACATGTGAGTATGACATGTGGGACCCACTGGTCAGTTTAACTAGTCAAACTAACCAGTTGACTGTTGATGTCATGATGACATCATGCTGATGTCATATATCCAATTATTGAATTAAAATAATCTATTTTAATTTCTGAATATCAATAAAACTTTAAAATTTAATATAAAATAATCCGTAAGTCAGATGAAAAAAATTTATACATGAAAGTTGATCAGAAAAATCCTACGAATCCGAATACGTAGTCTGTTCGTCCGCCGCATGCTCCTATCATAGAAAACATGGAACTTTTCCATTCGTTTCATCTGTCCGGTAGTAGCCCGAGACCCGGAAAATATCGTCAGATATTCTTCCGACCCGTCTACGACGTATAATACCACATTAGTTCATGCCTAGCAGTGCATATTGCCATGTCATGCATTGTGATCATATATGTGCTTTATATTTATTGTTTCTTTCCCCCTCTTCTCTCCGGTAGACCCCGAGACTGACGCTGCTACCGGGTACGACTACGCGCTTGACGATCAGGCCCTCGCCGCAGAGCAGCAAGGCAAGCAACCCCCCTTGAGCATTCCGATATCGCCTATTCCTTTCCCTCTTATTCTTGCAATAGATTTCTGCTATTGTATTAGTTAGTTCCTATTCTGATGTATAGCCTGTTTTTGATGATCTGCCACTATACATGCAACCATACCAACTGCTTAGTATAGGTTGGTTAATGAATCCCCAGTGACCCATTAGTTCCTATTGTATTAGTTAGTCCCAGTTGCCCCTGCTTCTTCATCGACGACCCGACGATTCACCGACTCTAAGACTCGGTCAACCGACCGACAAGCCAGACCCCTCACATCATCGCACTCCCCCTTAGTTGTATGACTCTACAGTGCTACTATCGAGTACCGAGGGTGACACCTCAAGAAGTACTCATGATGCTAGCCCTGTAGTCTAGCTAGTTGGTCGTGATTACCGAGGGTGATTCCTCCTTCACCATTCCCGACGATGTCTCTGTCGTACAACCCGTCAAGTATGGGACCCTCGAGGGTGATTCCTCTAAGTCCACCTTGGCGGTTACATCGAGCGGGGACCATTGAGGGTGTTTCCTTAGTTCCCGCCTTGATGTTTTATACACATAGTTACTATGACCTGGTTACAAAAACATGTTGGTGATGGGTCGCCCCTGACGGGTACCCACGGTTTGCTGATGTTGAGGCGTGGACTGGTGAGGGAGGCCTTTGCCACACATCCTCGAGACGGGGTGATGGGACGACACTTTATGGGCCGCGCTTGCCATGCATTAATAAAATGTTAATTGGTTGGGTATTTGATCTGAGTTGGTTGTTGACCTTTTACGCACTAAACCTTCACACGGGAGAAGTTATGGGTGCTCAGCGTCGTTGTATCAGCCGAAGCTCTTCGGACGTCAGCAATGGAGCGGCACGCGCCCGAGTGGTCCACAACGGCATCATGCTTGTTATAAGGGGTGCTAGGATTGACCTCGGCCGCCTTCACATCGTGCAGGAGTGCAAGGGCAAGTGGGCCCACGAACCTGCGTGCTTAGGAGTTAGACCGGTGGGCTGGCCTCTTCGTTGAGCCTAGGTGGGACGATGACATTTTGGATCCCGAGGCCAGGCATTACCCCGTAAAGTGTGTCCGTCCGAAGGTGATCAAGCGTGTTGGAAATGCGGTGCACCCCTGTAGGGATGAATTCATCTATTTGAATACCCATGTCCACGGTAACAGGATGACTTGGAGTTGTACCTTGACCTTATACAACTATAATTGTGATTTACTTTAAATGAATGTGGCTCTGGGATTGCTTCCTCGCAGGGAGTCAAGGAAGAATCTCTAGGCGTGGTTACTTAATAAAATTGCTACAATAATATGACTATATGTAAGTTACCAGTCTCCCCTCTTCTAATGCTGCCAGATGCTGAAGATGCTAGCCTTCAATAGGACTAGGCCTTCCCCCTATTCTTGCTTTCTACAGTTAGTCCAGATTTAACCGCTCCCCTTGGTAATGATGCATACTTAGCATAGTTCTGATGTCAGTCTTGCGAGTACTTTGGATGAGTACTCACCACTGCTTTGCTTTCTCTTTCCCCCTCGATTCGATTCGGCATTCAGACGATGGAGCCCAGGAGACGGAGTACGCTGGAGACGACTACTACACCATCGCAGGAGCCTACTACTACGTGGAGGCGGCCCCCGACCTGCAGTAGGATAGGAGGTTCCCAGGCAGGAGGCCTCGCCTTGTTCGGTCCGTTGTTATGTTTGTGCTAGCCTTCTTAAGGCAAAACTCGTTTAACTTATGTCTATACTCAGATATTATTTTCTTCCGCTGACTCGTGCTTGTCGAGCTTTGTATTCAAGCCCTCGAGGCCCCTGGCTTGTAATATGAAGCTATATGACTGTAATTTGCGTCTAGAGTTGTGTTGTGATATTGATTAATGAGTCTCTGATCTTGGTCATACGCATTGCGTGTATGTTTAGCATACGGTCAAAATTAGGGGGGCGTCACAAGTTGGTATCAGAGCCAACTGCCTATAGGTAGCCCCCTTTCCGACTCCTTGGCCGAAGTTGAGTCTAGTACTTGAAAAACTTTTACTCACATTGTTGTGTGGCTTATGGGCCCACATCTCAATTGGGTGGTATTAGGATCTTTTATTCCTCGTCTATAATCTGGGTTTTGATCTCTATTCTCTTTTGGGTTAAAGATTTTATTAACTCTAACTCTAGGTTCTTGTAACTACTTCTCCCGGAGAGCCCCTCAATTCAGATGATGGCTCGATTCATCAGAAGACTCCGAAGATACTCTCTGATGTTCTCTCGAGAACTTGTGCTCATCGCTTTTGCAATTCCCTTCCACCGTCAACCCCTATGGATGATTACATACTTTTGTTGCTCTTACATTCATATCCAGTTTGCCCTTGTTATTACAAGGTACATCGAATTATCTCATCAGAGATTCGTTCTTCCTTGGTTGATCATGTGTTTCTCAAAATTCTTTGAAACGCTATTCGATCTTCCGTAATCCTCAGTAGCCTTTTGCTCTTGACCTTTCTCACCTGCTTGCAATATGGTTAATTCCATATGTCTAGCAATATTAAGTAAATCCTTTGTGGTTTTCATTTGATTTTATTGATTCAACCTCTGTGTGAATGTACGCAGTCATCAGTTGTTTATCATAAATTATCCGTTGAGCTCAGATGTCTTTCCAAACATGAGTTGGTTCCCAACAAATCAACCTTGATTGATTGCCCATCTAAGTCCTTTCATCTTACTTGTATTTGATCGGAACATCTGTTTTCCGATACACCAATTTGGAAATTTTAATTCCTTTGTCTGTTTAAGCATTGATTTAATTGGATATTCTATAATCTGGTGCTTTGTATTCTTCTCCCTCTGATTGAGTACCGATATTCACATCAGGTCCTTTGTGGACCGCCAAAACCATTGTTGGATTATTATCCGACAATGTCCTTCCCCTTCAATTTTTCGTGATGTTATACATGATGCCATTGGTAAATTGTGTCCTCTCCCTCTGGTAAGTTGTATCCTATGCTTTTGTGAGTCATGCTCTGTTGTCAAGCATGTGTTAATTACTCTTGAAGTTTGTGGTATATGTTTCTAAGATACCCTGATGGGTTGAAACTATGCCCTCCTAAATTCATGTGAACCCCACAGTTTTCACGAGTCTTACTCTCCTGGTGTTTTGCCAGTTAAATTTTCAAAACTACAACTTCATCAAAGGCGAGGTGTGAATGGAAGGTGATGCATTGATGAAGTGGGAGTCGACCTTGAAACTTGTGTTCATGCCCATGGAAACGATGTTGATCTTATCATACAAGCTTCTCCTTTCATATAATATTGATCTTGTATCTTTGATCTTGTCCTTTGCAATCGTGGTTCTGACCATGTTTTTCTACTTTGATTTCATTCTCAGATGAGTTAAAGTGATTGTCCTCTACAGATCAATATGCTAGTCTAACCTCCATGCTGATCTACCTCCGAGTATTATCCCTGGTATCTTGATAAATAGCACGTAGCTTTAGAACTTCTTATGAGCTCCTCATTAACTATGATATTCATTGATTCTAGTTTCCTCGTGTTCTGAGTTGTTGGACAATCAAGGATATTGATATCTGAATCGAATATGCATTGCGATTTAACAACTCTTAGTAATTTTCTTTGGTTATGAGTTGTACTCGATCATGTCATCCCAAGCTGTTAGATGCTGAAGTCTGACTATATGCCTTGAATGCATTGAATGAGTCACCTCTTGAAGGGATTGAAAACATTCCATTTGTCCGGGATTTCCAACATGTCCTTCCAGAAGAGCTTCCATGGGTCCCTCCTGCTAGAGCTATCTAGTTTGTCATCGACTTAGTGCCAGGCACCACCCGTGTTACTAAGCGGCCATATAAGATGCCTCCACCTAAACTCCTTGAACTGAAACAAGAAATTGATGATTCGCTTCATCAAGGGTTCAATCGACCAAGTTCCTCTACTTAGGGAGCACCTTCTCTCTTGGTCAAGAAGAAAGATGGTACGAAAATGATTGGTCCAAGGTTACCGTCCCATCAACCAAGCCACAATTCAAAACAAATAGCCCCTTCCTCGGATCAATGATCTGTATGATCAACTTGCTAGTTCATCAATGTTTTCTAAACTCGACTTGAGGTTGGCTTACCATTAGATTCGGGTTCATGAAGAGCATATTCCCAAGACTGCATTTGTTACTCGCTATGGTTCAAACGAGTACACCGTCATGTCTTTTGGCTTAACCAATGCTCCTGCAACTTTCTCTCGCCTGCTGAATTATATATTCATGGATTACCTCGATAAATTTGTCGCGGTTTATCTAGATGATATCCTAGTTTACTCCAAGAATAAAGAAGAGCATGCTGAACATCTTCATCTTATGCTGGAGAAACTTCGAGAACATCAGCTATATGCCAAGTATTCCAAGTGTGAGTTCTGGATGGACAAAGTAACCTACCTTGGTCATGTGATCTCCAAGGATAGTATTGCGGTCAACCCTGAATGAGTTCATGCTATTCTTGTCTGGACTCCCCCGAAGAATGTCAAGCAAATCAGAAGTTTTGTTGGACTCGCTAGCTATTGTCGTCAATTCGTCGAGAACTTCTCCAAGATTGCAAGGCCCTTAACCAATCTGCTTCAAAAAGGTGTTAAATATGAGTGGACAGAAAAATGTCAGGAGAGCTTTCAGGCACTTAAAGACAAACTGACGTCTGCTCCAGTGTGTGTTCCTCCGGATACTCGGAAGGACTCCGTCATTTATTGTGATGCTGCATGTCAAGGAATGGGCTGTGTCCTAATGCAAGAATGCAGAGTGGTTGCTTATGCCTATCGTCAATTGCGTCCTTATGAAGAGAACTACCCAGTTCATGACCTTGAACTTGCTGCAGTAATTCACGCACTGAAAGAGTGGCGACAGTACCTTATTGGTAATCTTTGCGAGGTCTACACCGATCCCCAAGGTCTGAAGTATCCTGATACCAACTAGATCTGAATCTCGGACAGATATGAGGGTTGGAACATTATCAAGAATTATAACTTTGGCCTTTATTACTCGGTCAGGTGATGTTGTAGCTAGCACACCTGGCCGGATGACCTATTGATATAATGCTTTGTTCAGCAAGGATTACCATTCTTCCATGGGGAAATTATAAGACTTATTTTATAAATTGTTCCTCCTGGATCATTTTTGTATCCAAACTCCATCCTTTACTCGAAACACCATATCATTGCTATCCCGAAGCATGGATGCGGTATATCGATCATCAGAAGGAATAATGTAAGTTTAGTGCTAATTGTTTCTTGAGCAATCATTCAAACCCTGTTGTATGGGCATGTCATGGATTTTCCTCGCCCCTTTTACCTAAATGGTTATCTACTTGCTATTTTGTCATGTGTATCGTGCTCTGTTTGTCTTTGGGAAAGGTATACTCAAATACTTATGTATAAACACATTTCCTTTTCCATTGGTCTGTTTACCCCGTTCTTGTAATCTAACTTATCTAAACAGTGGTAATCCCCTGATTTGGTAAACACCTCGGTGATCAACTCTGTCAGTAAGACCCTGTTACTATTGTTGATAACATTCCGGTAACCACCGTTGGACAAGAACTTTGCCTATTGGTCCGCCTCATTTGTACGAGCAGGAAAATGGTTCTATTTGTCCCTCGCCCTTGGTACCAACGTTGTTGCCAACATATATGACCAACGATCCTCTGACACGCTTCTTTCATGACCGTGCAAGTTGGCACCGCTCTTCCTACTCTTAACCCGCCTGGCGGGCCCATAACCCAAAGTTCCACATGATCGAAACCTGGCTCTCTTATACATCCTTAAATCCAAAGTTTTGTTGAACTTGGCTTCCTATGTAAATCCCGAGCCACCATCCAAGGTAATGACGCTATTCTTGTCGTCATTGACCGACTTTCCAAAGTTGCACATTTTCTAGCCGTTGAAGAGACGATCACTGCTAGTCAGCTCGCAACTCTCTACATGTCCAGAGTTGTTCCACTCCACGGTATTCCGTTGGTGATTAGTTCAGACCGTGGCAGCTTATCCACTTCGAGATTTTGGGAAAAATTCCAAGAAGCTATGGGAACTCATTTGTTATTCAACACCGCTTTTCACCCTCAATCCCAGGGACAAGTTGAAAGAGTCAATCAGATTCTCGAAGACATGCTTCGAGCTTGTGTCATTTCTTTTGGCAAGAAATGGGAGGAATCTCTCCCGTATGGTGAGTTATCCTGCAACAATAGCTATAAAGCTAGTGTGGAGATGGATCCCTTTGAAGTGTTATATGGATGAAAGTGTCGGACTCCTATGAATTGGTCAAAAACTGGGGAACGTACACTTGTCAGTCCGAATATTATCCAACATGCCAAAGATCAAGTCCGTATTATTCATGCAAATCTGAAGGCTACTCAGTCTCGTTAGAAGAGTCAGTATGACCATCATCAGAAGGATATGGTATATCAACCTGACGAAAAGGCTTATCTTCGAGTCACGCCAATGAGATGTACACACCGTTTAGGAATCAAGGGCAAGCTGGCTCCTCGATATATTGGTCGTTTCACAGTTCTCGAAAGGCATGGTAAAGTGGCATATCAACTGGAACTACCGCCAAACCTTTCTCAGGTTCATGATGTGTTCCATGTGTCATAGCTTCATCGCTGCGTCAAGGATCCTATCCGAGCAGTGGGTCATGATATGCTTGAACTGCAACAAGACCTTTCTTACAAAGAGCAACCGGTCCGCATTCTTGATGAAACGGAATGTCTGACTCGTCAGAAGGTTACCAAGTTCTTCAAAGTGCAGCGGGCAAATCATTCTGAAGGTGAAGCCACTTGGGAACGCGAAGATCATCTTCGTGCCGAATACCCCGGGCTCTTTCCTTCTACTTCTTAATTCTCGGGACGAGAATTCTTTTTAGTAGGGGAGAATTGTAACGCCCTGGATTTGTGCTATAGTGATCTCTGGAATTAAGCTATAGTAATCCTATGCTAATGATGCCATGTCACCACTGTTACTGTTGTTAATCACGTGTTAATACAGCCCTATTCAAATTTAAATTCAAATTTGAAGTCAAGATTCAATTTTGTTAAACATGAAAAAAAATGTTCAAAGTGTGGCGAATAATCTCTGGATAATTGTCATGTTGAAACCACATTCCTATAAAGTGGTTAAATACCCTAAAATAAATAAAACAGTAGTAAAACAAATTATTAAATTCCCTTTTTGCATTGTGAAATTTCAAATAATCTCAAACGACCAGCAAACCTTATGCTACTGTCTGATATTGCATTTGCAATATTGGGCCACGCGGCATATCATTGGTTTGGTATTTTCTAACTAAAATTAGAGAAATAAATAAAAGAAAGTCTAAAACAAAAATAAGATTAAAAAAAGACACCGGACCGGCCCAAGTTGGCCCTAGCCCAGCTAGCCGGCCCACCCAGGCCACTACTAGGGCGTCGGTGCCCCCATAGACAGCCATCCTCTCTCCACTTGCCCCCACCTCGCTCTCTCTCCCCCTCCCTGATCCAGATCAGATCAGGGCCGATGCCATCGCCACCACACCGCCACGACGACGCCGTCCCCTCCCCGGCCTCCTTCTTGCCTCCGCCGTCCCCTCCCCGACCAATCGTCACCGGCGTCGCCATCGTTGCCTCCCCGTTGCCCGCAACCTCGGCGCCCTCGTCCTATGCGGCCACCTCCCCGCGCCCACTGCAACCCTCTCTTCGTGTCGGTGAGCCTACGGGTTCCTCCCTCCCCTCCTCCTCCCCCACTGGCCGGAGCCATCCCTCCACTCACCCCCCCGTCTCCCTGCGGGCGCCCTGCTCGCCGCCCGCCGCCTGGTCGCCGTGCCTCCACCGATGCAGCCCCGCGACCCCGCGCATGACCCCGCTACGCCTCCTCCACCGCAGCCCCGCGCCGGCCCCTCTCCACCCCCTAGTCGCCGCACCCGCGTTGCCGCTCGCCGTCGCCACTGTTAGTGAGCCCCCTCCCCGGTGCCCGTTGCCCTGGCCGGCCATGTGCGTGCGTGTGGCTGTGCCCGCGTGCGCACATGGCTTGGCCATTACCATGTGAGGGTGAGCCCCCACACCCTATGACCGATGGGGCCCACCCCCATTAAACGTTAAAAAAGAATAATGAAAAATAAAATAATAAAGTTTGATAATAGATAATTAATTAATTAAATGTTAATTAGAAATTAATTAGTTAATTAAGTAATTAATTAGAAGTTAATTAGTTAATTAATTAAATAAATGGTTAAAAATGATTAATTATATCAGTTAATTAATTTTGTTAATTAATTAACATAATTAGAGAATGATAGGTGGGTCCCACCCCCCTAATTAATTCTAATTAATGTTAATTAAACTTTCATAAACATGTTAGTATGACATGTGGGACCCACCGATCAGTTTGACTAGTCAAACTAACTAGTTGTCTGTTGATGTCATGATGACATCATGCTGATATCATATATCCAATTATTGAATTAAAACAATCTATTTTAATTTCTGAATATCAATAAAACTTTAAAAATTAATATAAAATAATCCGTAAGTCAGATGAAAATATTTTATACATGAAAGCTGATCAAAAAAATCCTACGAATTCGAATACGCAGTCTGTTCGTCCGCCGCGTGGTCCTAGCATAGAAAACATGGAACTTTCCCATCAGTTTCATCTGTCCGGTAGTAGCCCGAGACTCGGAAAATATCATTAGATATTCTTCCGACCCGTCTGCGACATATAATATTGCGTTAGTGCATGCCTAGCCCTGCATATTGCCATGTTATGTGATCGCATCTGTGCTTTATATTTATTGTTTCTTCCCCCTCTTCTCTCCGGTAGACAACGAGACTAACGCTGCTCCTGGGTACGACTACGCGCCTCATGATCAGGCCCTTGTCGCAGAGAAGCAAGGCAAGCAACCCCCCTTGAGCATTCTGATATCGCCTATTCCTTTTCCTCTTATTCTTGCATTATATTTCTTCTATTGTATTAGTTAGCTCCTATTCTGATGCATAGCCTATTTTTGATGAACTGCTACTATACATGCAACCATACCAACTTCTTAGTATAGGTTGGTTAATGAATCCCCAGTGAACTCTTAGTCCGAGTTGCCCCTGCTTCTTCATCGACGGCCCGACCGACAAGCCAGACCCCTCACATCACCAAACTCCCCCTTAGTTGTACTACTCCGTAGTGCTACTATCGAGTACCGAGGGTGACACCTCATGAAGTACTCATGATGCTAGCCCTGTAGTGTAGCTAGACTGTCGTGGTTATTGAGGGTGATTCCTCCTTCACCATTCCCCACGATGTCTCTGTCGTACAACCCCTCAAGTATGGGACCCTCGAGGGTGATTGCTCTAAGTCCACCTTGGCGGTTACATCGAGCGGAGATCATTGAGGGTGATTCCTCAGTTCCCGCCTAGATTTTTTATACACACAATTACTATGACCTGGTTCCAGAAACATGTTGGTGATGGGTCGTCCCTTAGGGGTACCCATGGTTTGTTGATATTGAGGCATGGACTGGCGAGAGAGGCCTTTGCCACACATCCTCGAGACGGGATGACGGGACCGCACTTTATGGGTCGCGCTTGCCCCACATTAATAAAATGCTAATGTGTTGGGTATTTGATCTGAGTTGGTCGTTGACCTTTTACACACTAAACCTTCACGTGGGAGAAGTTATGGGTGCTCAGCGTCTCGCGCCTGAGTGGTATGCAACGGCATCACGCTTGTTATAAGGGGTGCTAGGACTGACCTCGGCCGCCTTCGCATCGTGCAGGAGTGCAAGGGCAAGTGGGCCCACGAACCTGCGCGCTTAGGATTTAGACCGGCGGGCTGGCCTCTTCGTTGAGCCTAGGTGGGGCGACAACGTTTTGGATCCCGAGGCCGGGCATTACCCCGGAAAGTGTGTCCGGTCGGAGGTGATCAAGCATGTTGGAAATGCGATGCACCCCTGCAGGGATGAATTCATCTATTCGAATAGCCGTGTCCATGGTAACAAGACGACTTGGAGTTGTACCCTGACCTTATACAACTATAATTATGATTTACTTTAAATGATTGTGGCTCTGGGATTGCTTCCTCACAGGGAGTCGAGAAAGAATCTCTGGGCGTGGTTACTTAATAAAATTGCTACAATAATATGACTATATGTAAGTTACCAGTCTCCTCTCTTCTAATGTTGCAAGATGCTGAAGATGCTAGCCTTTGATAGGACAAGGCCTTCCCCCTATTCCTGCTTTCTGCAATCAGTCCAGATTTAACCCCTCCCCTTGGTAATGATGCATACTTAGCATAGTTCTCATGTCAGTCTTGCGAGTACTTTGGATGAGTACTCACCACTGCTTTGCTTTCTCTTTCCCCGTCGATTTGATTCTGCATTCAGACGATGGAGCTGAGGAGATGGAGTACGCCGGAGATGACCACTACACCACCACAGGAGCCTACTACTACATGGAGGCGGCCCCCGACCAGCAGTAGGATAGAAGGTTCCCATGTAGGAGGCATTTCCTCGTTTGATCCATTGTTATGTTTGTGCTAGCCTTCTTAAGGCAAAACTCGTTTAACTTATGTCTGTACTCAGATATTATTTGCTTTCGCTGAGTCATGCTTGTCGAGCTTTGTATTCGAGCCCTCGAGGCCCCTGGCTTGTAATATGAAGCTGTATGACTGTAATTTGTGTCTAGAGTTGTGTTGTGATATTGATTAATGAGTCCCTGATCTTGGTCGTACGCATTACATGTATGTTTAGCGTACGGTCGAAATTGGGGGAGTCACAATTGAGCCTGTGTTTTTATTCCTTCGCATGATATGTGATATTCTTGGAGTGTGTTTTTGTTTTGTTTATTGTTTTAAATAAATATCATATTTGAAATCTTTATTGAGAGAGAGAGTCTTCACATATGTACTTAATTGTTTAACTACTCGTTGATCTTCATTTAGATCTTTTGAGAGTAGTTCGTTGTTTACTCTTGTGCTTCACTTGTATCCTAAGAGTAAATTGTGAATGAATTGAATATCATAAATATAAAATTATCCATGTGCTTTATAGTAGTTTCCCATTTGGTTTAGAAAGTAAAATCTATTGAACTATGAAAAACATAGTATTGGTCTTACAAGCAATTCATGAATGATTAGTATAAGGAACATAACTTCACATACAAATATATTATGTTGGACATATTTTATGATTGTGAATACTCATTAGTTATTTTCAACCTTGGTCAAATTAGTTAAAGTATGACAAGTAAGAAAACATAATGAGTTATGTTTGCGTATATTTGCATAGAAGTTCTTTTGTTATGGATCCTTCAACATGTGGTGCTTGTTTAGAACCCTTTGCTAGCCAAAACTTCGTACTAAGTAGAGATACTACTTGTGCATCCAGAATCCCCAAGCCAAGTTTCTTTAATGAGAGTTCACCATACCTACCTACACATGATATTTGACTACCATTCCAAGTAAATTTGTATGTGCGATCTCTAAAACCTTCAAATAAACATCTATTTTATGTGCCCGTACTCCTCATGGAGTTACGGGGCGGTCAATATCTTCCATGCTAAGTGTGTTTAACTCACAATGTGTGTTTATTCACTTGTCATTGCATGAGGGAGACTGATAAAAAGGGATACACATTCCTAAATAATACAAAAAAATAAACAAAATACCCCCTAAAAAGTTGATTGTTTCAAGGCCACCCATGGATTCAGTCAGCCATGGAATGTGTTTGAACGGTGGAGGGGGAGTAAAATTTCAATTCTGTTTAGGAACCACCATTAGTGTGTTTATCATGGAAGATATTAAAATCCTTTGTCGTAACATTAATAGTAAAGACACACTAAGGGAGTCCTGGACTAGGGGGTCCCAGCCGAGGTCGGCTAGTTGTTGGGCCGGGCTGGGGGCCCACCCAAGAGGAAGGACTTAGAAGGCTCTCATACGGGGCTTGTGCATCTAGGATTCTGCCGAAGACTTGACGTGCGCTCCAAGGGACTGGGATTCTATTCAGCGATAGTGCATAAGTGATAACCGACATTCGTGTAACCCTAGATACCCCTAGTGCCTATATAAACTTTGGGGTTTAGTCGTTAGAGGATATTCATACACAACATCATACCCATAGGGGATAGACCACAAATCTGCTATCTCGAGGTAGATAAACTCTATAATCTCTGAAATATCAATACAAAAAGAGCAAGACATATGGTTTTACCTCCATTAAGAGGTCCCGAACTTGGGTAAGAGCCTTGTGTTCTTCGTCTCCTGTTACCATCTCTCCGATATCACATCTTGGGGGGGGGGGCGACCCGAGATTTGCCGGTTTTGACACTGACATTAGTTTTAACTGAGAGCCTATTGTGTGATGATCGGGATTGATGGCTTCCCTGATCGATGATTTGAACCACTTTGAGGCCTTGATCGTCCCAACAACCTTCTTCGATGGGTCATCTGAGAGAACGGTGTACCCTGAGATGCTCTCCCCCGCAAGGGCGGTCTCATCTAGGGTATCTCGCTCCTTCAAACTATTTGGCCAATGGTTCCTTCTCTCAAGAAACCTCAGATCTGAACTCCCCATTGAGGAATGAACACCGAACTAATACGATAAGGAGCAGGGTGCCTTGGACTTTGAGACAAAACCCACATAACCTTCCTACAACAAACAAGGTGTCATGATAGAGTCCCCTTTGATCAGGTTGGAAAATTTGTTCCCACCCACCCCCACATCGGATACTGCCCTGAAAGTTTGGGACCTACAGATGTCTGGGATATCATCTACATAAAACAACAAGTCGGGGAGACCGTCCAGAAATTCCGGTATAGTTTTCTATCTATCAAAACCAAATAACTACTTGTCAGGACTCCAAACTGCTCACCGCCTTCTTCCACAACTGTGGCGATGCAGGGGTGCTAAATGCCCGTGTTCGGTGTCGTATTCATACGTTCGCCGAACTCTCCGACTTAGTAACATAAGTATGCGTCATGGAGGATGCTTGGCAATCCGAGCAACATAACAAATTCGATGAATGTGTATCCCGCTATTCAGCCCAAGAGCCGCTACTTGTAGGCGACCTGCATTAATCGCACCATCGCCAAAAAATAAGAAAACAGGGACGCAAAGCACCCTTGACAGACTGCTGGATAGACCATTCCACATACATGCAACACCACTAAACCCCAACCCAACTCACAACCTTCACATTTGTTGGGTCGTGAGGCAGGTAGCCAAACACGATGAATCTCTTCTCACGCGTAATAGCACTAGCAGCCACCCAACAAACAGCTCGGACGAAGCCGAAGTAATCATAATCTATCAAACATAAAAATTGGGCAATCAGCGAAAACATGCTCTACGGGAATTATGCACGCCTAAGATTGAAGCACCATCGACCACGTGGTTAGACATGCCAATCACTTTCAAACAAGCTGATCTGCCGACGGGTGACCTTAGTCGATGCCTAGCTGCCTTGGTTTTGGATCAAATAATAGATCGATGTCGCCTACATAAAGTTTTTATGGATGGTGGTACCAGCCTAAACCTCATCTATCAGGGAAGGCTCGAGAAAATGGAATTGGATACAACTTGCATTAGACGAAGCTCCACCATGTTCCGAGTTCCTCGGTAAAGGAGCACACTACATGGGTGAAGTCACCCTCGATGTGGTCTTTGGCACTCCTGAGGATTTGACGTTCCACATCATGGCTATCACACCCTCCTTCGTCGAGAAGCATTTGCAAAATTTCATGCCGTACCTAACTATGGCTGCATGAAGCTTAAGATGGCAGGTCCTAATGGAGTAATCACCATTGCCAGCAACCCAGACATGGCGCTTCGGGCTAAAAATAAAACAACCTCCGTTGTGCTAGAATTTTTGGCGGAGGCCTTGGTAGCCGAAGAGTTAACAAAACTTCGGGCCACAATCGACATAGATGATGTCATCCTAGACAAACACTCCAAATCAACGTCATTCAAGCTAGCAGACGAGATTGTAAAGTTTCAAGTACACCCTACTTATCCAAATAAAACAACGTCCATCAAAGAAAAGCTTGATCCGAAAATCGACGAGGCACACAAAAACTTCCATAGCGAAAATTGGGATTTCTTTGCGTGGCACCCCTCAGATATGCCAGGAATCCCAACCAACGTAGCTGAGCATAGCTTGAATCTCATAAAGGGGTTTAAACCAGTCAAGCAAGCACTACGACAGTTCTTTGAGCCCAAACCACAGGCCATGGGAAAGGAACTAGCCTAATTGTTCGAAGCCAGATTTATTCGAGATATCAAACACCCCGATTGGCTGGCAAACCTCGTAATGGTTCCAAAGAAAGACAAATCCTCGTAATGGACCCTTTCCCACTGTCGTGCATAGACCAGATAATCGATGCAACTGCGGGATATGATTCCCCTTGCTTCCCGGATGCATATTCGGGGTACCATGATACATCTCTAGCTTATCAGTAATTTATGAAGTCTTCATGCCATATTTGCCTATATTTACAATACCTTTATATGGTTTTGATGCACTTTATATGATTTATTTTGAACTAACTGAGACTGTTGCTGTTTTTAGCAGAATTACCATGGTGTTGTTTTTGTGTGGAAAATAAAAGTTCTTGGAATCGCTCGAAACTTTTTTATGATTTTTTCTGGAGAAAATAATAAATATTGGAGCGAGGAACCACTCGAGGGGAGCCACTTGTGGGCCACAAGCGCTCCCACCCCCTGGGCACGCCCTGTTAGCTTGTGGGGCCCACATGGCTCCGATTGACGTGATTCCAACACTGAAAATTCCTATTAATCCATAAACGCTTGAAAGTTAACCTAGAACTTCTGCTCCGCCGTCACAAGCATCTGTACTGAAGAAAACTCATCCAGAGCCTTGTTTTGACACCCTGCCGGAGGGGGCAATCAGCATCGGAAGTCATCTTCATCATCCCGGCTGTGTCCATGATGAGGAGGGAGTAGTTCACCCTCAGGGCTGAGGGTATGTATGAGTATCTATGTGTTTGATCTCTCTCTCTCTCTCTCTCTCGTGTTCTTGAGATGTCACGATCTTGATGTATCACGAGCTTTGCTAATATAGTTGGATCACACTTTGTTCTTCCCTTGCAATCTTGTTGTGATGAAGTGAATCTTTCCCTTTGAGATCTCATTACATTGGATTGAATATTGGATTTGAGTCACTTGATGTATGTCCTGGATGTGGATACCCTGGTGAAAATTGGGTGTTCTATTGATTCACTTGGTATGTGTTTTGATACTCAACTTGCACATTCCCGTGGTGACAACGGGGTAATCTATGCATATGGGTCGATACATGTTCTTGTTCTACTTTCTCCAATATAAATCTTGGGGTACTCTTTGAAGTTCTTTGTGTTGGATTGAACATCATGAATCTGAAATTGTTTGATGCATGTTGAATAATTAACCGATGGATACTTGAGGTGACATTGGAGTATCTAGGTGACATTACGGTTGATTGATGTGTATCATAGGTGTTATTCTAGTATGAACTCTAGGGGCTTTTGTGACATGTATAGTAATAGCTCAATAGATTGGTCGGAAAGAATATCTTTGAGGTGGTTCTACTACCTACAACAATTCATCTTATGTTCTCCGCTAGATATGAACTTTGGAGTGATTCTTTGTCGCATCTTGAGGGATGATCATATGATTCTATTATGTTAGCTGATGTGATTTGAGGCCGTGTCTTTATTTCCCCAAAGAGGAAGGGATGATGCAGCACCAAGGTTATCAAACGAGTAGGAGAACCAAGCAACACTATGTAAATGGTACCTGCACACAAAGAACAAATACTTGCAACCCGACGCGTAAGAGATGTTGTAAATCTCTCCATGGTAAAATATAGATTGGTTTGTATGAGATTGGAGAAATACATCGCACAAGAACACAAAATAAAAGATGCAAATAAAAACTGCAAGTATACGTCTCCAACGTATCTATAATTTTTGCTTGTTCCATGATGTTATATTATCAATCTTGTATGTTTCACAATCATTTCATAGCAACTTTATATCATTTTTTGGGACTAACCTATTGTCATAATGCCAAAGTGCCAGTTGCTATTTTTGCTTGTTTTTTTACTTTGCAGAAAATCAGTACCAAACGTCCTGAATTTTTTTGGAGATTTTCTTGGACCAGAAGACACCAGATGGACCAAAACACCTGCTGGAGAGGAGGCCTGAGGTGGGGAACACCCACCAGGGCGTGCCAAAGGCCCCTGGCACAGCCTGATGGGTGGTGCCCACCTCGGGACCCTCCCTCCATCGACTATCGACCCTATAAATTCACAAATATTTGGAAAACCCTAGGGGAGTCGACGAAACACAATTCCAGCCGCCGCAAGTTCCAGAACCTCGAGATCCAATCTAACACCATCACGAGGGGGGGGTCATCATCATCATAGGCACCTCTCCGATGATGCATGAGTAGTCCACCATAGACCTACAAGTCCGTAGGAAATATCTAGATGGCTTCCTCTCTCTCTCTCTCTTATGATTCTCAATACAATGGTCTCTTGGAGATCTATTTGATGTAATAACTTTTGCGGTGTGTTTGTTGGGATCCGATGAATTTTGATTTCATGATCAGTTTCTATCCATGAATATGATTTGAGTCTTCTTTGATCTCTCATTTGCATGATTACTTATAGCCTTGTATTTCTTCTTTGATTCTTTGGTTTAGTTAGGCCGACTAGATCGATTCTTCTTGCCATGGCAAGAGATGCTTTGTGATGGGTTCGATCTTGCAGTGTTCTTTCCCAATGACAGAAGGGGCAGCAAGGCAGACATGTATCGTCGCCATTAAGGATAACAAGATGGGGTCTATTCCTACATGAATAGATCATGTCTACATCATGGCACCGTTGTTATTGCATTACTTCGTTTTCCCATGAACTTAGTACACTAGATGCATGATGGATAACGGTCGATGTGTGGAGTAATAGAAGTAGATGCAGAACCGTTTCGGTCTACTTGTCTTGAAGCGATGACTAAATAATGATCATTGCCTGGATATCATCATGATTATTTGATCTTCTATCAATTGCCCAACAGTAATTTGTTCACCCACCGTGTGCTATACTCATGAGAGAAGCCACTATAGAAACTAATCATGAACTCAAAATTCATCGGATCCCAGCAAACACACCGCAAAATTCATTACATCAAATAGATCTCCAAGAGATCATTGTATTGAAAATCATAAGAGAGAGAGAGAGAGGAAGCCATCTAGATACTACCTACGAACTCGTAGGTCTATGGTGGACTACTCACGCATCATCGGAGAGGCACCTATGATGAAGATGAACCCCTCCGTGATGGTGTTAGCTTGGATCTCATGGTTCTGGAACTTGCGGCAGCTGGAATTGTGTTTCGTTGACTCCTCTAAGGTTTCTGGAATTTCTGAGGGTTTATAGAGCTGAGAGGCGGTGGAGCAGACTCCCATGGGCCCCACAACCCACCAGGGTGCGCCTGGGTCCTCTAGCGTGCCCTTGTGTCTTGTGGGTTGATACGTCTCCAACGTATCTACTTTTACTAACACTTTTGCTCTTGTTTTGGACTCTAATTTGCATGATTTGAATGAAACTAACCCAGACTGACGCTGTTTTCAGCAAAACTACCATGGTGTTGTTTTTGTGAAGAAATAAAAGTTCTCGAATGGAACACATTTTTTTGGAGATTTTTTTTGGAATATTGAAGGAATTATGGAGCCAGAAGCTACCTAAGAGGGGGCTAAGGGTGCCCACACTCCACCAGGGCGTTCCAGGCCCCCCTGGCGTGGTCTGGATGAGGGTGGACACCTCGTGGGTCCCCCGACCCTAATTCCAATGCTATAAATTCACAATTATTCGGGAAAAATCAGAGAGAAGGTTTTAGCTCATTTCACGATACGGAGTCGCCGCCACCTCCTATTCTTCATCGGGAGGCCAGATCTAGAGTCCGTTTGGGGCTCCGGAGAGGGGCATCTTCGGTCTTCGTCATCATCAACCCTTATCCATGGCCAATTCCATGATGCTCCCCACCGGGAGTGAGTAATTCCTTCGTAGGCTTGCTGGTGGACCAGGAGTTGGATGAGATTCATCATGTAATCGAGTTAGTTTTGTTAGGCTTGATCCCTAGTATCCACTATGTTCTAGGATTGATGTTGCTATGACTTTGCCATGCTTAATGCTTGTCACTAGGGCCAGGGTGACATGATTTAAGATCTGAACCGTTTATGTTATCATCATTATATCTATGTTCTTGATCCGATCTTTCCTAGTCATATGCACCTATTACGTGTTATGATCCGTTAACCCCATAGTGACAATATTTGGGATACTTCACGGTGATGACCGTAGTTTGAGGAGTTCATGTATTCACTAAGTGCTAATGCTTTGTCCCGGTTCTCTATTAAAAGGAAGCCTAAAGATCCCTTAGTTTCCTTGTGGACTCCGCTTCCACGGGAGGGTAGGACAAAAGATGTCATCCAAGTTCTTTTCCATAAGCATGTATGACTTTATACGGAATACATGCCTACATTACATTGAGGAACTGGAGCTAGTTCTGTGTTGCCCTAGGTTATGACTGTTATATGATGAATATCATCCAAAGAATACTCAGATCTAGTGCCTACGATCTTTTCACATATTGTTCTTGCTAAGTTACTACTGTTGCTGCTACTGTTACACTTTCTACAAAATCACTGTTGCTATTGTTACCGCTACTATCACCACTGCTATCAAACTATCATATTACTGTGCCATAGATCACTCTATTGTAGATATTTATCTCTAGGTGTGGTTGAATTGACAACTCAACTGCTAATACTCTCAAATACTCTTTGGCTCCCCTTGTGTCGAATCTATAAATTTGGGTTGAATACTCTACCCTCGAAAATTATTCCGATCCCCTATACTTGTGGGTCATCAAGACCTTTTCTGGTGCTGTTGCCGAGGAGCATAGCTATATTTGTTGAGTCACTTGGGATTTATATCATTTGATCACTATGAAGAATCTGAAGGATACTAAAACCAATATTTTTTCCTCTAAGACGAGGGGAGGTAAGGAACTGCCATCACACTCTACACTTGATTCACCTTCTGTTATGAGTAAGTTTGCAACACGACCACATGCTATTAATCCTGATATTGATGATGGTACTTCTAATATGAATGATGTTTATGATGATGCTAGTACCATGCTTGATGAAGCTGTGCCATTAAGTGAATTCCTTGATGAAAAAATTGCTAGAGCTAAGGAGAATGAAATTATTGAAACTGTTGAATCTGCTGAAACTAATGAGAACTTTGAAATTGATGATTATGAAACACACAATAGGCCTAGCTATTCTAGATTTGAAATGCCTAAGATACCCGAAGGTTATGCTTTAGATGGAGAAATAGCTAGAGAGTTTCTTGCTTGTAAGAATAGAAATGATGTTAAGAAATTACTATGCAAGTATAAGGAAAATACTTTGAATGCTAAAATGAAATGTTATCCTAAGTTTGCTACTTCACCTATCTTTGTTACCGACAAGGATTATGAATTCTCTGTCGATCCAGACTTAATTACTTTGGTTGAATCTGATCCTATTCATGGCTATGAAACTGAAACTATCGTAGCACACCTTACTAAGTTGAATGATATAGCCACCCTATTTGCTCATGATGAGAAGATTTGCTACTGTTATATTCTTAAACTATTCCCGTTCTCATTAAAGGGTGATGCTAAGATATGGTACACTATTCTTATTCCTAGTTGTGTAAGTAGTCTCTAGGATATGATTTACTACTTCTCTCGAAAATATTTTCCTGCTCATAAGAAACATGCTGCCTTATGGAAAATATTTAACTTTGTGCAAATTGAAGAAGAGGTACCCCACAAGCTTGGGGGAGGCTGCTTTCTCTGATCATCCTCTTAAGAAACATGAAATACTTGATATCTTCTATAATGGACTAACAGATGCTTCTTGGGAATGAACTGTTGAACAAGCTGAGGAACTATTGAATAATATATTCAAGAACTATGATGATTGGACTCTCCCCGGACCACCAATTGAACCCACTCGAAAGAAAAGGGATATCTTATTTCTCAGTCCTGAAGATATGGAAGATGCAAAGAAATTTATGAAAGGAAAAGGTATTAAGGCCGAGGATGTTAAGAATTTACCACCTATTGAAGAGATACATGGACTCAACACACCACCACCTCCATAGGTGGTAGAGGTAAATTCTTTATTAAAGTTTGATGAAGGTGATATCCCTTATAATAAACATCCTAGTCAATGCTTATATGAGTTTGATAACTAAATTATGAAACAATAGCACTTCAATGCAAATGTTCCGAAACACTTGAAATATAATTCTGATATGATTGCTCGCTTGAGTGACTTGTTATTTAGAGTCAGTAGTGATGTTAGAGGTGTAGGAAAACATGCCTCTATGGTTCAAACTCAGTTAGAACAAAGTTGCTAAATCTCAAAGAGAATTGCTTGATGAAATGAATAATAATATGAATGGTTATGCTATTAGAGTAGTAACTAGAGGAGGTAGAATGACCCAAGAACCTCTTTATCTCGAGGGTCATCCTAAAATAATTGAACAAGAATCTCAAGGAATTAATGCTGATACACCTAGTACTTATATGAAGAAAAAGAAAAAGAAAAATGATAGGACTTTGCATGCTTCTAGTGAAACTGAGATAGAAAACGCCTTGATGATACTAATGATGTTTCTATTTATGATGCCGAAACTCAATCTCGTAATCAACATCCACCTAGTGATAATGATAATGATAGTGATGTTCATGAGGATACTCAACCTAGAAATGATAAAGTACCAGATAATGATGTAGAGATAAAACCTGCTGCTGACCTAGATAACCCCAACCTAAAAATAAGCGATATGATAAAAATGAATTTGTGGCTAGAAAACATGGTAAACAAAGATAACCATGGGTTCAGAAACCCGTGCCTTTACCACCTAAACCATCTAAGAAAAAGGATGATGAGGAATTTGAACACTTTGTTGAAATGATTAGGCCAGTTGTTTTGCGTACCCACTTAATGGATATCTTAAATATGCCTCCTTATGCGAAGTACATGAAAGACATCATCACTAATAAAAGGAAGATACTTGAAGTAGAAATCTCCACCATGCTTGCTAATTATTCTTTTAAGGATGGAGTAACTAAAAGACTTGGAGATCCTGGGATACCAACTATACCTTGCACCATTAAGAGAAATTATGTCAAAACTGCTTTGTGTGATTTAGGAGCTGCTGTTAGTGTCATGTCTTTCTCTTTATATAAAAGACTTGATTTGAATAAATTCACACCTACTGAAATATCATTGCAAATGGCTGACAAATCAAAAGACATACCTATCGGTATTTGTGAGGATGTGCCCATTGTTGTTGCAAATGTTACTATCTTAACGGACTTTTTTATTCTTGAGATGCTCGAGGATGAAAATATGTCAATTATCCTTGGTAGACCCTTTTTTCAATACTGCAAGGGCTTTTATTGATTGCAATAAAAGCGAGGTCACTTTTCATATCAATGGTAATGAGCATACAGTGCAATTTTTGGAAAAAACAATTCCAAGTACATGGTGTGAATGCTATTGAAAACTATTTGACACTCATTATTGGAAGCTTTCAATTACCTCTACCTACTCTCAAAAACAAATATGATATCATTATGGTTGGGGATATGCCTATCCCCGTTGAGGTAACCTAGTGTTATATGAAAGTTCTTCGGTTTCATGCTAACTGAAAGTGGTTGTTAATAAGACTTGATCAACCTTATTAATGAATCATTTTCGAGAGGTATGAAGTTGATGAATTTAGTAGACACAACCCTCAGTACCCACTTTTAGTTTTCTATTTTCCTAGTAAATAAAACAAAATGCCATGTTTATCCAGTTTTCTGTTTTTCCCGTGCAATAAGAAATGACCCAAAAATAAAAATTCTTAGAATGCCCTGAAATTTGATATGAATTTCTGAGAGAAAGAACACCAGAGGGGGTGTTGTTGGGTAAGGTTGCATGGGAAACAAAAAATTTCCAACGCACACGTAAGATCTATCCATGGTGATGAGCATCTATGAGGGGGAGAGTGGATCTACATACCCTTGTAGATCACTAAGCAGGAAGCATTAAGAAACGCGGTTGATGTAGTTGAACGTCTTCGCGATCCAAATCGCCGAGCATCCCGCGATCCAATCATGACCCATCCCGATCTAGCACCGAACGGACGGCATCTCCACGTTCAGCACACGTACGTCTCGATGATGATCTCCGCCTTCTTGATCCAGAAAGAGGGAGCGGAGAGGTAGATGAGTTCTCTAGCAGCATGGTGGCGTGGCGGTAATGTTGGTGGAACTATTCCGACAGGGCTTCGCCTAAGCACCGTCGAACTAGACTAGAGGAGAAAACCGATCTAGATGAAGTAGAGGGGGTACGTGGCAATTAGGGTTAGCCCTCACCTCTAAACCTATAGTATATATAGGAGGAGGGGGGGGGAGGCTGCACCCTAGGGCTGCCCCTTGTTGCAGCCGAAGTGGGGAGGAGAGGGAGTTGGACTCCAATCCTACTCCTAGTAGGACTCCTTCCTCACTTGGTAACCCTTCCACCTTTTGGGCTTTTGCCTTCTCCCTTCACCCCAACTGCATGGGCCCTTAGGGGAGGCTTTGGCCAGCCCACTAGGGGCTGGTCTGCCTCCTATCACATCCCATGAGGCCCTTGGGTCGAGACACCCCTCTCGATGGTCCCCGGTACCCTCCCGACACTCCCGATACACTATGGATGAGCCCGAAACTTTTGCGGTGACCAAAACAGGACTTCCTATATATCAATCTTTACCTCCAAACCATTCCGGAGCTTATCGTGATGTCCAGGATCTCATCCGGGACCCCAAAAAACCTTTGGACACCACCATACATAACTTTATAGTATTGAAACGTCATCGAACCTTAAGTGTGCAGACCCTGCGAGTTCGAGAACTATGTACACATGACCGAGACACCTCCACGGTCAATAACCAATAGCGGGACCTGAATGCCCATATTGGTTCCTACATATTCTACGAAGATCTTTATCGGTTGAACCTCTATGTCAAGGATTCAGTTAATCCCGTATACTAAATTTATCTGGTTGCTTTACATACCATGGAATCCATGTCATATCGGTTGAACATTTTTATCCGTATCAGTTTTTAGTATACGGGATTAATCATGTATTCCATGGTATGTAAAGCAACCAGATATGTCCGATACTCCCAAGTTGTTGCGAGTATAGATACCAAAGTGATCAACGCACTGATCATGGGACAATAGTGAAAGATGTCATTAAGTACTAGAGTAGTGCTGATGACATGTTTCTCGCAAGCAGAGATTATGAAGTGCTCGTTGTAAGAAATTACATCGATACAGTCTCAATCAATGCTCCATGCGATTTTCGATTTAAGTTAAGGGTTTTGTGTAATACACAATATGGTGGCACGGTAGTTGGAAATTGTTCCAAACAAGATACTGTGGCGAATTCTATAACAAAGGCTAAGTATGTTGACACTTTGGAAGCGACAAAGAAGTTGTTGAATCATATAGTTCATTCATGAACTTAGTATGGTTCCAAGATGGTTTTGGTCTATGAGACACTATTGCAGATAGTTGCTCCATAGCTCAGTCTGAGGAATCGGGTTTCGACCAATGATTCACACATATGAAAAGCCAAGTTCACACAAAATACGAATTTTGTGATAGCGTGAAAACGCGAGGATATGCATAGTTACACACAGAGGTGAAGTTGTCAGATCCGTTGGACATCAGGCTATACCACAAGCGAAGCATATTTTACACCAGTATGCCATAGGTGTAAAGTGCATTAGCATTTACTAGATTATTGACTCTAGTGCAAGTGGGAGTCTGTAGGAGATATGCCCTAGAGGCAATAATAAATGTTATTGATTATCTCCCTGTTCATAATTATGTTTATGTTCCATGCTATAACTGCAATGATTCTCGAGTCTACAAATAAAACGAGGCTTGGAGGGAAACTCATGTGCACGTGTGGGATAATAAATGGTAAAATGTATTCCTAGTCTGGCCTCTAAGACTGGCTCAAGTATTGCATGATGATCCTGTTTTCCTGATCATGGGCATGGCTATGCCGGCAATTTTGAGGGCACAATGTTAGAAGAACATTTGTGTTGAATCGACCCAAATTAATGTTATGCTATGAGATACATTCGTCATAAGTTAATGGTTAATAACACAGAGAAGTTAATGTTTGCATAATTCCTTAGACCATGAGAGTATCGAGTTTCTTCATGCTTGCTTCATGAACTTTGGGGTTTGTTAAACGTCATCCGTAAATGGGTGGCTATTACGGCGGCTTACGGGTTCATGGAAAAGTAAGTGAAGTAACTTGATAGCTCAAGATTGGGATTTGCTCCTCCGACGATGGAGAGATATCTCTGGGCCCTCTCGGTGTTACGGTATCCATCATCGTCTGGCCAGACACTTTGCGATTTGATCACGGGGATGCCGGAACACGGGAACGAGAAAAGAGAACAATACCGATAACGAGGTAACTGGCATAGTGGACAAGTTGTTGATCCATGGGGATGCCAACATGTCTCACCTCGGGTATTTGTAACATATCGTGAAGCAACAGGAATAGCACACGGCAACTGGAGGTTCACTCGAATATTTATTCATGTGGGTATAGGGATCGATATGGGTGTCCACGGCTCCGATGTTGATCATTGATCGGAAGGGGTTCCAGGTCATGTCTATGCTTCACCGAACCTATAGGGTCACACGCTTAAGGGTCATCTATCTGTTGAATACTAGACAGGGAGTCTGAGAGAAAATCACCGAAAAGTTTCGGACACCGGAAAAGTTTCGGACAGCGGAAATGTTCCGCAGACAGGTCACCGGAACAGTTTCGGTGAAACTGAAAAGTTGTTTCAGAGGATACCATAAAGTCAAATTGGTTTTGGCACATGCCTGATAATTCTTGGAGGGTGCCAGAATCATTCTGGAAACTTCTGGGAATTTTCTGGAAGAATAACCGGAAATGTTCCGGAGCTGCCGGAACCGCTTCAGATGCTTTTCACACATGAAAATCACTATTCCGGAATTGTTCCGGATCGTATTGAAAATTATTTTAGTGGGTACTGGAAATGTTCTAAGCCCACATAAATATTTTTAGTTCGAACGGACGCTGAAAAATATCGTCATGAATAGTGAAAGTGCTTTTTGGATTACTTTATCGGGAAACACTATTTGTGAATAGTGGAAACACTATTCGTGAATAGTGGAAACACTATTATGAATAGTGGGAAACACTATTGGGAGAAAATATCTCATGACTAGTGAAAACACTATTACGAAATAGTGGAAAACACTATTGTGAATAGTGGGAAACACTATTTATGAATAGTGGAATCACTATTATGAATAGTGAAAAATATCTGAGGGCATTTTGGTATTTTTACCATAGTCTCTCATCCTATAAATAGGGGTGAGGAGGCAGCCCAAAATCCTCATCCTTGTGCTCTCATACACATGCTTTGCTTTGCAAGCTCTCTCTCTCCCTCCCAGCGAAATAGTTTCGTAGAGCCGAAAGGCTGTCTGGGTTCCGGCAGGAACTAGTTCTGGACGGCGAAGCCCTGCCGGATAGATGACACCGTATGTGTGCAACTCTGTAGAGAGATCGTAGTTTCGGTCTTAGTTCGAGAGTTCCTCCCGAAGGGCTGTCTGTGTGACCGTCCAAGTTTTGGAGGTCCTCCCGAAGGGCTGTCCGAGTGACAGTCCGAGTTTCGGAGGTCCTCCCGAAGGGCTGTCCGCGACACCGTCCGGGGGGCTATGCGACCGCCTCCCGGAGGGCTGTCCGCAGGGCAGATGAGGGTATACATCCTCGCGGTTGGGAGGTTGTAAAATCCTAGCTGCGGGGATCTGCACCGCCGTTCGTCATCGACTCTACTTCCGCTGCGCTTCGAGTCGGTACGGATCAGATCAAACCTTGTATGCAGTCTCCATAGTGGTCCTGGGCGTGCTCGCTATACCGGAAATTTTTGTTTTCTGTCGCGTTCCCCAACATGAGGCCCTTGGGTCGAGACACCCCTCCCGATGGTCCTCCGGTACCCTCCCGACACTCCCAGTACACTACCGATGAGCCCTAAACTTTTCCGGTGACAAAAACAGGACTTCCTATATATCAATCTTTACCTATGGACCATTCCGGAGCTCCTCATGACGTCCAAAATCTCATCCGGGACTCTGAACAACCTTCGGTCACCACCATACATAACTCTATACTACCGAAACGTCACCGAACCTTAAGTGTGCAGACCCTGTGGGTTCGAGAACTATGTAGACATGACCGAGGCACCTCCACGGTCAATATACAATAGTGAGACCTGGATGCCCATATTGGTTCCTACATATTCTACGAAGATCTTTATCGGTTGAACCTCTATGTCAAGGATTCAGTTAATCTCGTATATTGTTCCCTTTGTTCTTCAATATGTTACTTGCCTGAGATTCAATCGTCGGTATATCTATACCAAGTTCAATCTCATTATCACCAAGTCTCTTTACTTGTTTCATAATACAAGATCTTGTGGCTAACACATTAGTCACTTTGCTTGGAAGGCTTGTTGTGATGTTGTATTACCGAGTGGGCCCTAAGATACCTCTCCGTCACACGGAGTAACAAATCCCAATCTTGATCCGTGCCCACCCAAAAGACACCCTCGGAGATACATGTAGCACATTTATAGTCACCCAGTTACATTACAACGTTTGATACACACAAGGTACTACTCCGGTGTCAGTGAGTTGGATGATCTCATGGTCATAAGAACAGATACTTGACATGCAGAAAACTATAGCAATAAACTAACACGATCATATGCTATGTATATAGTTTGGGTCTTGTCCATCACATCATTCTCCCAATGATGTGATCCCGTTATCAAATGAATCTCATTTCAATGGCTAGGAAATTTGACCAGCTTTGATTAACGAGCTAGTCTACTAGAGGCATACTAGGGACAAAGTGTTGTCTATGTATCCACACATGCAATGTGTTTCCAGTCAATACAATTATAGCATGGATAATAAACAGTTATCATGAACAAGGAAATATAATAATAACCATTTTATTATTGCCTCTAGGGCATATTTCCAACAGGTGCACCAGGTGTCCACGCTCCACCAAGGGGCGCTAGGCCCCCCTGGCGCGCCCTGGTAGAGGGTGGGCCCCTAGTGGGTCCCCTCACTTATCTCTTTAGCCCATGCCATCTCCTACCTCGTGAAAAAAATCATCATTGCTCCGCCCTTGTGTTCTTTCTCAAGAACCCGTGGATTTCAATCTCTTTGCTCAAAGCTCTATTTCTGAAACTGTTTTAGGGGATTGCTTCTCGGTATGTAACTCCCCCATTGCTCCAATTAGTTTTTTATTTAGTGGTTTATTTTTAGAATAATTAGCTATTCTTGGTGTTGCTGTAGATGAGCTTGGATGTTGAATTCTTATAGTTCTAAGTAGTTTGAATGCTTCATATGGCCTCTATGCATCCCTAGGATTAGTTGCTATCAATCTTATTTAGTTTTGTTAACAAATTTTTGTGGACTAATTTTTTTCAGAATTTCATTTGTAGAAAATAAGATGAATTTCTTTAGGAAGTACTCCTCGAAGAAGAATGCCAAGGGAGTTATTGGGGAATCATCTGATAGTGACCTACACAATCCAAGGAAGGAAGAAGTGCGGCCACGCGAATGGCCAGATATTCCCTTTATGGAGGAAGCCAGTTTCTATCATGAATCTTCTAAGTTTATTGACAATGTTGGGCTGACGAACTTCCTCACAGATAAGTGTGACCAGTATCACATCCTCACAAATTCCTTTGTGCAAAGTTTTAATTTCCTAAATAGGAATAACCCTCCTGAGGTGCAGTTTAATCTATGTGCTGAAAACTACAAAATACCATTCACTGAATTTTGTGATATATGCTTGATTCCTTCTGATGGGGAATTAAGAGAGCCCAGACCAACAAAGTTTGATATATGCAAAGTTTGATTTTCTCCTCACTTTAAGAGTGGGTGACGACAGAGGCATGTCGAAAACCAGTGCCACCAGTTTGCAATTTCCTTTTGTGCACTACTTTGCTATATTCCTTTCTAAGCGTTTAACTGCTAAAGAAAAGGTCGGTGCACTACATGCTCTCAACATTGCCATTTTGCAACGTGCATTATAGAATGACAAGACTTTTAGCCCAGTGCCTATTGTTGCACAACGACTACAACTTAACAAGAGTAAGGGCAAGATACATGGTGTCATTTACGCTACTCCTTTAGCGAGTCGTTTAGGAGTTCAAATACGCCCTCATGATTATCTTTAGCCCAAGGTTTATATAGATTACAGGTCATTGAGGGATCACCACTTTCTTGATGAGGCTGACCATTTTCATAATATTCGCTATAATCTGGTATTTAGTGTCATAACCCGTGATGTTATCTCGATGCCTGCACCTGCTTTGTTTGATTTTATTGCCAAGAACAAATACAGAATTATGCCAAATGATATCATCGCCTAATGAAACAACTAAGCTACGGCAAAGGAGGAACCCTAGGATTGGGATGCTCACGTACCTCCTCCACCACAATTCAACATGGGACAGAACGACTACTATGGATGGTGATCACCAAGCTAGGCCAAAAGGGCTATGCTTGGGGAGTACGTATTTCCACCGACATTACATTCATGTTCACACATTTCATTCTAGTTGTCGGTATCCACACACTTTCATTGTATTATCCATGCTACATTTATTTTTCTTTTTTTCTTCTTGTGTGTTTGAAAACTTTGAGAAAATCCAAAAATACTTCTTGCTTCTTTTAGGTTTTTCTTTTCAGTTCAGTTAGTTGTAGTATTAATAGAAAACCCCAAAAAATTCCCATTTCTTCGTTTGCTTGTTGGGAGTTCTCCCGTGTAAATAGTTTTTCTCGTTTTGTTTTCCTCCTTCTATTTGCTTTCTTCTTGAAAAACTAAAACTCCAAAAATATTTAAGTGTGTTTCTCTGAAATTCTCTTTCTTTTATCGAGTCATACCGTGGGGAAGACCGCAATGAAAATGTTGAGTGGCTCTCATATGCATTATTGTTGATCTAACATAGAGCCCATATTATTTTGTCTTCTCCTCTTGAATAAAATGTTTGCAGATTCCAGCTTAGTCCACGACATTCTTGCACTATTACTATTTTCATATCATTCGATTGTGCAAGTGAAAGGCAATAATGACGACATTTGATGAATTGACTGTGGTAGAGAAAAGGGGGTATGAACTCAACTTGTTCTTGTTTTTGTAAATATGTTTAACCTAGTATCCATGATTCAACACATTATGATTAAACATGTTTGCAATGCCAATTAGAGATTATAGTTGTTCATGCCATGGTTAAGTAGCTAGGAGTGAATAATGATTTATCTTGAATGTCAACATGCATTAAAAAGGTTGTGATGAAGTATGATGATATGGTATCCTCCTTTGAATGTTTCGAGTGGCTTGACTTGGTACATGTTCACACATGTAGTTGAATCAAAACCAACATAGCCTTCATGATATTTTTGTTCATGGTGTCCATACCCTACTCATGATAGCATTCAATGTTTATTATTCATAATGCATGTTTATGACTGCATTTGCTCTCTAGCTGGCCGCTTCTCAATCGTTTTGCTAGCCTTCACCTATACTAAGTGGGAGTTCTGCTTGTGCATCAAAAATCCTTCAACCAAAGTTGTTCCAGATCAGTCCGCCATATCTACCTATATGCGGTATACCCTGCCATTCCAAGTAAATTTGCATGTGCCACCTCTAAAGTTCAAATAAAGATATGTTTTGTGTGCCTGGACCGCTCATGGAGCGACACAGGGTGGTAAGTATCTTACATGTTAAATGGGTTACTCTTATGATGAGTGTTTATTCACTCATCCTTGCATGAGAAGGGCGGTAATAGGGATTCCCAATCCCGAAATCAAAATAAATGCAAATAACTAAACAAAACTCCCCAACGAATGTTGTTGGTTTGGACGGTACCCATGGATTCGGCTCGCCGTGGAATGTGTTTGTTGGTGGAGGGGGAGTAAACATTTACTTTTATCGCTTGAGAACCACCACTAATTTGTTTAACATGGAAGATATTTATGGCTCTTAGTCGTAACGTTGACAAGAAGGGTGTACCTCTCAAAATTATACTTCTCTCTTATTTAATCCTTGAGCTCTGGCACCTCAGCAAATCCCTGCTTCTGTAACATCCCAAATTTTGGAATGTTATATTATTCACTAGAATGATTGGTTGTTTGATTGAGTGATTGAAATTGAGTGAAATTTGAAACTTTTTGAACATTTTGAATGAGAGGGAATAACATGACTTTCCCCTTTGCTTTTGGATTCAAATTCATTCAATTCAAATCAGTGAGAGAAGATGACATGACTTCATCAAAATAAAGGATTTGATCATTTGATTGAAAAATTCTAAAATATTCTATTTGGAATTATTTTCATTTGATTATAATTCCGTCTTAAAGTTCGAATGAATTCAAATCCATTTGCCCAAATTCAAAATAATGAGTGGAGCAACATGACCCTCCAAAACTAGAGGCAATTTGAATTTCGTTTGAATTTATAAACTCAGAAAAACACTTTAAAAATATTTGATCTTTGGATCAAAGTCATTTTTTAATTATGGAAAATATTTGTTTTTTAAGTATTTTCAAAAATTCTGAAAAATATGTTCATGTTGTTGACTTTCTTTTTCTCTAAATTTTGGTATATTATACTCCTATATCCGGAGTATTTTTTTTCTTGTTTTAGTTTACTATTTTACAAAAAAAGGAAAATGTGCTAAAATAGCAAAAACCCGAAGCCCGTTTGGAAAGTCTAGCCCAAATCTTCTTCAACGAATCCGAATCACTTCAGAATCGGCCACCCGATTTCCCCGCGCTCCTCTCTCACTCTCTTTGACGGTGGACCCCACAACACGACCGAATCACGCTGCACTCATCCCCTTCCTTTCCCCACACCAGAGCCCCGCCCCGTTGGAGATCCGATCACCTCGTCGACCCCCTGCCGCCCGAGCACCCCCTCGCCTCTCCTTATAAAACCCCAACCCTGCACCCCGTTCCGCCCGAAAGCCCCTACCCCGAGCCCCTCTCGCCCCGCAGATTTCTCACGAGAGTTAGCCACAGCCGCCGCGCTTTTGCCCTCCTATCGCACCACCACGACCACCTAGCCACCTACCGAGGACACCTATGAGTTCGCCTTGCTCGCCTGCATCTCCCCGTCCACTTGCTCGGGTGTCAGAGCCACCAGAGCGCCATCATCGACAGCCACCCGAGCACCAGCGCATATCCCGAGCTCAAACTGCTCGCCTCTGACCTCTTCCATCGTTGTTGTCACCACCAAATGTCGTCGGAGGCCCTCGCAGTCGCCTGGACCCCTTCATCACCGCCGAGATCCCCTGGAACCGCCGCTACCAAGGAGATCGAAGCCCCGCCACCGTGGAGACCTCGCCGAATCTCCCCACCTCTTCTGTAAGTCGTCAAGGCCCTCCTCGCTGTACGATCTAAGATCCATGACGTAGATTAGATCTAGCGTACCTGTTCGGTTTAATGTATGTGAACCACCGGTTTTCTGTTTAGTTTTATTAGCCGAATCGTTTTGTGTTATGGTGCGATTGTTTGCTCGTTTAGACACCACGCGCACACCCCTCAGCCACTCAAAAGCCGCCATGTGGCCACACCGTTCGTTAGATTAGGATTTTTCCTTTCTGTTTTATTTCCTGAGACAGAATTAGTTCTATTTTTATTTTTGCTATAACTATTAGGATTTTGTTGGTTTTGAGTGATTATTTTTGCATTGTGTCACAAATTTTGTCTAGTTTCTACAGATACCAAGTTTGACCATGTTTGAAAATATTAAATTTGAATTCATTAAATTTTTCTCAAATCACTAGAATATGAATAACTTGAGTTTAAAACATAATTTGGAGTGATTCTTTTTTCCACTATTTTGTCTTAGTTATTTTTATCACCATGCTCAATTTCAGAATTTTTAGAATTTTTAAATGAAGGTTTCAAGAAAAACAGAATCTGTTTTAGTTCTTTTTAGGTTTATTTCTATTTCTATTTCTTTTAATTTTTTGAATTGAATTTATTTTATATTAGTTGACAATTTTTACATTTTTTTGTTAGTTAGAAGTAGTATTCCAACCAAGCTTATTTTAATGTCATTTATTATCTTTATAGCATGAAACCAATTTTAGTTTCATAATAACTTGCAAATTTATTTCATACTTTTATAAGTTGTTTTACTTGTTGCAAATTGATTACTTTTGTTTCATATTTGATTTCCAATTTGAAAATCTTTTTATAAATTGTATTATAAGTTTTATTTCGGCTAACTTAAGTTGTTTTATATTTTGTTTTCTCTCATTTTACTTGTTGTTAAGTTTATTAACTAGAAAACTTATGGTGTTTAATGAGTTGTTTCATAGTTCTTACTTGTTCTTCAAAAGTAATTCTTTTTGCTAGTAAAGTATTTACTAAAATGCCTTTGTTATATTTTACTTTTTTTGTCTGGTTGCTTTTGAAAATAGGCTATTTGTAGGAAAAGGCTACATTGGTTGCTGTGATGAAGTTTTGTTGTTTTAACTTTTGTCTTAATTATTTCCTTCATCACAACCCTTTTGTGTTTGGTTTTTGTGTCACTTATTTATTGCTAGCATTGATTGCTAGTATGATTGCTTATATGAGTACAATGTTTGATTATATAGGTTTTTCTCAGAGCGTGACGAATAGTTCTATCAAGTTATTTCTGAGAGCGATATCATCTTCTTCAACTTACGAGGAAAGTTTCACTTTGATCATCTTCCATTAAGTATGTTTTATTTTCATTAGAATTAATCTCCCAATCATACATCCAATAGGATATTGAGCTTGAACTTGTTGTAGTATCATGAGGTTGGAGAAACCCAACACCCTGTTATCATTGCCCGAGAAGGGATGTTATTTCACAATTACTACACTTTTGTAGACATGGTTTGGTTGTGAGATTCATAATTGTTGTGAGGTTAATTTATTTATTTCAAGACCAACATGATGATCAAGACTTCAAAAACTCAAGAACTCAATAAACCTCTGGGTGGATTGGACATGCATTTTGGCAGCCTGATATCTATCATGGTTATGTCGGGAATCCTAGTATCTACCTGTGAGCATCCCAATAGGAATGCCACCGAGGCTGAAAGAGATGGATGGATACTTCAAGGCCGGAAAGCTCACGTGTGCAACCGCAAGGCAATATAGGCTCTGGCTTGGTTGACCTTAGTGTTGACACTTGTAGGTTAGATTGCTACAAGATGTAGAAGAACGGTAGGATTGGATGGGCACTTACTTTCTATCAGAGGATCACTTTGGAAGACCATGTTTCAATCATCTCGATCTCAGACATCACGCAGTGCAAGGACAAAACAAGAGGGATCGAATCTTGCGGCTAAAGTGTACAAACCTCTTGTCGGAGAAACGACTATGTGATGGGAAGGATCCCTTTACGATTTGGCAGGGAAGAAGGCTCGCATAGAGAGCAGCCATGATTAACACGCTGGATTTTACCCAGGTTCGGGCCGCAAAGATGCGTAAACCCTACTCCTGCTTGGTTGTATTGGATGAGTTCTACCTCAGGTTCTGGGAGTGGTACAGTACATAGCTGGTACTCATGTAGAATCGGCTAGAGAAGATCCCCCTATAGCTGTGCCTTGGGCCTCCTTTTATACTCTCAAAGGAGTCATCAATAGTGGCGTACAACGCATACATGAGGTGTAAAGTGCTACAGTGTTATCACACCTAACACTAATGGTGTAAGAAAAACGTATTTAATGCTCCGTCAGGCGTCCCTGGCCTTCTACGGGATGGGACAGGAGCCCGTCATATCGGCACCGCTTAGCCTCCTCCATCCTCGGCACCTCGACACGTACCCAGGTGGGATGACACCTAGTCTCTGTGCTGGCAGGATGGCGAGGCCTTGCCGGGTGCACTTCTTGTCACGCCTCAGCAGCGAGCCCGGTAAGATCTTGTCGTTCGCCTAGCCTTTGGTCTTCCGACTGTTGACTTGAATGCCTTCTCGACGTTGATATATTTGTTCTCAGTTGCTCCCCGGTAGGCCTTGCCGCTGGTATGGCTACAACTGTCCGTGCACAAATACGGGGTACTAAAAAGCCCATACTTTAGTACACCGACTGGAGCCCCGAGGCCTAGGCCATACACGATTCGAGGCGTTGTTGGGCTAGGCCCAAATAGTGCAGGGGCACGCATGGCAGGGATTAACCATTGTAATCATTCAATTTACTGCGCCTCCCCACGACATAGGTTAAGTGCGCGACATGGGATATGTGCGTGAAGCGGCTGTTTCCTCGATGTGTGTCGCATGCATAGCGGGGGGTTGGCAACAGATGCCCGTGACTTAAAGTCTTGATTGTGGCAGAAACCGCAGCGCCATGGATTTGAATAATGGGGCGGTTACCTGTTCGCCTCGTGATCGTGGGAGACGCTATTGGAGGAGGTGGGCGGTGACTCTTGGAGCGGGGGAGAGCCAGCCCCCGTGCTTCCCCCTATAAATCGAGGGGTAGCAATGGTGATGCTCATCCATCCTTCTTTGTTTACTGAGTGCTGGTCTCTAGAGCTTGCCCTTCTATTCTCTTCGGATTTTGAGTTGTGCTCGCCTTCAACCATGAATAGGGGGCGAGGGCGGCCACCGTCCTATGCACCGAGGACGAGAAGTTCCTGTCGGGATCATGCCACTGCTTCAGCCACAAAGGCGGAGGGCGGCTCGAGCGCGCATGGCGGAAGAAGTGTGAAGAGTTGTGGCCGACGTGGAGGTCGAGGTCGAGGGAGGCGGAGTGCCGTCCCTCCTTTTTCCTCCGGCGCCAGACCCCCTCCTTGAAGGAGCCCACGCCAAGGGGATGGCTCTGGAGTTCGTCCTTGAGTTGCACGGTCCCCTTCGGAGTCATCTGCATCTTCCTCACCCTTTCGCTAGGGCGATGGAGGTCGAGAAGCCATCCGCCCTATGGTTGCAGGCGCATGGCTGCTGCAATGGTGTGACGCAGGTGGAGGTTGAGTACCTAGAGCATCGCGTCATGTTCCTCAGGCGTGGTTGGAAAACCTTCGCCTGCACCCACAACCTCCAGGACGGGCAGGTCCTCCGCTTCAAGATGACAAAGGCTGATCTGCTCTTCGTCAAGATTTATGGGCGCTTAGGTGTCTGTCTTAGCTGTTGCGAAGAGAGCTCGAGTGGCGCTGAAAGCTCATCCTCGAGCGACAACGACAAGGAGGACGGTGTCGGTGAAAGCGACGATGAGTCCGAGATCCAGGCCATCAAGTCAGAATACAATGAATTGAGCTCTGACTGATCGGCGGCCGCACCACCATCATCAGCCTCACGCCTCTCCCCCTCCCAGCAAGACAATCTTGCCGGGGGTCCTTGTCCCGGGCGCTGCCTCATCTTCCAGCTGGATCTCTCGGCAGGCCCGTGGACTTCGGCTTCGTCTTCCCTTCTAGAAGCCCTGCCCCTCCGTGCAGTGCTGGTCCAGAGGGGTCAGGCTGGGCTCCTGTTGGGGGCCTCTTCCTATATTTTTCTTCTTGTAATCTGCCCCTAGGGGAGAAAGTCAAATAAATATGTACTTAGGAAGAGACGTTATCTCATGTAAATTTCACTCTCTTCGAATGACTGGCTGTGTTTTGCATGTTATTCCTCTTATGTGATTCTCCTCTGTATGGTTTGCTCCCTACGCTTTATCAGAAACTTGCCGGCGCATGCAGCCTTG
Organism: Hordeum marinum; assembly: GCA_022496015.1. Taxonomy (NCBI): domain Eukaryota; kingdom Viridiplantae; phylum Streptophyta; class Magnoliopsida; order Poales; family Poaceae; genus Hordeum; species Hordeum marinum. The sequence continues at coordinate 100,543,936 of CM039674.1, read as the reverse complement.
CCGCGAGCGCTTTGAGGAGCGGATCCTTAGCAGCCAGTTGGCGGTGCTGCTACCGGCAAGATACCTTGACATTTTCGGTGCAACCACTTATACTGTTGAGCAGACTCGAAATAGAGTAAGGGCGTGACTAATCATGATAAGGTTACCTTGACATTTTTAGTGCAGCCACTTAAGCTATTGAGCGGACTCGAAACAGAGTAAGGGCGCAACCGATTACGACAAGGTTCCTTCGCGTGCAGGTTTCCCATGAAAGAGTCAAAATCGTCCAAGGAAAATAACTTCACAGTAAGAATTTTACTCAGAGTTTTGCAACTTATCTTTTTGTTGCTGTACTCCTTCCGGCAATATGTTTTCCTTGAACATTGTCCATCGGTATCCATACCACCACCACCCCGGCAAAGCTGCACGCGAGGTAACCTTCTGTCCTTTGAGAAAAAGAAATAAGAGAAATTAAGGATATGGAACCTTGGCGGTCCATTAGCTCTTGCCAGGAGTAAGCGCAATACAATATCTCAGATAAACATGTACACAAGTAAACATGAGAGTCAACAAGATTTGGAGAACACTTAGATTTATTCAGCTATGCACACGGTCTGCGCCTAGCTTTGTACAAAGGATTACATGCTTCGACAACAAGACTTGTACAAAAGGTGGTTGCTGAGAGACCCGACAACCACGCCTCATGGGTAGAACTTACGAAGATGTTTGATATTCGAGGAGTTGCTCACTAGGATGCCATACTCGGTCTCCAGGCGGACTGCTCCACGCCTGGTGACTCGCACTACCCGATAAGGGCCTTCCCACTTTGGCGTCAACTTGTTGGAATTCTTGGCGGACTGAACGCGCCAAAGAGCAAGATTGCTTTCCTCAAGACTTCGGGCATGAACCTTGCGGCTATGATAGCGGCACAAAGTTTGCTGGTAGCGCATAGCTCGCACAACAACATGAAGACGATCTTCCTCAAGGAGCGTAGCGTCATCTTGCCGCAACTGCTCTTGCTCAAGCTCATCATAAGCGAGCACTCGAGGTGACCCGTATGTGATTTCCATGGGGAGAACTGCTTCCGCCTGCTAGGGAGAAGGGTGTCTGGCTGGTAGTTCGATTTGGAGTCGTCCAGATTGACCAAAGAACCACCGACAACTCATCAATCCAACGCCTTCCGCACTTGTGCAGCTTGTCGAAAGTTCTTGTCTTGAGGCTTCGCAACACTTCAATATTAGCTCTTTCTGCCTGGCCATTGCTCCTTGGGTGGGCAACAGAAGCAAAACAGATCTTGCCACCAAGGTCTTGGACATACTGCTTGAAGGTGCGGCTCGTGAACTGTGTGCCATTATCGGTGATGATCCTGTTTGGTACACCAAAGCGGCAAACTATTCCTTTAAAGAACTTGACGGATGATTGTGCTTTCACCTTCCTCACCGCTTCCACTTCTGGCCACTTTTTGAACTTGTCGATTGCGATGTACAAGTACTCAAAGCCCCCGGTAGCATGGGGAAAAGGACCCAAGATGTCGAGTCCCCAGACCAAAAATGGCCAGGAGAGAGGAATTGTTTGAAGAGCTTGAGCTGGTTGATGCATTTTCTTTGAATGAAATTGGCATGCTTCACACTTGGTTACTAGTGCAGTTGCATCCTGGAGGGTAGTGGGCCAAAAGAAACCTTGCCGGAATGCCTTATCGGCAAGCGCTCTTGAGCCTATGTGGGAGCCACATATGGCTCCATGTATCTCCGCCAACAGCTCCAGTCCACCTTCCCGAGAAATGCACTTGAGTTTCACACCACTCGGCCTCTTTCTGCATAGGACGTTGTCCACAAACTGGTACATATTAGACCGGCGGGCTACTTTCTCTGCTTCTTCTTGTTCCTCAGGGAGTTCTCATGTTTTAAGGAAATGGACAATGTGTTGTGCCCATGATGGAGCCTGGGGCTCGACAACAAGGACTAAAAGCATATCCTCTGCCGGGGAAGCATTTGTCTCAATAGCAAGGGCTTGAAGCCCTGCCGGAGCCCGTTGCCCCCCAGCAAGCTTGGCAGGAGCATGTGCTTCCACGACAAGATCTTGAGGCCCTACTGGAGCATGACCTCACCGACAAGCCTGGCGTCATTCCCGGCAACTTGCTCGCCGACGGCTTTTGGGAGCTCTACCGGGAAATACTTGACAGAACTCAACTTTCTTCTTTTGTCTTGTCCAATCGATGGTGTCACGGATGGTTGAGTCAGTCGGAGCACAAAAGTTCCTGGTTCCACAGGCAACTTAAGGGCAACACACTTTGACAGGCCATCAGCAACACTGTTCTCTACACGTGGAATGTGCTCCATTTGCAGACCGTCAAAGTGTTCTTCCAACTTTCTCACTTCATCTACATCAGCTTCCATCAATGTACTCTGATAATCCTTATTCACCTGCTTGACGACAAGCTGAGAATCACCCCTGACAATAAGTTTCTTAATCCCAAGGTCTACCGCGATCCTCAGACCGGCAATCAGCCCTTCGTATTCTACAGTATTGTTCTTTGACCTCTGCCAGGGAAAGTGCATCCGAATCACATATTTGAGGTGCTCTCCGGTGGGTGCGATAAGCAACACTCTAGCATTGGCGCCTTGTAGCGAGAAAGCTCCATCAAAATACGTGATCCACTCTTGATTTGTTTCCTTGCCGGGGAGAGTTGACTTTGGAACTTCTTCATCTGGCGTTGGGGTCCATTCCGTAATGAACTCCGCCAAGGCTCTACTCTGGATAGTCAAAGTACTTTCAAACTTGAGAACAAAGCTTGACAGTTCCAAAGCCCACTCCGCAATCCTGCCGGTAGCATCCGGGTTTCGCAAAATCCGCTGCAACGGGAAACGAGTGATAAAAGTGATCTCATGTGCCTGGAAGTAATGGTGCAGCTTCCTCGAGGCCATAAGGAGGCTGAAGAGAAACTTTTCCATGCCAGAATATCTTGACCTAGCCCCCTGCAAAAGTGAGCTGACAAAATAGACTGGGCACTGCACCATCTTCTTCTTCTGAATTGTTTCATTCGACTACGCAGATCCTGCTTTGTCGACACTAGGCCCTGCCGAGGAATATCCTGGCTTGTCGCTTGGCGGTCCTGCCCCTATTGCTGCTTCTTCATCAACTTCTCTTTCAGCCACTAACGCGACACTCACCACTTGATTTCTTGCCACTAGATATAGCAGCAATGGCTCTTGTGGTTTTGGCACGACTAGGATTGGCGGAGAGGAGAGGTACTTCCTCAAATCCAGCAGCGCTGCCTCTGCTTTCGGAGTCCATTCCACCGGACCTGCCTTCTTCAAGATTTTGAAAAAGGGTAGGGCGCGCTCAACAGATTTTGAAATGAACTTACTCAGAGAGGCAACACAGCCGGCAAGACGACGCACATCCTTGACACGTCTTGGTGCTTCAATTGGCTCAATTGCTATGATCTTGTCGGGATTTGCTTCAATTCCATGTTGAGATACAAAGAACCCGAGAAGCTTGCCAGATGGGACGCCAAACACACACTCCTCAGGGTTGAGCTTCAAGTTGATCTTGCGCAGATTTGCAAATGTTTCTTCTAGGTCTGATATGAGCATAGCCTTGTCTTTGGTTTTGACCACTATGTCATCAATATAAGCCTCCATATTTCTATGTAGCTGGGGCTCAAAACCAATCTGGACCACTCTTGCAAATGTAGAACTAGCACTTTTCAATCCAAAAGGCATACGCAAAAAGCAATACGTACCACATGGGGTGATAAATGCGGTTTTCTCTTCCTCTTCCTTGGCCATGAAAATCTGATGATAACCTGAATAGGCATCAAGGAAAGATAACAAGTCGCAGCCGGTTGTGGATTCCACAATCTGGTCGATGCGTGGCAAGGGAAAATGATCTTTGGTGTTGGCTTTATTGATATTTGTGTAGTCAATACATAGCCTCCATTTCCCATTCGCCTTGCGCACTATAACTGGATTAGCCAACCATGTTGGATGAAGTACTCCTCTAATCAAGCCAGCCGCTTCTAATTTCTTGATTTCTTCGGCAATAAACTATTGACGCTCCAAAGCCTGCTTCCTGACCTTCCGCTTGACGGGCCGCACGTGTGGACAGACGGCAAGGTGGTGCTCAATCACCTTCCTGGGAACACCGGGGATATCAGATGGTTGTCACACAAACACATCAACATTCGCCCGCAGGAAGGCAACGAGCGCGCTTTCCTATTTGTCGTCAAGGGTGGAACTTATGGTGAATGTTCCTCCCGTACCATCCTCCTTGGCGGGCACCTTCTTAGTCTCTAGGGGATCTGCCTTGGACTTCTTGCTCTTGCTGGTGGAACTCTCTGGCACGTCCTCAACAGGAGCGCAGCACTCCGAGGAACTGCGCTTGACGGAGTCTTCGCGAGAGGTCTTGCTAGGCTTCTTCCTCCCGGGAGTTTTAGCGGCAGGAGAAAATGCCTTGGCGGCAGATGTTGCAACTGCCTCCTGATAGACTTGATCAGGGCAGACAAGCGCGTCCTTCTTATCGGACTTGACAGTGATGATGTCCATTGGCCTGGGCATCTTCAACACATTGTAGGCGTAGTGCGACGCCACCATGAACTTGGCTAACGCTGGATGACCAAGGATCCCATTGTATGGCAACGGAATCTTGGTGACATCGAAAACAACCTTCTCCGTCCTGAAGTTCAGATTGCTACCAAATGTTACCGGAAGCGTGATCTTTCCCTTGGGCTGGTTCTGTCCTGGATTGACCCCCTAAAATGAACCCATTTCCTTGAGATCACCATCAGGAATTTGCAATCTCTTGATCACCTCGGGCAAGATCAAGTTCAAGCTAGCCCCACCGACAACTAACATTTTTGTCACTTTGAGGTTGCGGATCGTTGATGAGACCAACAACGGCAAACACCCAACCGCAGTTACACGATCAGGGTGATCCTCAACATCGAAAATGATAGGCGTGTTGGACCATTTCAAAGGCTTCCAGGCGCTGACAGATGGTTGAGTCGCATTAATCTCACGCACCAACTGTTTAAGTTGGCGGTGGGAAGAATAAAACGAAGCACCTCCGTCGACGCACATGGCATCTGTAGCTCTCTAGAATTCTTGCTCGCTGGACTCGTCGTCCTCTTGAACATCATCATTGCCCCCTCTTGCTTGACTTGGCCACGAGCGGGCCGGTCCTTGTGTTGCTTGGCCTTGCCACAACGACATCCACGGCCACCGCGCTTCTTGCCGGACCCCTCCGCACTATCCTAACCCTTCACTTTGTCTCGCCCCTCGTACTCGCCTTTTTTGCTTCTCAGCAAGCTGCTCAACTTGCTGGCAGTCCTAGAGATCGTGGCCTTTGGTGTAATGGATCTTGCAGTACTGCTTGACGGAGCCTTTCGGCTTGTCGGCAACCACCAAAGCCTGACAGGAGGCGCACCCAGCAACATCCTTGCCGACGTCATCAAACTTAGCCTTCTTGGCGGTTTCGTGGTTGCCGGATCCCTCGATGGCAAGCATGGCCTTGCCCTTGTGCTTCCTGTTACGCCGCCGACCCTTCTTTGCCATGGCGGCGGTGTCCTCATCCTCAGATTCGACCCCTACGCCAACGTCCTCGCCGGGAAGCCTCCTCCCTTCTTCAGCTCGAGAACATTTATGTTCCAGAGCATAGAGCTCGACAACATCCCTGACCTTGTTAATCGCCAACTCTTCCCGCATCCTGCGGTTGCGAATGTTTTGATGGAATGCGCTGATAACAACGACAGGATGAACGTCTGATATGTTGTGGTGTATGCGGCCGAACCTCCGGATTTACTTGCACAAAGTCTCGCCCTCCTTCTAGGGGATGAGATGTAAAGCACTTTCCTAGCCAGGAGCTTGATGACCTCCGGTAAATGCGCCAACAAACTCATGGCACAGATCTGCCCAGGAAGAAATGGATCCTTCCGGCAAGTGCATTAACCACGACCTGATGTTGGGATTAAGCACCAAAAGGAAGTAGTTGGCGACTATCTTGTCGTCGCGAACCCCGACAGCTTGCACCGCAATGGTGTAGATGCTCAAGAACTCCGACGGGTGAGTCTTGCCATCATATTTCTCTGGGACCTCTGGGTTGAAAATTCGGGAGTTTGGCCACTGGACTTGCCGCAGCTCACGGGTAAACGCTTTACAACCCACCTTGTAAGGTAGGCTGACAGGATACCCTGGCACGGATTTGTCTACAGTGGGTCCTGCCCACTTATCAAATTGATGGCGCGCTTCCCGCCACCGCTCAATTGTAGTCTAAGCATCTTCTTTGCTTCGTTCTCAAGTAACCATTGCAAGCGTCGGCCCGTCGAGTCGGTGACCGGCGTTGTTGCTGTGGAGGAGAGTGCACCATGGTCGCACCGCCTCCGGCCTTCTCGCCACTGGTGCGAGCCGGCTTGGTGGACCAAAACTTGTCAACCAGGCCGAGGAGGCTTTGAATGGTGGCTCTCCACTCGTCGAGCTTCTTCATAGCAGGAGGGAAGTTCAAGAGTAGTTATGCCCGCTCCATTTCTTCTTTCGACGTGGTCGGTAGCGAACGACGCAAAGAACATGAGGTGCTCTGACTCCTAACCGTGTTAGAAGGAGCTCCGTCGCGGTCCCGCGATTGCATGCCACTCCCACTAGCATGCTGGCGTGCATGCTGGTCCCGCTCATCTTGAGAATGATGCTCAAGAGATTTTCCATGAGGACGCCCAGACCAAGCAACATCACGGCGATGCTCATCATGCGCGCCCTGAGAAGGTCACGGCATGTGCGCCGGTGTGGGCGTCTTGGAAGGTGCCCTTCCCTCTATAGAGTTCGCTGCACCGCCTGCTGGTAGCACAGCTCCGTCTTTAGATCTAGCGACATGAACGGTGCCACTCGCCTTGCTATGATCACCGGAACATCATGGAAGCTCTGAACCTCTGTCTCCTCTGCCCGTGTCTACACCGTCGCCTGTCTGTGTAGCTACAGGGACATCGGATGTGGATGGGCCAACCGCCGTCAAACCCTTCCTCTTGGGGGCCATGGCGATGATGATTATGAAGGAGCTGGCATGCTAGTCACCAGATCAGGTCCACGCGACCGTGCCCCTACCTGGCGTGCCAAAGATGTCAGAGAAATGACACCTATGGGATCGTAAGGATCCCTTTATGATTCGGCAGAGAAGAAGACTCGCATAGAGAGCATATCTGATGATTAGCACGCAGGATTTTACCTAGGTTCGAGCCGCAAAGATGCGTAAAATCCTACTCCTGCTAGGCTGTATTGGATGAGTTCTAGCTCAGGTTCTGAGAGCGGTACAGTACATAGCTGCTACTCATGCATAATCGGCCAGAGAAGTTACCCCTGTAGTTGTGCCTTGGGCCTCCTTTTATACTCTCAAAGGGGTCACCAACAGTGGTGTACAACGCATATATGAGGTGTAAAGTGCTATAGTGTTATCATACCTAACACTGACAATGTAAGACAAATGCATTTAATGCTCTATCAGGCGTCCCTAACCTTCTACGGGACAGGACAGGAGCCCGTCCTATTGGCACCGCTTAGCCTCCTCCATCCTCGATGCCTCGACACGTACCCAGGTGGGATGAAACCTCGTCTCTACGTTGGCAGGATGGTGAGGCCTTGCCGGGTGCACTTCTTGCCGGTGCTCAGCAGCCAACCCGACAAGATCTTGTCGGGCGCCTAGCCTTCGGTGTTCCGACTGTTGACTTGAATGCCTTCTCGATGTTGCTGTATTTGTTCTCAGTTACTCCCCGACAGGCCTTGCTGCTGGTATGGCTACAACTGTCCATGCACAAATATGGGGTACTAAAAAGCCCATACTTTAGTACACCGACACCTCTACAGAGTGTCAAACTAATCGATTAGCCATGTCCCCGGTAACGGACAACATGAGCACCGGAGATGATACTTTCAGTCAGTCTCAACACAATTAATAAATTTTTATGGTGAGTGGGTCTATTAATAATTTTGGGAGATGACAATTGGTTGGTGGAACCATGTCATTAACAACGATGTCCTTTAGACTCCTTTGTTGTAGGAAAAATAAAAATAGCTTTTTTGCAAAAACTCAGACACAGAGCCACAAAGCCTTTGGCATATAGAATAGTTTTATCATTTCATTCTATGGTGATCTTGCCGGTACATTCAATGTACCGACCTACACGGCTGCAACGTCTTATGTTGTAGATACTCATCTACGACGAGTAAGAGTATGATCCAGGGTTACGGTCTACACTCAACCTGTTGTTGGTGTTTAATGGGACTCCACTCCCGTTGACTTTTTTCGCTGAAATTCAAGAGATATATATCAGTTTTACGTTATTTACATGTGATTGCACTTTGATATATACGTTGATGTACTTTGTCTGTCAGCGTACTGATCCAGGGATGGCACTAACACATACATGCTTGACTCATTTTGAGTCGAGACGCTACAGAAATGGTATCATAGCACATGTTGACTGTAGGACGTGAGCCTAGAAACTGGAAAGCCCATAGGACATGATATCTCTCAAAATTATTCTGAAAAAAATCTTTTACTTCTTATCCCTTCCGAGTTTTATCAAATAATTATATAATACCCTTGTCCCTTTGACTACTATGAAAAGATCTACAAAAAGATTGAAGACTATAAAGACGTGAAGAAATTGAAGACTCTGAAGAATTTCCAAGATTTTATGCCCCCTAGAAGACCAAACCCCTGTTTTATACTCACGTTAGATACAATGATTTGTGAGATGTCATTTGTGTGTATTTTTCGACAACCGCAAATAAAACATATTTACAAAACTATTGTTTGTATTGTGTGTATCCCCTCATTCCTCTCTCCCGTATCTCATCCCCAAAACCTTGGACCCAATAGATGGTGAATGAAGCTGGACTTGTATTCTCTTGACCAATGACCTAGCTGGAGGCAGAAGTATGGATTCAAAACATGAAGAATAGCTCCGGGAGCAACTCGATTGCAAGGAAGTATGAGGTTCAAGACACTCTTCAGTACTTTACCCAAAGTGCCGCAACTTGGTGGAAAATGCATCAAGCCATACAATGATGTAGTGGAGCAAAAACCTAGGAGGAATTCAAGAAGACTCTCTTAAGATCCCGTCTCATCCGGAAGCACTATGATAGCCCTATAAAGAAGCTTTGTGCTTGCAAGATGTATGGAGAAATAGGACACACCCAGGAACAACACTAGGATGGATGCGCTCATTGTGTAGAAAATCACCAAGCCGAGGAATGCCCAACTACTCAATTGACTTGTTTCTTGTGTGAAGGAACCACCCACTACCCAGCTCAATGCCACATTTATCCCAAGGTGCAACAAGTTATCAAGAAGCAGAAATAAGCAATGAAGGAAACATTCAAGGGTATTTTAGAAGAATCTATAGTGAAGGAAGATTTGGAAGACCTTGATGGACAAGGCCTAACCAGATTTTTCTCCAATGCCTGCTACTCATGTGGAGAAAAGAGACATTTCTCCCAGGATTGCACGAAGGAAAACCAAGAGCATCTGGGAGACTTCCCCACAGAAAAAGTGGAGCTTGATCCGCATGAGATAGAAGAATTCATCGGAATGAAGAAGACCAGGAAGAGAAAGATCATGCATTCCCAGAACAACCGAAACCCTACAAAGGATAAGAGTCATATTACCTGTTTTAATATAGTCTGTAAGATATATTTTTATTGCTCGCTAGTTGCTTATATCATTGATATGAGTTAATATAGTCTTTAAGAGTTATTGTTGGCATGGTTAGTCATAATCTTTGCTAAAAACCTAGGTGCTACTTAAGCTTATATATGTAAACAAGAACAAAAGAGCTTGTAAAAGTTTCTCTTTCTCACTTTCAGTTTGTCAACTGAATTGCTTAAGGATAAACAAGGGTTTAAGCTTGGGGGAGTTGATACGTCTCCAACGTATCTACTTTTCCTAACACTTTTGCTCTTGTTTTGGACTCTAATTTGCATGATTTGAATGAAACTAACCCGGACTGATGCTGTTTTCAGCAGAACTACCATGGTGTAAAAGTTCTCGGAATGGAACGAATTTTTTTGGAGACTTATTTTGGAATATTTAAGGAATTATGGAGTGAGAAGCTACCTAGGAGGGGGCTCAGGGGGCCCACACTCCACCAGGGTGTGCCAGCCCCCTTGGCATGGCCTGGTGGAGGGTGGACACCTCGTGGGTCCCCCGACCCTAATTCCAATGCTATAAATTCACAATTCTTCGGGAAAAAAATTAGAGAGAAGGTTTTACCTCGTTTCACGATATGGAGCCACCGCCACCTCTAGTTCTCCATCGGGAGGCTAGATCTGGAGTTTGTTTGGGGCTCCAGAGAGGGGAATCTTTGGTCTTGGTCATCATCAACCCTTCTCCATAGCCAATTCCATGATGCTCCGCAGTGGGAGTGAGTAATTCTTTCATAGGCTTGCTGGTCGGTGAGGAGTTGGATGAGATTAATGATCTAATCAAGTTAGTTTCGTTAGGGCTTGATCCCTAGTATCCACTATGTTCTAAGATTGATGTTGCTATGACTTTGCCATGCTTAATGCTTGTCACTAGGGCCCGAGTGCCATGATTTCAGATCTGAACCGTTTATGTTATCATCATTATATCTATGTTCTTGATCCGATCTTGCCTAGTCATATGCACCTATTACGTGTTATGATCCATCAACCCCATAGTGACAATATTTGGGATACTTCACGGTGATGACCGTAGTTTGAGGATTTCATGTATTCACTAAGTGGTAATGCTTTGTTCCGGTTCTCTATTAAAAGGAGGCCTTAGTATCCCTTAGTTTCCTTATGGACCCTGCTGCCACGGGAGGGTAGGACAAAAGATGGCATGCAAGTTCTTTTCCATAAGCATGTATGACTATATACGGAATACATGCCTACATTACATTAACGAATTGGAGCTAGTTCTGTGTTGCCCTAGGTTATATCTGTTATATGATGAATATCATCCAACGAATACTCCGATACAGTGCATAGGATCTTTTCACATATTGTTCTCGCTAAGTTACTACTGTTGTTGCTACTGTTACACTCGCTAAAAAATCATTGTTGCTATCATTACCGCTACTATTATTGTCACCACTGCTACCAAACTATCATATTACTATGCTATTGATCGCTCTGCTGCAGAAATTTATCTCCAGGTGTGGTTGAATTGAAAACTCAACTGCAAATAATCTCAAATATTCTTTGTCTCCCCTTGTGTTGAATCTATAAATTTGGGTTGAATACTCTACCCTCGAAAACTGTTGCGATCCCCTATACTTGTGGGGTACCATGGGCCACATGGGCCTCCCCCAAGGTGCTTCCTTGGCTCTCAAGTTCTCTTCTGGTCCAAAAAAATCTCCAAAATGTTACGTGGCATTTGGGCTTCGTTTGGTACTGATATTCCACGAAGTAAAAAACAAGCAAAAACCAACAACTGGCACTAGGCACTATGTCAATGGGTTAGTCCCAAAAAATGTTATAAAGTTGCTATAAAATCATTATAAGCATCCAAGAATGATAATATAATAGCATGGAACAATCAAAAATTATAGATACATTGGAGAGGTATCAGCATCCCCAAGCTTAATTCTCGCTCGTCCTCGAGTAGGTAAATGATAAAAACAATTTTTTTGATGTGGAATGCTGGCTAACATGTTCATCACATATTATTTTCTTTTGTAGCATGGACATTAGGACTTTTAGATGGTTCAAGGCAATGTTCTAGTTTTGACATGAAGACTTTAATAGTCAAGCATACCAACAAGCAACCATGTCTTTCAAAATATCAACACTAAAGAAAGTTATACCTAGCCCATCATGCTCAATCATTGATCCATTCATGAAACAAACTCAAATATTAGCTACACCCAGTGCACAAGTATGATCATAGGGCCTCCTAGTTGGTGCATTATAAGAGAAGATGGAGACTCAAAGAAAACTAAAAATTGCATAAAGTAAATTGATAGGCCCTTTGCAGAGGGAAGTAGGCCTTTTTAGAGGTGCTAGAGCTCAAAGCTTAAATTGAGAGAGAAAAATATTTTGGGTGGCATGTCTTTTGTGTCAACAAAAACGACCGAGAATTTCAATACTTTTCCTTACTAGATATATCATAAGAGGTTCCCAAACAAAAAGTAAAGTTTATTCCTTTTTCCACCATTCTTTCACAATCCATGGCTAGTCATATGCACGGTTGCCTTCCATACCATCACTTTCCAAGGAATTTATTATTTCATAGCATGAAGTAAATTTCCTTTTTATTTCGGGACTCGGGATCCCTACTACCGCCATCCTCTCATGCAATGACAAGTGAATAAACACTCATGTTGAGAATAACACATCTAGCATGGAAAAATATCGGTTACCCCCTTCTGCTTCATGAGCGGTACGAGCACACAAAAAGGAAATTCATTTTGAAAATTAGATATGGCACATAAAAATTTGCTTGTAACGACATGGAAATACCGCATATAGGTAGGCATGGTGGACTCATATGGAAAAACATAGTTTAAGGATTTTGGATGCACAAGTAGTATTTCTACTTAGTACAAGTGGAGGCTAGCAAATAGATTGAGAAGCAACCAATAAAGAAACGATAATTCTCATAAACTGGCATTAAGCATAACTTACACTGAATAATGCACCATAAGTAGGATGTCATTTCATTGCATAACTACTGATTTTCGTGCTTGCATAGGGAATCACAAACCTTAACACCAATATTCTTACTAAAGCATAATTACTCACCAACATGACTCACATATTACTATCATCATGTCTCAAAACTATTACAACGAATCAAGTTTAATTTGCCCAATGATATTCATGAATTTTTTTTATTATATGCCTCTTGAATATCTATCACTTTGGGACTAGTTTCATATATTGACATTGCTTTTGACAAGCTCAAATAAATTTAAGTGAAGAACATGAGCATAAAAATTTCATCTCTCAAAATAATATAAGTAAAGCATGAGAGAATTTCTTCAAAATGTATAAAATCTAAAATTAATCTAAGTGAAGCATGATAGTATTTCTTCAAAAATTGAAATCACATCGTGCTCGAAAAGGTGAAGCACTAGAGAAATGCCATAGCTCAAAAAAAATTAAGTGAAGCATATAGAGCAATTCTAACAAATCATAGCATAATTTTGGCTCTCTCAAGTAGGTGTGTCAAGCAAGGATACTTGTGGAAAACCAAAAATAAAATCAAGAAAACACTCATATAATGCAATATGCTCCAAGCAAAACTCATGATATGTGACGTATAAAAATATAGCTCCAAGTAAAATACCGATGGTCGTTAGAAGAAAGAGGGGATGCCACTCGGGGCATCCCAAGATTAGGTGGTTGTTTCTCCTTAGATATTATCTTGGGGTTACATAGCATCCCCAAAATTATGCTCTTTTCACTCCTTATTCCTTCATCCATTGTGATCTCACCCAAAACTTGAAAACCTCAATCACACAAAACTCAACAAAACCTTCGTGAGACCCGTTAGTATAGTAAAGCAAATCACCACTCTATGGATTGTTGCCAACTCATTCACATTTTGTTACTGAATTATATTTAATATATTCTAACTTTACCATGGATTATACCCTCCAATACAAAACATAGATACATCAAAATAAGCACACAATGCAACAAAAACAGAATCTGTCAAAAACTGAACAGTCTGTACTAATGTGTACTCTAACCATACTTCTGTAAGTCAAAAATTCTGAAAAATAGGAAAATGGCACCAATTTGTATATCAATCTTGTGTACTAAATTCAGAATTTTTCGTAACTCCTGTGATTTTTAAAAATTCTGCTACTAGACGCAAAAGTTTTATTTTCAACAAGATCAAATCAACTATCACCCAACATGATCCCAAAGGATTTACTCGGAACAAACACTATGTAAAAGATAAAAACACAATAATAACATTAGTATAATTATATAAATACTCAAGAGCACAAAGAAAAAGGTAAAAATAAATTTTATTCATTGGGTTGCCACCCAACAAGCGCTATCGTTTTACGCTGCTAGCTCGGCATAATGCATAGATTCAAGTATTGTCATCTTTATTTTTTTGCCACCTTTGTGAGGCCTTTCTCAAACTAAGGATGCTTTTTACACTTCCCCAAATTTTTAGGAGAAGATATACTCTTGCAAAGAGTAATCAAAGTATTCATGTGATTGAGATTTCCACTAATATGTTTAAGAGGTTCATTATATTTTTGCAACTCGACCAAATGTTTATTTAAATCTCCTAGATTGTCTAAAATTTGAACCCCTTCTTGTGCAAGAGAAAGCCCCTTTTTTGGTGGAGGTACCCCCAATATCCCCTCCAAATTTTCTCAAGCGGTATTGGCATCAAGCTCGGTAAAGTTCCCTTTAGCGGCAAAATCCAAGAGTTGTCTATGATGCAAAGCTAATCCTATGTAAAAATTTGGAGGCAAAATCTTTGCATCCCCATTTAGATTGCAAATGTGATAGGAGTCCATTAACCAATACCAAGCATCTTTAAGATTTTCCCCTTGTTTTTGTTTGAAGTATAGAACTTCAAGATCTGGTCATAGGGGCGTAGTGATGCTAGTAATAGCAAAAAGGTAGATAAACAAGATATCTGAGGAGAAAAGGGCAAATGAAAAAGAGGGCGAATAAAACAACAAATTTTGTGAAGTGGGGGAGATGAAAACTAGAGGCAAATGGAAAATAATGTAAATTGCAAGGAGGTGAGATTTGTGATTAGGAACCTGATAGATGTTGACGATGTCTCCCCGGCAACGACGCCAGAAATTCCTTTGATGTGGCTTGAGACTACACCAGTATTTCCCCAAATAGGAAGGGATGATGCAGCACAACTACGGTAAGTATTATCCCACTTATGAAACCAAGGTTATCAAACCAGCAGGAGAACCAAGAACCACTATGTAAATGGTACCTGCACACAAAGAGCAAATACTTGCAACCCGACGCATAAGAGAGGTTGTCAATCTCTCCACAGTAAAAGATAAATTGGTTTGTATGAGATTAGATAAATAGATTGCACAAGAACACAAAAAAATGCAAATAAAAAGTGCAACAATGTATTTTTGGGTTTTTGGAATAATAGATCTAAAAGCAAATGCGGAAAAAGATAGATCGAATAGCAATATATTAAAAGATAGACCCAGTGCCGTAGATTTCACTAGTGGCTTCTCTTAAGAAAATAACACACGATGGGTAAACAAATTACTGCTGGGAAATTGATAGAAGATCAAATAATCATGACTATATCCAAGGCAATGATCAATATATAGGCATCACATCCAAGATTAGTAGACCAAAAAGATTCTGCATCTACTACTATTACTCCAATAATCGCCCGCTATCCAACATGTATCTAGTGTATTAAGTTCATGGAGAAATGGAGTAATGCAATAAGAACGATGACATGATGTAGACAAGATGTATTCCCGTAGGAATAGACCCCATCTTGTTGTCCTTAATATCAAGGATACATGCGTGCCTTGCTGCCCCTTTTTTCATTGGGAGAGGACTCTAAAAGACCGAACCCATCACAAAGCACCTCTTCCCATGGCAAAAAAAATCGATCTAGTTAGCCTAACTAAACCAAAGATTCGAAGAAGAAATATGAGGCTATAAATAATCATGCATATAAGAGATCAAAAGAAGACTCAAATAATATTAATGGATAGAAACTGATAATGAACTCAAATTTCAACGAATCCTGACAAGCACACCGCAAAAAGTCATTACATCAAATAGATCTCCAAGATACCATTGTATTGATAATCAAGGGAGAGAGAGAGAGAGAGAGAGAGAGAGAGAGGAAGCCATCTAGCTACTGCCTACGGACCCGTAGGTCTATGGTGGACTACTCACGCATCATCGAAGAGGCGCCAATGAGGATGACGAACCCCTCCGTGATGGTGTTAGATTTGATCTCGTGGTTCTGGAACTTGCGGAGGTTGGAATTGTGTTTCAACGAATCCTCTAGGGATTCTGGAATTTTTGAAGATTTATAGAGCTAAGAGGCGGTGGAGGAGACTCCCATGGGCCCCACAACCCACGAGGGCACGCTTGGGGCCTCTAGCATGCTCTGGTGTCTTGTGGGCCCCACGTGCTTCCTTGGCTCTCAGGTTGTCTTGCGCTCCAAAAAAATCTCCAAAAAGCTTTGTGGCATTTGGGCTTTGTTTGGTACTGATATTCTACGAAGTAAAAAAACAAGCAAAAAAACAACAACTCGCATTGGGCGCTTTGTCAATAGGTTAGTCCCAAAAAATGGTGTGAAGTTGGTATAAAATGATTATAAAACATCCAAGAATGATAATATAACAACATAGAACAATAAAAAATTATAGATACGTTGGAGATATATCATTAGCATTGTTGAGAGATTGCACTAGTGAAAGTATGAACCCTAGGGCTTGTTTCCAAGCATTTATACAATATTTTTCTCACTGTTTTTCACTTGCTACCTTGTTGTTTTTATATTTTAGATTACCAAAATCTATATCTGCTATCCATATTGCACTTGTATCACCATCTCTTTGTCGAACTAGTGCACCTATACAATTTGCCATTGCATTGGGTGTGTTGGGGACACAAGAGCTTTCTTGTATTTGATTGCAGGGTTGTTTTAGAGAGACCATCTTCATCCTACACCTCCCACGGATTTATAAACCTTAGGTCATCCACTTTAGGGGAAATTCCTACTGTCCTACAAAACTCTGCGCTTGGAGGGCCAACAGATTCTACAAGAATAATGTTGTGTAGTAGACATCAACCTCTTTTCTGGTGCCGTTGTAGGGGAGGTGAGTTCTTGAAGGTATATCTTTACATCTTGCTATTAAATCTTCTAGTTTCTTGCTTTTCACCAGTTTTGTTTCTAAAACAAAACTACAAGCAAACGGAATTGAGGTGGCCTCAAATGCTTCGTCTTTACAATGTCTTTCGTGAAAATGATGGTTCAGAAAATTGTGCTCAATTTTTAGAGGAAGAATTTATAAAAATTCTTAATGAGAAGTAATTTAATGATGAGCATGATAGAAATATTATTAGTATGAATTATTTGAATATCCATGATGCTAATAATGATTGCACTAGTCATGATAAAAAGATTTGCTATAAGCATGTCAATTTTTGTGGAGTTAATAAACCTTGTAAAGACATGCCATATAGGGATGCTAGATTTTGTAAGAAGCATATACATGATAAAACTAATTGGTATCTTAAAGTGATAGATGAATTTGTCACAATATTATGCTCTATTCATCCCATTACTTGTGACCTTTGCAATAGGGTTGGTCATCTTAATTTCCAATGCATGCATTTTCATGATCAAACCATTTCCAAATATTGTTATAATTTGATCTCCAGTGAACTAAATAATGAGCTCTTTTTATTTTTGGGGTGTGAATAATTGTCACATAAAAATGATTGATTTGATATATTGTTTATCACTAATGACAAAGAAACTAATCTACAAGAAATCTGTATGTTTTGCATAGTAAATTGCAATGAGAATGCTTATATTGCCAACTATAGAAAGTCGGGAAAACCAATAGAATATAAATGGAATACTTATGAAAGGGTAACGGTCTTCCAATATCCTACTATTGTTTCTTGTAATGTATCAGGTTGCTAGGAGGTGCTTCCCATCGAACAAATCTCTTCAACAAGAAGCTCAAAAAATTACTTGAACGCACACAAAATGTGGTAAAGAATAAGAAGACAAGAAAAGGTAAAGGTAAAACGTATCCCTATCAAATAATTTTTCTCCTACCATTGTTGAGAATGAAACCGAAAGTAGTGTGGACAATGGTACACTTGATGATTATTTTGTTATGCCTACTACTTGTTGTGATGAATATGATTGGGAATATAATGATACTCCTTGTAATATTCAAAATATTTTTGGCACTAACCTGGAAAATTATGATGATAATAACTGCTATACTATTGGTGCCATTCATGCTATTGATGATTATGCTAATGATTTGAAAAACCATAAGCTTGGGGATGCTATGATTGATGAGACTAACACATTTGAGAATATATTTGCTGCAATTAATGTGAGTCCCAAGCTTGGGATGCTATGCATAATGAAGATGATCCTTTTATCCCCCTACTTCGAATGATCAATATTGTTGTGATGATTGCATGCCTCCTACTTATGATTATTATTGTGATGATACTTATGTTATGAAAAGTATCAATGATTATTATTATAATTTTTTTTAATAATTATCACAATACTTTTTATGAACATCACTCTTTTATTGTGGAAGCAATTTATAGTATTCGGGTCTCCTATGATACTCCCACTATTATGTATGAGAAGTTTGTTTGTGGGCAGAGTAAAAAAATCTATGCTTGTGGATCATGAAAAGAATGCTTTATGAGATAGTTATATTGTGGAATTACTTCATGATGCTATTGAAAATTATTAAGACTAACATATGGTTGCAGGAATTGCAATAATATCAAGTGTCCTCCTTATGTGTTGAAAGTCTTGAAGATAAGATCGTTTTTCCTTCCTATGCTAGTTGATTCTTGCTCCCATAAATTGTTTGCTCACAAAATACTTATACATGGGAAGAGGGTTAGACTTAAATGTGCTTTTCATGTGATCCATGATGTTCTTTTGCATGTTTCAAATGCTATTCCTATGCGAGCATCACTGAAATCATCGTGCTTAGCTAAAAGTATTTAAAGGAAATTGCTTGTTGAGAGATGATACATCTCCAATGTATCAATAATTTATGAAGTATGCATGCCATATTTGCCTATGTTCACAATAATTTTATATGGTTTTGATGCACTTTATATGATTTATTGAGAACTAGCCTGGACTGACGCTCTTTTGAGCAGAATTACCGTTGTGTTATTTTTGTGGAGAAAATAAAACTTCTCGAAATCACCCAAAACTTTTTTGTGATTTTTTCTGGAGAAAATAAGAAGTACCGAAATGAAGAACCACCGGAGGGGAGCCACCTATGGGCCACAAGCCAACATGGCACTCCTTGTTAGCTTGTCAGGCCCACGCGGCTCTAGCTAACATGATTCCGATGCTAAAAAATCCTATAAACCTATTAACCCTCAAAAGTTAACCCAGAACTTCCGCTCCTTCACCGCAAGCCTCCATACCAAACAAAACACATTCTAAGCCATGTTCCGGTTCCCTGCCGAAGGGGGCAATCATCATCGAAGGCCTTCTTCATCATCCCGACGGTATCCATGATGAGGAGGGAATAGTTCACCCTCGGGGCTAAGGGTATGTACCAATAGCTATGTTATCTCTCTCTCTGTCTCTCTCGTGTTCTTGTGATATCATGATCTTGATGTATCACGGGCTTTGTTAATATAGTTGGATCATATGATGTCATTCCCTTGCTACCTTGTTGTGATGAATTGAAACTTTCGCTTTGAGATTTTGTTATGTCGGATTAAATATTGGATTTGAGATTACTTGTTGTATGTATTGCATATGGATACCCATGGTGATAATGGGGTGTTCTATTTATTCACTTGATATATATTTTGGTACTCAACTTGTGGATTCCTTTAGTGAAAATGGGGTAATCCATGCATATGGGTTGATACACGTTCTTTTGCTACTTTCTTCGACAGAAATCTTGGGGTACTCTTTGAAGTTCTTTGTATCGGATTGAATATGATGAATCTGAAATTGTTTGATGCATGTCAAATAATTAGCCCACAGATACTTCATGTGACATTGGAGTATCTAGGAGACATTAGGGTTGATTGATGTGTATCATAGGTGTTATTCTAGTATGAACTCTAGGGTTGTTTGTGACACTTATAGGAATAGCTCAATAGATTGACCGGAAACAATAGTTTTGAGGTGGTTCTACTACCTACAACAATTTCATCTTATGTTCTCCAATAGATCTGAACTTTGGAGTGATTCTTTATTGCACGCTCAGGCATGATCATATGATTCTATTATGTTAGCATTGTTGACAGATTGCACTAGTGAAAGTATGAACCCTGGGCCTTATTTCCAAGAATTTCATAACATTTTGCTCGCTATTTTCCACTTGCTACCTTGTTGTTTATATATTTTTATGATAACAAAAACCTATTTCTATCATCCATATTGCACTTGTATTACCATCTCTTCGCCGAACTAGTGCACCTCTTCAATTTTCCATTGTATTGCGTGTGTTGGGGACACAAGAGATTTTTTTATTTGATTACAGGGTTGTTTGAGATAGACCACCTTCATCCTACACCTCCCACAGATTGATAAATCTTAGGTCATCCACTTGAGGGAAAATTGCTACTTGCTGTCTACTACACAACCTTCTTCTTGTAGACTCGTGTTGGGCCTCCAAGCGCAGAGTTTTGTAGGACAGCGGCAGTTTTCCCTCAAGTGGATGACCTAAGGTTTATCAAACCGTGGGAGGTGTAGGATGAAGATGGTCTCTCTCAAACAACTCTACAACCAAATAACAAAGAGTCTCTTGTGTCCCCAACACACCCAATACAATGGTAAATTGTATAGGTGCACTAGTTCGGCGAAGAGATGGTGATACAAGTGTAATGTGGATGGTATACATATGTGTTTATAATCTGAAATTATCAAAACAGCAAGGTAGAAAGTAACAAAAGTGAGCAAAAACGGTATTGCAATGCTTGAAAACAAGGCCTAGGGTTCATACTCTCACTAGTGCAATTTCTCTCAATAATACTAACATAGTTGAATCATATGTGAATACCTCTCGTGCGACAATGAGTTCACTCTAATGTCACAAATAGTGGAGAACTAACGAAGAAATTATTGTAGGGTACGAAACCACCTCAAAGTTATCTTTTCCGATCAATCTTATGAGCTATCCCTATAAGTGTCACAAACAGCCCTAGAGTTCGTACTAAAATAACACCTTAAGATACACATCAACCAAAACCCTAATGTCACCTAGATACTCCAATGGCACCACAAGTACCCATGGGCTTGATTATACGATATGCATCACATAATTTCAGATTCATCATATTCAATCCAACACAAAGAACTTCAAAGAGTGCCCCAAATTGTATACCAGAAAGTCAAGAAAAAAACGTGTGCTAACCCTTATGCATAGATTCCCAAGGTCACGGAACCCGCAAGTTGATCAATAGAACATCCCATTGTCACCACGGATATCCCATCGCAAGACATAGATCAAGTGTTGTCAAATCCTTAAAGACTCAATCCGATAAGAAAACTTCAAGGGAAAACTCACTTCATCATAAGAAGATAGAGAGGGGAAACCTCCATATGATTCAATCTATATCAATAAAGCTTGCGGTACATCAAGATCGTGCCATCTCAAGACATTAGAGAGAGAGAGATCAAACACATAGCTACTGGTACATACCCTCAGCCCCGAGGGTGAACTACTCTCTCCTCGTCATGGACACCACCGGGATAATGAAGATGGCCTCCGGTGATGGTTTGCCCCTCCGGTAGGGTGCCGGAACGGGATCCCGATTGGATTTTCGTGGCTTTGGAGGCTTGCGGCGGCAGAACTCCCGATCTAGGTTTCTTTCTGGGGTTTTTAGTATTTATAGGAATTTTTCGCATTGGTACCACGTACAGAAGGTTCCCAAGGAAGTCACAAGCCAGGGGGACGCGCTCTACGGGGGCGCCCCTATGGCTTGTGGCTTCCTGTGCCTTCCTCTCCGGTGACACTTCACTCCAGTATTTTTTATATTTTCCAAAAATATTCTCCATAAATTTTCAGCTCATTCCGAGAACTTTTATTTCTACTCAAAAACAACACCATGGTAGTTCTGCTGAAAACAGCGCCAGTCCAGGTTAGTTCTAATAAAATCGTACCAAAATCATATAGAATTATTGTAAACATGGCATGAATACTTCATAAATTATAGATACATTGGAGACGTATCAACATCTCCAAGATTAATTCCCACTCGTCCTCGAGTAGGTAAATGATGACAGATATAATTTATGAAGTGTGAATTCAGCATAGTGCATAAATTTGATCACTGATAATTCCAAACACTTTTTCTAGAATCATTATATTATCATTAAGAGTGCTCATCTCATAAACCTTCTCATGATTAAATAACAAGCTATCCAAATGTTAAAGTATAGACTAACAAACTATGCTTTCAATCACCAAACAATTGCAATTCATCTTATTTTAAGGAAGGGTCTATGCAAGAGCTTTGATTTAGCAAATTCCACATACTCAACTATCATATAGTCTTCCATTATTGCTATAACTCAAAGCATATTTTTAGAGAAAATGCCATCCGTCGTACACAGAGAAAGATAGGGGCTTAATGTTTTGCCTCCCAACTTATTTATCATATAGGTAATTGTCACAAATAATAATTCATGATAAAATATATTTGAATGGCCATATATGCTTGGATCTTTCCCCAACACATGACGCTTGCCAAGAGAAAAAGACGAAATATAGGAAATGGTGAAGATCACCATGACTCTTGCATAAAGGTAAGTACATGAAATTAAAATATAGACCGTTCGCAGAGGGAAGCATTGATTTGTAGAGGTGCCAGAGCTCGAGCTTTTAAAATAGAGATGCATAATAATTTTGGTCGGTATGCTTTCATTGTCACCATAACAACCGAGAGATCTCGGTATCTTCCATGATAGATACATTATAGGCGGTTCCCAAATAGAATGGTAAAGTTTTTACTCCCCCTCCACCAATCAATCACACTCCACAGCGAGACGAATCCACGGGTACCGTCCATACCAACAACATTCCTGGGGGATTTTTGTTTAATTATTTGCATTTTTTTATTTCAGGGACTGGGAATCCCTATTACCAGCCACTTTCTCGTGAATGATAGTGAATCAACACATATCGTGAGAATAACCCACCTAGCATGGAAGATACCGGCAACCCCTAGTTACTATATGAGCGATTCGGGCATACAAAACATAATATTATTTGAAGTTTTAGAGTTTGACACATGCAAATTTACTTGGAACGGCAGGTAAATACGACATATAGGTAGGTATGGTGGACTTATATGGAACAACTTTGGGTTTAAGGGTTTTTGGATGCACAAGTAGTATTTCTACTTGGTGTGGAAGTTTGGGCTACTATGAGGTGGAAGCAAGAACCACATGTTGGAGGATCCATAACAATATAACTTCTATGCAAATATACGCAACCATAACTCATTATGTTGTATTCCTTGTCCAACTTCAACTAATTTTCTCAAGTTTGAAAATAATTAATGGGTAATCACAATCATAGAAGATGTCCAAGATAGTATATTTATATGTGAAATCTCTCTTCCTTCAATATTCTTTCATGAATGGTTCAAGTACCAATGCGGTGGTTGCTAACTTTTAATAAATTTTACCACCTATACTTCTTATATGTGAAGTCATTCTTCCCATGGGATAAGCATATAAAACATATATAATTTCATGTTTATGATATTCAATTCATTCAACCATTTACTCATAGGATATAAGTGAAGCACGAGAGTAAATGACAAAACTACTCCAAAACATACAAGTGAAGATCAACGAGTAGTCAAACAATTAAGTAGCTATGTGAGGACTCTCTATATCTCTCAATAAATATTTTAATATCTGAGTATTTTATTTAACAGCAATAAAAATAAAAATAGCACTCCAAGAATAGCATGCATCATGTGAATGAATTAAAATTTAAGTCAAGATAGGCTAACCGATAATTGTTGATGAAGAGAGATGGGATGCATAGCATACCCAAGCTTAGATGATTGAGACTTCTTGAAAAATTTACTTGGGGTTCCTTGTTCATACCCAAGCTTTATCTTTTTTAGCTCGTTCAATCCTCTCATATCCCGGTTTCACCTATTCTCAAAAACATCTTCCACACAAAACTTGAAAAGAACTCGTGAGATAGGTTAGTACACATAAGAATAAATCAACACTTCATGGACTTCCAAAACAAGTTGAATAATAATTTCCAAACATTAGGTACTTTATACTATCATTTCCACAATTTATATTTACCAATATAGTCTATGGAAACTATAGGATAAGTAGATAACAAAACTATGACAACAATCTGTCCAAACAGAATAGTGTGTAGCAATTTATGAAAACAGTGTACTTATGTAACTCAAAAATTTATGAAAATTTAGGAAATGCTATAAAATTTATATTACAACACTTTTTAAACATTGCAGAAACTTTCCACGTTCCAATAAAATATGAAAATTCAAACACTATAGCCAAAGTTTCTGTTTTTACACATCACTCATCAAAACATGCAATGCGAGCATCCAGAGGCAATTCTTGGAACTTTTTACTGAAAAACAAGATTATATATAACACCTAACATATAAAAAC
Source organism: Hordeum marinum (assembly GCA_022496015.1). NCBI lineage: Eukaryota > Viridiplantae > Streptophyta > Magnoliopsida > Poales > Poaceae > Hordeum > Hordeum marinum. Next base: position 100,519,600 of record CM039674.1, on the reverse strand, counting down.
AAAATAAAATGATTCTCCAAGTAAAACTCAAATTATGTGATGAATAAAAATTTAGCTCCAAGTGAGATATATCAATAGTGTTGAAGACGAAAGAGGGGATGCCTTCCGGGGCATCCCCAAGCTTAGACGCTTGAGTATTCCTTTAATATTAGCTTGGGGGTGCCTTGTGAATCCCCAATATTAGTTTATTTTAACTTATTATTCTCATTATATCAGTGTCTCACCCAAAACTTGAAAACTTCAATCACACAAATGTTAACAGAACTTTGTGAGAAGGGCTAGTGTAATAAAGATAGATCATTCACTTAGGTACTGTCAATACAAGATTAATAATTTTTATCACATAATATATAATGTATTCCATCATTCAAACAATTTATATTATAAAATATAAGCTATGGGAACACTTGAAACAAGCAAACTATGCATGCAAAATAGAATATATCAAAAACAGAATAGTTTGTAAAGATCTGAATGATCACCATACTTTCCTGACTCTAAATAGTCTGAAACATTAGGAAAACTCAAGGAATTTGAATATAAACTATGTGTAGAAATTTCAGAATTTTTTGACGCTCCAGGAAAATAAGATAATTCATATACTGGACGCAAAACTTTCTGTTTTTGCATAGAATCAAACAAGCAAGTATCCACACTATCCCAAAGGCTTTACTTGGCACTATATTGAAATAAAAGACACAAAACATTATTACTACAGTATATTAATCATGTGAACACATCAAAACAGAAAGTAAAAGTGTTGGGTTATCTCCCAACAAGCGCTTTTCTTTAATGCCTTTTAGCTAGGCATGATGATTTCAATGATGCTCACATAGGAATAATAATTGAAACATGCAAAAGAGCATCATGAATCTCATGAAAAGCACATTTAAGTCTAACCCACTTCCTATGCATAGGTATTTTGTGATCAAACAATTTATAGGAGCAAGAATCATCTAGCGTAGGAAGGGAAAACAAGCATATCTTCAAGAATTTGAACACATAGAGAGGAAACTTGATATTATTGCAATTCCTATAAGCATATGTTCTTCCCTCATAATAATTTTCAGTATAATCATTAAGGAATTCCACAATATAACCAGCACATAAAGCATTCTTTTCATGATATGCAAGCATAGAAATTTTACTACTCTCCTCATAAGCAAATTTCTTCTCATGACTAATAGTGGGAGTATCATTAAAGACTTGAATACTACAAATTGATTGCACACTAAAACAGTAATATTTAGTAAAAGTATATTCATAATTATGAAAAGTATCATAATAGTAGTCATCACTCTTTTTCATTGCATAATTATCATCACAATAATCATCATAAGTAGGAGGCATGCAATCATTATAACAAATTTGATCATTCAAAGTAGAATAAAAAGATCATCTTCATTAAGCATAACATCCCCAAGCTTGGGACAAACATTAGTTGCAGCAAATAAATTCTGAAACATGTCATTTTCATCAACCATAGCATCCCTGAGCTTTTGGCTTTGCATATCATAAACATAATCACTCTCATCATTAATGGTATGAATAGCAGCAATAGTATAGCAATTATTATCATCATCCTCCAAGTTGGTGCCATAAATATTTTCAAGATTATAAGAAGTATCATTATATTCCCAATCATAATTATCACAACAAGCAATAGGCGTAACAAAACCATCCTCAAGTGTATCATATTCTACAACAATATTTGATTCGTTCTCATGAGGCCTATCAATAATGGCAGCAACATTATTTGGGAGAGATGCCTCTTTACCTTTACTTTTCCTTCTTTTATTATTCTTCACCACATTATATGTGGGTTTACTTAATTCCTCCAAAATTCTTTTTGAAGAGGTTGGTTGAATAAAAAGCTTCTCCTCGTTACCTGATTTATCATAAGAAAAAAAGGAGGATATTGGGAAACCTCTTCCCCTTCATTAGTATTCTCTTCCTCTTCTATTTGTTTTCTTGTTTTAAGTAATTGGAAATATACGTATTCTCAATGCAATTTACCACGCAATACATATAGATTTCATTTAGATCAAAATCAATCATTTTCACAAGAATCCAAGCTGGAACATCCTTAGTTTCATGTTTCATTTCTTCATACCCCAAGAATAGACTAAGTTCATTATGATGCTCAAGGGTAATGAGGTTATCACAATTTTTGGACACAATTCGATCATGAAATAATTCACATGGGAAATTAAAATGACCACTGTCATTGAAAAGTTCACAAGGACGAAGAGAAATATTAAGTCTTTCAGCACAAACATATAGCCTCTCTTGCAACCATTTAGTTTCTAAATACTTATGCCTCCTACAAAATATATCTTCCCTTTTAGGCATGTCTTTACAAACTCTATGCACTCCACATAAATTGACATCCTTATAAGAAATATCTTTATCATGACTAGTGAAATCATCATTAGTATTATGGATATTCAAATAATTCATACTAAAAACATTGCAATCATGCTCATCACTCAAAGATTCAGTGCCAAATTTTTTAATAACTTCTTCTTCTAACACTTGAGCATAATTTTCCTTTCCATCATTTTCATGAAAGACATTAAAAGGATGAAGCATATGAGTCAACCTCAATTCCATTTTTTGTAGTTTTCTTTTATAGACTAAACTAGTGAAAAACAAGAAAATAAAGGATTTAATTGGAAGATCTAAAGATATACCTTCAAGCACCCACCTCCCCGGCAATGGCGCCAGAAAAGAGCTTGATGTCTACTATACAACCTTGTTCTTGTAGACTCGTGCTGGGCCTCCAAGCGTAGAGTTTTGCATGATAGTGGCAATTTTCCCTCAAGTGGATGACCTAAGGTTTATCAATCCGTGGGAGGAGTAGGATGAAGATGGTTTCTCTCAAACAACCATGCAACCAAATAACAAAGAGTCTTTTGTGTCCCCAACACTCCCAATACAATGGTAAATTGTATAGGTGCACTAGTTCGATGAAGAGATGGTGATACAAGTGTAATATGGATGGTAGATATAGGTTTTTATAATCTGAAGTTATCAAAACAGCAAGGTAGGAAGTAACAAAAGTGAGCAGAAACGGTATTGCAATGCTTGAAAACAAGGCCTAGGGTTCATACTTTCACTAGTGCAATTTCTCTCAACAATACTAACATAGTTAAATCATATGTGAATACCTCTCGTGCGACAAAGAGTTCACTCCAAATTCACAAATAATGGAGAACTAACAAATAAATTATTGTAGGGTACGAAACCACCTCAAAGTTATCTTTTCCGATCAATCTTATGAGCTATCCCTATAAGTGTCACAAACATCCCTAGAGTTCGTACTAACATAACACATCAACCAAAACCCTAATGTCACCTAGATACTCCAATGTCACCACAAGTACCCATGGGCTTGATTATACGCTATGAATCACATAGTTTCAAATTCATCATGTTCAATCCAACACAAAAAATACAAAGAGTGTCCCAAAGTATCTACCGGAAAGTCAAGACAGAAACGTGTGTCAACCCTTATGCATAGATTCCCAAGGTCAGGGAACCCGCAAGTTGATCACAAAAACGTACATCAAGTGGATCAATAGAACATCCCATTTTCACCATGGATATCCCATCGCAAGACATACATCATGTGTTCTCAAATCCTTAAAGACCCAATCCAATAAGAAAACTTCAAGGGAAAACTCAATTCATCACAAGAAGATAGAGAGGGGAAAACTCCATATGATTCAATCTATATCAATAAAGCTCGTGGTACATCAAGATCGTGCCATCTCAAGTACGCGCGCGCGAGAGAGAGATCAAACACATAGCTAATGGTACATACCCTCATCCCCGAGGGTGAACTACTCCCTCCTCATCATGGACATCGTCGGGATGATGAAGATGGCCACCGGTGATGGTTTCCCCCTCTGGCAGGGTGTCGAAACGGGCTCAGGATTGGTTTTCGTGGCTCTGGAGGCTTGCGGCGGCAGAACTCCTGATATAGGTTTCTTTATGGTGGGTTTAGTATTTATAGGAATTTTTGGCACCGGTCCCACGTCCAGAAGGTTCTCGAGGAAGTCACAAGCCAGGGGGACGCGCCCTAGAGGGGGTGCCCCTGTGGCTTGTGGGTTCCTCGCCTTCCTCTCCGACGACTCTTCGCTCCAGTATTTTTTATATTTTCCAAAGATATTCTCCATAAATTTTCAGCTCATTCTGAGAACTTTTATTTCTGCACAAAAACAACACCACGGTAGTTTTGCTGAAAACAGCGTCAGTCCGGGTTAGTTCTAATGAAATCATACCAAAAACATATAGAATCATTGTAAACATGGCATGAATACTTCATAAAGTATAGATACGTTGGAGACCTATCACTACTATCCTACAAAACTCTACGCTTCGTTGCCCAATAGAGTCTACACCAATAAAGTTGTGTAGTAGACATCAAGCTCTTTTCTAGTGCCATTGCCGTGGTGAGTGATTGAAGGTATATCTTTAGACTTTCCTATTAAATCTTTCAGTTTCTTCTTTATCCCTAGTTTGATTTAATAAAATAAAACTAAAAAATGGAATTGAGGTGGCCTCAAATGCTTCGTATTTATAATGTCTTTTGTGAAAATGATGGTTGAGGAAATTGTGCTCAATTGTTAAAGAAAGAATTTATAAAAATGCTTAATGTGAAATCCTTGAATGATGAGCATGATAGCAATATTATTAATATGAATTCTCCGAATACCGATGTTGCGAATGATCATTGCACTAGTCATGATACAAAGATTTCCTATAAGCATGTCAATTTTTGTGGAGTGGATACAATTTGTAAAGATATGCCATATAGGGATGATAGATTTTGTAAGAAGCATACAAATGATCGAACTAATTAGTGGATTGAAGTGATAGATGAATTTTCCACAAGATTATACTCTCTTCATCCCATTACTTGTGTACTTTGCAATAAGGTTGGTCACCTTAATTTCCAATGCTTGCATTCTCATGATCAAATAGTTTCCAAACATTGTGATAATTTGATCTCTGGTGAACTCTATAATGAACTTTGATTATTTTGGGGGGGGTGAAGATTTGTCACATAAAAATTATTAGTTTGATACATTCCTTATCACTGATGATAAAGAAACTAATCTACAAGAAATATGTATGTTTTGCGTAGTAAATAGCAATGAGAATGCTTATTTTGCCTGCCATCGAAAGTCAAGAAAACCAATAGAATATAAAAGGAATACTAATGAAAGGGTAAAGGTCTCTCTATACCCTCCTATTGTTTCTCATAATTAATCAGGTTGCAAGGAGGAGGCTCCCGTCGAACCAATATCTTCAATAAGCAACTCAAAAAAATTACTTAAACCCACACGAAATGTGGTAAAAAAAATAAGAAGAAGAAAAGAAAAGGTAAAGGTAAAAAAGGTATCCCTCTCAAATTATGTTGATCCTAATTGCTGAGAATGAATCCGAAAGTAGTGTGGATGATGATACACTTGATGATTTTTTTGTTAGGGACATTTACATTTTTTTCCTAACTTCGCCCCGACCTCATCTTTACCCCTAAATAAAACGATGCTCAACTATACCCCTCTTCCGTCTATGACGCTTATGAAAATACCCCTCCGTACCCTTTCCATCTGGTCAAAGTGCTTTGACCACTTTAGTTAGTTATTCTCGACATCCTTTCCCTTCCTTCTTACATGTGGGGCTTACACGCATCTCTCCAACCCCATCTCATTTCGCCCTCTCTTCTCTTCTGTTCTCTCTAGCGACAAACCCTAACCCTAATTCTTCGATTACCCTATCCGCGGCGGCTCCCATGGGTGAGCTTGTGGATCCAGATGCGTCGGTGGTGGATCTAATTGCGCTGCTCATCGTTGACCACACGGAATGGCCGCTATTTGTGGTAGCGGCGGGGTGACGGAGCAGAGAGCTCGAAGACCACGGCGGCAATGACAAGGGCGGTTCCAAGAGGGTATGTCTGTATGCATATTCATTGTTTGCTTGCATGCGTGCTCATTTATGTTAATTTCATGAATAGTGCTTATGCTCTGTTCATGACTTGTCCCTTTCTTCTGGATATTTGCCATAGGATGGACCCAACTAGAGCGTTTAATCTGAACTGTAGGATGGAAACAAGTGTGTTAGGCATTTCTGGCACAGGGTTTTCTTTCCCATTGGTTGTTGACTATACATCAACTTTTATCAAGTTTAGAAGTGCTATCTCAGAGAAATATCCATGGGGGTTATATGATGCTGTTGAAATTAGGTATTGAGACATGGCAAATACTGCTTGGGTGCCTGTCTAGTGTGATGATGAGCTAGCTAGCATGTTTGGGATATATGTAGAAAGTAAGTCAGCAAAGATTGAAATCAATGTAATAGAAATAAACAGAGGAGAGCTTGAGAGGAGAACTACTAGATCACAAGCTAATAGTTCGCAAGCTAGGTGCGGCCAGACAAGAGGGAGGGGTAGAAATGCAAGTGGGAGAGGAAATGCAAGTAGCAGAGAAAGTTCTGGTGGTAGGAGTGTAGGAAATTCAGAGGCTAGTTTAGTACATGAACCAACTGGAACTGGTCCTAGCAGTAGCAGACAATCAGATGCTACTCCTATCATAGAAGAGGAAGCTCCTGATGATATTCCCACAGATGATGAGGATGAAATCTTGCATCCAGATTTTGTAATTGGGAAAGTTCCCAAGGGGAAAGAGGCGGTTCTAGAAGATCAAGATTGTATCCCCCCTCCTCAATTTGTAGAGACAGATTTAGATGAGAGAGAGGAGGATTATGACATGGCTTATTCTGAGAGTTTTGATGAGGCTAGGGCAAAAGTGCAGTTTAATAGAGATGATCCTTCTCTAGCAGAAGGAACTGTATTCTCTGATGTGATAGAATGCAGAAATGCACTAGCAACTTTCTCAATCAAGACACAAAGTGAGCCATGTAGATTGACAGTTCACTGTGCATATCCAAGGTGTAAGTAGAGGATGCATGCCTCCTTAATGAGAAATAGCAAATTATTTCAAGTACTAAAAAGCAAGAAATAATAATACTAATGCTCATTTGTTTGTCCGACTTGCTTGTTAATAGCAAATTATCTCAGGATCTATGCTAATTTGTTTTTCTAACTTGCTTGTTAATTGTAATTGTAGGTGAACGTTAACAGCCATCATCACACATGCCATAGTGTGACAAGAAGGCAAAGGTTAAGGTCAGCAAAGTGCAGATGGGTTGCAGATGCAGTTAAGAACTGGGTCAGAGAAAATTCAAATATTTCCGTGCCACAACTTCAAACTGATCCGAAGAATAAGTATGGGGTTGAACTGCCATACATGAGAGTTTTCTATAGTAAGCAAATGGACATTGACAACATATATGGTAAGTGGACTGAAAGTTTTCATTTGCTTTATACATTCAAAGCTGAGGTTGAGAAGGCATCACCTGGTAGTGTAGTTCACATTGATAAGCAGACAGTGGAGTTTGAAAAAATGGTCAGAGAAGGTACAAGGAGTGTTTTAGGAGAGACTTTGTGTCATTTAAGGCCTGCTAGAAAGGGTTTCTAGATGGGTGTAGGCCATATCTGGCAGTAGATGCCACTACTCTGAATGGGAGGTATAGAGGACAACTTGTAAGTGCTTGTGCTGTAGGTGCAAACAAATGGATCTTTTCAGTTGCTTATGGAAAGCTATAGGTAGAGAGCATAGAGAATTGGACATGTTTTTTCCAGCACTTGAAGGACCTCATAGGGCACCCAGAAGGGCTTGTCATACACACTGATGCATTTAAAGGACTTGAATCAGCTGTAGATGATGTGTTCCCCGGTGTAGAGCACAAAGAGTGCATGAGGCACCTTGCTGCTAACTTCTCCAAGAAGTTTAAGGGGAATTTTTTTGATGAGAACTTGTGGCCCTGCTCCGTAACTTATAGCAGTAAAAATCATAACTACCATCTGAGGCAGTTGTATAGCAAGCCTGATGTGAAAGAGTATTTAGATGAGCATCACACCAATATATGGGCTAGGCCACTTTCCAATGAGTTCTGCAAGTTAGATTATGTGAACAATAACCTTGTAGAGTCATTTAATTCCAAGATAAGAAAATGGAAAGGATTGCACATTGTAGACCTGTTTGACAAGATCAGGCAATATTTGATGGACAAATTTGACCTGAGGCAAAGCATTGCTGTTGGTACTTATGTAGGGCACACCATAGTCCCTAAAGTCATGAACATGCTGCTACTAAAGTCCAAGGGCTTGGACATGAACGTTGTGAAGAAAAGTCCATTTCAGGCACAAGTAACTACAGTTGGCAAAGAGAAGAGGGAGGTATCATGTGGATCTGCAAGCAATGACATTTAGTTGTAGAAAATGGCAAATTACTGGACAACCTTGCATACATGCTCTCTATTTCATAACTTTAATGATAGGTCTAGTAAGTGAGATAGATCAGTATGTGCATGAATTTAACTCAGTTAAAAGATTCAATCTCACTTATGCTGAGAATTTGCCAGCAATGGAGGGAAAATAACAGTGGGACATTGTTGACCCTGGGGTTAAACTCTCTGCACATGTGCAGCACAGGCCTCTTAGCAGACCAAGGAAGACTAGGATAAGGGCAAAGTCTGAAGGAAAAGGCCTAGGAGGCAGAAGACACAAGTGCTCTCATTGTGGAAGACTAGGACACCATGGGACCCACTTCAAAGAGTCCATTGATCCTGCTTTTGGAGAAGATGAGCATTGGGGTGCTGATAATGCTGGAACAGAAGCTCCAGAATCTGCTAAAGCTACTACCCAAAATGAAGCTCCAGAACAAACTGCATGTAATGAAGCTACAGAAGAAGGAACATAATATCCTAGATCTCCTCGAACTGCTACTAGCTCTCTTGCTGCTCCTAGATCTCCTCCTGCTCCTAGCTCTCCTCAAGCTGCTACTACCTCTAAGGCTGTTGACAGTGATCTTGCTAGGTATGCAATATATTGTACTACATGTACCCACATTAATTCTGTAGCTATTTTTTGATGAATGATGTTGATTGTGTTCATGTTTCTCAGCCCAAGGAAGAATTACAAAAGGCCAGCTACAAGAGGTGCAAAGTGGGGTTCACCACAGAAGAAGGCGAAAGGCGGCATGCAACCAACTGTAAGCACAAGGAGCAAGGCTGCTAATCCTGCAGCCAACACAAGGAGCAAGATGGGCAAACTAAATTGATCATGTTGTGGAAACTATTCCGTTTAATGTTAGATGTTGTCAAACAAATGTTGGTTTGTAATGCTAGAGTGTGAACTGTTGTCTAATGTTGTAAAACTGTCGCTTAATGGCTGGTGTGCTAGATAAGACGAGCTTGTTTTGTAATGAATTGCCTTGAACTACCCCTACTCCAGTTTCATGCGCTGCAAAATGTCCATGTGTTCTTAAAATTGCATGTATTTGGTCCCTGAACTACTGATTTATGCTCATATTTTGCCCATAGCTATCTTCTAATTACTCACTTTTGCCCCTAGCTATCTTGCCAGATGCGCAAAATTGCACCATTTGTGTCATTCTATGCTGAACACTGTACCACACATGTTTTGTTACTACCAGGCAACATTGTTGGCAATGTGAACATGAATTTTGTATACCAAACAGTGCACAAATGATAGAAATTACATCAACTCAAGTTCATAGCATTACATCAGCTCAATCACACACACTGCCACTTAATTGGCTTGCTTAGACCAAATAGAAACTAAACTAGCCACCATGCTGATGCCAAAACAAAGAGAAAACCCATTGTTTCCATCAGCTCATTCCTTTTCTTCAACTTCAATAGCATTTTTCTTGTTTTCATTGTTCAGATCCATAACCTTCCTCTCCATCCAACTAGCTTTGATCCAACTACGTTCAAGGCCACCATGGAGCTCCTCAAAAGCTTTCCCCACTAGCTCAGTGGGAGGGGGGTCAATCCAAACAACCCATTCACACTCATCAGGAAGCTGTGAAATCAAGAGTTAATTAGGTCAAATTCATAACTTTGCAAGAAATCGACAAAAAACAGAGTACCAAATAATGCTTTGATGTCAGATCAATTACATCGAGTGGACAACCCAAAAACCTTCTTCCCATGCTTGCTCCACCCCAAGAAACCCGGCGAGCAGGAATTAGCCTGTGCCCCGAGCAACGGTGCTTCGAGCGCTCCTCAAGGCTATCGAAAGTTGGATTGGGAATGAAAAACTTGGATTGGAACTGCACAATCCCATAGCCATCCACCTATGAGCCAAAAGGGCTTACATATTATGGCCCATCAAAACCCTAGATGAGAAATCCACAAATCTAATGTCAACCCAAAATCCAATTCGACTTACCTCACCGTCTGCGGAGGAGCTTACAGACGACGGTGCGGACGCACACATGGACGGGGGCCAGTCCTACATAGCTCGTGGAGCTCCAATTCGCCGGTGCTCTGCCACCTTCGTGTCTCCTATCGTCATCGGGAGGTTGAAGAAGACGAGCGAGAGAGATAACGGTTTGGCCAAGTCCCACTTGTAAGGATGGGCATACTTGTCCAGAAAAAGTCCCGAAGTCAGTCAAACCCCTTTAACTTGACGGAAACGGTGTGGAGGGGTATTTCCATAATGCCATCTAATGGAAGAGGGGTATAGTTTACCACTATTTTATTTAGGGGTAAAGATGAGCTCGGGACAAAGTTAGGGGGAAAATGGAATTGGCCCATTTTGCTATGCCTACTACTTGTTGTGATGATTATGATTGGGAAAATAATGATACTCCTTACAATATTGGAAATCTTTTGGGCACTAACTTGGAAAATTATGATGATAATAATTGTTATACTATTGGTGCCATTCATGATATTCATGATTATGCTAAAGATTTTCAAAACCACAAGATTGGGGATGCTATGCTTGATGAGAATGACATATTTGAGAATATATTTGCTGCAATTAACGTGTGTCCCAAGCCTAGGGGTTCTATGCATAATGAATATGATATTTTTAGTCCCCCTACTTAGAATGATCAAATTTGTTATGATGATTGCATACCCCCTACTTATGATGATTATTGTGATGATACTTATGTTATAAAAAGTAAGTATGATTATTATTATAAACTTGTCATAATTATGATAACCCTTTTTTATGAACATCACTCTTTTATTGTGTAAACCATTTATAGTATTCGAGGCTCCTATGATACTCCCACTATTATGTATGAGAAGTTTGCTTGTGGGAAGAGTAATAAATTTTCTATGCGTGTGGATCATGAAAAGAATGATTTATGTGATATTTATGTTGTGGAATTCCTTCGTGATGCTATTGAAAATTATTATGAGGGAGGAACATATGCTTGTAGGAATTGCGATAATATCAAGTTTCCTCCCTATGTGTTGAAAATCTTGAAGATATGCTTTTTTGCCTTCCTATGCTAGTCGATTCTTGCTCCCATAAATTGTTTTCTCACAAAATCCGTATGCATAAGAATATGGATAGACTTAAATGTGCTTTTCATATGCTTCATGATGCTCCCACTGTGTTTCAATTCTTTACTTTTATGTGAGCATCACCGAATTCATCATGCCTAGCTAAAAATGTTTTCAGGAAAAATGCTTGTTGGGAGACAACCCAATATTTATACTTTCTGCTTTTGCATATTAAAATTATTATGCTACTGCAGTAATAATGTTTTGTGCCTTTTGTTTTAAGAGAGGCGATTTCCTATACATGGTGGTATCTACACACCCTTTGGTATAAGTACCTTTTTATATACGAGGTGTCATGACTAAATGGAATTGGCACAAGTGCATTTTACTTGTATAGAAATGACCTTTTCTCACTTCTTTTGTCTGTTTATTACCCTTTTGACACAAGTATCTTTTCGTTGTCTAGAAAGGGCGTTTTTTCACTTCCGTTAGTCTTTTTTCTTGTTTTTTTCTTCCATAATTGCTTATTTGACTGCCTGGTTGGTCAGAATTCATGATAATTTCATTATAGAGTTATCTTTCATAGTCCAAAATAATTTACCAAAATAATTAGATATAAAAATGGGGTCGTATGTAGCTACCACCATGGGTAGCAAATTATTTCCGTTTGTTTTAATAAAGTGCCAAGTAAAGCCTTTGGGATAGTGTGGATACTTGTTAGTTTGATTGTGTGCAAAAATAAAAACTCTTATGTCCAGTGTAGAATTTCTCTGATTTTACTAGTGTGCCAAAAAATTCTGAAATTTTGAAACAGTCTGATATGCAAATTTTCTACATTTTCATAATTTTCATAATTTTTAGAGTGAGGTAAGTATGCTTTAAGTTCAGATCTTCACAGACTGTGCTGTTTTTAACAGATTCCGTTTTGCATGCATAGTTTTCAAGTTTTAGTGTTTCCATAACTTATATTTAGTGATATAAATTATGGGAATGATATAATATAGTATGCATTAAGTGAGAACAATTATGAATATTGTCTTGATAGTACCTAAGTGAATGATGTATGTTGATTACACTAACCCATCTCACGAAGTTCCGTTAAGTTTTGTGTGATTGGAGTTTTAAAGTTTTGGGTAAGACATCGATATGAGGAGAATAAGGAGTGGTCAGACCCTAAGCTTGGGGATGCCCAAGGCACCCGAAGGTAATTTCCATAGAAGACTCGAGCATCTAGGATAAAGTTTGTTAAACATAATTACTATCATTTTATTTTATTAAACTTTGTTTGTTGTTATAATGCAATCTGGTTTTTCAATAAAAATTTCCAAGAATTGCCTTTAGGATGCTTTAATTCCATGTTTGATGTTCGCTATGTAAAAACAGAATCTTTTGCTATAGTGTTTGAATTTTCATATATATTTTACTGGTACGTGAAAAGTTTCTAATATTTGTACAAAATATGGTAATACAAAATCCTTATAATATCCTAAATTTTCATAATTTTTGGAGATACATAAGTACATTGTTTAAATAGATTGCTAGAGATTGTTCTCTTTGGAAAGATTGTTGTAATAGTTTTGTTATCTATTTATCCTATAGTTTCCATAGCCAATATTGGTCAATATAAATTGCGGAAATGATAGTAAACAGTAGATAATGTTTAAAATTATTGTGCAACATGTCTGGGTAGTACATAAAGAGTTGATTTATTCTCATGTGCACTAACCTATCTCACGAGTTCTTTTCAAGTTTTGTGTGGATAAATTTTTTGAGACCTCGGTACAACCATGATACGAGAGGAATTAATGAGATAAAAAGCTTAAGATTGGGGATGGTCAAGGCACCCCAAGTAAATATTTAGAGAAGTTTAAGGCATCTAAGCTTGAGGGTGGTATGCATCTCACCTCTCTTCATCAAAACAAATATCGGTTAGCCTATGTTGAGCCTAAATATTTATGTTTTCCACAAGATATGTGCTATGCTTGGAATATATTTTTGTTTTATTTGTTGTTTTAAAATAAATCTCAGATCTGAAAATCTTTATTGAGAGAGTCGTCAAATAGCTACTTAATTGTTTAACTACTCATTGATCTTTACTTATATCTTTTGAGAGTGGTTTGATGTTTACTGTTATGCTTCACTTATAGCAGGATAACATTTGGTTTAGAAAGTGAAATCTATTGAAGTTTGAAAATCACAATATTGGTCATACAAGCAATTCATGAATAATTAGCATAAGAAAGAGAAATTTTACATACAAATATATTATCTTTTATGATTGTGAATACCCATTAATTATTTTCAACCTTGATCAAATTGCTGAAGTTGGACAAGAAAGACGTTGGGTATATTTGCATAGAAGTTTTATTGTTATGGATCCTCCAACATGTGGTGCTTGTTTAGAACCTTTTTCTATCCAAAACTTTGTACTAAGTAGAGATACTACTTGTGCATCCAAAATACTTGAGCCAAGTTTCTTCCACGAGAGTCCACTATACCTACCTATATATGGTATTTCATTGCCATTTAAAGTAAATTTGCACGTGCCAACTCTAAAACCTTGACATAGACATCTGTTTTGTGTGCCTGTACCCCTCATGGAGCGATCGGGGCGGTCAGTATCTTCCATGCTAAGTGGGTTATTCTCACGATGAGTGTTTATTCACTTGTCATTGCATGATAGAGGCTGGTAAAAAGGATTCCCGGTCCTGCATAATACAAAAATAAGTAAACAAGAACTCCCCCTAGAAAGTTGATTGTTTGGAGGGCAACTATGGATTCGGCCAGCCATGGAATGTGTTTGAATGGTGGAGGGGAGTAAAGTTTAAAAAAATGGGAACAGGAACAGCCAATAATGTGACTATCATGGAAGATATTGAAATCCCTTGTTGAAACGTTGACAAGAAAGGCAGACCACCCAAAATATATTCATCTCTGTTTTAAACAATGAGCTCTGACACCTCTACAAATCCGTTCTTCCCTCTGCGAAGGGAATTTCTATTTAATTTCATATTATTTACTTTTCATATTGAGTCAACTTCTTATTCCAACCTCAATCTTGATGTATCACAGGCTTTGTTAATATAGTTGGATCATATGATGTTATTCCCTTGCTACCTTGATGTGATGAATTGAATCTTTCCCTTTGAGATTTTGTTATGTCGGATTGAATATTGGTTTTGACATCACTTGATGTATGTCTTGCATGTGGATACCCGTGGTGACAGTGGGGTGTTATATTGATTCACTTGATATATGTTTTGGTACTCAACTTGTAGATTCCCATGGTGACAATGCGGTAATCTATGCATATGGGTTGATACATGTTCTTGTCCTACTTTATCCCATAGAAATCTTGGGGTACTCTTTGAAGTTTTCTATATTAGATTGAGTATGATGAATCTATAATTGTTTGGTGCATGTTGAATAAGTAACCCACGGATACATGAAGTGACATTGGAGTATCTAGGTGACATTAGGGTTGATTGATGTCTATCATAGGTGTTATTCTAGTATGAACTATATGGATGTTTGTGATACTTATAGGAATAGCTCAGTAGATTGATTGGAAAGAATAACTTTGAGGTGGTTCTACTACCTACAACAATTTCATCTTATGTTCTCTGCTAGATATGAACTTTGGAGTGATTCTTTGTTACACGTTGAGGGATGATCATATGATTCTATTATGTTATTATTGTTGAGAGATTGCACTAGTGAAAGTATGAACCCTAGGCCTTATTTCAAAGCATTTATACATGTTTTGCTCGTTGTTTTCCACTTGATACCTTGCTTTTTTATTTTTTCAGATTACAAAAACCTATATCTACTATCCATATTGCACCTGTATCACCATCTCTTCGTTGAACTAGTGCACCTATACAATTTTCCATTGTATTGAGTGTGTTGGGGACACAAGATATTTCTTGTATTTGATTGCACGGTTGTTTGAGAGGGGCCATCCTCATCCTACACCCCCACGGATTGATAAACCTTAGGCAATCCACTTGAGAGAAAATTGCTATTGTCCTACAAAATTTTGCGCTTGGAGGCCCAAAAGAGTCTACAAGAATAAAGTTGTGTATTAGACATCATAAAACTAGATAAAGATGAAGTAATTTGTTCAAGAAGAAACAGACTTTATAACCCCATACAGGTTGTTCTGCTTCAACACAATTCCATTTGGGCTAAAAACACAAGCGTCACACATGAGGGCATGATCCAAATATGCCAGAAAGATCACGTCGACAAAATGGTCGAATCTTACATAGACGACGTGGTTGTCAAAACATAGAATATCAGACATCTGGTAAAGGACCTTGGTGATGTCTTCGTCTGTCTCCGGGTCTACCATATCAACCTTAACCCGGAGAAGTGCGTATTCGGGTGCCAACAGGAAAGTTGCTCGGATTCATCGTTTCACATTGAGGAATCGAGGCCAATCTAGCGAAAATCCGACCTTTGTCGGCATTAGCAATACCGATCGAACTTAAGCACATCCAAAAACTGGCTGCTGCATAGCCGCCCTTGTATGGTTTATATCTCGGCTAGGAGAAATGGTCCTGCCATTATATACACTTTTAAAGCAAACAAAGAACTTCACATGGACAAGCGAGGTAGGTGAAGCCTTGGTAGATATGAAAAAACTCCTTGCCACCAACCCCATCCTCCCAGCACCTGGACTCGGGGATGCAATGTTGCTCCAAAGGCAGCACCGAGCAAGCTATGGTGATGGTGGCTCTAGCGGGGCGGTGGCAGATGGAGGGAAGAACGGTACGAGGAAGAGGACCCAAATGCATGACAACGGATCCAGAGAGCATGCGGCGGCAGATCCATTGTGGTGGCGTATCCAGCGGGCTCATGTGGCGGCAAATCTAGTAGCACGGTGGTGTGTGTGTGTGCCTCCCAAAAAAATTCGTGTGTGTGTGCCAACTTCCGAGCTTGGGTAGGGTCGCACCGCAGAGTGTCGGCGCTACGTCGTCGAGATGTGCATCTTATTTTTAATTTGTAAAATCATAATAGTGGAGGGCGAACATTGATACCCGTCATTGCTAGTTTGTGCTGTTAGTGTTGTTAGTGTCATTAGTGGATTATACTTGTGGCGGATCATAGGTAAAGCCAATCACTACTAGGTATTTAACAATGGCGGGCACGCGCCCACCGCTGATGCCTTGCTAGCAGTGGCGGGAGATTAGTGGCTGGCGCCCCTAAGGGCCTTGCCCTCCCGTGCTGGGTTTTCTATGCCCGCCATTGCTAGGCATTCCTGCAGTAGTGATGGTTTCACAAGGTAGCCACTGCTCGACGTACATGCTGCAATTGCAGATCGGGAAGAGGAGTTGAGCACAACACTGGCCAAACCCCCGCGCGGCGATGTGGTGCTACAGGTTGGTTGCCGAGTGGCAGAAGCCGATGATGTTGCAATCCATCCTATCATTGCAATCGACGTTGTTGCAGGCAGGTGGGAGGTGCATACCAATGTGTCGTGATGGATCATCACCGGGTCCGTTGGTGTTGTGTTGAAGTAAACCAGATCATTCTCTAGACCGGGTTAGGTTCGGGCTAGGCTTGGCAAAACACGAAGAAGAAAAAATCCCAAGCCCAAGCCCCGCCCGACCAGAAGCACATAAACAGTGGGATTTTCTAATTAAACTAATTATATTTTGATATTATATTAATTTATTATACCTATATATTCAATAATATACATATGGGTCTTTCGGGCTTATGGGTCGGGGTTCGGGAGAGAAATGATACCCAAGCCCGGCCTGAATGTCGGGCTTCGGCTCTGGGCCTCCGGGCCGAGTTGTCCATGAACCTGTTCACGTTGAAGCTTCATTGGGGACGGATGATTATGTCAATACCATAGTTCAGTTACCCACAAACTTTACTACTATACATACCAGACCAGTTACTATAGCTCACGTTGTTAGTGCATCTAGTTCCCCTTAGTGATTTTGGTGTATTGAAGACTTATAGGTTAAGGCACTAATGAGTTTGTGAGTGTACACAGGCTCTATAAGTCGATGAGAAGTTTGATATATTCGGATATTATCGACCCCTGAAAATGTATGTCTTCAAGTGAAGACTTTGCTGAAGACTTTGGTGAAGACTTTGTGAAGACTTTGAAAATGAAGAAGTTAGTGTGACCTTGAAGATATGAATGAGGAATATGAAGCGTGAAGACTTTTGTTTTCGTAGTTTCTTTTCCTTTATTTGTGTCGTAGGAAACACCCTACTGTTAAAGGGGGTCGAGGTAATACTAAGGAAAAATTACAACTAATGCTCAACTCCAAAATCCTCAACCCATACAATTCTTCAAGTGAAGCCTTTGGAAATCTCTTACGGTTCAGACAAGTTTTTCAGTGACAGAGACGAAGGTCTTCTGGTCTCTGAGGAAACTGATCTGACAGAGGAATTAGGATTTCGCCAGTGCGAATTGCCTACAAGTGAGGATCGTGATAAGCTGAGGACTTCCATAGTTCGAAATTCCGACCGTTGCTGTGCTTAGCGCCAGCTGTCCCCAATCGTTCTTATCCACATAACGGTCATATCATTGGGGGCATTTATTTCTTATCATGTCAGGTTGCACCCTGGCTATAAATAGCCGACCCCCACAACCACTAGCTGGTTGGCTGCTCTGAGAGAGAACTGACACTTGTCATTTGAGAGCAACCCATCCTCTGAGGACTTTGAGAGAAAATCATCAGTGAGGAAACACCTACAACCAAACCATAAAAACCATAGTGATTGAGCATCACTGAAGAAATTCCTGTGTGGAACCGACGCTTGTTACCTTTGAGGACTGTGTATCCTATAGACGGTTAGGCATCATGGTCTAGTGCTCCTGCAGTCAATTGGGGACCATGAAGTGACCTTGGTCTAGAGCATCCAGCAGTAAATTGTGGATCGCTGGGTGACCAGTTTGTGAGGGTTTTGGAAGTCTACCCTGAAGACTTACCACGAGTGTTGGGCGAGGACTGTGTGACCTTAGCTCAAGGAGAATACGGTGAGGACGGTGTGTCCTAGGACTGTGTGTCCTCTGGTTTAAATACCAGGCCGCTCCAAACCAGACGTACGACTGTCACAGCAGTTGGAACTGAGTCATCAAACCAATGTATTCATCAAGCTATCTGGTTCTATTTCCTCAACCCCTCTATTCCTCATTTATTTGTTGATAAAATTGATTGTTACAGTTTGAAGAATTTGATTGAAGACTTTCACAAATTCCTCACCTCAAATTCTTCAAGTTACCTTGTTCATCACTGCTTATCCTGTATCACGCTACTCACTGTTCGTGCATGTTTCATTTCATCATGATGACCAAGCTGATACTATGCTTGATACTATGCTCCTCATGCACCTGAGTACTTATTCCGCTGCTAGTTATTCATCACATTTCAAATTCCTCAAAGTTGAAATTCCTCAAGTGATGAATTTGTAAAAATCGCCTATTCACCCCCCCTCTAGCCGATATAACGCACTTTCAATTGGTATCAGAGCAGGTACTCCCTCACTCTGTGTGATTTTGGTTTAACCACCTGGAGTTTTAGTTATGTCAACTGCAGGTATGATCAAGGTTTCCGCGGGCTGTCCTTCCTTCGATGGGACAGACTACCCCTACTGGAAGAACAAGATGCGTATGCACCTTGAAGCTATTGACAACGATCTATGGTACGTTGTGGAAAATGGTGTGCCCTCTGTCGCTCCCACTGTTACAGCTGCTGATGTGAAGAGATTCAAGCAACTCGATTCTCAAGCAAAGAATATCATATGTGGTCATCTGAGCAAAGGTCAGTATGGCAGAGTGAGTGCTTTGGAATCTGCTAAGCTTATCTGGGATAGGCTGTCCAAAGTCAACGAAGGTGTTTCCACTCAACGTGACTCTCGTGTTGATGATCTTCGCAATCTCTTCAACCGCTTCAAGAGACGTGACAATGAAAATGTTCAGCAAACATTTGGTCGCCTCACTGATATATCCAATGAACTTCAAGCACTGGGTGCCACTGATATCACTGACCATGAAGTGGTGAAGAAACTGCTACGATCTCTCGATTCCTCATTTGATACTCTACTTTTGATGATTCAAGAACGTGGAGACTACAAAGCTCTTGATCCTGCTGATATTCTTGAGAGACTCAATACTCATGAATTCCAACAAGCTGAGAAAAGAGACCTCTTCGGGCCAAGCTATGGAAGATCTCGTGCTGTGAAGGCAAAAGCAATTTCCTCATCTGAAGAAGAAAATTCTGACAGCAGCCTTGGTGATCCTAAAGAACTAAGTCAGGAACTAGCTATGCTTGTGAGGAAATTCCAGAAGTTCTCAAGACGAGGTGGATTTGGAAAGTCATCAAAAAGTGACTTGAGGAAATCAGATTCCTCAGAAGATTACAAAAGGAGAACATGTCATCGTTGCAAGAAACCTGACCACTTTATCTCTGATTGTCCTCTCTGGGAAAAAGACTCAAAGAAGAAGAAGAAATACAAAGATGATAGTTCTGATGACTCAAAGAAAAAGAAGAAATCTTCAAAGTCCTCATCTACAAAGTCCTCATCTTCAAAGTCCTCAAAGCACAAGAAGAATGTTTCTAGAAAGGCTCGAGCATTCATCGACAAGGAAATGGATTCTGAGGAAGAATCTAAAGAATATGAAGAAGAGGAAGAATCTGAGGAGGAATCAGAATCTGGTGTCTCTAGCCTTGCTCTCGCTACTGCGTTCATTAGCAAGTCCATCTTCAACAATGAAGAATATGACCACTCCAACGACTCTGACGTCAGCAATGATGATTATGCTCCCACTTATTGCTTTATGGCAAAAGGCTCAAAGGTACACAAACATCATTCCTCATCTGAATGAAGTGAAGGTGAATCTTATGAATATCTGAAACCTAGCTATGCTAAAATTGTTAAAATTGCCACTAAGCAACAAAGTGCACTTGAAAAGCTTCAGAAAATGCTAGACAAAAGCGATGATCTGTTAAACCGTGAAGTGGATCGGACTCAAACTCTGTATGTTGATCTTAAAAGTCTTCAGACAAAGTATGATAACCTTCAGAGTCATCATAACGACCTCTTAGCCGATCATGAGAAGCTTTGATATGAATTTCTTCAAAGAAAGCAAGATCTTGAAAAGATGAGGGTGTGAAATGAGGATCTCCAAAGGGAAAACGATTCCTTACTGGCTCAACAGATCAGTACCGATCAGGAAGAATTTGTTCCACCTTGTTTGAAATGCATCGAACGTGAAACTGCTAATTCTTCACCTGAATGTTCAAATGCTTCTATTGCTGCAATTTCTTCAACTATTCCTGTGGTCTTAAATTCCTCATCTGAGGATACCACTAGTATCACTGATGACAATGCAGGGTTGAAGGAATTGTATGTGATAGGCATATACAAAAGTCTCAAAGGGCATCAAACCCTTTGTGATGTCCTCAAGAAGCAGATTCTGAACAGGAACCCTAGGAAAGAGGGTATTGCCTATGTGAGGAAACTCAACGCTGATGGATCCAACTGGACACCTGAGCAGTACCCCAAAACCTCATGGGTTGCTGCAAAAGGATCTCCTGTGGATCCATCCACTTTATCTGGCTTTACTTGTGAAACTTCATATTCCTCTATTGAGTCACTTGGCTCCAATTACAGATTCTTCAAAAATTAGTCAAGTGAAGTATTTGCTAGATACGTTGGAACTAAGTGCAGGAACGGTTCTCCTATGAAGAAAATCTGGGTTCCCAAGAACTACCTACAAAATCTTCAAGTGAATGTCCTCACGACACCACTCGTGAAGAATCGGAACCCCAGATCAAATTCCTCATATGGACCAAAGTCCTCACTTGGACCAAATTCCTCAAATGGTCAAAATCATCATTCTCGTGCTAATGCCTCTGTTTCGTAGGGAAAACCTAAGAGTTATGAATGTGTGCATTATTCTTCAAACCATTATGTTCATAAGTCCTTGAAGAATTTCTTTGCTTATTCATTTGAATACTCTAACCCTTGCCCTGTGAAACAAAGCACACTTGCTTCAATGCCTCCCTTCTCACATGGTGCTCGCAGAATGATGAATTCTTTGCCATCCCTCTAAATGTGGGTGGTGAAGAAAACAAACTGACATCTTATGCAGGGTCAGGTCTCCAGATGAATTTGAACATCTGATGAATTTGCTGGAGACCTGAGGAAATGCTTGAAAGGACGCAAGTTAACCATGATGAAATGAATTCTTCATTTCTCACGTCCTCACTCTACTTGCTTACTATCTTATCTGATGAAATTCTGTTTGATGAAATTGATATCATATTCTTCACTCTGAAGCATATGAGTTAGTAAGTTGTACTAATTCATCTGCAGGATGATGCTCTAAAAGCTACTGAGTGGGTTCTCGATAGTGGATGCACAAACCACATGATGGGTGACAAGAATCTACTGATGAATTTGCCACTCACTCCATCTCCTCTGAAGCATATCACCTACGCAGACAAAGGAAAAAGCAAGGTATTGGGACATGGTAAGGTTGCTATCTCAAAGGACCAAACCATGGACAAGGTGATGCTTGTTGAATCCCTTGGGTTCAACCTTATGTCTGTCTCAATGCTTTGTGATCTTGATATGGTTGTCGTATTTGGAAAATATCGTTGTGTTGTCATCATGGAATCTGAGAATTCCAAAGTCTTCGAAGGCTTTAGGAGAGGATACCTGTATATTGTTGATTTCTCTACAGGTCCTCAACCTACCACTTGCTTACTTGCAAAGTCTTTAGAAGGCTGGTTGTGGCATCGACGACTTGGACATGCTGGTATGGGGAATCTGCACATACTCGTGAAGAAAAAGCACGGCATTGGCATAGAGGTTGTCAAATTCCTCAAGGACCACCTTTGTGGTGCATGTGAATCTAGGAAAATGACCAGATCCAATAATCCCTCGAAGACAATCATGACCACTACGCGACCTTTTGAATTGCTTCATATGGATCTCTTTGGTCCCACTCACTACTCCGTACTAACAAATTCTTCAAGTTTGTATGGATTTGTCATTGTTGATGATTACTCTCGTTATACATGGGTGCATATCATTCTGTACAAAAATGAAGTGCAGGATGTCTTCAGACAATTTGCTTCAAGGGCCTCCATCAACTTTGGGGTCAAGATCAAGCATATCAGGAGTGATAATGCGACTGAATTCAAGAACACTAACCTTGATGAATATCTTGATGAACTTGGTATTACTCATGAGTTATCTGCTCCTTACACTTCTCAGCAGAATGACATCGTGGAGCGCAAGAACAGGACTCTTGTTGAGATGGCTCGAACCATGCTTAGTGAATACAAAACCCCTCGTCGCTTCTGGCCTGAAGCAATTGATACTGCATGCCACATCTTCAACGGGGTATATCTTCACAAATTCCTCAAGAAGACTTCATATGAGCTCATGACAGGCAAGAAACCCAATGTAAGTTATCTCAAAGTCTTCGGTGCAAAATGCTGGATCAGAGATCCTCACCATAGTTCTGAGTTTGCACCAAAAGCACATGAAGGTTTTATGCTTGGTTATGGAAAGGACTCGCACACCTACAAAGTCTTCAACACCTACCATCACAAGGTGGTTGAAACTGTAGATGTGCGGTTCAATGAAACTAATGGCTCGCAAAGAGAGCACCTGCCTTCTGTGTTAGATGAACAATCTCCTGAGGAATCCATCAAGCTGAAGGCAACTGAAGATGTCATACCCACTGAGGAAATCATTTCAACAAATGAAGACTCTCATGCTGATATACCTGAAGAAAATGGTGCCGATGAAACTCCTCAGCCTCGTCAACCTGCTCATCCAAGAGTAGCAAATGAAGTGCAGATTGACAAAATCATCGATGACATCAATGCACCAGGTCCTCTCACACGCTCAAAAGCTTCACATCTCACTAACTTTTGTGGGAACTTTTCCCTTGTCTCTATCTTAGAGCCCACCAAAGTTTATGAAGCATTCAAGGAGCCCGAATGGATTCAAGCTATGCAAGAGGAATTGCATCAGTTCAAGCTCAACAATGTGTGGGAACTTGTCAAGCGGCCAGATCCTCGCAAGCATAACATCATAGGTACCAAGTGGATCTACCGCAACAAGCAAGATGAAAATGGTCTTGTGGTGAGGAATAAGGCTCGACTTGTAGCTCAAGGCTATACACAGGTTGAGGGAATTGACTTTGATGAAACTTTTGCACGTGTTGCTAGACTTGAAGCTATTCACATATTACTGGCTTACGCTAACCATCATAGTATCATCTTATATCAAATGGATGTGAAAAGTGTATTACTCAATGGTAAGCTTGAGGAAGTAGTATATGTTGCTCAACCCCCAGGTTTTGAAGATCCTAAGCATCCTGACAAAGTCTTCAGACTAAATAAGGCCATCTATGGCCTCAAGCAGGCCCCCCGGGCGTGGTATGACACTCTGAAGGAATTCCTCATGAAGAAAGGCTTCAAACCCGGTTCACTCGACCCTACTCTTTTCACGAAATCCTATGACAATGAATTGTTCATATGCCAAATATATGTTGATGATATTATCTTTGGATGTACTGACAAACATTACAGTGATGAATTTGCCTATATGATGAGTGAAGAATATCAAATGTCTATGATGGGAGAGTTGAAATTCTTCTTAGGTCTTCAAATTCGTCAGCAAGACAATGGCAACTTCATCTCACAAGAGAAATACCTCAAAGATGTTCTGAGAAAATTCGACATGCAAGATTGCAAAGGCATCAAAACTCCAATGCCTTCAAAAGTCCATCTCTGCACTGATGAAAATGGTAAAGATTTCGATCAGAAGGTATACCGCTCCATGATTGGCTCCTTATTGTACCTATGTGCATCTAGGCCTGATATAATGCTAAGTGTCTGCATGCGTGCTCGATTCCAAGCAACACTGAAGGAATCACACCATAAGGCTGTGAAACACATTCTTCGATACTTAGCTCACACACCAACACTTGGATTGTGGTATCCCAAGGGCTCAAATCTTCACCTCATCGGATACTCTGATGCTGACTATGCTGGAGATCGCGTGGATCACAAGTCAACCTCAAGCACATGCCATTTCCTCGGACGATCCTTAGTTTGTTGGTCCTCGAAGAAGCAGAACTGCGTTTCACTCTATAGTGCAGAAGCTGAGTACATTGCTGCTGGCTCGTGTTGTGCTCAGTTACTATGGATGAAGCAAACCCTCAAGGACTACGGCATCAAGCTGAAGAATGTGCCTCTTTACTGCGACAACGAGAGTGCCATCAAGCTTGTGTACAACCCTATTCAGCACTCCAAGACCAACCACATCCAGATTCGTCATCACTTTCTTCGAGATCATGTACTCAAGGGCGACATCTCCATCAATCACATTCCTACTGAAGAACAACTGGCCGATATCTTCACAAAGCCATTGGATGAAAAGAGATTTTGCAAGTTGCGGTGTGAGCTAAATATCTTAGAATCTTCGAATGTTCTTTGATAAAGAACACACATCCTAACACGTATGCAAAATTGATGACTTAGATGTGCAACACACGAAGTAACGTTTTTCTTCAATCAATGAAGAATAACTCTCTATGTGTGAAGAAAGTAATGAAGAATTTGATTCTCAGAACTCTACGACAATTGTAAGCAGTGTCTGAAATCATCATTCTTATACGGTGGGTTACGCCACCAACAAAAAGTTGAAGTTCTTCAAAATTGAGCACTGTTGCAAATTCTTCAAATTATCAAATTCCTCAAATTTGCAAATTCCTTAAGTCTTCAAATTCATCAACTTTTCAAATTCTTCAAAACTTTTGAGACTCATATTCTTAATTGACTATATATATATATATATATATATTTGAGTTTTTTTATGTCCTCAACAGCATTCACTTATTGCTAATTCTTCAACTTGATTTTCATCTAAGTGAATGTGATCGGACCCTTTCCCCGTCTATGCTAAACTCAACCCAGTCTGTTCACAAATTCGTCAGATGCGTTCTACTTTGAAACTTGTTCAAAGTCTTCACTGTGTCCTTGACAGCTGAAGAATTTGCGAACGAAAACTTTGAAATCTTCACTACCAAAATTTTCGGCGGTTCCCGCTCAAACTGTTCCGATTCCCACGCCTAGATAACCCACGATCCTCCACAATCTTCACTACCCAGATCATGGGTGACACCTGTCGCGTGGAGAGCAAGGGTCAGGGGCAATCCTGTCCAAAATCTTCTGGAGGATCAGTTTTCACTTCCTCTATAAATGCCCCCTTCCCATCTACTGTGCTCGGTTACTCCGCATCTCATCTCTCTCCCGAGCTCCAACCAAGCACCACCGCTAAAGTCATCATCGTCGGTGAGGAAGAGCTTCGCTGCCTCAACCTTGTTGTCGCCGTACTCACATCGGCCACAGAAATCTTCATCCTGCCGCCACTGTAGCTGTCTCCTTCTGCCAAGCTAGGGCGTGGGAGATCTGAATGAACGAACTTCCTCATTTCATCTCTATGTTCGTCGTGTTCTTCACCAGGGTAATTAAAATTTATTTTTACTACCCCTGTTTGATCCTCAACTACAACTACTATTCCTCAATAGGTGTTTATACCTTATAAATCAAATACACAAGCATCTTACATCTCCTCATACTTGATGATTTTCCTAAGTAATGACTTTCTTCAAGATTCCACAATTGTGCGAATTCTCAAATTTGCACAACTCTAGAACCTAAGGCTAAGAACACTTAGTAAAATTTCTCAAGACATCCATGGTCAAATTCCTCACACCTATCTCTCTTAAAATTTCTGAGAATGCATATGACCTCTTCAAATTCTTCGCACCTATACTCTATTCACAGGTACAACATGTCCGTTGATGAATCACTAGGTTCTCATCAACTTAACTCATTTGCAGCGCTACTTGAAGAAAAACTGTGTACCTCTTCAGAATCTTCAAGAGTTCATATTCCTCAAGCGAAGAAAATGTCTGATGGAAAGAAACCTCAGAAAGGAGGGAAAAAGCCAGATGTGCACACTGCATTTGAGATCCCTGAGGATTTGTATGATGAATATTGCACACCTGATGAAGAAACTCATGGAAAGGAGACGACCAAGCAGAGGAAGATCCGTCTGCAAAAGATTAAGAGGAGATGGGCCAAAGAATGGAGAGAATATCGTTATGTAACTCCAAAATACATGATGAAATTCGCTATGAAACCACCTTGCAGGAGGCCTCCTCTTGCTCCTAACCAAATTGCTGATCCTTCTAGCCTCAAAACTGGTGAGGACTTTCCTGCCATGTGGGAAAAGCAACAAGCCAAGTTGGCGAGGAAAGCCAAAGAGGCAGTGAAGAAATTCAACGAGGATTCTGTTGCTGCTGCCTCTGCCGGAGCTTCTGCTAGTGCTCCGAAGAAGATGGTAAAGAAATCTTCTTTGAAAATTGGCTCTTCAAAATCCTCCGTGCAAATTCCTCAAGGTCAAAGGCCTCAGCCCAGAAAACCTTCAGCACCTGGAACTATTGCTACTCAGTCATCTGCAACAGCCAAAAAGTCCTCAACCCCAGTGCATCTGGCAACATGCAAAAGGACTGAGGGTTTCACGATGGTTCCGAAGCTCACTACAAGCCCCTCCACTACTGCAAAGTCTTCAACCAGTCCTTCTACACTTAAACTGAAGAAGACAGTTGGACGTGGTCAAAGACCAAGCTCTCACAACAGCAAGGCTCTAGTTACGGTCCCTCAGATTCTTCTGAGGATAATGATGATGATGAGGAGGAGTAATTGGTAGAAATCATCAGATAGAGTCAGCACAGGGCTGCTAAAGCAAAGGGTAGCTCTGTTCCTCTCATGCTGGATCCCAAGATGATCCTAAACTTCATAGATATATGGCATGTGGACCCAAGCACTCCACTTTCCTCACTAAATCTGCCTCCTGAAGTGGATCATGTCCTCACCCACTTCATCTCTGAAGAACAATGTAAAAGAGAGCAAGCTCAGAGAGCTAAGAGGAACAAGACTCGCAAAGAAAAGTTTTTGCGTGAAAATGTGATGAACTTGACCCCAAATCAACTCGTCATAGTTTAGTCCGAGATTCACACTCTCTCTTTGGATCAACAAAGATATGATGCTGAATGGAAGGGCACCAAGGTCAAACTTGTTAGGGCTGCTCATGCAGCTGTAAAGGATCACAACACCAGGGTTGCAGCTCGATCGCAACCACAAAAGACTCAGTCTGAGGAAATTGCTCACACTGAATATGAAATTCCTCAGGTTGCTGATGAAAATGCTCAGCCTGAAGAAACTGCTAAAGAAAGTGCTTTTGCACCAAAAGCAACTGCCAGTGCTGCTGAGGAAACTCAGATCACTGAAGAACATGTCAAGACAACCCCCAATGTTGTGCCTGAAGAATCTGATAGGCCAGCTGAAGAATCCGCTGAGCCTCAAGAAACTGAACCACCCAGGGCGGCTGCATCAGTCGTTCCTGAAGAAACTGCTCCTGCTAAGGAAAATCCCCTCAAAAGAAAGGCATCAACTTCTGAAGCCCCTGTGTTGAAGAAGTTGAAAACTTTGACAAGTTCCTCAGCTACACCACTTGATGCAACTCCAATTTCCTCGGCACCAGCCTATGCTATTGTGCCAATTGAGGAAGCATATGACATTCCTCATGAAGAAGAGAATCATTCGGCTGCTTCCTCAGAGCCTCTTGATGAGGAAATTGTCATTGATGACAATGCATCAACTCCCAAGGTATCATCGCCCCAGCTTCTGCTAACTGCTAGCACTGAAGAAATTGATGAAGAAGTTGACATTGGTGACACTACTACAGTCATCAATGATGAATATTGGGAATCTGCACATCCCAACTCACTTGTTGCAACTCCTCTGATGCTGATTTCTCAGTCACCTGCACAAACTGAGGAAATACCTGAAGATTCTGAACACATGTACCTTCCAGACTCTGAAGAAATTCCAGCTGCAACAGCTGAGGAAATTGATGCTCCGGCCACTACTGAGGAACCTATTCTACAAATCACTCAGTCTGCTGTTCCTCCCATGCCAACTGAGATCAAGGGGTGCATTCGACCAAATCTTCAACCTAAGCAAAGAATGCCATTCAAAGGCTCGGTCCGCCCCAAATTCCTCAAGACAAATTTCTTCAGTGAACACATGTTCTTCACAGGACCAAATCCATATGATTCTGCTCGGACTGGTCGCACAAGGTTCTGGACTCCCACGCAAATGAACTACTATGCCTCTGTTCTATGTGACAAGAAGAAAATATGCGAGCACCATAATATTCCTCATGTGGACATGGAGTCTATTCCATCATTCACGCTGGTGCTCCAAGTTCTTCATGATGCTGGGCTTCTTCCCTTCTGTGTAGATGTCTGTGACTGGAACAAGGAGTTTATTCTTCAATTCTATGCCACTCTATACATTAGTGGAAATTCCTCAGACATCAACTCCTGGGTCTTGGACTGGATGACCGAAACAACTCATTTCACTGCAAGCTCTTCTGAATTGCTTCAGTCTGTCCCAGTTCCAATTCCTTCAGATGAAGCCTGCTGCTTGTTCAATGATCCACCACTACCGAATCAGATGATGAATGTGATGATGAAGAAATTAGCGCCTGGAAAGCCTCAAAGGACAACCTTTCTTGTGAAGGATTTGCTGTATGTACCAAGAACAGTCTATCACATACTCACTCATACCCTATGTCCTCAGAAGGGCCACAACTCTGAAGAATAAGAAGTGGAAGGACTCATGAAGAATATGCTTTTCAACATCATTCATGGGATTCCCATCAACTTTCATGATTTCTTCATGAGGACTCTAGCCGATGCTGCTATGTCACCATTTGAGTTGAAGCCCTTTGCTCCCTGGATTATGCATTTCCTCAGAACAAAGTCTTCAATTCACTTTAAGGCTGACTTCCAGAATCATTTCAGTTTTTTGCCCCCGATTGAAGTTCTCAAAAGCACAATTGATGTAGGAAAAGGCAAGGATGTCATTGATCAGGGCACTCGTCCATTGGATGGTCAGTTTCGTCAAGCAGCATCCTACTCCACCAATGATGACTCTTCCACACAGGACCCCTCTGCCAAAACCTCTGCACAAAAGCCTCATGCAACTGCTCCTCGTGTGATGACTGATCATGAGCTTCTCTTAAGTCTTCATCAGAAGGTCGATCAAAATCACAAGTGGATCAAGTGTCAACTTGGGTATATTGTCCAGAATATGACTGTGATGCAGAACACTGTCAAGAGGAACCACTACTATGCTCATGAAAACCTCAAGCGCTCTTGGGCTGTGCTAAATCACATCATGTCTTCTGAAGAATTGGATGAGCTAAAGTTTGAAGAATATCTTGACTTCGCTCGTTGTCCTCAGAAGAAGTTCAAGAAAGTCCAAGTTCCTCTGATGGTCACCAGTTCCTATTCTTCATCTCGTGAGCGCGATGAAGATGAAGACATTGACGATACTGCTGTTGGACCTGCATCAACAATCGACCCCGACAACGCTGGCGCTCCTTCTTCACCAACAAGATGAAATTCCTCATGGTGCGTTAGTCAACATTTTTTCTTCCCTTTTGGTCCTTGATGACAAAGGGGGAGAAAATTTGAATTAGTCTTCAAGCGGGTCTACAAATATATGGGCTATTTTTGTTTAAGTTACAACTCTTGCTCTTCTGAAGTTTTTGGTTATTGAGTTGTAAACTTAAGTCTGATGGTGGTCTGACACTTTTGAACTATTTCCTCGCATATTTATTTCCTCAAACACCTTAATGCATGCATGATGAATTTCGTCAGACACCATTTTCCTCACGCATTTCAAAATCTTCATTCCATATATTCAAATGCGTGTATGAATTACAAGATATAGGGGGAGTTCTCCATGTTTTGAACCTGCCATGTGCATTTGCAGCCCAAAGCAAATTCCTCAAATATGCACTTCTTCAGGGGGAGCTCTTCTTTATCTTGCAATCAGATTCCTCAAAATCTATACTTTCACTTCATATGTTTATCCCCGTTGAAAACTTAACCTATTTGTCATCAATCACCAAAAAGGGGGAGATTGTTAGTGCATCTAGTGCCCCTTAGTGATTTTGGTGTATTGAAGACTTATAGGTTAAGGCACTAATGAGTTTGTGAGTGTACACAAGCTCTATAAGTCGATGAGGAGTTTGATATATTCGGAGATTATCGACCCCTAAAAATGTATGTCTTCAAGTGAAGACTTTGCTGAAGAATTTCTGAAGACTTTCTGAAGACTTTGGTGAAGAATTTGTGAAGACTTTGAAAATGAAGAAGTTGGTATGACCTTGAAGATATGAATGAGGAATATGAAGCGTGAAGACTTTTGTTTTCGTAGTTTCTTTTCCTTTATTTGTGTCATAGGAAACACTGTACTGTTAAAGGGGGTCGAGGTAATACTAAGGAAAATTTCCAACTGATGCTCAACTCCAAAATCCTCAACCCATACAATTCTTCGAGTGAAGCCTTTGGAAATCTCTTACGGTTCAGACAAGTTTTTCAGTGACAGAGACGAAGGTCTTCTGGTCTCTGAGGAAATTGATCTGACTGAGGAGTTAGGATTTCGCCAGTGCAAATTGCCTACAAGTGAGGATCATGATAAGCTGAGGACTTTCATAGTTCGAAATTCCGACCGTTGTTGTGCTTAGCGCCAGCTGTTCCCAATCGTTCTTATCCACATAACGGTCATATCATTGGGGGCATTTATGTCTTATCATGTCAGGTTGCACCCTGGCTATAAATAGCCGACCCCCACAACCACTAGCTGGTTGGCTGCTCTGAGAGAGAACTGACACTTGTCATTTGAGAGCAACCCATCCTCTGAGGACTTTGAGAGAAAATCATCAGTGAGGAAAAACCCACAACCAAACCATAAAACCCATAGTGATTGAGCATCACTGAAGAAATTCCTGCGTGGAACCAACGCTTGTTACCTTTGAGGACTGTGTATCCTCCAGACGGTTAGGCATCATGGTCTAGTGCTCCTGCAGTCAATTGGGGACCACGAAGTGACCTTGGTCTAGAGCATCCAGCAGTAAATTGTGGTTCATCGGGTGACCAGTTTGTGAGGGTTTTGGAAGTCTACCCTGAAGACTTACCACGAGTGTTGGGCGAGGACTGTCTGACCTTATCTCAAGGAGAATACGGTAAGCACTGTGTGTCCTGGGACTGTGTGTCCTCTGGTTTAAATACCAGGCCGCTCCAAACCAAGCGTACAACTGTCACAGCAGTTGGAACTGGGTCATCAAACCAATGTCTTCATCAAGCTATCTGGTTCTATTTCCTCAACCCATCTATTCCTCATTTATCTGTTGATGAAATTGATTGTTACAGTTTGAAGAATTTGACTGAAGACTTTCACAAATGCCTCACCTCAAATTCTTCAAGTTACCTTGTTCATCACTGCTTATCCTGTATCACGCTACTCACTGTTCGTGCATGTTCCATTTCATCATGATGACCAAGCTGATACTATGCTCCTCATGCACCTTAGTACTTATTTCGCTGCTAGTTATTCATCACATTTCAAATTCCTCAAAGTTGAAATTCCTCAAGTGTTGAATTTGTAAAAATCGCCTATTCACCCCCCCTCTAGTCGATATAACGCACTTTCACACGCACACCTAATGGCAATAGAGCTCCTTCCCTTCGAAATCGTCTTCCGCCCACGGCGAGCCATTAAGTCTGAAGTACTAGCACACTTCATAGCCGAATGGATGGAAGCCAAACTGCCTCAAGAGTATAGCACATACTCCCATTGGACTATGTACTTCGTGGGCTCCAAAATGCTGTCAGGACTAGGAGTCGGTGTCGTCCTGACCTCGCCCACTGACGATAATATACGGTATGTCTTGCAAATAATGTATCCTGATTCCAACAACACAGCCGAGTACGAGGCCCTGCTGCACGGGCTTCGGATAGCAGCATCAATGGGCATCCGACGCCTCAAGGTCTGAGGCGACTCTAACCTCACCATCTCCCAAGTAAATGGTGAATTCGACACAAAGGACCCAAAGATGACTGCATACCGCAATGTCGTCATATCAATCTCAACACGATTTGAGGGGCAATTCCATCAAATCCCCCGGGACAGCAATCAAGCAGCTCACACACTCACAAGACTGGATGCAAAAAAGTGACCCTCATCCAGATAACATGTTCCTCGAATGCCTATTCAAACCACCTGTAGTCTATCAAGGTGGAGCCAACGTTGCGGGCACCCAGGACACCGGAAAGGGTAGCCTCCGGGCGACGATGACAATAGCGGAATAATAGGAGGATCATACCCCGAGGAAACAACCTAGGCTCATCAGATCATGGTAGTAATTGCACCATGGACCGAGCCCTTCCTCAAATACTTGCTTCATAAGGACCCACCCGATGATCAGACCGATGCATGAGGGATTGTACGCCGGTCTAAAGCATATCTGGTTCATGAGGGTAAACTCTATAAACGCATCGTCACAAGCATCCTTCAAAGATGTATTTTCGAGGAAGACATACGCAGGCTTCTCGTCATCATGCAACTGTCCGTTCCATAGTAAGCAAGCCTTTTCGAGCAGGATTTGGTTGGCCTACTACCAAGCAGGATTCTAAAATGCTAGTCGAACGCTGCCATGGTTGTCAGGTTTTTGCAAACCAAAGTCCTATGCCAGTGATACGTCTCAAACGCATCTATAATTTTTGCTTGTTCCACGCTGTTATATTATCAATCTTGGATGTTTTACAATCATTTTATAGCAACTTTATATCATTTTTGGGACTAACCTATTGACATAGTGCCAAAGTGACAGTTGTTGTTTTTTCTTGTTTTTACTTCACAGAAAATCAGTACCAAATGGAGCCCAACATTGCGGGGATTTTTGTGGATTTTTTCTAGACCAGAAGAAAGCAGATGGGCCAAACAATACCAGAAGAGGGGGCTCGGGGTTGCCACCCTCCACCAGGGCACGCTAGAGGCCCCTAGCACGGCCTGGTGGAGGGTGGTCACCATGGGCACCCGGTCAACCGACTATCGAGCCTATAAATTCCCTAAAAATACAAAAAACCTAAGGGAGTCGAAGAAACACAATTCGAGCCGCCGCAAGTTCCAGAATCTCGAGATCCAATCTCGCACCATCACGGAGGTGTTCATCTTCTTCATAGGTGCCTCTCCGATGATGCATGAGTAGTCCACCATAGACCTACGGGTCTATATGCAGTAGCTAGATGGCATACTCTCTCTCTCTCTCTATGTTTCTCAATACAATGGTCTCTTGGAGATCTATTTGATGTAATGACTTTTGTGGTGTGTATTTTAAGATTCGATGAGTTTTGAGTTCATGATCAGTTTCTATCCATGAATATAATTTGAGTCTTCTTTGATCTCTTATTTGCATGATTACTTATAACCTCGTATTTCTTCTTCGAATATTTTCTTTAGTTAGGCCAACTAGATTCTTTTTTCTTGCCATGGGAAGAGGTGCTTTGTGATGGGTTCGATCTTGTGGTGTTCTTTCCTAGTGACAGAAAGGGCAGCAAGACATGCATGTATCATTGCCATTAAGGATAACAAGATGGGGTATATTCCTTCATGAATAGATCTTGTCTATATCATATCACCGTTCTTATTGCATTACTCTGTTTTCCCATGAAGTTAATACACTAGATGCATGTTGGATAGCGGTCGATGTGTGGAGTAATAGAAGTAGATGCTGAATCATTTTGGTCTACTTTTCTTGGACGTGATGCCTATATAGTGATCACTTCCTAGATATTGTCATGATTATTTGATCTTCTATCAATTGCCCAAAAGTAATCTGTTCACCCTCCGTGTGCTATACTCATGAGAGAAGCCACTAGTGAGACCTACGGCCCCTGGGTCTACTTTTCCAACATATTGCTTTCCGATCTACTATTTGCAAAAAAATCAGATCTATTAATCCAAAAAATTTAACTTGCTGCACTTTTTGTTTATTTATTTTACTTTGTGTTCTTGCAAGATCTATTTGCCAAAACTTTCATTACCTATTATATCTTATTAACGTAGAGAGCGTGACAACCTCTCTTTCGCGTCGGGTTGCAAGTATTTGTTGTTTGTGTGTAGGTGTTGTTTACATGGGTGCATGATCTTCCTCTACGGATTGATACCTTGGTTTCATAACTAGGGGAAATACTTACCGTTGTTGTGCTGCATAATCCCTTTCTCTTTGGGAAAATACTGACGCAGTCTCAAGCCACGTTAGCCAGCAATACCTAGCATTTCGTAGTCTAGGGGCTTGATGTGGTCGCTCCCCTCAAGGGAGGATCTCACCAAATTAAATATTTACTTGCCATGATAGACAAGTTCACCAAATGGATCGAGGCTAAACTGGTCCCAACTACCAAAGTTGCCCACATTATTGTTTCTATTTCCGACGTGGTGGATAGATACGACATTCCCCATAGCATAATAATGGAAAACGTCTCTAATTTCATGGCCAAGAAAGTACAAGCGTGGTGTGAGAAGTTGGCCATTACACACTCAAACTAATAGATAGGTAGAACGTGCCAATGGACTTGTCTTAAGTGGCATCAAGTCATGCCTAGTTCCTTCCTTGAACGAGTCCTATTGCAAATAGGTGGAGGAGCTTGACTCTGTGTTATGGGGCTTGCGTACTATGCCTAATCAATCCACATGTTATACACCCTTCTCTATGGTGTACGGTGTCGAGGCCATCTTACCTTGTGCAGTCATTCACGATGCGCCAAGGGTACACATGTACGAGTAAAAGGAAGCCGAGTTGGATAGGTAGGATGACCTTGATGTCTTGGAGGAAGAACGAAATGTGTCCCAAGCATGCTCCACCATTTATCAACAACAGGCAATACGATACTAGAGCAAGGAAGTTCGTACAAAGGTGTTCAACAAAGGCGACTTGGTGATGATATTCAACCCCGAAAAGCAGAAACATAAATATCACCTGTGCTACCATTCATCATTGACCGAGTACTCACTGGAGGGGTGTACCATATCTGCGACCCCACAGACAACAGACTGGAACCAAGACCGTGGAATGCTACCCTGCTATGGCATTTTTACGGTTAAACCTACTTGGCCTTACTTCACCTCTTCCAATTCAGTTTTAGCATTTTTGAAGCCTTAGGCTATCATAATCTCTTTTTTCTTTTACATGTTCGATTGATCCGAAGTGTTTCACAACCTTCAGACACATATCGCCTGTATGACATATACCTTACCCACAACCCCTCGTTGCCATTTATATTCAAAGGTCTTGTTAAAATTCTGAGTTATATTCCCATTCTTTGGCCTTACATATGCACCAACTTGAATTAAGTTTTGGCTGAGATGGGTCGCCTGGCTCTTGTTCTTACCCCCTATGTTCCCGATTGTTCAACTAGAGGGTAAAGAGAGCATTGATGTCTACTATGCAACCTTCTTCTTGCAGACTCATGTTGGGCCTCCAAGCGCAAAGTTTTGTACGACGGTAGAAAATTTCCTTCAAGTGGATGACCTAAGGTTTATCAATCCATGGGAGGTGTAGGATGAAGATGGTCTCTCTCAAACAACCGTACAATCAAATACAAGAAATCTCTTGTGTCCCCAACACACCCAATACAATGGCAAATTGTATAGGTGCACTAGTTCGGCAAAGAGATGGTGATACAAGTGCAATGTGGATGGTAGATATAAGTTTTTGTAATCTAAAAATATAAAAACATCTACGTAGCTAGTAACAAAAGTGATCAAAAACGGTATTGCAATGCTTGAAAACAAGGCCTATGGTTCATACTTTCACTAGTGCAAGTTCTCTCAACAATACTAACATAGTTGAATCATATGCAAATCCCTCACATGCGACAAACAATTCAGTCCAAAGTCACAAATAGCGGAGAAAAAATGAAGAAATTATTGTAGGGTACGAAACCACCTCAAAGTTATCTGGTTCCGATCAATCTTATGAGCTATCCCTATAAGTGTCACGAACAGCCCTAGAGTTCGTACTAACATAATTCCTTAAGATACACACCAACCAAAACCATAATGTCACCTAGATACCCAAATGTCACCACGAGCACCCATCGGCTTGATTATACGATATACATCACACAATTTTAGATTCATCATGTTCAATCTAACACAAAGAACTTCAAAGAGTACCCCCAAAGTTTCTACCGGAGATTCAAGACGAAAACAAGTGCCAACCCCTATGCATAGATTCCCAAGGTAACGGAAACCGCAAGTTGATCACTAAAACATACATCAAGTGGATCAATAGAACATCCCATTGTCACAACGGATATCCCATCGCAAGCCATATATCAAGGTTCTCGAATCCTTAAATACTCAATACGATAAGAAAACTTCAAAGGGAAAACTCAATTCATCACAAGAAGATAGAGAGGCGGAAACTCCATATGATTCATCTATATCAATAAAGCTTGCGGTATATCAAGATCATGCCATCTCAAGAACACGAGAGAGAGAGAGAGAGAGATCCAACACATAGCTACTGGTACATACCCTCAGCCCCGAGGGTGAACTACTCCCTCCTCGTCATGAAGACCGTCAGGATGATGAAGATGGCCTCCGGTGATGGTTTCCCCCTCCGGCAGGGTGCCGGAAAGGGCTCCCAATTGGTTTTTCGTGGCTATAGAGGCTTGCGGCGGTGGAACTCCGAATCTAGGTTTCTTTGTGGGGTTTTGTCATTTATAGGAAGTTTTGGCGTCGGTCTCACGTCAAGGGGGTGCTCGAGGAGTCCACAAGCCATAGGGGCGCGGCCTAAGGGGGCGCCCAGTAGTCTTGTGTCCTCCTTGTCCACTTCCTAGCCCAGATCTCGTGCTTCGAGGATCCCTTTTGGTCCATAAAAAATCATCGTAAATTTTCAGCCCATTTCGAGAACTTCTATTTCTGCACAAAAAACGACACCATACTAGTTCTACTGAAAACAGCGTCAGTTTGGGTTAGTTCTAATAAAATTATACCAAAATCATATGGAATTATTGTAAACATGGCATGGATACTTCATAAATTATAGATACGTTGGAGGCGTATCAAGCATCTCTTTGATTGTTGCTATCGGGTCAACCGAATAGGCACCTCAGACGGGTGAAGCCGATAGCTAGCACTCTTAAGAACATAGTTGGTTTGGTACGGTGGAAGAGTTACAAAAATATAACCTGGGGCTTATCGCTCACCTCGGTATTATACGTGGCATCTTCACGTCCACCTCGGACCCATATCTCCTGCCATGATCAGGTTGATTATCGCAATCATACACCATCACCCAGGAAAGGAACCTACAACGAAACTATTTTCCATGGAAGATGTTTCTTATGCCTTGACGTGATATAACATAAGCTCTGTGCCACCTTGTCATTCAAGCCACATATTTGGATTGCCTATCTCTCTGAAATATCTAGTCCGGTTACTTGAACCATAGTAAGGAGCACTCCTCGGTCACTTACTAGGATAACCAACATAGTTTGACCTTACAGATGCATTATTAGCAAACGAAGTGTACATAGATACACAAAATTATTACGATACAAACTAGTACGTGTCTAGGTCATTTACCAAAGATGTTAGGCTACAATCCTTCTAGGAAAAATGAGTGGCAGGCATTGCGCTTTCATACAAAAGAAAAGTTGTGATTTCCTTCCCATCTGGCCCAGATGGTCCACCTTCTGCCAACTCCATTGGCTCTATCTTGGTGTAATGGGTTTTGACCACGGCCCAAGCTTCTCTGGAACCTTCCTGGCAGGCCGAAATCTTCCACGCCTTTATGCAATGCCGTCCACCTCTTAGATGCTCGGCAAGCTCAGACAAGCCTTCGGGCACATTGTTCTCCTTAGGCCATACTACCTTGAAAACTATCTGCATTGCTTTCTGAGATCTTTCTTGATCTTCAATGAGAGGCAAGCGGATGTCTTGAAATAAGGGTAGCATAGTTTTCTTAGGACAACCTATAGATCATTGGCGCGGCCAAGTCACATATGTTAGCATATGCCTATAGTGCCCGATGATAGAGTCTTTATAAATAACTTGTTTACCGTCGGTAGTCCTGCCAGGCCGCGAGTCCTTCCTTTGTTCTGCAAACAATTGAACCCGCGACCGCTCAATTTTTTTGGTCCCACGGTAGTTTCTCACCTCCAAGGTGTTCACCTGATCTTTCCATTGGATGCGGACCAGCTGGTCAGCTTGTCTCTGCGATTCGATGTATAAATTATCCTCTTGAACTCGCATGAAGTCATTTTCCAATTGACCAATGGTTGTCGCTGCTAAGGAATACTATAGATAGAAAGTCCCATTGAAGAAATTAAAATCACCAGATGCACTTAACGTGTGCTTCCCTGGTAAACCCTTTCACTTGCTTCATCTCCTCCTGTGAAGCACTTAGAAGCTTCTTGGTTTCAGCCAACTCCATGGAAAACTTTTCGTTCGTCTCCCGAGAGGACCGTGAATAGTGCGATGCAAAAATTCTTAACCCTCATTACGGATACATATATCCACACTTCGGCTTGGGGGCTACTAACCTCCACACTGATGATATTGTTGGAAATATGCCCTAGAGGCAATAATAAGTTACTCCCTCTGTAACTAATATAAGAGCATTTAGAACACTATTTTAGTTATCTAAACGCTCTTATATTAGTTTATAGAGGGAGTAGTTATTATCATATTTCCTTGTTCATGATAATTGTTTATTATCCATGGTATAATTGTATTGATTGGAAACTCACATACATGTGTGGATGCATAGACAACAAAGTGGCCCTGGTAAGCCTCTACTAAACTAGCTCATTGATCAAAGATGGTCAAGGTTTCCTGACCATAGACAAGAATTGTCATTTGATAATGGGATCACATCATTAGGAGAATGATGTGATGGACAAGACCCAACCATAAGCATAGCATATGATCATGTCAGTTTATTGCTACTGCTTTATCCATGTCAAGTATCCATTCCTATGACCATGAGATCATGCAACTCCCTGACACCGGAGGAATGCCTTGTGTGTATCAAATGTCACAACGTAACTGCGTGACTATAAAGGTGCTCTACAGGTATCTTCGAGGGTGTCTGTTGGGTTGGCGTGGATCAAGACTGGGATTCGTCACTCCGTATAACGGAGAGGTATCTCTGGCCCATTCGGTAATACATTAGCACAAGAAGCTTGCAAGAAATGTGAATAAGGAGTTAGTCACGGGATCTTGTATTACGCAATGAGTAAATAGACTTGTTGCTAATGAGATTGAACTAGGGATGGACATGCCGACAATCAAAACTCGGGCAAGTAACACACCGATGGACAAAGGGATCTACATACGGGATTGATTGAATCCTTGACATTGTGGTTCGAACAATAAATATCTTCGTAGAATATGTAGGAGCCAATATGGGCATCCAGGTCCCGCTATTCGTTATTGACCGTAGAGGTGTCTCTATCATGTCTGCATAGTTCTCGAACCCGTAGGGTGTGCACACTTAACATTCCATGACAATATAGTGTTGATGACTTATATATGTTGGTGAGCGAAAGTTGTTCAGAGTCCCGGATGAGATCCCGGATGTCACAGTTAGATCCAGAATGGTCCAAAGGTAAAGATTTATATATGGGAACTCATATTTTGTCTATTGGAAAAGTTTCGGGTTTTTCCGATATTGCACCGGAAAGCTTCTAGAAAGTTCTGGTAAGTTTAGGAGGAGTCTGGAAGTCCACAAAGTGTTCCACCACGTCCCAAGGTTTGCATGGGCTGAGGGGAGACACCGTGGCCTTGTTGGGCCAAGCGCACAAGTCCCTCAAGGCCCATGTAGTTGCGAAAGGTGGAAAGTCCACCCTTTTATGGAAGGGGAGGAGGGGGACTAGGATTCCACCACCTCCTCCCTTGGCTGCGCCCTAGGGCTTGGAGGGGATGTTCCCCACGCCCCTCCACCTATATAGAGGGTAGGGGCGCCCCAAGGGGACATACAAAGCCCTTGATGTCGCTCTCCATCCCTAGATCGTTTTCTCCTCCATTCGTGGTTTCGGTAGCGCTAGGTGTAGCCCTACCGGGATAGCACCACCACCATTGCCACCATGCCATCATGTTGCTAGAGAACTCATCTACTACTCCACCCTCGCTTGCTGGATCGAGGAGGTAGAGACGTCATCGATATTTACGTGTGCTGAACGCGGAGGTGTCGTCCGTTCGGCACTAGATCGGGACGGATCGTGATTTGATCGCGGGACGGATCGTGATTGGATCGCGAAGACATTCGACTACATCAATTGTGTTTATTAACGCTTCCGCTTAGCGATCTACAGTGGTATGTAGACACCCCCCTCGCTTAGCTATGCATCTCCATGGAAAGATCTTGCATGTATGTAGGAAATTTTTTGTTTCCCATGCAACGTTCCCCAACAGTGGTAGCAGAGCTAGGTATATGCGTAGATGATATGAACGAGTAGAACACAAAGGATTTTGTGGGCGTTGATATTCAGATTGCTTCCTCCCTTAGTCTTTTCATGATTCAGCGGTATTGTGGGATGAAGTGGCTCGTACCAACCTTACTGGTCCACGTATGAGAGACCGGTTCCATCGACTGACATGTGACTTTGTTGCATAAAGATGGCTAGTGGGTGTTTGTCTCTCCCACACTAGTTGGATCGGATTCGACTAAGGCGGTCCTTGTAGAAGGTTGAATAGTAATTTGTGTATCATCGTTGTGGTTTTGCAGGGTAAGAATCGTTCTTGCTAGATACCCATAGCAGCCACGTAAAACATGCAACAACAATTAGAGGACGTCTAACTTATTTTTGCAGGGTATGTTGTGATATGATATGGCCAAAGACATGATGAGATATATGTGATGTATGAGATGATCATGTTTTGTATAGACTATCATGACTTGCATGTCATTGAGTACGGAAACCGGCAGGAGCCATAGGGTTGTTTCTAATTATTGTATGACATGCGTGTCAATCATTAAGCGCTATGTAATGCTTTACTGTATCGCCAAATGGTGGCAACAGTAGTAGAAGCATGGTTGGTGCAACAACCACGATGGCGACACAATGATGGAGATCATGATGATGGCGATCATGGTGTTATGCCGGTGACGATGGAGATCATGCCGGTGCTTTGGAGATGGAGATCGAAAGCACAAGTTCATGGCCATATCATGTCACTTATTATTTGCTTGTGATGTTAATCCTTTTATGCACCTTGTTTTGTTTAGGACGACGGTAGCATTATAAGGTTATCCATGGCACGCCCAAGATGCGCGCCTATCCATTTAAGGCACGAGGGCCTCGCAAGGGATAGATGCGCATCTTGCCGTTAGCAAGAATAGTATCATCACAACATACAATATTGAATGAGAAGAGTATACAAGTTGGCTTACACTCGCCACATGCTAACTTACAATTTCACTCAAATCATAACATAGTGTTGAACACAGGGTCCGACTACGGACGAAATCAAACGATAAAAGAAGTTGCAAATGATACTATCAAGCTATCCCAAAGATCACGACGAGGTCCTCTACTCATCCGAATATGTCACGTACATCCTGCCTCTTTCCTCGTCATACTCCCACTGGAGCTGGGTAAGATCATCCTGCACGTACTCATCTAAACCTGTACGTGGAGTGTTGTAG
Organism: Hordeum marinum; assembly: GCA_022496015.1. Classification (NCBI taxonomy): domain Eukaryota; kingdom Viridiplantae; phylum Streptophyta; class Magnoliopsida; order Poales; family Poaceae; genus Hordeum; species Hordeum marinum. The sequence continues at coordinate 100,477,561 of CM039674.1, read as the reverse complement.
TAAACTGTGAGCCACAGAGGACTCAGCTATCATGTGCCCGGGTACCAAGACTATTCAAGCTTAAAGGTTTGGGTGGGGTAAGTGTTTAGTTTGCAGCAGCACTAAGCATATATGGTGGCTAGCTTACGCAACATGAAATAAATATGAGTGGCCTACGAAGAACGATCGAATTTGGTATGATCTCTATGAGATCCTGAACACTTACTCACGTCAATCATAACCCCACCGTGTTCTCTCTCGGTTCATGTTCACGAGAAGAGACGATCACGGTTACTCACACAGTTGGTGCATTTTAGTTAGTGTTTACTTCAAGTTAACTATAATCGGGTGTTAAAAAATCCAAGTTGCCACATAACCGCGGGCACGGCTTTCCGAAAGATTTAACCCTGCAGGGGTGCTCCAACTAACCCATCACAAATTAACCACACTTCACGGGAATAGCCTCGACCACGGATCTCGCGGTCCTCATAGGTAATTCCAAAGGAATTCCAACACCTCGAGAAAAACCCGAAGAAAGTCAGACTCCACACGCAAGACACTCGACAAAGGTAAAACAAATCCAGCAAGACTCCCGACGTGTCGACGAACCCGATAAAAGCCGCATATCTCATTCTCAGGACACGACGGATAAGCGAAGCGTACAGTGGCCTAATAGAAATCTCCCGAGTTACCCCGGGTTGGCCCCGCACGATGCTCTAGTTTGGACCAACACTCATGAGGAGCACTGGCCCGGGGGTTTATTAAATTATCCATGGGTTTGCAAGACCCTATGCAAATTTTATTAAGTTGTTAGCAAACGTAGTACCAATGTCAGGTCTTGCCAGACAAGTTTTAATCTCAACCGAATAAACAAGGGGGTCCCCATAACAACCCTGAGCATGTTAGGAGCGCAAAGTATGGAAAACATAACACCGGTAACAAGGAACTAATGGCGGTAATAGCGGAACAAATCACTTAGCAAAAGTCCAAGCCTTCCACCAATACCAAGATATATATATGTGCATTAAATTAAATAACAGAATTTATTGTGATATCCAATCCATGTTATCACATGGAACAACCTATACCTGCAGCTAAAAAACTATAAGAGGGGCTGAGCAACGGTAACTTAGCCAATCAAAGGTTTGCTAGGAGGTGGAGGTTAGAGGCTGTCATGGCAACATGGGGGGCTGATATCATGTGGTAGGAAGCGCAATGGTAACTATAAGAGCGAGAAACTAGCAAGCAAAAATAGCATCGGGATCCGGGTACGATCATCTTGCCTGTTGGTTTTTCAGCGAAACAAGTAGCAGGATCCTCGTAGTGGTACTCTCCTGGGTCCTCGTACTCAGTATCAACACTCGCGTCTACCCAAGAGAAATAGCAAATATAAACATCCAACCAAGGTGCAATGCACCATCAAAATGATGCATGATCATTTATGAAGAATTATAACATGGCAATCCAAAACTAGTCATGTTTCATGTGCAAAGTTGTTTATTAATGAATCTGGACGGAATATCATGTTAAGTTATTTAGTCATGCATGAACATGGCAAATATGGATGCAGCATGCAAAATCGATAGCAATGCATATAAAGATCACAAGAAACGGAGTTACGATTCTCACGATACGCTCATGACAAGGTACAAAGGCAAAAACACAAGATCACCAAGCCAGGGGCTGATCCTTGGCATTCCAAGGCAGCCACTAGATAGGTGATGAAAAATCAAACACAATAGACTCAAGAATCAATCAATTCCATAGAGTATAGCTCCCACAAACCACAAAACAATAAAACACCAAATCTGCCACAAAACAGCAACATAGCAACTCGAAAAGCCCACAACTTGAGCTACAGAAATCCTACAGCCACAAACAAGACATTGACAGAATCTACTCAACACCGACATCAACTTATCCAACTATGCAAACAGCAAAAGAGGCACACATCACTAAGCATGAATCAAACAAGTTGGCATGATGAATCTGTTTTCTCGGACCTAGTGAAAATTCCATTTTTCTGGAATCTGAGTTAATAAAGTAGCAAGTTGGCAGTAATGGTTAAATATGCTAGAAAGCTCCTATTGGCATGAAAATTAATAGGAAGGTAGATGACAAGATCTACTGCAATTAACTAACACTGAGCATGCTTAAATTCAGAACACATTGCAAGATACCATCCACTCAACATGGCAAAACAATAACAGCAGAGCTCCCAGACTTAAGTCATTTTGAGCAAGCTGGGCAGAAACAGAAAGTAGCTTACTAAACAGCATGGTTCCCACTTATCTGGTGACCTAGCACAAATAAAAAAAAATACTGGGACATTCCCAACAACTTTAACTAGCAATCTCATGTTGACAAGAACTTAAAACCATGCATAGAATAAATCATATGAAATGGACAAAAGGGCATCATAGCATAAAAATGCAGTTTTGTGAAGTTGCCCCAAAGACAAATCTGACTTCACAGATGCATTCATGGGTTGATTCTACCCCAAATGCATTACTCATACCCCTATACATGCTTGGACCAAGAGGGAGATAAGGGGGTCGAAATTTGACTCCCTAATGCATGGGTGACTTATGTCACTTATGCAACTTAATGGAAAAGGCCCAAAAGGGCATGTCCCCTATTGATACTAGTTGGAATTGGTTAAATAGCAACTAAGGAACATGATATCATGGCATAGCATCATTGCAAAGATGAAACTATCTAGAAGAGAAAATATGCTTACTATGCACATAAAAGAGAACACCTACACATGGAGCTACTCATGCACATGTGTGTGTGTATGTATAACATAAACACACCTCTCATAACACCTACACACCACACACCAATATGGGTGTATGAAAGAAGCACACACACATGTATCCTACACTACACACACACCTACAAGAACACACACATGTATGGGTGTGCAAAGAGCACACACACACATGTGTCATGCATGGTGCACCACACACCTACATGCACACACACACACACTCACAACTCACGAACACACATGTAGGTATGTATGCATAGCATACACACACACCCACAACTCACAAACATGCACTCTACACTCACATGGCAAAACCACACACCACACTCACACACATATGTATGCATACATGTGTATATATATGCCACTTGTGCATAGACACACAGCCATACACATGTGCACACACACACTCACATGGCAAAGAAATCACACACACACATATGTATATAAGGCAAGAGAAAAGAAAAACAAAGAAGAAAACAAAACAAAACAAAAAAGAAAAGGGGAGGTTCAGGGGTCAAACCCCTGACCTCTGGTCATCCACACACGCACGACACCACTACGCTAGCGAGCCGGGTCGTAACAGAGGAGGGGGGCTCAGTGTTCTAATGCACACACTCACACGCACTAACTGATGAAACTGAATCCGACACACATACACACGAACAGAGCAACAACGGCAGTGATAGCGGCAGGGCGACGGCGATCCCCGGCGACGCAAGGGGTCTCCGGCGACGGGGAGCGGCGGAATCGAAAGAGGAAACTACGGGGGCTCCATCCCTCGTCTCATCTTGCGAGAAGGGGGATTGGAGGCGAGCCCAAGCTCGGGACTTACGAATTACGGCGAGGAGAGGGGACAGCGGGGACGGGCTGCTCACCGAGGGCCTCACGGAGACACGGGGGCGCGAGCGACGGCGACGGAGGGGCAGGAGAGGCGGAGATGACGCGCGTGAAGAGGAAGAAGGCCTGGCAATGCTCTGGCGATGAGGAGGAAGAAGAAGGCGCCCCTGGACCTCCTGCAGCGCTTTAGCACCGGGAATGGAGTGCGGGGACGCTCCACGTCCGCCACATCACCCTGGATGCGGAGGAGAACCACCTTGGAGACGTCGACGCCGGCGAGCACCACCTCTGCACTCTCTGAACTTGCTTCGCAGGGGGAAAAGAAGAGAGGGAGGAGGAAGAAAGAGAGGAAGAGAGGAGTTGCGGCGGCGGAGGGAGGAAGAGGGAACCCTAGCGGAGCGACACGGACGCCGAGGGGAGGCTTTATAGCCTCAGGCTGACGACAATGGCGACGGAAAAGCGACGGCGACGCACGTGCTCTCTCAACCTCACTGATGGATAAGGAGACGGGAGCAGGTGGCCGTCCCTGCTCACGTGAGCTGGGCCGCGGCCCACTCCCTCTCTCACACTCTCAAAAAAACAGGAAGGTTTTTTTTGTTATTTTAAAAACCAGCAACACAAAACAAAAATAACCCTGAGAAAAAGAAAAGGTTTTGGGGAAAGAAAAAATATATATTTTGTGGATGAAATAAGGAGCCCTATTTTATAAATATATTAAGTTGAATTATGGAGCAAGTATTTTATTTAATATATATAATGCAGCTCCTGTTTTAATAAAATCACAAATACAATTAACCCCCAAACTTCCAACCAATCATAACCACAAATCATCAAACATGTGGGGCCACCTCATGAACATTTTTAACCAATTTAAAAAAACAACTTAAATCTGAAGATAATTAATAATAGGAAGAAAAGGGTTTTGGAGGGGATGTTGCAAAGGAAAAGAGAGGGTAAGAAAAGAGAGATGCTCACATGGATCCACCACAAACAACATCTCACACACATATCAAACACCTCACCACCATCACATCATAGCCAGCACAAGACAACCAACATGGCAAGAAGAAATGAAATGAGAATGATGCATGATGATGCATGAATGCACACACATGAAAGGCAAGGATCAACATACATCCCATAAGCTCATGACACGAGGTTCATACATGGGGTTACATGCCAAAAGGTAGGGACTGCACTTGGGCTGTCACAACTCTCCCACACTACAAGAGGATCTCGACCCGAGATCTAGGAACGAAAGAAGTCTGGAAATTCGGAACGGAGAAGGTCCTCGCGTTCCCATGTAGCTTCTTTGTTGAAATGATGAGACCACTTCACCTTGAGGAACTTGATAGACTTGTTGCGAGTCTTATGCTCAGTTTCTTCAAGAATTACAACTAGGTGCTCACGATAAGAAAGATCTGCCTGAAGATCGATGTCTTGGAGGTCAATGGTTCGCTCAGGAGTCTTGAAACATTTCCGGAGCTGAGAAACATGGAAGACATCGTGCACATTTGCAAAATTTGGAGGAAGCTCTAGTTGATACTCAAGACCACCTCTCTTGCCGACAACTTTGAAAGGACCAACGAAACGAGGAGCAAGCTTCCCTTTAATTCCAAACTCCTGAGTGCCCTTCATGGGAGAGACTCTGAGATAGACTAGATCATCCACATGAAAGGAAACATCCCGATGTTTGTTATCATAATAACTCTTCTGTCGAGACTGAGCTGTTTTGAGGTTCTCATGAATGACATGGCACATTTGTTCTGCTTCAGTGATCATGTCATTGCCCAAAATCTGACACTCACCGGTTTCAGACCGGTTAAGTGGGGTACGACACTTTCTGCCATAGAGAATCTCGAAAGGGGCCTTGCCTGAGCTAGCTTGAAAGCTATTGTTGTATGAGAATTCGGCATATGGAAGGCAGTCTTCCCACTTCATGCCGAACGAAATCACACAGGCTCTGAGCATATCTTCAAGAATCTAATTGACTCTCTCAACTTGACCACTTGTTTACGGATGGAACACCGTGCTGAAACGGATCTTGGTACCCATAGCAGTCTGGAAGGACTCCCAAAACTTGGAAGTAAAGAGGCTTCCACGGTCAGAAGAGATGAGCTGAGGAATACCATGCAAAGACACTATCCTTGACGTATACAACTCTGCAAGCTGAGCTGTCGAGATAGATTCTTTGACTGGCAGGAAATGAGCAACTTTTGACAGCTTGTCCATAACCACAAGGATGGCATCGTTGCCTCTCTTGGACTTGGGAAACCCAGTAACGAAATCCATCTCAACATGATCGAATTTCCACTCTGGGATAGGCAAAGGCTGCAGAAGACCTGTTGGACGTTGATGTTCCGCCTTCACTCTGCAGCAAACATCACACTCGTTCACGAACTGAGCAATTTCTCGTTTCATGCGAGTCCACCAGAAGGTTTGCTTGAGATCCTGATACATCTTTGAACTGCCTGGATGAATGGATAGCATAGAATTATGTGCTTCGTCCATGATAACCTTCTGAGATCACCTTTTGGAACCACAAGACGGTCCTCAAAGAACAAGGTATCTTTGTCATCAATACGAAAGCACTTATACTTCGGAATGCTCTTGGCCACACCTTTCTTCACTTTCTTCACCATAGCGTCAAGAAGTTGTGCTTGGCGAACCTGGTCTTCCAGAGTCGGAGAGACTTGAAGATTGGCAAGAAATCCTTGCGGAATCATTTGAAGGTTCAGCTTGCGGAATGCTTCACAAAGCTCGGGCTGAAGAGGCTTCAGAATGAGACTATTGCAGTATGCCTTATGGCTGAGCACGTCTGCAATGACATTTGCTTTCCCCGGAGTATACTCAACGCTTGGATTGAAGTCCTCAAGCATTTCCACCCAACGAGATTGCCGAAGATTGAGATTGGGTTGAGTGAAAATGTACTTCAAGCTCTTGTGATCGGTGTACACCTCAACTGGTCTACCCAACAACAAATGTCTCCAAGTCACTAGAGCATGCACAACTGCCGCCAACTCAAGATCATGAGTGGGGTAGTTCTTCTCGGCAGGCTTCAACTGACGCGAGGTATAAGCAACAATCTTCTTGTCTTGCATGAGAACACCACCAAGACCTTGGAGAGAAGCATCACATAAAACTTGGAAAGGCTTGGACTGCTCAGGAGGAACAAGAACTGGAGCTGAAGTCAGTCTCTGCTTGAGCATATTGAACGCTGCATCACACTCAGGAGACCAAACATACTTGACACTCTTCTGGAGGAGATTGGACAGAGGCTTGGCAATTTGAAAGAAGTTCTCCACGAACCTTCTGCAATAGCTAGCAAGCCCGAGGAAACTCCGAAGCTGCTTGACGTTCGGAGGAGGTTCCCACTTTAATATTGCCTCAACTTTCTCAGGGTGCACTTTAATTCCCTCGGTAGAGATGACATGCCCAAGGTACACCACTTCATTGAGCCAAAACTCACACTTGGAAAACTTGGCATAGAACCGATGTTCCCTAAACTTGTCAAGCACAAGGCGGAGATGCTTTGCATGCTCTTCTTCTGTCTCCGAGAACACAAGGATATCATCTAGATAGACCAAGACGAATTCATTCTTGAAAGGAGAGAAAATGAAATTCATCATTATTGAGAAGGTTGGAGGAGCATTAGCAAGACCAAACGACATGACGGTGTACTCATAAGAGCCAAAACTCGTCCTGAAAGCGGTCTTGGGAATGTCCTCTTCGCGAATGCGAATCTGATGATAACCCATGCGAAGGTCAAGCTTTGAGAAAACCTTGGCACGTTTCAGTTGTTCAAACAACTCATTGCTGTTAGGGAGTGGGTATTTATTTCTGATAGTCTTCTTGTTCAATGGCCGGTAATCAACACAAAGACGATTCATGCCATCTTTCTTCTTGACAAACAAAACACCACAACCCCATGGATATGAACTTGGTATGATCAGACCCAGACGTTCTTGCTCATCTAGCTGCTTCTTCAACTCTTTCAGCTCTTCGGGGCTATGTTTATACGGGCGCTTGCAGACCGATTCAGTTTCGGGCTCGAGATCAATCACGAACTCGACTGGCCGGTGCAGAGGCATTCCTGGCAATTCTTCTGGAAAGACATCTTCATACTCACAAACCACCGGAATTTGAGAAATCACCAAGATTTCACCCTTCTCATTAAGAGCAAAGAGACAGATTGTGTCATCGCGAGCCGCGAATATAATCACGTCCTCCGAAGGATGAGTCAGCTTGACTTCTTTTGCTTGACAATCAATATGAGCCTTATTCATATCCAGGAAGTCCATGCCCAGAATGAGATCAATATCGGAATTCCCAAGAACATAAGGAGAAGCTAGAAAAGAATAATTGCCCATCTTGATAGAAACATCCGGAACAAGAGAATTGGTCCTCATGGAAACCCCCGGAGAAACAATACCCAATGGTCTACCCAATGATGCTGACGGAAAATCATGCTTAATGAAAAATGGCTTTGACATGAAACAACGCGATGCACCAGAATCAAACAATACTTTTGCAGGGAAATCATTAACTGAGAGATTACCCATAATCACATCATTGGATTGATCTGCTTCAGCTGCATTCACCATATTCACTCTTGCGGTCTTGGGATTATGCTTCACCATAGCATTGCCTGGAGGCTTGACATGAGGAGGAGGCGGAAGACGCCACTGGTTGCACTTGTTTGCATAGTGACCCTTCTGGCCACACTTGTGACAAGTCACCTCAGAGAGCGGACGAACATTGCCTGGAGGAGGAACAAAGACTGCCTTGGACGCCTGGGTTCTCTGCTGGAATCCTGGGTTGGGTGGGTGGGAAGAACCACGACCACCGAACTGCTTATGTTGCTGCAGAGGATGGAACGGAAGAGGATTAGGCGCCCAATACTTCTGCTACTTTGGAACCATCTGAGAGCTGGAAGAACAAGAATATGAATCCCTTGAACGCTTCTTAGAGTTCTCCAACTTGAGCTGAGCTGCTTCAATCTTCAAAGCCATATTATAGAACTGATCAAACTCACGAGGCTCTTGAAGAACTAAGCCTGGCAAAAGCTCATCCTTGAGACCACCTCTGAACTGATAGATCATAGCCTTGTCATCTGGAACATCTTGCTTGGCATAACGAGCTAGATTCTAGAACTCGACGTTGTACTGGTAGACAGACTTGCTTCCCTGCTTCAGGTGCCTGAACTTCTCACGCATCTCTTCGATAAAGCTTGTCGGAATGTAATGAGCCCTGAAGTCACTACGGAAATCGTCCCAAGTAACAACACGATCGCCCCTGGAATCCTTGTACTGCTGCCACCAATCAGTTGCTTGACCCTTTAGCTGGAACGATGCAAACCTGACGAAGTCCTCTGGCCTGACATTGCTGCACTAAAAGTGCTTACTCATATCACGAAGCCAATCATCAGTATCTAGAGGCTGCTCACAACAGGTGAAAGTCTTGGGCTAGTTGGCAAGGAACTGATTGAGTGTCGCAAATTGAAGCTGATTCTGAAAATTGCCTTGAAAACCCTGCTGAGTCTGCTCCCTTTCTTGCAACAGTCTGAGCAACATCTGAGTGTTCGCATTGGTTGCGGCCATCACAACTTGCCAAGCTTCTGGAGGAGGAGGAGGAGGAGGCGGTGGCGGGGGTGGCGATGGAACATGAGTCTGCTCCTCACCACGACCCGGATTGCTGCGAGTTGGTGGAGCCATCCAGAAGATGGACAAAACGCATCAACGCCTCATAGATAAGATGAATCATAAGCTGAATCAAATGCTTGAAAGAAATTGAACAATTAACAACATAGCCTTCCTACTGAAAAATTAGTAAGAATACTTCTTCGGTTCTGACAACATCATCAGAAATTAGAAGCCACTTGCAATAACACAAAAGTATTGAGCTACGCGCTCGGAAGAAATGTACATGCCCATATACATCTGAAGAGGATGATCCTAGATGACTACAGATTTCCCACCTATGAACTTCCGAAAACTTTCTTGTTTATGCGATTCGGGTTGCGGAATCAGGAACCTACCCTAGGCAATCAGCTGCAACTACATCCGCAACCTTCCACACCATAATTCAAGAAACTTCCGCAAAATTGTCTAATCTCGAATCCTCGAACTCACAATGATACTAAACCATGGTGGTACCCCGGACGCCTCCCCGGTATTGGGTGACTTTGACCTTATCTCACCACGATAAGTATTGAAGCAATTTCGAACATTCTCCGTCCTGAGATATCAAGGAAGCTGAATGATAACGATATGCCAACATTCCATAGAGCTCAAGGGAAGAAATCAAGTCAGACAGGAGGCACCAAGACAGAACCCTGTCACATCGGCATCATATAGACTCCAAAATACCTGTGTGATCCTAAAAAAATTGAGCGAGAAGAGAAGTAGAATCAAAATTCCTAAGTCAGAAACCTCACCAGAGCATAGAAGAGGAGTAAAAAGAATCCTACTCTCCGATATAACTAGACTCAAAATAGTTTTTACTAGACACAACTCAGCCAAGTTCGAACAAGCAAAGGCTCCTATGGTCGTATGGCTCTGCATACCAACTTGTCACGCCCAAGATGCGCGCCTATCCATTTAAGGCACGAGGGCCTCGCAAGGGATAGATGCGCATCTTGCTGTTAGCAAGAATAGTATCATCACAACATACAATACTGAATGAGAAGAGTATACAAGTTGGCTTACACTCGCCACATGCTAACTTACAATGTCACTCAAATCATAACATCAAGTTGAACACAGGGTCCGACTACGGACGAAATCGAATGATAAAAGAAGTTGCAAATGATACTATCAAGCTATCCCAAAGATCAAGACCAGGTCCTCTACCCATCCGGATATGTCACGTACATCCTGCCTCTTTCCTCGTCATACTCCGACTGGAGCTGGGTAAGATCATCCTGCACGTACTCATCTGAACCTATACCTGGAGTGTTGTAGTAAACTGTGAGCCACAGAGGACTCAGCTATCATGTGCCCGGGTACCGAGACTATTCAAGCTTAAAGGTTGGGTGGGGTAAGTGTTTAGTTTGCAGCAGCACTAAGCATATATGGTGGCTAGCTTACGCAACATGAAATAAATATGAGTGGCCTACGAAGAACGATCGAATCTAGTATGATCTCTATGAGATCCTGAACACTTACTTACATCAATCATAACCCCACCGTGTTCTCTCTCGGTTCATGTTCACGAGCAGAGACGATCATGGTTACTCACAGAGTTGGTGCATTTTAGTTAGAGTTTACTTCAAGTTAACTATAACCGGGTGTTAAACAAATATCAAAGTTACCACATAACCGCGGGCATGGATTTCCGAAAGATTTAACCCTACAAGGGTGCTCCAACTAACCCATCACAAATTAACCACACTCCGCGGGAATAGCCTCGACCACGGATCTCGCGGTCATCATAGGTAATTCCAAAGGAATTCCAACACCTCGAGAAAAACCCGAAGAAAGTTAGACTCCACACGCAAGACACTGGACAAAGGTAAAACAAATCCAGCAACACCTCCCGATGTGTCGACGAACCCGATAAGAGTCGTGTATCTCATTTTCAAGACATGACGGATAAGCAAGCTTACGGTGGCCTGATAGAAATCTCCCGAGTTACCCCGGGTTGGCCCCGCACGGTGCTCTAGTTTGGACCAACATTCATGAGGAGCACTGGCTCGGGGGTTGATTAAATTATCCACGGGTTTGCAAGACCCTATGCAAATTTTATTAAGTTGTTAGCAAACTTAGTACCAATATTGGGTCTTGCCAGACAAGTTTTAATCTCAAGCGAATAAACAAGGGGGTCCCCATAACAACCCCGAGCATGTTAGGAGCGCAAATTATGGAAAACATAACACCGGTAACAAGGAACTAATGGTGGTAATAGCGGAACAAATCACTTAGCAAAAGGCCAAGCCTTCCACCAATACCAAGATATATATGTGCATTAAATTAAATAAAAGAATTTATTGTGATATCCAGTCCATGCTATCACATGGAACAACCTGTACCTGCAGCTAAAAAGCTATAAGAGGGGCTGAGCAGCGGTAACTTAGCCAATCAAAGGTTTGCTAGGAGGTGGAGGTTAGAGGCTGTCATGGCAACATGGGGGATGATATCATGTGGTAGGAAGCACAATCGTAACGATAAGAGCGAGAAACTAGCAAGCAAAAATAGTATCGGGATCCGGGTACGATCATCTTGCCTGTTGGTTCTTCAACGAAACAAGTAGCAAGATCCTCGTAGTGGTACTCTCCTGGGTCCTCGTACTCAGTATCAACACTCGCATCTACCCAAGAGAAACAGCAACAATAATCATCCAACCAAGGTGCAATGCACAATCAAAATGATGCATGATCATTTATGAAGAATTATAACATGGCAATCCAAAACTAGTCATGTTTCGCGTGCAAAGTTGTTTATTAATGAATCTGGACAGAACCTCATGTTAAGTTATTTAGTCATGCATGAACATGGCAAATATGTATGCAGCATGCAAAATCGATAGCAATGCATATAAAGATCGCAAGAAACGGAGTTACGGTTCTCACGATACGCTCACGACAAGGTACGAAGGCAAAAACACAAGATCACCAAGCCATGGGCTGATCCTTGGCATTCCACGGACGCCACTGGATAGGTGATGAAAAATCAAACATAATAGACTCAAGAATCAATCAATTCCATAGAGTATAGCGCCCACAAACCACAAAACAATAAAACACCAAATCTGCCACAAAACAGCAACATAGCAACTCGAAAAGCCCACAACTTGAGCTACAGAAATCCTACAGCCACAAACAAGACATTGACAGAATCTACTCAACACCCACATCAACTTATCCAACTATGCAAACAGAAAAAGAGGCACACATCACTAAGCATGAATCAAACAAGTTGGCATGATGAATCCGTTTTCTCGTACTTAGTGAAAATTCCAGTTTTCTGGACTCTGAGTTAATAAAGTAGCAAGTTGGCAGCAATGGTTAAATACGCTAGAAATCTCCTATTGGCATGAAAATTAACAGGAAGGTTGATGACAAGATCTACTGCAGTTAACTAACACTGAGGATGCTCAAATTCAGAACACATTACAAGATACCATCCACTCAACATGACAAAACAATAACAACAGAGCTCCCAGACTTGGTCATTTTGAGCAAGCTAGACAGAAACAGAAAGTAGTTTTGTGAAGTTTCCCCAAAGACAAATCTGACTCCATAGATGCATTCATGGGTTGATTCTACCCCAAATGCATTACTCATACCCCTATACTTGCTTGGAGCAAGAGGGAGATAAGGGGGGTCGAAATTTGACCCCCTAATGCATGGGTGACTTATGTCACTTATGCAACTTAATGGAAAAGGCCCAAAGGGCATGTCCCCTATTGATACTAGTTGGAATTGGTTAAATAGCAACTAAGGAACATGATATCATGGCATAGCATCATTGCAAAGATGAAACTAGCTAGAAGAGAAAATATGCTTACTATGCACATAAAGAAGAACACCTACACATGGAGCTACTCATGCACATGTGTGTGTGTATGTATAACATACACACACCTCTCATAACACCTACACACCACACACCAATATGGGTGTATGCAAGAAGCACACACACATGTATCCTACACTACACACACACACCTACAAGAACACACACATGTATGGGTGTGGAAAGAGCACACACACATGTGTCATGCATGGTGCACCACACACCTACATGCACACACACACACACTCACAACTCACAAACACACATGTAGGTATGTATGCATAGCATACACACACACCCACAACTCACAAACATGCACTCTACACTCACATGGCAAAACCACACACCACACTCACACACATATGTATGCATACATGTGTATATATATGCCACTTGTGCATAGACACACAACCATACACATGTGCACACACACTCACATGGCAAAGAAATCACACCCACATATGTATATAAGGCAAGAGAAAAGAAAAAGAAAGAAGAAAACAAAACAAAACAAAAAAAGAAAAGGGGAGGTTCAGGGGTCGAACCCCTGACCTCTGGTCATCCACACACGCACGACACCACTACGCTAGCGAGCCGGATCATAACAGAGGAGGGGGCTCGGCGTTCTAATACACACACTCACACGCACTAACTAACGAAACTGAATCCTACACACATACACACGAACAGAGCAACAGCAGCAGGGCGACGGCAATCCCCGGCGATGCAAGGGGTCTCCGGCAATGGGGAGCGGCAGAATCGAAAGAGGAAACTACGGGGGCTCCATCCCTCGTCTCATCTTGCGAGGAGGTGGATTGGAGGCGAGCCCAAGCTCGGTACTTTCGAGCGGCGGCGACGGTGCCCACGGCGACGTGTCTACGAATTACGGCGAGGAGAGGGGGCAGCGGGGACGGGCTGCTCACCGAGGGCCTCATGGAGACACGGGGGCGCGAGCGACGGCGACGGAGGGGAAGGAGAGGCGGAGACGACGCGTGCGAAGAGGAAGAAGGCCCGGCGACGCTCCGGCAATGAGGAGGAAGAAGAAGGCGCCCCTGGACCTCCCGCAGCGCTTTAGCATCGGGAACGGAGCGCGGGGACGCTCCACGTCCGCCACATCACCCTGGACACGGAGGAGAACCACCCTGGAGACGTCGACGCCGGCGAGCACAACATCTGCACTCTCTGAACTTTCTTCGCAGGGGAAAAAGAAGAGAGGGAGGAGGAATAAAGAGAGGAAGAGAGGAGCTGCGGCGGCGGAGGGAGGAAGAGGGAACCCTAGCAGAGCGACACGGACGCCGAGGGGAGGCTTTATAGCCTCAGGCTGACGGCGATGGCGACGAAAAAGCGACGGCGACGCGCGCGCTCTCTGAACCTCGCTGACGGAGAAGGAGACGGGAGCAGGTGGCCGTCCCTGCTCACGTGGGCTGGGCCGCGGCCCACTCCCTCTCTCACACTCTCAGAAAAAAAACAGGAAGGTTTTTTTTGTTATTTTAAATACCAGCAACACAAAACAAAAATAACCCTGAGAAAAAGAAAAGGTTTTGGGAAAGAAAAAAATATATTTTGTGGATGAAATAAGGAGCCCTATTTTATAAATATATTAAGTTGAATTATGCAGCAAGTATTTTATTTAATATATAAAATGCAGCTCCTGTTTTAATAAATCACAAATACAATTAACCCACATACTTCCAACCAATCATAACCACAAATCATCAAACATGTGGGGCCACCTCATGAACATTTTTAACCAATTTAAAAAAAACTTAAATCTGAAGATAATTAATAATAGGAAGAAAAGGGTTTTGGAGGGGATGTTGCAAAGGAAAAGAGAGGGGAAGGAAAGAGACATGCTCACATGGATCCACCACAAACAACATCTCACACACATATCAAACACCTCACCACTATGACATCATAGCCAGCACAAGACAACCAACATGGCAAGAAGAAATGAAATGAGAATGATGCATGATGATGCATGAATGCACACACATGACAGGCAAGGAGCAACATACATCCCATAAACTCATGAGGTTACATGCCAAAAGGTAGGGACTGCACTTGGGCTGTCACAATCCCTCACTAAAATTTCAAGATAAAATTGTGTTCTCCCCGAGTGTGCACCATTGTGAAAGTTTGTCGTTTTGATGCACCACGTGATGATCGGGTGTGATAGACTCTATGTTCACATACAACGGGTGCAAGCCAGTGTCGCACATGCGGAATACTTGGGTTAAACTTGACGAGACTAGCATGTACAGACATGGCCTCGGAACACAGGAGACTGAAAGGTCGAACATGAGTCATATAGTAGATATGATCAACATGGAGATGTTCACCATTGAAACCACCTCATCTCACGTGATGATCGGACTTGTGTTGGTGGATTTGGATCATGTTACACTTCAACAACCTGAGGGATGTTGATTGGAGTGGGAGTTCTTAATAATATGATTAATTGAACTCATTATCATGAACATAGGCAAAGTGTCTTTGCAAATTATATTGTAGATCAATAGCTCACGTTGTAGCTCCCGTGAATTTTGATACGTTCCTAGAGAAAAAGTAAGTTGAAAGATGATGGTAGCAATTATGAGGATTGGGTCCATAAACTAAGGATTGTCCTCATTCCTGCACACAAGGTGTATGTCCTTGATGCAACGCTCAATGCACCACTCCCTCTAGCGTCATATGTGGATGTTGTGAACATCTGGCAGGCATGTTGTGATGACTACTTGATAGTTCAGTGTGTCATGCATTACGGCTTAGAATTGAGGCACCAAAGATGTTTTGAATGTCACGGAGCATAAGCGAAGTTCCAAGAGATGGAATTGAGATTTCAAGCTCGTGCCCGTGTTGAGAGGTATGAGACCTCCAACAAGATTCTTTGCCTGCAAGATGATGGAGAATATCTCAATCAGTGAGCATGTACTCAGATTGTCTGGGTGCTGCAAATCACTTGAATCGAGTGGGAGTTGATCTTTCAGATAAGATAATGATTAACATAGTTCTCCAAGTCACTTCCACCAAGCTACTAGACCTTTGTAGTGAAATATAACATGCCAAGGGTGGATGATCCCATGATCTAGTCGCGATGTTTGACAGTTCGAAGGTAGAAATCAAGAAGGAGCATCAAATGTTGATGGTTAGTAAAACCATTAGTTTCGAGAAGGGCAAGGGCAAGAAGGGAAACTTCATGAATGGCAAGCCAGTTACTGCTCGAGTGAAGAAACCCAAGGTTGAACCCAAACCCAAGACTAAGTGCTTCTATTATGATGAGAACGGTCATTGGAGCAGAACTGGCCTAGATGCTTGGTAAATAAGAAGGCTGGCAACGTCAACAGAAGTATATTTTATATACGTGTTATTGATGTGTACCTTACTAGTACTGCTAGTAGCACTTGGGTATTAGATACCTGTTCAGTTGCAAAATGTTGGTAACAAAAAATAAAAGCTACGGAATAAAAGGAGACTAGCTAAGGTCAAGGTGACGATGTGTGTTGGAAGTGTTTCCAAGGTTGATGTGATCACCATCACACACTCTGTCTACCTTAGGGATTAGTGATGAACTTAAATAAATGTTAGTTGGTGTTTGCATTGAGCATGAACATGATTAGATCATATTTATTGCAATACGATTATTCATTTAAGTTAGGGAATAATGGTTATTCTATTTACATGAATAATACCTTCAATGGTCATGCACCCAATGTGAGTGGTTTATTGAATCTTGATGGTAGTGATGCACATGTTCATAATATTGATGCAAAAAGATGCAAAGTTAATAATAATAGTACCACATACTTGTGGCAATACCGCCAAGGTCATATTGGTGCAAAGCGCATGAACAAACTCCATGCTAATGAATCTTTTGACTCACTCGATTTCGAATCGGTTGAGACATGCGGACCATGCCTCGTGGGCAAGATGACTAAGACTCCGTTTTCTAGTATAATGGAGTGGGCAAGTGACTTATTGAAAATGATACATGTTGATGTATGCGGTCCAATGAGTGTTGAAGCGTGCGGTGGATATCATTATTTTGTTACCTTCACTAATGATTTGAGTGGATATGGCTATATTTGCTTAATGAAACACAAGTCTGGAATGTTTAAAAAGTTCAAGCAATTTTAGAGTGAAGTTGAAAATCATCGTGACAAGAAGATAAAATGTCTACAATAAGATCGTGGATGTAAATATCTACGTTACGAGTTTGGTATGCAACTTAAGACAAATGTGGAAGTTGTTTCACAACTCACGCCGCCTGGAACACCATAGTGTGATGGTGTGTCTGTATGTCTTAGTCGTGCTCTATTGCATATGGTGCGTACTATGATGTCTCTTATCGATTTGCCACTATCGTTTTGGGGTTATGCATTAGAGGCAATCACATTCACTTTAAATAGGGCACCATCTAAATCCGTTGAGATGACACCATTTGGTAGAAACCTAACCTGACATTTCTTAGAGTTTGGGAATGTGATGCTTATGTGAAAATATTTCAACATGATAAGCTCGAACCCAAAGCGGACAAATGCATATTCATGGAATACCCTAAGTAAACAGTTGGGTATACCTTCTATATCACATCCAAGGACAAAGTGTTTGTTGCTAAAAACATGTCCTTTCTCAAGAAAGAGTTTCTCTCGAAAGAATTGAGTGGGAGGAAAGTAGAACTTGATGAGGTTATTGAACCGTCACTTCAGTTGGATGGTAGCACGACACAGAAAGATGTTTCCGTGGTGCCTACGCCAAATGAATAAGAAGCTAATAATGGTGATCATGAAACTTTGGATCAAGTTACTACCGAATCTCGTAGGATGACAAGGATACATACTGCCCCTGAGTAGTGCGGTGATCAAGTCATGGAAATCATGTTGTTAGACCACAATGAGCCTACGAACTATGAAGAAGCGATGGTGGGCCCGGATACCAACAAATGGCTAGGAGCCATGAAATCTGAGATTGGATCCATGTATGAAAACCAAGTATGGAGTTTGGTAGACGTGCCCATTGAATGGCAGGTCATTAAGTACAAATGGATCTTTAAGAGGAAGACAGACGATGATGGTAAATGTAACCATTGATAAAGCTTGACTTGTCGAAAGAGGTTTCCGACAAGTTCAAGGAGTTTACTAGGATGAGACTGTCTCACCCGTAGCGATGCTAAAGTCTGGTGGAATTATGTTAGCAGTTGTTGCATTTTTCGATTATGAAATCTGGTAGATGGATGTCAAAACAGAGTTTCCTTAATTGTTTCCATGAGGAAAGGTTGTATGTGATACAACCAGAAGATTTTGTCGGTCCTAAGGATGCTAAAAGGTGTGCAAGCTCCAGCGATCCTTCTATGGACTGGAGCAAGCATCTCGGAGTTGGAATATGCGCTTTGATGAGGTGATCAAAGATTTTGGGTTTATACAAAGTTTATGAGAAACTTGTATTTATAGGAAAGTGAGTGGGAGCACTATAGAATTTCTGAGATGTATATGTGGTTGACATATTGTTGATCGTAAATAATATAGAATTTCTACAAAGAATAAAGGGTTGTTTGAAAAACAAATGAAAGGAATACCCTAATAAACCTACTTAAATATTGGGCATCAAGATCTATAGAGATAGATCAAGACACTTGATAAGACTTTCAATGAGTACATACCTTGACAAGATTTTGAAAGAGTTCAAACATGGATCAGTCAACGAAGGAGTTCTTGCCTGATTTGCAAGGTGTGAAGTTAAGTAAGACTCAAAACTCGATCGCGACAGAAGAAAGAGAAAGGACCAAGGTCGTCCCCTATGCCTTAGCCATAGCCTCTATACTATATGCCATGTTGTGCATCGCATTTGATGTGTGCCTTGCCATTAGTCTGGCAAGGGGTACAAGAGTGATCCAGGAGTGGATCATTGGTCAGCAATCAAAATTATCCTTAGTAATTAGATCACTAAGGAAATGTTTCTCGATTATGGACGTGACAAAGAGTTCGTCGTAAAGGGTTCCGTCGATGCAAGCTTTGACATCGATCCAGATGACTCTGAGTAGCAAACCGGATATGTATAGTGGAGTAGCAGTTTGGAATAGCTCCAAATGGAGCATGGTAGCAGCATCTACAGTATAGAGAGTTGCAAAGAATACACCGATTTGAATGTACAGGCCCGTTAACTAAAACCTCTCTCACGAGCAAAACATGATCAAACCCCAGAACTCACTGGGTGTTAATCACATGGTGTCGTGAGTGTTAATCACATGGTGATGTGAACTAGATTATTGAATCTAGTGCAAGTGGTAGACTGTTGGAAATATGCCCTAGAGGCAATAGTAAGTCACTTGTTATCATATTTCCTTGTTCATGATAATCACTTATTATCCATGCTATAATTTTATTGATTGGAAACTCAAATACATGTGTGGATACATAGACAACAAAGTGTCCCAAGTAAGCCTCTATAGACTAGCTCGTTGATCAAAGACGGTCAAGATTTCCTGACCATAGACATGAGTTGTCATTTGATAATGGGGTCACATCATTAGGAGAATGATGTGATGGACAAGACCCAACCGTAAGCATAGCATATGATCGTGTCAGTTTGTTGCTACTACTTTATCCATGTCAAGTATCCGTTCCTACGACCGTGAGATCACGTAACTCCCTAACACCGGAGCAATGCCTTGTGTGTATCAAACGTCCCAATGTAACTGGGTGACTATAAAGGTGCTCTACAGGTATCTCCGAGGGTGTCTGTTGGGTTGGTGTGGCTCAAGACTGGGATTTCTCACTCCGTAAGATGGAGAGGTATCTCTGGGCCCACTCAGTAATACGGCATCACAAGAAGCTTGCAAGCAATGTGACTAAGGAGTTAGTGATGTGATCTTGTATTACAAAACGAGTAAAGAGACTTCTCGGTAACAAGATTGAACTAGGTATGCCATACTGACGATCGAATCTCGAGCAAGTAACATACCAATGGACAAAGGGAACTGCATATGGGATTGATTGAATCCTTGACATCATGGTTCGACCAATAAAGATCTTTGTAAAATATGTAGGATCCAATATGGGCATCCAGGTCCCGCTATTGGTTATTGACCATAGTGGTGTCTCGGTCATGTCTACATAGTTCTCGAACCCGCAGGGTCTGCACACTTAACGTTCGATGACAATATAGTGTTGATGAGTTATATATGTTGGCTATCAAAAGTTGCTCGGAGTCCCGGATGATATCTCGGATGTCACAAGGGGTCCAGAATGGTCAGGAGGTAAAGATTTATATGTGGGAAGTCATATTTTGGCTAGCGGAAAAGTTTTGGGTTTTTCTGGTATTGTACCGGAAAGCTTCTAGAAGGTTCCGGAAACTTCTGGCGGAGTCTGGAAGTCTACAAAGGGTTCCACCACGTCCCAAGGGTTTGCATGGGCTGAGGGGAGACACCATGGCCTTATTGGGCCAAGCGCACAAGTCCCTCAAGGCCCATGTAGTTGGGAAAGGTGAAAAGTCCACCTTTGTATGGAAGGGAAGGAGGGGGGCTAGGATCCACCTCCTTCCCCCTTGGCTGCGCCCTAGGGCTTGGAGGGGTTGTTCCCCACGCCCCTCCCCCTATATATATAGGGTAGGGGTGCCCTAAGAGGACACACGAAGCCCTTGGCGCCCCTCTATCTCCCTAGATCGTTTTCTCCTCCGTTCGCGGTTTCAGTAGCGCTAGGCATAGCCCTACCGGGATAGCACCACCATCGCCACCACCACACCATCGTGTTATCGAAGAACTCATCTACTACTTCGCCCTCGCTCGCTAGATCGAGGTGGCAGAGACATCATCGAGCTGTATGTGTGCTCAACGCGGAGGTGTCGTCCGTTCGGCACTAGATCGGTACGGATCATGATTGGATCACGGGATGGATCATGATTGGATTGCGAAGACGTTTGACTACATCAACCGCGTTTATTAACACTTCCACTTAGTGATCTACAAGGGTATGTAGACATACTCCCCCTCTCGTAGCTATGCATCTCCATGGATAGATCTTGTGTGTGCGTAGGAATTTTTTTGTTTCCCTTGCAACATTCCCCAACAAATACTTTATTTTTACAAATAAAATTTAAAATACCAAATTACCTGTAAAACCTTCAATTGTACGTCTACTGCCACCGTAAAGGTGGAGTGAGCGGTCCCGAGATAGGCATCCACTCAACTGAGAGCGTTAAACTCTTCACTGGTAAAGAAAGGGCTCTTCAGAGCAGCCTGGCGGTGTCAAAGTCTCATTGTGTTATCCACTTCAAACATGGCGGCTGAGCACTCTCCTGACAAGTTGACAAGGTGATTTTCCCGGGAGGTTCCTTCCCATGTGTGTGTCTGCCTTGTGCTGGTCCTCGGAGGTACATTGTTATCAACCTCGACCGCCGGTCTGTTCAAAATTAGATGCTGAGACGGTTGGCCCTATATTTTTAAAGCTTGGGTGTACGCATGACAAGGTTTACGTGTCAGAGGACTGGACCTCTTCCCTTGAACCTTGCTAGCTATTTTCTGCAGCAAGGGGTGGAACCCTAGTAGGAGCCGCATTGCTACGCGAACGCGTTGACTATCGACCCTTAGGAAGAGAAGTCAGTATGATCGGATCTCCTTGAATTGAGGGTCTCTTTCAAGATTTGGATGAGGGGAGAATTTACTAAGGAGGTCGATAGAAGCCCTGGCGGGTTAGGGATGATGGCTACTTTAGAGCCATAGAGGCTCTCTTGAAAGAACGTTCCTCCCTCGAATATTGTGGACACCTCCTCATCCTCGTGGAAAAGGATGACATCCTCCTGATGATACACCCCTGGTTCGGGAACCGTACACTTGAGTGTCTCAACCCAAAATCTCCATTTTTTCGATTGATGCAACAGTTGTGTCAGATTAGTAGGAATGAGACACTTGGATAATTCTAACCTCAATATCTAGTTTGCAAACATCATGTGGTGGGGAAAGATCCAAATAGATATATTGAGTAAAATATATTTGATTATGACTTATTAATTTTGACAATTATCTTAATGATAAGTAAGTTAGGAGGCGAAACATTAAGCCCCTATCTTTCTCTGTGTTCGCTCGATGATGTTTGTTCTACAAATATGATTTGAGTACTAGCAGTCATAGAAGAATATATGCAAATTAAATATGTGGATCCCTTACTTAGACATTGCAGAACTATAATTATTTCCTGACTAAGAACATAGGTTGTTAAGTTTCAAGTGAATGCATTGATTGAACCATAGCGTGTGAATTGGTTGATACTTTATCATGATGAGTTTTATGAGAAAGAGTTGTTGTTTATGATGCTAGAAAAGGTGATTGAAATTGATCGAACTTATGCAGAACTAGCATTCACACTTCATAAATTATTTCATTTATCATTTACCTATTCGAGGACGAGCAGGAATTAAGCTTGGGGATGCTGATAGGTCTCCAACGTATCGATAATTTATGAAGTATCCATGCCATATTTACCCATGTTTACAATATTTTTATATGTTTTTGATGCACTTTATATGATTTAATTGCAACTATCTCGGACTCACTGTTCCAACAGAATTACCATGATGTTGTGTTTGTGCAGATAATGAAAGGTCTTGGAATTGAACAAAACTTTTTGAAGATTTTTTCTGGAAGGAAAGGGACCCAAGAAGCTTTGGGGGATTACCAGGGGACCCATGAGGAGGTGAAAAGGCAACAAGGCGCGCCCGGGGGGTCACATCCTGATGCCTTGTGCCCCCCCCCCCCCCCCCCGTGGCATATCCCCGTGTGATTCCAATACTGAAAAATCCTACAAATCCCAAAACCCTAGAAGTTAACCTAGAACTTATGCTCCGTCACCGCAAGCCTCTATATGGAAGAAAACTAGTCCGAAGTCCTTCTCTGGTGTCCTGTCGAAGGGAGACATCATCACCCGAGGTCATCTTCATCATCCCAGGGGTCTCGATGTTGAGGAGTAGTTCACCCCCGGGGATGAGGGTATGTACTAGTAGCTATGTGTTTGATCTCTCTCTCTCTCTCCCTCTCTCTCTCTCATCTTCTTGAGATGGCATGATCTTGATGTATCACGAGCCTTGTTGATATAGTTGGATCATATGGTGTTCTTACCTTGCTATCTTGATGTGATGAATTGAGTCTTTCCCTTTGAGATCTCGTTATGTTGGATTAAATAATTTGACTTTGAGAACACTTGATATACGTCTTGCATGTGGATACCCGTGGTGACAATGGGGTGTTCTATTGAGTCACTTGATATATGTTTTGGTTATCAACTTGCGGATTCCCGCGGTGACATTGGGGTAATCTATGCATATGGGTTGATACCCGTTCTTGTCCTACTTTCTTCAATTGAAATCTTGGGGTACTCTTTGAAGTTCTTTGTGTTGGATTGAATATGATGAAAATGAAATTGTTGACGCATGTCAAATGATTAACCCACAAATGCTTGTGGTGACATTGGGTTATCTAGCTAACATTAGGATTGATTGACGCATATCATAGGTGTTATTCTAGTACGAACTCTAGGGCTGCTTGTGACACTTATAGGGATGACTCAATAGATAGATCGGAAAGGATAAATTTGAGGTGGTTTTTCTACTGACAACAATTTCATCTTATGTTCTCCATTTGATAGGAACTTTGGAGTGATTGTTTGTCGCATGTTGAGGGATGGTTATATCATTCAATTATGTCAGCACCGTTGAGAGATTGCACTAGTGAAAGTACGAACCCTAGGCATTATTTCCAATCATTGATAAATCATTTTGCTCGCTGATTACTACTTGCTACCTTGCTGTTTTTTATTTATTCAGATTATAAAAACCTACTTCTACTATCCATATTGCACTTGCATCACCATCTCTTCTCCGAACTAGTGCACCTATACAATTTTTCATTGTATTGGGTGTGTTGGGGACACAAGAAATTTCTTGTATTTGATTGCAGGGCTATTTGAGAGAGACCATCTTCATCCTGCACCTCCCACGGATTGATAAAATTTGGGTCATCCACTTAAAGGAAAATTGCTACTGTCCTACAAAACTCTGCACTTGAGTCCCAACATGAGTCTACAAGAATAAAGTTGTGTAGCAGACATCACGGACATGCAACCTCTCCATTAGCATGATGAGGATGTGCCATGGGCGGCCACAAATGCTAACATGGCACGGCATTCCCGATGTGCGAGGCAGCATGCACGGGAGTCGGCGGATGCCCTCACAGTGGTGGACATTGGAGAGGCGGATTCACACTCTTCGGCATCCCATAGGGTGCATTAGCGTGGGAGTCGCACCCACGTCTTGGTGGACGTTGGGTCTTTTGAGGAAGGATCCATCATCGACCTCACGTCCAACGGCACCGTCCGGGTTACAGGCTCCGACGAGGAAGAGCAGGGCATGCGAGACAGTGGGAGCTCGAGTCCCATGAGACGGCTAGTGTCCCATGTCCTACTCTACCTCGTCGGCGGCCAGACCGATGCTACAAAGGGAGCAACCAGCCATCGGACATGGGCACGACGGAGTTGGACGACGTCTGCTCAGTATTAGGTTTACATTGCATGTAAAAATATGTATTTGAGGTTTCTAATTTGAGGTACCATTTATAGAATGCATTATTAGATGTGTGATCGGTCATTGTCACTGGACGCGCTAGGACGTGCCTACGGGTGGTTGACGAGCCTGATTTGCCTAGTCCGGCGGCATATGCTCTTATATCTTTCATATTCTTAGGTTGTTGTGTTACTTATCCACATTCGAGCTCTATTCCAAGTGTTGCTCCACCTTCGGACTGATATTCTCCTCTAAATCTCGAGGAGTTGTAGAATCCTATATATATCTTAGAAAGACATCTCCACTAACTTCTTTATCACAACATGCAAGTATGAAATCTAACCATTCCATTGTGAATCGGATAAAACTCACCTCAACTTGCAATCATGCATGGGAAAGACCGAGACAACATTCAACAATGCATGGGATTTTTTTTCATTTAATTATTCTATTTATATCAAAAAAATATTATTACAAAGATACCCCCTCCATTCCTAGATACAAGTCTTTCTAGACATTTAGCTACGGACTACATACAGGGTAAAATGAATGTATCAACACTCTAAAGTATATCTATATACATCGGTATGTTGTCTCTAGTGGAATCTCCAAAAATACTTGTAGTATTTAGGAACGGAGGGAGAATTGTCGGTGTCAAAACCGGCGGATCTTAGGTAGGGGGTCCCAATCCATGGGTCTTGGATCGAGGGGTAACAGGAAACAAGGAAGACGGTATTTACCCAGGTTCGGGCCCTCTTGATAAAGGTAAAACCCTACGTCCTGCTTTGTTTGTATTGATGATGGTGTATCGAGTACAGAGTTGATCTACCTCGAGATCGTATGTAGTGGTCTAAATCCTAAGAGCTATGCTCGTATGATGATATGATCTATGATCATCTGATTGTGCCTAATGACTAGCCTATCCTCGGCTTATATAACACACCAGAGGCCTAGGATAACAAGAGTCCTAGTCGGCTACGTCGGTGGAGAGGAGTCCTTGTCTTGATCACCAAGTCTTGTGGAATCTTCCTCATATGCATCATGGGGTGTCCGAACCGGCCCATTAATGAACTGCCCTGGGGGTCCTCGGCCCGACCCACCTGTTGGGAGACGACATGGTGAGTACCCCCTAGTCCAGGACGCCGTCAGTAGCCCCCTGAACCGGTCTTCAAGTTAGGGACGCTCCTCAGTTCTTCCGAACAGTTCTTCGTCATTGGTCATCGGTCTTGAAAACGGGTTAAATAAATTTCCCGTCACTGATCTCGAGGATCGCCGAGGTGAATCTGAAGAGTCACAAGTCGGGCATCCGAGGAGCCCCTCTAAGTTATCAGCATGTAATAATGCCTCATTATTTTTACGCCACAACTCGGGTCCGAAGTGTTTCCCGTGTGCTGGTATCCTCTTGTGCCCGAGCACCAACGCCAAACTGTATCCAAGGTGTCTTTTGGAGCCCGAGCTCCCATGTTGGTCGGCATTCGAGGTGTCATAGGATACATCGGTCTCTGACTATTTGAAGTAGTTCATCCAAGCTTAAATATCGGGATAGTCTTTTATGGAGCCAGTCGTTCGCATTCGAGCTTTATGTCGGACTCCTTCCGAAGTGTCTTCGATCTTGAGATTTATGTCGGAATGCTTCTGAGCTCAAACGTGGGACCGCACCCAAGGTCCAACGATAATCGGCGTCCGAGGTGTCATAAACTACCTCGGTCTTTAAAAGATTGAACAAATTCAGACGAGCTTAATGCTGGAAATGCCCTCTATGGAGCCATCCACTTGCGCCTGAGTTTTATGCCGGAATGCTTCCGTGGTGGTGCACCACCCCGACCGCAGGCTGATTTTTTTTGGATATTTTCGATTGGTGCAATTTATTCTCTGCCAAGATATATAGCTAGTAGCCCTCAAGGTGCATGTCAGTCTAAAACCTAAGATGCCCCTGAAGGAAAAAATAATAATAATAATAATAAAACCACTAATCCCAGTAGCCCCTGAGACTTAGGTCGATTTGCTAAATTGGCCTGAGGATTAAGTTCTTGCTCAGCGGCATTCATCAGGGATGTAAACGCGGTACGAAGTAGTTTCCGAGACTCGGGTTGGGTGCGGCCGACCAACCTAAGGATCGAATCTCCTCAGAAACTGTATTGCAATTTGAATTTGTTGCATTGAATAGGCAATGCAGTAGCCCCCGAGCCTTAATTTGGGGACGCATGGTCGAATTAAGGATTGCTAAGTTTTTGACACAAGCTTTGTTACATTTGACACAATTTCTATGTAATGATTCTATCTATCCAAGTACTTTACATCATTAATGCTCAGATCCGCATTGTACAAGACTTTGTTGACCGACCATCGACTTCAACCTCCTCGGCCAGTAGCTAAGGAGTGTTTGTCCTACTTTATAAAGCCTTTAAAATGGCAAAGATTTACGACAAACAAGGCAATCTGATCATACGGTTTTATAAACAAAGGTACACGAAGAGATATGTTATATTACTATTAACGTAAGAAACATCTTCTGGGAAAAATAGTTCCTTTATAAGTTCCTTTTCCCAGGATATCATGTTGACCATGATCGGGAAAGCTCAACTCCAATCAATGTGGGAGGAAAATATTGAGGATATATTTTGGGGAAAGTTTCCGAACTCTGTGGTCCTTAGTGAACCTAAATTTTCACTTTTGTCGTTGCCGACCAATTATATTCTTAAGGTTACTAGCTTTTAGCTTCACCTAGTCTGAGGTACTAACACGGATGACCGAGAAGTAACAATCACAAAGGTGCTCCCTTTACCCCTAGCCGAACAATCAGAAACGTAGGGGATAAGCACAGGAGCCAGGCAACCCAGCTTGGCAAAAAAATTGATGCATATTTATGGATTTATAATGATGATTATGGAAGGCATCACTCATATATTGAATACAAATGCTTTTATGCTATATGCTATTTTGACTCCTTTGTGACCGTTTATCATTTGAGAGTGGCCCATCGTCGGCTTCTACCCCTTTGTAGATGCTACGCAAGGTGTTTCCGTAGTAACAAGACAACCCTTAGCCGACTTCTCGGTGCCCGGAGGCGGTTGTGTTAGCGGAAACGAGGCAATCATATATCTAGGCTTTATAACTTTCACTTGGTCATGGGAGCTTAAAGTTTGGGAGGCCAGTTACTAGCCCCCGGTTAGTGTGCAGCGTCAGCCGAGGTCAAGTCGTTAACACCCCAGCCAATTTTATGAAAGGCTTGTTGTATAATACGGTCATTGGATCGTTGACCAGTTTACGCTTATTGTGACAGTTAGAGTTCGGCTTTCTCCACTGAGGTACTTGATCAGTTAAATCGGAAGTACAATCGCAATGGTTCTCCCTTTGCACTCCTAGCCGAACAAAGCAGAACGTAGGAGGCAAGAACTAGAGCTGCGCAACCCAACTATTGACTGAAGACACAATTCAAAACTGGTGCATATAAAGCAATATCTGAGAAAGTTTTGCCGAGGACTCCTCAGTGTGCCTTGGCTTTTGGTGGGTTCGGCTCTAGTCACAACCCCCCATTGATATTGCCAATGCTTTAAAAGTGTGCAGCGAGAGTTATGCTCGGAAAAAAAATATGCAAAAAACATTTTGTTTAGATAAAAGAAAATTGTGCCAATACGAAACTGTTCTTAAAATTAATATGTGCTTCGGTCGTGCTTTAACATGATACATCTAATCTCCGGGCTCCCAGCGGGCCAGCCTTTGGCTTCAACGTCCATATCCCGAAGGCAGAGTGTTTCTCCGAGACCTGTTTAGCGAACTAAACTCGAGTGGCTTTAGAAAGAAACTAGGCTATCCGGCTATTGACCACACACTAGTGTCCGAAAAAGGAGTAGTAGAAAAAGACTTTGCAACGACCAAGAAGAAAGCACATTTATTATAAAACAGCTCATACAAATTAAAGGGCCCTCAGTTAAATCAGGTAAAGAAATTTTTGACAAACAAAGTTTTTAACAAACAATTTTTTGTTGTTTAACAAAAAATATAATGTTTGGTTGAACCGAACAAAAAAATAAAATTTCAAAGAGAGCTGAGCATGAAAACGACTTAGCTTGTTAATGTGCTTGGTGTAGTCGGGGGTTGTGGCGGGATGGAGACATAGTCCTCGTCCTGGATGATGTCCTGGTCCCCAAGCCCAAGGTAATCGAGCAAAGAGCTCGGATCGAGGACTGGTAACACAACACAGTAACTATGGCGAGGCCCCGGTCCAGCCGAGGAGAGTAGTTTGGTAGCGTGACGACAAAGCCCCCAATTATCATGGGAAAAGAAAGTGTTTTAATAAAAAAACCTTTTTTAGCATAAATATAATGCTTGTTCGAACCGAACAAAAGTTAAAAATTGAAAAAGTTGAGCATGAAAGCGACTTAGCTGTTCAATGTGCTTGTGACGTGTATCGAGCTTGTAGTGGGTCAAGTGTTGGAAATATGCCCTAGAGGCAATAATAAATTCGTTATTATAATATTTCCTTGTTCATGATAATCGTTTATTATCCATGCTATAATTGTATTGATCGGAAACTCGGATACATGTGTGGATACATAGACAACACCACGTCCCTAGTATGCCTCTAAGTCTCTAATAGACTAGTTCGTTGATCAAAGATGGTCAAGGTTTCCTAGCCATGGACATGAGACATCATTTGATAACGGGATCACATCATTAGTAGAATGATGTGATGGACAAGACCCAAACTATAAACGTAGCATATGATCGTGTCAGTTTATTGCTACAGTTTTCTGCATGTCAAGTATCTGCTCCTATGACCATGAGATCATGCAACTCACAGACACCGGAGGAGTACCTTGTGTGTATCAAACGTCGCAACATAACTGGGTGACTATAAAGGTGCTCTATATGTATCTCCGAGGGTGTCTGTTGGGTTGGTATGGATCAACACTAGGATTTGTTATTCCGTGTGACGGAGAGGTATCTTAGGGCCCACCCGGTAATACAACATCACAATCAGCCTTACAAGCAACGTGACTAAGTGTTATCCATGGGATCTTATTCTACGGAACGAGTAAAGAGACTTTCCAGCAACGAGATTGAACTAGGTATGGAGATACCGATGATCGAATCTCGGGCAAGTAACATACCGAAGAACAAAGGGAACATCATACGGGATTAACTAAATCCTTGACATAAGGTTCGACCGAGAAAGATCTTTGTAGAATATGTAGAAATCAATATGGGCATCCAGGTCCCGCTATTGTTTATTGACCGTAGAGGTGTCTCGGTCATGTCTACATAGTTTTTGAACCCGAAGGGTCTGCACACTTAAGGTTCGGCGACGTTTCGGTAGTATAGAGTTATGTATGGTGGTGAAAAAATGTTGCTCGGAGTCCCGTATGAGATACCGGACGTCATAAGGAGCTCCAGAATGGTCCGGAGGTAAAGATTGATATAAAGGAAGTCCTGTTTTGGTCACCGGAAAAGTTTCGGGCTCATCGGTAGTGTACCGGGAGTGTCGGGAGGGTACCGGGGACCATCGGGAGGGGTATTTCGACCCAATAGGCTACGTGGGCTGTGGGAATAGGTATACCATCCCTTAGTGGGCTTTCCTAAGTCCCACAAGAGGCCCATGCGGCTGGAGTGGAAGGAGAAGGAAAAAAGCCAAGGTGGAAAGAGTTTCGAAGTGGAAAGGAGGAGTCCTAGTCCTACTAGGATCCTCTCCTCCTTGCGCAAGGCCAAGGGCTGGCCCCTTGTGCGCCAAGCCTCCTCCCTCACTCCCTCCTCCTATATATACTAGATGTTTCGAGGGTTTTGAGACACAGAAAAACAGCCACGTGCTGCCCTCTTCTCTAGATCGTAGTTTCTCCTCTAGATTGGTTTCAGCGGTGCTTAGGCAAAGCCCTGCTGGAATAGCTCCACCACCATCGCCGCAACGCTGTCGCGCTGTCGAAGAACTCATCTACCTCTCCGCTCCCTCTTGCTGCATCAAGAAGGCGGAGATCGTCATTGAGTTGTACGTGTGTTGAACATGGAGGCGCCGTCCGTTCGACGCTAGATCGGAAGGACCATGATCAGGATCGCGAGACGATTCCTGATTTGATCATGGGACGAATCAAGATGGGATCGCAGGACGGATCGTGATTAGATCACGAGAAGGATCATGATAGGATCGCGGGACACTCGGCGATTTGGATCGCGAAGACGTTCGACTACATCAACCGCGTTTCTTAATGCTTCCCGCTTAGAGATCTACAAGGGTATGTAGATCCACTCTCCCTCTCGTAGATTCTCATCACCATGGATAGATCTTGGGTGTGCATAGGAATATTTTTGTTTCCCATGCAATGTTCCCGAACAGTGGCATCATGAGCTAGGTCTATGTGTAGATGAGATCTTGAGTAGAACACAAAGAGTTTGTGGGCGTTGATGCTTAGATTGCTTCCTCCCTTGGTTGTTTTTTGGTTCAGCGGTATTGTGGGATGAAGCGGCCCGGTCCAACCTTACTTGTACGCTTACGAGAGACCGGTTCCATCGACTGAGGTGTAACTTCGTTGCACAAAGATGGCTGGCGGGTGTCTGTTTCTCCTACATTAGTTGGATCGGATTCGACAAAGGCAGACCTTGAGAAGGTTGAAAAGAAATTTATGTATCACCATTGTGGTTTTGCGCAGGTGAGAATTGTTCTTTTTAGATACCCGTAGCAGCCACGTAAAACTTGCAACAACAATTAGAGGACGTCTAACTTGTTTTGCAGGGTATGTTGTGATGTGATATGGACAATTACATGATGAGATATATGTGATGTATGAGATGATCATGTATTGTATAGAATATCATGACTTGCATGTCGATGAGTACAGCAACCGGCAGGAGCCATAGGGTTGTCTTTAATTATTGTATGACATGTGTGTCAATCATTAAGCGCTATGTAAAGCCTTACTTTATCGCTAAGCGGTAGCAATAGTAGTAGAAGCATGGTGGGCGTGACAACCCCGATGGCGACACGTTGATGGAGATCAAGATGATGGAGATCATGGTGTCATGACAGTGACGATGGAGATCATGCCGGTGCTTTAAAGATGGAGATCAAAAGCACAAGTTCATTGCCATATCATGTCACTTATGATTTGCATGTGATGTTAATCCATTTATGCACCTTGTTTTGCTTAGGATGATGGTAGCATTATATGGTGACCCCTCACTTAATTTGAAGCTAAATTGTGTTCTTCCAAGTGTGCACTATTTCAAAAGTTCATTGTGTCAAGACACCACGTGATGATCGGGTCTGATAGACTCTACATTCACATACAACGGGTGCAAGCCAGTGTTGCACATGCGGAACACTCGGGTTAAATTTGACAAGCCTAGCATGTACAGACATGGCCTTGGAACACAAGAGACCGAAAGGTCAAACATGAGTCATGTAGTAGACATGATCAACGTGACGATGTTCACCATTGAAACCACCTCAACTCACGTGGTGATCGGACTATCGAGGAACGTTGCATGGGAAACAAAAAATTCCTACACTTCACCAAGATCAATCTAGGAGATGAGCATCTACGAGAGGGGAGAGTGGATCTACATACTCTTGTAGATTGCTAAGTGGGAAGCGTTAAGAAATGTGGTTGATGTAGTCGAACATCTTCGCGATCCAAATTGCCGAGCGTCCCGCGATCCAATCATGATCCGTCCCGTTCTAGCGCCGAACGAATGACACCTCCGCGTTCAGCACACGTACGGCTTGATGAAGATCTCCGCCTTCTTGATCCAGCAAGAGAGAGCAGAGAGGCAGACGAGTTCTCCGGCAGCGCAAAAGCCTTGCGGCGATGGTGGTGGAGTAATTCCAGCAGGGCTTTGCCTAAGCACTTCTGAAACCGATCTAGAGGAGAAACTACGGACTAGAGGAGAGGGCAGAACGTGGCTAAAATTCTGAAGCACAAACCATCAAAACCTCTAGTATATATAGGAGGAGGGGAGGAAGGAGACTTGGCTCCCAAGGGAGCCAAATCCACTTCGGCCGAAGTGGAGGGAGGAGTCCTCCTCTACTCCTAGTAGGATTAGGTCTCCTTCCTTTTTTCCACTTTTGCCCTTCTTTCCACCTTGGGTTTCTTCCCTAGCCACATGGGCTTCCTATGGGCCTTCGGACAGCCCACTCAGGGCTGGTCTTCCTTCTCCCACAGCCCATGTATCCTCTTGGGTTGAAATACCCCTCCCGATGGTCCCCCGGTACCCTCCCAGCACTCCCGGTACACTACCGATGAGCCCGAAACTTTTCCGGTGACCAAAACAGGACTTCCTATATATCAATCTTTACCCCTGGACCATTCTGGAGATCCTCGTGACGTCCGAGATCTCATATGGGACTCTGAACAATCTTTGGTCACCATCATGCAAAACTCTATAATACTGAAACGTCACCAAACCTTAAGTGTGCAGACCCTGTGGGTTTGAGAACTATGTAGACATGACCGAGACACCTCTACGGTCAATAACCAATAGCGGGACCTTTTTTTACTAGTGAAAACAGCAGGAGAAGCTCCTACTGTTGTTATATTAGAGCAGAATAGTACAAGTATTGTTTACATATCCTTGTGTCAGAAACTGGGTAGAGTGTCTAAGCTGATCTAGGCTAGGCTATGAGTAGTTACAGACTATTAATTTTACAATCAGATGGTTTGTATAAGATTATCCAGGAAGGCAGAGTCGAGCTCTTTAACTCTAAATTTCAGGACTTGAAAATCTGTCTTCAACATCCGAAGCCAGTCTTGCGTTGTTGCCATCTCATCATCGAAGATCTTTTTGTTTCGTTGCTTCCAGACATTCCATGTAGCTAGAATACATATTTCCTTAAACAGGGGTTTCGCCCGTTGCCGTTCCATTGTATCCAATCGTGCTTGCATATTCAGAGATGAATCCCAAGTAATGCCTAAGTTCTCCCAATATTTAAGTGCAAAGGGGCATTGGTAGAACAAGTGGTCATCGGTTTCCCTCAGATTTCCATTACACAGCACACAGGAAGAGTCATCGCCTATACTGAAGTGTCTTCTTACCAGAAGGTCTCGTGTGTTTAATCTATCCATTCTCTGTAGCCAGGAGAACACCTTGTGTCTGAGGATGCATTTTGATTTCCAAATGGTTGTTATGTATGATGGGGCGTGCTCATTTCTGAATAGGTATTTATAAAATCTTTTTGGCCTGAAATGTACCTCTCCCCAATAGTATATCCACTCATCAGCCTTGAGGGGGTCTAGTGTCATCATGTTAATCATGATCATAATATCTTCTAGTTCAATCTGAGCTTCATGTGACAGTGGTAGGTGGAAGTGAGAAGTCGGGTCCACATCCATCACAAATTGTGCCAGAGATACATCTTCATTGGTTGCATATGCGAGTAAGTGCTGATGTGAATTTTTTAGGATTTCCTCATTGAGCCATTGATCTTTCCAAAGTAGGATTGTATCCGCTGAGTTGGGGATGCAAGTTGTGATTCCTCGAAAGATATCAGAGACTGAGAGAATATCTTTCCACCAGAAATACCCACAGGTTGGCATTGCATGCGGGGGTGTTGTATCATAGTATGCATTCCATATCAACATTACCCACGGAGTGTCCATCTTGTTATAGAATTTGTGGAGAAATTTTAGCAATGAAGATTTGTTCTGTAGTTTCAGATTGATGATACCCAGGCCACCTTTGTCTTTGGGTTTGCATACTAAATCCCATGCTGCCGGGGAGTGAGTTTTAGCGTCTCTGTCGAAAACTTTTCTCCATAAACAATGCATGCGTGCTTTATCAAATATATCTATGATTTTCATTGGTAACTTCAAAACGCACATAGCAAATGATAAGAGCGATGACAAGGCTGAGTTGATGAAAAGTACCCTCTCACCATATGAAAGCCAGATGGTCGTGCTCGTGAGTCTTCTTTCAATTCTGTCAACAAGAGGCATCAAGTCTCGTACAGATGGTCTGGAGTTGCCCATTGGAACTCCAAGATAAGTAAAGGGCATCAATCCCACCTGGCAACCAAGCCAACTCAATGGCTTTATCTTGGTGAATATTGATAGGCATTAATTGAGACTTGGAGTAGTTTATGTTTAGCCCTGTGGTGTTAGCATATGCATCAAGTAGTTGTTTAATAGCCCTAATTTCCGAGCTCTGTGTCGGAAGGATGATTAGTGTATCATTTGCATATTGAATCAACGGATACAGTTCCGAAGCAGGTTGCTCAATTGGCAGTGATAAGTGCCCTTCCGTCCATGCTGTGTTAACCATTGACTGTAGAAGATCCGCTGCTAGGACAAACAATAGGGGGGAAATGGGTCACCCTGTCGAACTCCTCTTTTAGATTGAAATTCCTTGCCCGGTACTCCATTCAATAAGATCGAGGATGTTCCTGAGTTTAGGATCCTTTCCACCCATGAGCACCATTTATCGTCAAATCCCTTACATCTTAGCATTTGGATAATGAAGGAGTGGTTCATTGTATCAAAAGCTTTAGCGAAGTCCAATTTTAGGATCACAATTTCCTTACCCGAGTGTTTGCATTGATGTAAGAATTCATAAGCCCATGCTAGACAGTCTTGGATAGTTCTGGATCTTATGAAGCCATATTGGTTGCAGTGAACTATTTTAAGAATGCAACCTTGTAATCTCTCTGCCAATAGCTTTGTGAGGACTTTAAGCACACAGTTTAGTAAAGATATCGGGCAAAAAATCATTTCCAATAGCGGGACCTGGATGCCCATATTGATTCCTACATATTCTACGAAGATCTTTATTAGTCGAACCTCTATGTCAAGGATTCAGTTAATCCCGTATGATGTTCCCTTTGTTCTTCGGTATGTTACTTGCCCGAGATTTGATCGACGGTATCTCCATACCTAGTTCAACCTCGTTACCGGTAAGTCTCTTTACTCGTTTCCATAATACAAGATCCCGTGGCTAACACTTAGTCACATTGCTTGCAAGGCTTATTGGGATGTTGTATTACCGAGTGGGCCCTGAGATACCTCTCCGTCACATAGAGTAACAAATCCCAATGTTGATCCATGCCAACCCAACAGACACCCTCGGAGATACCTGTAGAGCACCTTTATAGTCACCCATTTACATTGTGACGTTTGATACACACAAGGCACTCCTACGGTGTCCGTGAGTTGCATGATCTCATGGTCACAAGAACATATACTTGACATGCATAAAACTGTAGCAATAAACTGACACGATCATATGCTACGTTTATAGTTTGGGTCTTGTCCATCCCATCATTCTCCTAATGATGTGATCCCGTTATCAAATGACATCTCATGTCAATGGCTAGGAAACCTTGACCATCTTTGATCAACGAGCTAGTCTACTAGAGGCACACTAGGGACACAGTGTTGTCTATATATCCAGACATGCAATGTGTTTCCAATGAATACAATTATAGCATGGATAATAAATAGTTAACATGAACAAGGAAATATAATAATAAACACTTTATTTATTGCCTCTAGGGCATATTTCCAACAGTCTCCCACTTGCACTAGCGTCAATAATCTAGTTCACATCACTATGTGATTTACATTGTAATGAATCGAACACCCATGTGGTTATGGTGTTGATCATGTTTAGCCCTTGGAAGAGGTTTAGTTAATGGGTCTGCAACATTCAAATCCGTGTGCACTTTTCAAATATTTATGTCCTACTCCTTGATGTAATCGCGGATGGAATTGAACGTCACTTTATGTGTCTGGTCCTCTTGTGAAACCTTGGTTCCTTGGCCAGAGCAATGGCACCAGTGTTGTCACATAACAGAGTCATTGGATTCAGTGCACTGGGCACTACTCCAAGATCTGTCATGAACTGCTTCATCCAGACACCTTCCTTCGCTGCCTCCGAGGCTGCGATGTACTCCGTTTCGCATGTAAAGTCGGCTACCGCGCTTTGCTTGGAACAAAACCAGCTTACCGCTCCCCCGTTGAGAATAAATATGTATCCGGTTTGTGACTTAGAGTCATCCGGATCAGTGACAAAGCTTGCATCGACGTAACCCTTTACGACGAGCTCTTGATCACCTCCATAAACGAGAAACATTTCCTTAGTCCTTTTCAGGTACTTAAGGATATTCTTAACCGTCGTCCAGTACTCCATTCCAGGATCACTTTGAAACCT
Organism: Hordeum marinum; assembly: GCA_022496015.1. Classification (NCBI taxonomy): domain Eukaryota; kingdom Viridiplantae; phylum Streptophyta; class Magnoliopsida; order Poales; family Poaceae; genus Hordeum; species Hordeum marinum. Next base: position 100,440,775 of record CM039674.1, on the reverse strand, counting down.
TCCGGTCATACTTATGGCAAGGCTGACATCAGGTCTTGTGCATAGCATTGCATACATGATAGAGCTTATGGCTGAAGCATAGGGGATGACACTCATCTTCTCTCTATCTTCTGCAGTCACTGGGCATTGAGTCTTACTCAACTTCACATGTTGTAACACAGGCAAGAACCCCTTCTTGGACTGATCCATTTTGAACTTCTTCAAAATTGTATCAAGGTATGTGCTTTGTGAAAGTGCTATCAAGCGTCTCGATCTATCTCTATAGATATTAATGCCTAATATGAAAGCAGCTTCTCCTAGGTCCTTCATTGAAAAACTCTTGTTCAAATATTCCTTCACACTTTCCAGCATTTCTATATTGTTTCCAATCAGCAATATGTCATCCACATATAATATTATAAATGCTATAGATCTCTCACTCGCTTTCTTGTAAATACAAGCTTCTCCATAAACTTATATAAACCCAAACGCTTTGATCGCCTCATCAAAGCGCTTATTCCAACTCTGAGATGCTTGCACCAGTCCATAAATGGATCGCTAGAGTTTGCAAACTTTGTCAGCATTCTCTGGATCGACAAAACCTTCTGGTTACATCATATACAACTCTTCCTCAAGGAAACCATTGAGGAACGCTGTTTTGACATCCATCTGCCAAATTTCATAGTCGAAATATGCAGCTATTGCTAACATGATTCTGACGGACTTAAGCATCGCTACGGGTGAGAAGGTCTCATCGTAGTCAACTCCTTGAACTTGTGAAAAACTCTTTGGCACAAGTCGAGCTTTATACACGGTGACATTACCGTCTGCGTCTGTCTTCTTCTTAAAGATCCATTTGTTCTGAATGGCCTTTCGCCCTTCAGGTAATACTTCCAAAGTCCATACTTTGTTTTCATACATGGATCCCATCTCGGATTTCATGGCCTCTAACCATTTCTCGGAATCCGGGCCCATCATCGCTCCTCCTTAGCTTGTAGGTTCATTGTTGTCCAACAACATGACCTCCTTGACAGGGTTGTCGTACCACTCAGGAGCATCACGCGCCCTTGTCGCCCTACGAGGTTCAATAGTAACTTGATCTAAAGCTTCATGATCATCATCATTAAATTCCTCTTCAACTGTCGTAGGCTCCACAGAAACATCTTTCTGTGTTGTACTACTCTCTGGTTGAAGCAAAGGTTCAATAACCTCATCAAGCTCTATTTTCCTCCCAATCAATTCTTTTGAGAGAAACTCTTTCTCAAGAAATGTTCCGTTCTTAGCGACAAACACTTTGCCTTAGGATCTGAGATAGAAGGCATACCCAATTGTCTCTTTCGGGTATCCTACGAAGATGCATTTCTTCGCTTTGGGTTCTAGCTTTTTAGGCTGGAGCTTTTTGACATAAGCATCACATCCCCAAACTTTAAGAAACGACAACTTTGGTTTCTTGCCAAACCACAATTCATATGGCGTTGTCTCAACGGATTTTGATGGTGCCCTATTCAAAGTGAATGCAGTTGTCTCTAATGCATAACCCCAAAACGATAGTGGCAAATCGGCAAGAGACGTCATAGAATGCACCGTATCTAATAAGGTTTGATTATGACGTTCGGACACACCATTACGCTGTGGTGTTCCAGGCGGTGTCAATTGTGAAACAATTCCACACTATCTTAAGTGTGTGCCAAACTGACAACTCAGATATTCACCTCCTCGATCCGATCGTAGGAATTTAATCTTCTTGTTACGATGATTCTCAACTTCACTCTGAAATTGCTTGAACTTTTCAAACGTTTCAGACTTGTGTTTCATTAAGTAAATATACCCATATCTACTTAAGTCATCAGTGAAGGTGAGAAAATAACGATATCCACCACGCGCTGCAACATTCATTGGACCGCACACATCAGTATGTATGATTTCCAACAAGTCACTTGCTTGTTCCATTGTTCCAGAGAACGGCGTTTTAGTCATGTTGCCCATGAGGCATGGTTCACATGTTTCAAATTCAAAATTGAGTGACTCCAAAAGTCCATCAGCATGGAGCTTCTGTTGGAAATATGCCCTAGAGGCAATAATAAATTAGTTATTATCATATTTCCTTGTTCATGGTAATCGTTTATTATCCATGCTATAATTGTATTGATCGGAGACTTAAATGCATGTGTGGATACATAGACAAAACCATGTCCTTAGTATGCCTCTAATGGACTAGCTCGTTTATCAAAGGATGGTTAAGGTTTCCTAGCCATGGACATGAGATGTCATTTGATAACGGGATCACATCATTAGGGGAATGATGTGATGGCCAAGACCCAAACTACAAACATAGCATATGATCGTGTCAGTTTATTGCTACTGTTTTCTGCATGTCAATTATATGTTCCTATGACCATGAGATCATGCAACTCACGGATATCGGAGGAGTGCCTTGTGTGTATCAAACGTCGCAACGTAACTGGGTGACTATAAAGGTGCTCTACAGGTATCTCCGAGGGTGTCTGTTGAGCTGGCATGGATCGAGATTGGGATTTGTTACTCCGTGTGACAGAGAGGTATCTCAGGGCCCACTCGGTAATACAACATCACAATGAGCCTTGCAAGCAATGTGACTAATTGTTAGTTGCGGGATCTTGTATTACGGAACGAGTAAAGAGACTTGCCGGTAACGAGCTTGAACTAGGTATGGAGATACCGATGATCGAATCTCGGGCAAGTAACATACCGAAGAACAAAGGGAACGTTATACGGGATTAACTGAATCCTTGACACAGAGGTTCGACCGATAAAGATCTTCATAGAATATGTAGGAACAAATGTGGATGTCCAGGTCCCACCATTGGTTATTGACCGTAGAGGTGTCTCGGTCATGTCTACATAGTTCTCGAACCCGCGGGGTCTACACACTTAAGGTTCAGTGACGTTTCGGTTGTGTAGAGTTATGTATGGTGGTGACTGAAGGTTGTTAGGAGTCCTGGATGAGATCCCAGATGTCACGAGGAGCTCCGTAATGGTCCGGAGGTAAAGATTCATATATAGGAAGTCCCAGTTTGGTCACCGGAAAAGTTTCGGGCTCATCGGTAGTGTACCGGGAGTGCCGGTAGTGTACCGGGAGACCTCCGGGAGGGGTATTTCGACCCTAGAGGGACCATGGGCTGTGGGAGAGTATTAACCAGCCTTTAGTGGTCTGGTGAATCAGCCTAGAAAGGCCCATGGCGCAGGAGAAAAAAAGAGCTAAAGGAAAAAAGGCCAAAAATCAGCCAATAGGGAGCAATCCTAGTCCAACTAGGATTGGAGGAAGAGTAGGATTCCTCTCCTCCTTGGCGCAGAAGGCTGGTTGGATGCCTTGTGTGCCAGCCCCTCTTCCTCTCCTCTCCTCCTATATATACTAGTGGAATAGAGGGGTTTTGCACAGAAAATATGGCCACGTGCTACCCGTTCCACCGGTGCTCCTCTAGATCGGTTTTCTGCAGTGCTTAGGCGAAGCCCTGCCGGAATTGCTACACCACCATCACCGGAGCGTCGTCACGCTGCCGGTGAACTCTCTCTTCTCTCCACCTCCTCTTGCTGGATCAAGACGGCGGAGATCGTCATCAAGCTGCACGTGTGCTGAACGTGGAGGTGTCGTCCGTTCGGCGCTAGATCGGAAGGACCGTGATCGAGATCACGAGACAGTTCGTGATAAGATCGCGGAACAGATCGTGATGAGTTCGCGGGACAGATCGTGATCAAGATCGTGAGATGGATCATGACAAGATCGCGGGACGGATCGTGATGAGTTCATGGGACGGATCGTGATTGGATCGCGGGACAGATCGTGATGAGATCGCGGGACGCTCGGCGATTTGGATCGCGAAGATGTTCGACTACACCAACCGGGTTTCTTAACGCTTCCTGCTTAGCGATCTACAAGGGTACGTAGATCCACTCTCCCTCTCGTAGATGCTCATCACCATGGATAGGTTTGCGTGTGCGTAGGAAAATTTTTGTTTCCCATGCGACGTTCCCCAACAGTGGCATCATGAGCTAGGTTGATGGTTCGATGAGATCTCGAGTAGAACACAAAAGGTTTGTGGGCTTTGATGCTTAGATTGCTTCCTCCCTTGGTCGTATTTTGGTTCAGCAGGATTGTGAGATGAAGCGGCCCGGACCAACATAACTCGTACGCTTACGAGAGACCGGTTCCCTCGACGCAACTTGTTGCCTAGATGGCTTGCGGGTGATAGTTTTTCTCATTTTAGTTGGATCGGATTCGACAAAGGCGGTCCTTGAGAAAGTTGAAAAGCAACTAGTGTATCACCGTTGTGGTTTTTGCGTAGGTGAGAATTGTTCTTGCTAGATACCCGTAGCAGCCACGTAAAACATGCAACAACAATTAGAGGACGTCTAACTTGTTTTTGCAGGGTATGTTGTGATGTGATATGGCCAATTACATGATATGATATATGTGATGTATTAGATGATCATGTGATGTATAGATTATCACGACTTGCATGTCGGTGAATACGGCAACCGACAGGAGCCATAGGGTTGTCTTTAATTATTGTATGACCTCTGTGTCAATCATTAAGCACTATGTAATGCTTTACTTTATCGCTAAACGGTAGCAATAGTAGTAGAAGCATGCAGGGCGTGACAACCCCGATGGCGACACGTTGATGGAGATCAAGATGATGGAGATCATGGTGTCATGCCAGTGACGATGGAGATCATGTCGGTGCTTTCTAGATGGAGATCAAAAGCACAAGTTCATGGCCATATCATGTCACTTATGATTTGCATGTGATGTTAATACTTTTTATGCACCTTGTTTTGCTTAGGACGATGGTAGCATTATAAGGTGATCCCTCACTTAATTTCAAGATAAATTGTGTTCTCCCCGAGTGTGCACCGTTGCGAAAGTTTGTCGTGTTGAGACATCACGTGATGATCAGGTGTGATAGACTCTACGTTCACATATAATGGGTGCAAGCCAGATTTGCACGTGCAGAACACTCGGGTTATACTTGACGAGCCTAGCATGTACAGACATGGCCTCGGAACACAAGAGACCGAAAGGTCGAACATGAGTCATATGGTAGATATGATCAACATAATGATGTTCACCATTGCAGCCACCTCAACTCGCGTGATGACCGGACTTGAGTTGGTGAATTTGGATCATGTATCACTCGAATGATCGGAGGGATGTCAATTTGAGTGGGAGTTCTTAAGTAATATGATTAATTGAACTCATTATCATGAACATAGTCAAAGTGTCTTTGCAAATTATATTGTAGATTACTAGCTCACATTGTAGCTCCCGAGTAAATTTTATATGTTCCTAGAGAAATAGAATTGAAAGATGATGGTAGCAATATTGCGGACTGGGTCCATGATCTGAGGATTGTCCTCATTGCTGCACAGAAGGCTTATGTCCTTATTGCACCGCTCGGTGCGCCACCACATCTAGTGTCGTCTGTAGATGTTGTGAACATCTGACAGGCACGTTTCGATGACTACTTGATAGTTTAGTGCGTCATGCATTACGGCTTAGAATTGAGGCTCCAAAACGTTTTGAACGTCATGGAACATATGAGATGTTCTAAGAGCTGAGATTGTGATCTCAGGCTCGTGCCCGTGTTGCGAGATATGAGATCTCCAACAAGATTCTTTGCCTGTAAGATGAAGGAGAATAGCTCAATCGTTGAGCATGTACTCAGATTGTCTGGGTACTACAATCGCTTAAATCAAGTGGGATTTGATCTTCCAGATAAGATAGTGATTGATATAGTTCTCCAAGTCACTGTCACTAAGCTACTAGAACTTGGTGATGAACTATAAATTGCCAGGGATTGAAATAATGATTCCTGAGATGTTCGCGATGTTTGACACCGCGAAGGTAGAAATCAAGAAGGAGCGTCAAGTGTTGATGGTTAATCAAAACCACTAGTTTCAAGAAGGGCAAGAGCAAGGAGGGAAACTTCATGGATAGCAAGTCAGTTGCTGCTCCAGTGAACCAACCCAAAGTTAAACTCAAACCCGAGACTAAGTGCTTCTGTTATGAGGTGAGCGGTCGCTGAAGCGGAACAACCCTAGATACTTGGTAGATAAGAAGTCTGGCAACATCGACAGAAGTGTATTTGATATACGAGTTATTGATGTGTACCTTGCTAGTACTCCTAGTAGCACCTGGGTATTGGATACCGGTTCGGTTGCTAAATGTTAGTAACTCGAAATAAAACTACGGAATAAACGGAGAACTAGCTAAGGATGAGGTGACGATATGTGTTGGAAATGTTTCCAAGGTTGATGTGATCAACATCGCACGCTTTCTCTACCTTCAGGATTAGTGACGAACCTAAATAAATGTTATTTGGTGTTTTGCGTTGAGCATGAACATGATTAGATCATGTTTATTGCAATACGGTTATTCATTTAAGTTAGAGAACAATGGTTATTCTGTTTACATGAATAATACCTTCAATGGTCATGCACCCAGTGAGAATGGTTTGTTGAAATCTTGATCATAGTAATACACATGTTCATAACACTGATGTCAAAAGATACAAAGTTAATAATGATAGTACCACATACTTGTGGCACTGCCGCTAAATGTCATATTGGTATAAAGCGCATGAAGAAACTCCATGCTAACGGATCTTTGGACTCATTCGATTTCGAATCGGTTGAGGCATGTGAACCATGCCTCTTGGGCAAGATGACTAAAAACCCCGTTGGATGGAGCAGGCAAGTGATTCATTGGAAATGATACATGTTGATGTATGCAATCCAGTAAGTCTTGTAGCGTGCAGTGGATATCGTTATTTTCTTACCTTCACTGATGATTTGAGTAGATATAGTGTATATTTACTTAATGAAACACACGTCCGAATCATTTGAAAGGTTCAAGCAAATTCAGAGTGAAGTTTAAGATCATCATGACAAGAAGATAAAAATGACTGCGATATGATCGTGGAGGTGAATATCTGAGTTACGAGTTTGGCATACAACTTAAGACAATGTGAAAGTTGTTTCACAACTAAACGCTACCTGGAACACCATAGTGTGATGGTGTGTCCGAATGTCATAGTCATGCTCTATTGGATACGGTGCGTGTTATGATGTCTCTTATCGATTTACTACTATAATTTTGGGGTTATGCATTAGAGACAACTACATTCACTTTACATAGGGACCATCTAAATCCGTTGAGATGACACCGTGTGAATTATGGTTTGATAGAAACCTAAGCTGTCATTTCTTAATGTTTGGGCTGCGACACATGTGTGGAAAATGTTTTCACCTAATGAGGTCGAACCCAAAGCGAACAAATGCATCTTCATAGAAAACCCTAAGAACAATTGGGTGAACCTTCTATCTCAGATCCAAGTGCAAAGTGTTTGTTGCTAAAACGGATCCTTTCTCGAGGAAAAGTTTCTCTCGAAAGAATTGAGTGGGAGGAAGATAGAACTTGATGAGGTTGTTAAACCTTTGTTCAACCAGAGAGTAGCGCAGCGCAGAAAGATGTTTCTGTGAAGCCTACGTTAGTTGAAGAGGAAGATAATGATGATGATCATGAAGCTTCTGGATCAAGTTACTATCAAACTTCGTAGGTCGACAAGGATGTGTACTGCTCCTAAGCGGTACGACAACCCTGTTTTGGAGGTCATGTTGTTGGACAACGATGAACCTACGAGCTATGGAGAAACGATGATGGGCCCGGATTCCGACAAATGGTTGGAGGCCATGAAATCCGAGATAGGATCCATGTATGAAACCCAAGTATAGATTTTGGTAGACTTGCTCGTTGGACGGCAGGTCGTTGAGTACAAATGGATTTTTAAAATGAAGACAAACGCTGATGGTAATTGTCACCATTTGTAAAGCTCGACTTGTTGCAAAGATGTTTGTGACAAGTTAAAGGAGTTGACTGCGATGAGGCTTTCTCACTCGTAGCGATGCTAAAGTCTGTTGGAATTATGTTAGCAGTTGCTGCATTTTCAATTATGAAATCTGGCAGATGGATGTCAAAACATCATTTCCTTAAACGGTTTACTTGAGGGAAGGTTGTATGTGATACAACCAGAAGGTTTTGTCAGTCCTAAGGATGCTAAAAGGTGTGCAAGCTTCAGTGATCCTTCTATGGACTGAAGCAAGCATCTCGGAGTCGGAATATACGCTTTGATGAGGTGATCAAAGTTTTGAGGTTTATACAAAGTTTATGAGAAACTTGTATTTACAATAAAGTGAGTGGGAGCACTATAGAATTTCTGATAAGTATATGTGGATGACATATTGTTGATCGGAAATAATGTAGAATTTCTAGAAAGCATAAATGGTTGTTTGAAAAGTGATTTTCAAAGGAAGACCTGGATAAAACTACCTAATTGTTGAGCATCAAGATCTATAGAGATAGATAAAGATGCTTGATGAGACTTTCAATGAGTACATGCCTTGACAAGATTTTGAAGGAGTTCAGAATGGATCAGTCAGAGAAAGAGTTCTCGTCTGATTTGTAAGGTGTGAAGTTGAGTGAGACTCAAAGATCGACAACGGCAGAAGAAAGAGAAAGGACGAACGTCGTCCCCTATGCCTTAGCCATAGGCTCTGTACAGTATGCCATGTTGTGTACCGCACATGTGTGTGCCTTGGCATGAGTTCGTCAGGGGGTACAAGAGTGAACCAGGAGTGGATCACTGGACAGCGGTCAAGATTATCCTTAGTAACTGAAAGACTGAGGAGATGTTTCTCGATTATGGAGGTGATAAAGAGTTCGTCGTAAAGAGTTACGTCGATGCAGGCTTTAGCACCAATCTGGATGACTAGTAGTAGCAATCTGGATACATATAGTGGATCAGCCATTTGGCAGTAGTACCAAGTGGAGTGTGGTAGCAATGTTTATGGTTTGACATGGAGATTTGCAAAGTACACAAAGATCTGAATATCGCAGACCCGTTGACTATAAAAGACCTCTCTCACATGCAAAGCATCATCGAGCCCCAGAACTCATTGGGTGTTAGATTCATAACAATGCGAATCACATAGTGATGTGAACTAGATTATTGACTCTAATGCAAGTGGGAGACTGTTGGAAATATGCCCTAGAGGCAATAATAAATTAGTTATTGTCATATTTCCTTGTTCATGGTAATCGTTTATTATCCATGCTATGATTGTATTGATCGGAGACTTAAATGCATGTGTGGATACATAGACAAAACCATGTGTGTCATCACTATCAAGATTCAATATGAATAAACCCCTCACATTGGGTGGATGACCATAAAAGATATCACTCATATAAATAGAACAACCATTATTCTCTGATTTAAATGAGTAACCGTCTCGCAATAAACAAGATCCAGATATAATGTTCATGCTTAACGCAGGCACTAAATAACAATTATTCAGGTTCATCACTAATCCCGATGGTAATCGAAGAGAGAGCGTGCCGACGGCGATCACATCAACATTGGAACCATTTCCCACGTGCATTGTCACTTCGTCCTTCGCTAGCCTTCGTCTATTCCGTAGTTCCTGTTTTGAGTTGCAAATGTGAGCAACCGAACCGGTATCAAATACCCAGGCACTACAACGAGAGCTAGTAAGGTACACATCAATAACATGTATATCATATATACCTTGTTTGTTGTTGGCCGCCTTCTTGTCAGCCAGATACATGGGGCAGTTTCGCTTCCAGTGACCAGTTTCCTTTCAATGATAGCACTCAGTTTCTAGCTTGGGTCCAGCCTTGGGTTTCTTCACGGGAGGGGCAACTGTTTTGCCACTCTTCTTGGAGTTACCCTTCTTGACCTTGCCATTATTCTTGAAACTAGTGGTTTTATTGACCATCAACACTTGATGTTCTTTCTGGATTTCAAACTCAGCGACTTTCAGCATCGCAAACAGCTCGGCGACTGACTTGTTCATCCCGTGCATGTTATAGTTCATCACAAAGCTCTTGTAGCTAGGTGGCAATGATGAAGAACTCTGTCAGCGATCACCTCTGGCGGAAGGGGCATTCCCAACTCCGCCAGACGAGTCGAATACCCAGACATTTTGAGTATATGTTCACCGATAGACCCGTTCTCCTCCATTTTGCAAGCGTAGAACTTATCGGAGGTCTCATACCTCTCGATCCGGGCATTTTTCTTAAAGATAAACTCCAACTCCTGGAACATCTCATATGCTCCATGACATTCAAAACCTCTTTGAAGTCCCGGTTCTAAGCCATACAATATTGCACACTGAACTATTGAGTAATCTCCAGAACGTGCCTCCCAAGCGTTCTTAACGTCTTCGGATGACATGTCTTTGGGTTGGTTACCAAGCGGTGCATCAAGGACATATGACTTTTGGGAAGTCGTGAGGATAATCCTCAGATTACGGGCCCAGTCCACAAAGTTACTTCCATGATCTTTCAACTTAGCTTTCTCTAGAACGCATTAAAATTCAGGGGTGCTACTACATGAGCCATTGATCTACAACATAAATATGCAAAGGTTACTAAGACTATTGTTCAAGATAATGAGTTTAGTTAATAAAATTACTAAATCTCCCACTCAAATTGACATCCCTCAGGTCATCTGAGTGATAGATGATCCAAATTCACCAACTCAAGTCTAACCATCACGTGAGTTGAGGTGGTTTCAATGGTGAACATCATCATGTTGATCATGTCTACTATATGACTCATGTTCGACCTTCCGATCTCTTGTGTTCAGAGGCCATGTCTGTACATGCTAGGCTCCTCAAATTTAACCCGAGTGTTCTGCACATCCAACACTCGCTTGCACCCGTTGTATCTGAACGTAGAGTCTATCACACCCGATCATCATGTGGTGTCTCGACACGACGAACTTTTGCAACAATGCACACTCGGGGAGAACACAATATTTACCTTGAAACTTAAGTGAGGGATCACCTTATAGTGCAACCGTCGTCCTAAGCAAAACAAGGTGCATAAAATTATTAACATCACATGCAAATCATAAGTGACATGATATGGCCATGAACTTGTGCTTTTGATCTCCATCTTGAAAGAATCGGCATCATCTCCATCGTCACCGGCATGACACCATGATCTCCATCATCTTGATCTCCATCAATGTGTCACCATCGGGGTTGTCGCACCCATCATGCTTCTACTACTATTGCTACCGTTTAGCGATAAAGTAAAGCATTACATAGCGCTTAATGATTGACACGCAGGTCATACAATAATTAAAGACAACCCTATGGCTCCTGATGATTGGCGTACTCATTGACATGCAAGTCATGATATTCTATACAACACATGATCATATCATACATCACATATATCATCATGTAATTGGCCATATCACATCACAACATACCCTGCAAAAACAAGTTAGACGTCCTCTAATTGTCGTTAGATGTTTTACGTGGCCGCTACGGGTATCTAGCAAGAACAATTCTCACCTACACAAAACCACAACGTTGTGAAATAAGTTGCTTTTCAACCTTCTCAAGGACCGCCTTTGTTGAATCCGATCCAACTAAAGTAGGAGAAACAGACACCCGCCAGCCATCTTTGTGCAACAAAGTTACACGTCAATCGATGGAACCAGTCTCTCGTAAGCATACGAGTAAGGTTGGTCTGGGTCGCTTAATACCACAATACCGCTGAACCAAAACACGACCAAGGTAGGAAGCAATCTAAGCATCAACGCCCACAAACTCTTTGTGTTCTACTCGAGATCTCATCTACACATAGACCTAGCTCATGATGCCACTGTTGGGGAACGTTGCATGGGAAACAAAAAATTTCCTACACTTCACCAAGATCAATCTAGGAGATGAGCATCTACGAGAGGGGAGAGTGGATCTACATAACCTTGTAGATCGCTAAGCGGGAAGTGTTAAGAAACGTCGTTGATGTAGTCGAACATCTTCACGATCCAAATCACCGAGCATCTCGCGATCCAATCACGATCCGTCCCGGTCTAGCGCCGAACAGACGGCACCTCCGCGTTCAGCACACGTACGGCTTGATGAAGATCTCCGCCTTCTTGATCTAGCAAGAGGGAGCGGAGAGGCAAACGACTCCGGCAGCACGACGGCGTTGCAGCGATGGTGGTGGAGTAATTCCAGCAGGGCTTCGCCTAAGCACTACTGAAACTGATCTAGAGGAGAAACTACGGACTAGAGGAGAGGGCAACACGTGGCTAAAATTCTGTAAAAAAAACCTCAACACCTCTAGTATATATAGGAGGAGGGGAGGGAGGAGACTTGGCTCCCAAGGGAGCCAAATCCACTTTGGCCAAAGTGGAGGGAGGAGTCCTCCTCCTCTACTCCTAGTAGGATTAGGACTCCTTCCTTTTTTCCACTTTTGCCTTTCTTTCCACCTTGGGTTTCTTCCCTAGCCACATGGACTTCCTGTGGGCCTTCGGCCAGCCCACTAAGGGATGGTATTCCTTCTCCCACAGCCCATGTAGCCTCTTGGCTCGAAATACCCTTCCCGATGGTCCCCCGGTACCCTCCCGGCACTCCCGGTACACTACCGATGAGCCCGGAACTTTTCCGGTGACCAAAATAGGATTTCCTATCTATCAATCTTTACCTTCGGACCATTCCGGAGATCCTCGTGATGTCCGGGATCTCATCCGGGACTCCGAACAACCTTCGGTCACCACCATGCATAACTCTATACTACCGAAACGTCACCAAACCTTAAGTGTGCAGACCCTGTGGGTTCAAGAACTATGTAGACATGACCGAGACACCTCTACAGTCAATAACCAATAGCGGGACCTTGATGCACATATTGATTCCTACATATTCTATGAAGATCTTTATCGGTCGAAACTCTATGTCAAGGATTCAGTTAATCCCGTATGATTTTCCCTTTTTTCTTCGGTATGTTACTTGCTTGAGAATCAATCATCGGTATCTCCATACCTAGTTCAACCTCGTTACTGGCAAGTCTCTTTACTCGTTTCCGTAATACAAGATCCCGTGGCTAACACTTAGTCACATTGCTTGCAAGGCTTATTGTGATGTTGTATTACCGAGTGGGCCCTAAGATACCTCACTGCCACACGAAGTAACAAATCCCTGTGTTGATCCATGCCAACCCAACAGACACCCTCGATGATACCTGTAGGGCACCTTTATAGTCACCCAGTTACGTTGTGACGTTTGATACACACAAGGCACTCCTTCAATGTCCATGATTTGCATGATCTCATGGTCATAGGAACATATACTTGACATGCAGAAAACGGTAGCAATAAACTGACACGATCATATGCTACGTTTGTAGTTTGGGTCTTGTCCATCCCATCATTCTCCTAATGATGTGGTCCCGTTATCAAATGACATCTCATGTCAATGGCTAGGAAACCTTGACCATCTTTGATCAACGAGCTAGTCTACTAGAGGCACACTAGGGACAAAGTGTTGTTTATATATCCACATATGCAATGTGTTTCCAATCAATACAATTATAGCATGGCAATTATCATGAACAAGTAAATATAATAATAAACACTTTATTTATTGCCTCTAGGGCATATTTCCAACACGGACTTGAGTTGGTGAATTTGGATCATGTATCACTCGAATGACCGAAGGGATGTCAATTTGAGTGAGAGTTCTTAAGCAATATGATTAATTGAACTCATTAACATGAACATAGTCAGTAGTGTCTTTGCAAATTATGTTGTAGCTCACGCTATAGCTCCCTTGAATTTTTATATGTTCCTAGAGAAATAGAGTAGAAAGATTATGGTAGCAATCTTGCGGACTGGGTTCGTGATCTGAGGAGTGTCCTCATTGCTGCACAAAAGCCTTATGTCCTTAATGCACTGCTGGGTGCGCCACCCCCTCTAGCATCGTCTGTACATGTTGTGAACATCTGACAGGCACGTTCTGATGACTACTTGATAGTATAGTGTGTCATGCATTACAGCTTAGAATTGAGGCTCCAAAACCTTTTGAACGTCACGGAACATATGAGATGCTCTAAGAGCTGAAATTGGGATCTCAGGCTCGTGCCCGTGTTGTGAGATATGAGATCTCCAACAAGATTCTTTGCCTGCAAGATGAAGGAGAATAGCTCAATCGTTGAGCATGTGCTCAGAATGTCTGGGTACTACAATCGCTTGAATCGAGTGGGAGTTGATCTTCCAGATAAGAAAGTGATTGGTATAGTTTTCCAAGTCACCGTCACTAAGCTACTAGAGCTTCGTGATGAACTATAAAATGCCAGGGATGGAAATGATGATCCCTGAGCTATTCGTGATGTTTGACACCGCAAAGGTAGAAATAAAGAAGGAGCATCAAGTGTTGATGGTTAGTAAAACCACTAGTTTCAAGAAGGGCAAGGGCAAGGAGGGAAACTTCATGGATGGCAAGTCAGATGTTGCTCGAGTGAAGCAACCCAAAGTTGAACCCAAACCCGAGACTAAGTGCTTCTATTGTGAGGAGAGTGGTCGTTGAAGCGGAACAACCCTAGATACCTGGTAGTTAAGAAGGCTGGCAATATCGACAAAAGTATATTTGATATACGTGTTATTGATGTGTACCTTGCTAGTACTCCTAGTAGCACCTGGGTATTGGATACCGGTTCGATTGCTAAATGTTAGTAACTCAAAATAAAAGCTACAGAATAAACGGAGACTAGCTAAGTGTGAGGTGACGATGTGTGTTGGAAATGTTTCCAAGGTTGATGTGATCAACATCGCACGCTCCCTCTACCTTCAGGATTAGTGACAAACCTAAATAAATGTTATTTGGTGTTTGCGTTAAGCATGAACATGATTAGGTCGTGTTTATTGCAATACGGTTATTCATTTAAGTTAGAGAATAATGGTTATTCTATTTTCATGAATAATACCTTCAATGGTCATGCACCCAGTGAGAATGGTTTGTTGAATCTTGATCGTAGTATTACACATGTTCATAACATTGATGCCAAAAGATACAAAGTTAATAATGATAGTACCACATACTTGTGGCACTACCGCTAAATGTCATATTGGTATAAATCGCATGAAGAAACTCCATGCTAACGGATCTTTGGACTCATTCGATTTTTAATCGGTTGAGACATGCGAACCATGCCTCTTGGGCAAGATTATTTCCGGTTTGATGGAGCGGGCAAGTGATTTATTGGAAATGATACATGTTGATGTATGCAATCCAATGAGTCTTGTAGCATGCGGTGGATATCATTATTTTCTTACCTTCACTGATGATTTGAGTAGATAGAGTGTATATTTACTTAATGAAACACAAGTCTGAATCGTTTGAAAAGCTCAAGAAAATTCAGAGTGAAGTTTAAGATCATCATGACAAGAAGATAAAAATGTCTGCGATATGATCGTGGAGGTGAATATCTGAGTTACGAGTTGGGTACAACTTTAGACAAGGTGAAAGTTGTTTCACAACTCACGTCACCTGGAACACCATAGTGTGATGGTGTGTTCGAACGTCACAGTCGTGCTCTATTGGATATGGTGCAAACTATGATGTCTCTTATTGATTTTCCACTATCGTTTTGGGGTTATGCATTAGAGACAACTACATTCACTTTAAATAGGGCACCATCTAAATTCGTTGAGATGACACCGTATGAATTATGGTTTGATAGAAACCTAAGCTGCCATTTCTTAATGTTTGGGGCTGTGACGCTTATGTGAAAAAAAGGTTTTCACCTAATGAGCTCGAACCCAAAGAGGACAAATGCATCTTCATGGAATATCCTAAGAATAGTTGGGTATACCTTCTATCTCAGATCCGAGCACAAAGTGTTTGTTGCTAAAACGGGTCCTTTCTCGAAAAGAGTTTCTCTCGAAAGAATTGAGTGGGAGGAAGATAGAACTTGATGAGGTTGTTGAACCTTTGTTCAACCAGAAAGTAGCACAACACAGTAAGATGTTTCTGTGGAGCCTACGTTAGTTGAAGAGGAAGTTAATGATGATGATCATGAAACTTTGGGTCAAGTTACTATCAAACCTCGTAGGTCGATAAGGACGTGTACTGCTCCTGAGTGGTACGACAACACTTTCTTAGAAGTCATGTTGTTGGACAACGATGAACCTACGAGCTATGGAGAAGCGATGGTGGGCCCGGATTCCGACAAATGGTTAGAGGTCATGAAATCCGATAAAGGATCCATGTATGAAAACCAAGTATATACTTTGGTAGGCTTGCCCGTCGGACGGCAGGTCGTTGAGTACAAATGGACCTTCAAGATGAAGACAGACGCTGATGGAAAATATCACCATGTATAAAGCTCGACTTGTTGGAAAGAAGTTTCCGCCAAGTTCAAGGAGTTGACTACGATGAGACGTTCTCACTCGTAGCGATGCTAAAGTCTGTTGGAATTATGTTAGCAGTTGTTGCGTTTTTCAATTATGAAATCTGGCAGATGGATGTCAACACATCGTTTCCTTCCTTGAGGAAAGGTTGTATGAGATACAACTAGAAGGTTTTGTCAGTCCTAAGGATGCTAAAAGGTGTGGAAGCTCCAGTGATCCTTCTATGGACTGGAGCAAGCATCTCGGAGTTGGAATATACACTTTGATGAGGTGGTCAAATTTTTGAGTTTGTACAAAGTTTATGAGAAACTTGTATTTACAATAAAGTGAGTGGGAGCACTATAGAGTTTCTGATAAGCATATGTGGATGACATATTGTTGGTCGGAAATGATGTAGAATTTCTAGAAAACATAAAGGGTTGTTTGAAAAGAGTTTTTCAAAGGAAGACCTGGATAAAGCTACTTAATTGTTAGGCATCGATATCTATAAAGATAGATCAAGATGCTTGATGAGACTTTCGATGAGTACATACCTCGATAGGATTTTGAAAGAGTTCAAAATGGATCGATCAAAGAAGAAGTTCTTGCCTGATTTGTGAGGTGTGAAGTTGAGTGAGACTCAAAGCTCGACCACGGCAGAAGAAAGAGAAAGGACGAAGGTCATCCCTGTTGGAAATATGCCCTAGAGGCAATAATAAATTAGTTATTATCATATTTCCTTGTTCATAATAATCGTTTATTATCCATGCTATAATTGTATTGATCGGAGACTTAAATGCATGTGTGGATACATAGACAAAACCATGTCCCTAGTATGCCTCTAATGGACTAGCTCGTTGATCAAAGGATGGTTAAGGTTTCCTAGCCATGGACATGAGATGTCATTTGATAACGGGATCACATCATTAGGAGAATGATGTGATGGATAAGACCCAAACTACAAACATAGCATATGATCGTGTCAGTTTATTGCTACTGTTTTCTGCATGTCAAGTATATGTTCCTATGACCATGAGATCATGCAACTCACGGATATCGGAGGAGTGCCTTGTGTGTATCAAACGTCGCAACGTAACTGGGTGACTATAAAGGTGCTCTACAGGTATCTCCGATGGTGTTTGTTGAGTTGGCATGGATCGAGACTGGGATTTGTTACTCCGTGTGACGGAGAGGTATCTCAGGGCCCACTCGGTAATACAACATCACAACAAGCCTTGCAAGCAATGTGGCTAAGTGTTAGTCACGGGATCTTGTATTACGGAACGAGTAAAGAGACTTGCCAGTAACGAGGTTGAACTAGGTATGGAGATACCGACGATCGAATCTCGGGCAAGTAACATACCGAAGAACAAAGGGGACGTTATACGGGATTAACTAAATCCTTGACATAGAGGTTCGACCGAAAAAGATCTTCGTAGAATATGTAGGAACCAATGTGGATGTCCAGGTCCCGCCATTGGTTATTGACCGTAGAGGTGTCTCGGTCATGTCTACATAGTTCTCGAACCCGCAGGGTCTGCACACTTAAGGTTCGGTGACGTTTCGGTAGTGTAGAGTTATGTATGGTGGTGACCGAAGTTTGTTCGGAGTCCCGGATGAGATCCCGGACATCACGAGGAGCTCCGGAATGGTCCGGAGGTAAAGATTCATATATAGGAAGTCCCAGTTTGGTTTCCGGAAAAGTTTCGGGCTCATCGGTAGTGTACCGGGAGTGCCGGTAGTGTACCGGGAGTGCCGGTAGTGTACCGGGAGGCCTCCGGGAGGGGTATTTCGACCCCAAGAGGTCCATGGGCTGTGGGAGAATAATAACCAGCCCTTAGTGGGCTGGGAAAACAGCCACAAAGGCCCATGGCGCAGGAGAGAAAGTCCTAAAGCAAAAGGTGGAAAATCAGCCAATAGGAGGCAATCCTACTCCAACTAGGATTGGAGGTGAAGTAGGATTTCTTCCCACCTCCTATTTCGGCCGACCCAAAGGCCTTGGCTGCCTCTCCTCTCCTCTCCTCCTATATATACTAGTGGATTGGGTGGTTTTTGGACAGAATTTCCGGCCACGTGCTACCCGTTTCACCGGTGCACAGTTTCTCCTCTAGATCGGTTTTCCGCAGCGCTTAGGCGAAGCCCTGCCGGAATTGCTCCACCACCATCACCGGAGCGCCGTCACGCTGCCGGTGAACTCTCTCTCCTATCCACCTCCTCTTGCTGGATCAAGACGGTGGAGATCGTCATCAAGCTGCACGTGTGCTGAACGCGGAGGTGCCGTCCGTTCGGCGCTAGATCGGAAGGACCGTGATCGAGATCGCGAGACGGTTCGTGATGAGATCGTGGAACGGATCGTGATGAGTTCGCGGGACAGATCGTGATCAAGATCGTGAGACGGATCGTGATGAGATCGCGGGACGGATCGTGATGAGTTCACGGGACGTATCGTGATTGGATCGCGGGACGGATCGTGATGAGATCGCGGGACGCTCGGCGATTTGGATCGCGAAGATGTTCGACTACACCAACCGCGTTTCTTAACGCTTCCCGCTTAGCGATCTACAAGGGTATGTAGATCCACTCTCCCTCTCGTAGATGCTCATCACCATGGATAGGTTTGCGTGTGCGTAGGAAAATTTTTGTTTCCCATGCGACGTTCCCCAACAGTGGCATCATGAGCTAGGTTGATGGTTCGATGAGATCTCGAGTAGAACACAAAAGGTTTGTGGGCGTTGATGCTTAGATTGCTTCCTCCCTTGGTCGTATTTTGGTTCAGCGGGATTGTGAGATGAAGCGGCCCGGACCAACATTACTCGTACGCTTACGAGAGACCGGTTCCCTCGACGCAACTTGTTGCCTAGATGGCTTGCGGGTGACAGTTTCTCTCACTTTAGTTGGATCGGATTCGACAAAGGCGGTCCTTGAGAAGGTTGAAAAGCAAACTAGTGTATCACCGTTGTGGTTTATGCGTAGGTGAGAATCGTTCTTGCTAGATACCCATAGCAGCCACGTAAAACATGCAACAACAATTAGAGGACGTCTAACTTGTTTTTGCAGGGTATGTTGTGATGTGATATGGCCAATTACATGATGAGATATATGTGATGTATGAGATGATCATGTGATGTATAGAATTTCACGACTTGCATGTCGTTGAGTACGGCAACCGGCAGGAGCCATAGGGTTGTCTTTAATTATTGTATGACCTGCGTGTCAATCATTAAGCGCTATGTAATGCTTTACTTTATCGCTAAGCAGTAGCAATAGAAGTAGAAGCAGGGCTGGCGCCACAACCCCAATGGCAACACATTGATGGAGATCAAGATGATGGAGATCATGGTGTTGTGCCGGTGACGATGGAGATCATGCCGGTGTTTCGAAGATGGAGATCTTAAACACAAGTTCATGGCCATATCATGTCACTTATGAATTGCATGAGATGTTAATCCTTTTATGCACCTTGTTTTGCTTAGTACGGCGGTAGCATTATAAGGTGATCCCTCACTTGAATTTCAAGATGAACTGTGTTCTCCCCGAGTGTGCACCGTTGCGAAAGTTCGTCGTGTTGAGACACCACGTGATGATCGGGTGTGATAGACTCTACGTTCACATACAACGGGTGCAAGCCAGATTTGCACGCGCAGAACACTCGGGTTAAACTTGACGAGCCTAGCATGTACAGACATGGCCTCGGAACACGAGAGACCGAAAGGTCGAACATGAGTCATATAGTAGATATGATCAACATAATGATGTTCACCATTGCAGCCACCTCAACTCACGTGATGATCGGACTTGAGTTGGTGAATTTGGATCATGTATCACTCGAATGATCGGAGGGATGTCAATTTGAGTGGGAGTTCTTAAATAATATGATTAATTGAACTCATTATCATGAACATAGTCAAAGTGTCTTTGCAAATTATGTTGTAGATTACTAGCTCGCGTTGTGGCTCCCTTGTATTTTTATATGTTCCTAGAGAAATAGAATTGAAAGATGTTGGTAGCAATATTGCGGACTGGGTCCGTGATCTGAGGATTGTCCTCATTGCTGCACAGAAGGCTTATGTCCTTAATGCACCGCTCGGTGCGCCACCCCCTCTAGCGTCGTCTATAGATGTTGTGAACATCTGACAGGCACGTTTCGATGACTACTTGATAGTTTTGTGCGTCATGCATTACGGCTTAGAATTGAGGCTCCGAAACGTTTTGAACGTCACGGAACATATGAGATGTTCTAGGGGCAGAGATTGTGATCTCAGGCTTGTGCCTGTGTTGCGAGATATGAGATCTCCAACAAGATTCTTTGCCTGTAAGATGAAGGAGAATAGCTCAATCGTTGAGCATGTACTCAGATTGTCTGGGTACTACAATCGCTTGAATCAAGTGGGAGTTGATCTTCCAGATAAGATAGTGATTGATATAGTTCTCCAAGTCACTGTCACTAAAGCTACTAGAACTTAAGTGATGAACTATAATACACCAGGGATAGAAGTATTGATCCCTGAGCTGTTCGCGATGTTTGACACCGCGAAGGTAGAAATCAAGAAGGAGCGTCAAGTGTTGATGGTTAATCAAACCACTAGTTTCGAAAAGGGCAAGATCAAGGAGGGAAACTTCATGGATAGCAAGTCAGTTGCTGCTCCAGTGAAGCAACCCAAAGTTGAACTCAAACCCGAGACTAAGTGCTTCTATTATGAGGTGAGAGGTCGCTGAAGCGGAACAACCCTAGATACTTGGTAGATAAGAAGGCTGGCAACATTGATAGAAGTATATTTGATATACGAGTTACTAATGTGTACCTTGCTAGTACTCTTAGTAGCACCTGGGTATTGGATACCGGTTCGGTTGCTAAATGTTAGTAACTCGAAATAAAAGCTACGGAATAAACGGAGAACTAGCTAAGGGTGAGGTGACGATATGTGTTGGAAGTGTTTCCAAGGTTGATGTGATCAAAATCGCACGCTCTCTCTACCTTCAGGATTAGTGACGAACCTAAATAAATGTTATTTGGTGTTTTGCGTTGAGCATGAACATGATTAGATCATGTTTATTGCAATACGGTTATTCATTTAAGTTAGAGAATAATGGTTATTCTGTTTACATGAATAATACCTTCAATGGTCATGCACCCAGTGAGAATGGTTTGTTGAAATCTTGATCGTAGTATTACACATGTTCATAACATTGATGTCAAAAGATACAAAGTTAATAATGATAGTACCACATACTTGTGGCACTGCCGCTAAATGTCATATTGGTATAAAGCGCATGTAGAAACTCCATGCTGATGGATATTTGGACTCATTCGATTTCGAATCGGTTGAGACATGCGAACCATGCCTCTTGGGCAAGATGACTAAAGGACCCCGTTGGATGGAGCGGGCAAGTGATTCATTGGAAATGATACATGTTGATGTATGCAATCTAGTGAGTCTTGTAGTGTGCAGTGGATATCATTATTTTCTTACCTTCACTGATGATTTGAGTAGATATAGTGTATATTTACTTAATGAAACACAAGTCTGAATCGTTTGAAAGGTTCAAGCAAATTCAGAGTGAAGTTTAAAGATCATCGTGACAAGAAGATAAAAATGACTGCGATATGATCGTGGAGGTGAATATCTGAGTCACGAGTTTGGCATACAACTTAAGACAATGTGAAAGTTGTTTCACAACTAAACGCCACCTGGAACACCATAGTGTGATGGTGTGTCCGAACATCATAGTTATGCTCTATTGGACATGGTGCGTGCTATGATGTCTCTTGTCGTTTTACTACTATAATTTTGGGGTTATGCATTAGAGACAACTACATTCACTTTAAATAGGGCACCATCTAAATCCGTTGAGATGACACCATATGAATTATGGTTTGATAGAAACCTAAGCTGTCGTTTCTTAATACTTGGGGCTGCGGCACTTGTGTGAAAAATGTTTTCACCTAATGAGGTCGAACCCAAGGCGGACAAATGCATCTTCATAGAATACCCTAAGATCAGTTGGGTGAACCTTCTATCTCAGATCCGAGTGCAAAGTGGTTGTTACTAAAACGGATCCTTTCTCGAGGAAAGGTTTCTCTCGAAAGAATTGAGTGGGAGGAAGATAGAACTTGATGAGGTTGTTAAACCTTTGTTCAACCAGAGAGTAGCGCAGCGCAGAAAGATGTTTCTGTGAAGCCTACGTTAGTTGAAGAGGAAGTTAATGATGATGATCATGAAGCTTCAGGATCAAGTTACTATCGAACTTCGTGGGTCGACAAGGATGTGTACTGCTCCTAAGCGGTACGACAACCCTGTCTTCGAGGTCATGTTGTTGGACAGCGATGAACCTACGAGCTATGGAGAAGCGATGATGGGCCCGGATTCCGACAAATGGTTAGAGACCATGAAATCCGAGATAGGATCCATTTATGAAAACCAAGTATAGACTTTGGTAGACTTGCTCGTTAGACGGCAGGTCGTTGAGTACAAATGGACCTTTAGAATGAAGACAGACACTGATGGTAAATGTCACCATTTGTAAAGCTCGACTTGTTGCAAAGTTGTTTGTGACAAGTTCAAGGAGTTGACTGCGAGGAGGCTTTCTCACTCGTAGCGATGCTAAAAGTCTGTTGGAATTATGTTAGCAGTTGCTGCATTTTCAATTACGAAATCTGGCAGATGGATGTCAAAACGTCGTTTCCTTAACGGTTTACTTAAGGAAAGGTTGTATGTGATACAACCAGAAGGTTTTGTCAGTCCTAAGGATGCTAAAAGATGAGAGAGCTTCAGTGATCCTTCTATGGACTGAAGCAAGCATCTCGGAGTTGGAATATACACTTTGATGAGGTGATCAAAGTTTTTGTAGTTTATACAAAGTTTACGAGAAACTTGTATTTGCAATAAAGTGAATGGGAGCACTATAGAGTTTCTGATAAGTATATGTGGTTGACATATTGTTGATCGGAAATAATGTAGAATTTCTGGAAGGCATAAAAGGTTGTTTGAAAAGTGTTTTTCAAATGAAGACCTGGATAAAGCTACCTAATTGTTGAGCATCAAAATCTATAGAGATAGATCAAGATGCTTGATGAGACTTTCAATGAGTGCATACCTTGACAAGATTTTGAAAGAGTTCAAAATGGATCAGCCAGAGAAATAGTTCTCGTCTGATTTGTAAGGTGTGAAGTTGAGTGAGACTCAAAGCTCGACAACGGCAGAAGAAAGAGAAAGGATGAATGTCGTCCCCTATGCCTTAGCCATAGGCTCTATATTATGCCATGCTGTGTACCGCACCTATGTGTGCCTTGCCACGAGTCTGTCAGGGGGTACAAGAGTGGTCCAGGAGTGGATCACTGGACAGCGGTCGGAATTATCCTTAGTAACCAGAGGACTAAGGAAATGTTTCTTGATTATGGAGGTGATAAAGAGTTCGTCGTAAAGAGTTACGTCGATGCAAGCTTTAACACCTATCCAGATGACTAGTAGTAGCAATCTGGATACGTATAGTGGAGCAGCCATTTGGAAATAGTACCAAGTGGAGTGTGGTAGCAGTGTTTACGGTTTGACATAGAGATTTGCAAAGTACACACGGATCTGAATATCGCAGACCCGTTGACTATAAGACCTCTCTCACATGCAAAGCATGATCGAGCCCCAAAACTCATTGGGTGTTAGATTCATAACAATGCGAATCACATGGTGATGTGAACTAGATTATTGACTCTAGTGCAAGTGGGAGACTGTTGGAAATATGCCCTAGAGGCAATAATAAATTAGTTATTATCATATTTCCTTGTTCATAATAATCGTTTATTATCCATGCTATAATTGTATTGATCGGAGACTTAAATGCATGTGTGGATACATAGACAAAACCATGTCCCTAGTATGCCTCTAATGGACTAGCTCGTTGATCAAAGGATGGTTAAGGTTTCCTAGCCATGGACATGAGATGTCATTTGATAACGGGATCACATCATTAGGAGAATGATGTGATGGATAAGACCCAAACTACAAACATAGCATATGATCGTGTCAGTTTATTGCTACTGTTTTCTGCATGTCAAGTATATGTTCCTATGACCATGAGATCATGCAACTCACGGATATCGGAGGAGTGCCTTGTGTGTATCAAACGTCGCAACGTAACTGGGTGACTATAAAGGTGCTCTACAGGTATCTCCGATGGTGTTTGTTGAGTTGGCATGGATCGAGACTGGGATTTGTTACTCCGTGTGACGGAGAGGTATCTCAGGGCCCACTCGGTAATACAACATCACAACAAGCCTTGCAAGCAATGTGGCTAAGTGTTAGTCACGGGATCTTGTATTACGGAACGAGTAAAGAGACTTGCCAGTAACGAGGTTGAACTAGGTATGGAGATACCGACGATCGAATCTCGGGCAAGTAACATACCGAAGAACAAAGGGGACGTTATACGGGATTAACTAAATCCTTGACATAGAGGTTCGACCGAAAAAGATCTTCGTAGAATATGTAGGAACCAATGTGGATGTCCAGGTCCCGCCATTGGTTATTGACCGTAGAGGTGTCTCGGTCATGTCTACATAGTTCTCGAACCCGCAGGGTCTGCACACTTAAGGTTCGGTGACGTTTCGGTAGTGTAGAGTTATGTATGGTGGTGACCGAAGTTTGTTCGGAGTCCCGGATGAGATCCCGGACATCACGAGGAGCTCCGGAATGGTCCGGAGGTAAAGATTCATATATAGGAAGTCCCAGTTTGGTTTCCGGAAAAGTTTCGGGCTCATCGGTAGTGTACCGGGAGTGCCGGTAGTGTACCGGGAGTGCCGGTAGTGTACCGGGAGGCCTCCGGGAGGGGTATTTCGACCCCAAGAGGTCCATGGGCTGTGGGAGAATAATAACCAGCCCTTAGTGGGCTGGGAAAACAGCCACAAAGGCCCATGGCGCAGGAGAGAAAGTCCTAAAGCAAAAAGTGGAAAATCAGCCAATAGGAGGCAATCCTACTCCAACTAGGATTGGAGGTGAAGTAGGATTTCTTCCCACCTCCTATTTCGGCCGACCCAAAGGCCTTGGCTGCCTCTCCTCTCCTCTCCTCCTATATATACTAGTGGATTGGGTGGTTTTTGGACAGAATTTCCGGCCACGTGCTACCCGTTTCACCGGTGCACAGTTTCTCCTCTAGATCGGTTTTCCGCAGCGCTTAGGCGAAGCCCTGCCGGAATTGCTCCACCACCATCACCGGAGCGCCGTCACGCTGCCGGTGAACTCTCTCTCCTATCCACCTCCTCTTGCTGGATCAAGACGGTGGAGATCGTCATCAAGCTGCACGTGTGCTGAACGCGGAGGTGCCGTCCGTTCGGCGCTAGATCGGAAGGACCGTGATCGAGATCGCGAGACGGTTCGTGATGAGATCGTGGAACGGATCGTGATGAGTTCGCGGGACAGATCGTGATCAAGATCGTGAGACGGATCGTGATGAGATCGCGGGACGGATCGTGATGAGTTCACGGGACGTATCGTGATTGGATCGCGGGACGGATCGTGATGAGATCGCGGGACGCTCGGCGATTTGGATCGCGAAGATGTTCGACTACACCAACCGCGTTTCTTAACGCTTCCCGCTTAGCGATCTACAAGGGTATGTAGATCCACTCTCCCTCTCGTAGATGCTCATCACCATGGATAGGTTTGCGTGTGCGTAGGAAAATTTTTGTTTCCCATGCGACGTTCCCCAACAATCCCCTGTGCCTTATCCATAGGCTCTGTATAGTATGCCATGTTGTGTACCGCACATGTGTGTGCCTTGCCATGAGTCCCTCAAGGGGTACAAGAATGATCCAGGAGTGGATCACTAGACAGCGGTCAAGATTATCCTTAGTAACTAAAGGACTAAGGAAAGGTTTCTTAATTATGGAGGTGATAAAGAGTTCGTCGTAAAGAGTTATGTCGATACAAGCTTTAACACCAATCCGGATGACTCTTAGTAGCAATCCGGATACGTATAGTGGAGCAGCCATTTGGAATAGCTCCAAGTGGAGTGTGGTAGCAGTGTCTACAGTATGACATAGAGATTTTCAAAGTACACATGGATCTGAATGTCGCAGACCCATTAACTAAAAGACCTCTCTCACATGCAAAGCATGATCGAGCCCCAGAACTCATTGGGTGTTAGATTCATAACAATGCGAATAACATGGTGATGTGAGCTTGACTATTGACTCTAGTGCAAGTGGGAGACTGTTGGAAATATGCCCTAGAGGCAATAATAAATTGTTTATTATCATATTTCCTTGTTCATGATAATCGTTTATTATCCATGCTATGATTGTATTGATCGGGAACTCGGATACATGTGCAGATACATAGACAACACCATGTCCCTAGTATGCCTCTAATAGACTAGCTCGTTGATCAAAGATGGTCAAGGTTTCCTAGCCATGGACATGAGATGTCATTTGATAACGTAGCAGAATGATGTGATGGACAAGAACCAAACTATAAACGTAGCATATGATCGTGTCAGTTTATTGCTATAGTTTTCTGAATGTCAAGTATCTGCTCCTATGACCATGAGATCATGCAAGTCACTTACACCGGAGGAGTACCTTGTGTGTATCAAATGTTGCAACGTAACTGGGTGACTATAAAGGTGCTCTACAGGTATCTTCGAGGGTGTCTGTTGGGTTGGCATGGATCAACATTGGGATTTGTTACTCCGTGTGACGGAGAGGTATCTTAGGGCCCACTCGGTAATACAACACCACAATAAGCCTTGCAAGCAATGTGACTAAGTGTTATCCACGGGATCTTTTGTTACGGAACGAGTGAAGAGACTTGCCGGCAATGAGATTGAACTAGGTATGGAGATACCAACGATCGAATCTCGGGCAAGTAACATACCGAAGAACAAAGGGAACATCATATGGGATTAACTGAATCCTTGACATAGAGGTTCGACCGATAAAGATCTTTGTAGAATATGTAGGAATAAATATGGGCATCAAGGTCCCACTATTGGTTATTAACCATAGAGGTGTCTCGGTCATGTCTACATAGTTCTCGAACACGCAGGGTCTGCATACTTAAGGTTTGGTGACATTTCGGTAGTATAAAGTTAGGTATGGTGGTGACGGAAGGTTGTTCGGAGTCCCGGATGAGATCCGAACGTCACAAGGAGCTTCAGAATGGTCCGGGGGTAAAGATTGATATATAGGAAGTCCTGTTTTGGTCATCGAAAAAGTTTCGGGCTCATCAGTAGTGTATCAGGAGTGCCGGGAGGGTACCGGGGACCATCCGGAGGGGTATTTCGACCCAAGAGGCTACATGGGCTGTGGTAATAGGTATACCAGCCCTTAGTGGGCTGGCCTAAGTCCCATAATAGGCCCATGCGGCTGGAGTGGAAGGAGAAGGGAAAAAAAGCCAAGGTGGAAAGAGTTTCCAAGTTGGAAGGAGGAGTCCTAGTCCTACTAGGATTGGAGGAGGACTCCTCCTCTCCTCCTTGCGCTAGGCCAAGGGCTGGCCCCTTGTTCTCCAAGCCTCCTCCCTCCCTCCTCCTATATATACTAGAGGTTTTGAGGGTTTTGAGACAGAGAAAAACAGCCACGTGATGCCCTCTTCTCTAGATCGTAGTTTCTCCTCTAGATTGGTTTCAGCGGTGCTTAGGTGAAGCCCTGCTGGAATAGCTCCACCACCATCGCCGCAACGCCGTCGTGCTATTGGAGAACTCATCTACCTATCCGCTCCCTCTTGCTGGATCAAGAAGACGGAGATCGTCATCGAGCTGTACGTGTGCTGAACGCGGAAGCGCCGTCCGTTCGACGCTAGATCGGAAGGACCGTGATCAGGATCGCGAGATGATTTGTGATTTGATCACGGGACGAATCGTGATGGGATCATAGGACGGATCATGATTGGATCGCGAGAAGGATCGTGATGGGATCGCGGGACACTCGACGACTTGGATCGCGAAGATGTTCGACTACATCAACCGTGTTTCTTAACGCTTCTCGCTTAGCGATCTACAAGGGTATGTAGATCCACTCTCCCTCTTGTAGATGCTCATCACCATGGATAGATCTTGCGTGTGCGTAGGATTTTTTGTTTCTCATGCAACTTTCCCTAACATCAAGATCCCAGCCCCCAAGCCGGTCACAAGGTAGTCGAAGAAGAGCTCGGCTTGATGAAGTGACAACACGACACTTTCGAAGGGCCGAGGAGAAACCCCGAGTCTGGTCGAGCAGACGGAATAGTTCGGTAGCGTTACGGCGAAGCCCCCACGTCTGTTGACCATGTCGATGACACAATTTGGTTGATGGATGCGGGACGACAATGTAGGCACTCCAAGGTGACCGCATGACATAGCCGAAGTCGATTACCTATGCACACAATATAGTGCAAGCCAAGAGTAATAACAAAGAAAAGTAATAATATATTTAAAAAATTCTTCTACTTAGTTAATTTAAGTGAAGCAAATAATTAAAGGAATATGTCCTGGGTGCCGATGTGCATGAGCAAAGAGTTCGGCTTGACGAAGTAGCGATGTTCCACGGTCTATGTGGCGAGGCAAAGTCCCTGGAGCAGGTTGATGAATAGATGGCAAATCCCCTGGTCTAGCCGAGGTGACGGAGTAGGTCGGTTGGTGATGTTGAAGTCTCATGCCAGCCGAAGTGTCAAAGCAGGTCGGCCGGTGGCGCCAAAATCTCATATCAGCCGAGGCGTCAAAGCTGGTCGGCTAATGACGCCGAAGTCCTCGGAGCAGGTTGATGAGGAGATGATGAAGCCCCCGGTCTAACCGAGGTGATGGAGCAGATCAATAAGGTGATGCTAGAGCCTCATGCCAGCCGACATGTCAAAGCAGGTCGTCGTGGTGGACGTAGGTCGGCATTTGTGACGCGGTCAATGTTGGCTTCATGAAGCCACGAAGCGCCCGACCTGTACAACCCGCGGGGTGACAAGGTTCTGCCGATGATAGTTCGGCCCTTGCGATGCCAAACTCTTGGTCGGCTCTCCACGATGATGAGAAAATTTCCTTTAGAAAGGATGTTCGACAACCCGTTAATGAAAAAGATATACTCGGGTCGGATTCATTTTCGCGCAGAAAATAGATCCAAAATTTGTTATACTCATCAAATGTTTCCCGGAGTTTGGACGGTTGGATCGAGCTGAAATTTTGAGGGGTGATCGGCATAGGAATTCCGCAACCTATAAATGGTGAGATTTTCCAACGAATTTCCGAGCTAGATACTGGACACCTCGTCCTAAGCTCATCCATATTTCCGTCCAGATTTGACGTGGCTCCGGTATATTAGAGATTGTCGTAGATTCCTCCATCTGAACGTGACGAAATTTTGCAAGGTTTTTGTAGATACAATTCCGCACAATTCCACTGAAGCAATCACCAAAATGATGCTTGATGAATCGGGGACGACGAACACAAATTCGCTGTCTAGAAAAATTGCAATATGCAAACGAGCCATCGATCTTTCTAGCGATCCCACGGCGGAGCTCTCAATGAAAGCACCAATATCGGTGTCAAAACCTGCATATCTCGGGTAGGGGGTACCAATCTATGGGTCTTGGATCGAGGGGTAACAGGAAACGAGGGAGATGGTATTTACCCAGGTTCGGGCCCTCTTTATGGAGGTAAAACCCTACGTCCTGCTTTGTTTGTATTGATGATGGTGTATCGAGTACAGAGTTGATCTACCTCGAGATCGTATGTAGTGGTCTAAACCCTAAGAGCTATGCTCGTATGATGATATGATCTATGATGATCTGATTGTGCCTAATGACTAGCCTAGCCTCGGCTTATATAACACACTAGAGGCCTAGGATAATAAGAGTGCTAGTCGACTACGTCAGTGGAGAGGAGTTCTTGACTTGATCACCAAGTTTTGTGGAATCTTCCTCGTATGCATCATGGGTTGTTCGAACCGGCCCATTAATGAACCGCCCTGGGGGTCCTCGGCCCGACCCACCTGTCGGGAGACGACATGGTGAGTACCCCCTAGTTCAGGACACCGTCAAGCACTACCAAATATCAGAAGTCATATGTGTTTTGAATTTTGTTTTTATATTATCAATCAATTCACGCATCAATGTGCATCGAGTTAATTGTACGGATGGGGACTCGCACCTAGAACTCCAACTTAGCCTCGGGTTGTTGATATGTTAGTCTCAAGGAACGAGGGTGAGAAGCATTGTAGAACAACAAAGAAATTTGTGTTGAGCAACGAAATAATAGAATATTGTAGGAAAATGGTGGCTTGACCACTCTGATTTTAGGAAACTAGTTTCAAACATTTGGAAGACTTTTGTTCTTGGTAATAGTGCAATTGATATTTGGATGAACAAAACCAGGCTCCTTCTTAAGAAGATCAAAGGCTGGATTATTAATATAGAGGTAGGGATTAAGAAGAGAAAAAAGAACTTCTATTAGAATTTGACATTTTGGATGTGTTTTCTAAAAAGAATCAACTTGATGATGGGGATAAAACTAGGCTAACTGATATTAAAAAGGAACTTGCAGAGATATGGCAACATGAAGAAACTGCCTTGTGGCAGCGATCCTGAGATCGCAAAATTAAGGATGGGGATAAGAACAGTGCATATTTCTATGCATTAGCAAATCATAGACATAGGAAGAATCATCTGTCAGAGTTGGTTGGTGAGAATGGGCCAGTCCATACTACTAAAGAGATGCTGGAAGTAACCACCTCTTTTTACAAAAAAAAACTCTTTGGATTTGAGCATAAACATAGTATAAGCCTAGGGTCTTCCTTCTGTAGGGAAGAGGAAATGGTCACTAATGACGAAATTGATCTTCTTCAAAGAAACTTCTCTGAAGAAGAGATTAAGGAGGCCATATTTGGGTCTTATGCACATCGGGCGCATGGCCCGGATGGGCTTTCCTTCTTATTTTACCAGACTTTTTGGGAAGTTATTAAATCTGATTTTATAGTCCTAGTTAGGGACTTCTAAGCTGGTACTTTGGATTTGCATAAATTGAACTTTGCTCTAGTTGTTCTCATTCCTAAAGAAGTTGATGCTAACGACATGAAAAGATTCAGACCTATCAGCCTAGGTAATTGTGGGATTAAAATATTTTCTAAGGCTACGCCAAATAGAATTTTCCCTATTAGGCGTAGATTAATTTTTCGAATCAAACAACCTTTATTAAAGGGAGATTTATTATGGAGAGTGTAGCCATGGCCCATGAGGCCATTCATGAGGTTAAGAGGTCAGGTACGCAAGGTTTGGTCCTTAAACTTGACTATGAGAAAGCATATGACAGACTTAGTTGGGAATTTTTATTTGATATGCTCCATTCTATAGGGTTTGGTCCCAAATGAATATCATGGATAAAAAAATCATGGTTAAGAGCACTTTTAGTGTGAAAATTAACGACATTATAGCTCCCCACTTTGTGGTGGGGGAGGTCTTAAACAAGCGTATCCTTCTTCTCATATTCTATTTAATCTTGTATCTGACGTTTTTACTAAAATGATGCAAAAAGCTACAACTCGAGGATTGATTGCGAGGCTTCTGCCTCATGTGATCCCGAGGGGTGTGGTTAATCTGCAATATGCGGATGACACTATACTTTTCCTAGAGAACTCAGTGGAAAACGCCAAAAAAATTGTTATTATCATGTTTTGAAAAACTCTCGGGTACGAAGCTTAACTTCCACAAAGGTGACCTTATGACCATTAATATAGAAGAGGATATTGCTAGAGAATTTGCCGAGATCTTTTACTGTACGCTGGGTTCTTTCCCTATCTAATATCTAGGAGTGTCTTTGTACTATGACAAATTAAGAAGAGAATATTTACAACCTATAATTGACAGGACCATTAAAGGCCTATCGGGGTGGATGGGGAGATATCTCACATATAGGGGTAAGAGTATTTTGTTGTGTGCCTGCATTATTAGCATTGTTGCTTATCTTATGGCCATGATGAAATTTCCAAATGGGCTATGAATGCAATTATTTACAAATAGCCCATTTCTTCCGGGCTAACATGGGTGATCAACATAGATACCACATGATTAATTGGGGTCTGGTCTCTAGGGAAAAAGAATTCGGAGGCTTGGGTATTCCAAATCTCAAAAGAATTCAACATGGCTTTATTGGCCTCATGGGCTAAGCAGTACTATGATGGATATAATAAAGACCATAAGAAGACCATTTCATATAAGTATAGAGTTAACTCCCCCAACATTTTTTGGGCTAGAGGGGAATCGGGATCAACATTTTGGAAGAGTGTCACATGGGCTTTGGCCGCATCCAAAACATTTTACAAGTGGAAATTAGGTAATGGGGAGTTGATTAGCTTTTGGCATGACACTTGGGGGGTGTTTCCTCAAGGTCCAGTTATGGGATATGTTCAAAAATTGTAATCATCCAGATTGCACGGTGGCACAGGTTTGGGATGGGGTTAATTTGAAATTGACATTTAGGAGATGTGTTCATCAATCTGGGATAAATCTACGGAATCAATTAGTTGCTCGAGTTAATCGGTTTCCTATTCTAGATGAAATTGTTACTCTTGTTTGGACCCTAGACCCAGTGGTGCTTATTCGGTTAAAACTTTTTATGGCAAGATTAATTTCGGTGGTATAGTTTCTACTATTGGTGAAAAATTATGGAAAGTTGTTTGTCCACAGAAAATTCATGTTTTCCTTTGGTTGTGTGTATATAATAAAGTACTCACATGAGATAACCTGGCAAAATGTAGGCCATTGGAAGATGCAACTTATTTATTCTGTGGGGAGGATGATTATGTCCAGCATCTTCTTTTTGATTGTGTGGTTGCTCAACAATTGTGGGACTTTGCCTCTGATTTCTTTGGAACTAGTAGGATTGCTAGATTTGCAAATATTTTCACCTTGTGGCATAACCCCAAAAGAAATATGGTGTTCAATTTGGTTATTGATGCCTCCTTGTGAAGCATTTGGAAACTGAGAAACGAATTTTGCTTTCAGGGGCATACATGGACAAGTGTCAAATGCATTCTGGCCAAGTTGAGCGTTTATCTAAACCAGTGAAAAGTTCTCTACGCCGATGCACAAGCGGTGCTACTATAGCGTTGTATCCTCATGCTGGACAAGCGGCATGGGGAGGTCCTCGGGATTGCATGGAGATGAAGCTGGAGATGCCATGAAACCGCCGCTGAAGGGCATGCATCTGTGGGTGTTTCCTTAGCTTCTGCTCTTTGGGTCTGTAATTGATGCCAAGTTTAGTTTGAGAGAACTTCTGCTCTCAGTTTATCTTAAGTAGTTGTAAGCCATGAAGCTGGACCTCTTCCTTTAGCTGCATCCAGAGTTTGGAGCATTGGTCATCTGAACTGTTATTTGAACTGGTTGCTTCATTACATAAAATGAGACAGGGCGGAAACCCCTTTCATTTAAAAAAATAAAATAATAGAATACATATAAATACGTACTCGCTATTTCTTGAACTGCTAACAGAAATAATTGCGGGAAGGGTTACAAAATTGTACTCCCCCTATTAAAATAGAAAACGTTTTTTGACAGTGAATTCAGTGCTGCACATCTTCAACTTGGAAATAAAAAAAATGTATCAACGAAATGGACGCTAATCTAATCCATATCCAAGTGAATGGAAGTGGCCACAAACATCGTGTCAGCTGTACAAGTGCGCCAATCTTCCCCGCAAAAAAGAAAAAAAAATGCACCTATCTCGGCCGACCCGGGCTGCCAGAACCCCAAACCCCGAGCCGAGCGCGCGCTCATCTATAAATTGCGCTCAGACATCACAGCGAGGCATCATACGCCCACACTCACTACTTGGCTCGTACTGTCGTACACTACAGCACCGAAAAAACTGCCAAGGCGCTCCGTCGTCCATGGACGTGCCGACCGCCGCTGAAGCCGCCGCCGTGCCGCAGCGCACGGCGTGGGAGTGGGAGGGGCGGGTGGTGTCCCCGGTGCCGGCGGCGACGGCGGACGAGGCGTGGGCGCTGCTGTCGGACTTCCTGGCGTTCCACAAGTGGCACCCGCGCGTGGCGGTGTGCCGCCTGGCGTCCTCCGGCGCGGCGGCGGCGCCCGGGTGCGTGCGCTACTGCGAGGGCACCCCGCCGGACGACGGGGCGCCCGCCGACTGGGCGCACGAGACACTCCTCGAGCACAACCAGGCCCGCCGCTTCTTCCGCTACGAGATGAACGACAACAACATGGGCTTCGGCACCTTCTTCGCCGCCTTCCGCGTCGTCCCCGCCGCGGCCGGCGGGTGCGAGCTGCGGTGGGAGTTCGAGTGCGAGCCCGTGCGGGGCACGCCCAAGGAGGCGCTGGAGGCGCGGCTGCAGGCCGGGCTCGACGGCATGGCCGCACGCGTGCACGAGCACCTCATGTCCGCGCGCGCTGCCGTCGCCGTCGCTGCCGCAGCGGCGCCGGGCCCCGCCGTGACTGCAGGGCTGGAGGCCGCCGATGAGCTCAAGCTGGACAACTCCATCGCGGCCTGAGCTCTGACATCTGAGCACTCGACGCACACCCCAGGCCCGGTTCCACCTCTGTGTGCACGTACCGACGACGTACGTTTGGTTGTGATCTCGTCTCGTTCTTTTCTCGCGGTACTACGTTGTCGGGTGATATTTTATCTTTGTTCTGTTCTGGGCCTTTGTTGGTTTGCCGTTATGTATGTGCGCGTACGTACCGTTTACCACAGTACGGTAGTGCCCCCTATACAGCTGTACCGGGAATAAATGTATGATATTACTCGTAATATATGCAAAAGTGATCAGTGCATCTGCAGTATTTTACCATCTTACTGCATGTGCTTGGCGTTGGCACGTGAAGCATAGCTTTCGAGCAAATTCTAGTGACAAATTGGCTCACATTGTCCTGATTTTTTTTCTTCAAAATTGTTAAAAATCCAACATCAAGTTCTTAACACTAAAAATTTTACGACCTGATTTACCATGCGAAAACCGATAAAAATTTTATGCTTGTGTATTAGGATTTGACATACTGTACAGTCAAAATTGTTATGTATTCCTTCCGTTCCACAATTCTTGTCGTGATTTACACTAAAATCAAGACAAGAATTATGAGATGGTGTTTAATCAACGACAAAACTTATTGGATGAAGAGAGTAACGTAAAAGATCAACATAAAATTTCACATGTTGTAGCAATTAGTCATCAAGAGTTTGATCGGGATCCGACATAGTACCTGAAGGCGTCAGATCTTTTAACGTTGTAAATCTGACGTCAGACGTAGATTGAAGTCCAACTATTCTGAACTGTGTAGCCATGTTCGTTGAGTGGGAGACATGGTTCTTTTTCAACCTTGTACGTTTCATACCCAAAATATATAAAAATATATTCTACAAAGAAATCCCTAGAGTTTCGCCTAAAAGAAATCTTGGATAACTAAGCGGCGGTGCACATGGCCGCCGCCACACGGTCCCAAATCACGCCAAACTCGTCAGCCCCCGTTCATGGAGAGCGAGCTCGCAGAGGTCAGATCGACGAGATGCCCCGCTTATCTCATCCCTGTCATATCGCGCAATCAAGCTGCCGGCTCGGTGCGCAGGCGCCACAGGCACGCACACACACAGGCACACAGCTCACCGGTCGGTCGCTCGCTCGCTGGTGGCGCGGCCTGAGCCGGAACCGCGCATGTGCAGGCAAAGTTATTGCAGCTCTGAGGACATGGCCAGGCACGTAGGCCAGCCGTGGCGTATGTATGTTTCAGCCCCTCGTGTGACGTGATGCGCTGTTTCAGCTGATCAGCTCGCATACTCCAGGCCAGGGGAGCGGCTCCAACGTTTCATTTTCGCCAAAAATGAGGCCATGCCGCATTGCCACACCGGGTCCATACGAACTCAGGCCTGGCGTCTGTGGTACAGTTTTCGGGTTGAAAGTAAACAAATCCATCGGTCTCACAGACTGAGACTGCTCCTGCTAGACCTGAAAGTCTCGGCATCAACAACGCCTACCGCAACGTTGGAGCCATACAAACTTGAAATCTCGGCGAGGGCATATGTGCTAGCTCTTGGATTGAAATTAAAAAATTTACGGGACAGGAACAAATCCATCAGACTCAAATCTGTAACTGAACCTTCACGGTATGCGTTGTCGCCTCTAGGTCCTCAATCTTGGAACTGCAAGCATGAGGGAGATATCACTTGGACGGCAGTGAACAATGGCAGCGACGCAGGCTCTTAGAATCTGAGATGAAACATAATTCATGCTTAGTACTCCCTTCGTAAAGAAACATCAAATAATTTAGATCACGACAAATTTTAACATGGTCATTTTTTTTATATGTGAGGTAAGAACTTAAGAGTTAATTAGACCATTAATTAATAAGATCAACGACTCAGATCTACTATACACTCTTACCTTTTATGTGAAAAGAGGGGGTAAGAGGGAACATGTTGAAACTACTCTTCTAGGCAAATTTTAATGATATAAACGTTTTTTTATTTTTTCACGAAGGGAGTAGTAAACATAGAATGTGCCTTATTTGTACACTCGCACAAGACAATTGTAAAAATTAGAGGACCAACTAGCAAGCTCAACGCTCACGGCAGTTAGAAATCTTTAAAGGCAGTCAAGTTTTCTTTTTTAGAATCCCTCACACTTCAATTAACACAAAATGTTGTCAGGGATACAGATATTGTTTGGTTTATCAGCCAACCAAACATGTCTACCAAAAGGCAAGGAAAGTGGAGCTCTAGCTAAAGAATGCGCTTCTAAGTTTGATTCTCGGTTTTCATGTTGAAACTATAATAAACAACTTCTTAATTTCATCAATGATCACTTTAGACGAACCTGAGTTGTCTGCCCTGATATGGTTCACTGTACATAAGCAGTCCGTGGCAACCACAATTTTTCTGCAAGCAAGGTCTTCACGAGGGAAAGTGCCTTCCTCGCCGCCATGGCTTCTAGAACTTCACGAAGGGTGTGTTTGGTAATATGTGTGGATCTAGTCTAATTGTTTTTCTCTCATACATGTTGAGTCCATGCGATTGTTGTTTGTATGGTAGTGATGTATGCGCCGAGACATGTTGAGTTGAGAATTAGTTTGACAGCCTGCATGTGTTTCGACATGCTGAAAAATTTTGAATTCCGGATTTTTTGAATGGTGAACATAATTGAAAAAATGTGAACAGAAATTTAAACATATTTTGAAATTCTGAACTGTTATTGAAAATTTAAACATATTTTGAAATTCTAAACATTTTTCTGAAAATTTAAATAAAATCGGAAATCCTGAACTTTTTTGAATATTTTATAAAAACGTAAATAAAAATTAAATACTGAAAATTTCTTTGAAAATTTAAACAAAATCTGAAATTCTAAACAATTTTTTTACTTCTGAACATTTTTAAAATCTAAATAAATTTTAAAATTCTGAACATTTTTTAAAAATCTATACAAAATTAAAAAAAATTGAAATTCTAAACAATTTCAAAAAAATCAAAAAAATTGAAATTCTAAACTTTTTTGAAAACTTACAATTTCTGAATATTTTAAATATTTAAACAAAAATTAAAATTATGAACATTTGTAAAAATTTAAACATATCTCGACGTGGTCTGGTGGGTGGGGACCTCGATTGCACCGTTACTTAAGGTAGCTAGGAATCAGTATTCGATATCGTACTCGATACCGATATGCGTCTGAAACGCCCCCAATACGTATCCACGGAGTATCGGTGAATAAATGATTAAAACAATTCAGATACTTGAAGGGTACTTTCTTGATTCGTTTTGGATACGGCCCAGCCCATCTAAGAGCCTACTCAGCCCAGTTAAGAGGCAGACAACAACCCTAGGAGCACAATGCCCCCATCCTTCTCCTCTGAGTTTTCTTTCCTCCCTCCCGAGCTCACATAGGCGGCGGTTGGTGGCTGCATCCCTAGCAAGTGCTCACCCAGGGCCGGCGGCAGCATCGGCTAGCCGGCGACGAGCTCCTCCTCTTCTCACCAACGCCACCTCTCACACGGTAGCCATGCATGTACACTTCTCTTCCCCTTTTCTTTCTCCTCTGATATGTGAAGATCTCATTTTCTTATCTCCTCCAGATGGCTCCTCCTGCTGATCTTCTTATTGTACCTACAAATCTAAGGGCACCTTCATCAAGTGCAAGCACTAAAAAGAGGAGAGGAGATGGACCAACTACTGCATTGGAGAAAGCTTGCGTGAATGATTTTTTTTAAATAGTACAACGTATCCGTATTGGTACTTTTTCAAAATGATGAATTTACATGTCTGTATTGTCTCGATACTGATACCCGTATCCGTATCGGTGCAATCGAGGTGGGGATGAGGGTCACAGCTAGCACGGCTGCCTCCATGCACCCTTTCTAGGGTGCATGAGATGGACATGGTTGAGTGCCTTTTTTGCATCTGCCTAGGTGAGTCCATACACCCTACCAAACAAGCAAAAATAGATTGGAATAGAAACTTTTATCCTCATGCACCCTCCATGCACCCTATCAAACACACCCACGATGCAAGGTCAGCTACAATAATTGCCGACGCACCCATGGAATTACCTGATTCGTCTTGGCAAATAACAGCAAAGGCCCCCCAATCTCCATGCCTCCCGACAGCACCGTCGACATAACATTTAATTGATCCTACAGTAGGGGCTCTCCACCTTGCTTGCCGGCATGCCTGTTGCATCGGAGTCCGGAGTGAGCTAGCTCGGCTGCAGAAATATCATTCGGAAACCCCTGTATGAAAGAAAAGGTTGTAAGAGGGGACTGGTACTACTCTTCATGGACAACTTTTCTCCTTGCCCACCAGATCGAGCAAAGTGTCATGAGCAGCTTAACAAAGTCCTGACTACTGGTTGATTCTTACATCTCCACCAAACAGAGCCTGGCATCATCATGAGTACACATGCTATCAGATGATCTGGCAGTTCGTCGTCCACTAGGGCCCAACCGCACTTAGCCATGGTGCAGTTTAGAGAAAAAGCTCGGCCATGCCTGAGAAGGGCTCGGACCTAACCCGGCTTTGAATTAACAAAGCCATCAACCGGCCAGGATACAACGAACAACTACAAACAAACATAACTAAAAAAAGAAGAAGAAATGGGAATGCAACCCTAGACGACGAATACAAGGTGAGGAAGCTAAGCAAACGACGCTAACATCCCTAACACGAAGCACATTAGTGTTGCAAGGGAGGAGTCGTCACCGAAGACACTGCCTGAAGGAGAGCACCGCAGCCACATGACCAAGCCAGAGCTCGCCAGGAATGTTCAGCTCCCTATGGTGCGGTTTAGTAAAGCATGTCTCCAAGTATCTTGAGCAGCCCCGCGGACCGGGCATAACTCAGTATCTATCATGTTCCTATGACAGCGAACAGATTCAGCGGAATGGATTTCCTTGCAAGCCCCTAGCGAAATTTTTCAGCTTACCTGGGATGTTCAGCTTCCATAGGCTCGACCATTTTTTTTTTGAACAAGAGCTCGACCATGGCTTCTTGTTTCCGTGCAGGTATACGGATGGGCTTCGTCTGATTGCACTATCTCTACTCAACGCTTGGTAGTAGTTCACTTTGCAAAAAAATGTCACTATGAAGAATATGTCTTCAAGACATTTCATTATATTTCTTAGTGATAGCAGTTATTATGCAATTTCTTTGTACGATCAGATGCATTGCCCAAGTACTGGTTGTTGAGTTTGAATAAAATTATAGGTGATCCTTAAAAAAAGAAAATGTACACCCGCTTGAGCCTCACTCATGTGCGGGGAAACGTGAGTGAGCTCGCTACTAAGGAAAAATGTTGACAACCTGCGCCACCCAAAACTGGCTCAAAATAAATATTTTAACAGACCAAGAAAAAATTATTATTACAACGAAAAAATGTTCATAAGCTTTAACAATTTTGTAGATTTACAAAATATTTCAAATTATA
Organism: Hordeum marinum; assembly: GCA_022496015.1. Lineage (NCBI taxonomy): Eukaryota > Viridiplantae > Streptophyta > Magnoliopsida > Poales > Poaceae > Hordeum > Hordeum marinum. Next base: position 100,400,680 of record CM039674.1, on the reverse strand, counting down.
TATAAATATTCATGAACTTTTTAAAATGTCCATATATTTTTTCTTGAACTTCTAAAAATGTTCATAAATTACAAGAAATATTCATTTAATTCCCAAGTAACTCATATTTGTTTTGGAAGAACTTAATACATGTACAAGAGTTCAAAAGCATAAATATTGGCAAATGCGTACGAACTTAAAATTTTGCATAAAATTTTAAATAAAAAATAATTACGAAAAGTGAACAGAAAAAATGTTTTTTAATAAAAATATAATTAGCGAAATGGAATAAACGCAAATCAAAATGTGTAGAAAGCTGCTTTCGTTCAAGCATTGATGCAAATCTACTCTCTTGCGCTGATGCTCCCGAGCTATGGTTGGCCCATAAACCTCACATGTGTGCGTTTTAGAGACCATTCTTCTCAACAGGTAAAGAATAAAACGAACCTATTTGCCGCCTGCTGCACGAAATAGGAAGAATATATAAGAGTACTTACAGCCCGTCCTCCCGCAAGTAGTTTGAGCGCAGTTAGATTAGGGTCCTTCTTTTTTTATCTTTGTTTTTTTATTCTTTAGTTGTTATTTTATTAATTTTTCGTTTTAAATTCTTTAGTTGTTATTTTATTAACTTTTCATTTCCTTTTACCCTCGGCTTACATTTCCTTAGTTACCAGTATTATTATCGTCTTTTTATTTTAGGTATAAAATTTAAATTTATTTTTTGTATTTTTATTTTATTTTGCTAATATATAGATAATTTTTAGAAGTACACAAACCTTGGTGGCAGTGGCGGCGGCTGTTGATCCGCCTTGTTGAGGCTGACGCGTGGGCTTGGGACCGGGGTCGCCCTAGGGGAGTGACGTGATAAGTGGGTTGTAAGACATGTGAAGATCTTTTATATATGCATATACATTAATTTTTCAGGATACATGGATTTTTGTTTTCATTTTACCTATTTATTAGTTTATTTTAATTTTCATAAATAGCACATATATATTTTTATGAGATAAATCAAAACTTAGTTTCAAACTTGCTTTCATCCGCTGATTTTTTTTCTGAAGTATATGAAAAAATCACATAGAGGAATATCTGTGTCAAATATGTGAATATTATTTTTTCATATACCGGAACATTTAACTAGATTTGTGTGATTTTGTTTTGCAACACGCAACCATTTTTCTAATTTAGACCGGTTTAAAATATTAATAAAAAATAAATATACTTTCTTTGAAGGGAACTAAATATAAATTATTGATATGTATAACATGAAAAGAAAGAAAGAACAAGCAACTGTTTCTTTCCTAATAGCGACGGGACACTCTTTCCGTGCACGAAGGGTGCATGAGCCCAAAAGTCTCTTCTCGACTCACTTTTGGGTGTTTGGTAGAGTGTATGAAGGGTGCATAAATTTATCTTAGCTTAGCACAAATACATTTGGAGCATGAATGAAGGGAGCATGCATGAAGAGGGATGCTGAGATGGACATGCATAAAAAAGTAACAACTATGTTGTGAGAATGCAACCAAACACACTAAGCATCGCCAACCCTATAACCATCCATTTGTCATTTGTCCGGATGAACAATCCAGAATCTGCACACTGTCCGAAAAAAACAGTAGTGAAACAGACCTTGCCAAACCATTTCTATTTGTCTGAACAATCTGGATTGCCCTAAGCCCAGCCTAAGAGCATCTCCAGGTGCACAAAAAAGCTAAAATTCTAGTGTTTTTATGCGTCGGAGGCAAAAACAGCGATTCCGCAGACGATGTAAAATAGAGCATGCATAAAAAACTCTAGCGCCCACGCTCCAAATTCTGGACGCGCTGGCTCCCGGGCTGTAAAAATCTGAGGCGTCGGATTATGCGCGCTGGCTGCTGCAGATGGGACCAGCCGTGTTTTTGTGCATTTGGAAAATCTATTCGTCGCTCCCACGCGCAAAAATGCTACTTCGGCGCTGTAAAATTATTTTAGCGCGCGTGTGTTGGAGATGCTCTAATTGTGGAGGCAGACATTGGATCGTCTAGACATATCCTCCATGTCGACCCACACTGGCCTGACTCATCTGAACCTCACAAAATCCATGGGTGTTGGTGTCGCGATGGAGCATCACCATGGGTCGTTGGTGTTGCGTTGAAGCTTCGTCGGGGACGCTCAGTGCTATGTTGGAGCTTTGCTGGGGCCGAGCAATGCTGTGATGGAGCATCCTCGGGACCACCATTGCCGCGATGAAGCTTCTTCAGGGGTAGTCCAGTGTTGCAATGGTTCTTCACGGGGGGTAGGGGCACCAATTCGGCGATGGAGCTTCGTTGGGCGAGTCGAGTGCTGCAATGGAGGTTCGTGAGGGATCATCGGTGTTGCGATGGAGCTTCGTCGGAGGGCTGTCTGTGATTAATCATCATAGAGTTGGACTAATGCAACAAGCATGATGTTGCACGTCGACGACGTAGGCGCAATGCAACTTGGGTAGTGTTGTGTCACGCGGATCTTGCGGCGGGTGGAGCTGTGATGCAATGCAATAGAATGTGTCGGGTGGATCACGTGGTGCCCTGTTATGTTGATCTCGCCGACGACAGACACTACGCTGCAATGGGACTGTTGCTGTAAGATGACTAGTTCTTCCGTTTCTAAATATAAGACATTGTAGAGATTCTATTATAGATTATATACAAATGTACATCAATATATCTTATAGTGTAGATCCATTCATTTTGCTTCGTATGTACTACTTTTGTCCCAAAATAAATATCATTGATTTAGTACAAGATTTGTACTAAGTTAGTATTAAATCGGAGACACTTATTTTGGGACGAAGGGAGTAGTTCATATTAAATCCATTCGACTATAAATGGGCTTAGGCCCATATAAGACAATAATCCTTGGTTAATCTCTATGGTTCATGTGGGTATACCGCAAGTGATGGCAAATGGTGGAAAGTTTAGTACCATACTGTTAGAGTAGTAAGAGTGAGACTCATTTATAAGGATTGCTCTATCACTTGCCATTGGGAGCTTGGAAAGAGGAGTTGTACATGCGCGCTCCTCCTCCGCCGCCGCCCACCTCGTCTCGCGACCCCTCGCCTCGTCACGACGCATGCGTGCGCGTCGCGGGTTGCGAGAGTGGGTCGAGCCGAGCCTTATTTTTGTCAGTCAGAAATGGTTAATCAATTGTGGATTAATTAACGAGTCACTAAATGAAAGTGTCACTGTTCAAGATGTTGGACCGTGGGCTGTTCGCGAACTCGGTCGTGGGCCTGGCCCAGACCCAGACCCATCTACCTGACGGCCTATATAAGGAGGCGCCGACTGTGGAGTGTAACCTATTCCGTTCACTTTCTTCCTCTCTGTACAACCTTAGTTGTCATCTATTGTTCTTCTCAGTGTGTTGCTTCCGGTGATCCCATCCTGACGACCGCGTGCACGGTTGGTCGGGAGAGCAAGTGCCTCCGGAACCCTGTCGTTCGAGATCCTCCCCAGGAGAACGACAATAAAGTTTTTGGGGAGCGTCTCGACGTGACTGCTCCCGATCCGTCCCCGTCTTCGTCCTCTTCTGCTTCCACTACTTCCCCTGCATCGACACCATGGTTGACGACGATGCCGTCGCCGCTGCCGCCAAGAAGAAGGCCATGAACGACGCCGAGGCTGCTGCTGCTGCTGCCGCGTTGGCTTGGCCAACTGGAGGGTATGATTTGTGCATCCCTCATTTACTCGTTCTGGTGCTAGCCATATATTCCATGTTCATAGATATTTCGGTTCTTTGTACTGCACGTGGTAGTATGCTTAGGTATCGGTATGAAGTGCATACCGTATTGCTATGCTTGTTGTTTACTCGTGGATTAGCCTAATTGGGAAAGTGCTAATATTTTCAACAATCCAAAAACCTTATTTTAGACACTTTTTGATTCATGGCTTCGCTGCTACACTGAAACCGGAAAAGTTTACCGGAACGTATTTTAAGCGTTGGCAGACGAGGACCACCTTGTGACTCATAGCTATGAACGTGTTCTAGGTCGATGTTGTGGATCCCATAGGAACGATTGCTCCTGAACAAAAGAAGGCGTTCAGGAAGGCCACCACTATCTTTGTGGGAGCCGTTCTTACTGTGATCGGAGACAAGTTGGTCAACGCATATCTCCATATGCGCATTGCCAAAAAACTTGTGGGATGCGCTCGAAGCAAAGTTCGGCGCAACCGGTGCTGGAAGCGAACTGTATGCTATGGAGCAATTCCATGATTACAGGATGGTTGATAACCGTCCTGTTCTGGACCAAGCTCATCACATACAGTGCCTCGCTAAGGAGCTGGAGCTCCAGAAGTGTGAGTTACCGGACAAGTTTGTTACGGGTTGCATTATTGCAAAACTCCCTCCTGGATGGAGAAACTTTGCTACTTCTCTCAATCACTTGAGACATGAATTCTCTATTGACGATGTCATCAGTCATCTAAGTGTTGAGCAGAAGTCGAGAGCAAAGGACTCACACGTGAAAGTGGCAGAGGGTTCTTCTAGCGCCAATGTGGTGCAAAATAATTTCCACAAGTTCAAGGGAACGAACTCTGTCCAGCAGAATACTACCTTCAAGAAGAAGGGTAAGATTAAATACAAAAATAGATATGGTTGCTTTAGTTATGGTTCAGAGGAACATTGGGCAAACAAGTGCCCAAACAAGTACAAGAAGTCAGAACAGGACTCCAAGTCTGTCAATGTGATTATGAGCAACAGTGATAGGGCAACTGGGTATGGTAATTTATTTACTGTACTTTCAGTTTGTCAATCCACTGATTGGTGGGTTGAAACCGGGGCCAACATTCATGTGTGTGCCGATATGTCATTGTTCTCTTCTTACCAGGTCGCACGAGATTTCTCCGTCCTGATGGGGAATGGCTCACTTGTTTCTGTTCATGGAGTTGGCATGGTAGATCTGAAGTTTACTTCGGGAAAGATCGTGCAACTAAAGAATGCGCAACATGTCCCCGCTATCAAGAAGAATCTCGTTAGTGGCTCCCTTCTATGTAAAGAAGGGTTTAAGTTAGTATTCGGTCCAATAAGGTAATCGTATCTCGGTATGGACTGTTTGTTGGAAAAGGATATGATTGTGGAGGCTTGTTCTGCCTTTCCCTAGCGGATTTCTGTAATAACATCTTGCACCAGATTCATTCTAATGTGAACTAATGTGAGGTTTGGCATTCGTCACATTAATTTCGGTTGTATGACGCGGCTAGCTATGGATTTAATCCCGAGTTTCACTTTAGCCAAAGGCTCTAAGTGCCATGTGTGTGTGCAAGTGAAGCAACCTCATAAGCCTCATAAGGCTGCGAGGGAGAGACACCTGGCACCGCTAGAGATCATACATTCAGATCTTCGCAAAATGAATGGTGTGTTTACTAAAGGTGGAAAGAAATATTCATGACGTTGATTGATGATTCCACTAGATTCTGCTGTGTGTATCTGCTAAATACCAAGGATGAGGCTCTACACTACTTTAAAGTCTATAAGGCATAAGTTGAGAACCAACTTGAAAATAAAATAAAAACGAGTTCGGTCTGATCGTGGTGGAGAGTACTTTTCTAGTGAGTTCAATTTATTCTGTGCGGAATATGGTATTATTCATGAGAGGACGCCTCCCTACTCACCCCAGTCAAATGGGTTTGCCGAACGGAAAAACCGTATTCTAACAGATTTTGTTAACGCCATGTTAGATACATCGGGTTTATCCAAGGCATGGGGGGGGATGTATTGACATCATGCCATGTCCTGAATAATGTTCCCACGAAGGATAATGAGACTACTCCATTTGAGAAATGGGAAAAGAAAAGAAATACACTCTCTTACTTGCGCACTTGGGGCTGTTTGGCGAAAGTTAACGTGTCGATAACCAAAAAGCAGAAGTTAGGACCAAAGACCGTGGACTGTGTTTTTCTGGGCCATGTGAAGCATAGCGGTGGCTATAGATTTGTAGTGGTGAAATCTGATGTACACAACGTGAAGGTCGGTACGATCATGGAGTCTAAAGATGCTACATTCTTTGAGGATATTTTTCCCATGAGAGATAAGCAAAGCACTTCTAGACTGGAATCTAATGAGACTCCTGAACCTGCCATTCCGATGGAATATTATGAACAAAAATGTGATGAAAGTTTCACAGAGGATGACGAGGAAGCTCCTGTTAGGAGCAAGACACAAAGGACTGCAAAGTGTTTTGGTGATGATTTCCTCATGTACCTCGTGGATGATGACACTCCCAGTTCCATTTCAGAAGCCTATGCATCAGCGAACACTAACTACTGGAAGGATGCGATCCACAGCGATATGGATTCTATCTTGGCTAACGGGGCCTGGGAGATCACTAATCGTCCTTATGGTTGCCAACCATTGGGATCTAAGTGGGTGTTCAAGAAGAAGCTTAGGCCCGATGGTACTATTAAAAAGTAGAAGGCTAGGCTTGTGGCCAAGGGTTATACCCAAAAGGAAGAAGGAGATTTCTTCGATACTTACTCGCCTATGGCTAGACTAACAACCATACGAGTATTACTCTTGTTGGCTGCCTCACATGGTCTTGTCGTTCATCAGATGGGCGTTAAGACGACTTTCCTTAATGGAGAACTAGACGAGGAATTTTACATGCAACAACGAGATGGCTTTGTAGTAAATGGTCAGGAAAGAAAGGTGTGTAAGCTATTGAAATCTTTGTATGGCCTGAAACAAGCGCCTAAGCAATAGCATGAGAAGTTTAATACAACTTTGACATCTGTCGGTTTTGTTGTTAACGAAGTCGACAAATGTGTATACTATCGCCATGGTGGGGACGAAGGAGTAATACTTTGTCTATATGTCGATGACATACTGATATTTGGGACCGACCTCAAAGTAATTGAGGAGGTCAAGGCTTTTATATCTCATAACTTTGAGATGAAAGACCTAGGTGTGGCCGATGTTATTCTAAGCATCAAGCTGCTACGAGAAAATGAGGGTGGCACTACACTCTTGCAATCCCACTATGTTGAGAAGATTTTGAGCCGTTTTGGATATTCTAACTGCAAACCTTCTGCAACACCATATGATCCTAGCATGCGGATTTGAAAATTCGAAGGCACCGCTGTTGATAAATTGAGACACTCTCAAGTGAATGGTTCATTCATGTACCTAGCATGTGCTACTCGTCCTGACATCTCGTTTTGTTGTGTACAAGCTGAGCCTGTTTGTTTCCAACCCGGAAGATGTGCGTTGGCATATCATTGAGCGATTCATGCGTTATTTTTAAGGTACTGCGAACTATGGAATTCACTATTCTGGGTACCCGACAGTACTCGAAGGGTATAGTGATTAAAATTGGATATCTGATGCTCATGAGATTAAAGCCACAAGTGGATATATCTTCACACTTGGTGTTGTTGTTGTTTCCTGGAAGTCTTGCAAGCAGACGATCTTAACGAGATCGACTATGGAAGTAGAACTCACAACATTAGATACATCATGCGTCGAAGTAAAATTGTTTCGAGATCTTTTGATGGATTTGCCAGTGGTTGATAAGCCAGTCCCGGCTACCTTATGAACTGTGACAATCAAACAGTGATTGCCAAGGCTAAGAGTTCAAAGGACAACATGCAATACACAAAGCATATAAGAAGAAGATTGAAATATGTCACGCATTCAAGAAACTCCGGAGTAATAGCGTTCAATTATATCCAGACAACTAAGAATCTGGCAGATCCCTTTACAAAAGGTCTTTCATGAACCGTGATAGAAAATGCATCGAGGGAGATGGGCATGTGTCACGCCCAAGATGCGCGCCTATCCATATTAAGGCACGGGGGCCCCGACAGGGATAGAGGCGCATCTTGTCGTTCGCACGTACAACATAATTACATCATACATTTATGAAGAGAGGAGTATATGAGTTGGATTACACTCACCACATGCTAAATTAGAATTCCACACAAAGAGTTCAAACATCAATCCAAGACAGGGTCCGGCTATGGACAAAAACAACGATAAAATGAAGATGCAATGGCACTGGCTTGCTAGCCCCAAAGATCACGACCACGGTCCTCTAATCGTCTGGATAAGTCACGTACATACTGCCACGCTCCTCGTCATACTCCCACTGGAGCTGCGTCACATCATCTGGCACGATCTCATCTGTACCTGCACCTGGATTGGTGTAGCAATCTGTGAGCCACGGGGACTCAGCAATCTCGTGCCTGGGTACCAAGACTATTCAGTCTCATAGGTTGGGAAGGCTATGTGTTTAGTTTGCAGCAACACTAAGCATTTATGGTGGCTAATCTTACGAAACATGAAAGTAAATATGTGGCCTACGATGAATGATCGAAACTAGAATGACCTCTATGATATCCTGAACACCTACTTACGTCAATCATAACCCCACCGTGTTCTCTCTCGAATCATGTTCACGAGTAGAGATGATGACGATTACTCACACAGTTGGTGCTTTTTAATTAGAGTTTACTTCAAGTTAACTATAACCGGGTGTTAAACAAATATCCAAGTTGCCACATAACAGTGGGCACGACTTTCTGAAAGTTTTAACCCTGCAGGGGGTGCTCCAACTAGTCCATCATAAATTAACCACACTCCGCGGGAATAGCCTCGATCACGGATCTCGTGATCATCCTAGGCAACTCCAAAGGAATTCCAACACCTCGAGATAGCCCAAAGAAAGTCAGAGTCCCACACGCAAGCCACTCAATAAAGGTAAAACAAGTCCAGCAAGACCGCCCGACGTGTCGACGAACCCGATAAGAGCCACGTATCTCGTTCTCAGGACATGACCAGATTGTCCAAACTTCCGGTAGGCCAAACATATAGTTGCCCCTGGTGGCCACCGGCGGTTGACATTTTGGACCAACACTCATGAGGAGCACTGGCCCGGGTTGTTGATTAATCCACGGGGTTGCAAAGCCCTATGCAAATTTTATTAAGTTGTATAGAAAATGTAGTACCAAAGTTGGGTCTTGCCAGACAAGTTTTAATCTCAACCGAATAATCAAGGGGGTTCCTATAACAACCCCGAGCATGTTAGGAGCGCAAAATATGGAAACATAACACCGGTAACAAGAAACTATGGCGGTAAGAGCGGAACAAAACACCTAGCAAAAGGCCAAGCCTTCCACCATACCAAGATATATATGTGCATTAAATTAAATAGCAGATAATATTGTGATATGCCAAATCCATGCTATCACATGGATACAACCTGCACCTGCAACTAAGAACGCTATAAGAGGGGCTGGGCAGCGGTAACTTAGCCAAACAAAGGTTTGATAGGATGTGGAGGGGTTAGAGGCTATCATGGCAATGTAGGAGGCTTGACATTCAAGTGGTAGGTAACGCATAAGTAACGATAAGAACGAGACATCTAGCAAAGCAAAAAATAGTGTCGTGATCCGGGTACGATCATCTTGCCTGTTGGTTCTTCAGAGGGACAAGGAGCGGGATCCTCATAGTGGTACTCTCCTGGATCTTCATACTTAGGTTCAACATTCGCATCTACCTAAAAGAAATAGCAATAATAAACGAGCAACCAAGGTGCAATGCACAATCAAGAATAATGCATGGTTTATGTGAAGAATTTAGCATGGCAATCCTAACTAGTCATGTTTCACATGGAATGGATTAGTTATTTAAGAATCTGGACATAACCTTATGTTAAGTTATTTAGACATGCATGATCATGGAAAATATGGATGCATCATGCAAAAATGATACAAATGCATATGTAGAACGTAGGAAACGGAGTTACGATTCTCACGCTACGCTCACGACAAGATACGAAGGCAAAACACAAGACAAACAAGGCCATGAGCTATTCCTTGGCATTCCAAGGTAGCCATTGGTTAGGCAATGAAAAACCAATCACAATAGAGCCAAAGATCAAGCAATTCCACAGAGTATAGCTCCCACAAGTCCCAAAACACTAAATCAAACAATCTGCCACAAAACAACAACATAGCAACTTTCACAGCCAACAACTAGAGCTACAGGAAGTCTCCAAACACAAGCACGGCATTGACAGAAACTACATAGCATGCTTATCAAAGCATCCAACTACACAATCTGGAATGGAGGCACACATCAAATAAGCATGAAGCTCACAAGTTGGCATGATGAAACATATTTTAGGGACTTAGAGAAAATAACACTATTCTAGAATCTGAGTTAAGCTGATAGCAAGTTGATTGCAGAAACTAATGGTGATAGAGACCACCTCATGGCAAGAAAATTGACAGGATGTTATAGGACAACATCTACTTCAAAACACTAGCACTGAGCTTGAGCTAATTCCCAACATATCACTTGATAGCATCCACTCTTCATGGCATAAAAATATTAACAGATTCTCACACTTAGAAATATTTGGCATGTTTGAAAACAACAACATTTTAGTAGCTACTTTAGAGCATGGTTCCCACTTATACGCAAGTTTATCATGACAAAAATAAATACCATGGCATTCTACTCATCAAAGACTACCATATTCAATATCATAGCATGCATGGATTAAATATAACAAAAATGACAAAATGGCACTTTGAGACAAAATGACATTTTGACAAACTTTCTCAAATGCCCAAACAAATTATACCAATGGATTCCTTGGGTGATTCTACCCCAAAATCATGTATCATACTAATATGTTCACATGGAGCATCATGACAAAATACTAGATAGAAAAACATCACCCATTCCTATAAGTGGAAACTAACCTAAAATGCTCATAGACATAAATGCTCATATCCAGTTTTAGAAACATACCAGAAATAGAAATATCTATTTAACACAAACAATACACACCAAAATAAAGAAAACAAAAACCACTAATAGGTGGGGCCCACCTGGCATACACACCAGGGCCCCCTAGTGCATGATAAGTGGGGCCTGGGCCCACTTGTCACACACCACACACACACTACACACACACACAACACATCACACACACTGCACTCTGGATCTGGCACCACACTAGATCCACACACACCCACGGCACACACAAGCACACATACACCTCTACACAGCCACACTGGATCCGGCACACAGCCGCACCAGATCCACAGCCACACACAACGCACCGCACACGGGATCCGGCCAACACACCGGATCTGAACACACAACACCACACCTGCCCACTCACAAAAAAGGAAAAAGGGAGGCACTTGCGCCCGTGGGGGATCAAACCCGCGTCTCCCTGCTGGGAGGGCGCGGCGCTGGCCACTGGGCTACGGAGGGGAAGTCTGCTAGTAGAGGGGTGTCTATTCTTTTGAATAGGCCCTTGCTACTGCTGCTCTCTTGTCGGTGACCAGGAACAGAGGAGGACGCCGGCGAGAGAGGAGGCGATGGAGGCTGCCAGGGACTACCAGCGGGTGCTACGGGGCCTCTGAGGGTTCCATCCCCGCGCCATGGGGACATACAGAGCGGGAGGTGAGGGGCTCGAGCACGAGCTCCTTGCTGGCAGATGCAGCGCGGCGGGAGAGCAACTGCGCGGCGCGGGCGAGCCTAAGAGTGCGGGATTGCACAACGGGAAAAGGGGCAAACCATGCAGGCAACGGGTAGCGGTGGAAGGCTTCCACTAGCGACAACACACACACGCACACAACGCTACTGCAACAACAGGACCGGGCTTAATAGAGCACAGGGAGCGTGACGACGGCAGAACAACGGCGACGGCTACAGCAGCCTAGGGACGAAGGAGAGGGAAAGGATCGATCGCGAGGGAATACTTCTCCTACCTAGACACGACGACGGGGCCGTGGGCGCAGCAGAACGACGACGACGCGAAGGGGAACTCCGGCGAACTTCTGGCCGGAACGCAGAGGAGGGAGACGGTGACGGCCGGCGCCTTGGAGAGCTCATGGTCGACGAGGAACAAGAGGGGAACTCCAGCTTCGCCTCAGCTCACAGAGGGACTACCGATGGGGCTGCCGGAGACTAGCCCGAGCTCGAGGTCGTGCTCGCTCGGTTCATGGCGGATGGCGACGGCTATGGCGAGGCTGTGCTTACCTGGCGGCGGCGCGACGAGGAGGAGGGGGGAATGGGCAGAGCTAACCCTAGGGATGCGCGACGACAGGGTTTAAAAGGGTCTAGGAGGCTGACGGTGACTCGACGTCCGCACCAAACGACGGCTCTCTCTGTCTCGGTTCTCTCTCTGAACCTGACAGAAAAGGCGACGGAGCAGGTGGTCGTCCACTAGGCGGGCCGAGGCTGCTCGGGAGCCAGCTGGGCTGCGCGGGAGGAGGAAAGGCCCACTCGACAGCTACCACTCACATGAAAAAACAAAAGAGGGTTTGCTTTAAAAAACCAGATAACTAAGAAAAACCCATAGAAATAAATAAAAGGATTTTTGGAAAACCAACAATACTTTGACACTAGAATAAATGCAACATATTTAAATAATTACAAAGAGGTTTTTCCCTAACAAGTAATTTAAATACTTTTAAAATTAAAACAGCCCCTGTTATTTTTAGACCCCAAAATCACAAAGCTCAAAACACCAAAATAACATCACACATAGGCTCAAAAAAATATTTGCTACATCATGAACATTTTTAACAGAATTATAAACAAGTTGTTTTTAACACATGGAATACAATAAGATTCAAAAAGGGATTTGATGATGTTTTGGAAAGAAGGAGAGAGGGTGGTAAACCACACTAGTATACATCCACACACCACAAAAGATCCACCAACAACATCACCACAATAGTCACAAGGGAGCACCACACAAAATCTTATGCATGACATGATGAGATGACATGATGCATGATGATGAGATGGAATGGCAAGAAGCAAACTCATATCATAAAACACATGGCAACAAGGGTCCACATAGGATTACATGCCATAAAAGGCAGGGGCAGCACTTGGGCTATCACAACTCTCCCACACTACAAGAGGATCTCGACCCGAGATCTAGGAACGAAAGAACTCTGGAAATTCGAAACGGAGAAGATCCTCACGTTCCCAAGTAGCTTCTTTGTCAAAATGATGAGACCACTTCACCTTGAGAAACTTGATTGACTTGTTGCGAGTCTTACGCTCAGTTTCTTCGAGAATAGCCACTGGATGCTCACGATAAGAGAGGTCTTTTTGGAGATCAATGTCTTGGAGGTCAATGGTACGCTCGGGAGTCTTGAACCACCTCCGGAGCTGAGAGACATGGAAGACATCATGCACATTTGCGAAGTTTGGAGGAAGCTCTAGCTGATATGCAAGTTCACCTCTCTTGCCAACAACTCTGAAAGGACCAACAAAGCGAGGAGCTAGCTTCCCTTTAATTCCAAACCGCCGAGTGCCCTTCATGGGAGAAACACTGAGATAGACTAGATTATCAACTTGAAAGGAAACATCCTGATGTTTGTTATCGTAATAACTCTTCTGTCGGGATTGAGCTGCTTTGAGGTTCTCACGAATGACACGTCACATCTCTTCTGCTTTGGTGATCATGTCATTGCCCAAAATTTGACGCTCACCGGTTTCAGACCAGTTAAGCAGGGTACGACACTTCCTGCCGTAGAGAATCTCGAAAGGGGCCTTGCCCGAGCTAGCCTAAAAGCTATTGTTGTATGAGAATTCAGCAGATGGAAGGCAGTCTTCCCATTTCATGCCGAACGAAATCACATAGGCTCTGAGCATATCTTCAAGGATCTAATTGACTCTCTCAACTTGACCACTTGTCTGCGGATGGAATGCAGTGCTGAAACGGATCTTGGTACCCATAGCAGTCTGGAAGGAATCCCAAAACTTGGAAGTAAAGAGGCTTCCACGGTCAGATGAGCTGAGCTGAGGAATACCATGCAAAGAAACTATCCTTGACGTATACAACTCTGCTAGCTGAGCTGCCGAGATAGATTCTTTGACTGGAAGGAAGTGAGCAACTTTGGTCAGCTTGTCGATAACCACAAAGATGGCATCGTTGCCTCTCTTGGACTTGGGAAACCCAGTGACGAAATCCATCACCACATGATCGAATTTCCACTCTGGAATAGGCAAAGGCTGAAGAAGACCTGCTGGACGTTGATGTTCTGCCTTCACTCTGCGACAAACATCACACTCGTTCACGAATTGAGCAATTTCATGCTTCATGCGAGTCCACCAGAAGGTTTGCTTGAGATCCTGATACATCTTGGAATTGCCTGGATGAATGGATAGAAGAGAATTGTGTGCTTCATCCATGATAACCTTCCTGAGATCACCTTTTGGAACCACCAGATGGTCCTCAAAGAACAAAGTATCTTTGTCATCAACGTGAAAGCACTTATACTTCGGAATGCCCTTGGCCACACCTTTCTTCACTTTCTTCACCATAGAGTCAAGAAGTTGAGCTTGGTGAACCTGATCTTCTAGAGTTGGAGAGACTTGAAGATTGGCAAGAAATCCTTGCGAAATCATTTGAAGGTTGAGCTTGCGGAAGGCTTCACAAAGCTCGGGTTGAAGAGGCTTCAGGATGAGACTGTTGCAGTATGCCTTTCGGCTGAGCGCGTTTGCAATGACATTGCTTTTCCAGGAGTATACTCAATGCTTGGATTGAAGTCCTCAAGCATTTCCACCCAACGAGACTGCCGAGATTAAGATTGGGTTGAGTGAAAATGTACTTCAAGCTCTTGTGATCAGTGTACACCTCAACTGGTCTACCCAACAACAAATGCCTCCAAGTCATTAGAGCATGCATAACTGCCGCCAGCTCGAGATCATGAGTGGGGTAGTTCTTCTCGGCAGGCTTCAACTGACGCGAGGTATAAGCAACTATCTTCTTATCTTGCATGAGAACACCACCAAGACCTTGGAGAGAAGCATCACATAATACTTGGAAAGGCTTTGACTGCTCGGAAGGAACAAGAACTGGAGCTAAAGCCAGTCTCTGCTTGAGCGTATTGAACGCCACATCACACTCAGGAGACCAAACATACTTGACATTCTTCTAGAGGAGATTAGAAAGAGGCTTAGAAATTTGAGACAAGTTCTCCATGAATCTTCTGCAATAAGTAGCAAGCCCGAGGAAGCTACGAAGCTGCTTCACATTTTGAGGAGGCTCCCACTTCAAGATTGCCTTAACTTTCTCATGGTGCACTTTAATGCCCTCGGCAGAGATCACATGCCCAAGGTACACCACTTCATTGAGCCAAAACTCACACTTGGAAAACTTGGCATAGAATCGATGTTCTCTTAGCTTGTCAAGCACAAGCCTGAGATGCTCTGCATGCTCTTCTTCTGTCTCCGAGAACACAAGGATATCATCCAAATAGACCAAGACGAACTCATTCTTGAAAGGAGAGAAAATGAAGTTCATCATTCTTGAGAAGGTTGGAGGAGCATTGGCAAGACCAAATGACATGACGGTGTACTCAAAAGAGCCAAACTCGTCCTGAAAGCGGTCTTTGGAATATCTTCTTTGCGAATGCGAATCTGATGATAACCCATGCGAAGATCAAGCTACGAGAAAACCTTGGCACCTTTCAGTTGTTCAAACTACTCATTGATGTTGGGAAGTGGGTACTTGTTTCTGATTGTCTTCTTGTTCAATGGACAGTAATCGACACAAAGCCAGTCCGTCCCATCCTTCTTCTTGACAAACAAAACACCACAACACCATGGAGAAGAACTTGGTCTGATCAGACCCAGACGTTCTTGTTCATCTAGCTGCTTCTTCAACTCTTTCAGCTCTTCGGGGCCAAGTTTATAAGGACGCTTGCAAACCGCTTCAGTTTCGGGCTTGAGGTCAATCACAAACTCGACTGGCCAGTGCGGAGGCATCCCTAGCAATTCTTCTGGAAAGACATATTCATACTCACAAACCACCAAAATTTGAGAAATAGCCGAGATTTCACCCTTCTCATTAAGAGCAAAGAGACGGATTGTGTCATCGCAAGCTGCGAAAATAATCACATCTTCTGAAGGATAAGTCAACTTGACTTCTTTTGCTTGATAATCAACATATGCCTTATTCATAGCCACGAAGTCCATGCCCAAAATGAGATCAATGTTGGAATTTCCGAGAACAATAGGAGAAGCCAGAAAAGAATAATTGCCCATCTTGATTGAAGCATCCCGAACGACAAAACGAGAATTCATTTGCAAGCCCGGAGACGCCACAGTTAATGATCTAGGCAATTCTTCACAACAAAACTCATGGTTTGAAACAAATGGCCTTGATATGAATGAATGCGATGCACCAGTATCAAACAAAACTTTTGCAGGAATAGAATTAACTGAGAGATTACCCATGATCACTTGAGAAGAATCCTCTACCTCTGCTATGTTCACATGGTTCACCCTTGCAAACTTGGGATTATGCTTCACCATAGCACTTCCTGGGGGCTTGACTGGAGGAGGAGGCGGAAGACGCCGCTGGTTGCACTTGTTTGAGTAGTGACCCTTCTGACCACACTTGTGACAAGTAACCTCAGATAGCGGATGAAAGTTGCCTGGAGGAGGAACAAAAGCTGACTTTGGCACCTGGGGTCTCTACTGATATCCTGGGTTGGGTGGGTGGGAAGAACCATGGCCACCGAACTGCTTCTGCTGCTGAGGAGGATGAAACGGAGGAGGATTAGGCACCCAATATTTCTGCTGCTTAGGAACCATCTGAGAGTTGGAAGAAGAATAATATGAATCCCTTGAACGCTTCCTTGAGTTCTCCAACTTGAGCTGAGTTGCCTCGACCTTCAAAGCCATGTTGTAGAACTGATCAAACTCACGAGGCTTTTGAAGGACTAGACCTGGCAAAAGTTCATCCTTGAGACCACCTCCGAACTGATAAATCATGGTCTTGTCATCTGGAACATCTTGCTTAGCATAGCGAGCTAGATTCTAAAACTCGACATTGTACTGATAGACAGACTTGCTCCCCTTCTTCAGGTGCCTGAACTTCTCATGCATCTCCTCGACAAAGCTTGTCGGAATGTAATGGGCCCTGAAGTCACGACAGAAATCGTCCCAAGTAACAATATCATCGCCCCTGGAATCCTTGTACTGCTGCCACCAATCAGCTGCCTGACCCTTGAGCTGGAACGACGCGAATCTGACAAAGTCCTCTGGTCTGACATTGCTGCACTCAAAATGCTTACTCATGTCACGGAGCCAATCATCAGCATCAAAAGGCTGCTCACAATAGGTGAAAGACTTGGGCTGGTTGGCAAGGAACTGATTGAGCGTCGCAAACTGAGGTTGATTCTGAAAATTCCCTTGAAAGCCTTGTTGACCCTGATCTCTTTCTTGCAACAACCTGAGCAACATCTGAGTGTTCGCATTGGTTGTGGTCATCATAGCTTGCCAAGCTTCTGGAGGAGGAGGCGGTGGCAGGGTGGTGGAACATCAGCCTGCTCCTCACCACGACCCAGATTCCCGCGAGTTGGTGGAGCCATCCTGAAGATGGACAAAACATCAGCACCTCATTGACAAAGATGAATTCAAAGCTGAATCAAATGCTTGAAAGGAATTGAATGAATAACACAAACAACCTTCCTACTAAAAAATTAGTAAGAATGCCTTCTTCGGTTTTGCGATAACATCAGATATTAGAAGCCACTTGCAATAACACAAAAGTATTGAGCTAATGTTGCTCGGAACAAATGTATATGCCCTCATACATATGAAGAAGATGATCCTAGAAAACTACAAGAGTTCCCACCTAAGAACTTCCGAAATCTTTCTGGTTATGCAATCCGGTGTGGGGGATACAAGGAGGAAATATCTCACACAACTAGCAAACCTACACCCCAACTGTATCCATCCTTCAACACATAACCAGAGGCTTTCGCAAATCCATCTAACTCGAATCCTCGGAAGCACAACGATACTAAACCATGGTGGTACCCCAGACGCCTCCCCAGTACTGGGTGACTCCGACCTTATCTCACCACGACAAGTATTGAAGTAATTCCAAACACTCTCCGTCCTGAGATACTAAGGAAGCTGAATGATAACGATGTGCCAAAATTCCCTGGAGCTCGACTCCCCAGAAGAAATCAAGTCAGACAGGAGGCACCAAGACAGAACTCCGTCACATCGGTATCGTATAGACTCCAAAATACCCGCGTGATCCTAAAAGAAATTGAGCGAGAAGAGGAGTAGAATCAAAATTCCTAAGTCGAATACCTCACTAGAGCATAGAAGAGGACTAAAAAGAAACCTACTATTCGATATAACTAGACTGAAAATAGTTTTTACTAGACTCAACTCAGCCAAATTCGATCAAGCAAAGGGCTCCTATGGTCGTATGGATCTGA
The DNA here is from genome assembly GCA_022496015.1 of Hordeum marinum. Classification (NCBI taxonomy): domain Eukaryota; kingdom Viridiplantae; phylum Streptophyta; class Magnoliopsida; order Poales; family Poaceae; genus Hordeum; species Hordeum marinum. Next base: position 100,382,465 of record CM039674.1, on the reverse strand, counting down.
ATACCAACTTGTCACAACCAAGATGCGCGCCTATCCATATTAAGGCACGGGGCCCCGACAGGGATAGAGGTGCATCTTGTCGTTCGCGAGGACAACATCATTACATCATACATTTATGAAGAGAGGAGTATATGAGTTGGCTTACACTTGCCACATGCTAAATTACAATTCCACACAAAGAGTTCAAACATCAATCCAAGACAGGGTCCGGCTACGGACGAAAACAATGATAAAATGAAGATGCAATGACACTAGCTTGCTAGCCCCGAAGATCACGACCACGATCCTCTATTCGTCTAGATAAGTCACGTACATCCTGCCACGCTCCTCCTCATACTCCCATTGGAGCTGCATCACATCATCTGGCACGATCTCATCTATACCTGCACCTGGATTGTTGTAGCAATCTGTGAGCCACGGGGACTCAGCAATCTCGTGCCCAGGTACCGAGACTATTCAAGCTCATAGGTTAGGAAGGGTATGTATTTAGTTTGCAGCATCACTAAGCATTTATGGTGGCTAATATTACGAAACATGAGAGTAAATATGTGGTCCACGATGAACGATCGAAACTAGAATGACCTCTATGAGATCCTGAACACCTACTTACGTCAATCATAACCCCACCGTGTTCTCTCTCGAATCATGTTCACGAGCAGAGACGATCACGGTTACTCACACAGTTGGTGCTTTTTAATTAGAGTTTACTTCAAGTTAACTATAACCAGGTGTTAAACAAATATCCAAGTTGCCACATAACTACGGGCACGACTTTCCAAAAGTTTTAACCCTGCAGGGGGTGCTCCAACTAGTCCATCATAAATTAACCACACTCCACGGGAATAGCCTCGACCATGGATCTCGTGATCATCCTAGGCAACTCCAAAGGAATTCCAACACCTCGAGATAGCCCAAAGAAAGTCAGAGTCCCACACGCAAGCCACTCGATAAAGGTAAAACAAGTCCATCAAGACCGCCCGACGTGTCGACGAATCCGATAAGAGTCGCTTATCTCGTTCTCGGGACATGACCAGATTGTCCAAACTTCCGGTAGGCCAAACATAGAGTTGCCCCTGGTGGCCACCGGCGGTTGACATTTTGGACCAACACTCATGAGGAGCACTGGCCCGGGTTGTTGATTAATCCATGGGGTTTCAAAGCCCTATGCAAATTTTATTAAGTTGTATAGCAAATGTAGTACCAAAGTTGGGTCTTGCCAGCAACATATCACTTGATGGCATCCACTCTTCATGGCATAAAAATATTAACAGATTCACAGACTTAGAAATATTTGGCATGTTTGAAAACAACAACATTTTAGTAGCTACATTAGAGCATGGTTCCCACTTATATGCAAGTTTATCAAGATAAAAATAAATACCATGGCATTCTACTCATCAAATACTACCATATTCATGTTGACACAAATATCATAGCATGCATGGATTAAATATAACAAAAATGACAAAATGGCACTTTGAGACAAAATGACATTTTGACAAACTTGCTCAAATGCCCAAACAAATTACACCAATGGATTCCTTGGGTGATTCTACCCCCAAATCATGTATCATACTAATATGTTCACATGGAGCATCATGACAAAATACTAGATAGAAAAACATCACCCATTCCTATAAGTGAAAACTAACCTAAAATGATCATAGACATAAATGCTGATATCCAGTTTTAGAAACATACCAGAAATAGAAATATCTATTTAACACAAACAATACAGGCCAAAATAAAGAAAACAAAAACCACTAATAGGTGGGGCTCACTTGGCATACACACCAGGGCCCCCTAGTGCATGACAAGTGGGGCCTGGGCCCACTTGTCACACACACTACACACACACAACACAACACACACGCTGCACTCTGGATCTGGAACCACACCAGATCCACACACACACGGCACACACAAGCAGACACACACCTCTGCACAGCCACACTAGATCCGGCACACAGCCACACCAGATCCACAGCCACACACAACGCACTGCACATGGGATCCGGCCACCACACCAGATCCGAACACACAACACCACACCTGCCACTCACAAAAAAAAGAAAAGGGGGGGACTTGCGCCCGTGGGGGTCGAACCCGCGTCTCCCTGCTGGGAGGGCGCGGCGCTGGCCACTAGGCTACGAAGGGGAAGTCTGCTAGTAGAGGGCTGTCTGTTCTTTTGAACAAGCCCCTACTGCTGCTGCTTTCCTGTCGGCGACCAGGAACATAGGAGGATGCCGGCGAGAGAGGAGGTGATGGAGGCTGCCAGGGACTACCGGCGGGTGCTACGGGGCCTCTGAGGGTTCCATCCCCGCACCATGGGGACATACAGAGTGGGAGGTGAGGGGCTCGAGCACGAGCTCCTTGCTGGTAGATGCAGCGCGGTGAGAGAGCAACTGCGCGGCGCGGGCGAGCCTAAGAGCGCGGGACTGCGCAACGGGAAAAGTGGCAAACCACACAGGCAACGGGCAGCGGCGGAAGGCTTCCACCAGCGACAACACACATGCACACAATGCTACTGCAACAACAGGACCGGGCTTAACAGAGCACAGGGAGCGCGACGACGGCAGAACAATGGCAACGGCTACAACGGCCTAGCGATGAAGGAGAGGGCAGGGATCGATCTCGGGGGAATACCTCTCCTACCTAGACACGACGGCGGGGCCATGGGCGCAGCAAAACTATGACGGCGCGAAGGGGAACTCCGGTGAACTTCTAGCCAGAACGCAGAGGAGGGAGACGGCGACGGTCGGGGCCTTGGAGAGCTCCTGGTTGACGAGGAAGAAGAGGCAAACTCCGGCTTCGCCTCAGCTCGCACAGGGACTACCGGAGACTTGCCCGAGCTCAAGCTCATGCTCGCTCGGTTCATGGCGGACGGTGATGGCTATGGCGAGGCTGGGCTTACCTGGCGGTGGCGCGACGAGGAGGAGGGGGAATGGGCAGAGCTAACCCTAGGGATGCGCGACAATAGCGTTTAAAAGGGGCTGGGAGGCTGACGGCGACTCGACATTCGTGCCAAACGGCAGCGCTCTCTCTCTCGGTTCTCTCTCTTAACCTGATGGAAAAGGCGACGGAGCAGGTGGTCGTCCACTAGGCGGGTCGAGGCCGCTCGGGAGCCAGCTGGGCCGCGCGGGAGGAGGAGAGGCCCACTCGACAGCTACCACTCACAGGAATAAAACAAAAGAGGGTTTGCTTTTTAAAAAACAAGATAACTAAGAAAACTCCACAAAAATAAATAAAAGGATTTTTGTAAAACCAACAATACTTTGATACTAGCATAAATGCAACATATTTAAATAATTACAAAGAGGTTTTTCCATAACAAGTAATTTAAATACTTTTAAAATTAAAACAACCCCTCTTATTTTTAGACCCCAAAATCACAAAGCTCAAAACACCAAAAGAACATCACACATAGGCTCAAAATAATATTTGCTACATCATGACCATTTTTAACAGAATTATAAAAAAGTTGTTTTTAACACATGGAAAACAATAAGATTCAAAAAGGGATTTGATGATGTTTTGAAAAGAAGGAGAGAGGATGGTAAACCACACTAGCACACATCCACACACCACACAAGATCCACCAACAACATCACCACAATAGTCACAAGGGAGCACCACACAAAATCTTATGCATGACATGATGAGATGACATGATGCATGATGATGAGATGGAATGGCAAGAAGCAAGCCGATATCATAAAACACATGGCAACAAGGGTCCACATAGGATTACATGCCATAAAAGGCAGGGGCAGCACTTGGGCTGTCACAGCATGAGACCCACGTAAGTTGCCATGGGGGTAACCCAACCTATGTGATCGGAGATCCCGTGAATTAGGTCTTGGGAAAACAATCCAGCAGTCAACTGAGGAGAGTATTCTTACTAGCCCACTCGGTTGGAGATGCAATACTCTCATAATCTGTAAGGCACGCTAACTTTGTCTTAATGTGTACCAAAGCTTGTGAAAACAAGATGCTAACCTACAGAGCATTCTTTGGAGGAACACACCTATGTGTGCCCGACTGCTGGTCATAGTCTATGAGATTAGGTAATTTCTAGGAAGCTCATGAGAAGATAAGGAGTATGACTAATAAGCTCCACCAGTGGGGTTTAGCCTTCGGCAACCACGTATCAACTGGCAATAGGCAAAACCTCTACACGCTAAACTGACAATTGAATGCATAGTCATTGTTTAGTTGTGAAGAAGTCTAATCCTCTTGCTCTAGGTGGAAGTTCAACTTAACAGTCTCCACTGAAAATCCTGATATATCAAACATTGTTTGGAATAGTTTACAAACTTATGTGCCTCGAGATGTGGTGGGAATTGTTGGATTATAGATGGGCTTAGGCCCATATAAGACAACAATCCCTGGTTAATATATATGGCCCATGTGGGTGTACGGTAAGTGGCAGAAAATGGTGGGAAGTTTAGTACCGTATGGTTACATTAGTAAGAGTGAGACCCCTTTATAAGGGCTGCTCTATCACTTGCCATTGAGAGCTTGAAAAGAAGAGCTATGCATGTGTGCTCCTCCTCCTCCACCACCCGCCTCGCCTCGCCACGCCTCGCCTCGTCACCTTGCGCGCGTGCCGCTGGTTGCGGGAATGAGCTGAGCCGAGCCTTGTTTTTGTCGGTCAGAAATGGTTAATTAATTGTGATTAATTAACGAGCCGCTAAACGAAAGTGCCACTATCCGAGACGTTGGACCATGGGCTGTTCACGGGCTCGGTCGTGGGCCTGGCCCAAGCCCATCTACCTAATGGCCTATATAAGGAGGCGCCGACTGTGGAGTGTAACATAATCCGTTCTCTCTCTCTTTCTCTGTACAACCTAGCCGTCATCTAATGTTCCTCTTAGTGTGCTGCTTCTGGCGATCCCATCCCGACGACCACGCGCACAGTTGGTCGGGAGAGCAGGTGCCTCCAGAACCCTGTCGTTCGAGATCCTGCCCGGGAGAACGGCAATAAGGCTTTTGGGGAGCGTCTCGACGCGACTACTCCCGATCCGTCCCCGTCTTCGTCCTCCTCTGCCTCCACTACTTCCCCTGCATCGACACCATGATTGACGACACCGCCGTCACTACTGTCGCCAAGAGAAAGGCCACGGACGACGCCGAGACTGCCGCCGCCGCTGCCGCGTTGGCTTGGCCAACGGGAGGGGATGATATGTTCATCCCTCATTTACTCGGTTTTGTGCTAGTCGGATATGCTATGTTCATAGATATTTTGGTTGTATGTACTGTACGTGTTAGTATGTTTAGGTATCGGTAAAAAGTGTATACCGTATTTGGTATGCTTGTTGTTTACTCTTAGATTAGCTTAATTGAAAAAGTGCTAATGTTTCCAACAAAATCTCTAGAAGATTTTATATTTAGGAGCCGTTGCGGCTGCAGAAGACTAGAGAGACGGCCGTCAACAACCTGCAAATCTGCAATGGAGGAGGTGATGCGCCCGAGAGATCAGATCGGGGTTAATTTTTGTAGGCCGTCTCTGTTCGCCACAATTGCCTCTCGTCAGCCGGATGACGACGCCTAACAGTGGCCTTTTAGTATGTGCACCGATGAACGGTAAACTATATATCGTGCTGCTCTCTACATACGACTGCATCTCGAACATGGGACGGTGCACCAATCAAAGTGGGGCTACCACTATACCACTATACCACGTTACCTGAATGGACGGCTCCGCCGCCGGCCGACTCACAATCCGACAGCTGTGGCGCAACTGGTAAATTTACTAGTCAGAGCATCTTTAGCCACGATTTGTAAATTCGGTACCTTAAACGTTGGCAGGCACATCGGATCAGTGAATGGGCGTATCCGTTTTAAATCCCATTTTTTTCGTTCGTGCAACTGCATTTTTCATTTTTTTTTCATATGTCCGGTTATTTATACGTAATTGGTAAAAAAAAAAAGAATAAAAAGATGAATAGAAAAAAGTTGGTCTGGGATAGGGTCGCGTTCTACGTGGCAGATTGACCGGGCGTGCCCGGATGCGTCCGCAACCTCTTGTATCATTCTTATATTTGAGATGGATATGAAAGGTGGCCGTTAGTCCAGGCGTTTGAGATGCATATAAAATGTATGTCTGAATCGTTTTTTCGTGATCGGTCAGTGATCAAATAAACTGTCTAGGCGTATAAAAAAAGTACGAAGGATCCGACTGTAAATGCTCTTAGACCACCAACTGTCAAAAATATATTACTCCTCCAGTTAGACCATCGGCCAAAAAATTTCATCACATTTTTTTGTTGACAATCGGTGTAGCAATCACCCAATCATAGCTTCATCAACCCTGATTTCAGGATTCTACATCCAATAAATAAATGATTCACGGACTCGTTCACTAGTCACTACTGTCAATCGCTATCGCTTAGGGCATGATTAATAGTATAGCCAACTGCTGGTTATATGATGTTGTCATATTATATATAGTCATCATATATAGTTACTCATATAATAAATTAGCTATAAGGTTGACTATAAGAGTATTATTTTTTTCACTTTCTTTCTATCTTTTTTTCCATATTTATTGCGTTTGTTTAAAAATACGCATATAGTCAAACTCTTGCATTGGAGCCAACTCTCATCATTTTTCATCTTTCTTCTTCACATAGGCAAAAATACCATGTAGACGGACTATAAGCCCATTATTATACTTTCTCTTAGTACACCTAGTAAACGTACTTACTCTTCCTACTCACACACTGACACGTCGTTAATTTGCTGTCGTTTCTTGCACTCCACTATATAAACCAACCAACCTGGTCAGCTTAATCGGTGGTACACCATAGCTCGCCAAACACACAATACACACAGAAAGTCGTCGAGCAGCGCGCGGCAGCGGGAATGGAGGTCGACGGGGAGGGTGGACTGGCAGCTGCGGCGCCGGAGCAGTGGCGAGGCGCCGTCGAGGCCCCGCTGCCGGGCACGCCGGCGGGCGCCGCGTGGGCGCACGTCGCCAGCTTCTTCTCCGCGCACCTATACCTGCCGGGCATCGACGTGTGCGAGCGCGTCACGGAAGGCAGCAGCGAGGAGGAGGAGGAGCACGATGACGATGGCCGGCTGCTGATCACCCCTGGCTGCGTCCGGCACGTGGCCTCGAGCCGCGCGGGGCTGTGGGCGCGCGAGGAGCTGCTGGAGGCGGACCACGCCGCGCGGCGCCTCCGCTACGCCGTCGTGGACAGCAACATGGGGTTCGGCCGCTACGTCGCCACGCTCCGCGTCCTGGACCTCGGCGGCGGCGAAGGCGGGTGCATGATCTCGTGGGCGTTTGAGTGCGACGCCGTGAAGGGCGAGGGGTGGAGCGAGGCGGCGCTCGTGGCGCGCCTCGGCGCCAGCGTCAAGGGCATGGCCGAGAGGGTGCAGCAGCTAGCCGCCGTAGCTCAGTAGCTGTCGTCGGTGGCGCCTGACGTCGCCGTCACCAATGGTGATTCAGTTTGGATGAATGCATGAACTAGTTTAGTTAGCTGGGACGCTAGCTTTGACGTGTGGTGCTTAGATTCTATTGCATTGCCATGTGGGCAGTGGCCGTCACTGCCGCCGTTGAGTTGTTAATTTCTTGGGCACTCTAATTTCCTTATCTCTTTTTAGATGCTATAATTTCTTTGTCGTTGATGTGTATTAGATGGAGACATTTGCCCAGTGGATCAAAATGGGGCCTAAATAACCTACGTACTGTCAGCTAGGCACATGAGCATGCTCTGATATTTTTGGCGCGCATGCGAGTTCACGGTTGACATCGACACGGACCGAGTAGTCTGTGATCCCCACTCCCCAGAATCTTTCGTGTTCATTTTTCTCCGTTCAGTGCGGCACATGGTGTAAAATAAGGTGCAAGATTCGTTCAATAAAGAGAAAAAAATCCCCTCGGTAGAAATGGTCCACGATGGAGATTGGGATGATCAACATGTCGTTTGTTTGTGGAAATCTTTTCACCAGGAATCGCTGGATTTTTTTCCAAGAATATGCCAAAAAGAAAATGCGAGACAAGAATATGCCAATGACGTATCATATTTTTATAGAAAAAAGCAACGATAATTACAAGAGAACCAAGCACCTTGCGAACACGAGCTTGGTTAAACACCAACACCCACACCTATGAGAAACTAAAGCCTACTCTCTCGCTAGTCTATCTAGACTCCCAGCTCCGGCCTTCCTTCACTCGTCGATCTCGTCGATGATCATCATCTTGAGCTGAGCACGATTCACTTGTTGTGCCGTCCTGCTGAACACCCTGGCGTTACGCTGCTTTCATAGTGTCCATGTGGTGATCATGAACAGGGAGTCAAATCCCTTCTTCTGCTGCTTGCTGAGGCCGCTTCGTGCCTCGCTCCACCATTGTGTGAGTGTGTCTTGAGGAGATGGAAGCGCGATGGTCAACCTGAAGTGGTCAAGTATCAAGTGTCACACCTCCTTCACATACGGGCATTGCATTAGGATGGAACCGTTGGAATTCAAATCCCCTCTTCCTCTTATCCTCCGCCTGAATTTCGAAACGAGATTCTTGTTTAGTGGGGGTGAATTGTCAGTCCTAAAAATTGCTTGTAATAGTTGCATCAGCATTCATGCATCATGTAAATTTTCAAATGAATGTGAAATAGGGATGATCAAACCCTATCATCAATTAATTCAAATAGGTTCAGCTATTTTTTTTCAATGAACCCAAAATGCCGTTAAAAAATGTTCATGATTTATGGAAAAAGGTGGAAACCTCTACGAGAGATGATGCATGGTTTTTCCAGGACAAAATGGGCTTTGAATTAACCCACTAAGTACTTGAATTGGAGCAAATAAATGAATGTAAAAATATTCATAGCTCCACTAATTCTGAAACATTACGTGGGGCTCTAAAATAATTTCTTTAGCATACACAATAAGTTTTAGAATTTATAAAAATCTTTTGGTTTTTAAATCAAATAAAAACAAATTGAAATAATTATAAAACAGAAATATAAATGACAGAGCCATTTACCTGCTACAGTAGACATCCTGCCAGGCCCAGCCCACCAGGGGTATAACCATCTTCTTCCTCCCGCGAGAAGGCAAAGGAGAAGCGAGGCACGACGTCCGCCGCGGGTAGCCACGCACATAACTGCGTGCCAGCCTCCCCTGGCCAGCTGCGTGCGTCTTGTATATCCGCCTCCATGTGTGGACTAGAGAAGGGAGAAGGGAGAAGAGAAAAGGGAAAAGGGAAAAGGGGTCTAGGGAAGGAAGAAGGAAAGAAGACCGAAGCAATGTGGTGTGCACCGTCGTGGGATGGGGAAACGACACACGCACGATCGACATGATGCGGAATCGATCGATCTGGGTACGGACGTGGGTCGCGGATTGCCGGGAGTTGCAGACGGGGGCGAGTCAAGCTCCGAAAATAGGCTGACCCTGATGCACTGATGCTAGTCCAACCTGATGCCCAGCCCTTTTTAGATGATAAATAATACACTAGCAACTTTTTTCACACCCATATTCCTGTGCATCATTTTTTTTTAGAAAAGGAGTGTTACCTCCAACCTCTGCATCAGCATGATGCATACGGCCCTTTTATTAAAGGGAGTGCAGCAAATATTGTACAAATCCAAACACATTCCACGGTAGCAAAGTGGTAATAATGAAGATAAATATGAAAAGGCCACAACCCGCTGAAATAGACCTAGATGACTAACCATCTAATCTATTAGTGGAGCGACATCCAAACCGGTTGAATATATCCTGTGCTACCATCTTCCATCGGGCACACCCAGTAACCAAAGGCTCCCTGATTTCCGCAGGAGTGAGTAACGATCACGTACGGATCATAGTCGCCGCCCTGTAAAGTACCTGCAAAAAATGAATATTTGTTATCTTGTTAAAAATCAGATCATTCCTACAATTCCAAATTGCCCATAATAGCGCGCATACCCCAACGCGAATATGTCTAGCAATAGAATTATCGACTCCGTTTAGCCACGAACCAAATAGTGAGTCAATGCTATCCGGAGGATCAATATTAAAAGTAATTCGAACTTATTGCCATAATAATCTTGCTAGCGGACATTGGAGAAAAATGTGTTTTATATTTTCTGGATTCCCACAAAAACAACAACTAGTATTACCTGGCCAATTACGCTTAGCTAAATTGTCCTTAGTAAGAATCACCCTCTTATGGACAAACCACATGAAAACTTTGATTCTCAACGGGAGCTTCACCTTCCAAACGTTATTGGTTTTCGGTAAATCCGATGTGTTAATGAGATCTAGGTACATTGATTTGACCGTGAATGTACCTGAAAGAGTAAGCTTCCACTTAATCGTATCAGGCTCATCTGATAACTGCACGTCCATAAGACGTCTGACTAAGTGTAGCCACTGCGTCCAACGCTGTCCAATCAGAACACGTCGGAATCGAATGTTTAGTGGGATCGATTGTAATACTGTGGCCACATACACCTCTTTACGTTGCACAATATTATATAAGGCGGGATATTGTATAGCTAGTGGCGCCTCCCCCAGCCATGTATCCTCCCAAAATCTCGTTGTATCTCCGTTCTCAATTGTAAACTGAGTCCTATGAAAGAAGTGAGCTTTCACCTTCATCAATCCCTTCCAAAAAGGGGAGTCTGTCGATCTTACGGTGACTTGCGCTAAAGTCTTTGATTGGAGATACTTATTGCGCAGAATCTGAGCCCACATTCCTTTAGGTTCCATCGACAATCTATATAGCCACTTACTCAGTAGACATTTGTTTTTAACCTATAGGTTTTCTATCCCCAAACCTCCTTGGTCTCTGGGTCTACAAATTATGTCACATCTAGTAAGTCTGTACTTCTTCTTAACCTCATCACTCTGCCAAAAGAACCTAGATCTGTAGAAATCTAGTCTTTGTCGCACCCCTACTGGTACTTCAAAGAAAGAAAGGAGGAATATGGGCATACTAGTAAGCACCAAATTAATCAAGATTAATCTCCCTTCATAGGATAGAAGCTTTCCTTTCCAGCACCTTAGCTTTTTCTCAAAACGGTCCTCAATACTCTTCCACTCTTGGTTCAATAACTTACGATGATGAATTGGTATGCCCAAGTAACTAAATGGCAAACTACCCAACTCACACCCAAACAACTATTTATAGTCCTCCTAAACTTCTTTGGCCCTGCCAACGCAAAACAGCTTGCTCTTGTGGAAGTTAATTTTTAGTCCTGATAATTGTTCAAACAGGCAGAGTATGAGTTTCATGTTTCTAGCTTTTGCCATGTCATGCTCCATAAACAAAATAGTGTCATCAGCATATTGCAGGATGGAAACGCCATCATCCACTAGATGTGGCACGAGTCCTCCCACCAGGCCCTCTTGTTCCGCCCTTCCTATTATAATTGCAAGCATATCCGCAACTACGTTAAATAGGATAGGGGACATTGGATCTCCCTGCCGGAGCCCCTTGTGTGTTTGGAAAAAGTGACCCAAGTCATCATTCATTTCGATTCCAACATTCCCCTACTGTACAAAGGATTCAACTTGCCTCCTCCATATTTCGTCAAAACCTTTCATACGTAGCGCTTGTTGTAAGAATGGCCATTTAACTTTGTCATATGCTTTTTCAAAATCCACTTTAAAGATAACCCCGTCTAGCTTCTTCGAGTGAATTTCATGTAGGGTCTCGTGGAGTACAACCACACCCTCCAGAATATTTCTACCAGGCATAAATGCGGATTGACTAGGTTGCACCACTGCATGTGCAATTTGCGTCAATCTATTAGTGCCAACCTTGGTAAATATTTTGAACGACACATTGAGCAGACATATTGGCCTGAATTGTTCAATCCGCACAGCCCCTTCCTTCTTTGGCAACAACGTTATAGTCCCAAAGTTCAGGTGAAACAACTGCAGATGGCCATCAAACAGGTCGTGAAACATTGGTAGTAAATCACCTCGGATAATATGCCAACATTGCTTGTAAAATTCTGCCGGAAACCCATCTGGTCCTGGTGCCTTGTTATTTTTCATTTGCGATATTGCATCAAACACCTCTTTCTCCGTAAATGGTGCAGTTAATACCTCATTCTCGTCCCTTCCGAGCTGAGGTATATCGCCGATCATGGACTCATCCATCGTCATATTTGAATCATCCGGAGGCCCAAACAGCTTTTTGTAGTAATCTCAGATGTACAACTTTAGGTTCTCATGCCCAACGATCGTACCCTCATCTTGCTCTAATTGGTAAAAAAAATTCTTCCTATGTTTCCCTTTGGCAATGAGATGAAAAAACTGTGTGTTATCATCACCTTTAATCACCTGGCGCACTTTCGCTCAGAGTGCCCATTTCAGCTCTTCCTCCCTAAGGAGTTGTTTGAGATCATGTTCCGCCTCCGCTTTGGATACCCTATCATGTTCATCCAACAACACGGACTCAGATTTAATATCAAGCTCATTAATGAATTCAATAAGGCGATGTTTCCTTAGTTTGTATACCCCACTCTCATGTTTCGCCTAGCCTCACAAAAACTGTCGCAAGTGTCTAATTTTATTCTGCCATATGTCAACACTGGTCCTTCCTCCCATAGCATTATTCCATTCTCTTTGTACTATATCTAGGAACCCTTCTCTTTCAAACCAGGCTATCTCAAAGGAAAAGGCATTCTTATTACCCACATGGGTAGCCCCCCCGGAGTCCACAAATAGAGGTGTATGGTCTAATATGATCCTGGGCATCGCCCTGACTGTCACTCGTGGGAATTTCTGCTCCCATTCCACACTGGTTAGTACCCTATCCAGCTTCTCGAAAATTGGATTCGGTAGAGTATTAGCCCAGGTAAACTTTCTACATGTGAACTCGATCTCATGCAAGTCAAGGCTTTCGATGATTATGTTAAACATAAATGACCATCTGCCATCAAAATTATCATTATTTTTTTCATCCCTTCGCCTGATAATATTAAAGTCTCCCCCCGCTAAGATGGGCAACCTCTCATTACCACAGACTCGCACAAGATCCGCCAGAAAATCCATCTTGAATTCTGGTTGAGCCGCTCCATATACCGCGACGAGCGCCCATTGGAAACCATCATCCTTTGAGCGCACTCTGAATTTGACCGCGAAATCCCCCAACACTACCTGTCTGACCTCTAGTGTGTCGCACCGTACCCCAAGTAAGATCCCTCCAGACCTTCCTCTTGGCGGTAGATAATGCCAGTCAAAGTCAGTGCCACCCGATATTGTGTTAAGAAACTGGTGGTTAAAGTTATCTCTGCCAGTCTCCATTAATGCAATAAAATCGAGCCTATGCTCAATCGTTGCTTCTGCTAGGAATCTTCGTTTAGCCAAGTCACCAAGACCTCTGCTATTCCAGAAAATTCCTTTCATCGGTCATCATAGAATTTCTTTGCAGTTTTAAAGCGTGCACTCCGGTGCACCGCCGACACTGGATAAACCTTCCTCTTCCAAGTGTGTTTCGGTTTTTCCTCCTCGATAACCCAGTCCACATAACCGGTTCCGAGGTTCAAATTTTCTATTGGTTGCATGCAGTGATTGTGCTCATAATTACCGCTAGTCCCCTGTTCCTCGTTAAATAGGGATGTCGGTATGAGGTCCTCACACAACCTTTCCATCGCCCCTATCCCTAGCTCATTGATCTCTTCATCATTCAAAGGTCAGCTTCATAGCTCGCTCCTATCCCTCACACAATATTATGCAACATATTCATAGCTCGCTCAGCTTCTAAGTCAAGTAAGTTATTAACAGTGGAAGAAACTTCTTTCGCATTAATACCCATGGACACCGCCAACACATTTGCATGCGAAATAATTTCTTGTTCTGAAAAATGCAGAATTGAATGACTAGTATTAATGGGCATACCTGTCTTAGTCTCGATGTCTCTGATTTTGGCCGCTCTCATTGCACGGCCCATCATCAGATCATCCGCATCTGGCTGCTCCTGCATTGGCTCGTCCGCCTCTCCACGGTCGCCGGGTTAGGAATGCCACCGAAGGCTACCACCTCCGGAGTGGTTGGCTGCACGTCGGGAACACCTCCCGCCGAAGCGGACGTCATCACCGGAGTGGTCTTGGGTCCCTGTCCAGTCCCACAGCCGGGGTTAGACACCACAGCGGGAGTGCCTTCTGCCCTCGGCGCTACGGCGTCGCCCTGTCCACCCCGGCATGGCAAGACCGGGCTGGCATATGTCCTGGCCGGCGAGGAAGGCACCGACAGCCTCCCTGAAACCTCCAACGAGTAGTGCCCCGACGACCTCGACACCGGTGACAGCGAGTTTGCCGCCTCCTCGGCGGTCACCTGTTTCACCTTTGGCGATAACGTCGAAACTGGCCCCGGCGACACCGCCTGGCGCAGGCCCACCGTCATGGGCACCTGATCGACCATCGGTCCTGCCGACGTGTCCGCCACCGCGACCGGAACCTCCTGAACCGGTCCCGTCAGCCTCGGCGAGCACGAAGCCACCACCTTCGTATTAGCACTGTGAGCTATCGTGGATTGAAGAGTCCTTGCTGGTATGACCTGGGCACCGGTCTGCGTTTGTACTTCTGCAGAAATGAGCAACGGTATGCCGTCGTGAGACCCACTGTCCTTCCTCACATGGGACTGGGTGGTCATCGGTGATGACGGCGGAGACAACGGCAGCAATAGTAGCTCATCCGGGTCTTGGCATTCCGCTCTAACACCCCACAGCTTACTCGGTGCTGACGAGGATCTGAACGATCCAAAACGCAACTGTTGCGCGAGAGCAGAATCAGCCATCTTTTCACCTCGTGCATTAGACTGAGAGTGCCTGGTCGAAGGAGGTGGCCCGCGTGAGCACCCGGATCCTGCTGTCCATCCCTGTCCTTTCCCTCATTAGTATCCATATCAACACTCTTTGCCAAGTCTTGAAACTCAGCATTTTCCTCTATCTCGATATCCAACAGATAGCTCTGTTGGGGAACGTTGCATGGGAAACCAAAAAAAATTCTACGCACACGCAGATCTATCCATGGTGATGAGCATCTACAAGAGGGAGAGTGGATCTACATACCCTTGTAGATCGCTAAGCGGGAAGCGTTAAGAAACGCGGTTGGTGTAGTCGAACGTCTTCGCGATCCAAATCGCCATGCGTCCCGCGATCCAATCACGATCCGTCCCATGAACTTGATCACGATCCGTCCCACGAACTTGATCACGATCCCTCCCACGAACTTGATCATGATCCGTCCCACGAACTTGATCGCGATCCTTCCAATCTAGCGCCGAACGGACGGCACCTCCGCGTTCAGCACACGTACAGCTTGATGATGATCTCCACCGTCTTGATCCAGCAAGAAGGAGTGGAGAGGAAGAAGAGTTCTCCGGCAGCGTGACGGCGCTCCGGTGATGGTGGTGGAGCAATTCCGGCAGGGCTTCGCCTAAGCACTGCAGAAATCCGATCTAGAGGAGAAACTATGCACTGGAGGAACAGGTAGCACGTGGCTGTAAAAACTAGTGCAAAAACCAAAAACCATCTAGTATATATAGGAGGAGAGGAGGAGAGGAGGCAGCCTTGGCTTCCAAGCCAAGAGCTTCGACCGAACCAAGGTGGTGGAGGTGGAGTCCACCTCCAATCCTAGTAGGACTAGGATTCACACTATTTTGCCTTTTTTCCACTTTTTCTCTTTGGCCTTTTTCCTCCAGCCGCATGGGCCTCTTGTGGATGTTCCACCAGCCCACTAAGGAATGGTTTACACCCTCCTACAGCCCATGTAGCCTCTTAGGTCGAAATACCCCTCCCGATGGCCTCCCGGTACACTACCGGCACTTCTGGTACACTACCGATGAGCCCGAAACTTTTCCGGCGACCAAAATAGGACTTCCTATATCTGAATCTTTACCTCCGTACCATTCCAGAGCTCCTCGTGACGTCCAGGATCTCATATGGAACTCCGAACAAACTTTGGTCACCACCATACATAACTCTATACTACCGAAACGTCACCAAACCTTAAGTGTGCAGACCCTGCGGGTTCGAGAACTATGTAGACATGACCGAGACACCTCTACGGTCAATAACCAATGGCGGGACCTGGATGTCCACATTGGTTCCTACATATTCTATGAAGATTTTTATCGGTCGAACCTTTATGTCAAGGATTCAGTTAATCCCGTATGATGTTCCCTTTGTTCTTCGATATGTTACTTGTCCGAGATTTGATCGTCGGTATCTCCATACCTAGTTCAACCTCGTTACTGGCAAGTCTCTTTACTCTTTCCGTAATACAAGATCCCATAACTAATACTTAATCACATTGCTTGCAAGGCTTATTGTGATGTTGTATTACCGAGTGGGACCTGAGATACCTCTCCGTCACACGGAGTAACAAATCCCAGTATTGATCCATGCCAACTCAACAGACACCCTCGGAGACACCTGTAGAGCACCTTTATAGTCACCCAGTTACGTTGCGACGTTTGATACACACAAGGCACTCCTTCGATGTCCGTGAGTTGCATGATCTCATGGTCATAGGAACATATACTTTGACATGCAGAAAACAGTAGCAATAAACTGACACGATCATAAGCTACGTTTGTAGTTTGGGTCTTGTCCATCACATCATTCTCCTAATGATGTGATCCCATTATCAAATGACATCTCATGTCCATGGCTAGGAAACCTTAACAATCTTTCGATGAACGAGCTAATTCACTAGAGGCATACTAGGGACATTGTGTTTGTCTATGTATCCACACATGTATCCATGTTTCCAATTAATACAATTCTAGCATGGATAATAAACAATTATCATGAACAAGGAAATATAATAATAAACACTTTATTTATTGCCTCTAGGGCATATTTCCAACAGTCTCACACTTGCACTAGAGTCAATAATCTATCTCACATCACTATGTGATTTACATTGTAATGAATCGAACACCCATGCAGTTCTGGTGTTGATCATGTTTAGCTCTTGGAAGAGGTTTAGTCAACGGGTCTGCAACATTCAGATCCGTGTGCACTTTGCAAATATTTATGTCCTTCTCCTCGATGTAATATCGGATGGAGTTGAAGCGTCGCTTTATATGTCTGGTCCTCTTGTGAAATCTTGGTTCCTTGGCTAGAGCAATGGCACCAGTGTTGTCACAGAATAGGCTCATTGGATTCAGTGCACTGGGCACTACTCCAAGATCTGTCATGAACTGCTTCATCTAGACACCTTCCTTTGCCGCCTCCGAGGCTGCGATGTATTCCGCTTCGCACGTAGAATCAGCTACCACGCTTTGCTTGGAACTGCACCAACTTACCACTCCCTCGTTAAGAATAAATACGTATCCGGTTTGCGAGTTAGAGTCGTCTGGATCAGTGTCAAAGCATGCATCGATGTAACCCTTTACGACGAGCTCTTCATCACCTCCATAAACGAGAAACATTTCCTTAGTCCTTTTCAGGTACTTAAGGATATTCTTGACCGCTTGCCAGTGCTCCATTCCAGGATCACTTTGAAACCTTCTGGCCATACTTATGGCAAGGCTGACATCGGGTCTTGTGCACAACATTGCATACATGATAGAGCCTATGGCTGAACCATAGGGGATGACACTCATCTTTTCTCTATCTTCTGCAGTTACTGGGCATTGAGTCTTACTCAACTTCACACCTTGTAACACAGGCAAGAACCCCTTTCTTGGACTGATCCATTTTGAACTTCTTCAAAACTTTATCAAGGTATGTGCTCTGTGAAAGTGCTATTAAGCGTCTCGATCTATCTCTATAGATCTTAATGCCTAATATGAAAGCAGCTTCTCCTAGGTCCTTCATTGAAAAACTCTTGTTCAAATATTCCTTCACGCTTTCCAGTATTTCTATATTGTTTCCAATCAGCAATATGTCATCCACATATAATACTAGAAACACTATAGAGCTCCCACTCACTTCCTTGTAAATATAAGCTTCTCCGTAAACTTGTATAAACTCAAACGCTTTGATCACCTCATCAAAGCGCTTATTCCAACTCCGAGATGCTTGCACCAGTCCATAAATGGATCGCTGGAGTTTGCAAACTTTGTCAGCATTCTCTGGATCAACAAAACCTTTGGGTTGCATCATATACAACTCTTCCTCAAGGAAACCGTTGAGGAACGCTGTTTTGACATCCATCTGCCAAATTTCATAGTCGAAATAAGCAGCTATTGCTAACATGATTCTGACAGACTTAAGCATCGCTACGGGTGAGAAAGTCTCATCGTAGTCAACTCCTTGAACTTGTGAAAAACCCTTTGCCACAAGTCGAGCTTTATAGATGGTGACATTACCGTCCGCGTCTGTCTTCTTCTTAAAGATCCATTTGTTCTGAATGGCCTTTCGCCCTTCAGGTAATACTTCCAAAGTCCATACTTTGTTTTCATACATGGATCCCATCTCGGATTTCATGGCCTCTAATCATTTCTCGGAATCCGGGCCCATCGCTGCTCCTCCATAGCTCGTAGGTTCATTGTTGTCCAACAACATGACCTCCAAGATAGGGTTGCCGTACCACTCAGGGGTAGTACGCGACCTTGTCGACCTACGAGGTTCAATAGAAGCTTGATCTGAAGCTTCATGATCTTCATCATTAACTTCCTCTTCTATCGTCGTAGGTTCCATAGAAACACCTTTCTGCACTGCGCTGCTTTCTGGTTGAAGTAAAGGTTCAATAACCTCATCAAGCTCTATTTTCCCCCCACTCAATTCTTTCGAGATAAACTCTTTCTCAAGAAATGTTCCATTCTTAGCGACAAACACTTTGCCTTCGGATCTGAGATAGAAGGTATACCCGACTGTCTCTTTCGGGTATCCTATGAAGACGCATTTCTCCGCTTTGGGTTCCAGCTTTTCAGGCTGAAGCTTTTTGACATAAGCATCACATCCCCAAACGTTAAGAAACGAAAACTTTGGCTTCTTGCCAAACCACAGTTCATATGGCGTCGTCTCAACGGATTTTGATGGTGCCCTATTTAAAGTGAATGCAGTTGTCTCTAATGCATAACCCCAAAACGATAGTGGCAAATCAGCAAGAGACATCATAGAACGCACCATATCTAATAAGGTTCGATTACGATGTTCGGACACACCATTACGCTGTGGTGTTCCGGGCGGTGTCAACTGTGAAACAATTCCACACTGTCTTAAGTGACTGCCAAACTCATAACTCAGATATTCACCTCCTCAATCAGAACGCAGGAACTTAATCTTCTTGTTACGATGATTCTCAACTTCACTCTGAAATTGCTTGAACTTTTCAAACGTTTCAGACTTGTGTTTCATTAAGTAAATGTACCCATATCTACTTAAGTCATCAGTGAAGGTGAGAAAATAACGATATCCACCACGCGCTGTAACATTCATTGGACCGCACACATCGGTATGTATGATTTCCAATAAGTCACTCGCCCGTTCCATTGTTCCAGAGAACTGCGTTTTAGTCATCTTGCCCATGAGGCATGGTTCACATGTGTCAAGTGATTCAAAATCAAGTGACTCCAAAAGTCCATCAGCATGGAGCTTCCTCATGCGTTTTACACCAATATGACCTAAACGGCAGTGCCACAAGAAAGTGGTACTATCATTATCAACTCTACATCTTTTGGCATCAATGTTATGAACATGTGTGTCATCACTATCAAGATTCAATATGAATAAACCCCTAACATTGGGTGCATGACCATAAAAGATATCACTCATATAAATAGAACAACCTTTATTCTCTGATTTAAATGAGTAACCGTCTCGCAATAAACAAGATCTAGATATAATGTTCATGCTTAACGCAGGCACTAAATAACAATTATTCAGGTTCATCACTAATCCCGATGGTAATCGAAGAGAGAGCGTGCAGACGGAGATCACATCAACCTTGGAACCATTTCCCATGCGTATCGTCATTTCGTCCTTTGCCAGCCTTCGTTTATTCCGTAATTCCTGCTTTGAGTTGCAAATGTGAGCAACTGAACCGGTATCAAATACCCAGGCACTACTACGAGAGCTAGTAACGTACACATCAATAACATGTATATCATATATACCTTGTTTGTCATTGGCCGCCTTCTTGTCAGCCAGGTACTTGGGGTAGTTCTGCTTCCAATGACCAGTTCCCTTGCAATGAAAGCACTCAGTTTCTGGCTTGGGTCCATGCTTGGGCTTCTTTACAGGAGTAGCAACTGCTTTGCCATCCTTCTTGGTTTTACCCTTCTTGCCCTTGCCCTTGACTTTGCCATTTTTCTTGAAACTAGTGGTTTTATTGACCATCAACACTTGATGTTCTTTCTGGATTTCAGACTCAGCGACTTTTAGCATCGCAAACAGCTCGGCGATTGACTTGTTCATCCCGTGCATGTTATAGTTCATCACAAAGCTCTTGTAACTAGGTGGCAGTGATTGAAGAACTCTCTCAGTGATTGCCTCTGGCGGAAGGGCAATTTCCAACTCCGCTAGACGAGTTGAATACCCAGACATTCTGAGTATATGTTCACTGATAGACCCGTTCTCCTCCATCTTGCAAGCATAGAACTTATCGGAGGTTTCATACCTCTCGATCCGGGCATTCTTTTGAAAGATAAACTTCAACTCCTGGAACATCTCATATGCTCCATGACGTTCAAAACGTCTTTGAAGTCCCGGTTCTAAGCCATACAATATTGCACACTGAACTATTGAGTAATCTCCAGTACGTGCCTCCCAAGCGTTCTTAACGTCTTCGGAGGTCATGTCTTCTGGTTGGTCACCAAGCGATGCATCAGGGACATATGATTTCTGGGAAGCCGTGAGGATGATCCTCAGATTACGGGCCCAGTCAACAAAGTTACTTCCATCGTCTTTCAACTTAGCTTTCTCTAGGAACGCATTAAAATTCAGGGGTGCTACTTCGCGAGCCATTGATCTACAACATAAATATGCAAGGTTTACTTAGACTATTGTTCAAGATAATGAGTTTAGTTAATCAAATTACTAAATCTCCCACTCAAATTGACATCCCTTAGGTCATCTGAGTGTCACATGATCCAAATCCACCAACTCAAGTCCGATCATCACGTCAGTTGAGGTGGCTTCAATGGTGAACATCATTATGTTGATCATATCTACTATATGACTCATGTTCGACCTTTCGGTCTCTTGTGTTCCGAGGCCATGTCTGTACATGCTAGGCTCGTCAAGTTTAACCCGAGTGTTCTGCGCGTGCAACACTGGCTTGCACCCGTTGTATGTGAACGTAGAGTCTATCACACCCGATCATCACGTGGTGTCTCAACACGACGGACTTTCGCAACGGTGCATACTCGGGGAGAACACAATTTATCTTGAAATTTAAGTGAGGGATCACCTTATAATGCTACCGTCGTACTAAGCAAAACAAGGTGCATAAAAGGATTAACATCACATGCAATTCAAAAGTGACATGATATGGCCATGAACTTATGCTTTAGATCTCCATCTTGAAAGCACCGGCATGATCTCCATCGTCACCGGCACGACACCATGACCTCCATCAACGTGACGCCATCGGGGTTGTCACGCCCTGCATGCTTCTACTACTATTGCTACCGTTTAGCGATAAAGTAAAGCATTACATAGCGCTAATTGGCACGCAGGTCATACAATAATTAAAGACAACCCTATGGCTCCTGCCGGTTGCCGTACTCATCGACATGCAAGTCGTGAAATTCTATACATCACATGATCATCTCATACATCACATATATCACATCATGTAATTGGTCATATCACATCACAACATACCCTACAAAAACAAGTTAGACGTCCTTTAATTGTTGTTGCATGTTTTACGTGGCTGATATGGGTTTCTAGCAAGAACGATTCTCACCTACGCATAAACCACAACGGTGATACATAATTTGCTTTTCAACCTTCTCAAGGACCGCCTTTGTCGAATCCGATCCAACTAAAGTGAGAGAAACTGCCACCCGCAAGCCATCTAGGCAACAAGTTGCGTCGAGGAACCGGTCTCTCGTAAGCGTACGAGTAATGTTGGTCCGGGCCGCTTCATCTCACAATACCGCTGAACCAAAATACGACCAAGGGAGGAAGCAATCTAAGCATCAATGCCCACAAACCTTTTGTGTTCTACTCGAGATCTCATCAACACATAGACCTAGCTCATGATGCCACTGTTGGGGAACGTTGCATGGGAAACAAAAAAAATTCCTACGCACACGTAGATCTATCCATGGTGATGAGCATCTACGAGAGGGAGAGTGGATCTACATACCCTTGTAGATCGCTAAGCGGGAAGCGTTAAGAAACGCGGTTGGTGTAGTCGAACGTCTTCGCGATCTAAATCGTTGTGCATCCCGCGATCCAATCACGATCCGTCCCACGAACTTGATCACGATCTGTCCCACTAACTTGATCACGATCCGTCCCACGAACTTGATCACGATCCTTCCGATCTAGCGCCGAACGGACGGCACCTCCGCGTTCAGCACACGTACAGCTTGATGACGATCTCCACCGTCTTGATCCAGCAAGAAGGAGTGTAGAATAAGAAGAGTTCTCTGGCAGCGTGACGGTGCTCCGACGATGGTGGTGGAGCAATTCCGGCAGGGCTTCGCCTAAGCACTGCAGAAATCCGATCTAGAGGAAAAACTATGCACTGGAGGAACGGGTAGCACGTGGCTGTAAAAACTAGTGCAAAAACCCAAAACCCTCTAGTATATATAGGAGGAGAGGAGGAGAGGAGGCATCCTTGGCTTCCAAGCCAAGAGCTTCGGCCGAACCAAGGTGGTGGAGGTGGAGTCCACCTCCAATCCTAGTAGGACTAGGATTCACCCTATTTTGCCTTTTTTCCACTTTTTCTCTTTGGCCTTTTTCCTCCAGCCGCATGGGACTCTTGTGGATGTTCCACCAGCCCACTAAGGGTTGGTTTACACCCTCCTACATCCCATGTAGCCTCTTGGGTCGAAGTACCCCTCCCGATGGCCTCCCGGTACACTACCGGCACTCTCGGTACACTACTGATGAGCCCGAAACTTTTCCGGCGACCAAAACAGGTCTTCCTATATATGAATCTTTACCTCCGGACCATTCCGGAGCTCCTCGTGACGTCCGGGATCTCATCCAGGACTCCGAACAAACTTCGGTCACCACCATACATAACTCTATACTACCGAAACGTCACCAAACCTTAAGTGTGCAGACCCTGCGGGTTCGAGAACTATGTAGACATGACCGAGACACTTCTACAGTCAATAACCAATGGAGGGACCTAGATGTCCACATTGGTTCCTACATATTCTACGAAGATCTTTATCGGTCGAACCTCTATGTCAATGATTCAGTTAATCCCGTATGATGTTCCCTTTGTTCTTCGGTATGTTACTTGTCCGAGATTTGATCGTCGGTATCTGCATACCTAGTTCAACCTCGTTACTGGCAAGCCTCTTTACTCATTCTATAATACAAGATCCCGTAACTAACACTTAGTCACATTGCTTGCAAGGCTTATTGTGATGTTGTATTACCGAGTGGGCCCTGAGATACCTCTCCGTCACACGGAGTAACAAATCCCAGTATTGATCCATGTCAACTCAACAGACACCCTCGGAGACACCTGTAGAGCACCTTTATAGTCACCCAGTTACGTTGCGATGTTTGATACACACAAGGCACTCCTCCGATGTCCGTGAGCTGCATGATCTCATGGTCATAGGAACATGTACTTTGACATGCAGAAAACAGTAGCAATAAACTGACACGATCATAAGCTACGTTTGTAGTTTGGGTCTTGTCCATCACATCATTCTCCTAATGATGTGATCCCGTTATCAAATGACATCTCATGTCCATGGCTAGGAAACCTTAACAATCTTTCGATCAATGAGCTAGTTCACTAGAGGCATACTAGGGACATTGTGTTTGTCTATGTATCCACACATGTATCCATGTTTCCAATTAATACAATTGTAGCATGGATAATAAACAATTATCATGAACAAGGAAATATAATAATAAACACTTTATTTATTGCCTCTAGAGCATATTTCCAACAAGCTCTTGCCATCATAAGTCCAGCGAACCGAGTCCGGTACATGTTCCACACTAATAACACTGACGAAAAGACGAGCCACCCCATTAGAGCGGGTGAAAGGCATATCAACCTTCTCCGTATTACCTATTAGTGATCCCAGGCTCCATGTCACTCTGACATCATCAAGTGCCGACTGGGGAGCACCAGCAATCTGAGTCCACAGCTGAGGTAGTGGAGTTCCTTCCAGTTCCTGCCGTGCCCATGGTTCAAACTCAAGTACACATGTGTTGTTTGGAACCTTACTCATCCCAAATGTCAGGAGTCTACCTAGATCTTCCTTGGTAGGAAAATCCACTCTAAACACCTGATCCTCTAGAGCCACTAGATCCCAGTGAAAGGAACTAGGAACCAACTCTCGAAGGCGCTGCAACACTTGATCCGAAGTCATTCGTCCTCGCACCACCCTCACCACCCCAGTTCTGGAGCTCTCTGGAGCAGTCTCAGTGGAAGATGCGCGAGGCGACTCAAAGAACATCAACTCAGAACAGCACACCCCATAAATAGTAACCACGGGCTTAGTTCCCAGGATGAACGGGCACTCACCCACGTCATGTTTTGGTTTCCGACATAGATCACATAACTCCGCCTTGCATTCTGCTGCGAAGTGCCCCGGTTCCCCGCATCGGTAACATGACATTTTCTCTTTCTTACGAGCCTACTTAGATAACTTCTCCCCTTCGGACTTTTCTGACTTCTCCGAATTGGCGTCCTTTAGCAGCGCCCCTTGAGTAGAAGGTACCTTGAATGCCACGAACTCGCTAACCACATCCATAGCCACGGCTGGAAGGGGCTCGGTCGTACCCGATATGACTGGCTGTGCCCCAGATGCCTCTCTATTGCCCAAATGCTGATTTTGAGTTGTTGTTTCTGCTGGTGGGGGAGGTGGAGGAGGCCATCTTCCTCTCCCCCCCCCGATATGGTCTGTACCAATTTCTCTAACGATTAGGAGGTCCTGTGGCGCCATGCACAAAGGGTCTGGGGGGCCCATCGAAGCCTCTAGTTCCGCCGTACACCCGACCGCCGCCGGTGGACGACGAACCCTGGTGTATGCCCTCACCATAAGCATCATAACCATCATCTCCCCACTAGCCAGATATGTTTCGGTTGCCATTGAATTGACCAGGTCCTTGGCCAGCTGCCTGAAGAGCCCGTCCACGTCCGACTCCGTTCCCATTACCGCCAGCAACAGGATGTGCCCGGCCATGACCCGCCCCGTTCCCATCAAGAGCGGCTACAGCAGGCCCGGCAACTCTCGCCTAGTGTGGCCGCTGCTGCTGTTGCAGTTCGACGCGAGGCGTATGGTTCTCAGTCCGGCCCAGTTGTTGCGGCGCTTGTCGCGACGGCTATTCCCCGCGGCCGGCCATTAGGTTCACCGCCGCCGGAATTCTATTCGCCCGCCCAGCTCCGATCGATCTGAAGCCAGGTTTAGCTTCCCTAGTAGCCCTAGCGGTATGTCCCAGGCTATCGATCGGAGGCGTCAACGACACAGGTAAGTTCTCATCAATGTTGTGGGATGTCGGCTGGGCCTCATACCCAGCCCTCTGATAGCCCACATCCAAACTTACCGGCCCATCCTGGCCAATTAGCCCGTTCAAACGAGTCAAGCGAATTTCCTAGATCGAGCGATCACTGGCCGACGGCAAGAGCGTCGCCGTCGCCACCGCCGGAAGGCCACGTTGATGATTCTTCTTGTGGATGAACTACCATGATGACTGGATGAAGTAATCAGCAAGAGTCGGTTTTGGGAGACACACCTTAGGTATTGGTCCTCTCCACGGTTGTGTTGCCGTCGCCGATGTCCGCCGATAAACCACTCGCCGCACCAGCTCCGTCTTCTCCGTCTCCGGTAGACCATGCTGCGCATCATCGGACGGGATAATCCCATCGACCAACTCTGCAATTCTCTCCTCATCTTCTCCATTATTGAATGCCCTGCATATAAGATCAGAAGGCGTGGGAGACACGTCCGGTGCGCCGCCAACGTGTTCATCCTCCACCTCCTCGTCAGACTCCTCCAGCAGCGCCCAAAATCGACCCCCCACCCGACAGTTTCCGGCACGGTGGCCGCTGGCCATCGTCGAGGGAGTCGCCAGGTTCAGGCCAAGGGAGTCGCTAGGGGAGTCGCCAGGGGATGTGTGAGCCACTCCTCTCATTCTTGTGCATCATGGACGACCCATTCGGCTCCGCCCCTGCAAGGAGAGGTACCCCATTGCCGTCCTGATCCGGAGGACCCCTACATTTCCCTCCTAACCCTCTGCTTCACCCTTCCATCGCCATGGCCACGACGCTCGTGAGCTCGACGCTGGGAACACTGCAGCCATCGCACCCCTCTGCCCCCCTCGTGTTGTCCAAGAGCCCCGCCTCGAACCTATCCGGACCTCCCAGCCAAGCCACTCAAGCCAGGACGCTCCAGAACAACGCCAACCTCGGTCGCCGGAGATCGCCACCGCCGCCCTCCACGCTCCGGGCCTTCCCTAAGCCCGTTGATCTACCGTTCCACTCAATGTGTGCTCATGCTCCGAATCCCCTTCTTCCCCGCGTGGATTTATCTTCGTAGCTTTCAATTCCCTTGGGGCTGAAACCCGTTGCCACTCGGGTGGGTTTAGTTGCAAAGTATTTCAAGAATACCACGGTATTTTGGAAAACAATGGTTTCAAATACTTTGAAGTGGTTGGCTCTAGTTAAAGTTGCAGTATTATAAACCATAGTATGCACAAAACCATGGTATTTTCGATGTATTAAAAAAATAGGCCAGGACCTCTTTTTAAAAAACTGAGAAACACGGCAAAAGTTTCTCATACAATCAGTAAATACAACACTATATATTCTGATTACCAAACACGACACTGTCTAGATAATACTTTGGAAACTGATGTTTTCACATACTACGGTCTCTGTTGTCATCGGCATAAAAAACTGTAATATTGGAATACTTGGGTTTTCCAAAAACTTCGCTTCCAAACGGAGCCTTAGTCATCCCGCGTGGTGTAAAAGTTCGCAGCAACACTTAGAACCCCGCTAGCTCTTCGGTTTGCTAGTTTGCGAACCGCAACACCAAAACCCCGAACCACCAAACTCCGGCTGCCACAATACTGCTCACCTCCGTTGATTCCGGCCACCCCAGCTCTGGTCGAGGCCACCAATCGACGTGTCATCGCTCCAGCATTCCAGAGGGACTAGCCACGCATTGAACGAGCCCTGTGCTGGGTTCTGAAGCTTTTGGTCGCCGCGAACCTCGCCGGCAACCAACCGCCAACCAGTTTGACCCGCTCTAGCTGGGTTTGACCTTCCTGAGTCAATGACATGTGGGGTCATGCTCCTCACTAATTTTTGTTTAGACTATAATTAGCGCTAAATAACAATGTTAGTTAACAAAGTCATTGATGAGTGGGTCTCACTAGTCAGGTTTGACCTGGACCACCCCCTTGACCAGCCGACGTCATGCTGACATATTGCTAACGCAATAAAGCCTTGTGGAATTAAAATAACTCAAAATGATTTATTATTTTTGGAAATTCTTTAAAACTTCTAAAGTTCATATAAAATAATCTATAACTTGGATGAAAATAATTTATATATGACTAGCAAATGTGTCCGTGCGTTGCAACGGGATAATGAAACAATGGTTTTCAAATCAAGTTTACCATGTAGGTTCCACCTTGTTAATTCAAATGAAATAAAAATGATCATTTCATGCACTTACGAGTGGGCATGCTAATACATTTCAACTAGTGATCTATTTAATCTATTCTCTCTCGCCTTATAATTTTATCTATCTCACGAATTAATTAGTAAATTATGTGCACATGAGCGTTATTTTATCGGTGTCTCTCATTCAAAAGATGCAAGTCTCACAAATTCCACTCTCTGAAACCCGACGTGCACGCATATGTATACGAAGACCCGTGCAAGCCAACTTGTATCTTTTTTTAGTTTAACATCAATCTCTTCTTTCTTTTTCGAAAAGGAGGATGTACTCCCGGCCTCTGCATCTGAGCGATGCATGCATCAATTTTATTAATTATTCATAAAGACCTTACAAAGTAATACATCACTAGGCCTGAAGTCACCATCTTGGCAACACCTGTCGCTACTCCTATCCCCTTGATGAAGGGGTGCCGAATGTCCGAGCCGAATACCAAACAGACATCACACCAAAGCCTAACATCTAAAGCCGGATGCCACAGGTCAGCCACATATCGGGACTGTGTCACACACCGGTCCGACGGACTCTCAGAAGTCGTCGCCACCGTCTTCCACTGATCCATCTCCAGAGCAGGTACTAACGCACCAACCTTGCCAGGCCTACCGTCGACACCACCACGGTGCCAGACAGCGCCACCATCCTGCACGTATCCATCCACACGCGCACATCACCAAAACACCGCAGCGCCAATGCCGCCGGGATCCGCCGTCGGCCTTGCGGTAGATGTAATACCGCTCCTCCTCTAGTCCCCTCTAGCTAGCACTTGCTCCAAAACGATGCCCCGAGAGGGAGAACAACACCGAAGGCGCCGTCATCGTTCGATCCGGGAGACCCAGATCTAGGGTTTCCCCCCGGAGCATCCCGAGCGTGATGACGCAAACTGCAACGACAATGCATCAGCAAGGAAACAACATCAGAGACGTCGCCATCGTCTGCCATGACCGAAGTCGGTGCGATTTTCATCGGCAGTTGCGCCACCAGGTCGTGCGACGCCGGCGTCGCTGGTCCCTTCAACCTGAGCAAACTAAAAAACGATGCCCTCAAGAGGGACTACGACGCAAAAGCACCGTCATCGCTTGATTGCAATGAGATCTAGGGTTCCCCCGGAGTTGCCCGCGGTGTCAAGGACCCAGACCAGGGTTGAATCCTGACGTGATCAGAAGAACCCGTCAAGATCCGCCCAGACGCCGATGTGTCGCACCCGCCACCGCGTCGTCCGCCACCCGGTGACCATGGCCGGTAGCCAGTCATCGGACATCACGAACGCGTCCAGCCACCAGCCATGGCCAGATCTGGCCGAGGCCAACGACCCCATCCAGCGATTCCACGCCGCCGCAACCCTTATCGCCATCCGCCAAGGAGGCGACCAGATCCACCACAGCCCGTGTCGCCTGATGCCGCCGGGATCCAGATCTAGCCGTCGGCCGATCTGAAAACCCGACCGCTGCCGGCACGCCCCAGCAGGGAACACGCAGCCGCCACGAAGCCGTCCTGCCGCCGAGACCCATGCCCAGCCTGGCGCGCCTGCTGGCCAGCAGCAACCCGCACCGCCGCCACCAAGCAAGGAGGTCATAAGAGCCCCGCCGCCGCCCACACTAGCCGGGTTTCGCCCGACGGTGTGCCCAGGCAGCGACAGGGGAAAGGGAGGAGGCCGGGGGAGAGGTGCCCGTCCGGCCACCACGCGGGGGCAACGCGGACAAGCAGGCGGATGTTTTCAGGCAGATGTTTGACTCCTACATGCAAGGGCGGATGTTTTGAGATCAATCTCTTCTTCCTACGTGCACTATATTTCGTAGAAAGACAATGTACCACTCAAATCAGTTTATCTCTATTTTTCTATTCAGAGACGTCACAAACAACCAATCTCTAGGTTTTCTTAAAAGACGATGTACGCACAGATTTAGCATGTGATTATGTTATCAACTAAGGGCTAATTAATCTCATTCAATTAGATGCCTCAATGCAACCTTCTTAAATTAGCGCAATCTTCTTTAAAACAAATCACATACTACGAAACAATATAAGAGATTGATTAGCCCTTTCCTAAGAAAGTGCACACGGGTGTACATGCCACTCCTTTCCTCATAATCTTCTGCTATCTATTTTTGGACAGGCAAAAGATTGTGTTAACTGGGGCGCATATTTTTAGTTGTGATTTTTGTTTTAATTACGTGCAGCCTATCGACGTGCGGCACATGTGGCCCAGGCGGCTTGGCTCAAGAAACATATATCAAATACTTTTTTATCAGACAAAGATATATCAAATACATAATCTTCTTTTCCTTGACGAGAAGGCGGGCTAGATGCATTTGTTGTGGCCCAAGGGAACTTTTCAATACACCAGAGATCGAGTCCTGGTATAGACGTATTATTTTTTGGTCTCCCTGGTTGCAGGGACGACGTACGAAAAAACAATAATAAAGCTATCTTAAACGGACAATAAATCTGGTGGTCCCATTATGAACGAAAAAATGGAAAAACAATCCTCCTTTTAATATTAGGTAGAGAAAAATGATCAGATAAATATGAAAAATCTGTTTATGCCATGCTCATGCATCTTTGAACAAGTTTTTTTTGCGAAGAATCTTTGAACAAGTTAACACCATCAATTAGGAGAATTCATGATTAGGACAAATTATGAAATAACATTTGGAGTTGGAATTCAAACTTGTTTGAATTCCACTTCAATTAACTTGGTTAATTATCCTTCTAGGTCAATGTAGTACCTTAATTTGTCATGCCATACATCTTGTTTGTGCATTGCATGAATTGAATGTTATTTCTTTTCTGTATGCCGATGTTTGTTTCCCTTCGGTAGACGTTGTTCCCACGTTGAGATCGATGTTACCGATGAAGACTCATTGTTATCTTCAGAATTGCCAAGCAAGCAACCCCCCTTGAGCATATTGATATAAACCCACTCTCTCATTCCTTCTCTCTTCTACCGCATTAGGACAATAACGATTCAATCGTTTATGTTGTTGGTAGTTGAAACCATTGCTTTGCATGACTTGTCTTTGTCACAGTAAATAGTACTTAGCATGAGTAGCAACTGCTTGAGCCTTGTTGTGCCTACTCATCCATGCTTGCTTACTGTGTCGACTATGCTTAGAGTCATGCTAGGTCTGATCCATCTGGGCGATGAATAGGAATGGATGCATTCATGTCCTGTTGTGTGAGAGCTAAGTGTGTGAATCTGATTTGGTAAAGGTAGCGATGAGAGGTCATGTAGGAGTATATGGCGGGTTATCTCATTGGGGTCGTCCATCAGAACTGAGTTATGTGTATGTTATCCAAGACAAGATACTACCACACATTGGGTCCGAACCAAATGGAACCTCTCGACTTATTAATCGCCTTGATCTCTGCCCTGGCCCATAAAAACACCCGCCTCGCCCTTCCTTTCCATCGAACGCACGTGCCACTTGCCCGGCGCATTCATGGATGCCCAGAGCATACAGCCGTTGGCAATGATGCCTACGATTTGACCGGATGGGAGGGCGACACTGACGGACGTAACCTCTGGGGCGTTGCCCCTTCAATACGGATGTCACGTCTTGAGAAACCAACTTCGGTCACCGCACCACATTGAAGCCGGTTGACCGCCCCTTCGCCTGGCCTGGTCGTGACTATTAGTCGCGTGCTGCCGAAGCACGGAACCACACTCCTCCTCCACGGGCACCAACCCTCATCCTCCACGTCACTATCCCCGAGCCCTTCCTCCTCTTCGAGCCGAGAGGCGATGCCGAAGTCTTGGTTCCCCGCGCTGGCAGGCGCAGGCGTTGACAGTTCTATGATAACCTGGCATATTAGGGATGATAGACTACTCATATCAATAAGGTATTCCTTCTTTTCCGAAAGCCCATTCAAACAGAACTTCCAGGTTAAGCGTGCTTGGCGTGGAATAGTTCTAGGATGGGTGCCCGACCGGGAAGTTGGTCCCGGGTGCGCATGAGTGAGGAGAAAGTGTGCAGAAAAGACTAGTATTGATCTGTGAGGCCAGTCTAGATCCCGCCAGGAGTAACGACCACCAACGGGTGTGTCCGGGGCGTTACAAGTTGGATGTCGGTTCCTCTAAGTGGTGGTGTATTTGATAGCCTGGCATATTAGAGATGATAGACTACTCATATCAATAAGGTATTCCTTCTTTTCTGGAAGCCCATTCAAACAGAACGACCCTAGAGGCCCCGCCTCCTCTTGGAGGCTACTCTGACGAATTCGTCCGTCAGATCAAGCAATTGACGGAGCGTTCACTCCGTCGAATGAGCCCGACCCCAGCACCGTCGGTGCGTGCCAAGGAGGAGTCACCGTCCACGCCGCGACACCGCATCAACCGCGCGCGGCGTCCCCTCTCCAGCGGGTCAAGAACGAGTCGGCGTCGCCCCAGCGCAACCGCGGCGTCTAGATCGAACGTTGAGTCAAGGAAGAGCAATCGTTGGCCCTGCAAAACCACATCATACAGATCGGATGGCGGGTCAAGGACGAGCCGGTGTCCCTATCGAACAATCGGTACGCCTACATGGACATGCCCTCGGCACCGCCACGCCCTCATGGACCCGACATCGCGCTAGCCTGGGCTAGGACCAATCCGGTACCATCACGAAGATGTCTGCACGGTGTCGACGCCACTCCCCGACGACGACATTGACGCTGCGACGTCAGGCGTCGTGCCGGACTGCTTTGTGTTGGACCCACCTCACGCTAGCCTAGGCCGATGACTGGTCCAGGACCACCGCTGAAACGTCCCTTTTTTTATAATAGTTCAACATGTTAAAAATTGTCATGTTTATGTGTAATAAAATAACTTTACAATATAATATACATGACTCACTAAAAATAGGGCGTGTGTACGTTAAGTGTCTAGTTGTTTCTACTAAAATTTATTATTACTTACTACTCCCCTTTCTCAAAATATAAGCCGTGTTTGACTTTGCACGGCCTTTGATGCATGACTTTGATTGCGGATTGAATATATATAAATGGCATAGTCGTGTTTGTCTTGCAAAACAGTTTTATTTCATATATTTGTATACTAATTTTATAGACATACAATACATGAAAATTATAGTCAAAAGTTGTGAACGAAGATCCGAAAAGTCAACCAACAACTTATATTTTGAGAATGAGGGAGTACTAGTAATTAATCTAAATGTATTTATAATGTTGAGAGCACTTACTGCACAGCTTGTTGCATGTACATAAAGCTACAAGTGTGGGTGTCCTCAAAACTGCTAAATGTTGGTTGGTTTCCTCTTGGATCAGTTCCCACATTGGATGTTGAATGAACGCTAGATTGATGGCCGCATGTTACGATGTGACTGTCCATGGGCAAGTCACTTGATCCTAGTCCGTTTCGGTGGTGTTTCTAATATCGTTGGAGGGTGCGTGAAGATTTGTTTTCGGCAGATTTCGTGAGATTCGATCGACGTTTGTTTTCAGTGGATCCATGTGGATCATGTCTTTGTTTGTTTATGTTTGTATGTCTATAAGTTAGACCCTTTCAATTTACGTTTCTCTTCATCGACAGCGGTTGTTGTTCTGATGCGCTGGTCCTATGATGGCTTAGCATAATGACTTTCCGACTGTCTACTCTAACAAAATTTGACCGGCTCCGATGACAAAGGGACGAAGACGGTGTCATGCCTTATAGACCTGGATGTATTTTTTTACTTCTCATGTTCTTTGTACTACTTTGATAGTTGAATATATCGAAAGTTTTCTCGAAAGGCAAAATTTAACTCCTCCTTACATTTTCTTTTCACATGAGAGGTAGGAGTACACAATAGATCTGACTTATTGCTTCGATTAATTCATATCTTCTTATCCATCGTGTAAAAAAAGAAGGTAAGAAGAAGCATGTTAAAATTACTCTCCACAAAAAAGAATTGGGGTCTAAATAACCTAGTATCAGCTAGGCACATGAGCATGGTCTGATATTTTTGGTGCGCATGTGAGCTCACGGTTGACGTTGAAACGGACCGCGTAGTCTGTGGTCCTAGTCGTCTTTCGTGTTCATTTTTCTCCGTTCAATGCGGCACATGTTGTGAAATAGAATGCAAGATTCGTTCAATGAAGAAAAAAGAACTTGAAGAAAGAGTACGATGGAGATTGGGACCAACATGTTATTTGTTTGTGGAAATCTGTTTACCAGTAATCGAACGAACTGGAGGCTAACGCGTGCTTCGCTGTCATTTTTCACTCCTGGCCTTTGGTATTAACTCTTTTATATCTAGCAGATGGTAGATTATTACGATCAGTTGTTTTATTTTAGTTTTATCTATGGTGGCTTGTGTTTTGATGATCAAGACGCCC
The DNA here is from genome assembly GCA_022496015.1 of Hordeum marinum. Classification (NCBI taxonomy): domain Eukaryota; kingdom Viridiplantae; phylum Streptophyta; class Magnoliopsida; order Poales; family Poaceae; genus Hordeum; species Hordeum marinum. Next base: position 100,348,415 of record CM039674.1, on the reverse strand, counting down.
GGATCTCTTGCCCCCGACCGTGCTAGGGTTCCCCTCCCGCATCCCCCCTCTCTCTACCCGCCGCCACCGGCCGCTGGCCGCTGGCCGCTTCCCCCACCCCTTTCCCGCTCCTGCCCTTGCGCCGCCTCCCCGGCGGCAGGTGTGGTGGCGCAGGGTGACCGACGACGCGCCCTCGGCCCAGATCTGGGTCCTAGCAGGCCGGCCCCCCAGCGTGGCTCCGATGTTTGCTGCGTGGTGAGGAGGAGGAGCAGCTCGGATGTGGGGCAGCGACGTCGACGGCGTGCTGACAGCAACGCGATGGTAGGAGCTTTACGGGCTTATGAGCGCCCGGCCGGGCCTGTGGGCCCACCGACCTGGTGTACTCCTTCTAATGCATCTGGACGACTACCATCACTGACGGTGGAGGTTGTGCCCTCCCGCGTGCCGTCGGTGCTTCTGCCCTAGTCCCAGCTCTGAATTGTAGCTGTGCAGTCCTCACTTCGCGGTGCCGTGGTGAGACGGTGTGGGGGCTTCAAGACCGTGTTGGTGCGGGGTGGTGGTTTGTTTAGTGGCAGGCTCCGGAGCGCCCGAGCTGTTGGTTGGGATCGGAGGAAACCACTGTCGGCTTGGTCGACACCGACGCAGTGGCGCCTTTGGATGTCGTCGGACCTTCTATAAGAGCACATTTCTCCATGTGTGGTTTTGGATAATTGATGACAATCCATATGGACTAATGGTTGCCTTAAGTTATATTCGAAGGATTTGTCCATAAGCACTTCTTGAAGTCCATCTATTGATTTGAAGGAGTTTATATGGTGACCAAGGTGGTATTCAAGGTTTCATCCAAAGATTGGTCATAGAGAAGATAAGATACAAGGTTGATCAAGACTAAGTCAAAGAGTAAATCAAGTTGATCAAGACTAAGTCAAAGAGTAAATCAAGTTGATCAACACACAAAGCGTATAAGATCTACCGAGAGGGATCAAGTGATCCCCAAGTATGGTAAACATTGTCCATTACGCTTTATGTACTAACTCATGTTCCCTATGAGTGTTTTTTGTGGGGTTATGTATGTTTTTATGGGCTAGCATCAATAAGAAGATCCCATACAATCCATGGAGGATGACATCAAGTGGTGATCGTCATCAAGGTGTTGGAAATATGTCCTAGAGGCAATAATAAATTGACTATTATTATATTTCCTTGTTCGTGATAATCGTTTATTATCCATGCTATAATTGTATTGATTGGAAACTCAAATACATGTGTGGGTACATATACAACACTGTGTCCCTAGTATGCCTCTAGTTAACTAGTTCGTTGATCAAAGATGGTTAAGGTTTCATAGCCATGGACATGAGATGTCATTTGATAATGGGATCACATCATTAGGAGAATGATGTGATGGACAAGACCTGAACTATAAACGTAGCATATGATCGTATCAGTTTATTGCTACAGTTTTCTGCATGTCAAGTATCTGTCCCTATGACCATGAGATCATGCAACTCACTGACATCAGAGGAGTACCTTGTGTGTATCAAACGTCGCAACGTAACTGGGTGACTATAAAGGTGCTCTACAGGTATCTCCGAGGGTGTCTGTTGGGTTGGCATGGATCAAGACTGGGATTTGTTACTCCGTGTGACGGAAAGGTATTCCAGGGCCCACTCGGTAATACAACATCACAATAAGCCTTGCAAGCAATGTGACTAAGTGTTAGCCACGGGATCTTGTATTACAAAAAGAGTGAAGAGACTTGCCGGTAACGAGATTGAACTAGGTATAGAGATACCGACAATCGAATCTCGGGCAAGTAACATACCGAAGAACAAAGGAAACATCATACGGGATTAATTGAATCCTTGACATAGAGGTTCAACCGATAAATATCTTTGTAGAATATGTAGGAGCCAATATGTGCATCCAGGTCCCGCTATTGGTTATTGACCATAGCGGTGTCTCGATCATGTCTGCATAGTTCTCGAACCCACAGGGTCTACACACTTAACGTGTGGTGACGATATAAGTATAGTTGAGTTATTATATTGGTGAACGAAAGTTGTTCGGAGTCCCGAATGAGATCCCGGACATGACGAGGAGCTCCGAAATATTCCAGAGGTAAAGATTGATATATGGGATAATAGTGTTTGGTCTCCGGAAGGGTTTCAGAAGTCACGGGAAGGGGTTTCAGATGTTTCCCGAAATGTTCGAGTACGGGAACACTTTAGTTGGGGCCAAGGGGTAAAACCCACAAAGATTTTGGTTAGTGCAAAAGAAAGTTTTGCGGAGGCCAGGGGCTAGACGCCAGGGACCCAGGCGTCTGGGGCCAGACACCGAGGACCCTGGCGTCTGGTCCTGGAGTCCGAGAAGGACTCTTGCCTGCGTGCCAAACCGACCTTGAGGAGGTTTTTTCTCCAAGTTTTGACCCCAGGGCTCAACATATAAATAAAGGGGTGGGGCTAGCACCCGAAACACATCAAGTTTTCCCAAGCCGTGTGCCGTAAACCCCGTCCCTCTAGTTTATCCTTCGTCATAGTTTTCGTTGTACTTAGCGAAGCCCTACAGAGATTGTTCTTCACCACCACCGTCACCATGCCATTGTGCTGCCGAAACTCATCTACTACTTCACCATCGCTCGCTGGGTCGAGGAGGTGAAGGCGTCATCAAGATGCACGTGTGTTGAACGCGGAGGTGCCGTCCGTTCGACGCTAGATCAGAAGGAACATGATGGGATCGCGGAACGACTCGTGATGAGATCGTGGGACGGCTCGTGATTGGATCGCGAAGATGTTCGACTACATCAACCACTTTTCTTAGCGCTTCCGCTTAGCGATCAAAAGGGTATATAGATCCACTCTCCCTCTCGTAGATGCTCATCACCATGGGTAGATCTTGCGTGTGCGTAGGAAATTTTTTGTTTCCCATGCTGTTGGGTTCTACCGTAGGTGCATCGCATGCGAATTAAAATTTTCCTACGCCCAGAACAACCAAGAACATGTTATGCAGATGGATCACAGCTCATTACCACTAGACGTGCAGTGCTGTGCAGCGAAAGTAGAGTTGGGGCAGCGCGTTCGTGGGGTACGTCTCTGTTGGGGAACTTTGCATGGGAAACAAAAAATTTCCTACGCTTCACCAAGATCAATCTAGGAGATGAGCATCTATGAGAGGAGAGATTGGATCTACGTACCTTTGTAGATCGCTAAGCAGAAGCATTAAAGAACGCGATTGATGTAGTGGTACGTCTTCGCGATCCAAATCACAAACCGTCTCATGAACTCCCGATCAAGTGCCGAACGGACAACACCTACGCGTTTAGCACATGTGCAGCTCGATGAAGATCTCCGCCTTCTTGATCCAGCAAGATATAGCGGAGAGGTAGATGGGTTCGCCGGCAGCACGACGGCGTGGCGGTGGTGGTGGTGTAGCTGATCCGGCAGAGCTTCGCTAAGCGGCGCCGATCCAATCTACTAGAGGAGAGACTATCGGAGAGGGAGGAAGGGCTGCGCCGTGGCTTGGGATGCGGCTGCCCTCCTCCCTCTCTCAAATATATAGGAGGAGGGGGGAAGGGGCTGCGCCCTAGGGTTCCTACCCCTAGGGGCCGCGGCCAAGAGGAGGGGGCCGCGGCCAAGGGGTGGCTTGGCCTCCAAGGCAGGGTGGTCGGCCCCTTTAGGGTTTCCCCCCTCCACCCTTTAGGACAACCCAACACATGTGACAATAACTCGTTTTTCTTCTTCTATTCTTTCTCCTGGTCCCGGTTTGTTGGTTTTTTATTTTTCTATGTTTTGTTTTTGCAACAAAAAAAATCGATGAACTCTTTTTTAAAAATTGAATTTTTTTTCAGATCGATGAACTTTTTCCAAATTTAAAGACCTTCTTCCAAACACGATAATTGTTTTTCGAATTCGATGAACTTTCTTTTCAAATTAGCATTTTTTTCAAAATTGGATTAACTTTTCAAAAATCAATGGACTTTTTTAAATTCGTGAGCTTTTCTTAAAAATCGATGAACTTTTTCGAATTTAAAAACTCTGTTGCCAAACACGATGAACATTTTTCGAATTCAATGTTTTTTTCCAAAACAACGATTTTTTTTCAAAATTGGATGAACTTTTTTCGAAATTGCTGAACTTTTTTTCAAAATTGTGAACTTTTCTTCAAAATTGAATAACTTCTTTCAAATTTACCAAATTTCGTCCCATTCGATGAACTTTTCTTATTTTGCGATTTTTTTTGAACTTTTTACCAGCGAATGTCAACGGGTTTGGTCAACCTACCCGCTCAACTTCGCGAGTCAACGACGAACACCCGTGCAAGCCTCACCAAGAAAAAAACGTGCAAGCGCTAATACCAGCGAGCGAGCGAACACAGGAAGCCCTTAATGGGCCACGGCCTGCTTAAGACTGAAGTGAGCGCCAACCTCGCTAGTTGGCGCCGAAGGCACTGACTAGGAGCTCCCGGGCGCTGGTCTTTTTTCTTTTTTGCTGTGAGATGGTCAAAGGAATCGTGTTCGCTTGGTTGTTCGATCCAGTTGGATCACGTGGCCCACGCGACCGACGAAAGACTCGGCCGGCGCACCGGGTGTAAATGTTCTCCTTTAATAAAAGCTTGTCAACATGAAACTTGAACATTACTTTCTGAAGAGCACATGACCTCGCACCATCTAGGCACCTACCCATCAACTACCATTTATCAACAACAACAACAACAACAACAAAAACAACAAAAACTATAATTCAGCACTGCTGACCTTGCTTAAAACCGTCAACCGTCCCCGTCTTCCACTTGGCACACGTTGTTGCAGGACAGCAACCTCCTGCCAGAATATCTATCCAGGGGAGGAAATACACCATCTGCACCTAGTTTCATATAATCATACGAACATGTCCAATCAGTCAATAATCTACCGCTCGCCATTGTTGACTCAAAACCGCCAACGAAACGGTCCCTCCCAACCACTCGGCAGTTGGCACATGCTGGCCCGAGACAGCTAACCGCCAGGATACGTGCAGCTGCTCGCCGTCCCAATAATTGGAGCAACAAACTTTACAGGATCGAGAGAGGTTTTCCAAGCCAGCAGCACGCGTTATTCCTCTCACCACTTTTGTTATTATAGATATAGATAGTGTAGCATTCATACAAAGCACAAGTCACTGGCTTTTCAGTTCACTGGTCTGCACTGCACCGCACCGGCAGCATCGTAAAAGACGAGGCACATCACAGCCAATCTGCAGACCACTTTCAGAAAACACCATCAAGAGTCAGACCAAAGCCATCATGCATGCCTCCTCGCCATGCCATGACATGAAGCCCATGGCTGCAATCCCATGGCAGCGATCCGAGCGATCCGCACACGATGTTCAACCCCTCCTCCCCCGTCTTCCGACGACAACTACCCTTCATACGGCCTGCAGACCGAGCGTCCGGTCCATCCACCCGATGATGTCGGCGGCGATCTCGTCGCGCTCGGGCTCGAAGAGCAGGTCGTGCAGGAACCCCTCGTACAGCCTCAGGTCCTTGTGCCTCGACGCCGCCTCCGTGTAGAGCTCCTGCGAGGCCAGCGGGTCCGTCACCCGGTCCGCGGTGCCGTGCAGGACCACGAACGGGACCGTCACCTTCTTCAGGTTGTGCAGCAGGTAGGAGGAGATGCGCAGGATCTCGTGGCCCGTACGGACCCTGATCGGCCCCGTGTAGACCAGCGGGTCAGAGTACTTCGCTAGCAGCGCGGCGGGGTCGCGCGACACCGGGATGCCGCGCTTGTTGGCTCCCTTGAATTGGAACTTGGGTGCTATCAGAGAGAATATCGGTGCCACGGCCTGCATTTGATTCAGATAAGTCTCAGTGATGAAACACAACTTGCCAGGCAGGTAGAACAAATATCTGTTGCCAATTTTAAGTTTTGAATTTGTGGCTAAATTTAAAAGCAGAGCTTCTGTAAATCGCAATAGCTCTGCTTTTGATATGAGCATACACGATACAAATCAGGATAATTTGGAACAATAATAAGAAACCAGAATAGTTATATTACCCCGACTATCGGATGCGCTGGTTTTACACGCACAGCCGGTGAAGTGAGTATGATCCCTTCCAGTCTGGTTCTGATATGGGCGTACAGCGACGCCTGCAAGATGACAGCTAGTGATGAGCACGCATGAAACAAGAAAATTAAGCGTTGTTAAATGAGCATCGTTAGCCAAACCATTTCAACCAGGCTATTTTGTTAATGCTTTGCACCATTCTCCGCCGTCAGGGTATCCATTGTTCACAGGCCCAGAGGAGTAGGGTCAGTGTCTAGATCTGGCCTAAATACCCAAGACAAAAAGTAATTTAATTCGACAAGCCATACCTTCAAAACAACAGCTCCACCAGTGGAGTGACCGAGTAGAAAACAAGGAACATCTGGATTCTCTAGCATGATTTTATCAAGAAGTACTTCCTGTTCAGAGATGATGATAATATAGCATTACATCAGCCATCAGGAACAGAATAGGTTTGTGTCTTCTATAGAAAAACCTTGAACAGAATGGAGAAGTAGGTGGTCAGAGCGAGAATTACCATGTCTTCTATGACATAATCTAGAGAAGGAACATAACCGTGCAGACCATCACTGCCACCATGACCTGTTATGCATAAGCTCAAGTTAGCCTACGGATGTTCAAACGAGTGCAAAATTCAGTAGGCATGCTCACATCTCACAGGAACAAGGAGATTGAAAACCACGGATAATTTTCTCAAAGTGCTGCTTGATTCATACTAAGAATCCACAACTAGGAGGGGGGGGGGGGGGGTACAGCTTGACAACCTTAGCATCATTGCTTATATTTACCTTATAACTTTGTTATATAAAAACTATTATCTGGTTCTAAATGTTGTCATAACACTATTAGTATTGGCTAACACTTCGTTAGTTTGATACCTACATGATGTACAGAAGAAGAAAAACTAGTATAATTTATTCTAGTTTCCTAGCCATTTTTGCCCATACCAAGCAGTTAAGAACTAACACTTAGTTAGATTATGGTCTGAGGAATATTTATGTAAGATCTAGTAACATGCCTAGAAATTGATCATTAATCAACTTTATTTCCAAATATAGCACTAATCTTCCACCAAACCAACCATGTGTAACTTTTATTTCCTTTAATATAACAAGTAGGTTTCCTTACCTATCCAATCCATTGCATATACTCCAAAGCCACATGACGTTAGCTGCTCTGCAAAATGCAAATACCTCCCACTGAAACACAAGATGAAGATACATTTAGTGATGCCTGTAAGACAAGGAGGATATGAAAAATATAGATGCACCACCATGCTGAGGTGTGGAGGACTGGAGGGGAATGACTCAACATGATTCCCTTACCTATGTTCATTGAGCCCATGTACGATGAGGAGAATGCCCCTAAAGCAAAAGAGGAAAAAATGTCAATACAAAATTGCGTGACTGCAAGTGAAAGAGGGGTTCAGTTTGATGCTTCAAACTTCCCATTTCTAATGAAAGAGACTGAACAGAACCATAATCTTCCGAAGGTGTTCACACATGTAGAGTCATAAAACCAGTCAGCAAAATTAGGGGTGGCGGATTACCTAAATTAATTGTGGTTATCTGCTTTTTCAACATTTGTTTGCTGGGTTGTTTGACTATTATACCATTCATATTGAAAACAGAGTTGACGGTCAGCTCAGGCAACTACATTGGTCATGTCAAGAATAATCAACACTTTGGTTGCACACAGTGGGCGCATTAAAGAATCATGAAAAATCCCTCTGCCCCTTTCTTGATAGCTAAGTTTTCCTGTGTCAAATGAAGACATTACGCTAAAGTTTTTCATGGAGTATCGAGAGATAAGAATGGAACAGAAGTTCGAGATAAGTATCAGGTTAGATCCTCCTAATCCGTTCCACTTTACTTGTTCCCTCTTTCCTGTATTTCAAAGTTTCTTCACACCATCACAAAAAAAACTGCACAAAGCTACCGTTATTTTAGTCAACTAGCTCAGGTTCCGAAGAAGAGACGCGTACAAGAAATATGACAACCTAAAACAGCAGCTCCGCGATGAGGACAAACTCCATGCATCATCATTGATAGGGGTAGGTAATGACTATGAATGCAAAGATGGGTGAAGATCTGAATTTGTTTGGATGTACTCGACGTGCATCGCACGGCACGTCTCTTTAGAGTAGAGCAGCAGCCACAAAGTCTTCTGTAAAACACTTGGTCCAGGTATCTAGTAAAGCACTCTAATCGCGTGATCAAAACCGCAGCCAGTATGCATGGTCTAAATGCTCAACGCGCCTTGCCATTACTACACTAGAATCGCCTAAACAGGAGCAGAAAATTGCAACTTTAACTGAAACTACCACCCGTTGGCATCAGAGAAGAGTGTCAAAGGCGCAAGAGAACTATTCACCACGCAGAATTCGCAAGAAAATCCTTGTTTTATTTGTCATGAAAAAAATCCTTGTAATATTGTCAACAAAATGCCCAGAATTCTCGCAGAAAAAACTAGTACTGCGTGATTGACTGATTCAAACGAAAGAACAAATCCCTTCTGGTTAAGGTCAAGCCAACCAACTGCCGTCCCCCCACCGCTCCACCGATATGGTATAGTAGAGGGCTAGAGGCAGCGAAAATATAAAAAAAGTGGCAAGTAAAAAACCACGAAGCATGAAAGCGAAATCCACAGAAACGAACAAAAGGAAACCACCAATTTCCACAGCGACCGAAACCCCCACGGTCCACGGAAGGCAATTCAATCGCACACGCGACGGGACGGACGGGCTCAGGCTCACCTTGTCTCCGCGCCGGCCGCCGGCGCCCAGACGCGGCAGAAGAGCGCGTTCCGCCTGGCCCCGGCGATGACGAAGGTGCCGCACGTCCTGCCGCCCGAGTCCGAGTCGTCCTCCGCCATGGGCACCTCCTCTGCGAGCGCTCGGCGGCGGCGCACGTCCTCCTCCTCCGCGGCCCTGCGCCTGCTCCTGACCTTCCCGAGCCGGCCGGGCTCCGCCGGGCTGGCGGCGTCGGCGGGGCGCCGGCGGCGGCCGACGAGGAGGAGGAGCCAGAGGAAGAGCGAGTGGAGCGCGACGGCGAGGCGCAGCAGCGCGCGGCGGGACAGCACGGAGCGGAAGACGGGCACGATCCGGCCCGTGGCGCCCGACGTCATCATCATCTCGTCGCCGCCCATCTCCATGGCTCTCCCTCCCACCGCTGCTCGTTTTTTGTGCTTTACTTTTTCTTCGCGTTTTACGCGGTCGCGGGCTTCGTGGGCCGCCCCGCGTATTTATAGGGGGTGGAGATTTAGACTCGGGCCAGAGCGTGGCTTGCTGTCTCCTTCCTGGAAATCCGTATCCTTGAGTTTTTTTTTCTGTTTATTAGTAAGTACTGTATTTAAAAAAAAATTATAAGAAGAAGTGAGGAGATGGTGGTCCCACTAACAGTTGCAACGGATCAGCAGTCCAGCTAACAGCGGTGCTATGCCACGGTCCCACATGTCACTCCTCTCTCTCTCTGTTTTTTTTGCGGGACACATGTACTCCTCTCATCCGTTAGTTTGTTTCGTCCGGGTAGTTAAGCACTTCTAAAATTTAATCACCACATAATTTAGAGTATACGATCATTAATTGTTAGATATATATGGCACTAAAGAGATACTCCCACCTACATTCGTTGTAGACAATAAATTATCGGTATAGCTATCTAGTGAACGTTCACCCCGTTCACTGGGGTGAGATCCCAGCGTACGCCCCAGAGCCATCCGATGTGGATTGCACGGTAATAGTTTTCGCCAGAAAAATCCCTGTAAATTAAACAAATGGTTATGTCAGTTTTATAGAATGTCACCCCCACCACATAAATTGTCACCACGAGCGTTAGCATTTGCCATCTTTGATGGCGAACGACAGCCAGTTATTGTGGTCCTAAATTATTCCTAGTATAAGTTATTTTTTACTCGACCAAACAACTAGTAAGTAACTAAGAGAACGCCCGTGCGTTGTAACGGGCTAACAAATGGATATATTATGATACTCTTCATTTCAGCTCTTTGATCATTGTGTTATTATTCCTTTCGGTCATGTTTAGTCTTCATATAAGTTTTGTCTGAAATCAAAGTGTCTCTAATATGTCCAAACTTATAGGACAAAGTATTGATATTCACAATACCAAATCAATATCATTAGAGTCATTAATCAAATAACCTGCACGGATCAGAGCAATTGCTACGATCACCTTTTTGTTTGGGTCAGTTATACATTAGGATACCAGCATTATAAGATGACGGGACAAGAAAAAAACAGTCAAAAATTTCAGATTTGGTGCTGCATGTAGGATGCACTCTTGCATCGATTTTGCTCGCTACATCTTGCATACGTGCAATACTACGCTATTGTCAAGGAAAGCACGCTGCCATCAGCGGAGCTCCTACAGGTTAAAAGGAACCTCCTTCTACTTGTAACGGTTTAACAGCAGAACCCACATGTCAAAGGGTCTACCCCATTGTTCAAACATGTCAGCTTGTCCACTGGAAAACCTCATGATCTTCGAAAAAGGAATGATAATCTCTGAAGGGTTTTACATCGATAAAAATAAAGGTTACATAACACAAAGGGAAACGACCCTCAAACCTGCCCCGGCTTCCTCGCCGGCGCCGTGTCCCTCGATGAGCTCAAATCCGAGGAGCCAGCATGGAGTAGCAGTTCAGCTGCCCCTGGTACAGGGGCATGGCAATGCGATGGGGGCGCCGTCGTGGTGCCGAGGTGAGCAGCCAACGGAGTACCTGCCACCGCTGCACACCTCGACCTCCTCAGCGTCAGAGGACTCTGTCCATTTTGCCCGTCAACGGCGCCCAACGGCACGATGCAGGCAGCACGTGGCCGCTACTAAACATCTCCGCAATAGCATGCCAAGGCCACTCCTGAACACAGCCCGCCCGCCTCACTGCAGGCTCCACCCGAGTGACCGCATCTGCGAGCAGGCTCTCTTTGTGGAGTGTGACGAGCACGGGTTCGGGCATCACCGCTGCTTGTTCCTTAATGTTGTCGTAGATCAGGCGCATGTCGCCTCCGCCATCGATAGCCATAGTTGAACATGAGCCACCTGTTGGAAATATGCCCTAGAGGCAATAAATAAAGTGTTTATTATTATATTTCCTTGTGCATGATAATTGTTTATTATCCATGCTATAATTGTATTGATTGGAAACACATTACATGTGTGGGTAAATAGACAACACTTGGTCCCTAGTATGCCTCTAGTGAACTAGCTCGTTAATCAAATATGGTCAAGGTTTCCTAGCCATTGACATGTGATGTCATTTGATAATGGGATCACATCATTAGAAGAATGATGTGATGGACAAGACCCAAACTACAAACGTAGCATATGATCGTGTCAGTTTATTGCTACTGTTTTCTGCATGTCAAGTATATGTTCCTATGACCATGAGATCATGCAACTCACGGACACCGGAGGAGTGCCTTGTGTGTATCAAACGTCGCAATGTAACTGGGTGACTATAAAGGTGCATTACAGGTATCTCCGAGGGTGTCTGTTGATTTGGCATGGATCAAGACTGGGATTTGTTACTCCGTGTGACGGAGAGGTATCTCAGGGCCCACTCGGTAATACAACATCACAATAAAGCCTTGCAAGCAATGTGGCTAAGTGTTAGTCACGGGATCTTGTATTACAGAACGAGTAAAGAGACTTGCTGGTAACGAGGTTGAACTAGGTATACAGATACCAACGATCGAATCTCGGGCAAGTAACATACCGAAAAACAAAGGGAACATCATACGGGATTAACTGAATCCTTGACATAGAGGTTCGACCGATAAAGATCTTCATAGAATATGTAGGAACCAATATGGGCATCCAGGTCCCGCTCTTGGTTATTGATCGTAGAGGTGTCTCGGTCATGTCTACATAGTTCTCGAACCCGCAGGGTCTGCACACTTAAGGTTCGGTGACGTTTCGGTAGTATAGAGTTATGTATGGTGGTGACCGAGGGTTGTTCGGAGTCCCGGATGAGATCCCGGACGTCACGAGGAGCTCCGGAATGGTCCGTAGGTAAAGATTAATATATAGGAAGTCCTGTTTTGGTCGCCGAAAAAGTTTCAGGCTCATCGGTAGTGTACCGGGAGTGCCGGTAGTGTACCGGGGGACCATCGGGAGGGGTATTTCGACCAAAGAGGCTACATGGGCTGTGGGAAGGTGAATACCAGCCCTTAGTGGGCTGGGTGGAAGTCCCACACAAGGCCCATGCGGCTGGGAAGAAAATCCCAAAAGGAAAAAGGTGGAAAAAGGCAAAAAGGAACAAATAAGGAAGGAGTCCTAATCCTACTAGGAGTGGAGGAGGACGACTCCTCCCTCCTTGGTTCGGCTGAAGCCTAGGGCTGTCCCTTGAGGGCCAAGCCTCCTCCTCCCCTTCTCCTATATCTACTAGTGGTTTTGAGGGGTTTTACACAGAATTTTCTGCCACGTGCTGCCCTCTTCTCCAGTGCATAGTTTCTCCTCTAGATCAGTTTTCTGCAGTGCTTAGGCGAAGCCATGTCGGAACAGGTCCACCACCATCATCGGAGAGCCGTCATGCTGCCGTAGAACTCTTCCACCTCTTCACCACCTCTTGCTGGATCAAGAAGGCAGAGATCGTCATCAAGCCGTACGTGTGCTGAACGCGGAGGTGCCGTCTGTTTGGTGCTAGATCGGGACGGATCGTGATTGGATCGCGGGACGCTCGGCGATTTGGATCGCGAAGACGTTCGACTACATCAACCGCGTTTCTTAACGCTTCCCGCTTAGCGATCTACAAGGGTATGTAGATCCACTCTCCCTCTTCGTAGATGCTCATCACCATGGATAGGTCTTGCGTGAACGTAGGAAAATTTTTGTTTTCCATGCAACGTTCCCCATCAGTGGCATCATGAGCTAGGTCTATGTGTAGATGAGATCTCGAGTAGAACACAAAGAGTTTGTGGGCGTTGATGCTTAGATTTCTTCCTCCCTTGGTCGTGTTTTGGTTCAGCGGTATTGTGGGATGAAGCGGCCCGGACCAACATTACTCGTACGCTTATGAGAGACCGGTTCCATCGACTGACGTGTAACTTCATTGCATAAAGATGGCTGGCGAGTGTCTGTTTCTCCTACTTTAGTTGGATCGTATTCGACTAAGGCGGTCCTTGAGAAGGTTGAAAAGAAACTTATGTATCACCGTTGTGGTTTATGCGTAGGTGAGAATTGTTCTTGCTAGATACTTGTAGCAGCCACGTAAAACATGCAACAACAATTAGAGGACGTCTAACTTGGTTTTACAGGGTATGTTGTGATGTGATATGGCCAATTACATGATGAGATATATGTGATGTATGAGATGATCATGTGTTGTATAGAATATCACGACTTGCATGTCGATGAGTATGGCAACTGACAGGAGCCATAGGGTTGTCTTTAATTATTGTATGACCTGCGTGTCAATCATTAAGCGCTATGTAATGCTTTACTTTATCGCTAAACGGTAGCAATAGTAGTAGAAGCATGGTGGGCGCGACAAACATGATGGCTACACGTTGATGGAGATCATGGTGTCGTGCCGGTGATGATGAAGATCATGTCGGTGCTTTCAAGATGGAGATCAAAAGCACAAGTTCATGGCCATATCATGTCACTTATGATTTGCATGTGATGTTAATCCTTTTATGCACCTTGTTTTTCTTAGGACGACGGTAGCATTATAAGGTGATCCCTCACTTAAATTTCAAGATGAATTGTGTTCTCCCCGAGTGTGCACCGCTGCGAAAGTTCGTTGTGTCGAGACACCACGTGATGATCGGGTGTGATAGACTCTACGTTCACATACAACGGGTGCAAGCCAGTGTTGCACATGCACAACACTCGGGTTAAACTTGACGAGCCTAGCATGTACAGACATGGCCTCGGAACACAAGAGACCGAAAGGTCGAACATGAGTCATATAGTAGATATGATCAACATGAGATGTTCACCATTGAAGCCACCTCAACTCACGTGATGATCGGACTTGAGTTGGTGAATTTGGATCATGTGACACTCAGATGACCTGAGGGATGTCGATTTGAGTGGGAGCTTTAGTAATTTGATTAACTAAACTCATTATCTTGAACAATAGTCTAAGTAAACTTTGCATATTTATGTTGTAGATCAATGGCTCGCGCAGTAGCACCCCTGAATTTTAATGCGTTCCTAGAGAAAGCTAAGTTGAAATATGATGGAAGTAACTTTGTTGACTGGGCCCGTAATCTGAGGATTATCCTCACGGCTTCCCAGAAATCATATGTCCTTGATGCACCGCTTGGTGACCAACCCGAAGGCATGTCATCCGAAGATGTTAAGAACGCTTGGGAGGCACGTTCTGGAGATTACTAAATAGTTCAGTGTGCAATACTGTATGGCTTAGAACCGGGACTTCAAAGACGTTTTGAACGTCATGGAGCATATGAGATGTTCCAGGAGTTGAAGTTTATCTTTTAGAAGAATGCCCGGATCGAGAGGTATGAGACCTCCGATAAGTTCTATGCTTGCAAGATGGAGGAGAACGGGTCTATCAGTGAACATATACTCAGAATGTCTAGGTATTCGACTCGTCTAGCGGAGTTGGGAATTGCCCTTCCGCCAGAGGCGATCACTGACAGAGTTCTTCAATCACTGCCACCTAGTTACAAAAGCTTTGTGATGAACTATAACATGCACGGGATGAACAAGTCAGTCGCCGAGCTGTTTGCGATGCTAAAAGTCACTGAGTCTGAAATCCAGAAAGAACATCAAGTGTTGATGGTCAATAAAACCACTAGTTTCAAGAAGAATGGCAAGGGCAAGGGCAAGGGCAAGAAGGCTGGAACCAAGCCAGAAACTGAGTGCTTTCATTGCAAGGGAACTGGTCACTGGAAGCGGAACTTCCCCAAGTACCTGGCTGACAAGAAGGCGGCCAACGACAAACAAGGTATATATGATATACATGTTATTGATGTGTACCTTACTAGCTCTTGTTGTAGTGCCTGGGTATTTGATACCGGTTCGGTTGCTCACATTTGCAACTCAAAACAGGAACTACGGAATAAATGAAGGCTGGCAAAGGACGAAGTGACGATGCGCGTGGGAAATGATTCCAAGGTTGATGTGATCGCCGTCGGCACGCTCTCTCTTCAATTACCATCAGGATTAGTGATGAACCTGGATAATTGTTATTTAGTGCCTGCGTTAAGCATGAACATTATATCTGGATCTTGTTTATTGCGAGACGGTTACTCATTTAAATCAGAGAATAATGGTTGTGCTATTTATATGAGTAATATCTTTTATGGTCATGCACCCAATATGAGGGGTTTATTCATATTGAATCTTGATAGTGATGATACACATGTTCATAACATTGATGCCAAAAGATGTAGAATTGATAATGACAGTACCACTTTCTTGTGGCACTACTGTTTGGGTCATATTGGTGTAAAATGCATGAGGAAGCTCCATGCTGATGGACTTTTGGTGTCACTTGATTTTGAATCACTAGACACATGTGAACCATGCCTCATGGGCAAGATGACTAAAACGCCGTTCTCTGGAACAATGGAACGGGCAAGTGATTTGTTGGAAATCATACATACTGATGTGTGTGGTCCAATGAATGTTGCAGTGCGCGGTGGATATCGTTATTTTCTCACCTTCACTGATGACTTAAGTAGATATGGGTATATTTACTTAATGAAACACAAGTCTGAAACGTTTGAAAAGTTCAAGCAATTTCAGAGTGAAGTTGAGAATCATTGTAACAAGAAGATTAAATTCCTGCAATCTGATCGAGGAGGTGAGTATCTGAGTTATAAGTTTGGAAGTCACTTAAGACAGTGTGGAATTGTTTCACAATTGACACCGCCTGGAACACCACAACGTAATGGTGTGTCCGAACGTCGTAATCGAACCTTATTAGATATGGTGCGATCTATGATCTCTCTTGCTGATTTGCCACTATCGTTTTGGGGTTATCATTGGAGAAGCTACATTCACTTTAAATAGGGCACCATCAAAATCCGTTGAGACGACGCCATATGAACTGTGGTTTGGCAAGAGGCCAAAGTTGTCATTTCTTAAAGTTCGGGGATGTGATGCTTATGTCAAAAAGCTTCAGCCTGAAAAGCTGGAACCCAAAGCGGAGAAATGCGTCTTCATAGGATACCCGAAAGAGACAGTCGGGTATACCTTCTATCTCAGATCGGAAGGCAAAGTGTTTGTCGCTAAGAACGGAACATTTCTTGAGTAAAAGTTTCTCTCGAAAGAATTGAGTGGGAGGAAAATAGATCTTGATGAGGTTATTGAACCTTTACTTCAACCAGAGAGTAGCGCAGCACACAAAGATGTTTCTGTAGAGCCTACGATAGTTGAAGAGGAAGTTAATGATGATGATCATGAAGCTTCAGATCAAGTTACTATTGAACCTTGTAGGTTGACAAGGGCGCGTACTGCTCCTAAGTGGTACAGTAACCCTGTCTTGGAGGTCATGTTGTTGGACAACAATGAACCTACGAGCTATGGAGGAGCGATGATGGGCCCGGATTTCGAGAAATGGTTAGAGGCCATGAAATCCGAGATGGGATCCATGTATTAAAACAAAGTGTGGACTTTGGAAGTATTACCTGAAGGGCGAAAGGCCATTCAGAACAAATTGATCTTTAAGAAGAAGACGGACGCAGACGGTAATGTCACCGTCCATAAAGCTTGACTAGTGATGCTTAAGGAGTTGACTACGATGAGACCTTCTCACCCGTAGTGATGCTTAAGTCCGTTAGAATCATGTTAGCAATAGCTGCTTATTTCGACTATGAAATTTGGCAGATGGTTGTCAAAACAACATTCCTCAATGGTTTTCTTGGGGAAGAGTTGTATATGATGCAACCAGAAGGTTTTGTTGATCCAGAGAATGCTGACAAAATTTGCAAACTCCAGCGATCCATTTATGGGCTGGTGCAAGCATCTCGGAATTGGAATAAGTGCTTTGATGAGTTGATCAAAGCGTTTGAGTTTATACAAGTTTATGGAGAAGCTTGTATTTACAAGAAAGTGAGTGGGAGCTCTATAGTGTTTCTAGTGTTATATGTGGATGACATATTGCTAATTGGAAACAATATAGAAATGCTGGAAAGCGTGAAGGAATATTTGAACAAGAGTTTTTCAATGAAGGACCTAGGAGAAGCTGCTTTCATATTAGGCATTAAGATCTATAGAGATAGATCGAGACGCTTGATAGCACTTTCACAAAGCACATACCTTGATAAAGTTTTGAAGAAGTTCAAAATGGATCAGGCCAAGAAGGGGTTCTTGCCTGTGTTACAAGGTGTGAAGTTGAGTAAGACTCAATGCCCAGTGACAGCAGAGGATAGAGAAAAGATGTGTGTCATCCCCTATGCTTCAGCCATAGGCTCTATCATGTATGCAATGCTGTGCACAAGATCCGATGTCAGCCTTGCCATAAGTATGGCTGGAAGGTTTCAAAGTGATCCTGGAATGGAGCACTGGGCGGCGGTCAAGAATATCCTTAAGTACCTGAACAAGACTAAGGAAATGTTTCTCGTTTATGGAGGTGATTAAGAGCTCGTCGTAAAGGGTTACGTCGATGCAAGCTTTGATACTGATCCGGATGACTCTTAGTCACAAACCGGATACGTATTTATTCTCAACGGGGGAGCGGTAAGCTGGTGCAGTTCCAAGGAAAGCGTGGTAGCCGATTCTACATGCGAAGCGGAGTACATCGCAGCCTCGGAGGCGGCGAAGGAAGGTGTCTGGATGAAGCAGTTCATGACAGATCTTGGAGTAGTGCCCAGTGCACTGAATCCAATGAACCCGTTCCGTGACAACAGTGTTGCCATTGCTCTGGCCAAGGAACCAAGGTTTCACAAGAGGACCAGACACATAAAGCGACGCTTCAAATCCATCCGCGATTACATCGAGGAGAAGGACATAAATATTTACAAAGTGCACACAGATCTGAATGTTGCAGACCCGTTGACTAAAACCTCTTCCAAGGGCTAAACATGATCAACACTAGAACTGCATGGGTGTTCGATTCATTACAATGTAAATCACATAGTGATGTGAACTAGATTATTGACTCTAGTGCAAGTGGGAGACTATTGGAAATATGCCCTAGAGGCAATAAATAAAGTGTTTATTATTATATTTCCTTGTTCATGATAATTATTTATTATCCATGCTATAATTGTATTGATTGGAAACACATTGCATGTGTGGGTAAATAGACAACACTTGGTCCCTAGTATGCCTCTAGTGAACTAGCTCGTTAATCAAAGATGGTCAAGGTTTCCTAGCCATTGACATATGATGTCATTTGATAATGGGATCACATCATTAGAAGAATGATGTGATGGACAAGACCCAAACTACAAACCTAGCATATGACCGTGTCAGTTTATTGATATTGTTTTCTACATGTCAAGTATATGTTCCTATGACCATGAGATCATGCAACTGATGGACATCGGAGGAGTGCCTTGTGTGTATCAAACATCGCAACGTAACTAGGTGACTATAAAGGTGCATTACAGGTATCTCCGAGGGTGTCTGTTGAGTTGGCATGGATCAAGACTGGGATTTGTTACTCCGTGTGACGGAGAGGTATCTCAGGGCCCATTCGGTAATACAACATCACAATAAAGCCTTGCAAGCAATGTGGCTAAGTGTTAGTCACGAGATCTTGTATTACAGAACGAGTAAAGAGACTTGCTGGTAATGAGGTTGAACCAGGTATACAGATACCAATGATCGAATCTCGGGCAAGTTACATACCGAAAAACAAAGGGAACATCATACGGGATTAACTGAATCCTTGACATAAAGGTTCGACCGGTAAAGATCTTCGTAGAATATGTAGGAACCAATATGGGCATCCAGGTCCCGCTATTGTTTATTGACCATAGAGGTGTCTCGGTCATGTCTACATAGTTCTCGAACCCACAGGGTTTGCACACTTAAGGTTTGGTGACGTGTCGGTAGTATAGAGTTATGCATGGTGGTGACCGAAGGTTGTTCGGAGTCCCTGATGAGATCCCGGACATCACGAGGAGCTCCAGAATGGTCCGGAGGTAAATATTAATATATAGGAAGTCCTGTTTTCGTCGCCGGAAAAGTTTCGGGCTCATCAGTAGTGTACCGAGAGTGTCGGTAGTGTACCGGGGGACCATCGGGAGGGGTATTTCGACCCAAGAGGCTACATGGGCTGTGGGAAGGTGAATACCAGCCCTTAGTGGGATGGTCGAAGTCCCACACAAGGCCCATGCGGCTGGGAAGAAAATCCCAAAAGAAAAAAGGTGGAAAAAGGCAAAAAGGAACAAATAAGGAAGGAGTCCTAATCCTACTAGGAGTGGAGGAGGAGGACTCCTCCCTCCTTGGTTCGGCCGAAGCCTAGGGCTGGCCCCTTGAGGGCCAAGCCTCCTCCTCCCCTCCTCCTATATATACTAGTGGTTTTGAGGGTTTTTACACACAATTTTCTGCCATGTGCCGCCCTCTTCTCAAGTGCATAGTTTCTCCTCTAGATTGGTTTTCTGCAGTGCTTCGGCGAAGCCCTGCTGAACAGCTCCACCACCATCGCCAGAGCGCCATCACGCTGCCGGAGAAATCTTCCACCTCTCTGCCACCTCTTGCTGGATCAAGAAGGCAGAGATCGTCATCAAGCCGTACGTGTGCTGAACGCGGAGGTGCCGTCCGTTCGGTGCTAGATCGGGACGAATCATGATTGGATTGCGGGACGCTCGGCGTTTTGGATCGCAAAGACGTTCGACTACATCAACCGCGTTTCTTAACGCTTCCTGCTTAGCGATGTACAAGGGTATGTAGATCCACTCTCCCTCTTGTAGATGCTCATCACCATGGATAGGTCTTGCGTGAACATAGGAAATTTTTTGTTTCCCATGCAATGTTCCCCAACACCACCCGCATGTAGATGTGCATCTATGGTGGCGGCTTGATTAGAAACCCTGGCCAGGGGGAGGGGGAATTGGCAACAACAATGTAGGTGACCTGCTTGGATGAGTCACCGGTGCCGATGGGATGGTGCTCACACCGGCGGTAGTCCTCCATGCCTCCACGTTCGACGTGTAGTTGATGTTGCACCCGTCCCCTCCTCCACCTCCATGTAATTCTTTGTACACCACCATATCCTCCTCCCTACGGCTCACTGTCGATGCCTCGGGCATTGCGGCGAGCCCCAAATCAGAGCGCCGGGAGAGGCGATGGCGCACGCGTCGACATTGCGGGGGCGCATGGAGAGGCTCGGAGGAGGACGCAGCAGGTGAGGGCGATATTGATTTAATCAAAATCTGTTATTTTGTATTCTTAAAATTCATTATTTATTTATTTTTTATTTGTTTCCTAAAATAAATTGTACTGATGGAAAGAATCAATTAATTTGGGTATGTTAGGAAAGTTGGATCCATGATCTTTTATACGTTAAGAAAATTACGGTTTTGCAAGGAAAAAATGAAGAGACAAATAAACCAGTGAATAAAAACCAACATGAAGGTGTGGTGGGAGAGGAGGCGCAAAAAACCTTCTGTTTCGTTCGGTCACATCTAGAATTTTTTTGCATTTCTAGGTATTGAATTAATGTGATGATCAATGTTAGTAATTTTGTGTTTCTTGTGCACGCATGCATACAAACGTTGTTTACCCGAACACTGTCATCTCTTCATCAGTTGACCGGTGATGTTTTTGAAACTGACACATACATACACTTGCTCAGCTAACCTGTTTTGTTCATCTCTCTTGCTTTCCCTTTTCTCTTTGCATGCGTCGAAACTTTCTATTATACATGTGGCACACGTGCATGCGTGTCAGGGCAAAACACGCGTGCCCGGCCACATGCATGCACCACGGCCGGCCGCCCGGGGTAGAGGAGTCGCTAAATTCTAAATGATCCCTTTCTGCAGAAATTGTTGCCACCTTTTGATCTTTACATCCTAGCTGAAATCAAGCAACTCGGTTCTATATGTTTGCTTAGAAGCTACACATGCATGTTGTCTAGTATATCCACCGTACACACAACAAAAATCAATCTTACTTAAAAGATATATGTATGCACATATTGTATTGCACGTTCAAAGTCCAACGTGCTCAACTGGCACGGACATGTAAATCTCTACTGCTGCTCTTTTTTTTCATTACAAATCTCCGTTGCCAGCTGAAGGGTTTGGACCTACAAAACATAACTTTTATGGCCTTAAGTGCACATGCCATTAGAGAGAGTAGTTTTAGACCACATTAGAGAGAGTACTTGTAGACCAAACATTAGTGGGGTATTTAAGACATGTTTGTTTTATTAGCACATTTATTTTGATGTGCCCAACGATTCGTGGGGATCTGTTGGATCCGCGTCAGCGGCGGCGGCGTCCCTAGGGATCCTAAAGAAAAGATCAAGGCTAGAAGGAGTGGCAGAATGTTTTTCCTTTTGTGGTTATTTGTAAAGATATAAATCAGTGAAAGGGGTGGTGGAAGGTGGGTCAAAAAAACCGGGCAAAAATAAACGAGTGTACGAGGCTACAACTCAGATTTTGTTTTGGAAGGTTATCAAGAAAAATCCTATATTTGTTTTCTCGGAAGGTGATCTCACATATATATGACATGATTTTGGAACTATTAATTACTGATTATTAATGTGATTAAATCAAATCATCACCTGCCAAAGCAAGCACAAAACAAAATCTTTCACTTTAATGGTGGATTTGGTTTTTCAGAAGGTGATCTCACATATATGGTATGCTTTTGGAATTCTTAATTACCTATTATTAATGTGATTAAATTGAATCATCACCTGCCAAAGAAAGCACAAAACAAAATCTTTCGCTTTAATGGTGGATTTGGTTTTTTAATGAGAGGGAGAAAATAAACCAATAGGAGGAAACGGTGGGAGGCGGGATGAAAAAACGGACGAAAAAACCCAGACGAAAATAAACCAAGAAATGAGCTACCAACTCCCCCTTTACGAGTAGGGATTCTATACCAAATATTGTCATGATTACAGATATATGTATTTTTGGTGTGATTCCTTGAGGATACATATCAGCATATCGTTTGTGATGTTTGGGATTGTATTCCTCGTGCTTGCAAATCGAAGGACAAAATCTCGAAGCCTCCTCCCCCCCATCGCCGCACACACACACGCACGTCTCCTCCTCTACCCAGGGGATGTCCACGGAGATCTTTGAAAGTTCCTTAAAAATTACTATGAAACATATCAGCCAATTGGTACCTACTACAAACATAGCCTCAAGGAGGCTCGTGAAATGTTGGAGGGATGTCCCCATTAGAATGGTGATGAGGTGTCTTCGCCACCTTGTGTGTGCCTCCCTGCGCATTGATCGTAATGGTGAGATGGTTAGGAACTCTTTGGGGTCGGTATTACCATCATACCTCTCGATGGGGTGAGGTCGGTAATTCTGAGGCCACATGGTGTGCATGAGTTCTCAAGATAAGAAGGACACCCAGACAATCCCACGCAAGCCTCGTCGGCATCAAAATTATAACTTCTAATATAGCTCCCCGACGCGCCTAAGGTTGTAGGATCGAAAGTATGTCTAGAGGGTGGGGTGATTTGACTACTGGACCAAATAAAAATTCTACTTTTTCCCAATTTTAAGCATTGGCAGATTTTAGCAATGATAGCAAGTCAAGCACACCCTACACATGCATGTCTAAGAGTATAGAAGCAAAAAGTAAAGACAAGCACATGTAATAGAGGATAGGGAGTAAGATCAAACGCAATTTGGACACACGAAGATTTCTTCTGTGGTTCCGATAGGTGGTACTATCGTACGCCCACGTTTATGAAGACTTCAACCCACGAAAGGTAACGGTCGCGAGAGTCCACGGAGGGCTCTACCTAGGGAGGGTTCCACGAAGAAGCACCCTTGTCTATTCCAAGATGGCCTACGTCCACAGAGGACTAGCCTTACTCGGGGTAGATCTTCACAAAGTAGGCGATCTCCTTGCCCTTACAAACTTCTTGGTTCAACTTGTAGGATCAAAAGTAGGTCTAGAGGGGGGGGGGGTTGATTAGACTACTTGACCAAATAAAAATCTACTTTTTCCAATTTTAATTCTTGGAAGATTTTAGCATTCATAGTATGTTAATTACACCCTACACATGCATGTCTAAGAGTATAGCAGCGGAAAGTAAAGACATTGCACATGTAAGTAAAGAGAGGGTAGGAAGAGCAAACACAATTGGTAACACGATGATTTTTCCCGTGGTTCCGATAGGTGGCGCTATTGTACATCCACGTTCATGGAGTCTTCAACCCACGAAGGGTAACGGTTGCAAGAGTCCATGGAGGGCTCTACCCACGGAGGGTTCCATGAAGAAGCAACCTTGACTATACCATGACGGCCTATGTCCATGGAGGACCAGCCTTACTCGGGGTAGATCTTCACAAAGTAGGCGCTCTCCTTGCCCTTACATACTTCTTGGTTCACTCCACAACACAAAGTAGGAGGCTCCCAAGCGACACCTAACCAATCTAGGAGGCACCACCCTCCAAAAGGTAATAGGCTCGGTAATGTCGATGAATTCCTTGCTCTTGTGCTTCAAGATGATAGAATCCTCAACACACAATCACTCTCTCACAATTATGGTTTGGTAGAAGAGATGGGATTGGTGGAAAGCAACTTGGGGAGGCTATAAATCAAGATCCATATGGTTGGAGTGGAAGATCTTGACCTCAACACAAGGGTAGGTGGTTCTCTCTCAGAAAACTGATAGGATAGGTATGGAATAGTTGTGAGTGCTTTTCTTTCGAGTAGGTGGTGGTGGAGGGGTATATATAGGCATCCCCAAAAATCCAACCGTTACACACAAAATGACCAACTCGATGACACCGATGTGTTAATCTCGATGGTAACGAAGTGACCAAAAGGTGGCAACTTTTGAATCTCGGTGAGACCGATATAGGAATCTCGGTTGCACCGATAAGGTGACCAACGGTCAGAATGCTCAATCTCGGTGATGCCGATTCGACAATCTCGGAGGGACCGAAAATCTGAACTTGCATAACAAAAAGTTGGCAGCCCAACTGGGTGGCACCGAATGCAGTATCGGCTGCACCGAAAAGCTAGGGTTTGGCTGAGTCTTTCTAGGGTTTGGAATCAGTGGCACCGAATGTAGAATGTTGGTTGCACTGATTTTGAGTGTTTGGCTTTGGACATACTTTGGTGGGAGAGTTTGTGGGTGTCTTTGGTGACTATCACTTGTGCACGTATGAGCATTTTATTCACCAACAAAACCTTACCCCCTTTTAATAGTATTGGTTTTCCTATGGACTCAAAGTGATTTCTCACAAATATAAGATGTAGAGTCCTCTTTCTTGAAGCTTTGCCAATCCATTTCCTTGCATCTTGGGGTATTCCACAATCTCCTCAATCCTTTTGCCAATCCTATCATTGAACGTTTCCTGAAATATACTTGGTGGAAACATTAGTTCAATGACTTATATGTTGTTATGAATTACCAAAACCACCAAGGGAGAAAATGTTCTTTCAATCTCCCCCTTTTGGTAACTGATGACAACATATAGATAAAAGCTTCGACATATGATATAATCAATGAATATAATCGCCGCTATGAGAAGTATGTGATAATCAAGAGCTCCCCCTAAATTTGTGCATTATTTTGAATTTGCATTTGAATGCAAATGCACAATCGATTAGGTACATGGGGCACTTCTTCCATGTCACATACATCTTGGCGGTGTGCGAGGATAATTAGAGTTAACAACATAGCACAACACAATCAAGCAATGTGAGTGATCATCACATAGTCATCAAATGATAGGAAATAGTAGAAACTCACAGAACAGCGTATGATCACACACAAACACAAAAGTATCTCACGTCAAACCAAAAGAGCCAAATGTTTTGTAAAACCGACAATAAAAGACAGACGCTCTCGCACTCGAAGCCTAAGATCTATATACACTTCTCCCCCTTTGGCAACAAGTTACCAAAATTCAAAGCATATAGCTAATCGTTCTGCGACTGATCTCCTCCGGTCGTCGATGTCAGAGTCGAGAGAACTGCATCGGCGAAGACTTCTGCTGAAGTCCTGGATGGAGCTGGAGTTGATACTGAAGGCACTAGAGCTGATGGAGCTGAAGATACTGTGGCTGGAGCAGAAGATGAAGGCCTCGTCTATGGAGCTGGTACTGTAGGAGTCCTGGCCTAAGTCATAAACTGGGCAGTCGTACCGACAGGTGCACTATCTTCCTCATCATCCAAAGTAGAATCGGATTCTGAGGAGTGGTGACGGATTGGGGCTTCATCAACCTCTTTCTTGAGATCATTTACTGTCTTAGTCAGCCCATCAACCTTGTCATTGAGGGTCTTCACTCTATCCTCAAAGATCCTCACAAGACTGTTTGGTTGTCCAGTATACCTTTTATATCCTTCTTTATCTCCATGACAGTGGTGATCAAAAGATCCATCTTCTCGTTCCTGGACCTGGGAACCTGAGCACTAGTGGCTCGAGCTGCCTGTGCCTGTGCCTGAGTTGCAGCTGATGTGGGATGATCTGGGTCCATCACCACAACATTATCCTCAAAGTCAGGCTGAATTGAAAAATGGGGACTGTCTAGAGCAAATATGTGCTTCTCAAGCCGAGAATTTATGAGCATCTGGATATAGGGTGCGTAGCAGCATGAGCGCTTCTGATCAACAGCAACCCTCTTTACAGTCTCTTCAATCAAGTCCATCACTCGAATCCTGGTGTGACGATCAAGATGGATGAGCATGTTCATGGAGTATCCACGAATCATCTTCTCATCTCCAGACTTGGGCATCAAGGTATGCCTCGGGATGGTGTTCATGGTACGGAGGCCTAGCTAGAGAAAGTAGATGGAGCCAAGCTTGTGAGATAGGATAGGATTATACATGTCCTTCATGGCATTGTGGCTCACCTTGGATTCTGTGTAGACATCCAAATCTCCATCCCGAACCTCTGGGACTCCTAAGATGGTAGCCCACTCATCAACAGTAGATTCATATCTTGCTCCTTCAATCATCTAGACAATTCTACCATCTCCATAGAAATGTGCAGTGGAGTAGAATTGCATGACCATCTCGTCATTCTAGGCTGTAAATTCTCTGCCAACAAACTCATTAAGTCCAATGCAATGAAAATTGTCTTGGACACATGGAAAGTAGTCCTCATTCTCCTTAATGTACTTCCAGTCAACATATCTCATATCACTGACTGCTGGGCTCTTGTCTAGCAAAACTGTCTCATAGAAGTCTTGCTACTCTTTGGTGTAAAATCTGTAATCAACAGCAGTCTTTCTCCTCTAGGCATATGGATCAACAACTCTCCATGCCCTCAAGCCTGAATCCTTCCTCTTCTTCATATCTTCAGCAACTAGGTGGTTGGCATCATGAATTGGAAGGTGAGGTCTGAGCTTCATCAGAACAGACATAGCATCATCATCATCTGCTTCTCTGAAAATGGATTGCTTGTTCTTCTCAAAAGCAGGTATGTCTCTGGTAGTCCTCTTGGACTTTTGTGCAGCAGTTTTCTTTGAAGTTACGTTGGTTCTCCTGGAGGGGTCTGGCTTGGGCATAGCATCGGCCAACAGTTTCTTGGCTTTCTTCTTAGGAGGGGCCTGAGCAGCAGGTTCCTCCTCAGCAGCAGCAACCTCCTCTGGATCCTCCAACATGGATGTAGGCCTGCCCTGCACACGGATGATCCTCTTCCTGGATGTCTTCTTTGGCACGGCCTTCCTGGGGACCTCAACAGACATTGTTGCCCTAGCACTCTCATGTGCTTTGAAGGTTTCTCTAGGTGCATAAATTTTGCTGACCACCTTCCTGGATGAGGTGGCCTCATTGGCATCCTTCCTTGTAGCCTTCTCTTGCTTCTTCGCAAGAATCTCTGATGGGACAAAATCTGAATCCTCTTCATCTGAGTTGAGCTTCTTCCTGGTCCTTGTTGCAGCCTTTGGCAAACCATGAGAACTGGGAGTGCCTGGATCTGAAGATGAACTAGACTCAGGACTAGTGCTTGAACTCATCTCAACATTCTGCTCTGGCATGTTCTGACTGTCTGACCCTGACATGCTGACCCTGTGAATAGGGTATAGAAGAGTGGAATAGGATAAGTCATCACAAAATGTTCATCTGGTTTTTGAAAGTTTGAATGGAAAAATTATAGATTTAGTTCACTGCAAAATTGGATTTAGGTGTCACCGAGTCAAACATTTCAGTGCTGCCGAGACGCACAAAACCCTTAACCAAAACTTGGCAACAGTTTCAGTCAGACCGAAAATTGTCACTCAGTCTCACCGAGTTCTGTCCTCAGTAGGACAAAAAGGCAATCGGTGGAACCGATTTTTCTGACTCGGTATCATCGAGATGCAACTTCACGGGCAACTAAACCTAATTTTTTGATTCGCTAGACTATGGAGTTTATCTTATGGAATGAATAATCTCAAGCTATGGCTAGATAATGGTGAGTCCCTAATGCGCAAGAATCAGAGGTTGGAGCACAAGAAGGGGCCGAATCCATACCCTAGCTCGGTGACGAATCCGATACGATGGCGACGGGGGCGAAGATTCTGTCGACGGCGGCGATTCCAACGGTGGAGGAGCATGGGAAGACAAGGGCGACGACCAGGGGGTCCTTCTGCGACAGCTTAGGGCTTGGGGCACGACGATTTGAAGAATGAAATTTCGAACCGTCGGGACCACCGAATATATACTCTTCACTATCGGTGACGCCGATTCTAAATTTTTGGTGTCACCGAGTTTCTCGACTGTCAGCTATCAGGGAAACTCGGTGTAACCGAGAATATGGAATCGGTAGTACCGAGATAGAAAACCAGATCAACCATAGGCATTCGGTGAGACCGAGAATTTGTGGTTGGTTCCACCGAGATGCACTTGGGGTTTTAATGGTTAGTCCTTGTCGATACGGAACTCCAAGTGCTCCTCACATAGAGAGATCAAAAGTACTTGTTCAAATTTTGTGATGCAGCATGAATATAGTATGAGGTGAGAAAGCATAGATAGCTAATGAAGTGGTCCTAGGCATTCTTGTATATCCAATTGGCAAATAAATATGAAAAGCCAAATATCAACAATTGGATATTTTCCAATGAGTAAATAAACGCAGACCAACATGCTCACACAATAAGATGTCAAATGAAATTATGGCAAACATGCACAAACATAATAGCATCTAACAAGCACTTTGGCAATGACGGAGTCATCTATATACGAGTATATTGACTTAGGAGCCAAGTAAGAATACTTGATCATAGGTCATACTCATCGTTTAAGCACAAGTGGGGTTACCACTTTCACATAAAGCATTTAATGTTGTCACATTCTTATGAGATGCTTTAACTCAATTCTTAGAGTGAAGATCCCCCTTGATGTGACATAAGAGGGATAAACTAACCTTTGGTTTTGTAAAAGAATACTTCATGTTGGTGAGGTAGCGGTGGATGCTCAAAGTTGATGAAGATCACCAAGAGTTGGGAGCATCCTTGTTGTTTCATTACTCTTATCACCTACATGGGTTAGTCCCAACTCACAAGAGACAAATACAAGGATATCTATGGACATGGAGTGCAACGCATATGTGATGATGTCCATTGATTTGTTGATTACCTTGTCACTTGGTTAGCTTTGAGGGAATGTGTGACTCCTTGGACTATTGCATAATGTTGATGTTGTTTGCAACTAGTTCTTGCCAATAATGAATATGAGTGAATTTCATTGGCGGAGTCACCCCTCAAGAACTCTCTAGTTCTTCTTCTTGGGGACCCACATCAAGTTGATGGGTATCCTTGGTGTTGATGTAGCACTTGTAGAAGTTGAGCTTGAGCTTGTAGTAGCCTTGGGAACCCACTTCACCAAAGCTTGGGATTCATCTTCATATGAGTGAATGTCCTCTTGAAGCTTGTTATTGTCCTTGAGCTTGGTGTCTTGTGGTGGAAGGTCATCTTGAGCTTTTGTTCCCTTGGGGAGAGTATTTTCATACTTCTCCTTTTGAGGAACAAAATTGGGATCGGGGTATTGACCTTCTTCCCATTCAACTCCATTAGCGTTGAAGTAGCCAACACCACAATTCTTCCGATATCCTCCATGCTTGCGTACAATCTCCTCAAATTGTTTGCACCCTTGAAGACTCTTGTAGATACCTTTCTCTATAATCCCTTTCAAGAGTTCATTTTCTTGCTCAAGTGTAACTTGGCTAAGAGAGGAGTTACTGGGATCAAGAGAACTACTAGAAGCAATATCATTGGATTTATCATTTTTATTGCTACTAGTTGAAGAACATTTCTTTACTTTGTTACTAGCTTGCTTAGACTTAACTTGAGGCATGAAAGTAGATAAGAGAAGTCATTTGGCTAGATAAGAGGAAGTCTTCTTTCGAAGATCGTCACTGATAGCTTTAAGGAACTCATGCTCTTGCTCTAAGTTGAGCTTCTCGAAGCGTAGCTTCTCATGTGTCCTTACAAGCACTCTATGATCTTCTAGAGTTGACTCGTGAGCTAACTTAAGAGTTTATAGTTCTTGAGTTAGTCGTTCTATTTCCAACTTATCATCATCACACGACTTATCTACACTAGAGTGAGTACTAACAAGTTAATTTTGACTAACATTACTAGTTTTGTCAAATAGCAAGTCATCTTCAATTAACATGTCATCTTCATCACTATTGAAATCAAGATACTCGGGGTGTGATACCTTGGGGCCTTTAGCCATGAAGCAACTTCCACTCCCTTTGTTGGTGAATCAAATAGATCATAGGAGTTGGTAGTCATTACTGCAATTTCAGCAACACCTTCATCTTAACTATAGTCGGAGTTGGAGTGATAGATTCTCTCGGAGTGGTTGTCGGAGTCGGAGCCGAAAACCCATTCACCAACATGAGCTTGATGTTTCCTTCTTGAGTAGCTCTTGGTGTACTTGTCCTTCTTCTCCGGGTCCCTACTTCTCCTTGAGGGTCTTTGTTCATAACGATCATCTCTACTCCTTCTCTCTCCTCGGGGTGACTCGTCTCTTGAGCTTCTTGGTGACTCTTCTCTTTGATTGTAAGGAGCCATGCACTCATTGGAGTAGTGCCTCTGCTTTCCACAATTGTAGCAGTTTCGGTCACGACTTGACGAACGCTTCTCTTCATATCTTGAGTTGGAGCTTTGATCTTTGCTTCTATTCTTGTAGAACTTGTTGAATTTCTTGACCATGAGGATTATCTCTTCATTTGTGATAAGTTTGTCGCATGAGGTAGCGGGAGCATCACTTGTGGCTTTGTAAGCACCGCTACACTTATGGTGAAGCTCTTCCTTGTCTTTGAGTGTCATCTCATGAGCAATAATTCTACCAATCACTTCCGTTGGCTTGAGATCTTTGTAGTTGGGCCTCATTTGGATCAATGTGCAAACGGTGTCATATCGATCATCCAAAGCTCGAAGTATCTTCTTGATGATGAATTTATCAGTCATTTCTTTGCTTCCTAAGCCGACAATCTCATTTGTGATGAGATCTAGCCTAGAGTACATCTCAGCAACTCCTTCACCATCCTTCATCTTGAACTTGTCAAGCTGACATTGAAGAACATCCAACTTGGATTCTCTCACAGACTCAGTTCCTTCGTGCATATCAACCAAAGTATCCCAAATCTCTTTTGCATGCTCAAGACGGCTGATCTTGTTGAATTTTTTGGGGCATAGGCAGTTGAAGAGAATGCCACATGCTTGAGCATTGAGTTGCAACATCTTCAATTCATCTGCAGTCGCTTCGCGATCGTGTTCCTTTCCTTCCGAAAAGAATTCACCTTGCAAGCCAACACGAACAACATCCCAAGTGGCGGGGTTATGACCAAGCAAATGCATTTTAATTTTGTGCTTCTGACAAGCAAAATGTTTGCCATCAAAGTATGGACCTCTACGGTGATAATTTCACTCATTAGACGCCATACTTCTCCTAGGTTGTGAGACCAATGCAATGGAGACCAAAGCTCTGATACCACTTGTAGGATCGAAAAGAGGGGGGATTAGACTACTTGACCAAATAAAAATCTACCTTTTCCAATTTTAATTCTTGGCAGATTTTAGCATTCATAGTATTTCAAGTACACCCTACACATGCATGTCTAAGAGTATAGCAGCAGAAAGTAAAGACATTGCACATGTAAGTAAAGAGAGGGTAGGAAAAGCAAATGCATTTGGTGACACGATGACTTTTTCCATGGTTCTGATAGGTGGCGCTATCGTACATCCACGTTCATGGAGTCTTCAGCCAACGGAGGGTAACGGTCGCGAGAGTCCACGGAGGTCTCTACCCACGGAGGGTTCCACGAAGAAGCAACCTTGACTATACCATGACAGCCTACATCCATGGAGGACTAGCCTTACTCGGGGTAGATCTTCACAAAGTAGGCGATCTCCTTGCCCTTACAAACTTCTTGGTTCACTCCACAACACGAAGTAGGAGGCTCCCAAGTGACACCTAACCAATCTAGGAGGCACCACCCTCCAAAAGGTAATAAGCTCTGTAATGTCGATGAACTCCTTGCTCTTGTGCTTCAAGATGATAGACTCCTCAACACACAATCACTCTCTCACAGTTATGGCTTGGTAGAAGAGATGGGATTGGTGGAAAGCAACTTGGGGAGGCTAGAAATCAAGATCCATATGGTTGGAGTGGAAGATCTTGACCTCAACACAAGGGTAGGTGGTTCTCTCTCAGAAAACTGATAGGATATGTATGGAATGGTTCTGGGTGCTTCTCTTTCGAGTAGGTGGTGGTGGAGGGGTATATATAGGCATCTCCAAAAATCCAACTGTTACACACATTAAGTCAGTCTCGGTGACACCGATGTGCTAATCTTGGTGGTACCGAAGTGACCAAAAAGTGGCAACTTTTGAATCTTGGTGAGACCGATATAGGAATCTCGGTTGCACCGATAAGGTGACCAACAGTCAGAATGCTCAATCTCGGTGACGCCGATTCGACAATCTCGAAGGGACCGAAACGGTGAACTTGCATAACAGAAAGTTGGCAGCCCAACTCGGTGGTGCACCAAATGCAGTATCAGCTGTACCAAAAGGTTAGGGTTTGGCTGAGTCTGTCTAGGGTTCGGAATCGCTGGCACTGGAATGGAAATGTTGGTTGCACCGATTTTGAGTGTTTGGCTTTGGATAGACTTTTGGTGGGAGAGTTTGTGGGTGTCTTTGGTGACTATCACTTGTGCACGTATGAGCATTTTGTTCTCCAACAAAACCTTACCCCCGTTTAATAGTATTGGCTTTCCTATGGACTCAAAGTGATTTCTCACAAATATAAAATGTAGAGTCCTCTTGCTTGAAGCTTTACCAACCTATTTCCTTGCATCTTGGGGTATTCCACAATCTCTTTGCCAACCCATCATCGAACTTTTCCAGAAACATACTTGGTGGAAACATTAGTTCAATCACTTATATGTTGTTATGAATTACCAAAACCACCAAGGGAGCAAATGTGCTTTCACAACTCCACAATACTAAGTAGGAGGCTCTCAAGAGACACCAAACCAATCTAGGAGGAACCACCCTCCAAAAGGTAATATGCTCGATAATGATGATGAACTTCTTGCTCTTGTGCTTCAAGATGATGGACTCTTCAACAGTCAATCACTCTCTCAGAAATTTTGATGTGGTGGAAGAGATTGATTGGGTGGAAAGAAACTTGGGGAGGCTAGAGATCAAGATCCATATGGTTGGAGTGGAATGGTTTGATCTGAACACATGAGTAGGTGGCTTGCTACTTCTCGAGCATGCGTTGGTTTCCCGTGAAGAGGAACGATTTGATGCAGCAAAGTAGATAAGTATTTCCCTCAGTTTTTGAGAACCAAGGTATCAATCTAGTAGGAGACACAAGAGAGCCACCAATAGATATACCTGCACAAGGAATCAAACTCTTGCACCCAACGCTATAAAAGGGTTGTCAATCCCTTCACGGTTATTTGCAAGGATGAGATCTAGTAGACATAAATATAATAGGATGTTTGAACTGAAAGTAAAACTAAAAGTAAAAACAACGCAACAAGTATTTTTGGTGTTTTTGGTTTTAGATCTGAAAATATAATATGGAAAATAGACCCCGGGGCCATATGTTTCACTAGATGGCTTCTCTCATGATGGCAAGTATTACGGTAGGTGAACAAATTAATGTCGAGCAATTGATAGAAAAGAAAATAATTATGAAGATATCCAAGGCAATGGTTATGCATATAGGCATCACGTCTATGACAAGTAGACCGAAACGGTTCTGCGTAGCTACTACTATTACTCCACACATCGACCGACTCCTGCCTGCATCTAGAGTATTAAGTTCATGAAGAACAAAGCAACACATTAAGCAAGATGACATGACGTAGAGGGATAAACTCAAGCAATATGATGAAAACCCCATCTTTTTACCCTTGATGGCAACAATACAATACGTGCCTCGCTACCCCTACTATGTCACTGGGTGAGGACACCGCAAGATTGAACCCAAAACTAAGCACTTCTCCTATTGCAAGAATTACCAGTCTAGTTGGCCAAACCAAACCAATAATTTGAGGAGACATGCAAATATATGAAATCATGCATATAAGAATTCAGGAAAGACTCAAATAATATTCATGGATAATCTGAACATAAGCCCACAATTCATCGGATCTCGACAAACACACTGCAAAAGAGTATTACATCAGATAGATCTCCATGAAGATCATGAAGAACATGGTATTGAGAAGCAAAGAGAGAGAAGAAGCCATCTAGCTACTAGCTATGGACTTGTAGGTCTATGGTGAACTACTCACGCATCATCGGAGGGGCAATGGAGTTGATGTAGATGCCCTCCGTGATCGAATCCCCCTCCGACAGATTACCGAAAAAGGCTCCAAGATTGGATCTCTCAGGAACGGAGGCTTCTGGCGGTGGAAAAGTGTTTTCGTGTCTCTTTCTGATAATGATGGAATATTTGGGTATTTATAGACCGATGATTAGGGTTAGAGGAGGTGCCAGGGGCCCACAAGCATGCCCAGCGGGGTACCCCCCCGCTGCGGCAAGCGGGCTTGTGTCCCCGTGGGAGCTCCTCTGCCTTGGTTCTCAAGTCTCGTGGCTTCATATTTTTCCAGAAAAAATATTTTCGGAGGTTGTATTCCGTTTGGACTCCGTTTAATATTCCTTATCTATGAAACTCAAAAACAAGGAAAAAACAGAAACTGACACTATGCTCTAGATTAATAGGTTAGTCCCAAAAATAATATAAAATAGCATATTAATGCATATAAAACATACAAAATATATAATATAATATCATGAAACATCAAAAATTATAGATACGTTGGAGACATATCAGCATCCCCAAGCTTAATTCCTGCTCGTCCTCGAGTAGGTAAATGATTAAAACAGGATTTTTGATGTGGAATGCTACCCAACATATTTATCCATGTAATATTCTTTATTGTGGCATGAATATTCAGATCTGTTAGATTCAAAACAATAGTCTAATATTGACATAAAAACAGTAATACTTCGAGCACACCAACAAGGTAGTCGTGTCCATTCGAAATAACATGGCCTTAGAAAGTTATCCCTACAAAATCATATGGTCTGGCTATGCTCCATCTTCCCCACACAAAGTATCTAAATCATGCACAACCCCAATGAACAAGTCAAGCAATTGTTTCACAGTTTTGGTGTTCTCAAACATTTTCAACTCTCATGCAATACATGAGCGTGAGCCATGGATATAGCATTATAGGTGGAATAGAATATGGTCGGGGTGCAAGGAAAAAGGAGAAGATAGTCTCACATCAACTAGGCATATCAACGGGATATGGAGATGCCCATCAATATATATCAATGTGAGTGATTAGGGATTGCCATGCAACAAATGCACTTAGAGCTATAAGTGTATGAAAGCTCAAAATGAAAACTAAGTGGTCGTGCATAATGAATATCCACTAGTTATATGAAAGTGACCAAATAGGAGACTCTCTATCATGAAGATCATGGTGCTACTTTGAAGCGCAAGTGTGGAAAAAGATAGTTGCAATTATCCCTTCTCTCTTTCTCTCAGTTTTTTTTATTTTGGTGGGCTTCTTTGGCCTCTTCTATTTTTTTGTTTGGGCTTCGCTGGCCTCTTTTATTTTTGTAAAGTCCGGATACTCGTCCCAACTTGTGAGGGAGTCATAGCCTCCATCATCCTTTTCTCTCATGGGACCCTGCTCTATTAATGAAAAATCATCACACTTTTATTTACTTATAACTCAAAGAAAAAGAAATTAAACTCGATTCCTATGATAAGATATAACTCTATATGCAATATGAAGTGACGATGCAAGTCATAGAAAAACTACATGGTGGAAGTTCCATGGAAATATATCTCGGAATGGCTATGGAAATGCCATAATAGGTTGGTATGGTGTCTGTTTTGAAGAATATATGGTGGCTGTTTTGAGGAAGGAGGGTTTGATGTACCGACGAAAGTTGTGCGGTACTAGAGAGGCTAGCAAAGATGGAAGGGTGAGGGTGCCTATAATCCATGGACTCACATTAGTCATAAAGAACTCACATACTTATTGCAAAAGTCTATTAGTCATCAAACAAAGCATTATACGCATGCTCCTAGGGGAGAGGTTGGTAGGAGTTAACCATCATGTGCTCCCGACCCTCACACAAAGGTCGACAATCATTAGACAAGTCATGCTCCGACTTCGTTACATAGCGGTTCACCATACGTGCATGCTACTGGAATCACAAGCTTTAACACACGTATCTCTTCATTTCACAACTACTCACTAGCATGACTCTCATATTACCATCCCTATTATCTCAAAACTATATGTAAGGAATCCAACTTCTCATAGTTGTTAATGCACTTAATATGAAAGTTTTTATTATATCCCTCTTGGATGCCATTATATTAGGACTAAATTCATAACCTAAACAAATTACCATGCTGTTTTAATAAAATATCAAAATAATATAAGTGAGTAATGAGAGTTCAATAATTTCTATAAAATATAACAACACCATGCTCTAAAAAGATATATGTGAAGTACTAGAGCAATATTGCCTAGCTCAAAAGATATAAGTGAAGCATATACAGTATTCTAACAAATTCACGATTCAGCATGTCTCTCTCAAAAAATGTGTGCATCAAGGATGATTGTGGCAAACTAACAACCAAATACTCATATCATACAAGACGCTCCAAGCAAAACACATATCATGTGGTGAACAAAAATATAGCCTCAAGTAAATTTACCGATGGATTGAAGGCGAAAGAGGGGATGCCTTCCGGGGCATCCCCAAGCTTATTCTTTTTCGTATCCTTGAAAATTACTTGGGTTTCCATGGGCATCCCCAAGATTAGGCTCTTGCCACTCTTTATTCCATAGTCCATCAAATCTTCACCCAAAACTTGAAAACTTCACAACACAAAACTCAACAGAAAACTCATGACATCCGTTAGTATAAGAAAAACAAATCACCACTTTAGGTACTGTTGTGAACTCATTCTTTATTTATATTTGTGTAATACCTACTATATTCTAACTTCTCCATGACTCATACCCCCCGATACGACCCATAGATACATCAAAATAAGCAAACAACACAAAGAAAACAGAATCTGTCAAAAACAGAACAGTCTGTAGCAATCTGTAAACTTCTAATACTTCTGGAACTGTAAAAATTCTGTAAAATTAGGAAAACTAGGGGAATTTGTATATCAATCCGGTGTAAAACTTTCAGATCAATTTTACACTCTGAAAAAATTCAGAAAAATCATGGACTGAGCGCAAAAGTTTGTGTGTTCCATCAAGATCAAATCAACAACTACCATAGATCACCCCAAAGGTTTTACTTGGCTCATACACTAACTTAAACACAAAACAGAATTACTACGAAAGTAATAATGTTCCAAACACACCAAAACAGAAGCAAAAAAACTTAAAGCAAAATAAAATTGGGTTGCCTCCCAACAAGCGCTATTGGTTAACGCCCTAGATAGGCAAAACGTAATAGATCTAGGTATTGTCATCTTTGGTATGCAATCCATAAGTAGATCTCATGATAGATTCATAAGGTAATTTTATTTTATTTCTAGGAAAGTGTTCCATACCCTTCCTTAATGGTAATTGGAATCTAACATTCCCTTCCTTCATATCAATAATTGCACCAATCGTTCTAAGGAAAGGTCTACCAAGAATAATAGGACATGTAGGATTGCAATCTATATCAAGAACAATGAAATATACGAGGACATAATTCCTATTTGAAACAATAAGAACATCATTAGTTCTTCCCATAGGTTTATTTATAGTGGAATCCGCAAGATGCAAATTTAAGGAGCAATCATCAAATTCATGGAAACCTAACACATCACATAAAGTTTTTGGAATAGTGGAAACGCTAGCACCAAAATCACACAAAGCATGGCAATCACAATCTTTAATCTTAATCTTAATAGTAGGTTCCCACTCATCATAAAGCTTTCTAGGTATAGATCAATCATCAAATTCATGGAAACCTAACACTTCCAACTCAAGTTTTTCTTCAAAAGCCTTCATCATAGCATCAACAATATGTTTAGTAAAAGCCTTGTGTTTGATTATAAGCATGAGGAGGATTCAACATGGATTGCAACAAGGAAATACAATCAATCAAAGAACAGCTACCATGATTAAAGTCTTTCAAATCAAAAGGAGTGGGTTCATTGCTATTTAAAGTTTTGACCTCTTCAATCCCACTTTTATCAATCTTAGCATCAAGATCTAAAAACTCCGAATCATTGGGACGCCTTTTAAGTAAAGTTGACTCATCTCCAGTCCCATTATTATCAAGATTAACATTGGAAAACAAAGATTCAATAGGAGTCACATCAATTACTTTAAGATCTTCATCAATATTATCACGAGAACATACTTTTTCAAGCCATTCACGCTTAGCACGAACTCTAGCGGTCTTTCCTTACACTCATCAATAGAAATTCTCATAGCTTTTAAAGACTCATTAATATCATGCTTGGGTGGAATAAATCAAACTTTTAAAGAATCAATCTCAAGAGAAATTTTATCAACGTTCCTAGCCAAATCACCAATCTTGAGCAATTTTTCTTCAATCATAGCATTGAAACCGTTTTACGTACTAATGAATTCTTTAATATTACGCTCAAAATCAGAGGGTATCTTATTATAATTTCCATAAGAATTGATGTAGGAATTATCATAATTATTAGAGGAATCACTAGGAAACGGTCTAGCGTTGAAATTACCTCTATAAGCGTTATTACCAAAATTGTTCCTACCAAAAAATTCACATCCATAGATTCATTATTATTTCAAATAAAAAAATACAAAGGAATATCATTAGGATAAATAGGATCACTCTTACTAGCAAACAATTTCATCAATTCATCCATCTTTTCATTCAAAGTATTAATTTCTCCAATAGCATGCACTTTTTTTACTAGTATGAGATCTTTTGGTGTGCCATTGAGAGTAATTTTCCATAATATTAT
Source organism: Hordeum marinum (assembly GCA_022496015.1). Lineage (NCBI taxonomy): Eukaryota > Viridiplantae > Streptophyta > Magnoliopsida > Poales > Poaceae > Hordeum > Hordeum marinum. The sequence continues at coordinate 100,309,849 of CM039674.1, read as the reverse complement.
CTAGGAGTTTAGTAGATTATCCTGATGTGATTTCCATAAAAGTTCCACCCGCGGCAGAATCTAAGAGATTCCTAGAAGAAAAATTCAATCGAGCATAGAAAATTTGTATAATCATACATAAACTCAAGCCATGCGCGGGGCAATTCCTAATCATAAGTTTCATCCTCTCCCAAGATTGTGCAACATGTTCATGATCAAGTTGCTTAAAATTGATTATATCGTTCCTAAGGGACATGATCTTAGCGGGCGGAAAGTACTTGGAAATAAAAGCATCTTTACACTTATTCCATGAATCAATACTATTTTTAGGCAAAGATGAAAACCAAGTTTTAGCACGATCTCGTAGTGAGAATGGAAATAGCTTCAATTTAAAAATATCATTATCCACATCTTTCTTCTTTTGAATATCACACAATTCAACTAAAGTATTTAGATGGGATGCGGCATCTTCATTAGCAAGGCCGGAAAATTGTTCTTTCATAACAAGATGGAGCAAAGCAACATTAATTTCGTAAGATTTCACACTAGTGGTGGGAGCAACCGGAGTACTAATAAAATCATTATTATTAGTATTGGAAAAGTCACACAACTTATTATTCTCTTGAGTTATCATGACAAAGTAAGCAATCAAGCACTCAAGCAAGCAAAAAGCAAACGAGAAGACGAACGAAGAAGGGCGAAAGGCAAATCTTTTTGAAAATCATTTTAGAAGTGGGGGAGAGGAAAACGAGAGGAAAATGGCAAATAATGTAAATGCAAGAGATGAGTTTGTGATGGGTACTTGGTATTCTTGACTTGCTATGTATCTCCCCGGCAACGGTGCTAGAAATCCTTCTTGCTACTTCTTGAGCATGCGTTGGTTTCCCATGAAGAGGAATGGTTTGATGCAGCAAAGTAGATAAGTATTTCCCTCAGTTTGTGAGAACCAAGGTATCAATCCAATAGGAGACACAAGCGAGACACCAATAGATATACCTGCACAAGGAATCAAACTCTTGCACCCAATGCTATAAAGGGGTTGTCAATCCCTTTATGGTTATTTGCAAGGATGAGATGTAGTAGAGATAGATATAATAGGATGCTTGAATGGAAAGTAAAACTAAAAGTAAAAACAATGCAGCAAGTATTTTTGGTGTTTTTGGTTTTAGATCTGAAAATACAATATGGAAAATAGACCTAGGGGCCATAGGATTCACTAGATGGCTTCTCTCATGATGGCAAGTATTATGGCGGGTGAACAAATTACTGTCGAGCAATTGATAGAAAAGCGAATAATTATGAAGATCTCCAAGGAAATGATTATGCATATAGGCATCACGTCCGTGACAAGTAGACCGAAATGATTCTGCATCTACTACTATTACTACACACATCGACCGACTCCTTCTTGCATCTAGAGTATTAAGTTCATGAAGAACAGAGTAACGCATTAAGCACGATGACATGATGTAGAGGGATAAACTCAAGCAATATGATGAAACCCCCATATTTTCACCCTTGATGGCAACAATAAAATATGTGCCTCGCTACCCCTACTATGTCACTGGGTGAGGACACCGCAAGATTGAACCCAAAACTAAGCACTTCTCCTATTGCAAGAATTACCAATCTAGTTGGCCAAACCAAACCAATAATTCGAAGAGACTTGCAAAGATATGAAATCATGCATATAAGAATTCAGGAAAGACTCAAATAATATTCATGGATAATCTGAACATAAACCCACAATTCATCAGATCTCGACAAACACACCAGAAAAGAGTATTACATCGGATAGATCTCCATGAAGATCATGAAGAACAAGGTATTGAGAAGAAAAGAGAGATAAGAAGCCATATAGCTACTAGCTATGGCCCCAGAGGTATGTGGTGAACTACTCACGCATCATCGGAGGGGCAATGGAGTTGATGTAGATGCCCTCCGTGATTGAATCCCCCTCCGGCAGATTATCGAAAAAGGCTCCAAGATTGGAACTCTCGAGAACAAAGGCTTTTGTAGACGGAAAAGTGTTTTCGTGTGTCCTTATGATAATGATGGAATATCTGGGTATTTATAGGCCAAAGATTAGTGTTAGAAGAGGTGCCACGGGCCCACAAGCCTGCCCGAGGTGGGGTACCCCCTGGCCGCGGCAAGCGGGCTTGTGGCCCCGTGGCAGCTCCTCTGCCTTGGTTCTCAAGTCTCGTGGCTTCCATATTTTCTAGAAAAAAATCTTTTCGGAGGTTTTATTCTGTTTGGACTCCGATTAATATTGCTTATCTGCGAAACTCAAAAACAAGGAAAAAACAGAAACTGGCACTAGGCTCTAGATTAATAGGTTAGTCCCAAAAATAATATAAAATAGCATATTAATGCATATAAAACCATCCAAAACAGATAATATAATAGCATGTAACAATCAAAAATTATAATACGTTGGATACGTATCATGGCTCTCTCTCAGAAAATCAGATGGGATAAGTGGGGAACTGTTCTGAGTGCTTCTCTTACGAGTGAGTGGTGGTGGAGGGGTATATATAGGCATCTCCAAAAATCCAACCATTACATGTTAAGTTACCAACTCGGTGACACCGAAGTATGAAACTTGGTGGTACCGAGTTGCTCAAAGGTAGCAACTTTTGAAGATGTCTCGGTCATGTCTAGATAGTTCTCGAACCCGCGGGGTCTGCACACTTAACGTTCGGTTACATTTCGGAATTATTGAGTTATTTATGTTGGTGACCGAAGGTTATTTGGAGTCCCGTATGAGACCCTGGACGTCACAAGGAGTTCCGGAATGGTCCGAAGTCATATTTTGGCTACCGGAAAAGTTTCGGGTTTTTTCGGTATTGTACCGGGAAGCTTCTAGAAGGTTCCGGAAACTCCCAAAGGAATCCGGAAGTCCACCAAGGGTTCCACCATGTCCCAAGGATTTGCATGGGCTGAGGGGAGGCACCCTGGCCTTTTTGGGCCAGGCGCACAAGCCCCTCAAGGCCCATGTGGCTTGGGAGAGGTCGAAAGTCCACCTGTTTTGTGGAAAGGGAGGGAATTGGACTAGGAGTCCAACTGCTCCCCCTTGGCTGCGCCCTAGGGTTTGGAGGGGCTGATCTCCATGCACCTCCACCTATATATAGAGGGGAGGGGATCCCCAAGAGTACACACGAAGCCCTTGGCGCCCCTCTCTCTCCCTAGATCGTTTTCTCCTCCGTTCACGGTTTCTGTAGCGCTAGGCGTAGCCTTGCCGGGATAGCACCACCACCACCACGCTGTCGTGTTGTCGGAGAACTCATCTACCTCTCTGCTCCCTCTTGCTGGATTAAGAAGGCGGAGATTTTCATCGAGTTGTACGTGTGCTGAACGCGGAGGTGCCATCCGTTCGGCGCTAGATTGGAAGGACTGTGATTGGATCGCGGGGCGGTTCGTGATTGGATCGCAGGACGGATCGTGATCGGATCGCGGGATGACTAGAAATTTGGACCGTAAAGACGTTTGACTACATCAACTGTGTTTCTTAAAGCTTCCCTCTTAGCGATCAACAAGGGTATGTATATCCACTCTCCCTCTCGTAGATGCTCATCACCATGGATAGGTCTTGTGTGTGCATAGGAATTTTTTTGTTTCCTATGCAATGTTCCCCAACATCGGTTATATCAAAAACTTAGGGTATTGCTGGGATCTATCTGAGGTGAAAATTGGTAGGGCCGAGTGGGAAGAATAGGTGGCATCAATTTTGCATGATAGGCTTTTGACAGACTTTTGTGGAAGAGCTTGTGGGTGTTTTTGTGACTATCACTTGTGCACGTGGAGCATTTTGTTCACCAACAATACCTTACCCCCTTTTGATAGTATTGGCTTTCCTATAGACTCAAAGTGATTTGTCACAAAGTAAAATGTAGAGTCTTATTACTTGAAGCTTTGCCAATCCTATTCCTTGCATCTAGGGGTCTGTCCACAATCCTTTTGTCATCCCATCATTGAACTTTTCCTAAAATATACTTAGTGGAAACATTAGTGCAACGAGATATATGTTGTTATTCATTACCAAAACCACCAAGGGAGAAAATGTGCTTTCAAAGGTGCAATGTGAATCATCATGATCTTATCCTTCTCACTGGTTCCATCTTTAGTTGATGAAGCTGCATAGATCGTCGACGTTTTCATTTGGTGAAGTAAACACAAACAGTAAGAGCGAAAAATTATCTCTTCATGCCCGGAACACAATCCACTTTGTCCATGATGTGGCCATCGACAAAAATCAATGGCGCGGATAATTTTACCCAAATCTTTTACGGTACAAACTCAGCAACTCCAAATCCATTCTTGAGTGGACACAAAATAACAAGGAAAAGAAACAACAATCTTACGATCGTGTAGATGCAAACCAGCCGGAACTACACGTACTTCCTTGGACACAAGAAGTGTGTACGAGATTCAATATGAATCGGCAGAAAATTAATGGGTGACCCGTCTAATCTCCTTGCCAAGAAAACAAACCCTAGATGGATTCTCGACAAAAATACGCAGTACTTGGCCGCTAGAACATGGCGATTTTCTGGCTCAACTCGCGTAATAAAAAAACTCCTGTAATACATGGTTGGGTCACCTTAAATAGTGCATGCAAGCACGACATACCTTAACCTGGACTCTAAGAAAACTTGGAATCGAAGCTGGCTAGATATGCATTATACTAGAACAAATCAAACTTTCTCGCTCTTCTATCTTAGATAATGATTGATTAACTAACTTTAAAATACGGTGATACGTCTCCAACGTATCTATAATTTTTGATTGTTTCATGCTATTATATTATAATTCTAGGATATTTTTTGAGTAATAATTTATCAATTTATATTTTTTTGAGCACTAACCTATTGACACATTGCCTAGTGCCAATTCATGTTTTCTGCGTGTTTTTTACTTTTCAGGTTTACAGTACCAAATGAAGTCCAATTGCCCCAAATATATATATATATACATACATATTTTAGACTAAAAGAAGACCTGGAAGCTCGTGACAAGACCGGAGGCCGCACGAGGGAGGCACAAGCCAACAGGGCACGAACAGGGGGTGGGCGTGCCCTCATGGCTTGTCCCTCCCTGGTGACCCTCCTGACCCCGTCCTTTGGCCTATAAATTCACATATATTCCAAAAACCTTAGAGGGCATCCCGAAACACTTTTTCCGCCGCTGCAAGTCTCTGTTCCGATGCGATCTCATATGGAGCTCCATTTCGGCGCCCCGTCGGAGGGGAGATCGATCACAAAGGGCCTCTTCATCAACCTTACCGCCCTCATGATGATGTGTGAGTAGTTAAGCATAGACCTACGGGTCCGTAGTTAGACCTATGTGTCTCTCTCTCTCTCTTGATCTTCAATACAATGATCATCACATCTTCGCTTTGATCTATTCGATGTAACTTTTTAGTGCGGTGCATTTGTTGTGATCTAATGAATTATGGGTTTATGTTCAGATTATTCATGAAAAGTATTTGAGTATTCTCTGAAATTATTATGATTTTTATTTGCATGATCATTATAGCTTCGTAATTCTCTGCAATATATTGATTTGCTTTGGCCAAGTAGATTGATATTTCTTCAATGAGAGGGCTGCGTTGTAGTGGGTTCAACCTGACGGGTTTCTATATCCCAATGACAGAAAGGGACAAGATACGCCTTTGTGTTTTTGTCACTAAGGATAAAACGATGGGGTTTATTCATACTGATTGAGTTTACTTTATCTACATCATGTCATCGTTCCCCATGCATTACTCTGTTTGTCATGAACATAATACATAGAGAGGCAAGCATAGAAGCATTCTTGAAGTGGAGTAATAGCAATATGTGCCGGAAGGAGTCCGCCTATTTGTTTTGGATGTGATGCCTATATACACACGATTATTTACATGAATATCACATAACTATGTGCTTTTCTATCAATTGCCCGACAGTAATTTGTTTAACCCTAGTATGCCTACTTTTATGAGAGATGCCACTAGGGAAAATTATGGCCCCGGGTCTACTCACTTATATATTTACAAATGCTACAATACCTTGTTGTTCTTATTTCCTTTTTATTTTATTTTTCAATTTAAAATTATCTACACACTTCACCCTCTTGCAAATAATGAGATCAAGGGGGTTGACAACCCTCTTGCCCGCGTTGGGTGCAAGTTGTTTGCTATTTTGTGTGCAGCCGCTGGAGACGGTTGTGGATTGATATTCCTATTGGTTTGATAAACCTTGGTTTCATAACTGAGAAAAATACTTATCCGTATTGTTCTGCAATTACCCATTCCTTTTCATGGATAACCCAACGCAGATCACAAGTATCATGTGGCACACTGATCACAAAAAGCTAAAACAAACTAGTACAACTCCCTTACATGCTCACATAGATGGGTTTGCATGCATTGAGTTATGAACTGTGGCTCGACGTCCTATGGTGCAACAAGTTGAACATGCCTAATAGAAATATGTGTTGCCATCTTTCCACAACGTACAAAAATTTCTTTCAATTCAACTCCTTGATTCCTGCCATGCACAATAGTAGCTTCTTCCTATTTATTTTTCACATTATGCCTCACAAGAACTAAATACCTTTTGGTGCTTCTCTGTTTGGACGCATCAACAATATTTTTAGGGATAATGCCTGAGGTTACATCCTCCTCCCTTCCTTGAAAGAAAATCGTCCTCGGTTTTGACCTATATCTTGTAGATTTTTTCTTGAACACTTCAACAGTACACTTTATATACTTTGCATCCTTAGGAAGAATAGCATAGAACTCACCCATATGCATAAAAGTGTACTTGTTTGTCCATCTATGATAGAGAACATTAACATCGTTCTGCCACGGACGCCCCGAAATAAGATGACAAACATGTAGTGGCATAATGTCGCATTCTGCTTTATCAACACAAATCATTTATCCGCTTCATATAGTATGGTTTTGGGTGCTCCCATGTTGGCAATGAAAGAGACCCCACCACATCCTTGCTTATCATCTCGCTAGCACAACTACCATCAATTATTAGTTTGCAAACTTCTCCCTTGATGGTACATGTAGTTTGAAAAATATGCCGCTTTTGTCCTTGTTCAACAATGGTCTTGTCATCTCGCTAGACCTTATGTGCTAGCAAACTCTCCATATCAGGATCATCTTATGGATAACATAGTATGGTATCACCATGACCTTTTTCGATTCCATCGCCTAAATTAGGCGTCACATCTTCAAATTAGGAAATATATTGTGTACTTAGGCATCTCATCTTCAGATTCTGAAATATATTCTGCATAAAAAAGTAGAACCCTTCGTTGATTGGAACATTCATGCTTCATGTGTCCACGTCCTCCACACTTGTGGAAAACAATATTACGATGATGAGATGAAGTCACATTAGATGAAACCTGAGAAACCTCCTTTTATACAGCCGCCACTTTGCTTTGTTAAATGCTTCTTATAAGATGTAGCCGGTTTAGCACTAAACCACCATCAATAGGAGAAGAACCACGTCCCCCAATGTTGCAAGTTGGACGAGTATTTGAAGCTTGCTTCTCCAATACCCAACGTTCAGCACGCTTCGCTTGATAAACTCAGGAATATCATTATATTGCATTAAATCAACACAGTCACGAATCTTTTCTTCTAACCCCTCAAACAAACGTACCATGGCCGCCTCCGAAGACTCACGTACAGTTGTATGGATCGTCAAAACTTGCATATCTTTGTAGTACTCATCAACTGATTTTGTACCTTGCACTAGACGATGCAATCTACTATGAAGCTGGCGAGTGTAATAAACAAGCACAAAACATTACCTCATGATTCGCTGCATCTCAGCCCATGTAGCAGGTCGCTCACGAGTACGGTTCTTATTATCCCACCATACAAGAGCATACTCTTTAAATTCCATTGATGCAACTCGAACCTTCTTTTCTTCCGAGTAGTTGTGACCATCAAAAATCTGATTTACGCAGCATCTCCCATTCCAAATAATTCTCCGGGTCAGACCAACGTCCCAGAATTCAGGTATGGTTATCTTGATTTGACCTAAACCATCATCCTCCTGGGCACCATTGCCTCCATGGTCACGGCATCGCCCAGCATGGCAATGAGCCTTCGCCGCATGCCGTGGTCGGTTTGGTAAGCCTCCACATGCATCGGAGTCCCCAGAAAAATCACCATCATCGTTGTTGTCGTGGCCATGACATCATCATGGTGAGCGGGACTCTCGGGGTGCCACATATCTCGTCTAAAGGTGCTAAACTGCTGAAGTGAGATGATTAAGACTATCGGTCACCACCTGTAGACTATTAGTGTGTTGTCAATCGCTGGCAGTCAAACGCTCGTTCAACCAGTCCTTAGCGCCTACAATATGTGTAGACAACTCCTCAACCTTTGTCCAAAGTTTCCTGTTGGCTCCCTTGATGGACATTAGATGGATACACAAATCATCAATTATCTCCAAATCCTCTGAAAGTTCATCACCCTCCTCATGATCAGATTTCTCATGCTGCAAGTTCAACATCTTTCAAACAATTGAATCAAATAAAAGAAAGAATTGTACCGTGATCAACCTTGCGCTGATACCACTTGATGCTACCGTCGATAACAAATCAATGTCGTGAATAATGTTACCCAAATATTTCATGCTACAAACTTAGCAACTACAAATCCAATCTCCAGTGTACACCAAATAACAGGAAAAGAAATGGCAACCTTACAATCTTGTAGATGCAAACCAGCCGGAACTACACGTACTTCTTCGGACACAAGAAGTGTGTGGGAGATTCAATATGAATTGGTAGCAAATTAGAGGGTGACCTGTCTAATGTCCTTGCCAAGAACACAAACCCTAGATGGATTCTCAGCAAAAATATGCAGAATTTGACCACGAGAACATGGTGATTTTATGGTTTAACTCACGTAATAAAAAAATTGTCCTCTAATACATGGCCGAATCGCCTTAAATAGTGTATGCACGCACGACGTATCTCAACCTGGACTTTAAGGCTGGCCATAGTGGGGGTAACATAGGTGGTATCATGCACTTGGGAATAACAAATATGCTGATGTGGCAAAGAATTAAAGAAGAGAGAGAGAGGGTTAGAGTAACATAGGTAGATACCGTAACATGTTAAATGCTATGCTACTTGTGTCATGCGTGGCAATAAATATCATCATACATGATACTACTCTATGATACTATGCACTATGGAGGTAGTATCATACACTTGTATCATATGTATGATAATAGTATATGATACTCCCCACTATGAGTAGCCTAATAAAACTTGGACTCAAAGCTAGCTAGATATGCATTGTACTAGGACAAATCAAACTCTCTTTCTCTCTCTCTTATCTTAGATAATGAATGATTAACTAATTTGAAATACGACACACTAATCACACAAAGCCAAAACAAACTAGTACTGCTCCTTACATGCTCATGTAGATGGGTTTGCATGCATGGAGTTCTGAATTGTGGCTCGACGACCTCTGATACAACAAACTGAACATGTCCAGTAAAAATGTTTGTTTGCCATCTTTCCACAACGTACAAAATTGTCTCTCAGTTCAACTCCTTGATTGCTGCCATGCATAATAGTAGCTTCTTCCTGTTTCTTTTTCACATTACGCCTGGTAGGAACAACATACCTTTCGATGCTTCTTTGGTTGGCTGTATTATCAATATTTTTGGGAGTAATGCCTAATGTTACATCATCCTCCCTTCATTGAAAGAAAACCGTCCTCGTTTTTGACCTATATCTCGCAGTTTTTTTCTTGAAGACTTCAACAATACATTTTATATTCTTGGCATCCTTAGAATGAATAGCATAGAACTCACCCTTATGCATAAAATTGTACTTTTTTGTTCGTCCATGAAGGAGAGCGTCAACATCATGTTGTCATGAACGCGCCAAAATAAGATGACAAACATGTAGTGGCATAATGTCACATTCCACTTTATCAACATAGCTATCAACACAAAAAGGCACCTTAACCCTATGTGTTACCTTCACTTTGCCCACGTCATTTATCCACTTCATATAGTGTGGTTTTGGGTGCTCCCATGTTGTCAGTGAAAGAGACTCCGCCACATCCTTGCTTATCATGTTGCCAGCACTGCCACCATCAATTATTAGTTTGCAAACTTCTCCCTTGATGGTACATGCAGTTTGAAAAATACATCGTCGTTGTCCTTGTTCAACAATGGTCTTGTCATCTCGCTGGACCTTATGTGCTAGAAAACTCTCCATATCAAGATCGTCTTGAGGATAACATAGTATGGTATCACCATGACCTCTTTCGATTCCATCGTCTAACATAGGCATCTCATCTTCAGATTCTAAAATTATTCCGCATCAACAAGTAGAACCCTTCATTGATTGGAACATTCATGCTTCATGTGTCCACGTCCTCCACACTTGTGGCAAATAATATTGTGATGATAATATGAAGTCGCATTAGATGAAACCTGATAAATCTCCTTTGATGTAGCCACCACTTTGCTTTGTTTGATGCTTCCTGGCTTATAAGACATAGCCGGTTTAGCACTAAACCCACCATCAATAGGAGAAGAACCACACCCCCCAATGTTGTAAGTTGGATGAGTCTTTGAAGCTTGCTTCTCCAATACCCAATGTTCAGCATGCTCCGCTTGATGAAGTAACTCATGAGTATAATTATATTGCATTAAATCAACACGGTCATGAATCTTTTCTTCTAACCCCTCAAAGAAACGTACCATGGTCGCCTCCGTAGACTCGCGTATAGCTATGTGGATAATCAAAACTTGCATCTCTTTGTAGTACTCATCATTTGATTTTGTACCTTGCACTAGAAAACAGAATCTACTATGAAGCTCGCGAGTGTAATAAGGAGGCACAAAATGTCACCACATGATTCGCTTCATCCGAGCCCATGTAGCTGGTCGCTCATGAGTACGGTTCTTATTATTGTTGGAAATATGCCCTAGAGGCAATAATAAGTTAGTTATTATACTATTTCCTTGTTCATGATAATCGTTTATTATCCATGCTATAATTTTATTAATTGGAAACTCAAATACATGTGTGGATACACAGGCAACAAAGTGTCCCTAGTAAGCCTCTACTAGACTAGATCGTTGATCAAAGCTGGTCAAGGTTTCCTGACCATAGACATGAGTTGTCATTTGATAACGGGATCACATCATTAGGATAATGATGTGATGGACAAGACCCAACCGTAAAAATAGCATATAATCGTGTCAGTTTATTGCTACTTCTTTATCCATGTCAAGTATTCGTTCCTACGACCATGAGATCACGCAACTCCCTGACACCGCATGAATGCCTTGTGTGTGTGTCAAACGTCACAATGTAACTGGGTGACTATAAAGGTGCTCTACAGGTATCTCCAAGGGTGTCTATTGGGTTGGCGTGGATTGAGATTGGGATTTGTCACTCCGTATGACGAAGAGGTATCTCTGGGACGAATCGGTAATACAACATCACAAGAAGCTTGCAGGCAATGTGACTAAGGAGTTAGTAATGGGATCTTGTATTACGGAACGAGTAAAGAGACTTGCAATAATGAGATTGAACTAGGTATGGAGATACCGATGATCGAATCTCAGGTAAGTAACATACGATGGACAAAGGGAACTACATACGGGATTGTCTGGATCCCTGATATCGTGGTTCGACTGATAAAGATCTTCATAGAATATGTAGGAACCAATGTGGGCATCCAGGTCCCGTTGTTGGTTATTGACCATAGAGTTATCTCGGTCATGTCTACATAGTTCTCGAACCCTCAGGGTCTGCACACTTAACATTCGGTGACGATTTGGTATTGTTGAGTTATGTATGTTGGTGACCGAAGGTTGTTCGGAGTCCCGGATGAGATCCTGGACATCACGAGGAGCTCCAGAATGTGTGGAGGTAAAGATTTATATATGGGAAGTCATATTTTGGCTACATGAAAAGTTTCGGGTTTTTCAAGTATTGTACCGGGAAGCTTCTAGAAGGTTCCGGAAACTTCCGAAGGAGAACAGAAGTCCACCAAGGGTTCCAGCATGTTCCAAGGGTTTGCGTTGGCTGAGGGGAGGCACTCTGGCCTTATAGGGCCAGGCGCACAAGTCCCTCAAGGCCCATGTGGCTTGGGAGAGGTGGAAAGTCCACCTGGTTTTGGAAAGGGAGGGAATTGGACTAGGAGTCCAACTCCTCCCACTTGGCTGCGCCTTAGGGCTTGGAGGGCTGATCTCCACACCCTTCCACCTATATATAGATGGGAGGGGGAGCCCCAACAACACACACGAAGACCTTGCCTCCCCTCTCTCTCCCTAGATCATTTTCTCCTCCGTTCGTGGTTTCAGTAGCGCTATGCGTAGCCCTGCCGAGATAGCACCACCACCATCGCTGCGACACGATCATGTTGTCAGAGAACTCATCTACCTATCTGCCCCTCACTTGCTGGATCAACAAGGTGGAGACGTCATCGAGATGTACATGTGCTGAACGCGGAGGTGTCGTCCACTCAACGCTAGATTGGGACAGATCGTGATTGGATCATGGAACGGATTGCGATTTGGATCGCGAAGATGTTCAACTACATCAGCCACATTTCTTAACGCTTCCCGCTTAGCGATCGAAAAGGGTATGTAGATCCACTCTCCCTCTCGTAGTTGTTAATCTCCATAGATAGATCTTGGGTGTGTTGGAAATATGCCCTAGACGCAATAATAAATTAGTTATTATCATATTTACTTGTTCATGATAATCGTTTATTATCCATGCTATAATTGTATTAAATGGAAACACATTACATGTGTGGGTCAATAGACAACACTCTGTCCCTACTATGCCTCTAGAGAACTAGCTCATTGATCAAAAGATGGTTAAGGTTTCCTAGCCATGGACATGATATGTCATTTGATAATGGGATAACATCATTAGGAGAATGATGTGATGGACAAGACCCAAATTACAAACGTAGCATATGATCGTGTCAGTTTATTGCTACTGTTTTCTGCATGTCAAGTATATGTTCCTGTGACCATGAGATCATGCAACTCATAGACATCGGAGGAGTTCCTTGTGTGTATCAAACGTCACAACGTAACTGGGTGGCTATAAAAGTGCTCTACAGGTATCTCCGAGGGTGTCTGTTGGGTTGGCATGGATCAAGACTGGAATTTGTTACTCCGTTTGACAGAGAGGTATCTCAGGGCCCACTCGGTAATACAACATCACAACAAGCCTTGCAAGAAATGTGACTAAATGTTAGCCACGGGATCTTGTATTATGGAATGAGTAAACAGACTTGCCGGTAACGAGGTTGAACTAGGTATGGAGATACCGACGATCGAATCTCGGGCAAGTAACATACCGAAGAACAAAGGGAACGTTATACGGGATTGACTGAATCCTTGACATAGAGGTTCGACCGATAAAGATCTTCGTAGAATATGTAGGAACCAATATGGTCATCCAAGTCCCGCTATTGGTTATTGACCGTAGAGGTGTCTTGGTCATGTCTACATAGTTCTCGAACCCGCAGGGTCTGCACACTTAAGGTTCGGTGACGTTTCGGTAGTATAGAGTTATGTATGGTGGTGAACGAAGGTTGTTCGGAGTCCTAGATGAAATCCCGGACGTCACGAGGAGCTCCGGAATGGTCCGGAGGTAAATATTGATATATAGGAAGTCCCATTTTGGTCACTAGAAAAGTTTCGGGCTAATCGGTAATGTACCGGGAGTGCCGGTAGTGTACCGGGAGACCACTGGGAGGGGTATTTCGACCCAAGAGGCTTCATGGGCTGTGGGAGAGTAAATACCAACCTTTTTTGGGCTTGTGGAAGTCCCACACAAGGCCCATGTGGCTGGGAGAAAAAGCCCAAAGGGAAAAAGGTGGAAAAAGGCCAAAAAAGGAGGAATCCTAGTTCTACTAGGATTGAAGGAGGAGTCCTCCTCTCCTCCCCACTTTGGTCAACCCAAGGGCTGTATTTTTGGCAGCCAAGACTCCTCCTCCTCTCCTCCTATATATACTAGAGGATTTTAGGGTTTTGGCGCAGAATTTTCAGCCACGTGCTACCCGTTCCTCTAGTGCATAGTTTCTTCTCTCAATCGGGTTTCTGCAGTGCTTAGGCGAAGCCCTGCCGGAATAGCTCCACCACCATCACCGCAACGCCGTCACGCTGCCGGAGAACTCTTCTACCTCTCCGCTCCCTCTTGCTGGATCAAGAAGGCGGAGATCGTCATCAAGATGTACGTGTGCTGAACGCGAAGGTGCCGTCCGTTCGGCGCTAGATCGGAAGGACCGTGATTAAGATTGCGAGACAGATCATGACGAGATCATGGGATGGATCGTGATGAGATCACGGGACGGATTGTGATGAGTTCACGGGACGGATCGTGATTGGATTGCGGGACGGATCATGATGAGATCGCGAGACACTCGGCGATTTGGATCGCGAAGACGTCCGACTACACCAACCGCGTTTCTTAACGCTTCCCGCTTAGCGATCTACAAGGGTATGTAGATCCACTCTCCCTCTCGTAGATACTCATCACCATGGATAGATCTTGCGTGTGCATAGGAAATTTTTTGTTTCCCATGCAACATTCCCCGACAGTGGCATCATGAGCTAGGTCTATGTGTAGATGAGATCTCGAGTAGAACACAAAGAGTTTGTGGGCGTTGATGCTTAGATTGCTTCCTCCCTTGGTCATATTTTGGTTCAGCGGTATTGTGAGGTGAAGCGGCCCGAACCAACATTACTCGTACGCTTACGACAGACCGGTTCCCTCGACGCAACTTGTTGCATAGATGGCTTACGGGTGCCAGTTTCTCTCACTTTAGTTGGATCGGATTCGACAAAGGCGGTCCTTGAGAAGGTTGAAAAGCAACTAGTGTATCACCGTTGTGGTTTTTGCGTAGATGAGAATTGTTCTTGCTAGATACCCATAGCAGCCACGTAAAACATGCAACAACAATTAGAGGACGTCTAACTTGTTTTTGCAGGGTATGTTGTGATATGATATGGCCAATTACATGATGTGATATATGTGATGTATGAGATGATCATGTGATGTATAGATTATCACGACTTGCATGTCGTTGAATACGGCAACCGGCAGGAGCCATAGGGTTGTCTTTAATTATTGTATGACATGCGTGTCAATCATTAAGCGCTATGTAATGCTTTACTTTATCGCTAAACGGTAGCAATAGTAGTAGAAGCATGCAGGGCGTGACAACCCCGATGGCGACACGTTGATGGAGATCAAGATGATAGAGATCATGGTGTCATGCCGGTGACGATGGAGATCATGCCAGTGCTTTCTAGATGGAGATCAAAAGCACAAATTCATGGCCATATCATGCCACTTATGATTTGCATGTGATGTTAATCCTTTTTATGTACCTTGTTTTGCTTAGGACGACGGTAGCATTATAAGGTGATCCCTCACTTAATTTCAAGATAAATTGTGTTCTCCCCGAGTGTGCACCGTTGCGAAAGTTCGTCGTGTTGAGACACCATGTGATGATCGGGTGTGATAGACTCTACGTTCACATACAACGGGCGCAAGCCAGTGTTGCACTTGTAGAACACTCGGGTTAAACTTGACGAGCCTAGCATGTACAGACGTGGGCTCGGAACACAAGAGACCGAAAAGTCGAACATGAGTCATATAGTAGATATGATCAACATGATGATGTTCACCATTGTAGCCACCTAAACTCACGTGATTATCGGACTTGAGTTGGTGAATTTGGATCATGTATCACTCGAATGACCGGAGGGATGTCAATTTGAGTGGGAGTTCTTATGTAATATGATTAATTGAACTCATTATCATGAACATAGTCAATAGTGTCTTTGCAAATTATGTTGTAGATTACTAGCTCGTGCTATAGCTCCCTTAATTTTTATATGTTCCTAGAGAAATAGAGTTGAAAGATGATGGTAGCAATATTGCGGACTGGGTCCGTGATCTCAGGATTGTCCTCATTGCTGCACAGAAGGCTTATGTCCTTAATGCACCGCTCGGTGCGCCAACCCCTCTAGCGTTGTGTGTAGATGTTGTGAACATCTGACATGCACGTTCTGATGACTACTTGATAGTTTAGTGCGTCATGCATTACGGCTTAGAATTGAGGCTCCAAAACTTTTTGAACGTCATGGAACATATGAGATGTTTCTAAGAGCTGAAATTAGGATCTCAGGCTCGTGCCCGTGTTGTGAGATATGAGATCTCTAACAAGATTCTTTGCCTGCAAGATGAAAGAGAATAGCTCAATCGTTGAGCATGTGCTCAAATTGTCTGGGTCCTACAATCGCTTGAATCAAGTGGGAGTTGATCTTCTAGATAAGATAGTGATTGATATAGTTCTCCAAGTCACTGTCACTAAAGCTACTAGAACTTAGTGATGAACTATAAAACACCAGGGATAGAAATATTGATCCCTGAGCTGTTCGCGATGTTTGACACCGCGAAGGTAGAAATCAAGAAGGAGCATCAAGTGTTGATGGTTAATCAAACCACTAGTTTCGAGAAGGGCAAGAGCAAGGAGGGAAACTTCATGGATAGCAAGTCAGTTGCTGCTCCAGTGAAGCAGCCCAAAGTTGAACTCAAACCCGAGACTAAGTGCTTTTATTATGAGGTGAGCGGTCGCTGAAGCGGAACAACCCTAGAAACTTGGTAGATAAGAAGGCTGGCAACATCAACAGAAGTATATTTGATATAACGAGTTATTGATGTGTACCTTGCTAGTACTCCTAGTAGCACCTTGGTAATGGATACCGTTTCGATTGCTAAATGTTACTAACTCGAAATAAAAGTTAAAGAACAAACAGAGAACTAGCTAAGTGTGAGATGACGGTGTGTGTTGGAAATGTTTCCAAGGTTGATGTGATCAACATCGCACGCTCTCTCTACCTTCGAGATTAGTGATGAACCTAAATAAATGTTATTTGGTGTTTTTTGCATTGAGCATGAATGTGATTAGATCATGTTCATTGCAACACGGTTATTCATTTAAGTTAGAGAATAATGGTTATTCTGTTTACATGAATAATACCTTCAATGGTCATGCACCCAGTAAGAATGGTTTGTTGAAACTTGATCGTAGTAATACACATGTTCATAACATGAATGCCAAAAAGGATACAAAGTTAATAATGATAGTACCACATACTTGTGGCACTGCTGCTAAATGTCATATTGTTACAAAGCGCATGAAGAAACTCCATGCTGATGGATCTTTGGACTCATTCGATTTCGAATCGGTTGAGACATGCGAACCATACCTCTTGGTCAAGATGACTAAGGATCCCGTTTTCTGTTTTGATGAAGCGGGCAAGTGATTTATTGGAAATGATACATGTTGATGTATGCAATCCAATGAGTCTTGTAGCGTGTGGTGGATATCATTATTTTCTTACCTTCACTGATGATTTGAGTAGATATAGTGTATATTTACTTAATGAAACACAAGTCTGAATAGCTTGAAAGGTTCAAGCAAATTCAGAGTGAAGTTTAAGATCATCGTGGCAAGAAGATAAAAATGTTTGCGATACGATCGTGGAGGTGAATATCTGAGTTACGAGTTTGGCATACAACTTTAGACAATGTGAAAGTTGTTTCACAACTCACGCCACCTGGAACACCATAGTGTGATGGTGTGTCCGAACGTCATAGTCGTACTCTATTGGATATGGTGCATGCTATGATGTCTCTTATCGTTTTGTTACTGTAATTTTGGGGTTATGCATTAGAGACAACTACATTCACTTTAAATAGGGCACCATCTAAATCCGTTGAGATGACACTGTGTGAATTATGGTTTGATAGAAACCTAAGCGTCATTTCTTAATGTTTGGGGCTGTGATGCTTGTGTGGAAAATGTTTTCGCCTAATAAGCTCGAACCCAAAGCAGACAAATGCATCTTCATACAATATCCTAAGAACAGTTGGGTGAACCTTCTATCTCAGATACAAGCATAAAATGTTTGTTTCTAAGACTGGGTCCTTTCTCGAGAAAGGGTTTCTCTTGAAAGAATTGAGTGGGAGAAGGATAGAACTTGATGAGGTTATTGAACCTCTGCTTCAACCAGAAAGTAGCGCAGCCGAGAAAGATGTTTCTGTGAAGCCTACGTCAGTTGAAGAGGAAGTTAATGATGATGATCATGAAGCTTCAGATCAAGTTACTATCGACCTACGAGGAAAATAGAACTTGATGAGGTCATTGAACCTTTACTTCAACCAGAAAGTGGCGCAGCGCAGAAAGATGTTTCTGTGAAGCCTACGTCAGTTGAAGAGGAAGTTAATGATGATGATCATGAAGCTTCGGATCAAGTTACTATCGAACTTCGTAGGTCGACAAGGACGTGTACTGCTACTGAGTGGTACGACAACCTTGTCTTGGAGGTCATGTTGTTGGACAACGATGAACCTACGAACTATGGAGAAGCAACGATGGGCCCGGAAACCAACAAATGGTTAGAGGCCATGAAATCCGAGAAAGGATCCATGTATGAAAACCAAGTATAGACTTTGGTGGACTTGCTCGTTGGACGGCTGGTCGTTAAAGTACAAATGGATCTTTAAAATGAAGACAAACGCTGATGGTAAACGTTACCATTTGTAAAGCTCGACTTGTTGCAAAGTAGTTTATGACAAGTTCGAAGAGTTGACTGCGATGAGACTTTCTCACTCGTAGCGATGCTAAAGTCTGTTGGAATTATGTTAGCAGTTGCTGCATTTTTCAATTATGAAATCTGGGAGATGGATGCCAAAACATCGTTTCCTTCCTTAAGGAAAGGTTGTATGAGATACAACCAGAAGGGTTTGTCAGTCCTAAGGTTGCTAAAAGATGTGCAAGCTTCAGTGATTCTTCTATGAACTGAAGCAAGCATCTCAGAGTTGGAATATACACTTTGATGAGGTGATCAAAGTTTTTGAGTCTATACAAAGTTTACGAGAAACTTGTATTTGCAATAAAGTGAGTGGGAGCACTATAAGAGTTTCTGATAAGTATATGTGGATGACATATTGCTATTCGGAAATGATGTAGAATTTCTGGAGAGCATAAACAGGTGTTTGAAAAGAGTTTTTCAAAGGAAGACCTGGATAAAGCTACCTAATTGTTGAGCATAAAGATCTATAGAGATAGATCAAGATACTTGATGAGTACATACCTTGACAAGATTTTGAAAGAGTTCAAAATGGATCAGTCAGAGAAAGAGTTCTCGCCTGATTTGTAAGGTATAAAGTTGAGTAAGACTCAATGCCCAGTGACTGCAGAAGATAGAGAAAAGATGAGTGTCATCCCCTATGCTTCAGCCATAGGCTCTATCATGTATGCAATGCTGTGCACAAAGACCCGATGTCAGCCTTGATATAAGTATGGCCAGAAGGTTTCAAAGTGATCCTAGAATGGAGCACTAGACAGCGGGCAAGATTATCCTTAGTAATTAAGAGACTGAGGAGATGTTTCTCGATTATGGAGGTGATAAAGAGTTCGTCGTAAAGAGTCACGTCGATGCAAGCTTTAACACCAATCCAGATGACTCGTAGTAGCAATCTGGATACGTATAGTGGAGCAGCCATTTGGAATAGTACCAAGTGGAGTGTGGTAGCGGTGTTTACAGTTTGACATAGAAATTTGCAAAGTACACACAGATCTGAATGTCGCAGACCCGTTGACTATAAGACCTCTCTCACATGCAAAGCATGATCGAGCCCCAAAACTCATTGGGTGTTAGATTCATAACAATGTGAATCACATGGTGATGTGAACTAGATTATTGACTCTAGTGCAAGTGGGAGACTGTTGGAAATATGCCCTAGAGGCAATAATAAATTAGTTATTATCATATTTCCTTGTTCATGATAATCGTTTATTATCCATGCTATAATTGTATTAAATGGAAACACATTACATGTGTGGGTAAATAGACAACACTCTGTCCCTAGTATGCCTCTAGTGAACTAGCTCGTTGATCAAAAGATGGTTAAGGTTTCCTAGCCATGGACATGAGATGTCATTTGATAACGGGATAACATCATTAGGAGAATGATGTGATGGACAAGACCCAAACTACAAACGTAGCATATGATCGTGTCAGTTTATTGCTACTGTTTTCTGCATGTCAAGTATATGTTCCTGTGACCATGAGATCATACAACTCACAGACATCGGAGGAGTGCCTTGTGTGTATCAAACGTCGCAACGTAACTGGGTGGCTATAAAGGTACTCTATAGGTATCTCCGAGGGTGTCTGTTGGGTTGGCATGGATCAAGACTGGAATTTGTTACTCCGTTTGACGGAGAGGTATCTCAGGGCCCACTCGGTAATACAACATCACAACAAGCCTTGCAAGCAATGTGACTAAATGTTAGCCACGAGATCTTGTATTATGGAACGAGTAAAGAGACTTGCCGGTAACGAGGTTGAACTAGGTATGGAGATACCGACGATCGAATCTTGGGCAAGTAACATACCGAAGAACAAAGGGAACGTTATACGGGATTGACTGAATCCTTGACATAGAGGTTCGACCGATAAAGATCTTCGTAGAATATGTAGGAACCAATATGGTCATCCAGGGCCCGCTATTGTTTATTGACCGTAGAGGTGTCTCGTTCATGTCTACATAGTTCTCGAACCCGCAGGGTCTGCACACTTAAGGTTCGGTGACGTTTCGGTAGTATAGAGTTATGTATGGTGGTGAACGAAGGTTGTTCGGAGTACCGGATGAAATCCCGGATGTCACGAGGAGCTCCGGAATGGTCCGGAGGTAAAGATTGATATATAGGAAGTCCCATTTTGGTCGCCGGAAAAGTTTCGGGCTAATCGGTAATGTACCGGGAGTGCCGGTAGTGTACCGGGAGACCACCGGGAGGGGTATTTCGACCCAAGAGGCTTCATGGCTGTGGGAGAGTAAATACCAGACTTTTGTGGGCTGGTGGAAGTCCCACACAAGGCCCATGCGGCTGGGAGAAAAATCCCAAAGGGAAAAAGGTGGAAAAAGGCCAAAAAAAGGAGGAATCCTAGTCCTACTAGGATTGGAGGAGGAGTCCTCCTCTCCTCCCCACTTTGGTCGACCCAAGGGCTGTATTTTTGTTAGCCAAGACTCCTCCTCCCCTCCTCCTATATATACTAGAGGATTTTAGGGTTTTGGCACATAATTTTCAGCCACGTGCTACCCGTTCCTCTAGTGCATAGTTTCTCCTCTAGATCGGTTTTCTGCAGTGCTTAGGCGAAGCCCTGCCGGAATAGCTCCACCACCATCACCGCAGCGCCGTCATGCTGCCGGAGAACTCTTCTACCTCTCTGCTCCCTCTTGCTGGATCAAGAAGGCGGAGATCATCATCAAGCTGTACGTGTGCTGAACGCGGAGGTGCCGTCCGTTCGGCGCTAGATCGGAAGGACCGTGATTAAGATTGCGAGACGGATCGTGACGAGATCGTGGGATGGATCGTGATGAGATCATGGGACGGATCGTGATGAGTTCGCGGGACGGATCGTGATTGGATCGCGAGACGGATCGTGAAGAGATCGCGGGACGCTCGGCGATTTGGATTGCGAAGACGTTCGACTACACCAACCGCGTTTGTTAATGCTTCCCGCTTAGCGATCTACAAGGGTATGTAGATCCACTCTCCCTCTCGTAGATACTCATCACCATGGATAGATCTTGCGTGTGCGTAGGAAAATGTTTGTTTCCCATGCAACGTTCCCCAACAGGGTGTTCGTAGGAAATTTTTTGTTTCCCATGCAACGTTCCCCAATAGTGGCATCATGAGCTAGGTCTATGCGTAGATGATTAGCACGAGTAGAACACAAAGGAGTTTGTGGGAGTTGATATTCAGATTGCTTCCTCCCTTAGTCTTTTCTTGATTCAGCGGTATTGTGGGATGAAGCGGCTTGGACCAACCTTACTCGTCCACGTACGAGAGACCGGTTCCATCGACTGACATGTGACTTTGTTGCATAAAGATGGCTGGAGGGTGTCTGTCTCTCCCACTCTAGTTGGATCGGATTCGACTAAGACGGTCCTTGTAGAAGGTTGAATAGCAATTTGTGTATCACCGTTGTGGTTTTGCGTAGGTAAGAATCGTTCTTGCTAGATACCCATAGTAGCCATGTAAAACATGCAACAACAATTAGAGGACATCTAACATGTTTTTGTAGGGTATGTTGTGATATGATATGGCCAAAGACATGATGAGATATATATGATGTATGAGATGATCATGTTTTGTATAGATTATCACGACTTTCATGTTGTTTAGTACGGTAACCGGCAGGAGCCATAGGGTTGACTTTAATTATTGTATGACCCGCGTGTCAATCATTAAGCGCTATGTAATGCTTTACTTTATTGCTAAACGATAGCAATAGTAGTAGAAGTATGGTTGGCGCGACAACCCCGATGGCGACGCAATGATGGAGATCATGGTGTTATGCCGGTGACGATGGAGATCATGCCGATGCTTTGGAGATGGAGATCAAAAGCACAAGTTCATGGCCATATCATGTCACTTATGATTTGCATGTGATGTTAATCCTTTTATGCACCTTGTTTTGCTTAGGATGACGGTAGCATTATAAGGTGATCCCTCACTAAAATTTAAAAATAAAATTGTGTTCTCCCTGAGTGTGCACCATTGCGAAAGTTCGTCGTTACGAAGCACCACGTGATAATTGGGTGTGGTCGACTCTATGTTCACATACAAAGGGTGCAAGCTAGTGTTGCACATGCGGAACACTTGGGTTAAACTTGACAAGCCTAGCATGTACAGACATGGCCTCAGAACACAGGAGACTGAAAGGTCGAACATGAGTCATATAGTAGATATGATCAACATGGAGATGTTCACCATTGAAACCACCTCATCTCACGTGATGATCAGACTTGGGTTGGTGGATTTGGATCATGTTGCACTTAGAAAACCTGAGGGATGTTGATTTGAGTGGGAGTTCTTAAGTAATATGATTAATTAAACTCATTATCATGAACATAGTCAAAGTGTCTTTGCAAATTATGTTGTAGATCAATAGCTCACGCTATAGCTCCCCTGAATTTTGATACATTCCTAGAGAAAAAGTAAGTTGAAAGAGGATGGTAGAAATTATGTGGATTGCGTCCGTAAACTGAGGATTGTCCTAATTGCTGCACACAAGGCTTATGTCCTTGATGCACCACTCGGTGTGCCACCCCCTCTAGCATCGTCCGTGGATGTTGTGAACATCTTATAGGCACGTTCTGATGACTACTTGATAGTTCAGTGCGTCATGCATTACGACTTAGAATTGAGGCTCGAAAGAAGTTTTTAACGTCGCAGAGCATACGAGATGTTCCAAGAGCTCGAATTGAGATTTCTGACTCGTTCCCATGTTGAGAGGTATGAGACCTCCAACAAGATTCTTTGCCTGCAAGATGAAGGAGAATAGCTCAATCGGTGAGCATGTACTCAGATTGCCTGGGTGGAGCAAATCGCTTGAATCGAGTGGGAGTTGATATTCTAGATAAGATAGTGACTAACATAGTTCTCCAAGTCACTGCCACCAAGCTACTAGAGCTTCGTGATGAACTATAACATGCCAGGGATGGATGATCCCATGATCTAGTCGCGATGTTGAAAGCACAATGTGCTCCCTTGGTGGTTTTGATAATTCATGACAACATACATTGTCTCTTGGACTAATACTTTAATCTAGTGTATTTCAGATAAGGTCCATAGAGAGAGTTGAGCTGGCAAAAAGGAGTGTGGAGAGTATCCCCATGAAGAAGAAGGAGAAGGAATATCATTGGCCAAGCTTCAAGCAAATGACTCTACATTCTATCCTTTTGTGAGAAATCACTTTGAGTCCATAGGAAAGCCAATACTATTAAAAGGGGGTAAGGTTTTGTTGGTGAACAAAATGCTCATATGTGCACAAGTGATAGTCAACACATACACCCACAAGCTCTTCCACAAAACTCTGTCGAAAGCCAAATATTCAAAATCGGTGCAACCAACATGTTCCACTCGGTGCCACCGATTCCCAGCCTCAGACAGATTCAGCCAAACACTAGCTTTTCGGTGCAACCAATTCCACTTTGGTGCCACCGAGTTTGGGTTGCCAACTTCCTGTTACACAAAATTGGTCACGCCGAGTTTTATGAATTGGCGTCACCGAGTTTGGCAATCTGACTGTTGGTCACCTTATTGGTGCAACCGAGTTTTATGTATCGGTCCACCGAGATTCAAAAGTTGCTACCTTTGAGGCAGCTCAGTACAACCGAGATTTACACATCGGTTCCACTGAGTCTGACTTATTAGGTGTAATGGTTGGATTTTTGGAGATGCCTATATACACCCCTCCACCACCACTCACTCATAAGAGAAGCACTCAGAACAGTTCCCCACTCACACCTATTGATTTTCTGAGAGAGAGCCACCTACTCATGGGTTGAGATCATGTTATTCCATTCCAACCATACGAATCTTGATCTCTAGCCTCCCCAACTTGCTTTCCACCCAATCAATCTCTTCCACCAAGCCAAATCTGTGAGAGAGTGATTGTGTGTTGAGGAGCCTATCATCTTGAAGCACAAGAGCAAGAAGTTCATCGACATTATCGAGCCTATTACCTTTTGGCGGGTGGTGCCTCCTAGATTGGTTAGGTCTTGATTGGGAGCTTCCTACTTTGTGTTGTGGAGTGAACCAAGAAGTTTGTAAGGACAAGGAGATCGCCTACTTCATGAAGATCAACCCTGAGTTAGGCTAGTCCTCCATGGACGTAGCCCATTATGGTATAGTCAAGGTTGGTTCGTGGAACCCTCCGTGGGTAGAGCCCTCCGTGGACTCTCACGACCATTACCCTCCTTGGGTTGAAGACTCCATGAACATGGACGTACGATAGCACTACCTATCGGAACCACGGGAAAAATCTTTGTGTCCTTCATGAGTTTGATCTTCCTATCTCTACTCATTACTTCCATGTGCAATGTCTTTACTTTCCGCTATTATACTCATAGACATGCATGTGTTGGGTGTACTTGACTAGCTACATATGCTAAAACTGCCAACCCTTGAACTTATGCTTGTGTTAGTTTTAAATTCCCGCTAGTAGTCTATTTACCCCCATCTATACATACACTTCTAGTATCCCGCAATTAGCATGAGAGCAAGGTTTCCATTGCTTTGGTTTCAACACCGTGGAGGAATATGGATGTGTCTAGTGTGGAGAGTTTGTATTGTAGAGTGCCCATTCTTGATGGAGAGTACTATAGTCGATGGAAGAATGCCATGATTGATCTATTTTACAAATTCCGTTTGATAGAACATATTGAAAATCCCTATGTGCTCCCCGTTAATGAATTGCATCCCACACACGAAGAGGAAATTGACATGCTTGGTAACCTTAGAACTGTCAATCTTATTGTTAGAGGCTTACCAAGATTCGTGCTTTCTCAATTGAAGAACTTTGCTTGTGCTTATACTTTGTGGACTGATTTGGAGAAACGGTATCCAAATCATTCATTAGGTAATCTTGATGAAATTCTTCATAAAACTATTGCTTTTCATAAAATGAAGCCTAGTGATCCAAACTTTGAGAAATGCCTATTTGAGCTCCGTGATCTCATGCGTGTCCCCGGGTCTATTTTCCATATTATACTTTCAGATCTAAAACCAAAAATACCAAAAGTACTTTCTGCCTTATTTTTACTTTTAGTTTTACTTTCCGTTCAAGCATCCTATTATATCTATCTCTATTAGATCTCATCCTTGCAAGTAACCGTGAAGGGATTGACAACCCCTTTATAGCGTTGGGTACAAGAGTTTGATTCTTTGTGCAGGTACATCTATTGGTGACTCGCTTGTATCTCCTACTGGATTGATACCTTTGTTCTAAAAAAACTAAGGGAAATACTTATCTACTTTGCTGCATCAAACCGTTCCTCTTCACGGGAAACCAACGCATGCTCGAGAAGTAGCAAGAAGGATTCCTGGCGTCATTTCTAGGGAGATACATAGCAAGTCAAGATAAGAACTCTCTCGTCAACTTGCCAATTTCTGGTTCGGTTGTCGGGAGATCTACATCAAGCCTACCAATTACCCATCACAAACTCATCTCTTGCATTTACTTTATTTGCCATTTGCCTCTCGTTTTCCTCTCCCCCACTTCTACAACGATTTTTAGAAAATACCAAAAAGATTTACCTTTTTGTTCATCCTTCTTTCGTTTGCTCTTTGCTTGCTTGTGTGTCAAATTGGTTTGGTCATATGGCTGAACCCAACGGCTTTGATCCTTATCTTAGAAAGTTGTCAGATATTGAGGCTAACGTTAAAAGCTTCATGTCGCTTCAATACGATCACAATAGTTTTTTCAAGACTGAACTTAAAGAACAAAAAACTATGTGGGAGTACATGAATAAGGAACTTGATTATATGTATAAAGAGTTTTATGGTTTCAAATCTCAATTTACTCATCTTGAAAACTTAGTAGGCCAAATCTCCGATAAACAAGCTACTTTAGTCAATAAGATGGTCGTAAAGCCAGAATCTCTGAATATTGATGAAGATCTTAAACTGATTTATGTAACTCCTATTGAATCTTTGTTTTCCAATGTTAATCTTTATAAGGATGGGACTGGAGATGAGTCAACTTTATTTAAAATACGTCCCAATGATTCGGAGTTTATAGATGCTAAGATTGAGAAAAGTGTGATTGAAGAGGTCACAACTTTAAATAGTAATGAACCCACTCTTTTGGATTTCCAGGACTTTAATCATGATATCTGCTCTTTAATTGATTGTATTTCCTTATTGCAATCCATGTTGAACTCTCCTCATGCTTTTAATCAAAACAAGGCTTTTACTAAACATATTGTTGATGCCATGATGAAAGCTTTTGAAGAAAAACTTGAGTTGGAAGTTTCTATACCTAGGAAGCTATATGATGAGTGGGAACCTACTATTAAGATTAAGATTAAAGATTATGAGTGCCATGCTTTGTGTGATTTGGGTGCTAGCGTTTCTATGATTCCAAAACTTTATGTGATGTGTCAGGTTTCCGTGAATTTGATGATTGTTCCTTAAATTTGCATCTTGCGGATTCCACTATAAAGAAACCTATGGGAAGAATTAATGATGGTCTTATTGTTGCAAATATAAATTATGTGCCTGTAGATTTCATTGTTCTTGATATAGATTGCAATCCTACATGTCCTATTATTCTTGGTAGACCTTTCCTTAGAACGATTGGTGAAATTATTGATATGAAGGAAGGGCATATTAGATTACAATTTACATTAAGGAAGGTCATGGAATACTTTCCTAGAAAGAAAATAAAATTACCTTATGAATCTATCATGAGAGCTACTTATGGATTGCATACCAAAGATGACAATACCTAGATCTATTGCGTTTTGCCTAGCTAGGGGCCTTAAACAATAGCGCTTGTTGGGAGGCAACCCGATTTTATTTTGCTTTCTGCCTTTTGCTTATGTTTTGGTGTGTTTGGAACATTATTACTTCTTTAGTAATTGTGTTTTTTGTGTTTTTATTAGTGTTTAAGCCAAGTAAAACCTTTGGGGTGATCTATGGTAGTTGTTGATTTGATCTTGCTGAAAAACAAAAACTTTTGCGCTCAGTCCAGGAATTTTCTAAATTTTTCATAGCGCCTAATTGATATGAAATTTTGAAACAAGATTTATATAAAAATTTCCCTGATTGTCCTAATTTTTTAGAATTTTTAGAGTTCCAGAAGTATTCAAAGTTTACAGATTGCTACAGACTATTCTGTTTTTGATAGATTTTGTTTCCTTTGTGTTGTTTGCTTATTTTGATGCATCTATGGGTCGTATCGGGGGGGGGGTATGAGTCATGGAAACGTTAGAATACAGTAGGTATTACACAAATACAACTAAATAAGGAGTTCACAACAGTACCTAAAGTGGTGATTTATCTTTTTATACTAACAGATCTCATGAGGTTTCTGTTGAGTTTTGTGTTGTGAAGTTTTCAAGTTTTTGGTGAAGATCTGATGGACTATGGAATAAGGTGTGGCAAGAGACTAAGCTTGGGGATGCCCCGGAAGGCATACCCTCTTTCGTCTTCAATCCATCGGTAAATTTACTTGAGGCTATAATTTTATTCACCACATGATAGGTGTTTTGCTTGGAGCGTCTTGTATGATATGAGTCTTTGCTTTTAGTTTGCCACAATCATCCTTGCTGCACACATCTTTTGAGAGAGACACGCTGAATCGTGAATTTGTTAAAATACTCTATGTTCTTCACTTATATCTTTTGAGCTAGGCAATGTTTCTCTACTGCTTCACTTATATCTTTATAGAGCATGGTGGTGTTATATTTTATAGAAATTATTCAACTCTCGTTCCTCACTTATATTATTTTGAGAGTTTCTTAAAACAGCATGGTAATTTGTTTAGGTTATGAATTTAGTCCTAATATAATGGGCATCCAAGAGGGATATAATAAAACTTTCATATTAAGTGCATTAAAAACTATGAGAAGTTTGATTCCTTGCATATAATTTTGAGATAATAGGGATGGTAATATGAGAGTCATGCTAGTGAGTAGTTGTGAATTGGAACAGATACGTGTGTTAAAGCTTTTGATTCTCGTAGCATGCATGTATGGTGAACCATTATGTAACGAAGTTGGAGCATGATTTGTTTAATGATTGTCGACCTTTGTGTGAGGGTCGGAAGCGCGATGGTTAACTCCTACCAACCTATCCCCTAGGAGCATGCGTCTAATGCTTTGTTTGATAACTAATAGACTTTTGCAATAAGTATGTGGTTCTTTATGAATAATGTTGAGTCCATGGATTATACGCACTCTCACCCTTCCACCTTTGTTAGCCTCTCTAGTACCGCGCAACTTTCGTCGGTACACCAAACCCTCCTTCCTCAAAACAGCCACCATATATTCCTCAAAATAGCCACCATACCTACCTATTATGGCATTTCCATAGCCATTCCGAGATATATTGCCGTGCAATTTCCACCATGTAGTTTTTCTATGACTTGCATCATCACTTCATATTGCATATAGAGTCATATTTTGTCATAGTAGTCGAGTTATAATTTCTTTTTCTTTGAGTTATAAGTAAATAAAAGTGTGATGATTTTTCATTAATAGAGCATTGTCCTGTGAGAGAAAAGGAAGATGGAGGCTATGAATCCCTCACAAGTTGGGATGAGTATCCGGACATTACAAAAAATAAAAGAGGCTGGCGAAGCCCAACCAAAAAAATAATAAAAGAGGCCAAAGAAGACCACCAAAAAAATATAAAAAAATGAGAGAAAGAGAGAAGGAACAATTGCTACTACCTTTTTCCACACTTGTGCTTCAAAGTAGCACCATGATCTTCATGATAGAGAGTATCCTATTTTGTCACTTTCATATAACTAGTGGATATTCATTATGCACGACCACTTAGTTTTATTTTTGAGCTTTCATACACTTATAGCTCTAAGTGCATTTGTTGCAAGGCAAAACCTACTCACTC
This sequence comes from Hordeum marinum, assembly GCA_022496015.1. Lineage (NCBI taxonomy): Eukaryota > Viridiplantae > Streptophyta > Magnoliopsida > Poales > Poaceae > Hordeum > Hordeum marinum. The sequence continues at coordinate 100,280,349 of CM039674.1, read as the reverse complement.
GCATTGATATGTATTGACGGGCACCTCCATAACCCGTTGATACACCTAGTTGATGTGAGACTACCTTCTCCTTTTTCCCTTGCACCTCCTCCATATTCTATTCCATCTATAATGCTATACCCATGGCTCACGCTCATGTATTGCGTGAGAGTTGAAAAGGTTTGAGAACACCAAAAGTGTGAAACAATCGCTTGACTTGTTCATCGGGGTTGTGCATGATTTAGATACTTTGTGTGGGGAAGATGGAGCATAGCGAGACCATATGATTTTGTAGGCATAACTTTCTAAGGCAATGTTATTTCGAAAGGACACAACTACCTGTTGGTGTGCTCGAAGTATTACTGTTTTTATGTCAATATTAGACTATTGTTTTGAGTCTTATGGATCTAAATATTCATGCCACAATAAAGAATATTACATGGATAAATATGTTAGGTAGCATTCCACATCAAAAAAAATTGTTTTTATCATTTACCTACTCGAGGACGAGCAGGAATTAAGCTTGGGGATGCTGATACGTCTTCAACGTATCTATAATTTTTGATTGTTCCATGCTATTATATTATCTGTTTTGGATGTTTTATATGCATTAATATGCTATTTTATATTATTCTTGGGACTAACCTATTAATCTAGAGCCTAGTGCCAGTTTCTATTTTTTCCTTGTTTTTCAGTTTCATAGATAAGGAATATTAAACAGAGTCCAAACGGAATAAAACCTTTGGAATGATTTTTTCTGGAACGAAAGGAAACTACGAGACTTGATAACCAAGACAGAGGAGCCACCATGGGGCCACAAACCCTAGGAGCGTGGCCAGGGGGTAGGCCGCGCTGGGCCAGCTTGTGGGCCCACGACAGCTCCCCTAACCCTAATATTCAGCCTAGAAATTCCCAAATATTCCATCGTTATCAGAGAGAGCCACGAAAATACTTTTCCTCCACCAAAAGCCTCTGTTCCCGAGAGATCCAATCTTGGAGACTTTTCCAGTAATCTGTCGGAGGGGGATTCGATCACGGAAGGCATCTACATCAACTCCATTGCCCCTCCGATGATGCGTGAGTAGTCCACCGCAGACCTACGGGTCCATAGCTAGTAGCTAGATGGATTCTTCTCTCTCTTTGCTTCTCAACACCATGTTCTTCATGATCTTCATGGAGATCTATCTGATGTAATACTCTTTTGCGGTGTGTTTATCGAGATCTGATGAATTGTGGGTTTATGTTCAGATTATCCATGAATATTATTTGAGTCTTTACTGAATTCTTATATGCATGATTTCATATCTTTGCAAGTCTCTTCGAGTTATTGGTTTGGTTTGGCCAGCTAGATTGGTAATTCTTGCAATGGGAGAAGTGCTTAGTTTTGGGTTCAATCTTGCAGTGTCCTCACCCAGTGGCAAAGTAGGGGTAGCGAGGCATGTATTGTATTGTTGCCATCAAGGGTAAAAAGATGGGTTTTTCATCATATTTCTTGAGTTTATCCCTCTACATCATGTCATCTTACTTAATGCATTAGTTTGTTGTTCATGGACTTAATACTCTAGATGCAGGCCGGAGTCGGTCGATGTGTGGAGTAATAGTAGTAGATGCATAATCATTTCACTCTACTTGTGACGGACGTGATGCCTATATGCATAATCATTTCCTTGGATATCTTCATAATTATTCGCTTTTCTATCAATTGCTCGATAGTAATTTGTTCACCCACCATAATACTTCCATCATGAGAGAAGCCATCTAATGAAACCTATGGCCCCGGGTCTATTTTCCATATTATACTTTCAGATCTAAAACCAAAAATACCAAATATACTTGCTGCCTTATTTTTACTTTTATTTTTACTTTCCGTTCAAGCATCCTATTATATCTATCTCTATTAGATCTCATCCTTGCAAGTAACCGTGAAGGGATTGACAACCCCTTTATAGCGTTGGGTGCAAGAGTTTGATTCTTTGTGCAGGTAAATCTATTGGTGACTCGCTTGTATCTCCTACTAGATTGATACCTTGGTTCTCAAAAACTAAGGGAAATACTTATCTACTTTGCTGCATCAAACCATTCCTCTTCACGGGAAACCAACGCATGCTCGAGAAGTAGCAGATACCTTTCTTGATGAAGAGGGTATCTCACATGAGTTCTCGGCTACATACATGCCTCAACAAATTGGAGTTGTTGAGATAAAGAACCGAACCCTCATTAAGATGGCAAGAACGATGCTTTATGAATACAAGACGCCAAGACACTTTTGGGCAGAAGCCATGGAAACAACATGTCATGCCACAAACCGACTATACTTGCACAAGCTTCTCGGTAAAATGACATACGAGCTTCTCACCGGTAACAAACCCCAAGTTGGATACTTTCGGGTATTCATCTCTAAGTGTTAAATTCTGGATAAGCATCGCCATGCTAAATTTGCTCCCAAATCTCATGAAGATTTCCTACTTGCTTATGGATCAAACTCTCACACCTACTGTGTCTACAACAACTTCACTCGAAAAGTTGAAGAGATGGTAGATGTGAAGTTTGATGAATCTAATGGTTCACAAGTCGAACAATTGCCAAATGATGTAGGTGATAAAGATCTTTTGAAAGCTATCCAAGACTTACCCATTGGCAAGATTCGTCCCATGGAGGTGAAGGAAAGCACTTCATCAACCCAAGTGGAAGCTCCTACTTCGGATCAAGGCTACCGAAAATACTACATGGAAGCATCCACAAGCGGTACACGACAAGATGAAGAGGTGGAGGAAGTAAATCATGAAGATCCACCGCAACCTCCTTCACTACCACCTCAAGGAGATGACCACGTTGACAACAATGGAGATGAAGGAGATGATGAAGAAGAAGAAGCTCCACCAACTAACAAGCCTAATCTACCTCGAGTTCGAGCTCAAGTGACCAAGAACCATCCCCTAAACCAAATCTTTGGTGACATACAAACAGGGAGGATCACTTGCTCTAAAACTCGCTTGGCTAACTTTTGTGAGCATTATTCTTTCATCTAAAGCATTGAACCCTTGAAGGTTGAACAAGCTCTAGAAGATGCGGATTGGGTGAATGCTATGCATGAAGAGCTTCACAACTTCGAGAGGAACGAAGTGTGGACACTCATGGAGAAGCCAAAGGATGAGCAAAACATTATCGACACGAAGTGGGTATTTTGGAACAAGCAAGATGAAGACGATAAAGTCGTACACAACAAGGCTTGCCTTGTAGCCTAAGGATATACGCAAGTCGAAGGTATGGACTACGGTGAGACCTACACCCCCGTTGCTAGATTAGAAGCAATTCGAATTCTTCTTGCTTATGCTAATCACCATGATATCACGCTTTACCAAATGGATATTAAAAGTGCATTTTTAAATGGTGAGATAGAAGAAGAAGTCTATGTTAAGCAACCACCTGCTTTTGTAGATCCAAAGAAACCTGACCACGTTTACAAACTTCACAAAGCTTTATATGGTCTTAAGCAAGACTCTCGTGCTTGGTATAAATGCCTAACAAAATTTCTCATTGAAAAGGGTTTTGAAATTGGTAAAATTGATGCAACTGTATTCACAAAGAGAGTTAATGGTGAACTATTTGTGTGCCAAATTTATGTGGATGATATTATCTTTGGATCTACTAACCCACATTTTAGTGAGAAGTTTGGAAGGTTGATGTCAGAGAAGTATGAGATGTCTATGATGTGTGAGCTGAAATTCTTTCTTGGTCTACAAATCAAGCAAACGAGAGAAGGAACATTCATCTCTCAAACTAAGTACACCAAGGACTTAATCAAGAAGTTCAACATGCAAGAGTGCAAAGGTATGAAAACTCCCATGCCCACTAGTGGACACGATGATCTCACTAAGGAGGGTGAACCGGTTGACCAAAAGGTTTATCGAACAATGATTGGTTCATTGCTTTATCTATGTGCCTCCTGTCCCGATATTATGCTTAGTGTTTGCATGTGTGCTAGATATCAAGCTGCTCCTAAAGAATGTCATCTTAAGGCTATTAAACGCATTGTGAGATACTTGATACATACACCAAACTTTGGCATTTGGTATCCCAAGAGATCTTCTCTTAATCTTGTTAGCTACTCCGACTCGGACTATGCCGGTGACAAGGTTGATAGAAAATCCACCTCAGGTACATGTCATTTTCTTGGTATATCTCTCGTGTCTTGCTCCTCCAAGAAACAAAACTCGATATCTCTATCAACTGCCGAAGGTGAATATATTGCAGCTGGATCATGTTGTGTGCAATGAAAATGAAAGTTCTATTAAGATTGGTGATAATCCTATGCAACATTCTCGGACCAAGCATATTCAAGTTTGACATCATTTCATTCGTGATCATGTTGCCAAAGGAGACATTAATCTTAAGTATGTTCGTACTAACAAGCAATTGGTCGATATCTTTACTAAGACGCTTGATGAAAAAGTGTTTTTTCATTTGAGGAGTGAGTTGAACATCATTGATGCTTCAAATTTGAGCTAAGCTCACTCAGATGCATGCAAGAGGATGAGCTTCATTGTCTATTCCATGCTATTACCTTGAATATCATATCTTGGAATCCTATGCTCCCTTGTCTTGCATCTAACCCTTTTGTAGGTACTTGTAAGAACAACACTCCACAAGATTGCAATCAACTCATATATTAAGCAATCTTGTCTTGACAAAGTATCCACATTCTCGCTTTGATGATGGAAGGAAGAAGACAACAAAACATATCCTTGCCACATATCCCTCAATTGCTAAACCTCAATTGGCATCATATCATTTGGATATATTATGTTCTTCCTTGTGTGACTAACCTTTTTAGGTGAAGAGTGAACAAAAACAACAAGTATTGCTCCCAAGTCAAGATGAACTTCATCAACTTCGAGCATCGTCATCAAGTTCACCAACAAGCTACGTCATCAATATCACTCAAAGGTATGTACTCATATCCTTGATATAGCTTTACTCAAGTCATGGGATAAAGCAACTCAAGAGATATGAAGATATTAAAATGCTTAATCGAATGATGGTAACCCCATTTTGAGCTTAACGATGAGTATGACCTATGATCAAGTATTCTTGCTTGGCTCCTAAGTCGTTATACTCTAATATAGGTGAATTGGTCACCGCCCATCATCTAGATAAGAATCTTGTTTGGTTCATTCTCTATTGAAAAATTTCTTGGAACCATTAAAATCTTTTCTAGTTGATATCTTTATGTAAATTATCTATATATTATCTGCATTTTGTATCCCTTATATGGAATATCATTTGTTTTTATCCCCTCATTAATTTTCAATTACAACTTTGTCTTTGGTAAAAAAATCATCTTCGAAGTTTCTGTCTTATGCCTCGGTGCCTCTGATCCAAAGGACTCGGTTCTACCGATTCTGCAGATAAGCTGCACAACACCATATCGGTACCACCGATAATTTTGCCTCGGAGCCACCGACTTTCTATTTCATTTCAGACTGTGTTTGAATCTGGAGATCTTTGTGTTCCTTCTGTGATTTCTCAATCCTTCGATGATCCCTTATTAAAAAAGGGGGGAGAAATACATTCAAGGATCCCTAACTCAAAGGAGGAGAAGTTCTGCAAATTTTCAGTTTAGCCAAAGGGAGAGAAATTATTTTCAATGATTCCCTCATTTTTCTCATGATTTTCATATTCTATGAATCCTACTTTCTATGACCCTTGTTCTCAAGGATCCCTTCTTAATCTATGATCCCTGTATCTAACCCTACGTTTGAACTTTTTGGCAATTAATGCCAAAGGGGGAGAATATATATACAAAGCTTCAAAGCTAAAGAGGGAGATGCATGCTTATGCAAAGGGGGAGAAAATAATATCAAAGTTTATACTTATATATACAAGGGGAGAATACCAAAGTAGGGGGAGAAAAATATGTTGTGATATGTTGTGGAGAAATATCTGTTTATTTAAATTGATCATTCACATATTAGAATTTTCTCACCCTATCCAATCCCAATATTAAAATATTAAGATTCAGGGGGAGAGGATGTCCTACCATTTTCATATATCTAGGGGAGAAACTTCTAAATGATCTTGGAGACATATCAATCATAAGGAATACTATCTTTTATATGTTCTCCATATCTTGGTACTTTTGAGTTCTATTACTTTTGATTAGTAGAATACTCTTGTGTTTCCTGACATTGTTTTCTCAAGTGTGTCTCTACTACTAGAATGCTCAAGAACTCAAGGTAAGTAATGCATCATATATTTGATCAAAATGATCTCTTGCTTCTTGCACATATTGTTTGCAAGAGTGATGTCTTGAACAAGGATACACCTCATTCATATACATTTGATGCATATTACCAAGATGCACATGACTTATCATATCCCTTCTACTACATGTGTGTCCATGCATTCCAAAGGAACTATCCTTTAAAGGGATTGCACACATTTAGGGGGAGCAAGTCTAAGTCATGTGTCTCTCAAAGTCTTCATTATATACATGCATATATTTATTTGAAGCTTTGATGTATGTTGTCATCAATTACCAAAAAGGGGGAGATTGAAAGCACAATTTGCTCCCTTGGTGGTTTTTATAATTCATGACAACATACATTGTCTCTTGGACTAATACTTTCATCTAGTATATTTCAGATAAAGTCCATAAAGAGAGTTGAGCTGGCAAAAAGGAGCGTGGAGAGTATCCCCACGAAGAAGAAGGAGAAGGAATAGCATTGGCCAAGCTTCAAGCGAAGGACTCTATATTTTATCCTTTTGTGAGAAATCACTTTGAGTCCATAGGAAATCCAATACTATTAAAAGGGGGTAAGGTTTTGTTGGTGAACAAAATTCTCATATGTGCACAAGTGGTAGTCACGACATACACCCAAAAGCTCTTCTACAACAGTATGTTCATAGCCAAATATTCAAAATTGGTGCAACCAACACTTTCCACTCGGTGCCACCGATTCCCAGCCTCACACGGACTCAGCCAAACCCTAGCTTTTCGGTGCAACTGATTCCACTTTGGTGCCACCGAGTTTTGGTTGCCAACTTCTTGTTATGCAAGTTTACAAAATCGGTCCCGACGAGTTTTGTGAATCAGCGTCATCGAGTTTGGCAAGCTGACCGTTGGTCACCTTATCAGTGCAACCGAGTTTTATGTATCGGTCTCACCGAGATTCAAAAGTTGCTACCTCTAAGGCAACTCGATACAACCGAGATTTACCCATCTGTTCCACCGAGTCTAACTTATTAGGTGTAACAGTTGGATTTTTGGAGATGCCTATATATACCCCTCCACCACCACTCACTCGTAAGAGAAGCACTCAGAACAGTTCTCCACTCATACTTACTGATTTTCTGAGAGAGAGCCACCTACTCATGTGTCGAGATCATGCCATTCCATTCCAACCATATGAATCTTGATGTCTAGCCTCCCCAACTTGCTTTCCATCCAATCAATCTCTTCCACCAAGCCAAATCTGTGAGAGAGTGATTGTGTGTTGAGGAGTCTATCATCTTGAAGCACAAGAGCAAGGAGTTCATCGACATTATCGAGCCTATTACCTTTTGGAGGGTGGTGCCTCCTAGATTGGTTAGGTGTTGCTTGGGAGCCTCCTACTTCGTGTTGTGGAGTGAACCAAGAAGTTTGTAAGGGCACGGAGATCGCGTACTTCGTGAACATCTACCCCGAGTTAGGCAAGTCCTCCGTGGACGTAGCCCATCATGGTATAGTCACTAGTGCAGAACCGGCCTATAGTCACGGTTGGTAAGGGCCTTTAGTGCCGGTTCTCGAATTGGCTCTAAAGGGTGGGGACTAGAGCCTACCCCCTTTAGTCCCGGTTCAACACGGCCCGGCACCAAAGGCCCTCCACGTGGCATCCGCCAGCACCATGGGATAGGGGACCTTTAGTCCCGGTTGGTAACACCAACTCGGACTAAAAGTATTTATTTTTTTAATTTTGTTTTATTTTTCCTTTTAATTCTTTAGGGGTTTATGAATAAATTATGGTTTAATTTTCCATTTAATTAGTTTTCATTTCAAACATATATTACGCTACTACATATTGTACACACGTTGTGCATATATATAAATATAAATAGAATTTCCCGTAGAAACGATCATATATATATATATATATATATATATCATCGAATTGCTAGTCCGACGACCATTCACATACATATATATATACAAGTTCTCCTACAATTTGAGAAGCATTACATACGTATGTAGGCATTACTGCTTCTTGTTTTTGATCTTGTAATGGTATTCTCCTTTGGAATCTATGACATGGTCGACTAGAAATCCAGCTAAATCCTCTTGAATTGCTCGTACCCAAGCCTCTGGTATGAGCTGGCCCTGCATCTCCGTCAGCTACAAGATGGAGATCAATATGAATATATTAGTTGTGTCTATATATATTAGCTAGATCATGATAAAAAATTATGGATAGTGTTCTGGCAAACGTACCCAAAGATTCCTTTCGTTTCTGCTCCTTTTAGACGTGATCATGCGAATATTTTCGCAAATGTAGTATGCGCATAAACTAGTCCCCTACTCCTGCCTCATCCACTTTACGAGAATAAAACTCAATCAGGTAATAATTAATCAAGCATGATTATGGTATTGAAACTAGAATTAAAGAGATGCATGGACGTAGCTAGCTAGCTAGTAGTACTTAATTACCTTGGGTCGCACCCATTTCAGTTGTTGTGCCCAGTCGCCTGGGACCTGTTTGATGAACTTGGCCCAAGCCCCACCCGCCGGCAAACAAAATGAATAAATGAGTTATTAACTAGTTGATATCAGGAAATGAAGTAATTAAATAGGCCAACATAGAGTGATAATTATTGAAATTACCTGTCAAGCAACCCCCTCATGATTGCGTATTCGGATGGATCCTTTAATAGCAAGTCGTGTACTTCAACTTTTCCCTTGTCAACTTCAATGATTAACAAGATCTAGTGGTAACTGCATAAATCATCAAAAACACTTATTAACATCTAGTAAGCAAAAAATAGAGTTTGTAGTACAAGATATATATATAGTAACATTCACCCGAAGTTGTAAGGAAGTAGTATTTCTGGATGGGTGTTTAGATGCTTCAAAAAATCTAGCATGGCTTTCTCTGCGTCTTTTCTCGAATATGAAGTTTCCCATATATTTTGATTAATCGTAACTGGGTCAATGAACCCAATGCCATAGCGTCTAGCTTGTTTCATTTCATACATCTTAATTCTACACAATACCACAAAAACGAATATAGTGAGTATAATTCTAGGTAATGAAAGAGAGCACAGCTAGCTAGAGACTTAAATTATAGAAATAAATTACTTACAGACAATAGCAACTGACTAAAGATTTGTCAAGTGCGTCTTGATTGAATAACTGAAACAACTCTGCATAATGAATCCACACATATTTTTTATGGAAGTAATGCCTCTCTTTGACTCTCACCATGAGGGACTCTTCATTGGTATTTGCTGTTATTTGCATGTACCATGTATGCAAATCATACATTCTTGTTGGTACAAGCTTGACATCTTCAGGCTTGACCAGAGGTTTTCCGCGGGCATATGGATAATTTACTTCTGACTCTTTAAGCATGGGAATTTCCTCAAGGCCTAGGAGTTGTTCAACAGTGACACCGACCTCTTTAGCCATCCTAATATGTTCTTTGGTTACTTCTGGCCGACCGGCGGTACTCACATGTGTTTGTAAAATGAGCGGGGGGATCGATTGCACCGCATGTTCTCCCAATTGGGGGATAGTTTTCCCGCTTTTTTGCCAACTCCTTGGCTCGAGCTTGAGCTCGACTCCTTTTGCCTTGCAAGATATGATTTATTGATAGACCACATGTCGTGGGAACGAGCCTGAAGTAGAAGGTAGGGTACGAAAGGAGAGGGCTGAGTCCTAGCTACAGCGAGGGTGTACACCCGGATGTATGAGTTCAGGCCCCTCTTGTGGAGGTAACAACCCTACGTCTCAGTGCTCGGGAGCTTATGTCGTGTGGAATGTTAAGATTACAGTGGTTGCGAACCCCTGTGCTAGAGGGGAGGGGTGTCTTATATAGAGTTTGCTGCCCCTCATAAGTTCCCGACATCTAAGGGTCCGATCGAGGGTTTAAAGTCTGGCATTACTGGTAACGTACATAATAAATGCTACTAATGATGAAGGACTAACAACTGCCCGTTGGCCTCCTGATGGTGGATCCTGGTCTTCTGGTGTCGACTGAGAATGAGGTCTATCAAGTGACATGCGACTGTCGAGTGAAGGAAGAAGACTCCGAGTGCATTGAATGTCGAGTGACTTGAACGTCATATGGAATCCAGTGAGAAGCTTGTGCTTGATCTTCACGTCCTCCAATGTAGTGTCCTTAGGTAGGGTATGTAAGTCTTGCCTAGGACCCTACCCTAGGTACATATCCTCATCATTAGCCCCCGAATGGATTGGGCTTCGAGTGGTGAAATGGGGGTATCAATTCCAATCTTGAATTAAGGCATCAAATCTTCCGAATGATATTCGGGGCTTCAACGAAACTTGCGTCGATTGAACTCTAGGTATTGATGTCAGTTCAGGATCAACACGCCAAATCTTACGAATGATATTCGGGGCTTCAATGAAACTTGCGTCGATTGAACTCTTCGTCATTCGCCCGGATCCATTTAGCCTTGAAAGTGTCTGAGTGAATGTTCAATGCCTGTTTTGCTCTGAGTGAACTGAAAGAATCTTTGGAGGTTACGGGTCGATCTGTCAGACCTAGATTTCATGGGATACGAAAATTTGGGAAGTGCGCGCGTGCGATGATGATGCCATGATCAGGGCAAGTGGAGGCGTGACGCCTTGATTCTCGTGCTGGTCATATCGCCACGTACTGGGTGCCGTCAGCGGTTGGCGTGTGCGGTGATCTCGCGGGCCCACTAGTCAGTGAGTCACTCGGCGGAGTATAAAACTCGATGCGCCATGGTGCGCACAGTATCCTTGCCCGGATTTCCTCCCTTCCTTCGCTTCCTCTACCCCTAGCGCCCCACTACGTTCCTCTCCGACGAGAGCCATCACAACAATGATGAAGAGCACCACGCAGAAGCTGGAGCGAGCTAAGAAGGGGGCGATGAAGGTCAAGGGCAAGAAGCCCTCGACCACTCGGTTCACCGCGCCGGCAGGATGGATGCAGGGTGACTTCCTCCCTTCGGTGGTCTCCTGTGCGGACATTGATGGCTTGGTTGCTGACGGGCTCGTGGCAGAAGGCGCTTGGAGGTTGTCGGAAGGAGAGCGCGAGCAGGAGCCGCGCGACGGAGAGCGGGTCCTCCTCCTCTCCCATGTCGAAAGAGGTTTCTCTATGCCACCGACCCATTCTTTAGAGGGTTCTTGAATTTCTTCGGCGCTCAACTGCACCATCTCCCACCGAATACTATCGCATACTTGTCTGCCTTTGTTACTTTGTGCGAGTGCTTCCTGGGGTGTTCTCCTCACTAGGGACTTTTTAAGCACATCTTTACGATTAGATCTGAGACGGTGAAGAAAGCAGATCCGTCGGATGGGAAAACTCATGTGCTGCAGCTGTCTGGGGGGTTTAGGGCTTCAAAAGATAGTGCATAGTTCTTTCCCTGCTATGACTTTCCCTGAATCCGTTAGAGGCTGGCAGTCGACTTGGTTCTATTGCAAGGACATGACTTCACCCACCATGTGTACTGGCCTCCCCCTACACATCTGACCGTCCAGCTGTCCCCAAGTCCCTAAAGGTGTCTGAAGAGGAACAGGGTCAAGTGGAGACCTTGGTGGACGCCATGGTGAAACTGGTTCGAGGCGGAGTGACGGGCCTAGATCTGCTGGAGACTTTTCGCAGTCGACAGATTCAACCGCTCCAAGCCAGGGATCACACCATGTGGCATTATGCAGGCCTGGAGGACTCTACCAGGACGCGCCCAGAAGAAGTTCCACCAGAGACTGTCGAGCAGTGGCTTCGTAGCATCACCGGGGCATGTGACAATCCAGTGGGAGCCAAGAGGATCCGGCCTTACTCAACTAAAAATCCTCCAAAGAACTTGGTAAGTTACACTTTGTCGACTGAAGTATTTACACAGTCGAGTGATATATTGATTTTTGGACTGACTTCCTTGTTGGAATTATGTAGGAATGGATGAACATGCACTCGCCAGTTCCCAATGGGAATCAACCTGAAGATGGCATAGTAAGCGAGGGTGGCAGCGTGAACGGCGACGGTCCTTCTGACTCCGAGTTTGAATGTGAGGACTCCGGCGAAGAAGAAGAAGTCGAGTCACCTCCTCGGTGTGAACGCTGCTCCAAGTCCCGCTAGGATCCGACAACTGCTGAGGACAGGGCTCTAGGTCCTAGTGAGAAGAACCCGAAGCGGAGCCGCCCTTTGACTGTCGAGTCGAGTGAGCGCTCGGCCAAGCAGCCCAAGCCGAACATGATGAAACCCCACAAGGCACTACCTCGCATGAGGATGGCTGTGCCTGTCGTCTCCACGTGAGTATTTTCTTTAAAATTCTTTCTGTCGATTGTGACTTTGAGTTGTTGCTAACCGAGTGTTAGTTGTTCCATCAGAGCTGCTACTTTTGTAACATCACCTCCTCGAGACGGAGGGGAAGCGATGGACATTGACACTGCTGACGTGCCACTTCTCATAGAGGTTAATAAGTCCTCGATTCATTCGAATGAGATTCGTCACTTACCAAAGTTAACACTGTCGGTTGACGTTGCAGAGGTCATCCAGCTGGAAGATGACGAGGAACACCTAGACGCCTCACGCGACCGCACTCGAAGAGCTTCATCAGTGCAGACGCTTCAGCGATCGACTGCAGAGTCTTCCCAGGGGATGGACGACTCGACACGAGTCAGAGCTGATCCTGCAGTACCTCTGTCAAGTGCCCCTCCAACTGTCTCAGCCATCATGACATCAACTCCAACCAAACCCGCTCAGACTGCTTCAGCTGCCCCAGCTACTATGCTGATCCTGCCCATGATGGCTTTCCCTCTGCATCGCGTCCTGGAAGATCAGACCGGAGCCGCGAAGGAGGCTATGATCCAGGCAGAGCAGATGATGTTGTGAACCAAAGAGGCTTATGATGCCAGCACGGCCTCCGCACCAATGTCCGAGTAAGTTTGATTGTAAGTACATTTCCGGTCTTTTCTTGACCATACACCCACTAGGTGTTTACTTTCCACCCCGTAGAGTGTTTTGAAATTTCCCCACTTGAATAGATCGGGTCTTAATCGAGTAGGTTTTGGATCAGTGGGGGCACTCTGAGTGCACCCACTGGGTGTAGTCCCCGAGACCGCTGTTGAGTGCTTGCCTTGACAGGGGCCTTAGAGTCTATCGTATGCTTGATACGTTTGCTCTTGGTCGAACCACTCCGCGGCTACGTTGTAGGTTTCATGGATATCATTGATAAACCATGATATGATGCTACATAAGGATAGACTGCACTTCACAGAGTGGGGAGGGGCGTGTCACTCGACGGATCGAGTGACGGATATTCTAATGATGGATGTTTTGTTCCACTCGACTGATTGAGATTTGGCAGATCCAATGGGATCACGCTAAGTGCACCCACTAGCTGTAGTCCCCGAGACCGCTATCAAGTGCTTGCACTGGCAGGGGTCTTAGAGTTTGTTGTATGTGGGATACATTTTGCCTTTGATCACACCACTCCAAAGCTACCATGTAGGTTTCATGGATATCATTGATAAACCATGATATGACGCTACATAAGGATAGATTGAACTTCACAGAGCAGGGAGGCGCGTCACTCGACGAGTCGAGTGATGGATGAATGTTCTGACAGGGCTGACCTTGTCGAACGTTTCAGTAACCAGTCGGGGCATGCTAAGTGCACCCACTGGGTGTAGTCCCCGAGGCTACTGCTAATCGCAGATGATAAGCAGTAGTCTTGAAAACTTGAAATCAGGATTTCCGTCATACGTGTAGTACTCGAGGCACTCGACATGTCGAGTGCATTTTTTTTGACGAGTTACTCGATAGGTCGAGTGTTAACCGTCTCAGTGGGGGTACCCCGAGTGCACCCACTGGGTGTAGTCCCCGAGACCGTTGTTGAGTGCTTGCACCGGCGAGGGTCTTAATAGAGACTGCTTTGAATTTGTTTATGGCACGCGGAACGCCAGAGCCACTCGACATGTCGAGTGGACTTTTGCTTGAATTCTTCTTCCCCTAGACACGGGCTTCATGGACATCATAGGTCAACCATTATATGACGCTGTTCCAGGATAGTAAGACAGACATTCGACGATATTCATAGCCCACTCGACCGTCCTTGGTATTACTTGTTGATTGAATTTCTTTATTTTGTTGGTTTCCGAGGGCTTGAAAACTTGGAACACAGTACCAGTATCTTGAGGATGAAAGGAACCGACTGCGCGTGGATCTGGAAGCCTCCAACAATGCTCTAGAGCGAGCGCGGGCTGAGCTGAAGTCTCTGGGAGGTAACTACCGTCGACTCTCTGCATTCCCATCTTCACTTTTCATGCTCTGAACTGAGTGCTCTCACTCGAACAGACGTGCGCAATGCAAATCGTCGACTCCAAGCGCGACTCAACAATGTTGTTTCTTTAGATTCCATGAAGAAGGAGCTGGAGGACAAGGACAAAGCACTCGCCGACGCCCAACGGGTGGCCAAGGATAAAACCGAGACTATAGATAAGAAGCTGGTAGCTGCCAAGAAGCTGGAGGAGGAGAACGCAAAGCTGAAGCAAGAGCGCATGGACCTCGCCAAAAGGGATAAGCAGCTGAACAAAAGGAGCAACTGCCTGGAGAAGCATTTGGGTGAATTCTCGAGGAAGATGTACATCATGCTCGACGGTGAGTGTCTCTGGTCGACTGAACTTTGTAAAATCCATGAAGATGGTACCTCACTGATTCTCCTCCCATTCCTTCTTTTCAACAGAATTCTGCCAAGACTTCAAAAAGGAGACACAAGAGATTGAGCCAACCTGGATCCCACCAAGTCTCCTATCACAGATGCGGTGGCCATGAACATGCTCAGACTCAATTTCCGGCTCTAGGGCGTTCAGGCATATCTTGTCCGACTGAGATATGCAATGGAGAGGATTGACAAGGAGCTGTGGCCTGAGCACACTCTTCAGCTTGACCTCAACTCCATGATGGCCCATCTGAACGACCTTCCAAGTCGAGTGTAGGCCTAGAAGAAGTCTTCTGCTCGCTGCGGGGCCGACATGGCGCTATCACTCGTCAGGGTCCATTGTAGGGACGTGAGGGAGGAGAAGCTGAAGGAGCTTCGAGTAGTTAACACAAAGAAGCTTCAGTTCGAGGACTTCATGGAGACCTTCATCGACGCAGCTACCAGAATCGCAGATGGCATCGACTTGGACACTTTTGTCGTGCCAGCCAGCCCGTCGGATGATTAAAAACTTGACCTTAGAAAGAAACACTTTTATTTGCCTCGGTATGCTGAGTGGAACTATATCCCTTAAAACTTCATTCAGGTCTTAGGCCTGAGCACAATTGCTTTTTTACGAAACATTTATCCGCGATTTAACCTTTGGATTTTATCCGTATTTGGCTTTCAATCGCTTGTTCGACTGTATTTGCTTTTTGACTTAGGCGAACGCTGGTTCGTAGCTAAGTCCCCGAGTCTGAGGATTGCTCATTACTCGGAGCATTTTAGAACTTAGGCGAATGTCAATTCGCAGCTAAGTCATCGAGTGAATACTCCGCTATTCACCCGACAAATTTTTGAACTTAGGCGAAACATGTTCGCAGCTGAGCCCCCGAGTGTGAGGATTGCTCATCACTCAGAGTTTTTTTTCGAACTTAGGTGAATGTTGATTCGCAGCTAAGTTGTCGAGCGAATGGACTGTTATTCGCCCGATAGGATTTTTAACTTAGGCGAAACATGTTCACAGCTAAGCCCCCGAGTGTGAGGATTGCTCATCACTCGGAGTTCTTTCGAACTTAGGCGAATGTCAATTCGCAGCTAAGTCGTCGAGTGAATGGGCTGCTATCCACCCGACAGGTTTTTAACTTAGGCGAAAGCATGTTCGCAGCTAAGCCCCCGAGTGTGAGGATTTCTCAACACTCGGAGTATTCCCAAGAGTGAAACTGTACAATCGGAATCGACAATATATATTGCAAAAAATTGAATTGCATAGATAAAGTATTCTTATTACATCAGAGGATTCTTCTATCTCTTAAGTATAAAAATGCCAGAGCAGATCTGCATTCCAGGCTCGTGGTTCATCTATCTGCTTCATGAGATTGTACACATGATAAGCTCCATTGTTCGACACTTTAGTGACAACGAAAGGACCTTCCCATGCAGGAGCAAGCTTGTGAGGTTGGTGTTGATTCACTCAGAGCACCAAGTCTCCCTCGTGAAACGATCGACTCTTGACATTCTTTGCATGGAAGCGTCGGAGATCCTGCTGATAGGCAGTAGTCCGGATCAAAGCCATCTCTCGTTCTTCCTCTAGGAGATCAACACCATCCTACCTAGCCTATTCAGCTTCAGCCTCAGAATAAAGTTCCACTCGAGGAGAATTTTGAAACAAGTCACTCGGCAAGACAACTTCAGCACCATAGACCAAGAAAAAAGGAGTCCGTCCAGTCGACCGATTTGGCGTAGTTCTCAAGCCCCATAACACAGACGACAGCTCAGTTACCCCGGCACCAGCGGCATGATCCAGGTTGAGCATGAGATGAGGCTTCAAACCTTGCAAGATCAGGCCATTGGCTTGCTCGACTTGCCCATTGGTTTGTGGGTGAGCAACAAATGCATAATCCACCCGAGTGCCCTGAGATGTGTAGAAGTTTCTGAACTCTTCTGAGTCAAAAATGGTGTCGTTATCCGTGATAATGTTGTGAGGAACACCGTACCGTAAAATTATCTCTCTCATGAATGTAATCGCCGTACGGGAGTTCAATTTCTTGATGGGCTTGGCTTCTATCCACTGGGTAAACTTGTCGACTGCAACCAGCAAATGAGTGAAACCACCTTTTTCGGTCTGAAACGGACCAACCATGTCGAGTCCCCAAACAGCAAATGGCCAGGCGAGGGGAATTGTCTTCAGAGCAGAGGCCGGCTTGTGTGACAAGTTTGCATAGAACTGGCATCCATCACAATGATCGACAATATCTTTGGCCATCTCATTTGCTCATGGCCAGAGAAGGCCAGCTCGGTATCCTTAGCGACGATGGTCTGTGAGGACGCATGATGCCCACAAGTTCCCAAGTGAATCTCATCCATAATCATTCGAGCTTCTTCAGGGGAGATGCAATGCTGCATCATGCCAGTTGCACTTTCTCTGAACAGCTGATCTCCCATGACAGTAAAGGCCTTGGATCTGCGCACAATCTGTCGAGCCTCTATTTCATCTTCTGGAAGTTCTTGTCGGAGGATATAAGCAATGTAAGGCATTGTCCAACCAGGAACGACAACCAGAATTTCCATGGCCAAATCAATTACTGCAGGGACGTCGACTTCTGTCGGATCAGTGGAGCTCAAAGCTTGCAGGGGCTCTTCAGTGAAAGGATCTTCTTGCACTAAAGTAGTGTGTAAGTGCTCTAAGAACACATCACTAGGGATGGGCCGTCGAGTGGACCCAATCTTGGCTAGCTCATCGGCCGCCTGATTTTTCAGTCGGGGAACATGATGAAGTTCCAGGCCTTCGAATTTCTTCTCCAACTTTTTGACTGCATTGTAGTACCCAGTCATAGCGGGTTTTCGAACACCCCACTCTTTCATTACTTGATTCACCACCAGATCTGAGTCGCCATAAACCATCAGGCGCTTGATGCCGAGTGAGACAGCCATGCGCAACCCATACAAAAAGTGCTTCATATTCTGCCTCACTATTGGAGGAATTGAAGTGAATTTGCAAAACATAGCTTAGCTTGTCGCCCCTGGGAGATATCAAGACAACACCAGCACCGGACCCATTCAACATTTTCGATCCGTTAAAGAGCATAGTCCAATGTGCCGAGTGAATCTAGATCGGTTGTTGTTGTTCAATCCACTTGGCCATAAAATCTGCCAATGCTTGGGACTTGATTGCTTTCTTGGCTTCGAATCTGATGTCAAAGTGTCCAAGCTCAATTGCCCATTTAGCCACTCGACCTAATGCGTGTCGATTTTTGAAAATCTCGGATAGAGGAGCATCACTGACGACTGAATCGAGTGGTCTTGGAAATAATGCATCAGCTTCTTTGCTGACAGGTAAATACCATAAACCAGCTTCTGATAGTGTGGATATCTTTGCTTTGAGGGGGACAATACTTCCGAGACATAATAAACTGGCCGCTGGACTTTATAAGCTTTACCCTCCTCTTCCCGCTCGATAGTTAGCACTGTACTGACGACCTGATTTGTGGTCGCGATGTACAGGAGCAAGGGTTCTTTGCTACAAGTAGCGGCAAGCACCGGATGGGTGGAGAGTAGGGCTTTGAGCTCGACAAACGCTGCTTGGGCTTCAAGAGTCCACTCGAACGTGTCAGACTTCTTCATCAATTGATACAAAGGTAGAGCCTTCTCACCAAGACGAGAAATGAATCAACTCAATGCTGCCAAGCAACTTGTGAGTTTCTGAACGTCGTGCACTCGCACATGAGTCTTCATTCGGGTAATGGCACTGATTTTCTCAGGGTTGACAACGATCCCCCGTTTGGAAACGAGAAAACCGAGTAACTTGCCACCAGGGACACCGAAAGTACACTTGGCTGGATTCAGCTTTATGTCGAATATCCTCAGATTGGCGAATGATTCGGCCAAGTCGACCAGCAGGTCGGAACTTTGCAGGACTTAACCACTATATCATCCATGTACGCCTCAACATTTCGAGGGATCTGGTCGAGTAAACATTTCTGAATCATGCGCATAAAAGTTGTGCCGGCATTTTTGAGACCGAATGGCATAATGATGTAGCAGAAACACCTGAAATGGGTTGATGAAGGCTGTCTTTATTTCATCTAGGCCATACAGACAGATCTGATGGTACCTAGAGTAAGCGTCTAGAAACGATAAACGCTCGCACCCCGCAGTCGAGTCAACAATCTGATCTATGCGAGGGAGCGAGAAATGATCCTTCGGGCATACTCGATTGAGATGTTTGAAGTCAATGCACATACACAACGAATTATCTATCTTTGGAATCATCACAACATTCGAGAGCCACTCGGAGTGGTAAATCTCTCGAATGAACTTGGCTTGCAAGAGACGGGCCACTTCTTCGCCAATTGCCTTGCGCTTCTCAGCCGCTAAACGACGCAAATGCTCCCTGACGGTTTTGGCATTCGGATCCACTCTCAGACGGTGCTCAGCTAGCTCCCTGGGAACCCCCGGCATGTCAGCAGGCTTCCATGCGAAGATATCCCAGTTCTCACAGAGGAACTGGATGAGCTCGGCTTCCTATTTGTTGTCGAGTGTTGATGAGATATTCATCGGGGCAGCAGTAGGATCTGTCGGGTGGATGTGCACCTTCTTCACTTCCCCTACCGACTGAAATGCCGACTCGGAAGCCGGCTTCTTTGCACGGAGCAAATCAGCAGGGTCAGCGGTTTTCTTGTACTCTTCCAGCTCGACCATGGCCATCTGGTGATCGGCGATCTTGGAGCCTTGCTGGAGGCACTCTTCGGCCCGCTGTCGATTGCCAGTGACTGTTATCACGCCCTTAGGTCCTAGCATCTTCAGCTTGAGATAAACGTAACATGGTCGGGCCATGAAACGTGCATACGTGGGTTGACCCAAAATGGCATGGTTGGCACTCTGGAAATCCATGACTTCAAACGTCAGCTTTTCTTTTCAGAAATTTTTGTCATTCCCGAATGTCACATCCAATGCTATCTGGCCGAGTGACTTGGCCTTCTTCCCTGGGATGACCCCGTGAAATTGCATGTTGCTTTCACTCTGTCGGGACATCGGAATGCCCATCCCTTTCAGGGTATCCGCATAGAGAATGTTCAGGCCGCTGCCACCGTCCATGAGGACCTTTCTGAGTCGAGTGCCCCCCACCATCGGATCAACTACCAGAGTCTGTTGACCAAGACTAGCCACATGAGCAGGATGGTCCGTTTGGTCAAATGTGATAGCATACTGGGACCACTTGAGGTAGGTGGGGGTAGCCGGTACAACCATGTTGACTTCTCTGTTGATGACTTTCAGATGACTCTTGCTCTCGACATCAGCAAAAATCACAAGAGTAGCAGTGACATTTGGGAACGTTTCTTTATCTTCATCCTCATCACCCTTCTCACGAGATTTATCACCCGGCGGGTCCCCTTTGAATTGCTGGATAAGGGTCCGACATTGCCGAGTGGTGTGCTTGGGCAAAATCACATTGCCTTCCGCATCTTTCCTCATGTGAATTACACACGACTGGTCCATGATATCAGTTCCTGGCTGATTTTTTCCTTTCTTGGGGGCATACTGTGCTTTAGCTTTCCCCTTGTTTTTTGATTGGGTCGCCAGTGCTACTGCTTCTGCTTGAACTGGACCACCAGCCTCATTGGCGACTACCTTTCCTTTGCCGCTATGGAGGCGGTCTTCTTCCTCGCCATTGGCATACCAAGTGGCAATTTTCATCATCTTGCCGAGTGAAATATCACCCGTGCGCCCCAACTTCAGGTACATCTCCCTGTATCTCACACCGGCCTTGAAAGCACACATAGCCTGGTGTTCTGACACATTCTCCACTATATGATGCAAACTGGACCACCGCTGAATATAATCTCTCAAAGTTTCATCAGGCTTCTGGACACAATTTTTTAAGTCGAACAAACCTGCAGGACGTTTGCACGTGCCCTCGAAGGTTCGAACAAACACTCGGGCAAGATCTTCCCAGCAATATATACTGGAAGGAGCCAAGCGATTCAACCAAGCACGAGCTGAACCATCTAACATCAAAGATAGCTGCTTCATTGCGACATTTTCATTGCCGCCACCAATCTGAACAGCCACTCGGTAATCGTCTAACCAAGTCTCTGGCTTTGATTCACCAGTAAACTTTCTGATCCCAACCGCCAATCTGAAGTTGCGGGGAATCTCTGTAGAACAAATGGCTCTGCTGAAACACTTTGGACTACAAACCACAGCCGAGCTACCACTTGGAAAATCTCTATCTTTTCCTTCCCCGTGGGCTTTGCCCCTGTCGATCCGCTTCTGAGTGAGTAAGTCGTGGGCATCAAAACCTGCGTTCTGTTCATCACCGAATGAACGCCTTTCATCCTGGTGCTGGGGCACGTATGGACCACCTCTCAGAGGAATGGGCACTCGACGGTGGTCATCACGGTAAAACTGATCTCTGACTTGCTCTTCATGAAAACCTCCGCCCCTATGGCGCATGGGCGATCCAGGGCTGTGTGCCGACTGAACGGTCTCCGCCCGGGGTGAATTGTTGTGTATCCTGTTGCGCAACTGAGACAATAGAATTCTGACGTTGCGTCGCATCCAGCAAAGCTCTGATCTGCAGCAATCCTCTACCAGCCTCTGACCGCGATGGCCGAATGGAATCTGCTATCCTAGCAGCAGCTGCAACATTTAACACAGGAGTTCGATATACCTCAACATCGTTGCGGGAGCCAGTCGGGAATAGCTGTCACTATCGTCGACCGGCAACAGGTGGACGCTGGCGAGCGCGCTCGTCGAGTTCTCGCTGGAGCTCTTCCAGCCGAATGCGCGTGGCCTCCAAAGCCTGGGCCTCAGCGGTCGTACCAACAATGGGGGTATGAAGAACCTCCTACTCGCGACACGGCTGTTCACTCAACGCACCACCAACATCATGCTTGCCATGGCCAAAGCCCGGCGGCAGGCTTTGATGAGAGCCCGCCATAAGGACCTTCGCTGCTAGATCGCAGCTCTCGTACTCGGAAGGGATATCGGGCGGATCGAAATCCGACTCAAACACGCTGTGAAGGGACTCCGGAGGCTCGAGTGCTGCGATCTGCGGAGAAGAAATCTGACGTGCCACTGCGTGCTTGACCCAATGCTAGAGTCGTGAGCGGCCAGACCGCTTGTGACTGCGGACAGCAAGGGGAGCCGACGTATAGGGAGTCGATGGCCGACGCAGCAACACGTCGCAGGGACTCGCGCGGAAGTACGCGTCCCCGCAAACTGGGAGCGCCTCGACATCGAGAGGCGCTTCCTGAAGCCATGCCAAATCGTCGGCGTTGAAGGTGAATGTACCAAAATAGATCTCGTGGCCCAAAGCCAAAATACCGCCGGAAGACATGTCGAAGGATAGAAAATGCAACCTCTCCGGAAGTCGCTTAAATGCCTACCCCATGGTGGGCGCCAACTTTCGTGGGAATGAACCTGACAGTAGAACGTAGGGTACGAAAGGAGATGGCAGAGTCCTAGCTACGGTGAAGGTGTACACACGGATGTATGAGTTCAAGCCCCTCTCGTGGAGGTAATATCCCTACGTCTCAGTGCTCAGGAGCTGATGTCGTGCAGAATGTTAAGATTACAGTGGTTGCGAATCCCTGTGCCAAAGGGGAGGGGCGGCTTATATAGAGTTCGCTGCCCCTCATAAGTGCCCGGCATCTAAGGGTCCGATCGTGGGTTTAAATTCTGGTCTTACTGGTAACGTACATAATAAATGCTACTAATGACGAAGGACTAACGACTGCCCGTTGGCCTCCTGATGGTGGCTCCTCGTCTTCTGATGTCGACTGAGAATCAGGTCTACCGAGTGACAGGCGACTGTCGAGTGAAGGAAGAAGACTCCGAGTGGATTGAATGTCGAGTGACTTGAACGTCATATGGAATCCAGTCGGAAGCTTATGCTTGATCTTCAAGTCCTCCAATGTAATGTCCTTAGGTAGGGTATGCAGGTCTTTCCTAGGACCCTACCCTAGGTACATATCCTCATCACCGCACATAGTCACTATCCTTCTGAGCCGGTCGAGCCATATCAATGAACTGTTGTGAGACATGGTCAGGTAGTTTCTCCTTTGGCGGCTGGGGTGGTTTCGGTCCAAAATGGGCCTTCAAATTGGCATCCACTGTGCTGTCGAGTTCCTCGTCGGTTAGGTGGTAAGGCAACTTCGGAAGAGGCTTGAGGCTTGGACCATATTTGTATTTCTTGCCTGTTGTACCGCTAGTCGTCGTAGCTGTGGCCTCTCTCTTTCGTTGTTGCTTAGGCGACGGAGCACGCTGACGTCGTGCCGGACCTGGAGGAGGAGTCGGCTGACGTGGTGCCGGACTTGGTGGAGGAGGAGTTGGCTGACATCCTGCTAGACTTGGAGGAGGAGTCGGCTAATGCGGTGCAGGACTTGGAGGAGGAGGAGTTGACTGATGCGGCGACGGACTTGGAGGAGGAGGAGTCGGTGGCCTTGGAAATAGGATGCAATCCTTTTTCCATAGAATGATACGATGTATGGCCTCTCCTAGCGTTCTCTTCTCGTCACCTCCAGGAATGCAAGTTGTAGCTCGTGATATGCTGACATCACTTCATCAACCCCGACACGAGCATAGCCAGCTGGAACGGGATTGCAATGGAAGGTTGCTTCTCGGGGATTTGCTAAAGCATAGCTGTCCGCCACCTTCATGGATAGGTTCTTCACTTTCATGTGTAGCTCATAGTTAGTCATGTCTTTGATATCACAGGGTAGCAAGCTAGCAGTGCATCGTCATCGATATCGGCCGGGGTGGAACCCATGCTGCTTCTTGGCATAGATGGGATGGTGGTATCCAATGCTGGATCGATCTGCTCATGCTGCCGCTGAGACATCCGTTCCTGGCTGAGTGAGTCTATCTGCTCCGGCTACCGCCTGACTCTGGATTCCAACTCTAGGTGCTTTGATTCGAGGCCTTCAAGGCGAGGTGCTTCCTCCTTATTCTTCCGCTCCTCCTGCATCTTCTTTCTTGCACGGCTTCTGTAGTCGTCGTTCCAACCAGCAAACCCCTCAAACCACAGAACAACACTTTTCCCTCGTGTTCTTCCTGGGTGTTTAGGATTCTTCAGGGCGCGCATAAGCTCGTCGTCCTCTCTGTTGGGCATGAACACCCCTGTTCGAGCTTCTTTGATTTTCATCAGAATTTCGTCTGTCACTTTTAAGACTTTCCTTCACCATAATAGCCCTTGTCTTTGGGTCCAACTTCCCCCCATGCGCATAATACCATGTCCTGCACCTCGAGGGCCAGGTCACTGTAACTCGAGTGACTCCTGCATTAATCATATCTTTTTCGGGTTGATCCCACTTAGGCAGGGCCGTCTAGTAGACACCTGGCCCCAGAGTATGGTGTCACTGCTTTTTCACAGCATTAATTTTGTTCTTTCTCAACTGTTCCTTAGCTAGTTCCGATTCCTTGAACTTCATGAAATCATCTCAGTGATCTTTTGCCTTCACCAGTGCTCCCTCGATTTTTGGTCTCGTCTTGTTTGCTTTGACGTACGCAGCCCATGCATTTTTCTTGAAGGTGTTGAATGTGATCGCCATCTTTTTAAGAGCATAGTTTCTGACTTTATTACTCAGATCTGCATCTGTCAAATTATCTGGTAGTATGAAATATGACATCAGCTTGGTCCAAAGCACATCTTTTGCTCTTTCATCGACAAAAGTAACTCCTTCTCGATCTCCCTTTGCTGGCTTTTTCCATTCTTGTGTGGAGATCGGGATTTGGTCCTTGACAATAACTCTGCATTGATTCTTGAACTTGGTTGCATTTTTCTTAGGTTCAAGCGGTTCGCCAGGTGATGTATTGAAGGAATCGATGCAGAACTTTACGCCAGGGTCCAACTTTTTGGCCGGGCCTCAAACTACCCTGTCGCTTGTAGAAGATTTGCTCGATCTGGAGGCCTAAAAGAAGAAAGATTGATTTGTTAATACATATACAACTCAATTAAGACATGTAATGATCACCGGATGGCTTATATAATAAATATACCTCGCCGGTCTTTGTTATTTGAAGAACATTTTCTTCGTCAGCATCGTTGTCGAATTCATCTATTCTCTCGTCTTCATCAAACATACAACCCTCACCGGAATTGTTCAGATATTGCGAGCCATCATCCTCTTCATGTTCATGCTCTGGGCTCGTGGAGCGTATGATGTTGAACAGAGCCTCTTCTCCTTCTCTGTCGGTATTGTGCAGAGCTTATATTTAACTAACTAAGAAGAAACATAAAACAATTTAGTATTCAAATTAGAATGCATGCAATCCATAAGGAAAAGTGATCATAGTATATAATATGCATCATCGAATATAATCTCGAATAAGTCGTCTCGAATATTATCAAATATAATCTTGAATACATATCGAATATTATCACTAATACATCTCAAATATTATTAATTATATAATATCACTACTATAGATCTAGTTGACGTCTCGTGCGACAGGCAGTGGACACCCAAAGAGAAGGAACTATGACATGATCATAGCTCGGGTGAGGTCCCTAAAGAACCTGCCAGGTATTGGAGAACCTAACATCCAACGTATCCATGTACCAACGGACGTGCTCGTCCTCCTCCTTGACATGGCGACGTACCACCTCCGACAGGGCTGGGCTGCCTCCGCACCGACAGTGGCTCATGCGAACGCCACCAAAGAAGATCTAGGTCAATGACGGGACTCGGGTTCCTCACCAAGCTGCGCGCCCTTGAAGGTAGCACAACCCAGTGCCAGCCCGGCGGTGCCCAGTCCCGAATGTTGCCCCTCTGAAGCAGGACGTCGTCGTGAATGAGTCGACCACAAGGATGGGGGCTAGGCATCGTTGACCCCGAGAAGAAATTATATGCAAATTAAACATTTTTTAAATACTTGATTGTGATTTCTTATATACGAGGAACCTTCAAAATCCTAACGGGCTCTCTTAACCTTACGACTCGTGACTTTTGCAAATACATAACAAATACTAACTACAAATTAATACATATATGACAAAATTTTGCAAATACAACATTAAAATATGCAACTTTTGCAAATACGAACTGCTATACATTGGATCAGATGTCAAAATTCATCAACTCTTTTCTATACATATATTGGATCAAAATGTAAAAATTCCTCAAATGTCAAAATTCCTTCACTTTTTTGTATACATCTAACTAATCATCTAGTGAAAAAATGTCAAAATTCATGCATCTATGTCAAAATTCGTCTCGGCTTAGTAGACATGTCCTTCACACAGAAAACTTGTGCCACATCATTGGCTAGGACGAATGGTTCATCTGCGTACCCAAGATTGTTGAGATCCACTATTGTCATTCCGTATTATGGGTCTTCCTTTACCCCGCCTCCTGTCAGATTGACCCATTTGCACCTAAACAAAGGGATCTTCAAATCAAATACATAGTCAAGTTCCCAAATCTCCTCTATGTAACCATAGTATGTGTCCTTTGGCCCATTGTTGTTTGCTGCATCAAAGCGGACACCACTGTTTTGGTTGGCGCTCTTTTTATCTTGGGTGATCATGTAAAATGTATTCCCATTTATCTCATACCCTTTGAAAGTCAATATAGTCGAAGATGGTAATTTGGACAGCAAGTACATGTCATCTTCAACAGTGTCGTCATGCATGAGACGTGTCTACAACCAACCGCTGAAAGTCACCATTTGTTCATGTGTAATCCAGTCGTTAGACTTCTCCGGGTGCTTGGAGCGTAGAATATTCTTGTGTTGATCGATATATGGAGCCACCAAGGCGGAACTTTCTAGAACTGTATAGTGTGATTGCGCCAAAGAATGCCCATCCTGGCATATTAGTGAATTCTTTCCTCGCGTGCCTTTTCCACCCAGTCTTCCCTCATGCCGCGATTCAGGAACACCTATTGGCTTAATGTCAGGAATAAAGTCAACACAAAACTCAATGACCTCCTCTGTTTCATGGCCCTTGGAGATGCTTCCTTCTGGCCTATCACGATGATGAACATATTTATTTAAGACTCCCATGAACCTCTCAAAGGGGAACATATTGTGTAGAAATACAGGACCCAAAATGGCAATCTCCTTGACTAGGTGAACTAGGACATGCGTCATGATATTGAAGAAGGATGGTGGGAACTGTTGGAAATATGCCCTAGAGGCAATAATAAATTAGTTATTATCATATTTCCTTGTTCATGATAATCGTTTATTATCCATGCTATAATTGTATTGATCGGAAACTTAGATACATGTGTGGATACATAGACAAAACCATGTCCCTAGTATGCCTCTAATAGACTAGCTCGTCGATCAAAAGATGCTTAAGGTTTCCTAGCCATGGACATGAGATGTCATTTGATAACGGGATCACATCATTAGGAGAATCATGTGATGGACAAGACCCAAACTACAAACGTAGCATATGATCGTGTCAGTTTGTTGCTACTGTTTTATGGATGTCAAGTATATGTTCCTATGACCATGATATCATGCAACTCACGGATATCGGAGGAGTGCCTTGTGTGTATCAAATGTCGCAACGTAACTGTGTACTGGTAACGAGGTTGAACTAGGTATGGAGATACCGACGATCGAATCTCGGGCAAGTAACATACCGAAGAACAAAGGGAACATCATACGGGATTAACTGAATCCTTGACATAGAGGTTCGACCGATAAAGATCTTCGTAGAATATGTAGGAACCAATGTGGACATCCAGGTCCCGCCATTGGTTATTGACCGTAGAGGTGTCTCGGTCATGTCTACATAGTTCTCGAACCGGCACGGTCTGCACACTTAAGGTTTGGTGACGTTTCGGTAGTATAGAGTTATGAATGGTGGTGACCGAAGGTAGTTCGGAGTCCCGGATGAGATCCCGGACGTCACGAGGAGCTCCGGAATGGTCCGCAGTTAAAGATTCATATATAGGAAGTCCTGTTTTGGACTCCGGAAAGATTTCGGGCACTGTCGGTAGCGTACCGGGAGTGACGAATGGGTCCCGGGGGTCCACCAGTGGGGCCAACCCACCCCATGGGCCAAAGTGGCGACCCACCAGCCCCTAGTGGGCTGGTTGGGTCGGCCAAGGTGGACTAGGTGCAGGAAGAGAAGGCCCAAACCGAATTGGGGTGGAGTCCTCCCCAAGTTCCACCTCTCCTGTGAGAGGTGGACTCTCAGGTGGAGGAGGACTCTCCCTCCAGCAGTTCGGCCGAACCAAAAGGAGAACCCTCGTTTGGGCGCAGCCTCCTCTCCCCTCCTCCTATATATATATGAGTGGTTTTAGGGTTTTTTGGACAAGGATTTTCATCCACGTCTAAACCCTACCTCTAGATCAAGTTCCTCTAAACTAGACTAGTTCGGCAGTGCTTAGGCGAAGCCCTGCCGGAACAACTCCACCACCATCGCCGGAGCACCATCACACTTCCGGCAAACTCTTCTACCTCTCTACTCTCTCTTGCTGGATCAAGACGGCGGAGATCGTCATCAATCTCTACATGTGCTGAACGCGGAGGTGTCGTCCGTTCGGCGCTAGATCGGAAGGATCGTGATCGAGATCGTGAGACGGTTCGTGATGAGATCGCGGAACGGATCGTGATGAGTTCGCGGGGCAGATCATGATCCAGATCGTGAGACGGATCGTGATGAGATCGCGGGACGGATCGTGATGAGATCGCGGGACGGATCGTGATGAGTTCACAGGACGGATCGTGATTGGATCGTGGGACGGATCGTGATGAGATCGCGGGACACTCGGTGATTTGGATCACGAAGATGTTCGACTACACCAACCGCGTTTCTTAACGCTTCCCGCTTAGCGATCTACAAGGGTATGTATATCCACTCTCCCTCTCGTAGATGCTCATCACCATGGATAGATCTGCGTGTGCGTAGGAAATTTTTTGTTTCCCATGCGACATTCCCCAACAGTGGTATCTAAGCTAGGTCTATGTGTAGCTGAGATCTCGAGTAGAACACAAAGAGTTTGTGGGCGTTGATGCTTAGATTGCTTCCTCCCTTGGTCGGATTTTGGTTCAGCGGTATTGTGAGATGAAGTGGCCCGGACCAACATTACTCGTACGCTTACGAGAGACCGGTTCCCTCGATGCAACTTGTTGCCTAGATGGCTTGCGGGTGGCAGTTTCTCTCACTTTACTTGGATCGGATTCGACAAAGGCGGTCCTTGAGAAAGTTGAAAAGCAACTAGTGTATCACTGTTGTGGTTTTTGCGTAGATGAGAATTGTTCTTGCTAGATACCCGTAGCAGCCACGTAAAACACGCAACAACAATTAGAGGACGTCTAACTTGTTTTTGCAGGGTATGTTGTGATGTGATATGGCCAATTAGATGATGTGATATATGTGATGTATGAGATGATCATGTGATGTATAGAATTTCACGACTTGCATGTCGATGAGTACGGCAACCGGCAGGAGCCATAGGGTTGTCTTTAATTATTGTATGACCTGCGTGTCAATCATTAAGCGCTATGTAATGCTTTACTTTATCGCTAAACGGTAGCAATGGTAGTAGAAGCATGCAGGGCGTGACAACCCCGATGGCGACACGTTGATGGAGATCAAGATGATGGAGATCATGGTGTCGTGCCGGTGACGATGGAGATCATGCCGGTGCTTTCAAGATGGAGATCTAAAGCACAAGTTCATGGCCATATCATGTCACTTATGAATAGCATGTGATGTTAATCCTTTTATGCACCTTGTTTTGCTTAGTACAACGGTAGCATTATAAGGTGATCCCTCACTTAAATTTCAAGATAAATTGTGTTCTCCCCGAGTGTGCACCATTGTGAAAGTTCGTCGTGTTGAGACACCACGTGATGATCGGGTGTGATAGACTCTACGTTCACATACAACGGGTGCAAGCCAGTGTTGCACGTGCGGAACACTCGGGTTAAAATTGACGAGCCTAGCATGTACAAACATGGCCTCGGAACACAAGAGACCGAAAGATCGAACATGAGTCATATAGTAGATATGATCAACATGATGGTGTTCACCATTGTAACCACCTCAACTCACATGATGATCGGACTTGAGTTGGTAAATTTGGATCATGTATCACTCGAATGACCGGAGGGATGTCAATTTGAGTGGGAGTTCTTAAGTAATATGATTAATTGAACTCATTATCATGAACATAGTCAGTAGTGTCTTTGCAATTTATGTTGTAGATTACTTGCTCGCGCTGTAGCTCCCTTGAATTTTTATATGTTCCTAGAGAAATAGATTTGAAAGATGATAGTAGAAATATTGCGGATTGGATCCATGATCTGAGGATTGTCCTCATTGCTGCACAGAAGACTTATGTCCTTAATGCACCGCTCGGTGCGCTAACCCCTCTAGCATCATCTGTAGATGTTGTGAACATCTGACAGGTACATGATGATGACTACTTGATAGTTTAGTGCGTCATGCATTACGGCTTAGAATTGAGGCTTCAAAACGTTTTGAATGTCACGGAACATATGAGATATTCTAAGAGCTGAAATTAGGATCTCAGGCTCGTGCCCGTGTTGCGATATATGAGATCTCCAACAAGATTCTTTGCCTGCAAGATGAACGAGAATAGCTCAATCGTTGAGCATGTGCTCAGATTGTCTGGGTGCTACAATCGCTTGAATCGAGTGGGAGTTCATCTTCCAGATAAGATAGTGATTGATATAGTTCTCCAAGTCACTTTCACTAAGCTACTAGAACTTGGTGATGAACTATTGAATGCCAGGGATAGAATTAATGATCCCTGACCTGTTCGCGATGTTTAACACCGCGAAGGTAGAAATCAGGAAGGAGCATCAAGTGTTGATGGTTAGTATAACCACTAGTTTCGAGAAGGGCAAGGGCAAGGAGGGAAACTTGATGGATAGCAAGTCAGTTGCTGCTCCAGTGAAGCAACCCAAAGTTGAACCCAAACCCGAGACTATGTGCTTCAATTATGAGGAGAAAGGTCGCTAAAGCGGAACAACCCTAGATACTTGGTAGATAAGAAGGCCGGCAACGTCGATAGAAGTATTTTTGATATACGTGTTATTGATGTGTACCTTGCTTGTACTCCTAGTAGCACCTGGGTATTGGATACGGGTTCGATTGCTAAATGTTAGTAACTCGAAATAAAAGCTACGAAATAAACGGAGAACTAGCTAAGGGTGAGGTGACGATGTGTGTTGGAAGTGTTTCCAAGGTTGATGTAATCGACATCGCACGCTCTCTCTACCTTCGGGATTAGTAACAAACCTAAATAAGTGTTATTTGGTGTTTTTGCATTGAGCATGAACATGATTAGATCATGTTTATTGCAATACGGTTATTCATTTAAGTTAGAGAATAATGGTTATTCTGTTTACGTGAATAATACCTTCAATGGTCATGCACTAAGTGAGAATGGTATGTTGAAATCTTGATCGTAGTAATACACATGTTCATAACATTGATGTCAAAAGATACAAAGTTAGTCATAATAGTACCACATACTTGTGGCACTGCCGCTAAATGTCATATTGGAATAAAGTGCGTGAAGAAACTCCATGCTGATGGATCTTTGGACTCATTCGATTTCGAATCGGTTGAGACATGCGAACCATGCCTCTTGGGCAAGATGACTAAAAAACCCCGCTGGATGGAGCAGGCAAGTGATTTATTGGAAACGATACATGTTGATGTATGCAATCCAATGAGTCTTGTAGCGTGCGGTGAATGTCGTTATTTTTCTTACCTTCATTGGTGATTTGAGTAGATATAGTGTATATTTACTTAATGAAACACAAGTCTGAATCGTTTGAAAGGTTCAAGCAAATTCAGAGTGAAGTTTTAAGATCATCGTGACAGGAAGATAAAAATGTTTGCGATATGATCGTGGAGGTGAATATATGAGTTACGAGTTTGGCATAAAACTTTAGACAATGTGAGAATTGTTTTCACAACTCACGCCACCTGGAACACCATAGTGTGATGGTGTGTCCGAACGTCATAATCGTGCTCTATTGGATATGGTGCGTGCTATGATGTATATTATCGTTTTGTTACTATAATTTTGGGGTTATGCATTAGAGACAACTACATTCACTTTAAATAGGGCACCATCTAAATCCGTTGAGATGACACCGTGTGAACTATGGTTTGATAGAAAGCTAAGCTGTCATTTCTTAATGTTTGGGGCTACGACGCTTGTGTGGAAAATGTTTTTACCTAATGAGCTCGAACCCAAAGTGGACAAATGCATCTTCATAGAATACCCTAAGAACAATTGGGTGAACCTTCTACCTCAGATCCAAGCATAAAATGTTTATTGCTAAAACTGGGTCCTTTCTCGAGAAAGGGTTTCTCTTGAAAGAATTGAGTGGGAGGAGGATAGAACTTGATGAGGTTATTGAACCTATGCTTCAACCAGAAAGTAGTGCCGTGCAGAAAGATGTTTCTGTGAAGCCTACATCGGTTGAAAAGGAAGTTAATGATGATGATCATGAAGCTTCGGATCAAGTTACTATCGACCTACGAGGAAATAGAACTTGATGAGGTTATTGAACCTTCACTTCAACCAGAAAGTGGCGCAGCATAGAAAGATGTTTCTGTGAAGCCTACGTCAGTTGAAGAGGAAGTTAATGATGATGATCATGAAGCTTCGGATCAAGTTACTATCGAA
Organism: Hordeum marinum; assembly: GCA_022496015.1. Classification (NCBI taxonomy): domain Eukaryota; kingdom Viridiplantae; phylum Streptophyta; class Magnoliopsida; order Poales; family Poaceae; genus Hordeum; species Hordeum marinum. The sequence goes on along the minus strand of CM039674.1, from coordinate 100,247,857 downwards.
CTTCGTAGGTCGACAAGGATGTGTACTGCTACTGAGCGGTACGACAACCCTGTCTTGGAGGTCATGTTGTTGGACAACGATGAACCTACGAACTATGGAGAAGCGATGATGGGCCCGGAAACCAACAAATGGTTAGAGGCCATGAAATCCGAGAAAGGATCCATGTATGAAAACCAAGTATAGACTTTGGTGGACTTGCTCGTTGGACGGCAGGTCGTTAAGTACAAATGGATCTTTAAAATGAAGACACACGCTGATGGTAAATGTTACCATTTGTAAAGCTCGACTTGTTGCAAAGTAGTTTATGACAAGTTCGAAGAGTTGACTGCGATGAGACTTTCTCACTCGTAGCGATGCTAAAAGTCTGTTGGAATTATGTTAGCAGTTGCTGCATTTTTCAATTATGAAATCTGGCAGATGGATGCCAAAACATCGTTTCCTTCCTTAAGGAAAGGTTGTATGAGATACAACCAGGAGGTTTTGTCAGTCCTAGGGATGCTAAAAGGTGTGCAAGCTTCAGTGATCCTTCTATAGACTGAAGCAAGCATCTCGGAGTTGGAATATACACCTTGATAAGGTGATCAAAGTTTTGTAGTTTATACAAAGTTTATGAGAAACTTCTATTTGCAATAAAGTGAGTGGGAGCACTATGGAGTTTCTGATAAGTATATGTCGATGACATATTGCTATTCGAAAATGATGTAGAATTTCTGGAGAGCATAAACGGGTATTTGAAAGATTTTTTCAAAGGAAGACCTGGATAAAGCTACCTAATTGTTGAGCATCGAGATCTATAGAGATAGATCAATATGCTTGATGAGACTTTCAATGAGTACATACCTTGACAAAATTTTGAAAGAGTTCAAAATGGATCAGTCAGAGAAAGAGTTCTCGCCTGATTTGTAAGGTGTGAAGTTGAGTGAGACTCAAAGCTCGACAACGGCAGACGAAAGAGAAAGGACGAACGTCGTCCCCTATGCCTTAGGCATAGGCTCTAAATTATGCCATGTTGTGTACCGCACCTGTGTGTGCCTTGCCATGAGTCTGTCAAGGGGTACAAGAAGTGGTCCAGGAGTAGGATCATTGGACAGCGGTCAAGATTATCCTTAGTAACTAAAAGACTAAGGAGATGTTTCTCGATTATGGAGGTGATAAAGAGTTCGTCGTAAAGAGTTACGTCGATGCAAGCTTTAACACCAATCCGGATGACTCATAATAGCAATCTGGATAGATATAGTGGAGTGGCCATTTGGAGTAGTACCAAGTGGAGTGTGGTAGCAGTGTTTACAGTTTGACATAGGGATTTTCAAAGTACACACGGATCTGAATTTTGAAGACCCGTTGACTATAAGACCTCTCTCACATGCAAAGCATGATCGAGCCCCAGAACTAATTGGGTGTTACATTCATACCAATGCGAATCACATAGTGATGTGAACTAGATTATTGACTCTAGTGCAAGTGGGAGACTGTTGGAAATATGCCCTAGATGGCAATAATAAATTAGTTATTATCATATTTCCTTGTTCATGATAATCGTTTATTATCCATGCTATAATTGTATTGATCGGAAACTTAGATACATGTGTGGATACATAGACAAAACCATGTCCCTAGTATGCCTCTAATAGACTAGCTCGTCGATCAAAAGATGGTTAAGGTTTCCTAGCCATGGACATGAGATGTCATTTGATAACGGGATCACATCGTTAGGAGAATCATGTGATGGACAAGACCCAAACTACAAATGTAGCATATGATCGTGTCAGTTTGTTGCTACTGTTTTCTACATGTCAAGTATATGTTCCTATGACCATGAGATCATGCAACTCACGGATATCGGAGGAGTGACTTGTGTGTATCAAATGTCGCAACGTAACTGGGTGACTATAAAGATGCTCTACAGGTATCTCTGATGGTGTCTGTTGAGTTGGCATGGATCGAGACTGGGATTTGTTACTCCGTGTGACGGAGAGGTATCTCGGGGCCCACTCGGTAATACAACATCACAATGAGCCTTGCAAGCAATGTGACTAATTGTTAGTTGCGGGATCTTGTATTAAGGAACGAGTAAAGAGACTTGCCGGTAACGAGGCTGAACTAGGTATCGAGATACCGACGATCGAATCTTGTGCAAGTAACATACCGAAGAACAAAGGGAACATCATACGGGATTAACTGAATCCTTGACATAGAGGTTCGACCGATAAAGATCTTCGTAGAATATGTAGGAACCAATGTGGACATCCAGGTCTCGCCATTGGTTATTGATCGTAGAGGTGTCTCGGTCATGTCTACATAGTTCTCGAACCCGCAGGGTCTGCACACTTAAGTTTTGGTGACATTTCGGTTGTATAGAGTTATGAATGGTGGTGACAGAAGGTAGTTCAGAGTCCCGGATGAGATCTGTACGTCACGAGGAGCTCCGGAATGGTCCGGAGGTAAAGATTCATATATAGGAAGTCCTGTTTTGGACTCCGAAAAGATTTCGGGCACTTTCGGTAGCGTACCGGGAGTGACGAATGGGTCCCGGGGGTCCACCAGTGGGGCCAACCCACCCCATGGGCCAAAGTGGAGACCCACCAGCCCCTAGTGGGCTGGTGGGGTCGTCCAAGGTGGCCTAGGCGCAGGAAGAGAAGGCCCAAACCGAATTGGGGTGGAGTCCTCCCCAAGTTCCACCTCTCGTGTGAGAGGTGGACTCTTAGGTGGAGGAGGACTCTCCCTCCACCAGTTCGGCCGAACCAAAAGGAGAGCCCTCGTTTGGGCACAGCCTCCTCTCCCCTCCTCCTATATATATGAGTGGTTTTAGGGTTTTTTGGACAAGGATTTTCAGCCACGTCTAAACCCTACCTCTAGATCAAGTTCCTCTAAACTAGACTAGTTCGGCAGTGCTTAGGCGAAGCCCTGCCGGAACAGCTCCACCACCATCGTCGGAGCGTCGTCACGCTGCCGGCGAACTCTTCTAACTCTCTGCTCTGTCTTGCTGGATCAAGACGGCAGAGATCGTCATCAAGCTGTACGTGTGCTGAACGCGGAGGTGTCGTCCGTTCGGTGCTAGATCGGAAGGACCGTGATCGAGATCGCGAGACGGTTCGTGATGAGATCGCGCTACGGATCGTGATGAGTTCGCGGGACAGATCGTAATCAAGATCGTGAGACGGATCCTGATGAGATCGTGGGACGGATCGTGATGAGTTCACGGGACGGATCGTGATTGGATCGCAGGACGGATCGTGATGAGATCGCGGGACACTCGATGATTTGGATCGCAAAGATGTTCGACTACACCAACCGCGTTTCTTAACGCTTCCCGCTTAGCGATCTACAAGGGTACGTAGATCCACTCTCCTTCTCATAGATGCTCATCACCATGGATATATCTGCGTGTGCGTAGGAAATTTTTTGTTTCCCATGCGACGTTCCCCAACAGGAACACCAACTCGAAATTGACAAGACATTACACCAAATCATTCTCTAACCTTGGTAGGATTTCTGGATCGATTACCTTCTGAGAGATTGCATTCATGAATGCACATAGCTTCACAATGGCTAATCGAACATTTTCCGGTAGAAGCCCCCTCAAAGCAACCGGGAGCAGTTGCGTCATAATCACGTGGCTGTCATGAGACTCTAGGTTCTGGAACTTTTTCTTTGCCATATATAGTATTCCCTTTATATTCGACGTGAAGCCAAACGGGACCTTCATACTAAGCAAGCATTCGAAGAAGATTTCCTTCTCTACTTCAGTAAGAGCGTATCCGGCATGACCCTGAAACTACTTTGGATCGATGTCATCTTTTCCATGCATACGTTGCTGGTCCTCCCATGCCTCCGGCATTTCTTTTGTCTTCCCATACATGCCCAAGAAGCCTAGAAGGTTCACGCAAAGTTTCTTTGTCACGTGCATCACATCGATTACAAAGCGGACCTCGAGGTCTTTCCAATATGGTAGGTCCCAAAATATAGATTTCTTCTTCCACATGGGTGCGTGTTTTTCAGCGTCATTCGGAACAGATTGTGCACTAGGACCCTTGCCAAATTTTACTTTTAAATCCTTGACCATATCAAGTATTTCATCACCCGTACGGTGGCGAGGCTTCTTCCGGTGATCTGCCTCACCTTTGAAATGCTTGCCTTTCTTTCTTACGGGATGCCTGCTTTGAAGAAATCGATGATGCCTCAGATACACATTCTTCTTACATTTACCAAAATATATATTGTCGGTATCATCTAAACAGTCTATGCATGCGTGGTATCCCTTGTTTGTCTCTCCTGAAAGGTTACGGAGAGCAGGCCAATCATTGATGGTTACAAACAACAACGCATGTAGGTCAAATTCCTCCTGATCTTTCGCATCCCATGCACGTACACCTTTTCCATTCCACAACTGTAGAAGTTCTTCAACCAATGGCCTTAGGTACACATCAATGTCATTGTCGGGTTGCTTGGGGCCTTCTATGAGCACTGTCATCATAATGAACTTCCGCTTCATGCACAACCACGGAGGAAGGTTATATATACATAGAGTCACAGGCCATGTGCTATGATTGCTGTTCTACTCCCCAAAAGGATTAATGCCATCTGCACTTAAACGAAACCATACGTTCCTTGCATCCTTTACAAAGTCCTTCCACTTTCTCTCGATTTTTCTCCACTGTGACCCGTCAGCGGGCACTCTCCACTTCTCGTCTTTCTTACGGTATTCGTTGTGCCATCGTATAAACTTGGCATGCTCTTTGTTTTAGAACAAACATTTCAACCGTGGTATTATAGGCGCATACCACATCACCTTGGCAGGAATCTTCTTCCTGGGGTGCTCGCCCTCAACATCACCAGGGTCATCGTGGCCGATCTTATAGCGCAATGCACAGCATACCGGGCATGCATTCAAATCCTCGTACTCACTGCGGTAGAGGATGCAGTCATTAGGGCATGCATGTATCTTCTCGACCTCTAATCCTAGAGGGCAGACAACCTTCTTTGCTTCGTACATACACTCTGGCAATTCGTTGTCCTTTGGTAGCTTCTTCTTTAACATTATCAGCAACTTTTGAAATGCCTTGTCAGATACACCATTCTCTGCCTTCCATTGCAGCAATTCGAGTGTGGTACCCAACTTTTTATTGTCATCTTCGCAATTTGGGTACAACCCTTTTTTGTGATCCTCTAACATGCGTAGCAACTTTAGCTTCTCCTTTTCACTTGCGCAGTTTCTCTTTGCATCGGCAATGGCCTGACCAAGATCATCAGCAGGCTCATCTGATGCCTCTTCTTCAGCTCCTTCCCACATTGTCGGCTCAGCTTCTTCCCCCATTGTTGTACCATCGTATTCATGGAACCCATGGCCAAGATAGCTGTTGTCATCCTCTTCTTCTTCATTCTCTTCCATTAGGACCCCTCTTTCTTCGTGCTTGGTCCAACAGTTATAGCCGGACATGAAACCGGACTCAAACAGGTGGACATGAATGGTTCTTGAGTTAAGAGTAATTTCGATCATTCTTACAGCTAGCACATGGACAATACATAAAACCATCCGGCCGCTTGTTTGCCTTAGCTGCAACCAGAAAAGTATGCACGCCATTAATGAACTGGGGAGAGCATCGGTCGTCGTACATCCATTGCCGGCTCATCTTCATTACACAACACCGAAAAGACCAAATTAATACAAGTTCGTACATAAAGTTCATACACACTTGTTCTCATAAAACAACATACAAACTCTCTAGCTAAAGCATTTAAATGCAACAACAAATGCGATCAACATCGCAACTAAGGTAACAATTGATCCAATAGCATAGTGATACCAAGCCTCACTATCAATGGCATATCTTTTAAATTTTCTAATCTTCAAGCGCATTGCACCCATCTTGATCTTGTGATCATCGACGACATCGACAACATACAACTCCAGTTTCATCTTCTCTTCTTCAACTCTTTTCAATTTTTCTTTCAAATACTTGTTTTCTTTTTCAACTAAATTTAACTTCTTGACAAGAATATCTATGTCGGTTGGAATCTCCGGTTCACATACCTCCTAGATAAAAACATCTATGTCAACTTGATTGGCATAATTGTCATGAACACGAAATGCAACAAAGAGTTATAAAAGAGAGTATATACCACATCCGCATCATAAACCGGACGAGGGCTAACGGGGACAGATTTCAAAACCATGCCACTATGTATAACAAACAACCATATAGGTAAGAAAACTATACAAGTAACTAACTAAATCTTACAAGCATGGTTTTTTTATTATAAAAAGAATAAGAACAAGAGGCTCACCAAGGTGGTGCCGCCGACGGGACAGTGCGGGCGATCGACGGTGGTTAGGACGGGGACAGGAAGGCACTAAGTAAACCACACCTACAAATGCAAAGTAAGAAGTTAATTTGAGCTAAAATTGCATAAATCAAATAAACTACCACATACAAACTAAAACCCACAAATTACTATACCAATAGATCATTGCAAGAGCTAATCTAGCAATGAGAGACGAAAGGACAAAGTTGCTAACCTTTGTGAACACTTGGATGGATGGGATGCCTCCAAATCTTGACAAACTTTGGCAAAAATGGAGGATAAGCTCGAGGAAGAGAGGAAGAATAGAGAGGAGAGGAAAGGGGAAGAACAGAGGACTCTGCTCGGGCTGGCGCCGAAGGGTTTCAATATAGGTGAACCTTTAGTCCCGGTTGGTGGCTCCAACAGGGACTAAAGGTTAGCCTATAGTCACGGTTGGAGCCACCAACCGGGACTAAAGGTTCCCATGGGGCCCCAGCCTGACGCCAGCCTGCCACCACACCTTTAGTGCCGGTTCATGGCACGAACCAGGACTAATGGTCCGTAACGAACCGACACTAATGAAGCCCGTCACGAACTGGCAGTAATGATCACATTAGTGTCGGTTCAAAAGCCAACCGCAACTAATGAGACGGACGAAAGGTCTACTTTCTACTAGTGAGTCAAGGTTGCTTCTTCGTGGAACCCTCCGTGGGTAGAGCCCTCCGTTGACTCTCGCGACCGTTACCCTCTGTGGGTTCATGACTCCATGAACATGGACGTACGATAGCATCACCTGTCGGAACCACGGGAAAAATCTTCGTGTCCTTCATGCGTTTGATATTCCTATCTCTACTCCTTACTTCCATGTGCAATGTCTTTACTTTCTTCTGCTATACTCATAGACATGCATGTGTTGGGTGTACATGACTAGCTACATATGCTAAAACAGCCAACCCTTGAACTTATGCTTGTGGTAGTTTTAAATTCCTGCTAGTAGTCTATTCACCCCCCTCTAGACATACACCTCTAGTGATCCCGCAGATGTTTGACATCATGAAGGTAGAAATCAAGAAGGAGCATACAAATTTTATGGTTAGTAAAACCACTAGTTTCGAGAAGGGCAAGGGCACAAAGGGAAACTTCATGAATGGCAAGCCATTTGCTGCTCGAGTGAAGAAACCCAAGTTTGAACCCAAACCCGAGACTAAGTGCTTCTATTATGAGGAGAATGGTCACTGGAGCGGAACTTCCCTAGATGTTTGGTAAATAAGAAGGCTAGAAACGGCAACGGAAGTATATTTGATATACATGTTATTAATGTGTACCTTACTAGTACTCCTAGAAGCCCTTGGGTATTAGATACCGGTTGAGATGCTAAATGTTGGTAACTCAAAATAAAAGCTATAGAATAAAAGGAGACTAGCTAAGGGCAAGGTGACGATGTGTGTTGGAAGTGTTTCCAAGGTTGATGTGATCACCATCGCACGCTCTCTCGACCTTCGGGATTAGTGATGAACCTAAATAAATGTTATTTGGTGTTTGTGTTGAGCACGAACATGCTTAGATCATGTTTATTGCAATACGGTTATTCATTTAAGTTAGAGAATAATGGTTATTCTATTTACATGAATAATACCTTCAATGATCAGGCACCCAGTGTGAATGGTTTATTGAATCTCGATCGTAGTGATACACATGTTCATAATGTTAATGCCAAAATATGCAAAGTTAATAATGATAACACCACATACTTGTGGCACTGCCGCCAAGGTCATATTGGTGTAAAGCGATTGAAGAAACTTCATGTTGATGGATCTTTTGACTCACTTGATTATGAATCAGTTGAGACATGCAGACCATGCCTCATGGGCAAGATGACTAAGACCCCGTTTTCCGGTATAATGGAGCGGGCAAGTGACTTATTGGAAATGATACATGTTGATGTATGCAGTCCAATGAGTGTTGAAGCGTGTGGTGGGTATCATTATTTTCTTACCTTCACTAATGATTTGAGTGGATATGGCTATATTGCTTAATGAAACACAAGTCTGAAATGTTTAAAAATTTCAAGCAATTTCAGAGTGAAGTTGAAAATCATCGTGACAAGAAGATAAGATGTCTATGATACGACCATGGATGTAAATATCTAAGTTACGAGTTTGGTATGCAACTTACGACAAATGTGGAAGTTGTTTGTACATCGTAGCCTGGAACACCATAGCGTGATGGTGTGTCTGTACATCGTAGTCGTGCTCTATTGCATATGGTGCGTACTATGATATCTCTTACCGATTTTCCATTATCGTTTTGGGGTTATGCATCAGAGACAATCACATTCACTTCAAATAGGGCACCACCTAAATCCGTTGAGATGACACCAATTGGTAGAAACCTAAGATATCATTTCTTAGAGTTTGGGAATGTGATGCTCATGTGAAAATATTTCAACATGATAAGCTCGAACCCAAAGTAGAAAAATGCATCTTCATGGAATACCCTAAGTACACAGTTGGGCATACCTTCTATCTCAGATACAAGGACAAAGTGGTTGTTGCTAAAAATGGGTCCTTTCTCGAGAAAGAGTTTCTCTCGAAAGAATTGAGTGGGAGGAAATTAGAACCTGATGAGGTTATTGAACCGCCACTTCAAAGTGATGGTAGCACAACGCAGAAAGATGTTCCTATGGTGCCTACGCCAAATGAAGAGGAAGCTAATGATGATGATCATGAAACTTCGGATCAAGTTACTATCGAACCACATAGGATGAAAAGGATACATACTACCCCTGAGTAGTGCGGTGATCATGTCTTGGAAATCATGTTGTTAGACAACAATGAGCCTACGAACTATGAAGAAGCGATGGTGGGCCCGGATTCAAACAAATGGCTAGGAACCATGAAATCCGAGATTGGATCCATGTATGAAAACCAAGTATGGACTTTGGTAGACTTTCCCGTTGAACGGCAGGTCATAAGTACAAATGGATCTTTAAGAGGAAGACAAACGGTGATGGTAAATGTCACCATTGATAAAGCTTGACTTGTCGCAAAGAGGTTTCCGACAAGTTCAAGGAGTTGACCATGATGAGACTGCCTCACCCGTAGCGATGCTAAAGTCTGTTGGAATTATGTTAGCAGTAGCTACATTTTTCGATTATGAAATCTGGCAGATGGATGTCAAAACAGAGTTTCCTTAATGGTTTCTATGAGGAAAGGTTGTATGTGATACAACCAGAAGATTTTGTCGGTCCTAAGGATTCTAAAATGTGTGCAAGCTCTAGCGATCCTTCTATGGACTGGATCAAGCATCTCGGAGTTGGAATATGCGCTTTGATGAGGTGATCAAAGCTTTTGGGTTTATACAAAGTTTATGAGAAACTTGTATTTACAAGAAAGTCCGTGGGAGCACTGTAGAATTTCTGATATGTATACGCGGTTGGCACATTGTTGATCGTAAATAATGTAGAATTTCTGGAAAGCATAAAGGGTTGTTTAAAAAATGTTTTTCAAAGGAAGACCCGGATAAAGCTACTTAAGTATTGTCCATAAAGATCTATAGAGATAGATCAAGACACTTGATAAGAATTTCAATGAGTACATACCTTGACAAGATTTTGAAAGAGTTCAAAATGAATCAGTCAAAGAAGGAGTTCTTGCCTGATTTGCAAGGTGTGAAGTTGACTAAGACTCAAAAATCGACCACAGCAGAAGAAAGAGAAAGGACGAAGGTCGTCCCCTATGCCTTAGCGATAGGCTTTATATTGTATGCAATGCCGTGTACCGCATGTGATGTGAGTCTTGCCATTAGTCTAGCAAGGGGTACAAGAGTGATCCAGGAGTGGATCACTGGTCAGCGGTCAAAATTATCCTTAGTAACTAGAGGACTAAGGAAATGTTTCTCGGTTATCAAGGTGACAAAGAGTTCGTCGTAAAGGGTTACGTCGATGCAAGCTTTGACATCGATCCAGATGAGTGTGAGTAGCAAGCTGAATACGTATAGTGGAGCAACCGTTTGTTATAGCTCCAAGTGGAGCATGGTAGCAACATCTACAGTATAGAGAGTTGCAAAGAATACACGGATCTGAATGTTACAGACCCGTTGACCAAAACCTCTCTCACAAGAAAAACATGATCAAACCCCAGAAGTCATTGGGTGTTAATCACATGGTGATGGGAGTGTTAATCACATGGTGATGTGAACTAGATTGTTGACTTTATTGCAAGTCGGCGACTAGAAATATGCCTTAGAGGCAATAATAAGTTAGTTATTATCATATTTCGTTGTTCATCATAATCGTTTATTATCCATGCTATAATTTTATTGATTGGAAACTCAAATACATGTGTGGATACATAGACAACAAAGTGTCCCTAGTAAACCTCTACTAGACTAGCTCGTTGATAAAAGATATTCAAGGTTTGCTAACCATAGACATGAGTTGTCATTTTATAACGGGATCACATCATTAGGAGAATGATGTGATGGACAAGACCCAACCGTAAGCATAGCATATGACCGTGTTAGACAATTGCTAATGCTTTATCCATGTCAAGTATCCGTTCCTGCGACCATGAGATCACGCAACTCCCTAACACTGGAGGAATGCCTTGTGTGTACCAAACGTCACAACGTAACTGGGTGACTATAAAGGTGCTCTATAGGCATCTCCGAGGGTGTCTATTGGGTTGGCGTGGATCTAGACTAGATTTGTCACTCCGTATGACGGAGAGGTATCTCCGGGCCCACACGGTAATACAACATCACAAGAAGCTTGCAAGCAATGTGACTAAGGAGTTATTCATGGGATCTTGTATTACGGAATGAGTAAAGATACTTGCCAGTAACTAGATTGAACTAGGTATTGAGATACTGACGATCGAATATTGGGCAAGTAACATACCGATGGACAAATGGAACTGCATACGGGATTGTTTGAATCCTTGACATCGTGGTTTGATCGATAAAGATCTTCGTAGAATATGTAGGAACCAATATGGGCCTCCAGGTCCCACTATTGGTTATTGATCGTAGAGTTGTCTCGGTCATGTCTACATAGTTCTCGAACCCGCAAGGTCTGCACACTTAACGTTCACTGACAATTTGGTATTGTTGATTTATGTATGTTGGTGACTGAAGGTTGTTCGGAGACCCGGATGAGATCCCGGACATCATGAAGAGCTCCGGAATAGTTTGGAGGTAAAGATTTATATATGAGAAGTCATATTTTGGCTAGCGGAAAAGTTTTGGGTTTTTCTGGTACTGTACTGGAAGCTTCTAGAAGGTTCTTGAAACTTCTGGAGGAGTCCAGAAGTCCACCAAGGGTTCCACCACGTCCCAAGGGTTTGCATGGGCTAAGGGGAGGCGCCCTAGTCTTATTGGGCCAAGCGCACAAGTCCCTCAAGGCCCATGTGGCTTGGGAGAGATGGAAAGTCCACCTGGTTTTGGAAAGGGAGGGAATTTGACTAGGAGCCCAACTCCCCCCATGGTTGTGCCCTAGGGCTTGGAGGTGCTGATATCCACGCCCCTCCACCTATATGTAGAGGGGAGGGGGTGCCCCAGGAGCACACACAAAGACCTTGGCACCCCTCTCTCTCTCCCTGGATCATTTTCTCCACTGTTCGTGGTTTCGGTAGCGCTAGGCGTAGGTCTGCCGGGATAGCACCACCACCATCACCGCCACGCCTTAGAGTTATCGGATAACCCATCTACCTCTCCCCTCGCTTGCTGTATCAACAAGGCGGAGACGTCATTGAGTTGTACTTGTGCTGTGACGTCTGTTCGGCGCTAGATCGAGACGGATCGTGATTGGATAGTGGGACGGATTGCAATCTGGATCGCGAAGACGTTCGAGTACATCAACCACATTTCTTAATAGGAAATTTTTTGTTTCCCATGCAACGTTACCCAACAATTATCCCACCATACAAGAGCATACTTTGTAAATTCCATTGATTGCAACATGAACCTTCTTTTCTTCCGAGTAGTTGTGGCCATTAAAAATCTGTTTTACACGTATCTCCCACTCCAAATACTTCTTCCGGTCAGAACAACATCCCGAGAATTCAAGTATGGTTATCTTGATTCGACCTAAACCATCATCCTCCTGGGCACCATTGCCACAATGGTCACGGCCCCGCCCAGCATGGCGGTGAGACTCCACCTCATGCTGTGGTTGGTTTGGTAAGTATCCACGTGCATTGGAGTCCCTAGAAAAATTACCATCACCACCATTGTCATGGTCATGACATCGTCGTGGTGAGAGGGACTATCGGGATGCCACATCTCTCGTCTGAAGGTGCTGAACTGTTGTACTGAGACGATTAAGACTATCGGTCACCACCTGTACACTATCGGTGTGTTATCGATCGTTGGTAGTCAGACGCTCGTTCAACCTGTCCTCGACGCCTACAATATTTATATACCAATCCTCAACCCTTTTTCGAAGTTTCTCGTTGGCTCCCTTGATGGACTTTAGATGGATACGCAAATCATCACTTATTTCCAGATCTTTCAGAAGTTCATCACCCTCCTCATGATCAGATTTCTCATGTTGCAAGTACACCATCTTTCAAACAATTGAATCAAATAATAGAAAGAATTGTTCCGACGTGTGACCATCTGGAGCCCTATTCTGGTACTCTGCTGAAGGGGGTTCGATCATGGAGGGCCTCTACATCAACTTTGCTGATCCCATGATGATGCCTGAGTAGTACCTAGATGGCTCTCTCTCTATGATTTTTAATACAAAGTTCACCAAGATTCCCACGATGATCTATTCGATGTAATCTTATTTTCCATGTGTTTGTTGGGATCCAATGAATTTTGGGTATATGATAAGATTATTCATGAATATTAATTGAGTCTCCTCTGAATTCTTTTATGCATGACTGTTCTAGCTCCGGATTTCTCTCCGATCTATCGATTTGGTTTGGCCAACTAGATTGATTTATCTTCAGTGGGACTGGTGTGTTGTGATGGGTTTAATCTTGCAGTTCTCTATCCTCGTCATAGAAGGGGTCAAGATACATATTGTATTACTGCCATTAAGGGGGAAACGATGGGGTTTATTCATATTACTTGAGTTTAATCTGTTTCATACTTAATACTCTATATGCATGTTGGATAGTGGTCGACTACTTGTTTACATACATGATGCCTATATACATGATCATTGCCTTGAATGATTGTCATAACTATGCACTTTTCTACCAATTGTCCAACAATAATTTGTTTACTCATCGTGTGCTTTCTTCGAAAGAGAAGCCTCTAGCGAACACTATGCCCCTCGGGTCAACTTAAATATAAAAACTAAAAAAACCTTATTTACCTTGTTGTCCTTTTGTTACTTTTAATTTTGTTTTGTATTTATAATATCTATATATCAATATTTAATCCTTGCAAGTAACGAGTTCAAGGGGCTTGACAAGCCTCTTGCCCGCGTTGGGTGCGAGTGTTTTATTCTTTGTGTGTAGGTGCTATTGATGGGGGTTTGTGTGATTCCTGTTTTGGTCCGATAACCTTGGTTCTCACTAAGAGAAATACTTATCTCTACTGTGCTTCATATCCTCTTCTCTTCGAGGAAAAACCAACGCAGTTTACAAGTAGCATCAAGAAGGCGCCATGGGCATGGTACCAGCGTATTGCAACGTTACTCCAACAGCTTGGTTTTGCTCCACCCGTTCAGGGAGTCCTGTATTAGGGGGTCCTCGGATAACCGACTTGTTGTTTATGGGTCGGACTATATGGGCTACTTGCGGAACACTGGATGATTTGAAGGCCTAGTTTCCAGGATGGAAGTTTCAAGGAGAACGGCTTGCGCTCCACGTTTGATGTAGTAAATAGGCATGTTTATCTCTTCGACCTGTAATCGACCATGTGTAAACCCTAGGCCTCCTCGGCATCTATATAAGCCGGAGGATTTTATGGTATTGAGATAGAACAATTCATCTAGGGTTAGACATACGATCTTGAGGCAGATCAACTCTGTAATCCCTTACACCATCAATACGATCAAGCAGGATGGAGGGTATTACCTCCATTGGAGGGCCCGAACCTGGATAAACTCGTGTCCCCTTCGTCTCCTGTTACCATATATCCTAGTCTCATAGTTCGGAACCCCTACCCGAGATCCTTTGGCTTTGACACCGACATTGGTGCTTTCATCAAGAGTTCCTCTCTGAGCGATATGGAATCGACGCCTCGCCTTGTCATCAACAAAGAGGTCCGCAACATGGACGTTTTCGTCCCCAGGCAGATCTTCGCCTTCAGCAACATTGTGCTGCATGCTAATTCCGCTGGCCATCTAGGCCGCGTGGAGAACTTCGCCCTTGATCAAGAGGTCACATCCGGAAACTTAGAGTATTTCATCGACTCTCGGGGCAACTTGTCGCTGATCGGGATCACGGCTTCGCCCGCAGCCTCTGAGGACTTGGGGCTTTAACCTCGAGCCCCTTCTTCGGACAAACCGATGGGGTCACCCATGGCAACAGTCTGATCTCTCATCCCAGTCTGGCTATCGAGCCATACGATCGGACATACGTTCCTTCCGAACACTCCCCATGGGTGGACTTCATGGGAGTGAACCCCACAGGTTCCGAACAGCTGGATCCGATCGGACCCTCAGTGGTCGATGAGGCCTTGGATCAATTCTCGTCGATGAGGATCACCGACGATCCGGCCCCGATCTATGCCCGACCCGGTTACAGTTCGGGCAAGGACGGATTTTTGGACCCACCCACCACCCACTTGATAGCCACCGTCGAAGGCTTAACCAACGTGCTAGACTATGCCTCTGAGGAGGAAGAACACATGGATGAGGAGGATCATGCTCCCACCCCCGTTGACACGGGAGTTGGGTCGCCACTTCTACATATGACGTTTGCCCGGGGACGCGCCACCAATGGCGACAAATTGGGTGACGCGCCATCAAGGCGCCGGAAATCACATAAGTGGTCCAAAACCAAAAAGGGAAGAAGAGCTAGTATCAGCAACAGAGACGGTAATGCCCCCGCCGATCATGACAATCCTGATATCCCCGAACACCCATTTGAGGGTTCGGAAGATCCGAAGGACCAAAACGACGCCTATACCGTCAATGACCCCGAAGGCGACGATTACCTTCCCCCGTCGAGGAGGAAGATATACCGGAAGCCGATGACTTTTACATCCTTGATAACCTCGAGAATTAGGAAGAAATCAGGCAATGACTCATAGAAACGGCTTGCAGCCTTTAAGCCAAAGAACGGCAACTCAAAGCCGAATAGGCCGACCTCAATAATCGATGGATGAAAGTCCTCTCAGTCGAGGAAGTATACGGCACTAGTCTATCAAACCAGCCCAAAAGATACCCTCGGAAGAAGTTGCTGTCACAATTCGACGATGAGCTCACTAACCCTCCGTCTCCACATCATACCCCATATGATAAGCCGGACCACCCTCCCCGTGGGCGTGACAGAGCGGCCAATGACACCGGTTATGTACCGACAATGCCCCGAAGACAGGGTAAGGAGCCACTCGAACCCAATGACAGGTTCGACCTGCGCGATGACCTAGATCACAAAGCAGGTCATACAAGACCCATCTACGGATCCAGAGATTACTCACAGGATAGACGGGGAGAGTATAGACCATGGTTCAATCAAAACCACAGAGTCTGGGAGCACGACCGGGCCCATACAAATGCCGACTACAGGCGCGACATAGCACGGGTCAGAGGCGCCGCTCACCCACCGTGCTTCACGGACGAGGTAATGCGGCATCAGTTACCCGAAGGGTTTAAACCTGTGAATATAGAATAGTATGACTATTGGAGATATGCCCTAGAGGCAATCATGTATGATGATATTTCCTATGTGTTTATGAATAAAGATAGTCCTTATACATTATCATTGATGTGTATTAACAAGTATGTGACTTGTTTGTGAAACTATGCATTGTATGATGACTGTCCTAAATGGTCCCTAGTTGAAAGGGTTGTGTGGACACGCAGCCAGTTAGACTAGCATATGACACAGTGGATGGTCCGGTCTCACTGACCATGTAGCATTGGATGCTAGCCGGATAATATGGACTCAGAAACGTCAGGTCGGATTCGACATAGTCGGATCCAAGTCGAGATAAGGTCTGAGTTGGACAGACCCAACTATGAGAGCAGCGATAGGTCATTTGTGAGTCTCTAGTACAACATATGTTCTATGTCCTAAGACCTGAGCTGGCGCATGTACCTGGGATGGTGACAGACTTGCTTTGGGCCGACCAAATGCCACTCTATGACTGGGTAGTTACAAAGGTAGGTTTCGAGCTTGTCCAGACCCTTGCTGCGAGACATGGTCGAGCAAGATGGGATTTTCCCCTCCTACCAGGAGAAATATACTCTGGCCCCCCTCAGGTGATCCGACCTGGATAAGCATGGCCATGTGATGAGGATTATGAGATAATCTAAAGTGGTGGTCGGATTCACCGGAACGAGAAAGAGGTCGTGTTGCAACAAGGATGACCATGTCGCCTTGTGCACGACAACATATATCGTGTGGCAAAGGGAACAGAAGTGTCAAGTACAGGTTTGCCTAACCAGCTTCATTAGACACTTGGAGTTGGCACATCTTGCTAGAGTCCGCTACCGACCGGTCGAGTCGGATGTCATCTGACTCGCGACCAAGTGGACGAGAACCTAAAGGGTTGTGCGCTTAAGGGAATGAACATGTGGGCTTTAGGATCCGTGCGAGGCCCAAGAGTTGAGCCCATGCCGGATGCCTATATATAGTCGAGGTGCAGCACACCCATCCGGTTGATCGCTTCGGCACCGTCATTAGGGCTTTGCATGAGTTGCAACTAGCCACCTCCACTCGCCGCTACCGACCGTGTGATCGGACCTAGCAGTCAGCCGCATGGGTGTTCCTCCTGCATGCACGGATACCGTTAGAGGCGGTGCACTTGCGTCGCTCTGGCGAACCTGTATGTGGGATCCGGCGACCGGCTATTCGAGGGATCAGAACGGCTGTTTGAGGGAGATCGGACGAGGAGGAGATGGACCACACGAACGCGTTGCCCCAACTTTACTTCCGTTGCACGGTATTGCGCGTCTAGTGGTAACAATCTATGATCCATCTCCGTAGCATGTTCTTGGATGTTCTACGCGTAGGAAAATTTTAATTTGCATGTGATGCACCTACGGTAGAACCCAACAATGACGGGACCACTAAACCAACAGTATGGATCGAGGACTTCCTCCTTCATATCCACATGGCACGAGGAGATGATCTCCATGCCATCAAATACCTACCTCTTAAGCTTAAGGGGCCAACTCGGCACTGGCTAAACAGCCTCCCCGAAAACTCCGTAGGATGCTGGGAAGACCTGGAGGACTGGTTCCGCTCTAACTTCCAGGGGACCTATGTCCGCCCGGACTCTTCCGATCTCAGCTACATTGTTCAGAAGGCCGGCAAATCCGCCTGACAGTTCTGGAATCGGTTCTTGACTAAGAAAAAACAAATCGTCGACTATTCAGATGTTGAGACCATAGCCTCCTTTCGGCACAATATTCGGGACGAATGGCTAGCCCGCCAGCTAGGCCAGGACAAACCTCGAACTATGTCCGCCCTTACCTCCCTCATGACCCGCTTTTGCGTGGGCGAGGATAACTAGCTGGCTAGATGCAGCCACAATTCTGAAGATCATGTGGCACTGGAGGCCCAGGATGGCAACTCCAAGCCAAAGCGCAATAAGAATAAACGCTGGCACAATGGTATTGATGTCGATGACAGGGCGGTTAATGCCGGATTCCGCAACTCCCGACCTGGTCAGCGGAAGAAGCCCCCTAAAGGCAATCATGACGGACCCACTCAGCTGGAAAAGATTATGGAAAGGCCTTGGCAGATCCATGGGACTCCGGAAAAGCCCGCCAATCACACACACGTCAATTGTTGGGTGTTTAAGTAGGCCAGCAAGATACCGCCCGA
The DNA here is from genome assembly GCA_022496015.1 of Hordeum marinum. Taxonomy (NCBI): domain Eukaryota; kingdom Viridiplantae; phylum Streptophyta; class Magnoliopsida; order Poales; family Poaceae; genus Hordeum; species Hordeum marinum. The sequence goes on along the minus strand of CM039674.1, from coordinate 100,229,618 downwards.
GGACCAAGGCAAGAGCTCTCGCAGTGAGGATGAGGATGAACCTTGGGTTCCAATTGGTGGCGGAAAAAAGAAATTCCCCCCCAAAATCAAAATGGTGAACATGATATATGCCACCCACATACCTAAGAAGGAGAGGAAATGAGCCCTTCAGGAGGTCTATGTTGTGGAGTCCGTAGCTCCGAAGTATAACCCATGGTCAGCATACCCGATCACCTTTGACCGGCACGACCGTCCGACCAGTATCCATCACGGGGCTCAACTGCCCTCGTCCTAGATCCCATTATAGATGGGTATCACCTCACAAAAGTCCTAATGGACGGAGGAAAGTAGCCTCAATCTGATTTACTCTGACATGGTGAAAAAGATGGGTATAGATCCGTCAAGGATCAAACCCAGTAGCACTACCTTCAAGGGAGTGATCCCAGGCATGGAGGCCGATGTACGGGTTCTGTAACCCTGGAGGTCGTGTTCGGCTTGCCCGATAACTTCCCCAGCGAAGATTTGATCTTCGACATTATGCCCTTCCGCAGCGGCTATCATGCGTTGCTTGGCCGGATGGCGTTCGCTTGTTTCAACGCAGTCCCGCATTACACATACCTCAAGCTCAATATGCCAGGACCCAAGGGGGTCATCACAGTTAATGGCAATACAAAGCGTTCCCTTAGAACCGAGGAACATGCAATGGCAGTGGCGGCCGAATTCAGCTACAAAGATGACCGACAAGTTTTGGCATTTGTCGTCAAGGCACGAAAGGCTGGGAAGCGAGATCGGATTCAGACCGAAAACTCGGATCCTTCCTCTTCCCCTCTATAGGAATTCGCCCCCACCGCACAATTTCAGGACCAGCAAAGTACGTGCCGAGGAGGCACAACTTCACACTTAAGATTCCATGGGAAGCGGTGGGAAAATAAGGTGGGTGTTTGGCTGCCCCGACCTACTACCACCAATACGTCTTCGGACAACATGTAGGCGCTCCTAAAAGAGCCTGCCTATGGCATAAAGCCCACCTATAATGCTACGGCCTCTCAAGATTTTGGCTACAAAAATCCGCCCGCACTAACCACCCATCAAGGTGCATCCAAAAGAAGGAGTCAACTAGCAAGGGGGCATATCGAGGACGTCAGGTCACCAATTGAAGACCCCTGGTACCACAACTCATGTAGGACTTTATTTTCTATTTTTCTTTCGCATACTTATAAACAGTTGCTTCCACAATTCGAGTTATAAGAGTTGTTGAGGAAATGCAAAATTGCGTGGCACAAGTACGCCTCACTTGTCCTGTTTTTGGTGCATACTTTTTTCTTCTCTCCCTCTTCTCGTGAACCTGTTCAGTATGACTCGAGATAACTGGCTAATAGACTGGGTGCTCAATCTCAAGAACAAATCGCCTTAACTTGTTGGGGAACGTTGCATCGGAAACAAAAAAATTCCTACACACACGCAAGATCTATCCATGGTGATGAGTATCTACGAGAGGGAGAGTGGATCTACATACCCTTGTAGATCGCTAAGCGGAAGCGTTAAAAAACACGGTTGATGTAGTCAAACGTCTTCGCAATCCAAATTGGCGAGCGTCCCACGATCCCATCATGAGCCATCTCACGATCCAATCATGATCCGTCCCGTGATCACATCACGATCCGTCTCGCGATCTTGATCACGGTCCTTCCGATCTAGCGCCGAACGGACGACACCTCCGCGTTCAGCACTCGTACAGCTTGATGAAAATCTCCACCTTCTTGATCCAGCAAGAGGGAGAGGAGAGGTAGATGAGTTCTCCTATAGCACGACGGCCTGGCAGTGATGGTGGTGGAACTATTCCGATAGGGCTTCGCCTAAGCACTGCCGAACTAGACTAGAGGAGAAAACCGATCTAGATGAAGTAGAGGGAGCATGTGGCAATTAGGGTTAGATATCCCCTCTAAATCCTCTAGTATATATAGGACGGAGGGAGGGGACGAGGCAGCCTCAAACCCTCAAGTGTTGGCCGAAATTGGAGGTGGAGGAGTCCTACTCCAATCCTATTAGGAGTAGGATTCCTCCTTTCCACTTGGAAACACTTTCCACATCTCCATCTTTGAGTTTTTCCCACCACTAGCCGCATGGGCCTTAGTGGGGGCTCGGCCAGCCCATTAAGGGCTGGCTTGACTCCTCCCACAGACCATGAGGCCCTTTGGGTCGAGACACCCCTCCCGATGGTCCCCGGTACCCCTCCCGGCACTCCCGGTACACTACCGATGATCCCGAAACTTTTCCGGCGACCAAAACAGGACTTCCTATATATCAATCTTTACTTCCAGACCATTCCAGAGCTCCTCGTGACGTCCAGGATCTCATCCTGGACTCCAAACAGCCTTCGGTCACCACTATACATAAATATATACTACCGAAACATCACCGAACCTTAAGTGTGCAGACCCTGCGGGTTCGAGAACTATGTAGACATGACCGTGACACCTCTATGGTCAACAACCAATAGCAGGACCAGGATGCCCATATTGGTTCCTACATATTCTACGAAGATCTTTATCGGTTGAACCTCTATGTCAAGGATCCAGTTAATCCCGTATGCAGTTCCCTTTGTTCTTCGGTATGTTACTTGCCCGAGATTCGATCGTCGGTATCTCTATACCTAGTTCAATCTAGTTACCGGCAAGTCTCTTCACTCGTTTCGTAATACAAGATCCTATGCCTAACACTTAGTCACATTGCTTGCAAGGCTTGTTGTGATGTTGTATTACCGAGTGGGCCCTGAGATACCTCTCCATCACACGGAGTAACAAATCCCAGTCTTGATCCATGCCAACACAATAGACACCCTCGAAGATACATGTAGAGCACCTTTATAGTCACCCAGTTACGTTGCGATACTTGATACACACAAGATACTCCTCCGGTGTTAGTGAGTTGCATGATCTCATGGTCATAGGAACAGATACTTGACATGCAGAAAACAGTAGCAATAAACTGACACGATCATATGCTACGTTTATAGTTTGGGTCTTGTCCATCACATCATTCTCCTAATGATGTTATCCCGTTATCAAATGACATCCCATGTCTATGGCTAGTAAACCTTAACCATATTTGATCAACGAGCTAGTTCATCAGAGGCATACTAGGGACATGGTGTTGTCTATGTGTCCACACATGTATCTAAGTTTCCGATCAATACAATTCTAGCATGGATAATAAACGATTATCATGAACAAGGAAATAGGATAATAACTAATTTATTATTACCTCTAGGGCATATTTCCAACAGTCTCCCACTTGCACTAGAGTCAATAATCTAATTCACATCACCATGTGATTTGCATTGTTATGAATCTAACACTCAATGAGTTCTGGGGCTCAATCATGCTTTGCATGTGAGAGAGGTCTTTTAGTCAACGGGTCTGCGATATTCAGATTCATGTGTACTTTGCAAATCTCTATGTCATACTGTATATACTACCACCACACTGCACTTGGAACTACTCCAAATGGCTGCTCCATAATACGTATCCGGATTGCTACTAAGAGTCATTCGTATTGGTGTTAAAGCTTGCATCGATGTAACTCTTTACGATGAACTCTTTATCGAGAAACATTTACTTAGTCCTCTAGTTACTAAGGATAATTTTGACTGATGTCCAGTGATCCACTCTTGGATCACTCTTGTACCCCTTGACAGACTCATGGCAAGGCACACACAGGTGTGGTACATAGCATGGCATACTATATAGAGCCTATGAATAAAGCATAGGGAACGACCTTTGTACTTTCTCTTTCATCTACTGTGGTCGAGCTTTGAGTCTCACTCAACTTCACACCTTCCAAATCAGCCAAGAACTCCTTCTTTGACTGGTCCATTTTGAACTCTTTCAAAATCTTGTCTAGGTATGTACCCATTGAAAGTCTCATCAAGAATCTTGATCTATCTCTATAGATCTTGATGCCCAATAATTAGGTAGCTTTATCCAGGTCTTCCTTTGAAAAACCTTTTTTCAAACAACCGTTTATGCTTTCCAGAAATTCTACATCATATCCGATCAACAATATGTCATCCACATATGCTTATCAGAAACTCTCTAGTGCTCCCACTCACTTTATTGTAAATACAAGTTTCTCATAAACTTCGTATAGACTCAAAAACTTTGATCACCTCATCAAAGCGTATATTCTAACTCCGAGATGCTTGCTCTAGCCCATAGAAGGATCACTCGAGCTTGCACACCTTTTAGAATCCTTAGGACTGACAAAACCTTCTGGTTGTATCTCATACAACCTTTCCTCGAGGAAGGAAATGATGTTTTGACATCCATCTGCCAAATTTCATAATTGCAAAATACGGCAACTGCTAACATAATTCCAACAGACTTTAGCATCACTAAGGGTGAGAAAGTCTCATCGTAGTCAACTCCTTGAACTTGGCGGAAACTTCTTTGCGACAAACCGAGCTTTATAAATGGTGACATTCAGCATTAGCGTATGTCTTCATCTTAAAGGTCCATTTGTACTTAACGACTTGCCGTTCAATGGGCAAGCCTACCAAAGTCCATACTTGGTTTTCATACATGGACGCTTTCTCGGATTTCATGTCCACTAACCATTTGTTGGAATCCGGGCCCATCATCGCTTCTCCATAGTTCGTAGGTTCATCGTTGTCCAACAACATGACCTCTAAGACAGGGTTACCGTACCACTCAGAAGCAGTATGCGTCCTTGTTGACCTACGAGGTTTGATGGTAACTTGATCCAAAGCTTCATGATCATCATCATTAACTTCCTCTTCAACTAGCGTAGGTTCCACAGAAACATCTTTATGCACTGCGCTACTCTCTGGTTGAAACAAAGGTTGAAACAACCTCATCAAGTTCTATCTTCCTCCCACTCAATTCTTTTGAGAAAAAACTCTTTCTCGAGAAAGGACCCATTTCTAGAAACAAACACTTTGTGCTTGGATCTGAGATAGAAGGTTTACCCAACTGTTACGTCAGGGTATTCAATCAAGATGCATTTCTCCGCTTTGGGTTCGAGCTTTATCAGACATAAGTCTCGCATTCCCAAACTCTAAGAAATGACAGCTTAGGTTTCTATCAAACCATAATTCATACGGTGTCATCTCAATGAATTTAGATGGTGCCCTATTTAAAGTGAATATAGTTGTCTCTAATGCATAAGCCCAAAATGATAGTGGCAAAATGATAAGAGACATCATAATTCACATCATATCCAATAGAGCAAGACTACGACGTTCGGACACACCATCACACTATGGTGTACCAGGCGGCGTGAGTTGTGAAACAACTTCCACATTGTCTTAAGTTGCATACCAAACTTGTAACTCTGATATTCACCTCCACGATCATATCGTAGACATTTATCTGCTCATCACGATGATCTCGAACTTCACTCTGATTTTGCTTGAACTTTTCAAATGATTCAGAATTGTGTTTCATTAAGTAAATATACACTATATCTACTCAAATCATCGATGAAGGTAAGAAAATAATGATATCCGCCGCACGCTACAACATTCATTGGACCATATACATCAACATGTATCATTTCCAATAAGTCACTTGCCAAAGAGGCATTGTCTGCATGTCTCAACCGATTCAAAATCGAATGAGTCCAAAGATCCATCAGCATGGAGTTTCTTCATGCGCTTTATACCAAGATGAAATTTAGTGGCTGTGCCACAAGTATGTGGTATTATCATTATTAACTTTGTATCCTTTGGCATCTATGTTATGAACATGTGTATTACTATGATCAATATTTAACAAACCATTCTCATTGGGTGCATGACCATTGAAGGTATTATTCATGTAAACGGAATAACCATTATTCTCCAACTTAAATGAATAACAGTATTGCGATAAACACGATCTAATCATGTTCATGCTTAACACAAACACCAAATAACATATATTAAAGTTCATCACTAATCCCGAAGGTAGAGAGAGCGTGCGATGTTGATCACATCAACCTTGGAGATATTTCGAACACACATCGTCACCTCACCCTTAGCTAGTATCCGTTTATTCCGTAGATTTTTTTCGAGTTACTAATATTTAGCAATCGAACCGGCATCCAATACCAAGGTGCTACTATGAGTACTAGTAAGGCACACATCAATAACACGTATATCAAATATACTTCTGTCGACGTTGCCAGCCTTCTTATCTAGCAAGTATCTAGGGTTGTTCCGCTTCAGTGACCGTTCTCCTCATAATAGAAGCACTCGGTCTCGGGTTTGGGTTCAACCTTGGGTTTTTTAGTGGAGCAGCAACTTACTTGCCATCCATGAATTTTCCCTACTAGCCCTTGCCCTTCTCAAAACTAGTTGTTTCACTAACCATCAACACTTGATGCTCCTTCCTTATTTCTACCTTCGCGGTGTCAAACATCGCGAATAGCTCAGGGATCATTATTTCCATCCCTGGTATTTTATAGTTCATCACGAAGCTCTAGTAGCTTAGTGACAGTGACTTCGAGAATCTTGATAACCCACAAGTATAGGGGATCGCAACAGTTTTCGAGGGTAGAGTATTCAACCAAAATTTATTGATTCAACACAAGGTGAGCCAAAGAATATTCTCGAGTATTAGCAACTGAGTTGTCAATTCAACCACACCTGAAAGACTTAATATCTGCAACAAAGTATTTAGTAGCAAAGTAGTATGGAAGTAACGGTAACGGTGGCAAAAGTAACAATAGCAGTTTTATAGTGATTGTAACAGTAGCAGCGGAGAAGTAACTTAGGAAGGATCAATATGTGGAAAGCTTGTAGGCAATGGATCAGTGATGGATAATTATGTCGGATGACATTCATCATGCAACAGTTATAACATAGGGTCACACAGAACTAGCTCCAATTCATCAATTTAATGTAGGCATGTATTCCATATATAGTCATACGTTCTTATGGAAAAGAACTTGCATGACATCTTTTGTCCTACCCTTCCGTGGCAGCGGGGTCCTATTGGAAACTAAGGGATATTAAAGCCTCATTTTACTAGGAACTGGACCAAAGCATTAGCACTTAGTGAATACATGAGCTCCTCAAACTACGATAATCACTGGATAGAATCCCAGTTATTGTCACCCTGGGGGATGTAGATCATAACTCATAATAGGTGTCTACAACTTGCAAGATAGGATCAAGAACACATATATATTCATGAAAACATAATAGGTTTAGATATGAAATCATGGCACTCAGGCCCTAGTGACAAGCATTAAGTATAGCAAAGTCGTAGCAACATCAATCTCAGAACATAGTGGATACTAGGGATCAAACCCTAACAAAACTAACTTGATTACATGATAAATCTCATCCAACCCATCACCGTCCAGCAAGCCTACAATGAGATTACTAACGAATGGTGGAGAGCATCATGGAATTGGTGATGAAGGATGGTTGTGATGAAAAAGGCGTCGATTGCCCCTCTCCGGAGCCCAAAACGGACTCCAGATCTGGTCTCCCGAGGAAGAACAGGAGGTGCCGGCGGCTCCATATCGTGAAATGTGATGAACTCTTCTTCTTCATTTTTTCGGCCCAAATAGGAATATATATAAGTGGAAACGAGGTCGGAGGAGCGTTAGTGGACCCACAAGCCATAGGGGCGTGCCCTAGGGGGGTGGGCACGCCCACCAGGTTTGTGGCCAGGTGGTGGTCCCCCTGCAGTTGATTCTTTCGCCAATATTTTTTATTAATTCCAAAAATATTCTCCATAAATTTTCAGGTCAATCCGAGAACTTTTGTTTCTGCACAAAAATAACACCAAGGCAATTCTATTGAAAACAATGTTAGTCCAGGTTAGTTCCATTCAAATCATGCAAATTAGAGTCCAAAACAAGGGCAAAAGAGGTTGGAAAAGTAGATACGTTGGAACATATCAACTCCCCCAAGCTTAAACCTTTGCTTGTCCTCAAGCAATTCAGTTGATAAACTGAAAGTGATAAAGAACAACTTTTACAAACTCTGTTTGATCTTGCCATTGTAAATATGTCTAACTTATGTCCAGATTTTCAGCAAAGATATAGACTAACCACATTCACAATAACATTTAGGTCTCACATTTACTCATATCAATGGCATAATCAACTAGCGATCAATAATAATAAGTCTTGGATGACAACAATTTTATCAAAACAATCATGATACAATATGACATAATGCTATCTCGCTAGCCCTTCCTCAGACCGCAAAACATAAATGCAGAGCACCTCTGAAGAACGAGGGTTGACTGGACATTGTAATTCATGGTAAAAGAGATCCAGTCATACTCATACTCAATATCAATTAAAAGAAAAGCATACAAATTACGGTGGTGCTCTCTAATAGGTGCCTTTTATAAGAGGATGATGACTCAACGGTAAAGTAAAATAGATAGGCCCTTTGCAGAGGGAAGCATTGATTTGCAGATTTACCAGAGCTCGAGCTTTTAAAACAAGGATGAATAATAATTTTGAGTGGTATGCTTTCATTGCCAACATAACAACTAAGAGATCTCGATATCTTCCATGCTAGATACATTATAGGCGGTTCCCAAATAGAATAGTAAAGTTTTTACTCCCCCTCCACCAAATCATCACACTCCACGGCGGGATGAATCCACGGGTACTGTCCATACAAACACAATCTTGGGGGAGTTTTGTTTTATTATACTTTGATTTAAATTTTGAGCATAGGACTGGGAATCCCGAGTACCAGTCACTTTCTCGTGAATGATAGTGAATCAACACATATCATGAGAATAACCCACCTAGCATGGAAGATACTGACAGCCCCTAGTCACTACATGAGCGATTTGGGGATACAAAACGGAATATTTATTTGAAGGTTTGGAGAATGGCACATGCAAATTTACTTGGAACGGCAGGTAGATACCGTATATAGATTGGTATGGTGGACTCATATGGAACAACTTTATGTTTATGGAGTTGGATGCACAAGCAGTATTCCCACTTAGTACAAGTGAAGGCTAGCAAAAGACCGGGGAGCAACCAACTAGAGAGCGACACAGTCATCAACATGCTTTGAGATTAACCAAAATTGAATGCAAGCATGAGTAGGTTATAATTCACTATGAACATCAACATCGTGGAGGCTATGTTGGTTTGTTTCAACTACAAGCGTGAACATGTGCCAAGTCAAGCCACTCGAATCATTCAGAGGAGGATACCATTCTATCATAGTACATCACAACCATTTTAATATGCATGTTGGCACTCAAGACAAACCATTATCCACTCTTAGCCAATTAAGCATGCTATGAGCAACTATAATCTCTAATTGTCATTGCAAACATGTTTCATCTATAATGGGCTGAATTAAGAATGATGAGCTAATCATATTTACAAAAGTAAGATAGGTCGAGTTTATGCCAGCTTTTCTCCATCTCAGTCAGTTCATCATATATTGTCATTATTGCCTTTCACTTGCATGACGAACAATGTGAATAATAATAAGAGTGCATATGCATTGGACAAAGCTGGAATCTGCAAATAGTAACTCAAAAGGGAAGGCAAAGAAATATGGGCTCTACATAAGATAAAGAATAATGCATATGAGAGCCACTCAACATGTCATCATGGTCTTCTCCTTACGACCCAAAGAAAAGAAAGGAAAATTATTTATCCGGGAAAGCTCCCAACAAGCAAAAGAAGAACGAGAAATCTTTTTGGGTTTTCTATTAATGATACAACTAGGCAAACTAGAAGGTAAAGCTAGACCTATTTTTTTGGATTTTCTTAAAGATTAATCAAACACACAAGAAGAAAGCATAAAGAAGAAATAGACTACCATGGATAGTACAATGAAAAAGTACGAGCACCGACAACTGAAATAAGTGTGTGAACATGAATGTAATCTCGATATGAAATACGTACTCCCCCAAGCTTAGGCTTTTTTCCTAAGTTGGTCTAGGGCCATGGTTGGCCCGGATAATATCCGAAGTCATAGTTGCGGTTGTACTGGGCTGCGGCGGCTACCGCCTGAACGACTGCAGCGTGAAGGCGAGTTGATTCCATGTTCCTCTCGTACTCATTTGCCTCCTCTCTAGTTATAAAGTATCTCTGTTTTTCCTAAAAGTTAAAGAAGGCAGGAGCAGGAAGGGTAACCTGGACAGCATGTCGTGTGTAAAAAATTAGTCAGTATGGGAGGGATTGTTCGTTCCTTTCAAGAAACTGGTAGCACACCAAAGCCTCATAATCAAGAAAAGCAAGGGGTAACTCAATATCATTCTCTCTTATGGGTACCCCAAGATACTTACCTACACGAGTGGCATAAATTCCACCAAAGAAATCTCCATCCTTAGCATTATGATGTAAAATCCTAGCAATAATAGCCCCCAAGTTATATCATGTGTCTACCATTATAGAACTCTTAAGAATACTCACATCAGGCACGCAAAGGTGGATATTCTCATGTTTACTGTTAATACATCTACTTATGAAGAGAGCAAAATAAGGTATAGCCGGAAAGTGAATGCTCCCCAAAGTAGCTTGCATAATGATTCTAGTTTCTCCCACTGTGATGCTAGCAAGGAAATCGTTATATTTATTTTATGAGGATCTCTACGGCTACCCCACCGTGGAATTTTGCATGCATCATTAAAATACTCTAGGTCCATGGTGTAGGACTTATCATAAAGATTAAATAGGACAGAATGAGAACTACACCTGGATGAAAATTCAAACCTCCGCACAAAAGAATTAGTGAGTTGATAATTTGCTTACATCGGTCTGAAATAAAACCCTCAAGACCAGCATTCCTTATTTACGCATAAAACTCTTCCTTGAGCCCGGCGTTGTCCACGAAGTGATCTGACGGCCATTCACAAGGCAGCACTCGAGCTTCCCTCGATGGTTCAAAATTGGGCTCACGTAACGCGAGTCTCGGAGTTTTCTTGCTCGAGGAACCACCTTGGTACATTCTCCTCAACATCTTTTCTTTCTCTGAAAAATTTCTGAAATTTTTAGTGACCTAAAATAAAGGTGAATAAAACTCAACAAAACTCATAGCAACTACTCCCTCAAGTGCCTAAAGATTATATCATGCATCAAAACCACTTGGGACCATACAAACTTGACATGCAAGCTCAGAAACAAGGTCACCACAACAGCAAAAAATTGTAATATATAAGGCACTAGAACAAAAACTAATTGGACCATAGGAGGAGTCACATACCAATGAGTAATCCCCTAAACCAATTTCGCAAATGGAGCTTTGAGCAAGGAGATTAAAAATGGCAGCAAGATGAGCTAGAACATGGGTTTGATCAATGGTGGGATTTTTTCTAGAGGAAGATGAAGTGAATGGGTGCTGGAATAAGTGGAGGAGAGCCACATGGGACCCACAATCTACCAGGGCACGCCCAAGGGGGTGGGTGCGCCCTACAGGCTTGTGGCCCACTGGTGCGCCCCCCTAAAGCATACTCAGTGCCAAAAATTCTTAAATATTCCAGAAAAATCATACTCCATTTTCAAGACATTTGAAGAACTTTTATTTTCAGGTCACTTTTTTATTGCACGGGAAACTCAGAAAAGAGAAAAATAATAGCATTTTTACTTAATTTCATCTAGGTAACAGAAAGTAAAAGTTAGGTACAGGAAGTTGTGCTTTCTAAATTCATCCATCTCATGCTCATCAAAAGGAATCCATCAACAAGGTTGATCAAGTCTTATTAACAAACTTCTTTCGAATAACATGAAACTGAAGAATTTTCGAATAACACTAAGTTACCTCAATGGGGATATGCATTTCCCCAACAATAAGTATATAATATTTCTTCTTGACAGTAGGAAGAGGGAACTCAAAGTCTCAAATAATAATCATTGGAATTTTTTCAATAGAGTTGATACTACGAACTTGAGGTTGTTTCTTCGGAAAGTGTACCGTATGCTCATTACCATTAATATGAAAAGTGGCATTGCCCTTGTTGCAATCAATAATAGCGCCTGCAGTATTCAAAAAGGGTCTGCCAAGGATGATCGACATACTGTCGTCCTCGGGAATATCAAGAATAACAAAGTCCGTCAAGATAGTAGCATTTGCAACTACGACATAGAGGTTCAACCGATAAAGATCTACGTAGAATATGTAGTAACCAGTATGGGAATCTAGGTCCCGCTATTGATTATTGATCGTAGAGGTGTCTCGGTCATGTTTACATAGTTCTCGAACCCGCAGGGTCTGCACACTTAAGGTTCGGTGACGTTTCGGTAATATAGAGTTATGTATGAAGGTGACCGAATGTTCTTTGGAGTCCCAGAGGAGATCCTGTACATCACAAGGAGCTCCAGAATGATCTGGAGGTAAAGATTGATATTTAGAAAGTCCTGTTTTGGTCACCCGAAAAGTTTCAGGCTCATCGGTAGTGTATCGGGAGTGCGGGAAGGGTATCGGGGGACCATCAAGAGGGGTGTCTCGACCCAAGAGGCTACATGGGCTGTGGGAGAAGGTAAACCAGCCCCTGGTGGGCTGACCGAAGCCTCCTCTAAGGGCCCATGCGGCTGGAGTGGTTTGAGAAGGAAAAAATCCAAAGGTCGAGAGGTGAAAAGAGTTTCCAAGTGGAAAGGAGGAATCCTACTCCCAATAGGATTGGAGTAGGACTCCTCCACCTCCAATTTCGACCAAACCTTGAGGGTTTGAGGCTGCCTCCTCCCCTCCCTCCCTCCTATATATACTAGAGGATTTATAGGGAAGAGCTAACCCTAATCGCCACGTGCTACCCTCTTGTTGTCCTGTAGATCTGTTTCTCCTGTAGGTTGATTCTGTAGTGCTTGGCGAAGCCCTGCCGGATCAGCTCCACCACCACCGCCGCCGTGCCATCGTGCTACCAATGAACTCATCTACCTGTTCGCCCCCTCTTGCTGGATCAAGAAGGCGGAGATCGTCATCGAGCTATACGTGTGCTGAACACGGAGGTGTCGTCCGTTCGGCGCTAGATCGGAAGGACCGTGATCAAGATCGCAAGATGATTTGTGATTGGATTGCAGGACAGATCCTGATGGGATCGTGGGGCAGATCGTGATTGGATCGCGAGATGGATCATGACGGGATCGCGAGACGCTCGGCGATTTGGATCGTGAAGACGTTTGACTACATCAACCGTGTTTCTTAACGCTTCCCGCTTAGCGATCTACAAGGGTATGTAGATCCACTCTCCCTCCTATAAATGATCATCACCATGGATAGATATTTTGTGTGCATAGGAAATTTTTAATTTCCCATGCAACGTTCCCCAACAGTGGCATCATGAGCTAGCTCTATTTTTAGATGAGATCTCGAGTAGAACACAAAGAATTTGTGGGCGTTGATGCTTAGATTGCTTCCTCCCTTGGTCGTGTATTGGTTCAGTGATATTGTGGGATGAAGCGCCCGGACCAACCTTACTCGTACGCTTACGAGAGACCGGCTCCATCAACTAACGTGTAACTTCGTTACACAAAGATGGTTGGCGGGTTTCTGTCTCTCCTACTTTAGTTGGATCGGATTCGACAAAGGCGGTCCTTGAGAAGGTTGAAAAGCAACTTATGTATCACCGTTGTGGTTTTTGTGTAGGTGAGAATTGTTCTTGCTAGATACCTGTAGCAGCCACGTAAAACATGCAACAACAATTAGAGGACATCTAACTTGTTTTTGCAGGGTATGTTGTGTTGTGATATAGCAAATTACATGATGTATGATATGATCATGTATTGTATAGAATATCATGACTTGCATGTCGACGAGTATGTCAACCAGCAGGAGCCATAGGGTTGTCTTTAATTATTGTATGACCTGCGTGTCAATCATTAAGCGCTATGTAATGCTTTACTTTATCGCTAAACGGTAGCAATAGTAGTAGAAGCATGGTGGGCACGACAACCCCAATGGTGACACGTTGATGGAGATCATGGTGTCATGCCGGTGATGATGTAGATCATGTCGGTGCTTTCCAGATGGAGATCAAAAGCACAAGTTCATGGCCATATAATGTCACTTATGATTTGCATGTGATGTTAATCCTTTTATGCACCTTGTTTTGCTTAGGATGATGGTAGCATTATAAGGTGATCCCTCACTTAAATTTCAAGATGAATTGTGTTCTCCTCGAGTGTGCGCCATTGCGAAAGTTCGTCATGTCGAGACACCACGTGATGATCGGGTGTGATAGACTCTACATTCATATACAATGGGTGCAAACCAGTGTTGCACATGCAGAACACTCGGGTTAAACTTGATGAGCCTAGCATGTACAGACATGGCCTCGGAACACAAAAGACCGAAAGGTCGAACATGAGTCATATAGCAGATATGATCAACATGATGATGTTCACCATTGAAACCACCTCAACTCACGTGATGATCGTACTTGAGTTGGTGAATTTGGATCATGTATCACTCGAATGACCAGAGGGATGTCAATTTGAGTGGGAGTTCTTAAGTAATATGATTAATTGAACTCATTATCATGAACACAGTCAGCAGTGTCTTTGCAAATTATGTGGTAGATTAATAGCTCACGTTGTAGCTCCCTTGAATTTTTACATGTTCCTAGAGAAATAGATTTGAAAGATGATGGTAGCAATATTGCGGACTGGGTCCATGATCTGAGGATTGTCCTCATTGCTGCACAGAAGGCTTATGTCCTTAATGCACCGCTTGGTGCGCCACCCCCTCTAATGTCGTGTGTAGATGTTGTGAACATCTGACAGGCACGTTCCGATGACTACTTGATAGTTCTGTGCGTCATGCATTATGGCTTAGAATTGAGGCTCCAAAATGTTTTGAACGTCACGAAACATAGGAGATATTCTAAGAGCTGAAATTGGGATCTCAGGCTCGTTCCCGTGTTGTGAGATGTGAGATCTCCAACAAGATTCTTTGCCTGCAAGATGAAGGAGAATAGCTCAATCGTTGAGCATGTGCTCAGATTGTCTGGGTGCTACAATCACTTGAATTGAGTGGGAGTTGATCTTCCAGATAACATAGTGATTAATATAGTTCGCTGAGTCACTATCACTAAGCTACTAGAACTTCGTGATGAACTATAATTATGCCAGGGATGGAAATGATGATCCCTGAGTTGTTCGCGATGTTTGACACCGCGAAGGTAGAAATCAAGAAGGAGCATCAAGTGTTGATGGTTAGTAAAACCACTAGTTTCAAGAAGGGCAAGGGTAAGGAGGGAAACTTCACGGATGGCAAGTCAATTGCTGCTCCAGTGAAGCAACCCAAAGTTGAACCCAAACCCAAGACTAAGTGCTTCTATTATGAGGAGAGCGGTCGCTAAAGCGGAACAACCCTAGATACTTGGTAGATAAGAAGGCTGGCAATGTCGACAGAAGTATATATGATATACGTGTTATTGATGTGTACCTTGCTAGTACTCCTAGTAGCACCTAGGTATTGGATACCGGTTCAATTGCTAAATGTTAGTAACTCGAAATAAAAGCTACGGAATAAACGAAGACTAGCTAAGTATGAGGTGACGATGTGTTGGAAATGTTTCCAAGGTTGATGTGATCAACATCCACGCTCTCTCTACCTTCGAGATTAGTGACAAACCTAAATAAATGTTATTTGGTGTTTGCGTTAAGCGTGAACATGATTAGATCATGTTTATTGCAATGCGGTTATTCATTTAAGTGAGAGAATAATGGTTATTATGTTTACATGAATAATACCTTCAATGGTCATGCACCCAATGAGAATGGTTTGTTGAATCTTGACCGTAGTAATACACATGTTAATAACATTGATGCCAAAAGATGCAAGGTTAATAATGATAGTACCACATACTTGTGGCACTGTCGCTAAATGTCATATTGGTATAAATCGCATGAAGAAACTCCATGCTGATGGATCTTTGGACTCATTCGATTTCGAATCGGTTGACACGTGCATACCATGCCTCTTGAGCAAGATGATTAAGGACCCGTTTTCCGGTTTGATGGAGCGGGAAAGTGCTTTATTGGAAATGATACATGTTGATGTTATGCAATCCAATGAGTATTGTAGTGTGCGGTGGATATCGTTATTTTCTTACCTTCACTGATGATTTGAGTAGATATAGTGTATATTTACTTAGTGAAACACAAGTCCGAATCATTTGAAAAGTTCAAGCAAATTCAGGGTGAAGTTTAAGATCATCGTGACAAGAAGATAAAAATGTCTACGATATGATCGTGGAGGTGAATATCTAAGTTGCGAGTTTGGCATACAACTTTAGACAACGTGAAAGTTGTTCCACAACTCACACCACCTAGAACACCATAGTGTGATGGTGTGTCCGAACGTCATAGGCGTGCTCTATTGGATATGGTGCGTACTATGATGTCCCTTATCGTTTTGCCACTATTGTTTTGGGGTTATGCATTATAGACAACTACATTCACTTTAAATAGGGCACCATCTAAATCCGTTAAGATGACACCATATGAATTATGGTTTTATAGAAACCTAAGCTGCCATTTCTTAATGTTTGGGGCTATGTCGCTTATGTGAAAAAAGGTTTTCACTTAATGAGCTCGAACCCAAAGTGGACAAATGGATCTTCATGGAATACCCTAAGAACAGTTGGGTATACCTTCTATCTCAAATCCGAGCACAAAGTGTTTGTTGCTAAAACGGGTACTTTCTCGAGAAAGAGTTTCTCTCGAAAGAATTGAGTGGGAGGAAGATAGAACTTGATGAGGTTGTTGAACCTTTGTTCAACCAGAGAGTAGCGCAACACAGAAAGTTGTTTCTGTGGAGCCTACGTTAGTTGAAGAGTAAGTTAATGATCATGATCATGAAGCTTCAGATAAAGTTACTATCAAACCTCGTAGGTTGAGAAGGATGCATACTGCTCCTGGGTGGTATGGCAACCCTGTCTTAGAGGTCATGTTGTTGGACAACGATGAGCCTATGACCTGTGGAGAAGCAATGATGGGCCCGAATTCTGAAAAATGGCTAGGAGCCATGAGATCCGAGAAGGATCCTTGTATGAAAACCAAGTATGGACTTTGGTAGACTTGCTCGTTGGACGGCAAGTCATCGAGTACAAATGGACCTTTGATATGAAGACACACGCTGATGGTAAATGTCACCATTTATAAAGCTCCACTTGTCGCAAAGAAGTTTCCGACAAGTTCAAGGAGTTGACTGCGATGAGACTTTCTCACACGTAGCAATGCTGAAGTCTATTGGAATTATGTTAGCAGTTGCTGTATTTTTCAATTATGAAATCTGGCAGATGGATGTCAAAACATCGTTTCCTTCCTTAAGGAAAGGTTGTATGAGATACAACCAGAAGGTTTTGTCAGTCCTAAGGATGCTAAAAGGTGCGGAAGCTTCAGTGATCCTTCTATGGACTAAAGCAAGCATCTCGGAGTTGGAATATACACTTTGATGAGGTGATCAAAGTTTTTGAGTCTATACAAAGTTTATGAGAAACTTGTATTTATAATAAAGTGAGTGGGAGCACTATAGAGTTTCTTATAAGCATATGTGGTTGACATATTGTTGATCAGAAATGATGTAGAATTTCTGGAAAGCATAAGTGGTTGTTTGAAAAGAGCTTTTGAAAGGAAGACCTGAATAAAGCTAACTAATTGTTGGGCATCAAGATCTATAGAGATAGATCAAGATGCTTGATGAGACTTTCAATGAGTACATACCTTGACAAGATTTTGAAAGAGTTCAAAATGGATCAGCCAAAGAAAGAGTTCTTGCCTGATTTGTAAGGTGTGAAGTTGAGTAAGACTCAAAGCTCGACCGCGGCAGAAGAAAGAGAAAGGACGAACATCATCCCCTATGCCTTAGCCATAGGCTCTGTATAGTATGTCATGCTATGTACCGCACCTGTGTGTGCCTTGCCATGAGTCTGTCAAGGGGTACAAAAGTAATCCAGGAGTGGATCACTGGACAACGGTCAAGATTATCCTTAGTAATTAAAGGACTAAGGAAATGTTTCTCGATATTTCAGGTGACAAAGAGTTTGTGTAAAGAGTTACGTCGATGCAATCTTTAACACCAATCCGGATGACTCTTAGTAGCAATCCGGATACGTATAGTGGAAGCAATTTGGAATAGCTCCAAGTGGACTGTGATAGCAGTGTCTACAGTATGACATAGAAATTTGCAAAGTACATACGGATCTGAATGTCGCAGACCCGTTGACTAAAAGACCTCTCTCACATGCAAAGCATGATCGAGCCCCAGAACTCATTGGGTGTTAGATTCATAACAATGTGAATCACATGGTGATGTGAACTAGGTTATTGACTCTAGTGCAAGTGGGAGACTGTTGGAAATATGCCCTAGAGGAAATAATAAATTAGTTATTGTCATATTTCCTTGTTCATGATAATCGTGTATTATCCATGCTAGAATTGTATTGATCGGAAACTCAGATACATGTGTGGATACATAGACAACACCATGTCCCTAGTATGCCTCTAGTAGATTGGCTCGTTGATCAAAGATGGTCAAGGTTTCCTAGCCATAGACATGAGATGTCATTTGATAATGGGATCACGTCATTAGGAGAATGATGTGATGGACAAGACCCAACTATAACCGTAGCATATGATCGTGTCAGTTTATTTCTACTATTTTCAGCATGTCAAGTATCTGTTCCTATGACCATGAGATCATGAAACTCACTGACACCGAAGGATTGCCTTGTGTGTATCAAACATCGCAACGTAACTGGGTGACTATAAAGGTGCTCTACAGGTATCTTCGAGGGTGTCTGTTGGGTTGGCATGGATCAAGACTGGGATTTGTTACTCCGTGTGACAGAGAGGTATCTCAAGGCCCACGCGGTAATACAACAGCACAATAAGCCTTGTAATCAATGTGACTAAGTGTTAGCCACGGGATCTTGTATTACGGAACGAGTAATGAGACTTGCTGGTAATGAGGTTGAACTAGGTATACATATACCGACGATCGAATCTCGGGCAAGTAACATACGGAAGAACAAAGGGAACAACATACAGGATTAACTGGATCCTTGACATAGAGGTTCAACCGATAAAGATCTTCGTAGAATATGTAGGAACCAATATGGGCATCTAGGTCCCACTATTGGTTATTGACCGTAGAGGTGTCTCGGTCATGTCTACATAGTTCTCGAACCCGCAGGGTCCGCACACTTAAGGTTCGGTGATGTTTCGGTAGTATAGAGTTATGTATGGTGGTGACCGAAGGTTGTTCGGAGTCCCGGATGAGATCCCGGACGTCATGAGGAGCTTTGAAATGGTCCGGAGGTAAAGATTGCTATATAGGATGTCCTGTTTTGGTCACCGGAAAAGTTTTGGGCTCATCGGTAGTGTACCAGGAGTGCCGGGAGGGTACCGAGGGACCATGAGAAGGGGAGTCTCGACCCAAGAGGCTACATGGTCTGTGGAAGGAGGTAAACCATCCCCTCGTGGGCTGGCCTAATCCTCCTCTAAGGGCCCATGTGGCTGGAGTGGTTTGAGAAGGAAAAAAATCCAAAGGTGGAGAGGTGGAAAGAGTTTCCAAGTGGAAAGGAGGAATCCAACTCCTAATAGGATTGGAGTAGGACTCCTCCACCTCCAATTTCGACCAAACCTTGAAGGTTTGAGTTTTCCTCCTCCCCTCCCTCCCTCCTATATATACTAGAGGATTTAGTGGGAAGAGCTAACCCTAATTGCCACGTGCTGCCCTCTTCTTGTCCTCTAGATCTGTTTCTCCTCTAGATTGATTCTGTAATGCTTGGCGAAGCCCTGTCGGATCAGCTCCACCACCACCACCGCCGTGCCGTCATGCTGCCAGAGAACTCATCTACCTCTTTGCCCCCTCTTGCTATATCAAGAAGGCGGAGATTGTCATCGAGTTGTATGTGTGCTGAACGCGGAGGTGACGTCCGTTCGGCGCTAGATCGGAAGGACCGTGATCAAGATCGCGAGATGATCATGATTGGATCGCGGGATGGATCGTGATGGGATCGTGGGATGGATCGTGATTGGATCGTGAGATGGATCGTGATGGGACCGCGGGACACTCGGCAATTTGGATCGTGAAGACGTTCGACTACATCAACCGCGTTTCTTAACGCTTCCCGCTTAGCGATCTACAAGGGTATGTAGATCCACTCTCCCTCTCGTTGATGCTCATCACCATGGATAGATCTTGCATGTGCGCAGGAAATTTTTTGTTTGCCATGCAACGTTCCCCAACAGCTATATCATTCAATTTGGTAAGATCTGCCACAATAGTTTCAGATTCATAACCATGGAAAGGATCAGATTCAACCAAGGTAATTAACTCAGGATCGACAGAGAATTCATAACCCTTATCAGTAACAAAGATAGGTGAAGTAGCAAACTTAGGATCATATTGCATTCTAGCATTCAAAGATTTTTCCTTCCACTTGCGAAGCAATTTCTTAAGATCATCTCTATCCTTACAAGCAAGAAAGTCCCTAGCTACCTCTCCTTCCATAACATAACCCTCAGATATAGCCGGCAATTCATATCTAGGAGAGCTAGGTCTAGCAGGTGTATCATAGTGTTCATTTTCAATAATTTCATCAGATTCAGAAATATTATCAGTTTCAGCATTGGCTCAAGCAATTTGTTCATCAATAAATTCACCAAGTGGCATAGTATCATCAAGCAAAGTATCATCATAATCATCATGCATAACAAAAGTAGCATCATCAATTACTTGCGACATATCAGAATTACTAGCAGGTGGTGGTGTCGCAAATTTACTCATAACAGAAGGTGAATCAAGTGCAGAGCTAGATGGCGGTAACTTACCTGTCCTCGTAGTTGAGGGGTACATCTTGGTTTTTGGATCTTTAAGATTCCTCATAGTGGTCTACAGATATATATCCCAAGTGACTCAGAGAATAGAGCTATGCTCCCTGGCAATGGCGCTAGAAAAAGGTCTTGATAACCCACAAGTATAGGGGATCGCAATAGTTTTTGAGGGTAGAGTATTCAACCCAAATTTGTTGACTCGACACAAGGGGAGCCAAAGAATGTTCTCGGGTATTAGCAGCTGAGTTGTCAATTCAACCACACCTGAAAGACTTAATATCTGCAAAAAAGTATTCAATAGCAAAGTAGTATGGAAGTAACAGTAATGGTGGCAAAAGTAACAATAGTTGTTTTATAGTGATTGTAATAGTAGCAGGGGAGAAGTAACTTAGCAAGGATCAATATGTGGAAAGCTCATAGGCAATGGATCAGTGATGGATAATTATGTCGGATGACATTCATCATGCAACAGTTATAACATAGGGTGACACAGAACTAGCTCCAATTCATCAATGTAATGTAGGCATGTATTCCATATATAGTCATACATGCTTATGGAAAAGAACCTGCATGACATCTTTTGTCCTACCCTCCCGTGGCAGGGGGGTCCTATTGGAAACTAAGGGATATTAAGGCCTCCTTCTACTAGAGAACCGGACCAAAGCATTAGCACTTAGTGAATACATGAACTCCTCAAACTACGGTAATCACCGGAAAGAATCCCAGTTATTGTCACCCTAGGGGATGCGGATTATAACTCGTAATAGGTGTCTACAACTTGCAAGATAGGATCAAGAGCACATATATATTCATGAAAACAAAATAGGTTCAGATCTGAAATCATGGCACTTGTGCCCTAGTGACAAGCATTGAGCATAGCAAAGTCGTAGCAACATCAATCTCAGAACATAGTGGATACTAGGGATCAAACCCTAACAAAACTAACTTGATTACATGATAAATATCATCCAACCTATCACCGTCCAGCAAGCCTACGATTATATTACTCACGAACGGTGGAGAGCATCATGTAATTGGTGATGAAGGATGGTTGGTGATGATAAAGCCATCGATTTCCCCTCTCTAGAGCCCAAAACGGACTCCAGATCTTGTCTCCCGAGGAAGAACAGGAGGTGGCGGCAGATCCATATCATGAAACATGATGAACTCTTCTTCATTTTTTTCTCCCCGAATAGGAATATATAGAAGTGGAAACGAAGTTGGAGGAGTGTCAGGGGGCCCACAAGCCATAGGGGCATGCCCACCAGGCTTGTGCCAGGTGGTGGCCCCCTGTAGTTGATTCTTTCGCCAATATTTTTATTAATTCCAAAAAATATTCTCCGTAAATTTTTAGGTCAATCCGAGAACTTTTATTTTTGCACAAAAATAACACCAAGGCAATTCTGCTGAAAACAGCGTCAGTCCAAGTTAGTTCCATTCAAATCATGCAAATTAGAGTCCTAACTGTCGTCGTTTTCTCATGGGGGGTTACGCGAGACCGCAGATGCCATGGGGTGGCTTATCTAGGTGAGGGCAAGGCTGTCGTGGATGATCCGGGACGGGTATGCGAATAGCACGAAGTGGTTTACCCAGATTCGAGGCTCTTCGGAGAGATAATACCCCTACTCCCGCATATCTGTATAACTGAGGTATATTTGCTACATGGTTGCTCCTGGAGTTGTATGGGAGAGGAGTGCCATGAGGCTTCTTGCCTCATGTGTGTATGAGTGTGAGTAAGTGGGGGGTCCCCCTCTATATGTGGTGGGCATGAGGCCTTTATATAAGCATGAGTGGGTAGCTTGGGATGTAAGCCATAGTGGGTAGCTTACATCCCAAGCAACTTGAGGTGTAAGCTACCATGGGTAGCTTACAAGTCAAGCCACATGTAGCTTGTGGACTAAGCTATGTCTGCCCCCTAGAGCACTTTATAAATCAGTGTCCAGGGGGCAGGTTACACTGTAGAGAGTACTACATGACGCGCGTACAGTGTGCTCCTGCTCGCCAATAGCGCATCGCCATGAGATATGGCCGTCTGGTCCGCGTGTGTCCGATGGGACGTTGGGAGCTGACTTCGTCAGGCCGCAGCTGGACAGGAGGAGCCGGACAGGAGGAGCCGGACTAGAGGAGCCGGATGGGAGGAGCCGGACAGGTGGAGGCTACCGAGCCGGACGGGAGGAGACGGACGGGGGGAGCCGGCCGAGGGGAGGCTGCCGAGCCGGCCGGATGGAGGCTGTCGAGCCAGCCGGGAGGAGGCTGTCGAGCCAGCCGGGTGGAGGCTGCCAAGCCAACCGGATGGAGGCTGCTGAGCCAGCCGGATGGAGGCTGCCGAGCCAGCCGGGAGGAGGCTGCTGATGGGGAACGTTGCATGGGAAACAAAAAATTTCCTACGCACACGCAAGATCTATCCATGGTGATGAGCATCTACGAAAGGGAGAGTGGATATATGTACCCTTGTAGATCACTAAGCGGGAAGCATTAAGAAACACGATTGATGTAGTCGAACGTCTTCGTGATCCAAATCGCCGAGCGTCCCGCGATCCAATCACGATCCGTACCGATCAAGCACCGAAAGGACGGCACCTCTGCGTTTAGCACACGTACAGCTTGATGATGATCTCAGCCTTCTTGATCTAGCAAGAGGGAGCGGAGAGGTAGACGAGTTCTCCGGCAGCGTGACGACGCTGCTGCGATGGTGGTGGAGTAATCTCGGTAGGGCTTCGCCTAAGCACAGCTGAAACCGATCTGGAGGAGAAAGTATAAACTAGAGGGTAGGGTTGCACGTGGCTGAAAATCTTGTGCCAAAACCCTAAAACCCTCTAGTATATATAGGAGGAGAGGAGGAGGAGACTTGGCGAAAGGGCCAAGCCCTCTAGGCTTCGGCCGAAGGGAGGAGAGGAGGAATCCTCCTCCAATCCTAGTAGGACTAGGACTCCTTCCTTATTTGGTCTTTTTGCCTTTTTCCACCTTTTTCTCTATGGGCTTTTCTTCCCAGCCGCATGGGCCTTGTGTGGGACTTCCACCAGCCCACTAAGGGCTGGTATTCACCCTCCCATAGCCATGTATCCTGTTGGGTCGAAATACCCCTCCCGATGGTCCCCCGAGACACTCCCGGTACACTACCGATAAGCCTGAAACTTTTCCGGCGACCAAAACAGGACTTCCTATATATCAACCTTTACCTCCGGACCATTCTAGAGCTCCTCGTGACGTCCGGGATCTCATTCGGGACTCCAAACAACCTTCGGTCACCACCATGCATAACTCTATACTACCGAAACATCACCGAACCTTAAGTGTGCAGACCCTGCGGGTTTGAAAACTATGTAGACATGACCGAGACACCTCTACGGTCAATAACCAATAGAGGGACCTGGATGCCCATATTGGTTCCTACATATTCGATGAAGATCTTTATTGGTCGAACCTCTATGTCAAGGATTTAGTTAATCCCGTATGATGTTCCCTTTGTTCTTCGGTATGTTACTTGCCCGAGATTCGATCGTCGGTATCTCCATACCTAGTTCAACCTCATTACCGGCAAGTCTCTTTACTCGTTCCGTAATACAAGATCCCGTGACTAACACTTAGTCACATTGCTTGCAAGGCTTGTTGTGATGTTGTATTACCGAGTGGGCCCTGAGATACCTCTCCGTCACATGGAGTAAAAAATCCAAGTCTTGATCCATGCCAACTCAACAGACACCCTCGAGATACCTGTAGAGTAACTTTATAGTCACCCAGTTACGTTGTGACATTTGATACACACAAGGCATTCCTCCGGTGTCCGTGAGTTGCATGATCTCCTCGATGTAATCGCGGATGGAATTGAAGCGTGTCTGGTACTCTTGTGAAACCTTGGTTCCTTGGCGAGAGCAATGCCACCAGTGTTGTCACAGAACAGAGTCATTGCATTAAGTGCACTGGGCACTACTCCAAGATATGTCATGAACTGCTTCATCCAGACACCTTCCTTCGCCGCCTTCAAGGCTGCGATGTACTCCGCTTCGCATGTCGAATCGGCTACCACGCTTTGCTTGGAACTGCACCAACTTACCGCTCCCCCGTTGAGAATAAATTTGTATCCGGTTTGCGACTTAGAGTCATCCGGATCAGTGTCAAAGCTTGCATCGACGTAACCCTTTACGACAAGCTCTTCATCACCTCCATAAACGAGAAACATATCCTTAGTCCTTTTCAGGTACTTAAGGATATTCTTGACCGCCGTCCAATGCTCCATTCCAGGATCACTTTGAAACCTTCCGGCCATACTTATGGAAAGGCAGACATCGGGTTTTGTGCACAACATTGCATACATGATAGAGCCTATGGCTGAAGCATAGGGGATGACACTCATCTTCTCTCTATCTTCTGCAGTCACTGGGCATTGAGTCTTACTCAACTTCACACCTTGTAACACAGGCAAGAACCCCTTCTTGGACTGATCCATTTTGAACTTCTTCAAAACTTTATCAAGGTATGTGCTCTGTGAAAGTGATATTAAGCGTCTCGATCTATCTCTATTGATCTTAATGCCTAATATGAAATCAGCTTCTCCTAGGTCCTTCATTGAAAAACTCTTGTTCAAATATTCCTTCACGCTTTCCAGCATTTCTATATTGTTTCCAATCAGCAATATGTCATCTACATATAATATTAGAAACGCTATAGAGGTCCCACTCACTTTCTTGTAAATACAAGCTTCTCCATAAACTTGTATAAACCCAAACGCTTTGATCACCTCATCAAAGCGCTTATTCCAACTCCGAGATGCTTGCACCAGTCCATAAATGGATCGCTGGAGTTTGCAAACTTTGTCAGCATTCTCTGGATCGACAAAACCTTCAGGTTGCATATACAACTCTTCCTCAAGGAAACCATTGAGGAACGCTATTTTGACATCCATCTGCCAAATTTCATAGTCGAAATATGTAGCTATTGCCAACATGATTCTGACGGACTTAAGCGTCGCTACGGGTGAGAAGGTCTCATCGTAGTCAACTCCTTGAACATGCGAAAAACCCTTTGCCACAAGTCGAGCTTTATAACGGTGACATTACTGTCCGCGTCCGTCTTCTTCTTAAAGTTCCATTTGTTCTGAATGGCCTTTCGCCCTTCATGTAATACTTCCAAAGTCCATATTTTGTTTTCATACATGGATCCCATCTCGGATTTCATGGCCTCTAACCATTTCTCGGAATCCGGGCCCATCATCGCTCCTTCATAGCTCATAGGTTCATTGTTGTCTAACAACATGACCTCTAAGATAGGGTTGCCGTACCACTCAGGAGCAGCACGCGCCCTTGTCGACCTACGAGGTTCAATAGTGACTTGATCCGAAGCTTCATTATCATCATCATTAACTTCCTCTTCAACTGTTGTAGGCTCCACAGAAACATCTTTCTGTGTTGCGCTACTCTCTGGTCGAAGTAAAGGTTCAATAACCTCATCAAACTCTATTTTCCTCCCACTCAATTCTTTCGAGAGAAACTCTTTCTCAAGAAATGTTCCGTTCTTAGCGACAAACACTTTGCCTTCAGATCTGAGATAGAAGGTATACCCAACTGTCTCTTTCGGGTATCCTATGAAGACGTATTTCTCCGCTTTGGGTTCCAGCTTTTCAGGCTGAAGCTTTTTGACATAAGCATCACATCCCCAAACTTTAAGAAACGACAACTTTGGCCTCTTGCCAAACCACAGTTCATATGGCGTCGTCTCAACGGATTTCGATGGTGCCCTATTTAAAGTGAATGCACGTGTCTCTAATGCATATCCCCAAAACGATAGTGGCAAATCGTCAAGAGACATCATAGAACGCACCATATCTAATAAGGTTCGATTACGACGTTCGGACAAACCATTACGCTGTGGTGTTCCGGGCGGTGTCAACTGTGAAACAATTCCACACTGTCTTAAGTGACTGCCAAACTCATAACTCGGATAGTCACCTCCTCGATCAGATCGCAGAAATTTAATCTTCTTGTTACGATGATTCTCAACTTCACTCTGAAATTGCTTGAACTTTTTAGACATTTCAGACTTGTGTTTCATTAAGTAAATATATCCATATCTACTTAAGTCATCAATGAAAGTTAGAAAATAACGATATCCACCGTGCGCTGCAATATTCATTGGACCACACACATCAGTATGTATGATTTCCAGCAAGTCACTTGCCCGTTCCATTGTTCCAGAGAACGACGTTTTAGTCATCTTGCCCATGAGGCATGGTTCACATGTGTCAAGTGATTCAAAATCAAGTGACTCCAAAAGTCCATCAACATGGAGCTTCCTCATGCGTTTTACACCAATATGACCCAAACGGCAGTGCCACAAGAAAGTGGTACTATCATTATCAACTCTACATCTTTTGGCATCAATGTTATGAACATGTGTATCTTCACTATCAAGATTCAATATGAATAAACCCCTCACATTGGGTGCATGACCATAAAATATATTGCTCATATAAATAGAACAACCATTATTCTCTGATATAAATGTGTAACCGTCTCGCAATAAACAAGATCCAGATATAATGTTCATGCTTAACACCGCCACTAAATAACAATTATTCAGGTTCATCACTAATCCCGATGGTAAGTGAAGAGAGAGCGTGCCGATAGCGATCACATCAACCTTGGAACCATTTCCCACGTGCATCGTCACTTCGTCCTTCGCCAGCCTTCGTCTATTCTGTAGTTCCTGTTTTGAGTTGCAAATGTGAGCAACTGAACCGGTATCAAATACCCAGGCACTACAACGAGAGCTAGTAAGGTACACATCAATAACATGTATATCATATATACCTTGTTTGTTGTTAGCCGCCTTCTTGTCAGCCAGGTACTTGGGGCAGTTCCGCTTCCAGTGACCAGTTCCCTTGCAATGAAAGCACTCAGTTTCTGGCTTGGGTCCAGCCTTGGGCTTCTTTACAGGAGTAGCAACTGCTTTGCCATCCTTCTTGGATTTACCCTTCTTGCCCTTGCCCTTGCCATTCTTCTTGAAACTAGTGGTTTTATTGACCTTCAACACTTGATGTTCTTTCTGGATTTCAAACTCAGTGACTTTCAGAATCGCAAATAGCTCGGTGACTGACTTGTTCATCCCGTGCATGTTATAGTTCATCACAAAGCTCTTGTAGCTAAGTGGAAGTGATTGAAGAACTCTATCAGTGATCGCCTCTGCCGGAAGGGGCATTCCCAACTCCGCCAGACGAGTCGAATACCCAGACATTCTGAGTATATGTTCACTGATAGACCCGTTCTCCTCCATTTTATAAGCATTGAAATTCAGGGGTGCTACTACACGAGCCATTGATCTACAACATAAATATGCAAAGGTTACTTAGACTATTGTTCAAGATAATGAGTTTAGTTAATCAAATTACTAAAGCTCCCACTCAAATTGACATCCCGCGGGTCATCTGAGTGTCACATGATCCAAATTCACCAACTCAAGTCCGATCATCACGTGAGTTGAGGTGGTTTCAATGGTGAACATCATCATGTTGATCATATCTACTATATGACTCATGTTCGACCTTTCGGTCTCTTGTGTTCCGAGGCCATGTCTGTACATGCTAGGCTTGTCAAGTTTAACCCGAGTGTTCTGCATGTGCAACATCGGCTTGCACCCGTTGTATGTGAACGTAGAGTCTATCACACCCGATCATCACGTGGTGTCTCGACATGATGAACTTTCGCAATGGCACACACTCGGGGAGAACACAATTCATCTTGAAATTTAAGTGAGAGATCACCTTATAATGCTACTGTCATCCTAAGCAAAACAGGGTGCATAAAAAGATTAACATCGCATGCAAATCATAAGTGACATTATATGGCCATGAACTTGTGCTTTTGATCTCCATTTGGAAAGCACCGGCATGATCTCCATCATCACCGGCATGACACCATGATCTCCATCATCTTGATCTCCATCATCCGGGACGGGTATGCGAATAGCACGCAGTGGTTTACCCAGGTTCGGGGCTCTCCGGAGAGATAATACCCCTACTCCTACATATGTGTATAACTTAGGTATATCTGGTACATGGTTGCTCCTGGAGCTGTATGGGAGAGGAGAGCCATGAGGCTTCCTACCTCATGTGTGTGTGGGTGTGAGTAAGTGGGGGTTCCCCTCTATATGTGGTGGGCATGAGGCCTTTATATAGGCATGAGTGGGTAGCTTGGTATGTAAGCCATAGTGGGTAGCTTACATCCCAAGCAGCTTGAGGTGTAAGCTGTCATGGGTAGCTTACAAGTCAAGCCACATGTAGCTTGTGGACTAAGCTATGTCTGCCCCCTGGAGCACTTTATAAATCAGTGTCCAGGGGGAAGGTTACACAATAGAGAGTACTACATGACGCATACAGTGTGCTCCTGCTCGCCAATAGAGCACCGCCATGAGATATGGCCGTCTGGTCCGCGTGTGTCCGATGGGACGTTGGGAGCTGACTTCATCAGGCCGCAGCCGGACAGGAGGAGCCGAACTAGAGGAGCCGTACGGGAGGAGCCGGACAGGTGGAGGTTGTCGAGCCATACGGGAGGAGCCGGACGAGAGGGAGCCGGACGGGTGGAGGCTGCCGAGCCAGCCAGATGGAGGCTATCGAGCCAGCCGGGTGGAGGCTACCGAGCCAGCCGGATGGAGGCTGCCAAGCCAGCCGGGAGGAGGCTGCCGAGCCAGCCGGGTGGAGGCTGCCGAGCCAGTCGGGTGGAGGCTGCCGAGCCAGTCAGCTGGAGGCTGCCGAGCCAGTCAGCTGGAGGCTGCCGAGCCAGTCAGCTGGAGGCTGCCGAGCTAGTCGGGAGGAGGCTGCCGAGCTAGCCGGATGGAGGCTACCGAGCCGACCGGTAGGAGGCTGCTGAGCCGGCCGGGTGGAGGCTCCCGAGCCAGCCAGATGGAGGGTGCCGAGCCAACCGGGAGGAGGCTGCTGAGCCAGCGGGATGGAGGATGCCCAGCCAGCTGGGATGAGGCTGTCGCAGCCCTGTCTTCTGTCTTCACTTCTTCGTTTGTCTTGTTGATTCGCGGGGCTTCGCATACCGGGGGTGGCTTCCCCGATGTTTTAAAATGTTGAGTCGTCTCCTTGAGCCTACTCGGGGGTAATCCCCCCGACACAAACAAAGGGCAAAAGAGTTTGGAAAATTAGATACGTTGGAGATGTATCAGAGAACTATATCAATCACTATCTTATCAGGAAGATCAACTCCCGCTCGATTCAAGCGATTGTAGCAGCCAGACAATCTCAGCACATGCTCAATGATTGAGCTATTCTCCTTCATCTTGCAGGCAAAGAATCTTGTTGGAGGTCTCATACCTCACAACACGGGCACGAGCCTGAGATCCTAATTTCAGCTCTTAGAATATCTCATATGTTCTGTGATGTTGAAAAACGTTTTGGAGCCTTGATTCTAAGCTGTAATGCATGACGCACTGAACTATCAAGTAGTCATCGGAACGTGCATGTCATATGTTCACAACATCTACAAACAACGCTAGAGGGGGTGGCGCACCGAGCGGTGCATTAAGGACATAAGCCTTCTTTGCAGCAACGAGGACAATCCTCAAATCACGGACCCAGTCCGCGTTGTTGCTACCATTATCTTTCAACTCTATTTCTTTAGGAACATATAAAAATTCAAGGGAGTTATAGCGCGAGCTAGTAATCTACAACATAATTTGCAAATACATATAATGAGCTTTAGTTAATCATATTAGAAAACTCCCACTCAAATTGACATCCCTCTGGTCATTCGAGTGTCTCATGATCCAAATCCACCAACTCA
This sequence comes from Hordeum marinum, assembly GCA_022496015.1. NCBI lineage: Eukaryota > Viridiplantae > Streptophyta > Magnoliopsida > Poales > Poaceae > Hordeum > Hordeum marinum. The sequence continues at coordinate 100,199,079 of CM039674.1, read as the reverse complement.
AGTCCGATCATCACGTGAGTTGAGGTGGTTTCAATGGTGAACATCTTCATGTTGATCATATCTACTATATGACTCATGTTCGACCTTTCGGTCTCCTGTGTTCCGAGGCCATGTCTGTACATGCTAGGCTCGTCAAGTTTAACCCGAGTGTTCTGCACGTGCAACACTGGCTTGCACCCGTTGTATGTGAACGTTAAGAAACATGGTTGATGTAGTCGAACGTCTTCGCGATCCAAATCGCCGAGCGTCCCTCCATCCCATCATGATCCATATCGCGATCCAATCATGATCCATCATGTGACCCCATCATGATCCATCTCGCGATCTTGATCACGGCCCTTCCGATCTAGCACCAAACGGACGGCGCCTCCGCGTTCAGCACACGTACAGCTTGATGACGATCTCAGCATTCTTGATCCAACAAGAGGGAGCGGCGAGGTAGATGAGTTCTCCCGTAGCGCGATGGCATGGCGGTGATGGTGGTGGAACTATTCCGATAGGGCTTCGCCTAAGCACCGCCGAACTAGACTATAGGAGAAAACTGATCTAGATGAAGTAGAGGGAGCATGTGGCAATTAGGGTTAGATTTCCCCTCTAAATCCTCTAGTATATATAGGAGGGAGGGATGGGAGGAGGCAGACTCAAGCCCTCAAGAGTTGGCCAAAATTGGAGGTGGAGGAGTCCCCTGATTTGTAAGGTGTGAAGTTGAGTAAGACTTAAAGATCGACCACGGCACAAGAAACAGTAAGGACGAAGGTCGTCCCCTATGCTTTAGCCATAGGCTCTATATAGTATGCCATGATGTGTACCGCACCTGTGTGTGCCTTGACATGAGTCCGCCAAGGGGTACAAGAGTGATCCAGGAGTGGATCACTGGACAGCGGTCAAGATTATCCTTGGTAACTAAAGCACTAAGGAAATGTTTCTCGATTATGGAGGTGATAAGGAGTTCATCGTAAAGAGTTACGTCGATGCAACCTTTAACATTGTAACATCCCAAAATTTCATTTTGGAATGTTAAGAAATATAGCTATGCATCATCATCACTTTGTTTGAATGTAATGAATTTTTTGAAGTGCTTCTTTTGAAATTCTGAAAGGCCATATCTATTTTCCCATGTATTTGTTTCACCTATTTGAAAACCTTTGGAAATTTTCAAAGAAAGAGGGGAGTAACATGACACTCCACACCAGGGGCATCTTGGTGAAATATTTGAACAATAAAACCAGGGGGTTATTTGAAAGTTTATCTCAAAAGGATTTAAAATCAATTAGGCATTTTTCTGAAAATAAATTTTAAAAAGATATTCAATATGACAGAGGAAAAATGTTCATTAAATAGCATTAATTCTCCTGATCATTTTTTATATATATATTTCCTCTGTTTGGAAATATTTTGAATGCATTAAAAGAGTTTTTACTACACTCGAAATAGAAAAGGAAATGTTTTAAACCGAATCGGGCCGGCCCACAGTCTTTAATTCCCGAAACTACTACGGGTCAGCCATCGACGCGCTAACCACGCCTCCCACTCTCACTGACGCATGGGACCCACCGTCCGACCGTGGCGTCAACGCGCTCATCCCCTTCCCCACGCCCGACCGTCATCGCCGGAGATCCCTCTCCGCGGATCTCGCCCCTCGTGCCCTCCCCGACCACCGCACCGCCCCTATATAAACCCCAACCCTGTCCTCTCTTCGTTCCACACCCAAAACCCCCTTTTCCCTTGCCGGAGTGCTGCCCCAGACCTCGCCGGAGTTCTGCACCCAACCGGTCGTCCCCAAGCTCGTGCCCGTCGCCACATTCACCCCCAGCCCCCTCCGACGCGACCAATCGACGCCGGAGCCTCGCCGCCACCGTTTGAAGCCTTCGGACACCGCCCCCGACCACCGCACCGTCGTCCCCGAGCACCTCCGACCACCGGCCGCCGCCGACCTCGCCGAAGACCCCGACCCCCTCTCTGTAAGCCGCCACCTCCACCCGTAGCCGTCGGATCCGTAGTCAACGCGCGAGATTAGATCTATTTAATAAACGAACCGGTACGCGTTAGTTGTCGGTCGTCCGCTCGCTAGCTCCCGCACACACGCCCTCGCGGCCAATCACAGCATGCCACGTAGACCCTGTCCGATCGATAGAAAGTTTTTCTTTTTCTTTTCTGTTTTAGAAAACAGAATGTATTCTGTTTTTGTTTTTCTCATATCTTTTAAAATAGTTGGTGTTTTTAGTTGATTATTTTTGCATTAGTTCACAAATTTGTTGGAGTTTATGTCTGTATGCTTAGATTTCAAATTTGAACTTTAAATTTTGAATCTAATCAAATTTGTTTAAATTACTAAATTTTGTATAACTAGAGTTTAAAAATATATTTTTGAGTGAATCTTTTTGCCACTGTTTTGTATTAGTTAGACCTATCATTCTACATAGTTTGTGAAATTTTTTGGATGAATTTGGTTACTGTTTTTAACAAAAACAGAATCTGTTTAGTTCTTAATAGATTTTAATTAACTTGATTTTAACTTAATTTGCACCTGAATTAGTTTAACTTTTGTTTTTAGATTTCATTAGGTTCTGTTGATTCAACATTAGGTGTATTATTTTCTATTAATAATATATATTTTTTTCAAATTGTTTTGTGCTCTAGTTTGAATAGGTACATCTTGTTTTCACCATTTATATTGTTTAGAAAAAAAATTATTAGTAACTCTTTTTGCACAATATTTTTAAAATGAAATACTTTCTGTTTCCAAATAAAATTTTGTATTTACTTTTCTGTTATCTAAATGCCTAGTTGTTCCAAACAAATTTTTGACTTGTTATGTCTTAGTAGAGATTTTGACACCAAAAATTTTAGAGTCTTATACTTTAAGTGATTCTTCTTTTTGATTGTGCTTTTGTTTGTTGAAGCATTTGTTTACCTTGCTGTTGAATGAATTGTATTGTGTTTATGCTTATGGTGTGCTCTTGTTTGATTCGTTAGATCATTTGGAGTGTGAAGCTTGTTATCTAGAGTCACTTGATTATGAGGATCGTTAGCAAGGCAAGTCACTTTGATCATGTATACCTATGTTTTATTGCATTAGTTCTTCCATCTCCCCAATTGCATGCAAAGTAGGTAAATTGGAAACTTGGTTACTTGTTGTAGTATCATGTGGTAGGTACCCCTCAACCCTTTGACACATTGGCCCCGGGAAACGTTGATTTAAATTTTGCTATGCTATTAGTAGACGGGGTTGGTTGTGTGACTCATGAGAGTTGTGAGTTAATAATTTCAAGACCTACATGATGATCAAGTCTTCAAGACTCCGAGTTTTCAACATACCTCTGGGTCGATGATGGTTGAACGGCGCCCTAGAGAAACCAGTGGTTAGCCTAGATGATGCTGGAGAAGTGCCAGTATTCATGCGGAAAGGTCCACCCAGGCACAAAGAGATGGATGGATGCTTCAAGACCCAAGGCTTACCTGCACAGCCACAAGCCATTATGGGCTCTGGCTTGGTTGGATATCGTGGTGACCCTGGATAGGCGGTGCTACGAGATGTAGAAGAACGGTAGGAAAGGATGGGCACCGACAGAGTCTCGAGGAAACCCTTTATAAGACCATATTTTGATCATCCGTTTCTCAAACACCCTGAAGTGCGAGAAATCCAACGGAGGCGATCAAATCTTGTGGGGAACGTGTGCAAAACTCTGCAGAGTACCCAAACCTAATCGATTAGCCGTGTCCACGGTCATAGATAGTTTGAGCCAAAGGAACTGAAACTATCTGGAACTCTCAGCACAATTAATTACATTGATGTGGGTATTAATGTCAACTTGGGTATGAGAATTGGTTGGTGGAACCATCTCATCAATCAACCAACATTGTAGTAATTATGCTTTTGCCCTCTCTTGTTATAGGAAAAAATTGTCTTTATGCAAAAACTTAGTACCCCCACCTGCCATATATGCATATAGAGTAGATGATTATTTTACCCCCTCTCTTGTGACATTGCCGGCATATTCAATATGCTGATCATACGGCTGCAACGTATCATGTTGCAGAGTGAGGATACGCTCTACGCTCGGTGAGATGCCCTTGGAGTCAGATGGACTCAACTACCTTTGAAGCTTCCGCAAGATTAGTTTATCTCATGAGTTGGCCTTCAGCCACTTTATTGTAATTCTTATTGTAATAAAGGACTCGATATGAGATTTTTTGATTATTAAATCTGTGTGATTTCACTTTGATATATACATTGATGTACCGTGTGTGTACCAGCATGATCTTGGGATGGTACAGAAACACCGAAGATTCGACCTTTTAGGTCGGGTCGCTACAGAAATGGTATCAGAGCACACGCTGACCGTAGGACGTAACCTCTAGGAATTGGAAAAGCCTTAGGATTTATTTCTCTTTTGTATTAAAATTCTTATACTCTCATCTACTCATTTCTGACTTCCCTCCGATTTATTTCAAAATTTATAGATGGCCACCTTCATCCCAGTTTTTATCATGGAGTTTTGTCAGCCTAACGCAACGATGCCCTTTGGCAAGGAGCTGATGAGGATCGTCAGGGACGTAAGGATTGCCTTGCTGAGCATCACTGGGACTCCTATCATGTCTTTTCCACAAGACGGATGCTACAAGATTGAGGTGCACATCCCCGGGAAGACCTTTGGAAATCGTAAGGAACCACTCGACTTCAAGTTTGTGGCACCCAGCTGGATACTTGGGAGAGACATGGCAATTCATCGTGCTCTTGGACGTATTCAGGAGGAATACAGAGGTGGAACCATTTCACCAGGACTCAGCGTGGTTTGTCGCAGGGATGCCAATGGAAATATCATAACCACTCCCACTGAAGACAACACCATTTCCTATATCCAGACTTTGGAGACACACATCAGGACCTTGGAGCTTTGGGTACGTGCCGACACGAAGACGATCAAGAGGTTGATGAACCGCGAGATTGACCTCGAAGCTGACCTACGGGAAGCCAAGTACGAGCATGAGTATGAAGTGAAGGATCTCTTAGAGAGGATCGATAAGCTGAACACTCGCATTGCAACTCTGCAGGAACATATGGACATGGGTGAAAATCTTCATCCAGAAGGAGACATGGCTCCCTTGATCAGCAACAATGATGACTATGAGGAGAGCACCACCGGAGTAGGCCACTTCACCATGTACTTTTGATGAGAAATTTAGTTATGCCCCCATGTATCTTTATTTTCGTCATTAAAGCGTAGGTCGATGCTTAGTTTGATTTGGAGATTTGTATCTCGATGTTTGAACCTTGAGTTGAATAAATGAATGAGTGTTTGGTGTGATATGTTTGCTGCATTGCATATGGGTAGTGAATTTTCCTTTTAGGTCCTTGTTCTATTCTAATTCTCACCCCTCTGAAAACAGCAAGATGCCTCCGCGACGTGAGCCCGACTTCACTTTCCCGCCGGAACTCACACAACTTCTCCAGCAGCAGAACGCCCTGATGCAACTGTTGATTCAGAACCAGACCAACAACCACAACAACTACCCTCCACCTCAAGGCGACAACCTCACCCGTTTTCTGAGACTGAATCCACCAACTTTCTCTAGCAGCACTGAGCCCATTGTGGCAGATGATTGGCTCCGCAAGATGGAGAGGGAACTCACCACCGCAGGATGCACTGAGGCTGAAAAGGTGCGCTTTGCTGCCCATCAACTGGAGGGACCAGTAGCTTCATGGTGGGAGAACTACACCACCACGTACCCCATTGCTGGTGTGACTTGGGAGCAGTTCGAGCTAGCTTTCCGCACCGCTCATGTCTCAGCTGGAGCCATGAGTCTTAAGAAGCGTGAGTTTCGCAACTTACGCCAGGGGAACCGTTCTGTGGCCCAGTACGTGGATGACTTCAGCATGTTGGCTCGTTATGCACCAGGAGATGTGGCCGATGATGCAGCCAAGCAGGAGAAGTTCTTGGAAGGACTCAACGATGAGTTGAGCGTGCAGCTAATGGTGGCTACTTTCAGCAACTACCAGGAGCTGGTAGACAAGGCCCTCATCTTGGAGGGGAAGCAGCAGCAAATCGAGAACCGCAAGAGGAAGTATGCACAAGGGAAGTCTAACTCTGGAGTTCATCAGAAGCCCCGCTACTCCCCGTACTCAGGAAATACCGGATCAGGGACGGGTAAGTATGGAGGACACACTCATCCCGTGCACAACCATGGAGGCCATAACCATGGAGTAAATGGGAATAACCATCCCAACAATGGCAACTTCAAGAATGGTAATGGAAGTGGGAATGGCAACCAACATCGTCCCGCTCCAGCTCAGAAGGATCTGAACCATATCACCTGTTTCAAGTGCCAGAAGATAGGGCACTATGCCACTGAATGCCCTCAGAACAAGCAAGGGAATGGAAACGGCAACAACAACGGCAACTCCGTAGCTAAGAAGCCAAATCCTTTTCCTCGTGCTCAGGTGAACCACCTTGATGTGGAAGAAGTCTATGATCAGCCCGAGACTGTGGTTGGTAAGTTTTTATTGCATTCACGTCCAGTTATGGTACTTTTTGATTCTGGTGCAACTCATTCATTCATATCAAGGGTAGTTGGGGAAAAGTATGGTTTACCCACCAGAACCCTTAGTCAGCCCATTAAGGTCAATTCCCCAGGAGGTATGATGATGGCAGGGATAGGATGCCACGCCTTGAAACTCCACATAGGAAACCATGTTTTTCCTACCGACCTCATCGTCTTAGAATCCCAAGGATTGGATGTAATCCTAGGCATGGATTGGATGACCAAGTATGAAGGAAACCTTGATTGCCCCAGCAAGTCTATTACACTCACCACTCCGGAGAACAAGAGGATTAAGTATGTGTCCCAACGCACACGGATGAGTGCTCGGTTAAATTCCCTCACATGAGTTGTTCAGGAGGAAGTGCCGGTTGTACAAGATTTTCCAGATATATTCCTGGAGGAATTACCAGGCATGCCACCAGATAGGGAGATTGAGTTTCTGATAGAGCTGCTACCAGGAACAGCCCCAATTTCCAAGAGACCCTATCGGATGCCCGCAAATGATTTAGTAGAAATCAAGAAGCAGATTAAGGAGCTATTGGATAACGGATATATTCACCCAAGTTGTTCACCTTGGGGAGCCCCAGTTCTTTTGGTGGAGAAGAAAGATAAAACCTTGAGGATGGTGGTCGATTATCGTGCATTGAACGAGGTGACTATCAAGAATAAGTACGCTCTACCAATGATTAATGACCTGTTTGATCAGCTAGTAGGCGCCAAAGTATTCTCCAAGATCGATCTTTGATCAGGGTATCACCAACTAAAGATTCATGAACAGGATATACCCAAAACAGCCTTCACCACAAGGTATGGCTTATATGAGTATACAGTCATGTCCTTTGGTTTGACTAATGCTCCTGCCTACTTCATGAATATGATGAACAAAGTGTTTATGGAATATTTGGACAAGTTTTTCGTGGTGTTCATCGATGACATTTTGATATTCTCCAAGAGCGAGGAAGAACACAAGGAACACTTGCGTTTAGTTCTGGAGAAGCTTAGAGAGCATCAGTTATATGCCAAGTTCGGTTAATGTGAATTTTGGCTGACGGAAGTCGGATTCCTTGGACACATTATTTCTAGAGAAGGAATAGCAATAGACCCCGCTAAGGTTGAAGCAGTCACTGAGTGGAAGACACCCACCTCAGTTAAGGAGATCCGTAGTTTTCTCGGACTTGCAGGATATTACCGAAGATTCATTGTGAATTTCTCAAGGATTCCCAAGCCCATGACAGAGTTGTTGAAGAAAGAGTCTAAGTATATCTGGACTGAGGAATGTGAGGCCAGTTTCCAGGAGTTGAAGAAACGTTTGGTCACAGCCCCAGTGTTGATACTGCCAAACATTCGAAAGGACTTCCAGGTTTATTGTGACGCATCATGTCAAGGACTTGGAGGAGTACTCATGCAGGAGGGAAAAGTTTTAGCATATGCATCCAGACAGCTACGACCCCATGAGTTGAATTATGCCACCCATGATTTGGAACTAGCAGCCATAGTGCACGCACTCAAGACCTGGAGACATTTCCTTATCGGAAATAGTTGTGATGTATACACTGATCATAAGAGCCTAAAGTATATCTTCACGCAGAAGGAGTTGAACCTCAGATAGAGGAGATGGTTAGAGTTAATCAAGGACTATGACATGAGATTACATTACCATCCAGGAAAGGCAAATGTTGTGGCAGATGCTTTGAGTCAGAAGAGTTATGTGAACACACTCATAGCCGGAGGATTACCCCAGGAGTTAACCAATGATCTCAGAGAGCTTCGGTTAGAGATAGTTCCACAAGGATATGTTGCCACACTAGAGATTCAGTCCACCTTGACCGAAAGAATTCGTGAAGCCCAGAAATCGGACAAGGAGATAGCTGAGATAAAGCAGAGAATGAATGAAGGAAAGGCTAAAGACTTTCGTGAAGATGAACAGGGTGCTCTATGGTGTGAGAACCGAATCTATGTGCCCAATGACCCAGAGCTCGGGAAGTTGATACTTCAAGAAGCCCACGATTCACCATACTCGATACACCCAGGAAACACCAAGATGTACCTGGATTTGAAGGAAAGTTACTAGTGGACAGGTATGAAGAAAGATATTGCCGAACATGTTGCAGTACGTGATGTTTGTCAACGAGTAAAGGCGGAACATCAGAAACCAGTAGGGTTACTCCAACCTTTGCCGATACCCGAGTGGAAATGGGATAAGCTTGGTATGGACTTCATCACAGGACTACCTAGGACCCGTTCAAGATATGATTCCATCTGGGTAGTGGTCGATCGCTTGACCAAGGTGGCTCATTTCATTCCAGTGAAGACCACCTATCCCAGTGCTAAGTTAGCCAAGATATATATGACCAGGATCATATGTCTGCATGGAGTTCCGAGCAGTATCTGTCAGATAGAGGAACACAATTTACCTCAAAGTTTTGGCATCAGCTACATGAAACTTTGGGTACAAGGCTGGAGTTCAGTACAACTTTTCATCCGCAGACCGATGGACAGATTGAGAGAGTCAACCAGATTCTGGAGGACATGTTGAGAGCTTGTGCGCTAGACTATGGGTCCAGTTGGGATGACAACTTACCTTACGTAGAGTTCTCGTACAACAACAGTTATCAGACCAGTCTGAAGATGGCCCCTTTTGAAGCTTTATACGGAAGGAGGTGCAGAACACCATTGATGTGGGATGGTGTTGGTGACCGAAAACTCTTTGGTCCCGCTCTTATCCGAGATTCTGAACAAAAGGTCAAACTGATTCGAGACCGACTCAGATAGCTCAATCCAGGCAGAAGAGCTATGCTGATAACAAACACAAGGAGGTGACATATGAAGTGGGAAATCGAACCTATCTTCGTGTGTCCCCACTTAGAGGAATCAAGAGGTTTGGTGTTAAAGGAAAGTTAGCACCCAGATTCATAGGCCCCTACAAAATTCTTGAACATAGAGGCAAATTTGCATACAAGCTGGAATTGCCAGAAGGACTGTCCGGAGTTCATGATGTTTTCCATGTTTCCCAGCTGAAGAAATGCCATGCTGAGATGGCTGATATTCCTTTGAGCGACACAGTGCCCCTAGAGGCCATACAACTTGACAGTGACCTGACCTACGAGGAGAAGCCTGTCAGAATCCTCGAGACTACCAATAGAGTTACCCGAAGCAAGACCATCAAGCTCTGTAAGGGTTTGTGGAGTCACCACACCGAGGAAGAAGCCACCTGGGAACGCGAAGAAGATCTTCGTAGAGACCACCCGCACCTATTTTCTAGCCAACCCGAATCTCGAGGGTGAGATTCATCGTAAGGTGGGTAGGTTTGTAAACTCCCAAAATTTCATTTTGGAATGTTATGAAATATAGCTATGCATCATAATCACTTTGTTTGAATGTAATGAATTTGTTGAAGTGCTTCTTTTGAAATTCTGAAAGGCCATATCTATTTTCCCATGTATTTGTTTCACCTATTTGAAAAACTTTGGAAATGTTCAAAGAAAGAGGGGAGTAACATGACACTCCACACTAGGGGCATCTTGGTGAAATATTTGAACAATAAAACCAGAGGGTTATTTGAAAGTTTATCTCAAAAGGATTTAAAATCAATTAGGCATTTTTCTGAAAATTAATTTTAAAAAGATATTCAATATGACAGAGGAAAAAATTTCATTAAATAGCATTAATTCTCCTGATCATTTTGATATATATATTTCCTATGTTTGGAAATATTTTGAATGCATTAAAAGAGTTTTTACTGCTCTCGAAATAGAAAAGGAAATGTTTTAAACCGAATCGAGCCGACCCACAGTCTTTAATTCCCGAAACTACTCCGGGTCGGCCACCGACGCGCTAACCACGCCTCCCACTCTCACTGACGCGTGGGACCCACCGTCCGACCGCGTCGTCAGCGCGCTCATCCCCTTCCCCACGCCCGACCACCGTTGCCGGAGATCCCTCTTCACGGATCTCGCCCCTCATGCCCTCCCCGACCACCGCACCACCCCTATATAAACCCCAACCCTCTCCTCTCTTCGTTCCACACCCAAAACCTCCTTTTCCCTCGCCGGAGCGCTGCCCCAGACCTCGCCGGAGTTCGGCACCCAACCGGTCGTCCCCGAGCTCGTGCCCGTCACCACACTCACCCCCAGCCCCCTCCGACGCCACCAATCGATGCCGGAGCCTCGCCGCCGCCGTTTGAAACCTTCGGACGCCACCCCCGACCACCGCACCATCGTCCCTGAGCACCTCCGACCACCAGCCGCCGTCGACCTCGCCGGAGACCCCGACACCCTCTCTGTAAGCCGCCACCTCCACCCGTAGCCGTCGGATCCGCAGTCAACGTGCGAGATTAGATCTATTTAATAAACGAACCGGTACGCGTTAGTTGTCGGTCGTCCGCTCGCTAGCTCCTGCACGCACGCCCTCGCAGCCAATCATAGCATGCCACGTAGACCCAGTCCGATCGATAGAAAGTTTTTCTTTTTCTTTTCTCTTTTAGAAAACAGAATGTATTATGTTTTTGTTTTTATCATATCTTTTAAAATATTTGGTGTTTTTAGTTGATTCTTTTTGCATTAGTTCACAAATTTGTTGCAGTTTATGTCTGTATGCTTAGATTTCAAATTTGAACTTTAAATTTTGAATCTAATAAAATTTGTTTAAATTACTAAAATCTGTATAAGTAGAGTTTAAAAATATATTTTTGAGTGAATCTTTTTGCCACTGTTTTGTATTAGTTAGACCTATCATTCTACATAGTTTGGGAAATTTTTTGGATGAATTTGGTTACTGTTTTTAACAAAAACAGAATCTGTTTAGTTCTTAATAGATTTTAATTAAATTGATTTTAACATAATTTGAACCTGAATTAGTTTAACTTTTGTTTTTAGATTTCATTAGGTTCTGTTGATTCAACATTAGGTGTATTATTTTCTGTTAATAAAATATATTTTTTCCACATTGTTTTGTGCTCTAGTTTGAATAGGTACATCTTGTTTTCACCATTTATATTGTTTAGAAAAAAGTTTAGTAGTAACTCTTTTTGCACAATATTATTATAATGAAATACTTTCTGTTTTCAAATAAAATTTTGTATTTACTTTTCTGTTATCTAAATGCCTAGTTGTTCCAAACAAATTTTTGACTTGTTATGTCTTAATAGAGATTTTGACACCAAAAATTTTAGAGTCTTATACTTTAAGTGATTCTTCTTTTTGATTGTGCTTTTGTTTGTTGAAGCATTTGTTTACCTTGCTGTTGAATGAATTGTATTGTGTTTATGCTTATGGTGTGCTCTTGTTTGATTCGTTAGATCATTTGGAGTGCGAAGCTTGTTATCTAGAATCACTTGATTACGAGGATCGTTAGCAAGGCAAGTCACTTTGATCATGTATACCTATGTTTTATTGCATTAGTTCTTCCATCTCCCCAATTGCATGCAAAGTAGGTAAATTGGAAACTTGGTTACTTGTTGTAGTATCATGTGGTAGGTACCCCTCAACCCTTTGACACATTGGCCCCGGGAAACGTTGATTTAAATTTTGCTATGCTATTAGTAGACGGGGTTGGCTGTGTGACTCATGAGAGTTGTGAGTTAATAATTTCAAGACCTACATGATGATCAAGTCTTCAAGACTCCGAGTTTTCAACATACCTCTGGGTGGATGATGGTTGAACGGCGCCCTGGAGAAACCAGTGGTTAGCCTAGATGATGCTGGAAAAGTGCCAGTATTCGTGCGGAAAGGTCCACCTAGGCACAAAGAGATGGATGGATGCTTCAAGACCCAAGGCTTACCTGCACAGCCACAAGCCATTATGGGCTCTGGCTTGGTTGGATATCGTGGTGACCCTGGACAGGCGGTGCTACGAGATGTAGAAGAACGGTAGGAAAGGATGGGCACCGACAGAGTCTCGGGGAAACCCTTTAGAAGACCATGTTTTGGTCATCCGTTTCTCAAACACCCTGAAGTGCGAGAAATCCAATGGAGGCGATCAAATCTTGTGGGGAACGTGTGCAAAACTCTGCAGAGTACCCAAACCTAATCGATTAGCCGTGTCCACGGTCATGCAGAGTACCTTGTCTGTATCAAACGTCGCAACGTAACTGGGTGACTATAAAGGTGCTCTATAGGTATCTCTGAGGGTGTCTGTTGAGTTGGCATGGATCAAGACTGGGATTTGTTACTCCGTGTGACGGAGAGGTATCTCTGGGCCCACTCGGTAATACAACATCACTATAAGCCTTGCAAGCAATGTGACTAAAGAGTTAGCCACGGGATCTTGTATTACAGAACGAGTAAAGAGACTTGCCAGTAACGAGATTGAACTAGGTATGGAGATACCGACGATCAAATCTCGGGCAAGTAACATACCGAAGAACAAAGGGAACATCATACGGGATTAACTGAATCCTTGACATATAGGTTCGACCGATAAAGATCTTCGTAGAATATGTAGGAATCAATATGGGCATCCAGGTCCCGCTATTGGTTATTGACCGTAGAGGTGTCTCGGTCATGTCTTCATAGTTCTCGAACCCGCAGGGTCTGCACACTTAAGGTTCGGTGACGTTTCGGTAGAATAGAGTTATGTATGGTGGTAATCGAAGGTTTTTCGGAGTCCCAGATGAGATCCCGGACGTCACGAGGAGCTCCGGAATGGTCCGGAGGTAAAGATTGATATATGGGATAATAGTGTTTGGTATCTCGAAGGGTTCCGGAATTCACCGGAAATAGTTTCGGATGTTTCTCGAAATGTTTGGGGTACAAGGACACTTTATTTGGGCCAAGGGGTAAAGCCCATGAGGATTTAGGAAGGTGCAAAAGGTGTTTTGCGGAGGCCAAGGGCCAAATGCCAGGGACCCTGGCATCTGGGGCCAGACGCCAAGGTCCTTGGCATCTGGTCCTGGAGTCCGAGGAGGACTCTTGCCTTGCGGGCAAACCGACTTTGAGGAGGATTTTTCTCCAAGTTTTGACCCCAGGGCTCAACATATAAATAAAGGGGCGGGGCTAGCACTTGGAACACATCAAGAAACCCTAAGCCACGTGTTGCCTCTCGTCTAGTTCGTATTTTCTCCTCTAGATCGGTTTCAGCGGTCCTTAGGCAAAGCCCTACTGGAATTGCTCCACCACCATCGCCGCAATGCCGTCGCGCTGCCGGAGAACTCGTCTACCTTTCCGCTCCCTCTTGCTGGATCAAGAAGGCAGAGATCATCATCGATTTGCACATGTATTGAACGCGGAGGTGTCATCCGTACGGTGCTAGATCGAAAGGACCGTGATCAAGATCGCGAGACAATTCGTGATTGGATCGCGAGACGGATCATGATGTCATCGCGGGACGGATCGTGATGGGATCGCGGGACGCTCAGCGATTTGGATTGCGAAGACGTTCGACTACATCAACCGCGTTTCTTAACGCTTCCCGCTTAGCGATCTACAAGGGTATGTAAATCCACTCTCCCTCTCGTAGATGCTCATCACCATAGATAGATCTTGCGTGTGCGTAGGAAATTTTTTGTTTCCCATGCAACATTCCCCAACACAAACCTCGTAAGCGGTTATTCCGTATTATACGAGGAACTTTCCCTTTGTGCAAATATTATGATGCTGGCTTCGGCCTCTGTTCGTCCGAACATCGCAAATACTCCGATGGCTAATCGTATGCTTCCCACAGTCCTTTTTGCGCCCCTTCGGTTAAGTGAAAGACATAAAGCACAATAGTTTGATTGCCTAGTCTGCCGCACTAAACCAACTTCGGGTTCCGATAACTCGGCTAAGGGACACAGTGCATTGGCATAGACACCCCATGTAGTATCTACGTGGGGGCTGAAGCCGACGACTCGCATCTTTCAGTATTAAACAACCATACAGGAGTTATAAAGGAATGCAAAACCATATAAGAGTGGATACTAATATCATTAAAAGTTATCTCGAGTCTTCAGACACATTACAAGCTCATTCAAATAATTTTTCACGCGAACACTGTGACGTTATCACCCGCGCACTCTCAATCACTGCAACGAAGTAAAGCTCGGGGCGTCGGTGCTCCTTTCCTGGCGGCAATGGGTCGGTGGCGACCTTCATAGGATTGAGCCCCGGCCAGTGCACTTTGCCCTTGGCAAGGGCCATACGGACTCCTTCGATGCAGGAGGAGCACTTGACGGCATCGAGGCGGGGCGTGGCATCAATCAATCGCTGCACCAGGCCGAAGTAACTGTCTGGGAGTGGCTCGCTGGGCCATAAGCGGATGCAGAGGTCCTTGATGGCTGGATCCGCCATCTGGTGCAGCTCCATCAGCTATTTCAGCTGGTCCACCGGAAGAGGAGGACGCTCGGGGGCTTCGAACTGTGCCCAGAACGTCCGAGCTTTGTCTTTCTCTCCCCGCGAGGCGAGTAGCTGATTGGCGTCTGCCACGCTCTTCTGGAGATCGGCAAATGCGCCTGAGGATCACCACACCCAATTCAGCAATTTGAATCTGCTATCCCCGAATACGCACTTTAGGGAGTACGGCTTACCATCGACAATCTCCTTGGCTTGGCGAACTTGTTCCTTGAAGAACTGCCTGTCCACCCGCTCCTTATAGAGATTGGACTTCATGTTGGACAGTTCAGCCGAGATCGCCTTATTCTTTTGCTCCAAGGCCTCGCACTTGTTGCTAGCATACTTGAGCTTATCCTGTATCTCTGCCACACGAGCAAGGTGTTTATTGTTAGGGAACGTAGTAGTAAATAAAAAAATCATATGTCACCAATATCAATCTATGGAGAAACCAGCAACGAGCAAAGGGGTAGAGCATCTTCATACCTTTGAAGATTGCTAAGAGGAAGCGTTACAAGAACGCGGTTGGTGGAGTCGTACTTGCAGCGATTTAGCTCGCAGTCGATTCCGATCTAAGCGCCGAACAACGGCGCCTCCACGTTCAACACACATGCAGCCCGGTGACATCTCCTACGCCTTGATCCAACAAGGAGGAAGGAGAGGTTGAGGGAGAGCTCCGGCAGCACGACGGCATGGTGACGGTGGAGCTACGTGGTACTCCGGCAGGGCTTCGTCAAGCACTACAGAGGACGAGGAGGAGGAGGGGTAGGGCTGCGCCGAGGGAGAGAGAGACTTGTGTTATTGGCAGCCCCAAAACCCCACATATATATAGGGGGAGGAGGAGAAGGGGCGCAGCCCCTAGGGTTCCCACCCTAGGGCGATGGCCGTCCCTAGATGTCCCTTGGGGTGGCGGCCAAGAGGGGAGAGGGGTGCGGTAGCCCAAGGGTGGGCCTAGGGCACATTAGTGCCTAGGGTTTGCCCCCTCTCTTCCTTTGTTGCGCCTTGGGCCTTGGTGGGAGGCGCACCAGCCCACTCTAGGGCTGGTTCCCTCCCACTTTCGGCCCATGCAGCCCTCTAGTGCCAGTGGCCCCACACGATGGACCCCCGGAACCCTTCCGGTGGTCCCGATACGTTACCGGTGATGCCCGGAACACTTCCGGTGACCAAAACCTCACTTCCTACATATCATTCTTCACCACCAAACCATTCCGGAACTCCTCGTGACGTCTGGGATCTCATCCAAGACTCCGAACAACCTTCGGTAACCACGTACACTATTTCCCTATAACCCTAGCGTCATCGAACCTTAGGTGTGTAGACCCTACGGGTTCGGGAGGCATGTAGACATGACCGAGACACCTCTCCGGTCAATAACCAACAGCGGGATCTGGACACCCATGTTGGATCCCACATGCTCCATGATGATTTCATCGGATGAACCACGATATCGGGGATTCAATCAATCCCATATACAATTCCCTTTGTCCATCGGTATGTTACTTGCCCGAGATTCAATCGTTGGTATCCCTATATCTTGTTCAATTTTGTTACTGGCAAGTCACTTTACTCGTTCCGTAACACTTCATCCCGTGGCTAACTCCTTGGTCACATTGAGCTAATTATGATGATGTCTTACCGAGTGGGCCCAGAGATACCTCTCCGTCACATGGAGTGACAAATCCCAGTCTCGATTCGTGCCAACCCAACAGATACTTTTGGGGATACCCGTAGTGTACCTTTATAGCCACCCAGTTATGTTGTGACGTTTGGCACACCCAAAGCATTCCTATGGTATCTGGGAGTTGCACAATCTTATGGTCTAAGGAAACGATACTTGACATTAGAAAAGCTCTAGCATACGAACTACACGATCATGTGCCATGCTTAGGATTGGGTCTTGTCCATCACATCATTCTCCTAATGATGTGATCCTGTTATCAACGACATCCAATGTCCATGGTCATGAAACCGTAACCATCTATTGATCAACGAGCTAGCAAACTAGAGGCTCACTAGGTACATGTTGTGGTCTATGTATTCACACATGTATTACGGTTTCTGGTTAATACAATTATAGCATGAACAATAGACAATTATCATGAACAAGGAAATATAATAATAACCACTTTATTATTGCCTCTAGGGAATATTTCCAACAGTCTCCCACTTGCCCTAGAGTCAATAATCTAGTTCACATCACCATGTGATTAACACTTACATCACCATGTGATCATATCATCATGTGATTAACACCCAATTAGTTCTAGGGTTTGATCATGTTTTGCTCGTGAAAGAGGTTTTAGTCAATGGGTCTGCGACATTCAGATCCGTGTGTACTTTGCAAACTTCTATGTCATACTGTAGATACTGCTCCCATGCTCCACTTGGAGCTATTCCCAATGGCTACTCCACTATTCGTATCCGTATTTCTACTAAGAGTCATCCGGATTGGTGTTAAAGCTTGCATCGATGTAACCCTATACGACGAACTCTTTATCACCTCCATAATCGAGAAATATTTCCTTAGTCCTCTAGTTGCTAAGGATAATTTCGACCGTTGTCCAGTGATCCACTCCTGGATCTCTCTTGTACCCCTTGACAAACTCATGGCAAGGCACACACAAGTGCGGTACACAACATGGCATACTATATAGAGCCTATGGCTGAAGCATAGGGGATGACACTCATCTTTTCTCTATTTTCTGCCGTGGTCGGGCATTGAGCTGTGCTCAATCTCACACCTTCTAATACAGGCAAGAACCCTTTCTTTGACTGATCCATATTGAACTTCTTCAATATCTTGTCAAGGTATGTACTCATTGAAATTATTATCAAGCATCTTGATATAAATCTTGATGCCCAACAATTAGGTAGCCTTATCTAGGTCTTCCTTTGAAAAACCTTTTTTTCCAAACAACCATTTATGCTTTCTATAAATTCTACATCATTTCCGATCAATAATATGTCGACTACATATTCTTATCAGAAATTCTATAGTGCTCCCACTCACTTTCTTGTAAATACAAGTTTCTCATAAACTTTGTATAAACTCAAAAACTTTGATCACTTCATCAAAGCTCATATTCCAACTCCGGGATGCTAGCTCCAGTCCATACAAGGATCGCTGGAGTTTGCATACCTTTTAGCATCCTTAGGATTGACAAAACCTTCTGGTTGTATCACATACAACTCTTCCTCATGGAAACCGTTAAGGAAGCCCTATTTGACATCCATCTGCCAGATTTCATAATCGAAAAATGTAGCAACTGTGAACATAATTTTAACAGACTTTTAGCATCACTACAGATGAGAAAATCTCATCGCAGTCAACTCCTTGAACTTGGCGGAAACTTCTTTGCGACAAGTCGAGCTTTATAAACGGTGACATTTCACCATTAGCGTTTGTGTTCATCTCAAAGGTCCATTTGTATTCAACGACTTGCCGTTCAACGGTCAAGTCTACCAAAGTCCATACTTGGTTTTAATGCATGGATCCTTTCTTGAATTTCATGGCTCCTAGCCATTTGTTGGAATCCGGGCCCACCATCGCTTCTCCATAGTTCGTAGGTTCATCGTTGTCCAACAACATGACTTCCAAGACAGGGTTGTCGTACTACTCTACAGCAGTACGCGTCCTTGTCGACCTACGAGGTTTGATAGTAACTTGATCCGAAGCTTCATGATCATCATCATTAACTTCCTTTTCAACTGACGTAGGCTCCACAGAAACATCTTTCTGTGTTGCACTACTCTTTGGTTGAAACAAAGGTTCAACCACCTCATCAAGTTCTATCTTCCTCCCACTCAATTCGTTCGAGAGAAACTCTTTCTCGAGAAAGGACCCGTTCTTAGCAACAAATACCTTTTGCGCTTGGATATGAGATAAAAGGTATACACAATGTCTCCTTAGGGTATTCTATGAAGATGCATTTGCCTGCTTTGGGTTCGAGCTCATTAGGTGAAAACACATTTTCACATAAGCGTCGCAGCCCCAAACATTAGGAAATGATAGCTTAGGCTTCTGTCAAACCATAATTCTCATAGTGTCATCTCAACAGACTTAGATGGTGCCCTATTAAAGTGAATGGATTTGTCTTTGATGCATAACCCCATAACGATAGTGGCAAAACAATAAGAGACATCATAGTATGCACTATATCCAATAGAGCATGACTATGACGTTCGGACACACCATCACACTATGGTGTTCCAGGAGGCGTGAGCTGTGAAACAATTTCCACATTGTCTTAAATTGCATACCAAACTCGTAACTCGGATATTCATGTCCACGATCATATCGTAGATATTTTATCTTCTTGTCACGATGATCTTTAATTTACTCTGAAACTCCTTGAACCTTTCAAACATTTCAGACTTGTGTTTCATTAAGCAAATATCCACATATTTACTCAAATCATCAGTGAAGGTAAAGAAAATAATGATATCCACTGTGTGTTTCAACACTCATTGGACCACATACATCAACATGTATTAATTCCAATAAGCCACTAGCCCGCTCCATCATACCAGAAGACGGGGTCTTAGTCATCTTGCCCAAGAGGCATGGCTCGCATGTCTCAACCGATTCCAAATCGAGTGAGTCAAAAATCCATCAGCATGGAGTTTCTACACGTGGTTTATACCAATGCGACATTTAGTGGCAGTGCCACAAGTATGTGGTACTATCATTATTAACTTTGTATATTTTGGTACCAATGTTATGAACATGTGTACTACTACGATCAAGATTCAATAAACCATTCTCAGTGGGTGCATGACCATTGAAGGCATTATTCATGTAAACAGAATAACCATTATTCTCTAACTTATATGAATAACCGTATTGCACTAAACATGATCTAATCACGTTCATGCTCAATGCAAACACCAAATAACATTTATTTAGGTTTATCACAAATCCCAAAGGTAGAGAGAGCATGCGATGGTGATCATATCAACCTTGGAAACACTTTCAACACACATCGTCACCTTTCACTTAGCTAGCCTCCGTTTATTCCGTAGCTTTTATTTCGAGTTGCTAACACTTAGCAACTGAACTGGTATCCAATACCCAGGTGCTACTAGGAGTACTAGCAAGGTACACATCAATAACACGTATATCAAATATACTTTTGTCGACATTGCTAGCCTTCTTATCTACCAAGTATCTAGGGTTGTTCCGCTTCAGCAAACATTCTCCTCATAACAGAAGCATTTAGTCTCGGGTTTGGGCTCAACCTTGGGTTTCTTACTAGAGCGGCAACTGGCTTGCCATTCCTGAAGTATTTCCCTTCTCGCCCTTGCCCTTCTTGAAACTAGTGGTTTTCACTTAACCATCAACACTTGGTGCTCCTTCTTGATTTCTACCTTCGTGGTGTCAAACATCACGAACAACTCAAGGATCATCTTATCCATCCCTGGCATCTTATAGTTCATCACAAAGCTCTAGGAGCTTGGTGGCAGTGACTTGGAGAACTTCATTAATCACTATCTTATCTGGAAGATTAACTCCCACTCGATTCAAGTGATTGTAGCACCCAGACAATCTGAGCACATGCTTACCGATTGAGCTATTCTCTTGTATCTTGCAGGCAAAGAATCTTGTTGGAGGTCTCATACCTCTCAACATAGGCACGAGCCTGAAATCCCAATTTCAGCTCTTAGAACATCTCATATGTTCCGTGACGTTCAAAACATTTTGGAGCCTCAATTCTAAGTCGCAATGCATGACGCACTGAACTATCAAGTAGTCATCAGAAAGTGTCTGTCATATGTTCACAACATCTGCAGACATCGCTTGAGGGAGTGGTGCAATTAGTGGTGCATCAAGGACATAAGCCTTTTGTGCAGCAATGAGGACAATCCTCAGATCATGGACCCAGTCCGCATTATTGCTACCATCAACTTTCAACTTACTTTTCTCTAGGACCGTATCAATGAAACAGGGGAGCTACAACGCGAGCTATCTACGACATAATTTGCAAAGACACTTTTATACTAAGTTCATGATAATTAAGTTCATCTAATCAAATTATTAATGAACTCCCACTTAGATAGACATGTCTCTAGTCATCCAAGTGACACACGATCCACGTCAACTAGCCCGTGTCCGATCATCACGTGAGACGGACTAGTCATCAATGGTGAACATCTCCATGTTGATCGTATCTTCTATACGACTCATGTTTGACCTTTCGGTCTCTCGTGTTCCGAGGCCATGTATGTACATGCTAGGCTCGCCAAGTCAACCTAAGTGTATTGCGTGTGTAAATCTGGCTTACACCCGTTGTATGCGAATGTTAGAGCCTATCACACCCGATCATCACGTGGTGCTTCGGAACAACGAACCTTAGCAACGGTGCATAGTTAGGGGGAACACATTTCTTGAAATTTTAGTGAGAGATCATCTTATTTAAGCTACTGTCGTTCTAACAAAATTAGATGTAAAACATGATAAACATCACATACAATTAATAAAGTGACATGATATGGCCAATATCATCTTGCACCTTTGATCTCCATCTTTGGGGCACCATGATCATCATTGTCACCGGCATGACACCATGATCTCCATCATCGTGTCTTCATGAAGTTGTCTCGCCAACTATTACTTCTACTACTATGGCTAGCGGTTAGCAATAAAGTAAAGTAATTACATGGCGTTTTTGATTGACACGCAGGTCATACAATAAATCAAGACAACTCCTATGGCTCCTTCCGGTTGTCATACTCATCGACATGCAAGTCGTGAATCCTATTACAAGAACATGATCAATCTCATACATCACATATATCTCATCACATCCTTTGGCCATATCACATCACACGGAATATGCTGCAAGAACAAGTTAGACGTCCTGTAATTGTTGTTACAAGTTTTTATGTGGCTCCTATAGGTTTCAAGCAAGAACGTTTCTTACCTATGCAAAACCACAACGTGATATTCCAATTTCTATTTACCCTTCATAAGGACCCTTTTCATCGAATCTGATCCGACTAAAGTGGGAGAGACAGACACACGCTAGCCACCTTATGCAACACGTGCATGTCAGGCGGTGGAACCAGTCTCACGTAAGCGTACGTGTAAAGTCGGTCCGGGCCGCTTCATCCCACAGTGCCGCCGAATCAAGATCAGACTAGTAACGGCAAGCAAATTGACAAGATCGACACCCACAACAACTTGTGTTCTACTCGTGCATAGATTCTACACATAGACCTAGCTCATGATGCCACTGTTGGGGAACGTAGTAGTAAATCAAAAAAAATCCTACGTCACCAAGATCAATCTATGGAGAAACCAGCAACGAGCAAAGGGGTAGAGCATCTTCATACCATTGAAGATCGCTAAGCGGAAGTGTTACAAGAACGCGGTTGGTGGAGTCATACTCGCAGTGATTCAGATCGCGGTCGATTCCGATCTAAGCGCCGAACAACGGTGCCTCCGCGTTCAACACATGTGCACCCCGGTGACGTCTCCTATGCCTTGATCTAGCAAGGAGTAAGGAGAGGTTGAGGGAGAGCTCCGGCAGCATGACGGCGTGGTGACGGTGGAGCTGCGTGGTACTCCGATAGGGCTTCACCAAGCACTACGGAGGACGAGGAGGAGGAGGGGTAGGGCTGCGCCGAGGGAGAGAGAGACTTGTGTTATTGGCAGCCCCAAAACCCCACATATATATAGGGGGAGGAGGAGAAGGGGCGCACCCCCTAGGGTTCCCACCCTAGGGCAGCGGCCGGCCCTAGATGGCCCTTGGGGTGGCGGCCAAGAGGGGAGAGGGGTGCGGCAGCCCTAGGGTGGGCCTAGGGCACATCAACGCCTAGGGTTTGCCCCCTCTCTTCCTTTGCTGCGCCTTGGGCCTTGGTGGGAGGCACACCAGCCCACTATGGGGCTGGTTCCCTCCCACTTTCGGCCCATGCAGCCCTCTGGCGCCGGTGGCCCCACACGGTGGACCCCCGGAACCATTCTGGTGGTCCCAATACGTTACCGTTGATGCGCGGAACACTTCCGGTGACCAAAACCTCACTTCATATATATCATTATTCACCTCCGGACCATTCCGGAAATCCTCGTGATGTCCGGGATCTCATCCGGGGCTCTGAACAACCTTCGGTAACCACGTACACTATTTCCCTATAACCCTATCGTCATCGAACCTTAAGTGTGTAGACCCTACGGGTTCGGGAGGCATGTAGACATGACCGAGACACCTCTATGGTCAATAACCAACAACGGGATCTAGATACCCATGTTGGCTCCCACATGCTCCACGATGATTTCATCGTATGAGCCACCATGTCGGGGATTCAATCAATCCCGTATACAATTCCCTTTGTCCATCGGTATGTTACTTGCCCGAGATTCGATCGTCGGTATCCCTATACCTTGTTCAATCTCGTTACCAGCAAGTCTCTTTACTCGTTCCGTAACACATTATCCCGTGGCTAACTCCTTAGTCACATTGATCTCATTATGATGATGTCTTACCGAGTGGGCCCAGAGATACCTCTCCGTCACACGAAGTGACAAATCCCAGTCTCGATTCGTGCCAACCCAACAGATACTTTCTGGGATACCTATAGTGTACCTTTATAGCCACCCAGTTATGTTGTGACGTTTGGCACACCGAAAGCATTCCTACGGTATCCGGGAGTTGCACAATATCATGGTCTAAGGAAACAATACTTGACATTAGAAAAGCTCTAGCATACGAGCTACACGATCTTGTGCCATGCTTAGGATTGGGTCTTGTCCACCACATCATTCTCCTGATGATGTGATCCCATTATCAATGACATCCAATGTCCATGGTCATGAAACCGTGACCATCTATTGATCAACGAGCTAGCCAACTAGAGGCTCACTAGGGACATGTTGTGGTCTATGTATTCACACATGTATTACGGTTTTCGGTTAATACAATTATAGCATGAACAATAAACAATTATCATGAACAAGGAAATATAATAATAACCACTTTATTATTGCCTCTAGGGCATATTTCCAACATTTATCATTGGTGGCTCGTAGGGCGAAGAGTGTGGTGGTCGCTTCTTTGGTTGTTGCCTTCTCCACGGCCGCTTCATCTTTGGCACATTGAAGCTCGGCCTTGAGCTTTTCGATCTCTTTCGACGAAGCTGCAACACGATAAAACCTTATATTAAAGGAATTTGCATTGACATTATTTGGGGGAAAGTATTCAGATTTTTGGACTTACCATGTGCCTCGTCAAACATCTTGTTGAGGGCTTCCACCTCATCCTCGGAGCGCTTGAGCTTCCGATGTAGCTCGTCCAACTCGGTGCCATTTTTGGTCATCATGGATAATTAAGCCTACATCACACACGTAATGCATACATCACATCAGCACTCACTTCTCGAACTATAGATCTGACCCCTAGGCGAGTTTGTTCACCTCACCTAGGGCTCGGGGGCTGCCCGTATACAATACGACTAAATAAAAATCTTAGCAAAAACATCGGGCCACTTACTTGAAAGCCCGCAAGGAGACCTTTGAAGACCTCCTTCAGTCCGTTGTCAACGGACTGGACGCTTTGTAGTACCTCACCCATAAGGGTGCGGTGATCCTCGGGGATAGAGGCGCTCGATAGAGCCTCCTCCATGACCGACCACCTGTTGGTCGACGGTGCTGGGGATGATCGGATTTCCTGATCACCCATCGGAGATTGGACCGGTGCCTCCGGAGGCACAGTGCGCTACGGAGATGTCCTCGGAGGTTACTAATTGCACATTTGTCCGGCCTCCTCGGTTGAAGCGCGAGGCGTTGTCCCCTAGACTTTGGTGGCCGAAGTGTTAGCCTCGGCCACGGTGCTTTCTCCCTCGCCCCCTGTGTCTGCCTCCATTGGAGTAGGCTGGGATGACACCTCCACAACATCCTTCGTGGCGCCTGGAGTGGTGGGGTGAGAGGCACCCCCGCTCTCTGCCAGTTCGGTGGGCGGGGTCTCCCCATCCGATACTACCTCGGTGGGGATAAGGCGTGGGGGGGGCTGTTGGACCAATAATTTGCGTGTTAACAAACTTTGAACCTACTAATTATCGGTAGAAGGGTCTTCGGATCCTAACCTAGATGGAGGGGGCTTGACCCTTAGGATCCTTCGTGGAACCTCCTCGGGGTCTTCAGACACGGAGCTCGAGTCTGAGCTGTTGTCGGACAGAACCACCCGCGCCTGCTGCGCCCTCTTCGGGGCAGGAGAAGCTGCCTGCCCCGGGGCGTCTGAATAGGCTTCTCTCTTCTTGTCACGGAGAAAGTTGCCTCCCCCTCGCTCTAGACCTCCTCCTCCTCTTCTTCCTCCTCTTTGGCCTCCTCCTGATTTGAGGAGGCGGGGGTGTCTTCAGATGCAGCGTCAGGCTGGTCCTTGATGCGAAGGCCAGCCTGACCTGGTTTCTTCTTCTTCTCCTTCTTCATGAGAGCCTCGTAAGGCTTATCCACAAGCATCCTGGCTAACAGCCCGGTCCTCTTGTCTTCGGGCTGAGGAGCCAGACTATTGATGTTGATGGCCATCTTCTGCCATCTCTGCCAAAATAGATTGGATAAGAGGATGAAGGGATTCTCTATGTAATAGAGCCAACCAAGTCGGGGGAAATCATAACTCAGAGTCCGTCTTGGCAGCGTGCAGACCCTTGTCCTCCTCCTCGGATGGCCAGCTCTTCATCAACTTGAAGAGCGCCTTCCATAGCTTCTCCCGCTTAGTGCGGAAGAGGTTCTGGATTGTGGGCTCGGCTTCGAGTTCTCGAGCCCACAAAGGAGTGTTCCGTCACTGGTAGGGGAGGATGCATCTTTGGAGCATCACCTGGATCACATCGGCTAGATTGATGCCCTCCTCAACCAGGGAACGGAGGCGCTTCTGCAGATCGGTCACCTCTTTGCTCGAACCCCAGGCCAGGCCCTTTTCAGGACACGAAGCCAGTCTGGTGGGGGGCGGATCTGCATGCAGCAGCAGGGAGCTGGCCCTCCTCTCATGGTTCGGTAACGTAGAACCACTCCTTCTGCCATCCTTTGATGGTGTTGATGAAGGTGCCCGACGACCACTCGACACGGGCGAGCTTGCCTATGACTGCCCAACCACAGTCTGCGTGCTTGCCTCTGACACACTTGGGCTTGATGTTGAAGATCTGCAGCCAGAGCCCGATGTGCGGCTCGATGCGCAGGAAGGCCTCGTAGACGAGGATGAACGCCGAGATGTGCATGATGGAGTTCGGTGGGAGATCATGGAAGTCGAGGTCGTAGAAGAACATTAATCCCATGAAAAAGGGGTGGAGTGGGAAGCTCAACCCCTTATGAAGTGGGGGATGAACACCACCCTCTCGCCTGGCCTGGGGGTGGGGATCACTTGGCCCTCCTCCGCCGCATAGTGAGGAACGTCGGTGGGGAGGTAACCGGCCTTCTTGAGGTCGAGGATGTCCTTGTTGGTGACTGTGGAAGCTTCCCATTGGCCATTGGAGCCCGCCATTGCTGAGCTCAAGAGTGAGGGTGGAGAAACCTAGATCTGTGCTCTAGAGGCGCAAGGGAATAGGAGGCAGAGAAGTCAAATGGAGAGCGAGAAAGGCCTTTGGGGTTTTCTTTCTCCTTTTATGAGGTCTGCCGATTTGGGCTCCCCTTGTTGCGCCGTGAATCCCTCCACTTCCCGAGACGCACGAGCCGTTGCGTGCACATGTTTTAGTATATCCCGTATAGAAACGGGACACGATCGACATGTTGATAGATCGTGTGGATGGAACGGCCTCAAACCGCGCATCGAGTGCCTGTAACTGGCCTATCAATCGTGGTGGGCTATGACTGTTGGAAATATACCCTAGAGGCAATAATAAATTAGTTATTATCATATTTTCCTTGTTCATGATAATCATTTATTATCCATGCTATAATTGTGTTGATCGGAAACTCAGATACATGTGTGGATACATAGACAACACCATGTCCCTGGTATGCCTTTAATAGACTAGCTCGTTGATCAAAGATGGCTATGGTTTCCTAGTCATGGACATGAGATGTCATTTGGTAATGGGATCACATCGTTAGGAGAATGATGTGATGGACAAGACCCAAACTACAAACGTAGCATACGATCGTGTCAGTTTATTGCTACTATTTTCTGCATGTCAAGTATATGTTCCTAGGACCATGAGATCATGCAACTCACTGACACCGGAGGAGTGCCTTGTGTGTATCAAATGTCGTAACATAACTGGGTGACTATAAAGGTACTCTACAGGTATCTTCGAGGGTGTCTGTTCAGTTGGCATGGATCAAGACTGGGATTTGTTACTCCGTGTGACGGAGAGGTATCTCAGGGCCCACTCGGTAATACAACATCACAACAAGCCTTGCAAGCAATGTGACTAAGTGTTAGTCACGGGATCTTGTATTACGGAATGAGTGAAGAGACTTGCTGGTAACGAGGTTGAACTAGGTATGGAGATATCGATGATCGAATCTCGGGCAAGTAACATACCGAAGAACAAAGGGAACATCTTACGGGATTAACTGAATCCTTGACATAGAGGTTCGACCGATAAAGATCTTCGTAGAATATGTAGGAACCAATATGGGCATCCAGGTCCCGCTATTGGTTATTGACCGTAGAGGTGTCTCGGTCATGTCTACATAGTTCTCGAACCCGCAGGGTCTGCACACTTAAGGTTTGGTGACGTTTCGGTAGTATAGAGTTATGTATGGTGGTGACTGAAGGTTGTTCGGAGTCCCGGATGAGATCCCAGACGTCACGAGGATCTCCGAAATGGTTCGGAGGTAAAGACTCATATAGGAAGTCCTATTTTGGTCGCCGGAAAAGTTTTGGGCTCATTGGTAATGTACCGGGAGTGCTGGTAGTGTACCGGGAGACCATCGGGAGGGGTATTTTGACCCAAGAGGCTTCATGGGCTGTGGGAGAATAAATACCAGCCTTTGGTGGGCTGGTGGAAGTCCCACACAAGGCCCATGCGGTTAGGGAAGAAAAGCCCAAAGATAAAAGGTGGAAAAAAGGCAAAAAGGCAAAAAAGGAAGAGTTCTGATCCTACTAGGATTGGAGGAGGAGGAGGACTCTCCTCCCTAGCTTCGGTCGAAGCCTCCTAGTAGGATTTGCCCTTGCGCCAAGCCTCCTCTCTTCCTCTTATATATACTAGAGGTTTTAGGGTTATGGCACAGAATTTTCTGCCACGTGATGCCCGTTCCCCAGTGCATAGTTTCTCCTCGAGATCGTATTTCTGCAGTGCTTAGACGAAGCCCTACCGGAATTGCTCCACCACCATCACCGTGGCGCCATCACGCTTCCGGTGAACTCATCTACCACTCTGCTCCCTCTTGTTGGATCAAGAAGGCAGAGGTCGTCATCGAGCTGCATGTGTGCTGAACGCGGAGGTGTCGTCCGTTTGGCGCTAGATCGGAAGGACCGTGATCAAGATCGCGAGACGGATCATGATGAGTTCGCGGGACGGATCGTGATGAGTTCACGGGACGGATCGTGATTGGATCGCGGGACAGATCGTGATGAGTTCATGGGATGGATCGTGATTGGATCGCAGGACGGATCGTGATGAGATCGCGGGATGCTCGGCGATTTGGATCGCGAAGACGTTCGACTACACCAACCGCGTTTCTTAACGCTTCACGCTTAGCGATCTACAAGGGTATGTAGATCCACTATCCCTCTCGTAGATGCTCATCACCATGGATAGATCTTGCGTGTGCGTAGGAAATTTTTTGTTTCCCATGCGATGTTCCCCAACAGTGGTATGAGAGCTAGGTCTATGTGTAGATGAGATCTTGAGTAGAACACAAAGAGTTTGTGGGCGTTTATGCTTAGATTGCTTCCTCCCTTGGTCGTGTTTTGGTTCAGCGGTATTGTGAGATGAAGCGGCTTGGACGAACATTACTCGTACGCTTACGAGAGACGGTTCCCCCAACCGCAACTTGTTGCATAGATGGCTTGCGGGTGTCAGTTTCTCTCACTTTAGTTGGATCGGATTCGACAAAGGCGGTCCTTGAGAAGGTTGAAAAGCAACTAGTGTATCACCGTTGTGGTTATTGCATCGATGAGAATTGTTCTTGGTAGATACCCGTAGCAGCCACATAAAACATGCAACAACAATTAGAGGATGCCTAACTTGTTTTTGCAGGGTATGTTGTGATGTGATATGGCCAATTACATGATGTGATATATGTGATGTATGAGATGATCATGTGATGTATAGATTATCACGACTTGCATGTCGCTGGGTACGGCAACCGGCAGGCGCCATAGGGTTGTCTTTAATTATTGTCTGACCTGGGTGTCAATCATTAAGCGCTATGTAATGCTTTACTTTATCGCTAAACGATAGCAATAGTAGTAGAAGCATGTTGGGCGAGACAATCCCAATGGAGACACGTTGATGGAGATCAAGACGATGGAGATCATGGTGTCGTGCCGGTGACGATGGAGATCATGTCGGTGCTTTCAAGATGGAGATCAAAAGCACAAGTTCATGGCCATATCATGTCACTTATGATTTGCATGTGATGTTAATCCTTTTATGCACCTTGTTAGCATTATAAGGTGATCCCTCACTTAAATTTCAAGATGAATTGTGTTCTCCCCGAGTGTGCACCATTGCAAAAGTTCATCGTGTTGAGACACCACGTGATGATCGGGTGTGATAGACTCTACGTTCACATACAACGGGTGCAAACCAGTTGCACATGCAGAACACTCAGGTTAAACTTGATGAGCCTAGCATGTACAGACATGGACTCGGAACACAAGAGACCGAAAGGTCGAACATGACTCATATAGTAGATATGATCAACATGATAATGTTCACCATTGAAACCACCTCAACTCACGTGATGATCGGACTTGAGTTGGTGAATTTGGATCATGTATCACTCGAATGACTGGAGGGATGTCAATTTGAGTGGGAGTTCTTAAGTAATATGATTAATTGAACTCATTATCATTAAAATAGTCAGTAGTGTCTTTGCAAAATGCGTTGTAGATTACTAGCTCACGCTGTAGCTCCCTTGAATTTTTATATGCTCCTAGAGAAATATAGTTGAAAGATGATGGTAGCATTATTGCGGACTGGCTTCGTGATCTGAGGATTGTCCTCATTGCTGCACAGAAGGCTTATGTCCTTAATACACCGCTCGGTGCGCCAACCCTTCTAGCGTTGTTTGTAGATGTTGTGAACATCTGACACGCACATTCTGATAACTACTTGATAGTTTAGTGCGTCATGCGTTACAGCTTAGAATTGAGGCTCGGAAACATTTTGAACGTCACAGAACATACGAGATGTTCTAAGAGCTGAAATTAGGATCTCAGGCTCAGGCCCATGTTGCGAGATATGAGATCTCCAACAAGATTCTTTGCCTGTAATATGAAAGAGAATAGCTCAATCGTTAAGCATGTGCTCAGATTGTCTGGGTTCTACAATCGCTTGAGTCGAGTGGGAGTTAATCTTCTAGATAAGATAGTGATTGATATAGTTCTCCAAGTCACTGTCACTAAGCTACTAGAACTTGGTGATGAACTATAAAATGCCAGGGATAGAAATAATGATCCCTGAGCTGTTCGAGATGTTTGACACCGCGAAGGTAGAAATCAAGAAGGAGAGTCAAGTGTTGATGGTTACTCAAACCACTAGTTTTGAGAAGGGCAGGAGCAAGGAGGGAAAACTTCATGGATAGCAAATCAGTTGCTGCTCCAGTGAAGCAACCCAAAGTTGAACCCAAACCCGAGACTAAGTGCTTCGATTATGAGGAGAGCGATCGCTGAAGCGGAACAACCCTAGATACTTGGTAGATAAGAAGGCTGGCAATGTCGATAGAAGTATATTTGATATACGTGTTATTTATGTGTATCTTGCTAGTACTCCTAGTAGCACCTGGGTATTGGATACCGGTTCGGTTGCTAAATGTTAGTAACTTGAAATAAAAACTATGGAATAAACGGAGCACTAGCTAAGGGTGAGGTGTCGATGTCTGTTGGAAATGTTTCCAAGGTTGATGTGATCAACATCACGCTCTCTCTTTACCTTCGGGATTAGTGACGAACCTAAATAAATGTTATTTGGTGTTTTGCATTGAGCATGAACGTGATTAGATCATGTTTATTGCAACACGGTTATTCATTTAAGTTAAATAATAATGGTTATTCTGTTTACATGAATAATACCTTCAATGGTCATGCACCCAGTGAGAATGGTTTTTTGAATCTTGATCGTAGTAATACACATGTTCATAACATTGATGCCAAAAGATACAAAGTTAATAATTATAGTACCACATACTTGTGGCACTGCCGCTAAATGTCATATTGGTATAAAGCGCATGAAGAAACTCCATGTTGATGGATCTTTGGACTCATTCGATTTCGAATCGGTTGAGACATGCGAACCATGCCTCTTGGGAAAGATGACTAAGGACCCCGTTTTCTGGTTTGATGGAGCGGGCAAGTGATTTATTGGAAATGATACATGTTGATGTATCCCATCCAATGAGTCTTGTAGCATGCGGTGGATATCGTTATTTTCTTACCTTCACTGATGATTTGAGTAGATAATAGTGTATATTTACTTAATGAAACGCAAGTTTGAATCATTTGAAAAGGTTCAAGCAAATTCAGAGTGAGGTTTAAGGTCATCGTGACAAGAAGATAAAATGTCCGCGATATGATCGTGGAGGTGAATATCTGAGTTACGAGTTTGGTATACAACTTAAGACAATGTGAAAGTTGTTTCACAACTCACGCCACCTAGAACACCATAGTGTGATGGTGTGACCGAACATCATAGTCGTGCTCTAATGGATATGGTGTGAATTATGATGTCTCTTATCCATTTTCCACTATTGTTTTGGGGTTATGCATTAGAGACAATTACATTCACTTTAGACAGGGCACCATCTAAATCCGTTGAGATGACACCGTGTGAATTATGGTTAGATAAAACCTAAGCTATCATTTCTTACTGTTTGGGGCTGCAACACTTATGTGAAAAAGGGTTTTCACCTAATGAGCTCGAACCCAAAGTGGACAAATGCATCTTCATAGAATACCCTAAAGATAGTTCGGTAAACCTTCTATCTCAGATCCAAGCATAAAATGTTTGTTGCTAAAACTGGGTCCTTTTCTCGAGAAAGAGTTTCTCTCGAAAGAATTGAGTGGGAGGAAGATAGAACTTGATGAGGTTGTTGAAACTTTGTTCAACCAGAGAGTAGCGCAGCGCAGGAAGATGTTTCTGTGAAGCCTACGTTAGTTGAAGAGGAAGTTAATGATGATGATCATGAAGCTTCAGACCAAGTTACTATCAAACCTCATAGGTCGACAAGGACGTGTACTGCTCCTGAGCGGTATGACAACCCTGTCTTGGAGGTCATGTTGTTGGACAACGATGAACCTACGAGCTATGGAGAAGCTATGATGGGCCCGGATTCCGTCAAATGGTTAGAGGGCATGAAATCCGAGAAAGGATCCATATATGAAAACCAAGTATAGACTTTGGTAGGCTTGCTCGTTGGACGGCAGGTCGTTGAGTACAAATTGATCTTTAAAATGAAGACAGACGCTGATGGTGAATGTCACCATTTATAAAGCTCGACTTGTCGCAAAGAAGTTTCCGGCAAGCTCAAGGAGTTGACTACGATGAGACTTTCTCACTCGTAGCGATGCTAAAGTCTGTTGGAATTATGTTAGCAGTTGCTGCATTTTTCAATTATGAAATCTGGTAGATGGATGCCAAAACATCGTTTCCTCCCTTAAGGAAGGGTTGTATGAGATACAACCAGAAGGTTTTGTCAGTCCTAAGGATGCTAAAAGGTGAGCAAGCGTCAGTGATCCTTCTATGGACTGAAGCAAGCATCTCGGAGTTGGAATATACACTTTGATAAGGTGATCAAAGTTTTTAAATCTATACAAAGTTTATGAGAAACTTGTATTTGCAATAAAGTGAGTGGGAGCACTATAGAGTTACTGATAAGTATATGTGGATGACATATTGCTATTCAGAAATGATGTAGAATTTCTGGAAAGCATAAACGGTTGTTTGAAAACAGTTTTCAAAGGAAGACCTGGATAAAGCTACCTAATTGTTGAACATCAAGATCTATAGAGATAGATCAAGATGCTAGATGAGACTTTCAATGAGTACATACCTTGACAAGATTTTGAAATAGTTCAAAATGGATCAGTCAGAGAAAGAGTTCACGCCTGATTTGTAAGGTGTGAAGTTGAGTGAGACTCAAAGCTCGACAACGGCAGAAGAAAGATAAAGGATGAACGTTGTCCCCTATGCCTTAGCCATAGGCTCTATATTATGCCATGTTGTGTACCACACTTGGTGTGTGCCTTACCATGAGTCAGTCAAGGGGTACAAAAGTGATCCAGGAGTGGATCACTGGACAGCGGTCAAGATTATCCTTAGTGACTAAAAGACTAAGGAGATGTTTCTCAATTATGGAGGTGATAAAGAGTTCGTCATAAAGAGTTACATCGATGCAAGCTTTAACACCAATCCGGATGACTCATAGTAGCAATCTGGATACATATAGTGGAGCAACCATTTGGAATAGTACCAAGTGCAGTGTGGTAGCAGTGTTTAGAGTTTGACATGGAGATTTACAAAGTACACACGGATTTGAATGTCGCAGACCCGTTGACTATAAGACCTCTCTCACATGCAAAGCATGATCGAGCCCCAGAACTCATTGGGTGTTAGATTCATAACAATGCGAATCACATCGTGACTTGAACTAGATTATTGACTCTAGTGCAAGTAGGAGACTATTGGAAATATGCCCTAGAGGCAATAATAAATTAGTTATTATCATATTTCCTTGTTCATGATAATCGTTTATTATCCATGCTATAATTGTGTTGATCAGAAACTCAGATACATGTATGGATACATAGACAACACCATGTCCCTAGTATGCCTCTAATAGACTAGCTCGTTGATCAAAGATGGCTATGGTTTCCTAGTCATGGGCATGAGATGTCATTTGGTAACGGGATCACATCGCTAGGAGAATGATGTGATGGACAAAACCCAAACTACAAACGTAGCATATGATCGTGTCAGTTTATTGCTACCGTTTTCTGCATGTCAAGTATATGTTCCTATGACCATGAGATCATGCAACTCACTGACACCGGAGGAGTGCCTTGTGTGTATCAAACATCGCAACGTAACTGGATGACTACAAAGGTACTCTATAGGTATCTCCGAGGGTGTCTGTTGAGTTGGCATGGATTAAGACTGGGATTTGTTACTCCGTGTGATGGAGAGGTATCTTAGGGCCCACTCGGTAATACAACATCACAACAAGCCTTGCAAGCAATGTGACTAAGTGTTAGTCACGGGATCTTGTATTACGGAACGAGTAAAGAGACTTTCCGGTAATGAGGTTGAACTAGGTATGGAGATACCGACGATCGAATCTCGGGCAAGTAACATACCGAAGAACAAAGGGAACATCTTACGGGATTAACTGAATCCTTGACATAGAGGTTCGACCGATAAAGATCTTTGTAGAATATGTCGGAACCAATATGGGCATCTAGGTCCCTCTATTGGTTATTGACCGTAGAGGTGCCTCGGTCATGTCTACATAGTTCTCGAACCCGCAGGGTCTGCACACTTAAGGTTTGGTGACGTTTCGGTAGTATAGAGTTATGTATGGTGGTGACCGAAGGTTGTTCGGGGTCCCGAATGAGATCCTAGACGTCACGAGGAGCTCCGTAATGGTCCGGAGGTAAAGATTCATATATAGGAAGTCCTATTTTGGTCGCCGGAAAAGTTTTGGGCTCATCGATAATGTACCGAGAGTGTCGGTAGTGTACCAGGAGACCATCGGGAGGGGTATTTCGACCCAAGAGGCTTCATGGGCTGTGGGAGAATAAATATCAGCCTTTTGTGGGATGGTGGAAGTCCCACACAAGGACCATGCGGTTAGGGAATAAAAGCCCAAAGATAAAAGGTGGAAAAAAGGCAAAAAGGCAAAAAAAGGAAGAGTCCTAATCCTACTAGGATTGGAGGAGGAGGAGGACTCTCCTCCCTAGCTTCGGCCGAAGCCTCCTAGTAGGATTTGCCCTTGCTCCAAGCCTCCTCTCTTCCTCTTATATATACTATAGGTTTTAGGGTTTTGGCACAGAATTTTCTGCCACGTGCTGCCCGTTCCTCCAATGCATAGTTTCTCCTCGAGATCGGATTTCTGTAGTGCTTAGGCAAAGCCCTGACGGAATTTCTCCACCACCATCACCGCGGCACCGTCATGCTGCCGGTGAACTCATCTACCTCTCCGCTCCCTCTTGCTAGAGCAAGAAGGCGGAGATCGTCATCGAGCTGTACGTGTGTTGAACGCGGAGGTGTCGTCCGTTCAGCACTAGATCGGAAGGATCGTGATCAAGATCGCGATACGGATCGTGATGAGTTCGCGGGACGGATCATGATGAGTTCGCAGGACGGATCGTGATTGGATCGCAGGACGGATCGTGATGAGTGATTGGATCGCGGGACGGATCGTGATGAGATCGCGGGCGGCGATTTGGATGGCGAAGACGTTCGACTACACTAACCGTGTTTCTTAACGCTTCCCGCTTAGCGATCTACAAGGGTATGTAGATCCACTATCCCTCTTGTAGAACCTCATCACCATGGATAGATGTTGCGTGTGCGTAGGAAATTTTTTGTTTCCCATGCGACGTTCCCCAACAATGACCTTTCGTCAGAGAGGTCGTTAGGAAACATTACCTTTTTTCCCTGACATTTGGCCTTCAAATCCAACTTATCTCACAGAATTAGGATGTGCCACTATGCGGAAAACTATTTATCATTGGAGGCCGAACTATTGTTCGTTGGGAAGGAACTCACCTTGCAAGCCGAAGACTATGTTCGCGAAGCAATTGGAGCTGAAGACCCTTGGTGTTGGAGGCAAGTTCAGGGACTACTGAGGGAGTCCTATATTAGGGGGTCCTCGGATAGCCGACCTATTGTTTATGGGCCGGACTATATGGGCTAGTTGCCGAACACTAGATGATTTGAAGGCCTAGTTTCTAGGATGGAAGCTTCGAGGAGCACGCCTTGCGCTCCACGTTTGATGTAGTAAATAGGCATGTTTATCTCTTCGGCGTGTAACCGACCATGTGTAAACCATAGGCCTCCTCGGCATCTATATAAGCCGGAGGGTTTTAGGGTATTGAGAGAGAACAACTCATCTAGGGTTAGACATACGATCTCGAGGTAGATCAACTCCGTAATCCCTTACACCATCAATACAATCAAGCAGGACATTGGGTATTACCTCCATTGGAGGGCCCGAACCTGGGTAAACTCGTGTCCCCTTCATCTCATGTTACCGTCGATCCTAGTCTCACAGTTCGGGACCCCCTACCCGAGATCCGCCAGTTTTGACACCGGCACTCGTTCCGATGCCTCCCTCTTCGTCTACCAGCAAGGAGCTGTTGCTGCATATCTTCTACTTTATGTTGACGGCATCCTCTTCTGAGCTCTTCAGCACCTCACCACTCACCTTCGTGACGAGTTTTCCCTCAAGAATATGGGAGCGTTGCATTGCTTCCTTGGCATTGAGGTTATCAAGCATGCTAATGGGTTCTTTCTGCACCAGCAGAAGTGGGCCCATGAGTTACTTGAGCACCGGCATGCTTAGCTGCAAGCCTGCCTCCACGCCCGTTGACACGAAGGCCAAGGTCTCAGCTCTGGAGGGTGTTCCTGCGCCTGATGCTGCATTTTACCACTCCATTATCGGCGTCTTGCAGTATTTGACACTCACACGACCGGATCTACAGTATGTTGTTCAACAGGTGTGCTTACATATATATGCACTCCCCACGCGACTCCCACTGGACTCTGGTGAAGCGTATTCTTCAGTACATACGCGGCACCATGGACATGGGTCTCCCACTGACGGCTTCCGCCTCTACCGACATCGTCGCCTACTCCGATGCTTACTAGGCTGGTTGCCCTGACACACGTAGTTCTACGTCCGGCTACTGTGTCTACCTTGGGTCCTCGCTAATTTCATGGTCGTCCAAGTGACAACCCACGGTGTCTCTCTCCAGTGCTGAGGCGGAGTACCAACCAGTGGCTAACACCGTTGCTGAGTGCTCTTCGCTACGTCAGTTGCTTTAGGAGTTTCTTTGTGAGGTTCACAAGGCCACCATTGTCTATTGTGAGAACGTCTCTGCTATCTATCTCTCCGCCAACCCTGTTCATCATCGCCGGACGAAGCACGTCGAGCTGGATATTCACTTTGTGTGCGAACAGGTTGCTCTTGGTCGCATCCGTGTCCTACATGTATGGACCGCACAACAGTTCGCCGACGTGATGACCAAGGGGCTGCCTACTTCTATCTTCGAGGCGTTCGTCCAGTTTTTGTGTAGCTGGCGATGCTTTGACTGCGGGGAGGGGGTGAGTATATTTTGTGACACGTATAGGTTGTTTCTTGTACACCAAGCTCATCTCCTATTTCGTTGTATAGATTGAGGAAGAGGCCTATATTGTGCATTATATATACATACACATTGCACGGATCAATACATCGTGCATTCCCACAACTATTCACACAAATGAAATGTACCGTCTGATATCTGCTATGCCACGGAGTTATTGCTGCAAGTCCGACCCAGCGGCAAAAGGCGACGCATACTCTTCATCATCTCCGTCCAAACAAGCGACTGGCATGCGGAACAATCATGAACATATATAGGGTGTCACCTATATCAAAATGTGCAAACAAAGGCGGAGCTCCAGATAGCTCTTTATCTTATTTTTTAGCCAAAATAGTTTTCCAGACAACAATAAAAATCTTATAGAAATTACACGTGTGTACATATTTGTAGTATACGTGTATAAAATTTCATGAACATATATATTCATATGTGATGTACACAAAAGAACGAATACACATATTAAAATGTTTTTTATTTGTTGTATTTGGGTCAAATATTTGTCTTTTTTGAGTAGCATGCAAATAACCAAATTGGTTGATAAAACTTCATACATACTTGAAGGATATGCATATGTATTTGTAAAAAAAAGTTAAAACTTCTAAATTTATTTTTTTAAGAAAAGAACGAGCTTCATGGAGCTTGGTTTCTGCAACGCCACACTCGCATAGAAACAACAAGGCCATGGCGCGCCGGATCTTGCAGCATCTCCACTTGTGGCTCACCGCGTTCGTGTCGAACCTGTCGTGGCTTTATCACGGCAGATGTCCGGGTGAACGGACTTGGGTTCAAGGCCATTGCTAACGTGATGGACTCAAAGGGGTTGGTTGGGACGAAGGACACGAGTTTACCCAGGTTCGGCCCCTCGAGTTGAGGTAATAGCCTATGTTCTGCTGGTGCTTGTATTGCTTGATATATCGATTACAAGAGAGCTATTGCTTGACCTAGTTTTCGATAACCTGATCCCTAAGTCGCACCGGGTCTTGCCTTTATATAGGAGGTCAAGACCACGATTCATACAAGTTGTAACCGACTCTCATTACATGTCCGAGTCTACCTCTATCTTCTCTTGCCTTTCCTGACCAAGTTGTCTCCGGGTGGGTTATACGCCCGGGTCTTCTTCATCCGGGCCACCTGCCGGCCCATCCTGTCAGCCGCTAAACTTCTTGGGCCCTTAAGTCCTCACGGCTCACTCTTGGGCCAGTGTGCGAGCCGCCAGGTACGACCCGGAGCCCTCAGGGCGGGTCTCACCGTGGGGTTATATCCCTAACATTAGGCCCCAGGTTGATTTGAGCTTGCTCATTTCAGCCTTTTTTTTACTCCTTGGCGAGCCGCCCGGAAATGATCCGCCATGATGTCATGTCAGATCTGCAAAAAAGACCCTCTGACACACGCAACAAATCTTTTATTAAATGAACAGCCCGAAAATCGACGCGTCCGCCTTGGTCAAATGATATCCGATGCCTGGATTTTCGCACCCGTTCTGCGCTTTCCCTATTAAATAGGACCTCCCGGGGAGGCATTCGGTTTCTCTTGCTCGCTTTGTCATCTCCTTCCTCCGACACTTCCATTTCCAGCGCTTCCAGCTCCAGCATTGTTTCCTCATCATCATCGACAGGGCCGCTGCATCAACCTGACGCGATCCAGAGTTCCTTCTGCTTTCATCGCACCGTCGCCGGTGAGTCCTTCTCTCCTTAGATCTGCGATTTGTTTCGGTAGGGTTTTCATGGAGCTCCATCGCAACAGCTTTAGAACTCGGGCTCCATCAATGCCAGTCATGCTTAATCCACGAGCCCTCGACCATATCGTGCCCCCATGGCATTGCTAGGTAGGAGACCGATACTGATGTTATTTAGATTCACCACGGCTCTGCCCATTATTTTCAGATTTTCTTTACTTTCACCAGTTCATCGCTAGGTCTGGAAATAAAGATATTTCTTTTTGTTTAATAGATCCGCAACCGTAGCAATACTTTGCG
Source organism: Hordeum marinum (assembly GCA_022496015.1). Classification (NCBI taxonomy): domain Eukaryota; kingdom Viridiplantae; phylum Streptophyta; class Magnoliopsida; order Poales; family Poaceae; genus Hordeum; species Hordeum marinum. The sequence goes on along the minus strand of CM039674.1, from coordinate 100,159,798 downwards.
AAACCTGTTTTCAGTACTTAGCCAAATTTCACTCTATCCTTTCGTGATGTTGACCCGCCGTGTTGTTCTGTCTCTCATCAGCCGGATCTTAGTATCTCATCTTTTAAGGTCTTAAGCTTTTAAGTCGCCCACTTTTATTCGCCTTTTTCTTGACTCGTCGTATATGGTTACTTTGTACAGTTAAAAACTGCTGCCATGTCTCGTGCATCTAACTCCTGCAACTGGGTCGGTTCATGCATTACCGAAGAGTTTCTGATGGATTTTGTACATGCGGGCACCCTTCCTGCCAAAGAGGTCATCCATTGGCGGGTTCCGGGTAATGAACTGAGGCCCATTCCTCAGGAGGGAGAGGTAGTCGTTTTTTCGGATCATATTGAACGTGGATTCGTACCCCCCGGCTCAAAATTCTTCCAGGACATCCTTCGTTTCTATAAGCTGCATCCTCAAGACCTTGCCCCCAATTCCGTCTCAAACATCTACAACTTCCAAGTGCTCAGCGAGGTCTATCTGCAGACTCAGCCGTCTATAGGTCTCTTCCGAGAGTTCTTTTATGCGAACCAACAAACTGAAGTAAAGGCCGGCCCAAGCTTAGAACTTGGTGGAATTTCCATTTAGAGGCGTCGGGACATTACTTTTCCGGCTGTACCAATGCTGAGCCATCCAAAGGATTGGAATAAGACTTGGTTCTACTGTAAGGATACTTCCCCAGAGAATGAGCATCCGCTGCCGGGTTATCGCCCCTCCCGGCTCAAGACAACTTCGGAGCTTCCTGGCCGGCTATCAACTGCTGAACGTGCAAGGCTTGAGCCGGCTCATGCCAAGATTAAAGCCCTCATGGCCAATGGATTGACGGGTTTGGACTTGATCCGCTGCTGGATCTCCTGGAGAATTATGCCTTTGAGCCTGAGAAGCCGCCTCATGTGCGAATACCCTGGCACGTATGATGGTTCCCTATGCTTCAGCCGGACAACTTTAACCGAAGACGATATTACCACTGTCATCTGAAGTCTTGTTCATGAGACATCAGGAGCTTGCAGCGCTATCGGGTTGGCGCCTTTCGGTGCCATTAATCTGGCCCCAGACGTAAGGTGACTCTTCCTCATCTCTCCTTTTTGTGTAATTATGACTTTCAATCCATTGCTATTAACCGGCTTACCTTTTCAGGCTGATTCTAATTTTTGGAAGAAAAAGTATGTTCCTCCTCTGAAGAAAAGCAAGAAGAAGGCCCCGGCCAAGAAGACGAAGAAGACCACCACTCAGGGGGAATGGTTTGACCCGCCAGAATCATCCGGCTCAGAGGTATAGTTTGACTATTTTAGTAACTTCATTATTCACCTTACTGATAACAACTTATTCACAGGACGAGGTAGAGACGAGCCGCGTCAACGTTCCTGAGGTAACTTATATTTCATCCGACTCGGAATGTTTTGTACCCCAGAAGATACGGTGGGTTGTTCGAAAAGTTCCACTTTCTCATCCTCTTGCTCATTTGGATCCCAAATTTCTTTTGAAAAAGCAACAGCAAGTCGACCGCCGTCAGAGCCGAAGCGTCGGCTCTACTAATCTCGCGTCCGGATTGCCTAACTCCCCGGCTCCGAAGAAACGCCCCGCAGAGGTATGTATCTTTGTTTGATTTTATTAGCTTTTCCTTTATACTCTCAACACTGCCTTATACCATCTGAACTATCTCTCAAGGATCACCCTCATCCAGCGACTCTACGGCCACCGCTCTTCCACCTCCGAAGATTAATCCGGTGTAAGCATTTTGTAGCCTTTACATTCAGCTCCTCGGTGGTTGTAACCCTTGAATTCTGGCCTCCACGTCTTTTCTAGGGCTCAAGCTAAGCAGAGGAAAACCAACAAGTCCTCCCCTGGCCCTGCTGCTCAAGAACCGGAGCTTGCCAAGCTGGACCCCCCAGAGACTTCTGCAGAGTCGGCAGCTGATGACATTATCCCTGAGAGCCCGCAAAGGGACCTTTCCAAGTCGCCGATCCCTGCCAAGGCTGCTGATGACGCTACTGCCCTGGACGTCATGATTACTGGCATCGGCTTGCACTCTCCTCCACCTCACGTGCTAACGAAACATAGTGAAATAGCTGAAGCTTCGAGGAAACTGGAATTTGAGCTCCCTGCCTTAGAAAAAATGACAGCTGACGAACTTCATGCTGGATGTATGGACCGGCTATCGTCAAGCCGGGATTTGGAGCTCAAACTGGTTAACTTAATGAAGAGACTGTATGAGGTATTCGTTTTTCCTCCTTATACCCTTACATAGCCCCCAAGAGCCGGGTTAATATTGACTGATAATAATCCGTCTCTTCCATCTTTAGCAGAAGTAGACATATGTAATGTGTAAGCTTTAATTTATTTAGCCGTGATCTAAAACCATTGCTTTGAACCGGTACTTCCTAGAAGATAGTTACAGAGCCAATTGTAGCCCCCAAGGGTCGGCTTAACCTTTTCCAAAGTTGAGCCGGGACTTCTTAGAAGATAGTTACCAGAGCCAACTGTAGCCCCCAAGGGTCGGCTTAATCTTTTCCAAAGTTGAACCGGGACTTACATGTTGAATCTCCTAAGAAAACCAATATGTAGCCCCCAAGTTCCGGGTCAAACTTGTCGAAGTTGAGTCGGAACTGTCTTGAAAATAAACATTAGCCCCCAAGTGTCATGCATATTGCTCTCAATCTGTTTGAGACTTGCTTATGTACTCCATATTTTGATACTTCACAAGAAGCTTTAACCAAAGCCGGGTCAGAATTGGCCGGCTTAAAAGCGAACTTAGCTACTCAGCAAGCCGCCCGGAATGAAGCTGACGAGACCTTCCGGCTCCTTGTTGAAGAACTAGCTAAGATCAAAGCTGACTTCACCGCGTTCAAGGAATCTGCCGAGGCTGAAAAAGCTACATTGACTAAACGGGCGGATGATGCCGATCAGTGACTCATGATCGTATCTGACAAGCTGCAGTCTGAAGCGTCACATCACCAAGATGACAGCTGCCCTCTTTGGTAAGTTTTTAATAGCTTGGCTTTATCCGGATTTTTGTATTTGTGTTGGCGACTCATAACGAGGCCTTTGTCTCACGCAGGTCCTAGGAGCCGCCAACTTGTCTCCGATAGTCTGCTACCTCTAAAGGCTATATACACATTGACAGAACAGCTGTACTGCCGGGCGGTATGCACAATCAAGGTTGTGCAATATAAAGAGAACATTCCTTCGAATCTCAAAAATGTCTTGGAGCTCCTGTCAACGATGCCCAAACAGATTGTAGAGCTGAAGAAATCAGCCGCCTGCCAGGGGGCGATTGCGGCCATAAGTCGGGCATCGGCTTTTGCTCCAGAGGTTACTCCGGCTGAGATGATGGATGGGTTTCCCTCCAAGAAGGATGACGGTTCTGAGTTTACCGATGCTGACTATGCTTGGTGCATAAAAGATTCCAAAGTCCTAGCCTCCGTCTTAGCAGAAGAGGTCAACTTGGCGACTTACCAGGCGGCTTACAATGCTGATCAAAAGAGGATCCGTGGTCCGCTCTTTGAGTCCCAGGACCTGACACCCGCTCGCAGTAAGACTCTCTTCGCTTCCGATCTTGACCCGTCCCCCTTCTTTGAAGAAGGAACTTTTGCGGCTTTAACCAACTACAATTGGGACTTGGATAATCTTCAGATCAAGGCAGCTAAAGAGCCGGAGCAGGATGACCCGCCAGCCAGCTGATTGCTTTCTTAGAAAAAATTGTAATAGCCGGCTCTCCATGACCCGCCTGGGGCGATGTAAAAAACTTGATGATATTTTGAGCTCCTCAGAGAGCATCTGTAATAGGATAGCAGCAACTTTTGCCTTTGTTGAACTTGTGCCCTCGCGCACGTATGAAAGTCCGGCTTAAAATAGACATGTGCCATCTTCCTTGTCCTTCTTATTGTATGCCTTACCGGCTCTTCATAGCTTAATTTCCTATATGCATAAATGTACCTTTACACCGTTAGGAGGGCGGCTTAAAAGCGTAACCCGAAGATGATGTGTCTTCCCCACATGTGTGACAAAATTATTCGCTTGGCTTTAGAGCCGGCCGAAAGGTTTGATAAGTTTCACCCGTAGGGCAGGAAGCCCCCTATATGGTTTATGTTGACTTGTCAACATTTCTGGCGCGAACGCCGGTTGTTAGGGATAGATAAGCTACACCCGGAGGTGGGAAGCCCCCTTCGACAACCGCGGCTAACATGTTAACCGGAATAGCATAAAGCCGGCTGTTAGGGTGAGATAAGAGATACCCGAAGGTAAGAAGCCCCCTTTGACAGCCAATGTTGACTTGTCAACAATTTTGGCGTGAACGTTGGTTGTTAGGGTGAGATAAGCGATACCCAAAGGTAAGAAGCCCCCTTCGACAACCGTGGTTAACATGTTAACCGGAAATGGCATAAAGTCGGCTATTAGGGTGAGATAAGCGATACCCGAAGGTAAGAATCCCCCTTCGACAACCACAGCTGACATGTCAACTGGAAACGGCATAAAGCCGGTTGTTAGGGTGAGATAAGCAAACCCGTCGGTAAGAAGCCCCCTTCGACAACCGCGGTTAACATGTTAACCGGAAATGGCATAAAGCCGGTTGTTAGGATGAGATAAGCGATACTCGAAGGTAAGAAGCCCCCTTCGATAGCCGTAGCTGACATGTCAACTGGAAATGGCATAAAGTCGGTTGTTAGGGTGAGATAAGCGAACCCGTCGGTAAGAAGCCCCCTTCGACAACCGCGGTTAACATGTTAACCGGAAATGGCATAAAGCCAGCTGTTAGGGTGAGATAAGCGATACCCGAAGGTAAGAAGCCCCCTTCGACAGCCGCAGCTCACATGTCAACTGGAAATGGCATAAAGCCGGTTGTTAGGGTGAGATAAGCGAACCCGTCGGTAAGAAGCCCCCTTCGACAACCGCGGTTAACATGTTAACCGGAAATGGCATAAAGCCGGCTGTTAGGGTGAGATAAGCGATACCCGAAGGTAAGAAGCCCCCTTCGAAGCCGCAGCTGACATGTCAACTGGAAATGGCATAAAGCCAGTTGTTAGGGTGAGATAAGTGAACCCGTAGGTAAGAAGCCCCCTTCGACAACCGCGGTTAACATGTTAACCAGAAATGGCATAAAGCCGGCTGTTAGGGTGAGATAAGCGATACCCATAGTTAAGAATCCCCCTTCGACAGCCGTAGCTAACATGTCAACTGGAATGGCATAAAGCCAGTTGTTAGGGTGAGATAAGTGATACCCGAAGGTAAGAAGCCCCCTTTGACAACCAATGTATTTGCATCGATGAAGACGTGCGATGTGGCAGAGGCCCCGGCTTATAGGGATGCTATTCTATTTATATATAAATATGATATGTACAATGATAATGTACAGTGACGATTCTCAACAACCTTAAGTGTAATAAGGCCACAGATGCGATATGTTTCACGGCCAGCGGGTCTCCTGACCCGAAGTATCTGAGTCGTCCCGTTGTTGAGATTTCGGCTGACCACAAAAGGCCCTTCCCATGGGGGAGATAATTTATGCATATCTGTCTGATCTTGAATCAGTGATAGAACTAAGTCGCCCTCTTGAAACGTCCGGGTCTTAACCCTGCGGCTATGATAGCGGCGCAGGTCTTGTTGATAAATCGCCGAACGGGCAGCCGCCAGCTCTTATTCCTCCTCCAAGGCATCCAACGCGTCCTGACGTGCCGTCTCATTGTTCATCTCATCGTAAGCTGCCACTCGTGGCGAGTCATGTCAGATGTCACTTGGCAACACAGCCTTGGCACCGTAAACCATGAATAAAGGTGTATACCATGTGGATCTGTTGGGGGTGGTTCTGATACTCCATAAGACGGAGGGCAGCTCTTCTACCCAACAGTCGGGTGTTCGTTTTAAAGGAACCATGAGCCGTGGCTTGATACCCCTCAAGATTTCTTGATTGGCATGCTCCGCCTGACCGTTGGACTGCGGATGAGCAACTGCTGAAACATCAAGCCAGATGTGCTCTTCGTCGCAGAATTTTTTCATAGCTCCCTTGGATAAATTTGTTCCATTATCAGTGATGATGCCATGGGGGTAACCAAAATGGTAGATCAGTTTCTTAACAAATTGAACCGCCGTAGTCGCATCACACTTGCTGATCGGCTCAGCCTCTACCCATTTGGTGAACTTATCAACCGCCACCAGGAGGTGTGTTTTCTAATCCTTGGATCTCTTGAAAGGTCCTACCATATCTAGCCCCCAGACTGCAAACGGCCAAGTAATTGGTATCATTCGCAACTCTTGAGCCGGAATATGAGCACGCCGACTGAATTTTTGATAGTCGTCACACTTGCAGACCAGATCCTCTGCGTCTTTGTGAGCCGTCAACCAGAAGAAACCGTGACGAAACGCCTTAGCTACCAAAGATTTGAGTCGGCGTGATGTCCGCAATCACCAGCGTGAATTTCATTCAAAATTTCTTGACCTTCCTCTGGTGAGACACAACGCTGAAAAAACCCGGTAACGCTGCACTTGTGTAACTCACCATTAACTATTGTCATCAACTTAGACCGCCAGGTGATCTGTCTGGCTAGGTTTTCATCATCAGGTAATTCGCCCCGAGTCAAATAGGCCAGGTAAGGCACAGTCCAATCCGGAATAGCATGTAGAGCCGCCACCAATTGTCCCTCCGGGTCAGGGACAGCCAAATTTTCCTCTGAAGGCAATTTGACAGTCGGGTGATATAAAACATCCAAAAAGACATTAGGTGGCACCGGCTTTCGCTAAGAGCCTAACCATGATAAGGCATTAGCTCCCTCATTCCTGCGATGATCAATGTGATCTACCTGATAACCTTTGAAGTGACCAGCAATGACATCCACCGCCTGTCTATAAGTCGCCATCCATGGGTCCCTGGAATCCCATGTGCTTGAAACTTGCTGAGCCACAAGATCTGAGTCGCCCAAACACCTTATCCGGCTTAAATTCATCTCCTTGGCTACTCTGAGACCATGAAGCAGAGCCTCATACTCAGCCGCATTGTTGGTGCAAGGGAACATCAGCCGGAGCACATAACTAAATTTATCACCTTTGGGAGATGTCAAAACAACTCCTGCTCCTAATCTTTCCAGCTGCTTGGATCCATCAAAATGTATAGTCCAGTATGTGTCATCCGGCTTTTCCTCAGGAGCTTGACACTTTGTCCAATCATTTATAAAATCCACAAGGGCTTGGGACTTGATGGCCGTATGAGGCACATATTTCAGATCGAGAGGTCCCAGCTCCAATGCCCACTTAGCAATCCTACTAGTAGCTTCTCTGTTCTGGATTATATCCCCCAACGGAGCAGAACTGACCACGGTGATCTGGTGCCCTAGGAAATAGTGCTTCAACTTGCAATTGGCCATGAACACTCCATACACTAGCTTCTACCAATGTGGATATCTCTGCTTGGATTCAGTCAGGACCTCACTGATATAATAAACCGGCCTTTGAATCAGATACTCCTTCCCGGCTTCCTTGTGCTCAACCACAATTGCGGCACTGACTGCCCGGTTGTTAGCCACCACATACAAGAGCAAACGTTCTTTCTCAGCCGGAGCAGCCAATACCGGCGGCTCAGTGAGTTGTTTCTTGAGTGCCTCTAATGCTTCACCCGCCGCCGTACTCTAGACAAAATTATCTATCTTTTTCATCATCTGATATAGGGGAATGGCTTTCTCACCGAGGCGGCTTATGAACCGGCTCAACGCAGCGATTCGCCCCGCCAGGCGTTGGACATCGTTAACACAGGCCCGCTCTCCCAGGGAGGTGATAGCTTTGATTTTGTCTGGGTTAGCCTCAATGCCATGCTCAGAAACCAGAAATCCCAAGAGCTTGCCAGCTGGGACACCAAAAACACACTTGGTCGGGTTAAGCATCATCTTGTAGATCCGGAGATTGTCAAAAGTTTCCCTTAAGTCGTCCAAAAGGGTCTCCTTCTTCCTTGATTTGATCACAATATCATCCACGTAAGCATGAACATTGCGCCCAATCTGACTGTGAAGGCAGTTCTGCACATAGCGCTGATAAGTTGCGTGGGCACTCTTGAGCCCGAAAGGCATATATACATAACAAAAGGCTCCAAAAGGCGTAATGAAAGTCGTCTTATCTTGGTCCTTAACTGCCATCTTGGTCTGATGATATCCTGAATAAGCATCCAGGAAGCACAGGCTCTCGCAACCCGTTGTAGCATCAATGATCTGATCAATACGAGGGAGAGCAAAGGGATCAGCCGGACAAGCCTTGTTGAGGTCCTTATAATCCACACACATCCGCCACGTGTCGTTCTTTTTGAGCACCAACACTGGGTTAGCAAGCCACTCCGGGTGAAAGACCTCCACGATGAAACCCGCCGCTAAGAGTCGGGCAACCTCTTCTCCGATGGCCTTGTGTATTTCCTTATTGAACCGCCGTAGAAACTGCTTGATAGGTTTAAACTTAGGATCCACATTAAGATTGTGCTCAGCAAACTCTCTCGGAACACCCGGCATGTCGGAAGGTTTTCATGCAAAGATGTCTCGATTCTCACGGATGAATTCGATGAGCGCGCTTTCCTATTTGGGATCCATGTGAGCCCCAATGATGAACTATTTGGATGAGTCGCCCGGAGTGAAGTTTATTGCCTTGGTATCATCCGCCAAGAACTTAAGGCGCGGCTCAACCTTCGTTGTGGGATTTTTCAGCGGCGTCATATCCTCCGGGTCAACATTCTCCTTATAAAACTTGAGCTCCTCCTGAGCACAACTGGATTCTGCATAAGCCGCGTCTCCTTCCTCACACTCAATAGCCATATTCCGATTACCATGAACGGTAATTGTACCTTTTAACCCGGGCATCTTGAGCTGTAAGTAGACATAGCAGGACCTAGCCATGAACTTAGCATAAGCCAGCCGCCCAAACAACGCATGGTAAGGGCTCTTGATCTTGACCACTTCAAACCACAATTGCTCCACTCTGTGGTTATATTTGTCACCAAAGGCAACTTCCAAAGAAATCCTGCCCACCGGATAAGCCGACTTGCCTGGCACCACACCATGAAAAATGGTGGATGAGGGCTTAAGATCCTTGTCAAGCAGCTTCATCCGCCGGAAGGTGTCATAATAGAGGATGTTGATACTGTTGCCTCCATCCATAAGCACCTTATTTACCCATATAACCTCCCACTTGAGGGGCAACAACCAAAGCCAGCCACCCCGGGTCATCCACACGCGGCGGGTGATCCTCCCGGCTCCATGTTATGTCATATTCAGACCACTTTAAGTACTGCGGCAGAGCCGGCGCAGCCGCATGGACCGCTCGCTTGCGTAATTTCTGATCTCGCTTGTTAAGGCAGGTCGTGAAAACATGATACTGGCCTGAGCTGAGCTGTTTCGGATTACTTTGATACCCAGATTGGCTATGCTACTGCTGGTTGTTGTTACCAGAGTGCTGCACATGTCCTCCGTGATTACCTTGACCATGATGACCGGACCCTGAGCCGCCGGATCCAAATCCGGCTCCTGACCCGCCTGGTCCTGAGCCGCCGGGCGGACCACCACCCTGGTTGTTGGGTTGCGTGTAGTAATCCCTTAACTTCTCCATAATGTGGCAATCACCCCATGCGTGCAACGCAGGTTTGCCGGGCTGGCTGTGTTCTGGACAGGGCTTCTTAAGCACCTCCTCCAAATTGAAGGGAGTCCTGTTCTTATTAAAAGGTGGTCTAAACTTCCCATTGCCCTTAGGAGGATTCTGGCCGGTACTTGCATTGGCTACCAGTTCTGATCCGCCATCGGGGTTCTTCCGCTTATTCTGGTTACCATTGTTAACCACACCTTTTCCTTGATTATTCTTTTTACCCTGACCGACCTTCTCCTCGTCAGAGCTTGGGTCCTTCGTGTTATCAGACTCGACGTACTTTGTGGGAGCCGTCATGAGCTCTCCCATATCCTGACACGTACGCTTGAACCGGCCAAGTTTCTGCTTCAGCGGAACGAAATGACAGTTCTTCTCTAAGATGAGCACGGCTTGGGCTGTCGTGATCTGCTCAGACGAATGGATGATGGTTGACACCCGCCAGACCCAATGATGAGCCAACTCACCCTCCTGCTGGACGCAGTGATCAAGATCCATGACGGTCATAGGTTGTTTGCAAGTCCCTTGAATTTTTTTGATGAACCTTGCCCTTAACTCGGCCCACGAATTGATTGTATTGGGAGGCAACCCCTTTAACCATGTGCGAGCCGGACCTTCAAGCATCATGATAAAATATTTAGCGCACACCGCCTCACTGACATCTAGCATCTCCATAGCCAGTTCATAACTTTCTACCCAAGCCTCCGGAGGCAAATCAGTAGTGTAATTCAGAACCTTGCGAGGTCCTTTGAAATCCTTTGGCACCGGTTCACTTCGCAGAGCCGGCGATAGACATGGCACTCCCACGGCCCTGGTAGTTACTCCCGCTCCTACTGATATCGAGGGCGCGGGCTCTTGGCGAGTCGCTGTAGCCAAAGCTACCGCCTCTTGCTGGTTTCTCGCCCGGTTCATGAGCGCCTGCGCATCTAGAGCCGGCCGATCATCCCCCGGAGGTCCTCTCTGCCGATCACTGCTGGAAACCGCTAGCGACTCATAGCGCCGACTAAAGCTCCGGTTGGGGAGAGGGGTTGAATGAACGCGGCTCCGGCTGTGAGTATACTTCTCCTGCTGGGCCATTGCCGTCTGAAGGTATCCAATGGAATTTTGTACCTCTTCCGAAAAAGGTGCTTCATCCAGAATAGAAATTGTTTCAAGCCGGGTAGCCGCCGCCACCATATTCTCAGCTGGGTTAGAATAATGACCCGTCGGTGTTGGGAAGACCACCAGTGAAGCCTGGTTTCGTCGGGCCAGGTGAGACGTCGGTCGAGCCGCCGGGCGGCTTCCAGGTGCATCCGCTGCCCGTCCCGTTCCTGGCGTGTTGAAGAGGTTCCTAGCCTCATAACGTCCTGGCAAGCGAGACTGATGCCTCCTCCGGTGTACCGCATCCGTCGATTGTTGTTCCAGCCCAAGGCGGAAGGCATCCGTCTTAATACGTTCTGCCTCTTCCTCCATCTAGACTTTCAGCTCAGCTATCCTCTACTGCTCCTCCATCATCCGGTCCTTGAGCCTCACAATCTCTAAGTTCCGGGCAGCCTGATTATCTGGTGTGACTTCAGTGGCCATCAGGGCCTTAAGCTTGTTCATTAAATCCATAAGAACTTGAGCCGGTGGCGGCGGGTTAGCGCGTGAGGTTGCCGCTCCTGCGGCTGTACCGCTCGTGCCTCGGGCTGACCCCGTCATGAACACGGCCGCGTGAGCCGGCGGCCCAAAAGCATCCGACCCAGAATGATCCGACTCAGGGCAAAGCTCATCGTAGCCCCCGAGCCTGCCGTTGTGAACCTGGTAAATTGATTCTGTCTCTCCGCTCGAAGACTCGTCTTCTGAACAGACGAGAGTTTCATGTGACCCGGAAGCTTCCAGATCCATCCCTTGAGTAAAGCCTATGAAGACGTGCCTCCGGCCCGGATTAACACGGGCGGGCTGCACATCACGGGCAGGTTGCGCGCGCCGAGCCGGCTCGATGACGTTGGTGCAGGCATCCGGCCCGGGTGTAGATCCTTCGGTCCTTCCGATGAAAACGTGAATCCCGCCGAAAGGAACGCGGAATCCATATTCCACGGAGTCGGCATCAAGCCCCCAGTCAGCGTCGTCGATGTAGAGCCGGCCACGGCGACTCTTGCTCATCCTTTCGACCACGTATCCCTCGAGCCCTGGGAGAGAGCCCTTTTAGAACTCAACACCACCGAGCGCAGGCCCCACGGTGGGCGCCAACTGTCGTGGTTTTATCACGGCAGATGTCCGGATGAACGGACTTGGGTTCGAGGCCATTGCTAACGTGATGGACTCAAAGGGATTGGTTGGGACGAAGGACACGAGTTTACCCAGGTTCGGCCCCTCGAGTTGAGGTAATAGCCTACCTCCTGCCGGTGCTTGTATTGCTTGATATATCGATTACAAGAGAGCTATTGCTTAACCTAGTTTTCGATAACCTGATCCCTAAGTCGCCCCGGGTCTTGCCTTTATATAGGAGATTTATATAGAAGGTCAAGACCACGGATCATACAAGTTGTAACCGACTCTCATTACATGTCCGAGTCTACCTCTATCTTCTCTTGCCTTTCCTGATCAAGCTGTCTCCGGGCGGGTTATACGTCCGGGTCTTCTTCATTCGGGCCACCTATCGGCCCATCCTGTCAGCCGCTAAACTTCTTGGCCCCTTAAGTTCTCACGGCTCACTCTTGGTCCGGTGTGCGAGCCGCCAGGTACGACCCGAAGCCCTCAGGTCTCACCGTGGGTTATATCCCCAACGGAACCCATGGCTTAGCTTGTAGCTACTCCCCGCACCAGACGTACTAATTAGCTACAGTGCAACGGACGTGATCACGCTGCACACACAGGACTATGCATGTCGTTGGTGAACTGGCGATGCACACAGCTACTGTCGCAGTGCCGTGCTCGCTCGCCGCGTAGCTAGCTAATCAATCGCTGGGCGCAAGGCTCCATTGCCGGCGTAACACGCGTGTGCTGGCACGTACACGCGACGAACGTGTCGTGTCGCCCATTCGCTCCGTTGGATCTCGCGTAGTTGCTTTATATACTAGTACTAGGTAGGAGAGCGAGAGGGTACGTGCGTGACGTGCGTCGCGGCCATGGAATTGTGGCGGCAACCCAAAGGGGATCGGAGTGGCCAAGGAAGCAGGGAGGGTGAGAACGACGTTACAACCGGGATGGATGGAGTCGGACAAAAGACTCGTCGATCCTATCAACGGAAATTACATGGAGGTGGCCGGCCGGCCGGCCTCCATCCACTGCACTGCGCAGAGCGCACTGTCTGGCCCGTGCGATGACAGTTGGCCCTGCCCTCAGAAGAAATGCTGCAAAAATGAAAAATTAAGTAGAGAGTATATGGCTCGCACGTCATCGCGAAAACGAAACATGACCCATGAGATGCGCCGTTTCTGCGGAAGCAATGGGTGATCCGGGTACACCAAACATGGCCACAAATTCGGTGTTTCGGAGCATACACAGTGCTAAGAGCAACTCCAGCGAGGCTATCCAAACACACGTGCGTTCTGTATATGTTTTGTCCGCTTGAATTGCACCAACAGATACCCATATCCATTTTTTGAAATGGGTCGACGCTTGCGTTCATCACGGCCACGATCCATTTTTTATGAAGTATTTTAAAAATAAAATATATTTAATTAAACATTAATGCTGGTTACATAACCTGGCCATACTTCACAAGGCTGCCATGCAATAACTAAAACATTAAACTAAATGAAAACGAGAAGGCGCACTGCCCTAGGCGTCCTCCTCCTCGTCGTCGGGGACGGTGAGGTCAACGAGCATCGGCGTCGGGCCAGCCCTTGTGAACGCCGTCTCCCAGGCGGTGACGACGTCGTGCGTCAGTGTCGGTGGCTGCACTGTCGCTGCCTGGGCTTCGACACGGCGCTCCTTCTCCTCCGCCTCGGCCTCGCGCTCCAACAGCTCTAGTCACCAGCCCTCACGACACTCCGCCGCCAGGTGCTGCTGTCGTCATTGCTCCAAGTAGATATTCTCCTGCTCGGGCATCGCCATCACCCAGACGAGTGGCACGCTCACCCACTCGTGCACCACCCCGTTCGAGACGTACTCATGGGGCGTGAGGACGGTCGGCGCCGGCTTGGTTGGGGACTGCGGGGCCAGCGGCGGCACGACGCAGTCGCCCGTAGCGGAGAACACAATGGCCTCCGCCATCCGCGCCCGGTAAGCCGCCTCCTCCGCCTCGCTTTCACGGAGGACAGTCGCCAGCGCCTTCTGGTAGGTGGCCTCCGCCTCCTGGTCCTCGTCGCGCACGACTAGGGGTGGAGGGGTGCCAGCCCGCACGTCGCGGACACCATGCCGGCGCTGCTCTTCATGCTCAAGCGCAAACCAGACATCCCAATCGGGAGAGTTCGCATCGTAGGCCGGGTTGAGCCACTGTTCAGGAGTGAGCTGCTGCCGCCGGCGCCTAATGTCCTCCGCATGCGACTACGCCGACCGCGGCACCGCCAGCACTGGGATCCTCTTTGGATCCAAGTGTCAGTCGTGTGGCAGGGTCATGTCGGGGTAGGGAGAGGGATGCGATGCTCCCAGTGCCACCTCGCCTTGTGCATTGGGACGAATCCGCTGCCGAGGCGGACGAAGACGACAACAGGGGTAGCGCGCGCCAAGGGACTGCGGGGGCCTTGCCTTGTTCATGTCAGAGCTCGAGTTGGGCCCTGAGAAGATGCCCATGGTGGCTGCTGGCTAGGGTTTGTCGCGCGGCAGGGGCACATGTGGCTAGATGGGAATGACTTTTGAGAAAGAATGAGGATGTCCCCCTCCCTCCCGCGCGGCACGGTCGGATTAGAAAAGGACGCCCCGCGATCGCTAACGCATGGGCCCGCGTTGAGCGGTCGTCATTGATAAGGACGCGGGTGGTGACTGATCGACCACCACGTAAGGACGGGATGAACACCGAGAGGACGCGCGCGGCGTCCGGTTCGCGTCCGCGGCGACGCATTTCCTTCATTGGGCCTGAAACGGATTCACGCGGACGACAAACGGATGCGTTTTGAAAATAGGTCGACGCGTTGGACTTTTATTTTTCTCCTTGAGAATCCAAACAGACGGTTCCTGACAAAATAAGTCGTCCGATTAAAGTTGGTCTAACTATCAGCACCGCTGGAAACGCCTGCTACGTGTCTACCTCTGCCAGCACGAGAGCGACCGGGCCAGCAGACCTCAGAATCTTACCATGAGTGATGCTATGCGGACGACAACCTTTGCCCGATCTGTGGACGACCCTATCGATCATACCATCCATGTCAATAAACAAAGTACAACCACAACCATTTGATTGCTTGTCGTCCGGAGCTATTTCACCGAACGTCATGCGTGGCGTAATTTCGTCTTACCGTTCCTGGTTGGTGTGACTCTACTGATTGGGGCACTAATATTTCATATGCAGTCGTAATTTTTTCTGTTATTTTATTATTAAGCAAATTAACTGTGAAAAAGATACGAAATAGATAACTCCCGAACGTCTCGTTTTTTGTCATTCTGGGCCCAACGCTGTCATTGCCGTTTGATTACTCGCACCAATCTTGGAGCGTGAAGAGAAGCCACGTCATGTTTTTTCTCCGTTCAGAAAATACAAGCCCCCTCCCGAAAGCCTCCCCATCCCTTCCCCTTTCTATCCACACTCCTCTCCTCACGTCTCCATCCCCATTCATCTCCCCCCCCCCCCCCCCCCATCCACCCCCGATTTCCCCACAGAGCACAAAGTCCGGCAAGCTCGGCTGCTAGCCACCGGGTCTGACCGGTTCACGGCGAACTGGTGCTAGGCCGTGGGATGCAGAGGCACATAAGGGATGGATCTGGATGCTGTCGGTCGCGGCTTGCGCTCGCGCTCGCCGTCGACGATGGGGAACGCCTCGCATGCGGCGGAGGGGCTGGAGCGCGTGGAGGTCCCTGGCGATGGCTGCCGAAGTACGAGGAAAGGGCCCCAATGGCGTTGGCTTCAAGCGCGGGCATGGCAGCGGCCTCGAGTGCGTCGGGAAGCACAACACCGCGGCGGCCTCGGGCGATTAATGGAATAGGATGGTTGGGAGAGATGCACTTCTCCCGCGCGCGTCAGCTCCTTCTCCGGGGTGTGCTCTGCCTCCTGCGGGGGCGCTGCCGGCGCTGCCTCCGACTAGCTCTTCAACCTCCTCTTCGAAGCCAACGGCACGGCGCGAGCCTATGCTTCACGGGGCCAACCTCCGCGTGGAGGAGTTGCTCCCCACGAGCTCCTACATCGGCCTACCTTGCCGAGGAGAAGCAGTGTCTGTGCTTGACGTTGGGAGTAGCAACGAAACTGCGCTCGACGTGAGCCCATGCGCCGGAATGCAATTCCTCAAAGTGGAGTTGCAACGTGGTCCACTGTGCTGTCACCGGCTTCAGTTTTTCCTTAGGTAAAAGTTGATGCCTTTCTTAAATTTTGCCATACGAATAAGGATGTTGTTATCCTATATTTTGCGATGCTGAAAGATTGTACCATGTTGAAAATTGCCATGCCAATCTTTAGACAAATACAAATAGAACAAACTCTTAGATAAAAAAAATTCCATGCTATTTTATAGATCCCACAAACATTTTGCCACCTTGACACATAACTGAATTTTTGTGCAGTACGTTCATATCTCATTTTGAGCTATCACACTTTTCTTGTTTACACCACTACAATATTTTTCCATGGAAAAATATGGAACCATGGTCACATGGCAAATGTAGGACTGCTCTTATCTAAAAACATGGCAAATTCTGAAATTTCTACAACATGTCAAACTTACTTCAAGTACCATGGCAAACTGAATGTTGGAATGAAAGTTACCATAGCAGAATTTGCTATGAGTAGTTGCTTGGACATAATTTCTATGAGTTTTTGACATCGCAAAATTCTGGAGTAAATGCCATGGCAAAATTCTGTAGTAGTTAACATGGTACTATTTTGCTATGAGTAGTTTATGATGGACATAATTGCTCTCAGTACTTGCCATGGCAAATTTCTGGAGCAATTGCCATGGCAATTTCTAAAAGTTTCTACAACATGGCAAATTGACCATCCTTCAAATTGTTTGCCACCATTATCTTCAAATGTATTTTATTTTTATTTCTGTAACGTTACATGGTCAATGAAAATTTTTGTTTATGAATCATGGCAAGTTTAATTCAGCTCCCATGGAAAATTTCTTGTCTTATCATTTCCAAATTTTATTTACATAAATGACAATTTTCCTTTAAAGATTTCATATGGCAAGATTAACTCAAGTCCCATGTTTAAATTTGCCATGTTTTAAGACATCTCTAACATTTTTTTAAGCTCAGACACATTATCATGACAAACAATCACTACAACATGGCAAATTCTAAAATTTTCTAAAACATGGCAAACTTACCATCCTTGAAAAAACAATTGCGGCCATTTACTCCAAATGTATATTATTTTTTTATTTTGTCTATCATGGCAATTTTAGTTTATAGACCATACCAAGATTAGTTCATGGACCATGGCAAGTTGAATTCAAGTACCATGGCAAAAGTCTTTTGTCTTATCAATGGCAAGTTACTATTTTTATATAAATGGATTTTTTTTTCTTTAAAGGTTTGACATATCAAGTTTAACTCAAATAACATGTCTAAATTGCCATGTTTATTAGAAACATCTAAAATTGTCATGAAAAAGATCACTTAAACATAGAAAACTCTAAAAGTTCTTTCTAAAACATGGAAAACTTGCCATCCTTCAAATAGTTTCCACCATTTTGTAAAAATTGCATTGAAAAATAATCACCAAGACATGGCAAGTTCTAAAAGTTTTTCTAAAACATGGCAAATTTTACATCCTTCAAATAGTTGCCACCATTTATCTCCAAATGTATATTATCTTTTATTTCTTTTACATGGAAAACTTATTGCATGGACCATGGAAAAAATAGTTTATGGACCATGCCAACTGACGGGGTTATCACCCCTGGGTAGGCCAAAGGAATGGGGTTCTCTCCCCCGCTTCAAGAAAAATCACATCACCGGCTGTCTCACGGCCGGCTGGCGCTCGTTGCCGGCTGGCTCGCGACCGGCTCTCCGAAGAGTCGGCTCGGCCCTTGCCGGCTGCCCCCTAGACCGGCTCCCCCGTTGACCTTCGGGCGAGCAGGCTTCCGTCCCATCCCACTGCGCGCGGGTACGACAACAAGACAAGACCCCTACGACGGGTCCCAACGTGGCCATAGTGGTCGCTGACACGCGGGCGCGTATGTTTACAGTCCAGCCGGTCGTACCGCTGACCTTGGCTAACCGTGACCGGGCGAGGCAACAGTGCCGGCACGCCTCCATTCACTCCATTACCTGCCCCCGCATGGCTATAGTGTCGCCGACCGTACCGAAGACTTCGGTCAGCTGGCGCAAGACGACGCCGCTCGGGCGACCCGTGTCGTGGCAGGTGGGCGTGGGCCAATCGCGGAGCCCGGTGGCGGGCCTCATCAGGCGACGGGACCGCGTAGCCGGTGGACCCCACAAGCGACGAGACGACTCAAGAGGTGGGTCCCACTAGCCAGTCGGAGAGGCTGCCAGCTGGGTCCCCCACGCAGTACCTTAAGAATATTGTAGGTCCGGGGATTGGCCTATAAAACCCCCCGAGCCCTCATCCATGAGGGGGCACGCACACAGAGGAACACCTCGTTCCGCAACCACCCTCGTAGCAAGGGAAGGGGAGTCGACTGCTCTTTCTTCCCCCTCTAGACACAGCTCAAGGAGCATCATTGTAAACTTTCCTCATTGATCAACTAGATTAGGCAGGACTAGGGGTATTACCTCCCTCGAAGGGCCCCGAACCTGGGTATATCGTGTGTCAGTCGCCGTTTGTGTCTAATCTCTCCCGGAGCTCGTCGTCGTCCTCCGGCCCCAACCACCTTCGATAAGCCTATTCATGGCATCTGTCGTGAGAAAACGACGACAACAACTTTAATTCAAGTACCATGGCAAAATTCTTTTGTCTTACCATTGCCAAATTATTTTTTCACATATGTCATATTTTTTTCTATAAAGATGTGACATAGCGAGTTTAACTAAAGTCCCATGTCTAAATTGCCATATTTTGAGACATCCCTAAAATTTCCATGAAAAACGATCACTAAAATATGGAAAATTCTGAAAGTTTTTATAAAACATGGCAAACTTGCCATCCTTCAAATAATTGCCACCATTTTTCTAGAAAAGTTTTTTCTGTTTGTTTCACACAGAAAACTTCCTATATGGACCATGGCAAAATTAATTTATGGACCATGGCAATTTTAATTCAAGTACGATGGTAAAATTATTTTGCTTTGTCATTGTTAAATTATCATCTCTAAAATTGCCATGACAAACGATAACTAAAACATGGCAAACTTGGCACCCTTCAAATAGTTGCCACCTTTTTTCTTCAATTTTTTTTATTTGTTTAACAAAGAAAACTTCCTCTATGGACCATAGAAAAGTTAGTTTATGGACCATGGCAAGTTTTATTCAAGTACCAGGGAATTTTTCTTTTTGGCTTATCATTGCCGAATTATCATCTATAAAATTGCCATGACAAATGATAACTAAAATATGGCAAATTTAATTAAAGTACCATGGCAATTTTTAATTTAGGACTTGACAATGGCAATCTTTAAATAATTAATCATGGAAATTTTAATTAATTGACAATGGAAAATGTATTTGATGCATCATGCTCAATTTCTTAATTGACCTTGCCAAATTTAGTTTTATGTATCATCGCTGAATTTAGCTTGTTGTGCATGGCCAAAATTCTTCCCATGACAATACTCACTTTCTTGAACCATGGCAATTTAGTTGATTCCTTTGTTTTTAACATCATGTATCATGATGATTTTACAATCATTTTTAGCCATCATGAATTTTTTTGCACCAAGTTCTTGGCCACCATGGCAAACTTATACATTTTATTCCATAAATGCGTATTTTTAGGACCATGGCAATTTTTTCTTTTCTTTTTGCAACATGGCAAGATTACTATTCATGTCACCATGGCGAATTTTAGGTTATGGTCATGGAAAATTCACTTTTTATACATCAAGACATTTTTTTGTATGGAAAGTGGCAAATTTTTGTGACCATGGCGAATTATATTTGGACCATTTTCCAAAATTTATTTAAAACCATGTCAAATTACTTTTTGGAGCACCAAAAGTTTATTTTTGTTGGACCATGGCAATTTTATATTAATTCCATCAGCTATTTTTCTATGATTTTCTGGATTTTAGTGGCATTTTTATTTGTAAATTTTCTTATCAATGTTTTAGCTTTTTCTAGAGAGTTTTTCTGGGTTTTTGGTCTTTCGGTATTTAAATGGGCCTGTTTTTTTAAGTCACTCCTGCAATAGGCCCATGCTTGCATTTTGTTAGGCTATGTCTCGAAGTGTTCGCGCTGAGAGATCTCCCAGGCCGAACGAATTCGTTCGGCCGTTCCCTCCTGCCTGGGGAACGACTTGTTCAGGACGATGCCTTCTTAGCGCGAACGTCAGCGCGTTATCGGCGTCCTAAATATACTTTACTTATCATTGCCATCGGTAAGTGGATGCTCTTTTATTTTATCTTCCGTGTCATGGAGCCTCACAATAGTATCTGAAAGCCAAGCATGATCCACTCTTCTATGGTGGAGCTGCAACTCGTAGGTGGATTTGCTCAAAACTGAATTTGGTGGAATGGAGGTGATTTTGGAATGATGGAATAGGCCCTAAAATTGGAATAGGAAGTGTTGCTTCCCTCAATCTTGGTCAACGAGCCTATGGATTTAGCTCCTCTTTGCCCCGCTTCGGCGGTTGAAGGTGAGTGAAAAAAAAAGCGATACTAGAGAGTTTCAGCTTTGTGGGCTGCGGCCTAGTGGATATTATTGTGACTTTAGAGCTAAATGTGTTAATTAGGAATCGACAAATTGTACCATAATTGCTATATGTCGCTTATAGTGGATAGGTATAATTTTGCGTGTAGGTCGCGTGAACAACCTACTAGCACCCCTCCACCGTTCAGTCCAGTGTTTGGGCCACCATGAGTTTTGGGAAGGTACTAGAACGTTCCTTGAACTGGTTTATTCTTTTTCCTTTGTTTTTTCGTTGTTTTTTTATTCTTATTTTTCTTTCTCCGATTCTTTTTCATTCACATATATTTTTTAATTTCTGCTTTTCCTTATTTCCTTTTCCTCTATTTTTTATTTTTATTCTTAATTTTATTTTTTAAATATCTTTCAAAATTTTCATTATATTTTTATATTGTGATCATTTTTCAAATTTCTGAACACTTATAAAATTTTAAGATAATTCTCAAATTCATGAATATTTTTAAACAATCCTCGAAAATTCACTTAGAATGTGAAAAATTTACAAATTCACGAACACTTCTGAAATTGTGGACATTTTTTAGAAATTTAAAAGCATATTTTTGTTTTAGTTATTTTTTAAATGCATGAGCATTTTAATAAGCAACGACCAATTTGTTAACCGATTTTGCTCGAAATTTGGGAACATTTTTAGTTTTATGTGAACATTTATGGAAATATAGCACATTATTTGAATTCACCAACTTTTCTTCAAATGCATGAACATTTTTTAAATACGTTAACATTGTTCAAAATCCTGAACATTTTTTGATATGGGAACAGTTTTTCGAAATCATGAACATTTTTTTTACTCCGCGTACATTATATAATTTCTCGAACATTTTTTCAAGATCAAAAACATTTTTATTATCAATGCTCGGTCACTTTATGGATTTTTGAACGTTGTTTTTTCAAAACTTGGAATTATTGAGTAAGATCGAACTTTTTTTAAATCCCGGATTATTTTAAAGAAGAAATAACAGAAAATAGATATAGAAAAAAAATGAAATCTTGGTGTATTCTCTATCAGGGGAACGCAATGTAGGCTACGCTGGTTTTTCGGTGGCGAGTCCGTCTCGGGCTGAAAAATACTTCTAAGCAATTCGGGGAGGGTTCTTACGGTCTTATGCCTTTTTTACTTGACTGTTTTTTCGTTGAGTTGGTTTTCATTTGTATTTTTATTTTTCTATTTTCCTTCGGGGACTGCTAGGCGTCCATCGGTCGACGCGCATTATACGCGTCCGCCACCTCGTTGTCCGTTGGATCTACTCGCAGGCAGCCGTCGATCGATCTCCTTGCACATCCCGTTTATTCCCTCCCTCACTCATTAATTTTTGAACCAACGATCGCGTTGCAGAAACAATTCTTGAAACAACGGCCATGTTGTGGAAACAACGACCGCGTTGCAGAAACTTCCTCTTTTTTCTGATGACATCCGCCTCGCGAGTCAGTTGATCTGCTGATGGAGTTGTCTGTAGTGTTTCTTCTTTTTCTGCAACAAGATCTTTGTTGCAAAATTTCTTTTTAAAATTTTCTGCAACAAGATACATGTTGCACAACCTCTTCTTTTCTAATTTTCTGTAATAGAACTCTTGTTGCAAAATTGCGCCAGTGTGTTTGTTGCATCTAATTTTTTGACCCATGTTGCAAAAAAGTTACAACATCTTCAACCACTCATGCACTTGCGCAGTAATTTTCTGACCCATGTTGCAAAAATTACGACATCTTCGACCAATCGCGCACTTGCGCAGTCGTCTTTCATTGCCAACGTTCGATGAGAGACGTGGTTCAGTAGGCCACGCGAACATCGAGTGAAGGAGGCGGCGGATGCCCCGCACTAGATCGGTCCGTTGAACATAATCTTTTCCCTTTTCCTTTTCATTCCTTTTTCTTTATTTCCTCCTCGGCTTATTTTTTACTGAATTCGTGACTATTTTTGAATTTTAAACATTCATGAACATTTTATAAATTCGTGAATATTAAACATTCATGAACATTTTATAAATTCGCCAATATTTTTGAATTTTAAATAGTTTTAAATCCGCAAACACTTTAAAAAAATCCTAATCATCTTAGAAACCGAACGTTTGTCAAATGATAATATCTTTTCAAATTTGTGACCATTCTTAAATTTTGAAATAGTTTTGGAATTCATGGACTCTTTTTCAAGTGCAATAACATTTCTCCAATTGAAGAATATTTTTTCAATTCGCAATATTTCTCAAACGTCGGTGCATTTTTTGTAAACTCATGAAGAATTTGTAAATTTTTGATCATTTTCTGAATTCGCCAACACTTTTCAAATACGTAACATGTTTGATTTTTTAAATTACGAACATGTTTCATACTCGTGAACATTTTTCCATTTCTTGAACATATTTTAATTTTTTGATAATTCGAGTTCTCGAACATTTTCCAACCTTGTGAATTTTTTTCAAATCCATTTAAAGAAATCTTGATTTGTTTTTGGACATTTTACGAATTCATGGATACTTTTCGGATTTGTGAACATCATTTCTATTTCATAAACTTTTTCGTATTGTTGAACACTTTTCCAATTCATGAACATTGTCAAGATGGGTTACCTTTTTTCAAATTCATGAACATTTTTTAATTCTTGAATATTTTTAACCACTAACACTTTTTGAATTCATGTTCATTGTTTTGAATCATGAATCATGAATATTGATTATTATTATTTTATTTTATTAAGTTGTTAACATTTGTGAACAATTTAAAAATATCCAGAAATATATTTTTAAACCTTATCATTTTTTACCGCGCACCAATTGTTTGAAAAGGAAAACATATCCCTTTTACGTGGCCATGATACACTGCCTTTCTTTTACTATATGCACACATTGAGTTTTTTAGGGACCATGTACATAGGCACTTGGTTCTTCCAATGTACGTTCTGGGCTGTGCTACCTTCGGACAGTTGGTTAGTGATGTTGAATTCAGTGTGTTTTTTAATCCTTGGTTAGTGATGTTGAATTCAGTGTGTTTTTTAATCCTAATACGACCGTGGAGGTTCGAGGTATGCACACAACTTAACACTATTTTTGAGGCTAGGTCTAATAAATATTTGGGACTACCGTCGAAGGTTGGTATTGTCTGTAGGGAATGCTTTCTACTTCTAGTTGACAGAGTTTATGCGCATTTTAGTGGTTGGATATCAAAGATGTTTTCTGTACTGGGAAAGAAACTCTCATAAAGGCAGTGGCACACGCCAGTTTGGTCGACATGGTAGTTTTTAATATCCAAAGAATATTTGCAAGGCAATCTGTGATGCTACTGCGAGATATTGGTGAGGGCATACACAATATAAATAGAAAATACAATGAAAAGCGTGGTGGAAGATGTGTATCCCAAAGAATGGTGTGAGTTTTCGTGATTTACATTGCTTCAACAAAGCAATGTTAGCGAAACAATGTTGGAGATTACTGTCTAAACCAGATTCAATTTATACTCAGATTCAACGCTACTTTGAAAAAAGGGTCTTCATATACTTGTCAACGTATAATCGCAGGGTTGAAAACTTTCAATAAGGGGCGATATGACGACCTGGGGATGGTGCATCGATAAATATGTGGGAGGATCAGTGGATCCTTCGTAGGGTTATGACCCATAGGGGAAAATGCTTGTTGCAAAAAGTCCATTATCTAATTGACCCGATCATTGGAATCTGGGATAGCACATGGCCAGTGACATCTTTTGGATTGTCGATGCTGAGAAGATTTTACAAATACCGCTATCCTCTCATTGACAAGCTAATTTTATACCATGGGCTCGTACCAAATCTGGTTGTTTTACGATGCACTCGGCATACTATATGGCCAGGAGGTGAGAATATAGATCGAGAACTCACTTAAACGAAGGAAAAGGAAGGGTGGATCATCACCATATTTGGGGGGAAATTTGGGGTAAAACAGTTCCTCCCAAAGTGTATGCCTTGAACCGGAGATTCATGCTACTGTAAATTATCGGACCGCCATATGAAAACTCCGGTTATATGTCATGTGTGTTGTAGTGGAATGTAATTCTTTGGAAATTATTCAAGCCATACTAGGTCTGTCGGAGTAGCGTGCTTCCCGCAACAAAGGTTACAAATGATTGTGAAAGTTGACGAGTTCTTTCAGTTGGGTGACGGTAGAGCATTGTGCTGGGAAAGCAATGTTTGTTGCGCATTGCCTCGCTCCAGCGGGTTACAGAGCGGAACATGCTGGGAAGTGGCGGGAGCATCCGCATGATTTCTTAATTTCCTTTTTTCGTAAAATACATGATTATTGTTTACTGAAGGGTGCAGAATTAAAACAAAAATATGTTTTTGGGCACACCATATGTACGTAAAAGCATCCATCGAGACTGTACAATATGGTTTTTGAAACAAAACGTACGGTGAAAGCGGTCGGGTGTTACTTGGTCGGCCCAACTAGAGCAACACTACTAGGAAGTACATGAGTGATACCTCTGTATGTGAAAGTGGCTATATGTCACTTGCTGCGACGCAGACCGCCGCCTCGCCTACAAGGCGTCGGTGGTGGGCAGACTCGTAGGACGTGGTTAGTCATGATGATGTCACGCTAACATTACCCAAATTTCCTTTTCTCTTTCTTATTTGTATTTATATTTTAAATGCATATATGATTCAAAAACTAAACTTTACATAAGAAATTGGAAAGCATGAATTTGAAAGATGTTAACAAAAAATGTTCGTGGCAATGAAAAAAATGTTCCCGTATTTGCAAAAACAAGTGTGAATTTCTTTTAAAATTTTGTATATATGTAAAGCAAATATGTGGCTAATGTAAAAAAATATTTGGTACCATTAGATAAACGAACTTTGTATTTTCCAAACATTCGTGATTTGGGAACAGATCCGAATGACTCCGATGTCGTTCATTCTCTATCGGACGGCGCGAGTTGAGCTCCCTCATCTCCCGATTTTTCCCGATTTTCTCTCGCTGTCAACTTCTGGTGTTCTCTCCTACGACGCTCCCGTAATCCCACATTCCACACATGGCATACATGTCCCTCATCTCTTACGATTTTCTCTTGCAGTTTCGATATGTACATTGACTTTGCGTTGCCCTTCCGTTTTTCAGGAAAAAAAAAGAGAGAGAATAAAAGTGCTGCCAACTGTAGGAATCAAACTGTCAATCTTTAGTCTTCCACACCTTTGACCCGAAGGAAATAACCAACCAGGACCGCTACTGTATGCGTGTACTTGGTGAATGAAAATTTATTTATAAGCAAGTAATATGCATTTAAATCTGGTAAATTTGTTGGAGACCGCATGGCCTGCATCTTTTTTTTTCATGTTTCTGTTTCCTACCCGAAGCATTGTTGTAACATATTTTTCTTAAACAAATTGTCTAACATGTGCCTTATAAACTGTCATGTAGCAAGTCTTCTCATCCACCTTTGATAACTTTGATGGACATCATGGGAAAACATTATTGAAACATACCTCGGCAATCTCTATGTAAATAGCATGATAATATACAAGTTGCAGGCCTGATAACTTAAGTACAAATACTACGATAATTTTGACACGAAGAAAAAAAGTTATTAAAAACATCCCCGGTTAACTTTTTGCGTAAATAATATGATACTATCATCATCATAAACCTGTTAACTTAGGTACAAACTAACCATGAAAAAAAATTGTTTAAAATATAAAGGATATCAGTGTTTTTGGCCAATGATTGCTCTACTTTCCATCACATGGCCCTTATGATTTTTTTCTCTGGTTTTCTTTTATCTCTGTACGGCGAGAGATCTACATTTATATGTTTTTATGTCTCTTTTCGATAACCAGGTTAGCATTGCATTTTTGATACATTTCTAAATTGCAGTCTATTTATAGGAAGCAAACCAAATCGGATTTTGGTTTTTGTAACTTTTTGTGTAAATAGCGTGACAACATAGCTCCCGATCTGATAATTTGAATACAAACATCACGATAACTTTGACCATGAAAAGAAAATGTTAAAAACATACCATCGATAAATTCTCGTGTAAATAACATGATAATATATGCTTCCGGACATGATAACTTAAGTACAGACATCACGATAACTTTGACCTATGTAAAAAAAGTTGTGTACAAATATACTTCGGTAATATTTGTATAAATAACATGATAATACATGCATATCGTAGACCCCAAGCAGAACATAGAAACGAAAAAAGAAGCCCAAAAGGCTTTACAGACAAATTTCCTTAGTTCTGAACGGGCCCTCTACTAATACCTGGATTTTCCTTCTTCTTTGTTTGGCTAAAACCTTAGTAATATCACGCAGCATATACCACTGATGATTCCACACTAAGCTTGAGCTGTATGTACATAAATACAGAGCTTTATGAGATACATATTTCACGATCCTCTTGCGCTGGCCTGCACCCAGCCAGCTGAAAAAGAGGTCGGATCCTCCTTGACTATTTCATGGAACAGTTGAGGTCCTTGGTGATGGCGGACATGCAGCTGGAGCTCCTGGAGAGGCCACCGGCGTTTGCGCTGTCCCTGGGGCTGTTGGACCTGCCCCTCTTCCTGAAGATCTCCCTCATGGCCTCTGTCTGCATGAGCACCGGGTTGGCGCGCCCCAGGCGGTTGAACCGCCCGCACACGGTGATGTGCGCTGCCAGCGCCTCCTCCGTCGTGCTCCGGCTCCTGTCCGCCTCGTCGCTCACCGCCGCGGCGCACAGCCCGCACACCCACCGCCCGCAGTACCGCTCCCGCACGCGCCGCACGTACTCGGCCGAGCACTGCTCCGTCATGCCGCAGCACTCGCAGCGCGCGTCGTCCACCTGCTCCGACACCGCCGGCAGCTTGGCCGCCGCGTCCACCACGGCCGCCTTCTTGGTGAACTCCAGGGCCAGGTCGGACATGGCGCGCTGGAGCCCCTCCATGGAGATCCTCCGCGGCTTCTGCTGCTGCCTCGGCCGCCCCATCGGCACCGCCTCCACCGCCGCCGCCGCCACGGCCGCGTCACCATTAGGCGCCATCGATCGAGCTTCCCTTGACGAAAGAAACCAACCACAAACTAACTCAACTCGAAAGCTCTAGCAGTTACCAAGCAGCTGACGTATAGCAGCGAGTGAACTCTGACCGATCGCAAGTGTGAGTTGGATATCAATATGTGAAGGAGGAGGCGGGCTTTATACGCCATCGAGGGTTAGGGTACGTACGCATCCACCTCGCCGCTCACGGAGCGGCGCGGGTACGTGTGGAGCGGACGAGTCGGTAGCTAGTCTCTTCTCGTGACATTCATAATTAAGAAGACGAGAGAGATCACTTGGAAGCTGTAGATCTCTCAACATTCATATGGCTACGATTAGCTAACGGTTACTTGGTTCAGCTAGTGCTGAGCTATAGGGCCTCAACGTCTCATGCTCGTGACCCGTGAGCGAGATCTTAATGTAGCCTGGGAAGGTGGCAGCTACCTGATCGACCTGCTCGAATTTTCTTATCCACGAGTAATATTGTACTAGCAGTAGTAGCAAGCTGGAAAGATACGCGAAAAATCATGATTGGAAAGATAAGCCCGTTATTTATGCATGCCTGGTCTCAACAAGATGTTAAAAATCGCAGGCTGGTTACTTGTCCTCTCCAGTCTCCACGATGAAGAACGACGGGTACACCTATGGTGTACGGCAAGGACAAAAACATTTAGGGACATAGATTCTTCTTGCTTAACTAATGAAATGGCAAAGTTTTTGCCTTGTTTTATTTTAGAAAGAAAAAAAGGCTGATGATGCTGGCGCGAAGAAACACACATCAGGCAGTCGAAATGATTAAAATTCATTAATAATGAAAAAAAATGCAGCCAGTCGATTGCGCTGTTTTCAGACTGCATATAAAAAACAAAAACGCTGTTCTGCACCGAGCTGACGTAAGCTTGGCTGAACAGTAGAATCTTAAAAAAATCTGAATTTTTTCTCATGAAACATTGATGTTTTCCACATACATAAAAAATTTCGTTATGAAATCACATTCGTGTAGGTATTTACCCACACCTACGCGAATGTGATTTCATCGCAAAAAAATTCACACATGTTAAACAAACATTATTGTTTCTTAAAAAAAATCAGTTTTTTCAAGTTTTTTACTATTTTTTGTATTTTTACTGTTCATCTACCTTCATCTCGGGTGCAGAACAGCCATGTCCCGTAAAAAATAGCAACTCAGGGCCAGTTGCGGGTGATATCTGTGCAGATAGTTAGCACATCGATTTGCTCGAATTTTCTCGGCCACGAGTAACGAATAATGATAGTGGAGTGGTACTAACCCTGCTTCCAGAGAATCAATTACTGAATTTGCAAGAGAAGAGCATTCATGCGTGGTTGCAACTTGCAGTGTGTTGCAATCGAAACTAATGGATATGTCGCGCAGGTCACTTGCTGTCCGCTCCAGGATCAAGAGCGAGACATGGTCGAAACGATGCATACGTGAAGAACTACGTTGCACCGAAGCTCAAAACTGATCAAACACAAAATGCTACTAGAAGTAGAAACACCAAAATGCTACTTGGAAAATAATATCAACCAAAAGTATATGGGCACTCCTCTCTTCTGATCCTAAACAAGCAGTGGAGTGAACGTGTCTTTTGACGATAAAAACGAAGATTTGGAGAAACCAGAATGAAGTTCTTCGGAGCAAAGCAAACGATCGATCACGGGCACTGTCGCGTGACTGTACCACATGCCGCCGCACTGTGCGCGACGATATCCACAGAACAGCCCGGCCACCCTAGGCCAAGCAAAGCGGGTAAGTACTACGTACCGACGTGCCGTGCGTTGCATGAGAAAAAAAGGGAAAAACCGAGGAGTGAGCAGTCACGAGAGGCTCGACTGGACCGAGAAGATGTGCATGCATGCGTGCATGGCTATGGTTCTTTTCGTTGCACTTGGACTCCCCACTCCCGCGCGTCTCGCTCCGACAGCTACCCCCTCGTCATTGGGTTTTGCGGCTGCGTGATTGCGCACTCTCTCTCTCTCTCCCTAGTGGCTGTGTGAGTCCCCATCCCCCTCTCGCTCAGACTAGTTACAGTGAAAGTTTAAAAAAAAAAAGAGATACCGGCCTCTTCATCACATCAACATGATGCATTTAGCCATATTATTAAGTAAAACAAATGAATCTGTGTTCGAGTATAAGCTCAATCCGAGTTGGAAAGAAAGCAAATGAAAACAAGAGTGTGGATTTTCTAAACCCGGGTACATATGAACCTGCTTTTCAAAAATATACTTCAAACACGTTTTGTAATGTCAAAAAATTCGAAACAAAATTTTGTGCATACATGTTTGCACAAATATGTCCGCGACATAAAGTTTTGTGAAAATAAGTCCTTTTGTTTTGTCCTCATAAAAAAGACAAATTTTAGTGCTTCTAAATAGCGTTTCGCAATAGTATGTTTTGTCTTTTTTACACAGGCCACAAAAAAGTTGTTTTTCCATGGAACTTTCTGCACACGCCTAGAATATGAAGACACCGGTGCACATTTTTTTTTATTTTTTGTCATTTCAAAATATGTTTTTCAAATGAGTTCATATGTATCCGGATTCATGGATGCACTTCTCATGAAAACAATAGAGATATAAAGCGCCACAACCGGCAACAATAGGGCAAGATAACTAAACACGTAATCTATTGTTGGACCGTCATCCAAACCGTTTGCAGAAATTCCGAGCTACGTTCCGAATAACGTTTAGTTTCATATAGCCCAAAGTAACGCACATACTCCTATCCAAACATGTGTCGCGGTAGTTGGATCGATCCCATTTAGCCACGTCCGGAATAACATTTGAATACTATTTGGAGGTGTGATGTTAAAAGCTATATGAACTGAACGCCATAATAATGTAGCCATCAGGCACTTGAGAAAGAGGTGTTTAATCGTTTCATCACGATCACACAAATAACATCGTTGACTGCCCTCCCAACTACGCTTTGCCAAGTTGTCCTTAGTCAGAATCACCTCTTTGTGAATGAACCACATAAAGACTTTGATTCTTGGGGGCACTTTAACTTTTCAAGTAGCATGGGCTATTGCTCTCAAAGGGATCATGGGCTATTGCCTTTGATGATGTCACCTGGATGTCCAAGGTGGTTCTTCTGCCTGAAGGCAACTCCGTGTCACCGTTGGAACAACGTCAAGCCGAAGTGTGTCGGCGGCAAGCACGCGGATTGTGGTGGAGTTGTCATCGGCAAGCTCACCCGCGTTGTATGGCCGTCTGACACATTCATCGACACCATCAAGGTATGGCATAAGGAGTGGTTCTACATCATTGAACCACAAGAAGAAGGTCAGATCCCCCTACCCCATTCATATCCGGTCCCCCCACCCGATTAGCCTCATGGATGTCCAAGGTGGTTCTTCTGCCTGAAGGCAACTTCGTGTCACCGCTGAAACAACGACCTGTTGCTCGGGTCCTTTTTTCTGATTCAGATGGTTCTGATGTGAGGAGTGCGGCTCCTGAAGTAGCTACAGATGATCAGTGTTCTTTCTCTGCGCAGTGCATCCGAAAGAAGACTTTGCGGAAGAAGGCGACCCCTATTGTGGATACCTCTATTCGTCGGTGCACACGAAGTGCTGCCAAACGGGATGGTTTTAAACCAATCTTGAGGAGCTGCCTTTACCCATGCCCAAGAAGAGGAAGCCAAGATCTAAGCCCATGGTGGAGCCAAGTGAATCTTCCCAGGCGGACTCAGCTTCTGTGGAGGTCCCTCCTGCGACGTCCATCAGAGTAATTTAGTCTGTGGGCCGCAGCCTGGGTATTGCACCGGAAAAGCTGGCAGTGGAGCTTCTTATGGAAGATCCAGCTACTTCACCCAAGAAGGACAATGATGCTTAAACTGATCGTGTTTACTTTGGGGGGCTGCTATGTTGGGCCCTAGTCCTGTTTATTTCAGTCTGATAACTTTCAGTGCTTTCTGTGGCTTTCGGTTGGATGTACTTGAACTTACTATATGCCACTTGTTGTGTGGCTGTGCTGCTACCTTAATTTTCTTATGTGCTTATGGATTGTTGATCATCTAGAAGTTGGTGCGTTCTATGTTGGAATGTGCGGGGGCTTAATTCAGATGCACGTCAGAGAGTTGTTCGCAACAACATTGATGAAAGTTCAGCCTCAGTTGTCTACCTCCAAGAAACAAAAATGCAGACTGTTGATCATAGATGTATTCGAAATTTCTGCCCTAAACGTTTTGATTGTTTTGCATACTCTCCGTTAGTAGGAGCCTCAGGTGGCCTAATTGTGTTATGGAATTCGTCTTTTTTCGATGGAGTACTGCTGGACTCGCAACATTTTGGTCTCATTATTTCTTTCACTTCCAAGCATAATTCAGAAAAGTGGACATCGACGCTAGATCGGAAGGACCGTAATCAAGATCGTGAGACGATTCGTGATTGGATCGCGGGACGAATCGTGATGGGATCACGGGACGGATCGTGATTGGATCGCGAGATGGATCGCGATGGGATCGCGGGACGCTCGGCGATTTGGACCGCGAACACGTTCGACTATATCAACCGCATTTCTTAACGCTTCCCGCTTAGCGATCTACAAGGGTATGTAGATCCACTCTCCCTCTCGTAGATGCTCATCACCATGGATAGATCTTGCGTGTGCGTAGATTTTTTTTTGTTT
Source organism: Hordeum marinum (assembly GCA_022496015.1). Taxonomy (NCBI): domain Eukaryota; kingdom Viridiplantae; phylum Streptophyta; class Magnoliopsida; order Poales; family Poaceae; genus Hordeum; species Hordeum marinum. The sequence continues at coordinate 100,127,665 of CM039674.1, read as the reverse complement.
CCCATGCAGCGTTCCCTAACAATGAGGACATCAGAGTAGGCATCATCATCATAGACTTGGGGGGGGGCACATCACATAGAGGGGGGAGGGAGTTTGATTGGGACCAGACATGATGGTACTAGTAAAATGGGATCCATTAAGAGCCTTCAACGTATGAAATCGTAAAGCCTACCTTCTTTGCTGATGGCGATGACCTGGTAAGAAGAAGAGGAAGGAACAAAGGCAGTGTACATCAAAATGATCGATGTTGTCAGGGGCGGACCCAGGAAAATAATCAAGAGGGGGCAAAAATTGTATGGCCATATTCATAAATGAAAAATCAAGCAAAAACATCCATGTAAACTAAATGCGGGAATAATCACTTTATTATCCACATGGTAGCCAAGTTCATTGAAATGTGATAGGAAAGGAAACTAACCATTTGAGATAAAATTAATCACATCAATATAACAATATCTTCTTCTAAAGTTGCAAAAGATAACATTGACTCGTTGTTCTAGCACTTAATCTACAACCTACAACAACAACGAAAAATATGATCAAAATTGAGGGGGTAGAAACATTGAAGAAAGCTGGTATTAAAAAACGATAAGAGATTTAGGCCAAGCACTACCTTCTGTTTCATCCCATGGCGTTCTTTCACCGCATGAAAACGTTTAACTATCACTTCATTTGGAATTCTGTTCAACAATTCTTTTTCTACAAAGCAGATAAGGCTATGGTTCATAAAATCATCATTAATTTTGCTACGGAGAGCATTCTTCACAATCTTCATAGCTGAGAAGCACCTCTCAACGGTTGCAGTGTCAACAGGCAAAGTAAGTGCTAGCTTTATAAGCCGGTATACTAAAGGATAAGAAAGATGCTTCTTTGTAGTCACCATCAATTCAGCCAGTTCACCAATATTATCCAAGCTAGCAAACCTTGTATCACGGGTTACATTATCCAAATAGAGATCAAGTTCATGCTCAAGACCCACCAAATCATTGAAGTCATCAGGGTAAAACTGAGCCAATTTCTTCAATTTCTCAACATTATAGTGACCAAAATGATCACTTGGACTCAAAGCTGACATACAACAAAGTAACTCAGAATTGATAATATTGAATCTGTCATTTAACTCTTCTACCAACATATCTAGGACAACAAAGAAACAATCAATCCGATAATGATGCTCATTGTTAATACCGGTCCTTTGCCTTATCTTCTTGGGATTCACATAATCATTTTCCATGTCCATCACTAAAATGTCATTCTTCTCACAAAAAGAATGTACCTTGTCTAGAAGATCATTCCAACCATGTTCAGATCTAAGCTTTTGTAGCTCTCTCTTAGTAGATTCCACATCTGATATGGCATTAACAATGTCCATATCCTTTCTCTGAAAGGTTTTAGATAGTCCGTTTGTTAAAGCAAATATAGCCATCGTCATGTGTAGATAGAATACAGAATCAAATGATTGAAAATATTTTAGAATCCCACTGGCTTGACGTTTCTTAATAGGATCAGTACCATCTTCCTCAACATATTCTAGCACTTTAACCACGGATGGAAACATCTTGGACAAACCTACCAAAGTTCTATAGTGAGAGTTCCATCTAGTATCTCCCGGTCTTTGAAGAGAAAGCTCTTGATTTAGTCCACTTCCTATAGCAATCTCACCCTTACCAATTGCTTTCCTCACTTCTTCTTGATGGTCGACTCTAAGTTTATCTTTTCTCTTGCAAGATGATCCAACAACAGTCACCATAAGTGATATCATATCAAAGAAATCTCCAACATCAGTAATTTTCTTTGCAATGGCCACACCAACCAAGTTAAGTTTGTGAGCAAAACAATGTACGGAATAGGCTGAACTGTTCTCGCTCATAATTTTTGCTTGCAAACCATTAAATCACCTGCCATGTTGCTTGCTCCGTCATAACCTTGTCCTCTCACTTGTTTTAAACTTAGACCAAACTTCGCAATCATGAAATCAATTTTGGACTTGAGAAAAGCAGTTGTAGTCTCCTCAACATGAACAACACCTACAAACCTCTCATATGACAGTCCGCCACTCACGTACCGTAGAACCAATGTCATCTGCTCTTTGTTAGAAATATCACGACACTCATCAACCAATAAGCTAAACACGTCACTGCCAATTTCTTGCAAAATACATGACAAGATTTCTTCTGCAAAGCATTCAGTAATACTTTTCTAAATTTTTGGAGACAACATTTGATTATTATGTGGGGCATTTTTGAATGCTTTGGCTGCAATTTCATTCTGACTAATAGTATACTCCATCAACTGCAAATACTTTCCTTTATTTACTGACTCTTCTGATTCATCGTAACCACGAAATGGCTGTCCCTGATGCAACAAGTATCGACAAACATCAATTGCAACATTGACCCGAATAAGATGCTCGGTTTTCTCAATTTCAGTTTGCTTCCGTAAGGCTACTGGGATTGATTGATCTATGTTCTCTAGATCCTCACAGTTTTTTAGTGCTCTATTGTGGAAACTGTTGCGATCACCAACATGAGTAACAAATCTTTCTGGCTTCTTCCAATTATGAAAACCATCTACTACAAATGCATCATGCCCAGGTTTGTTACCTTTGATGTTGTCCCTGAATAAATAGCAACACAAACAATATGCATTGTCAGTTGCCTCACTGTACTCTAGCCAAGTACCACCATACTCCTCATACCAATCAAGATTAAAATGTCTATTGGTCTTCCCAATTGTCCTTGGCTTAAAAGTTTTCGGCTTAGGTCGATGGGCCACCCACATCAAGTATTTCCTTCATATGTCCTCATGTTGATTGGGATTGTAATCTATAATCCTCTTTCTTTTAGATGGGTCCCTAGGAAGCTTTTCCAAAATCAACTAGTTCGGGCATTGCCGAAGTTGTTGATTTTTTTAAAAACCTCTCCATTAGTTGTCCCGTAATATTAAGTGCCAACAATTGAAACGGCAATGAAAAAAGTTACTGATCTAATCACACTAATTGATAAATTATACACAAAAGTTAACAATGCTAAGATGTTTTTCTAACACAGAAGCAATCAAACAAAAAGCTTGAAGAAAAAGGTTCTAGCCTTCTAGGGATTTACCTTCCTGACCTGTCAATTGAAGTTAGGGAATTGCAAGAGGTCAGGACTCAGGAGTTTGGATCGCCGTCGACCGTCGCCGTGTTGCCGCAGTGCCGCTGCAACGTCCCCGGCCAGGTCGCCAGCCGCGAGCAGCAAGGGACGGAGGAGGGTCGAGGGAGAGTCGACGATTGCTGGCGGCGCCGCGATGGTTCGAGACTGAGGCGATCGATACGATAGGCCGGTTTTTTCTTGGATCCCAGCAACCCAGCCTGTTTTTCTTAACTGGAGCCGCTGTAGGCCTCATACGTGTGTACGTTGTAGGCAGCGGTGAGAGTCATGGTACGGGCTGTAGCAATCTTTTTACTGGGCTTACTTATTTATCATTGGGCTTCTAAAATATCCAAGGAATTAGGCTTAGTGGGGGCACGTCATTAGCCTTTGTGGGGGCACTAGTGAATCATATGGGTAGTACTATACGTGGATGGAAAAAATCAAGTGGGGGCAGCTGCCCCCATGGCTGTTCACGTAGGTCCGCCCCTGGATGTTGTGACGTTCAGGTTTTTGTGAGCTCAAGTTTTTTTGTTTTGTTTTGGACCTTAAGTAAAAAATACTTGGTCGGTGCCCTACTACCCTTACCATACGAGGGTCAGAGGCGGTCACCCCGCTCGCCCTACCCTAGCGGTCGAGCTCATGTCAGGCAACATAGTCACCATAACGCATCTTTCTCGTATTTGTCGCCATTCGAGTCATTTGGTGGCGAAATGTTAGGTGTCTACGATGTAGCATAGAGCACACGTTTAGCACCATGCCAATCCTTCTTATTTTCAAGGCTACATGATTCCCCAAATTTAATGAAAACTGAACATGCATCACGAGCTTACTAAAAGGTTATTTGTCTAAAATGTCAATGATAGTTTCCCTCTTGATTAGATGCTACAACATACATAAAAATTACATCATGTTACAAACCATGAGATCTTGTGAAAGCTAGAAACAATCTATTTCTTGGCATGCACTAGATGTCCTGGGCTTAGTGGCCAAATAAGTTTTTTAGTGGTTTATTATGGAAAGTAGCTTACAACTTTGCAAAAGCCAGTAAAAGGCACAAGAGCTCTACACGTAGTATCATCATCAATAAGAAGGGTGAGTCATGGGGTATTGGGAGGGCGATCTCCTTTGGGAGGGAGTGGGGATCCCTTGAGAATGTTTTGAAGGTTACTCGGTCAAGATATTAAAAGGGACCATAATAAAAAAAACCGATGAGATGCTAAAGACACACACAGATTACATGATCCTCATATGACAAAGGATAAGCTACTAAGGCCGATGGAGGAGTGGAATACTATCCATGATGACACTCACTCGCTCAAGGTACGGGATGCTGAGCATTGGCGTCTGTCACATGAAGGATCGATGAAAGTAAACACAAACAATGCCATGTCAAAGGCGAGCGATTTCAGTGGTGGAGCGGCGGTCCTGAGAGACAATCGTGGATCTTTCAGAGCGGGAGCATGCCATTTCCCCCTCCATTACGGATCATGAGCTAGCCGAACTCATGGCGTGCAACACACTCTTCAACTAGCAGATGAATGTTGGGTCGAGAAGCTAGCACTGGAAATAGACTCACAAGATGTTGTCTTCAAGATCGACGCAACGACGAGGGATTTCTGTGTAAATGGGCATATGGTGGATGAGGTGAAGGAACTTGGTTTCAGGTATCGTCGACGTGTGTGAGTAGCCTCGGAGTGTATTGAGACCTTTCAATAAGTGCAACAATTCCAACTCAAAAAAAGATGATAAATTCTAAAATAGAATACGAGGGAGGCAAAAGTCTTTTGGCGCACTTGTGCGATATCCTAAGCCACATTTCACAAATCTTGAGTCAAAAAAGCTAACTCAAGACCCCCCAAGACTAGTAGTTATGTACTTAAAGTTTTAGCTCTTATCTTTTAAATAATTTTACATATTAAGTTTTGGACCACGCTACAAATCTAATGTCAGATTCTTAAACATGGCAAATCAAGCATTTTTATTGCAAACGTGTCGCGAACCTCTCAAATCCCTTCAGAAGCATGGCAAATCTGGGCATGTTCAATATTATTGTCAGAATTTGCCATGCTTGCGGCATGTAATTTGACATAAAGACAATTCGATTTTCCATGCTTTGAAATCCGACACCAAGTTTTTACCATTTTCATAAGTTTTTTTCTTGCTTCAGGGACATTCTTTAGATGGAAATAATAACCTAAGGCTTGCTCATACCGAAAAAGGGTTCTGCCACTTTATATTATAAAGCAACCAACACCGAATACATTCGAGAGACCGAACAGACACGCACCACCACTGCACACAATGCACACACTCATGAAAGATACCAAGGTGACATGCACCAACACACCACACCACCGACAACCAAGCAAACTACATATGAGTGAGGAGGACCGCTTGGAGACGACGAAGACCTCCACCATGAGCATCCACAATAGAGAGGTGAACCGGACTAACAATGAAGCTAGGCCTCCAAAGTGAGCCTCACAGAAGGGTACGACCAACGATAGCCACCATCGCCTGATCGCAAAGATCAAGTTTTCACCCGGAGCAAGACGACAGGAAGGGGATGCCGTGACGGAGCCTTCATGAAGGATATGACATCAACGGCCGCCGCCACCATCGGCCAGTCAAAGGACCGAGCAAAGTGGTCTACCCTAGTGCTCACACCCCTCCGTCGCACCCTAGCCCCATCAACCACCCGCAACCACGCCACCCGCGTGGCCATGGTTGCCCGTCCACACCTAAGACGCATGGTTCGCCCCCAAATGCCGTGCCACCCGCTACCAGAGCCCCACCCTGCCACTAGACAACCCCGAGACCTATAGAAAGGCCCCGACCTTGGACCAACCAGCGGCCCTCGACCGACAGAACCACCTGCAAGCGCTCCGCTGGAAGACCTATGCCAACTCGCCCGTGACCGGGGAAAGGGGGAGAAAGGGGAGCAGCCAAATCCGGACCAGCAAACCCACGTGTCGACGATAGGTGATGCGATCGCATTGAGGCCACCCGTCCCTCCCACTAGTAGAAAACATGGCTTTCGTTCTAGCCGAACCGGAGCAATAGTCCTGGTCACGTTACGAACCGGGACTAATGCTCACATTAGTCCCGGTTCGAGCGGCTAGGACGCCGGGTGGGGCTCGGCAGACACCAATCCCGGTTCGAATGGGACCTTTAGTCCCGGTTGCAGATAACAACCGGGACTAAAGTTTGAATGGCAGGCTTGGGCCCCTCCAAGCCTCTTTAGTCTCGGTTGGTGTCTCCAACTGGGACTAGAGGTCTGTCTCCAGTCACGGTTTTCGACCCCAACCGGGACTACAAATTTGCCACTAGTTATTCATGATGTTGAGGAATATAAGAACAATTATAGGATTGACAACAGTTATCATGGATATGTGCTACTAGTGCACAAGTTGAACCATTATAACATCACTTCAAACTATTGTGTCACTGGTACATTTTTTCATACATTCTTCTTAAGCAAAACTAGTTTGCTAACTATGTTATTATTACTTATGTTCTTCAACGGGTACTCCCGCCAGAGACCGTGCCTAAATTGATGTTTACCAAAGGTGATTTTCATATGGTTAGCTTACGGCCAATCCCGATGAATTACCGTGGTAAATACACGATATCTCAAGGTGAAGAAACCCTGAAAATCAAAGGATGGAGAAATGCAGCATCCACGCTACCACTTGGAGATGAATACTTGCGCATCCCACAAGTTGGAGGTAGGTTGATTTGTATTCTTCAATGGGGAGATGCAAGAGTTCACCTTTTTATGCGTTTTTACCTAAGAGAGAGAGCGCAGTAGTTAGTGTTTCAACCTTGTGATAACTTGGTCACTTGCTAGTATGATAACAACCAGAACGACGAGGAGTTTACCTTTTTATGCTATTTTACCTAGAATGATGAAGAGCTGTTTAACTAGTATGATAACAACTAGAATGATGAGGAGTTGATTAAGATGATGATGAGTTGTTGGATGTTGAATGACAATGAGTTGATTAAGATGATGATGAGCTGTTTAACTAGAATGATGGCGAATCGCAACATCGTATTTTCCTGTAATTCAACTTGGTCTGTTGCATACATCTAATTTGTACTACTGTTGGATGTTGTTCTTCCATAATTTGTATCGATGTTGTATATTAATATGTGTAACCGCGTGAAAATATAATATAAATATAAAAAAAGAAACACGCATTAATAGTTAGCAGTAGCGCGTTCACGAAAACACTCTACCAGTAGTTTAGTTACCAGTAGCGACGGTCGGCCCACGCTACGGCTAAACCCCCCTCTCAAAAAACCCTAAACCCCAGGGCTTGGCAGCGCCTGACGTGTGGCGGCCTGTAGTCCCGGTTGGTGTTACCAATTGGGACTAAAGGTCCTCCTGCCTGAGCGATCCACATCAGCCACGTGGAGCCTCTTTAGTCTCGATTTGTAACACAACCGAGACTACAGAGGGGGGCCTTTAGTCCTGATTGTTTTGTTCCGGTTGGCCAACCGGTATTAAAGGACCTTACGAACCGGGACTAATGTCCCGTTTTCTACTAGTGTCCAAACGAGCTCCTCGTTGAACACGAGGGAAGGGGGAGAAGGAGGAGCGGACGCATCCGGACCGACAATTATACTTGCGACGGGTGGCGCGGCCGCATCGAGGCCCCCATCCCTCCTACCGAGCTCCCCATCACCCCCTCGTGTCGCCCCATCATGGCAGCTGACACACATCCCCGCGAGGCCACCAGCAAACGCGCACCCCACCGACGAGGGGTACCAGATCGACCCGCTGCCACCCACGACCCGCAGCGTCATAAGCGGATCTGGACGCGCGAAGCCGCTGACGCCGTCACCACCAGCTGGCCTACACCACCACCATGTCACCTGCCGCACCACCCCCACGCCACCGTCGCCGTCCCGCTCCGAAGCACCGATGCACTGTCGCACCCGACAACTAGCGCCACATCCAGGCTCACGAGGTCTAGCCCGCACCGCATCCCTCGCGCGAGGAGACGAAGGGGCCCGGCGTCACCGGCGACGCACGGGCTTCGCGCACGCTCCTTGATGACGACATGGGAGGTGGGGAGGAGGAGGAGGGGAGGGGAGGCGGCGGTGATAGGGTTGCCTCCCAGGGGTGCCCATGGGAGCACGCGAGGAGGGAGGAGGGGGGGGAGTTTTATCAAGAGGCTTGCTCATACATTAGGCTTTTGGGTCGATCCATATACATAAATTAAAAAGGGACGGTTACATTTTTATCCCTAGTTGGTTCCTACCCATAGGTTTTGCCCTTACTTTTCGACCTTGCTCAGTTTTGCCCTTATTTTTTTCGTCGAGGTCTCTCGAATGCCCTTTGACCGTTTGACCAAAACTTTGAAAATTCATAACAAATTCATACGAACTTAGAAAAAATGCAAATAATATATCAAAATGTTCAGATAAACATTACCTTTATGTGCATTCATTTGCATTCAGGGCAAAAGCACCGTTTAAACCACCCGAGGTTATTAATGTTATTAACATTATTAAAAATAAATAGTTATAAACAATACTTTTTTCATGAATAAAAATTACATGCAAATATAGGTGATGTTTTCTGAACATACTGATATCTTACTTGCATTTTTCTAAGTTCATATCAACTTGTTATGAAGTTTCCAAATAATGGTCAAAGTCGTTAGAACATTCGAATGAGACCATTTTGTTTCTCATTTGAATGAGTTCCATGCACAAGCTCATTTATACATTTGTTATGCTCGTATTTGGCAGAAACAAATGCACTGCTGGTTCGATTTTCATATATGCACATGTTGTTTCTGTTTAAACATTGTGCGACCTTATCCTCGAAAGTTAGGGTAATTACGATTAGGGTATCTCGTTTCACCCTTTGTGAGCGAGGTTGTCTCTTTTCTAAAATATTTTCTGCCGAGAATATAAAATTTGATTCTGTATTTATTTTATAGGAAAGATTCTACATTCAACTGGGAAGAAAAACTGGCCGTTCAATAATAAAATAAAATAAAATAAATAAACAAAATGGTGATAAACTGAAAAGGAGAGATTCCAATTGCGTAGCAGGAGGCGGCCGAGCTACAGCCTACAGCACACATCGCTTTCCGCTTCCGCCGCCGGGCCGTCTCCTCCGACCTCTCGCTCCTCACCCTCCTCTAAACCCCTGGTTGAACCCTAGCCACCGCCTCCGGGAGCATGCACGCCAGGCTGCTCGGCGCTCCGTGCCGCGCCTCCGCCTCCGCCTCCGCCTCCGCCTCCGCCTCGTCGTCCGTCCCCTCCGGCGCCCGCCACCCGTGCGGCGCGTCCTGGAAGCCGCGGCCGCCAAGCCGGAGCTCCGCCTCCCCGCCGCCTCTCTCACTGCTGCGCGCCGGCGCATCGATGGAGCCCGCTTCGACGGAGGGGTAAGCTAAAGCTATTCGCGGAGTGTCGATTCGTGCCGATTGCCGCGTATGGTTCCCGCCGCTCGGTGAATTCCTGCGTCCCCGTGGGCGTTTGTTGGAGAGTTTTCACCTGATTGGCCTGCTTCTGCGTGTGCGGGGTTTCAGGCAGAGCGACCCGCCTGTTCACGGCGTGTTCGATAGGGTCGTCGGGGTGCTGGGGGGCGGCCAGTTGGGGAAGATGCTGTGCCAGGCGGCCAGTCAGATGGGTATCAAAGTGGCCATCCTGGACCCCCTCAAGGACTGCCCGGCAAACTCCGTCTGTTACGAGCATGTTGTGGGGAGCTTCAATGATGGTGACGCTGTCCGTGAGTTTGCGAAGAGGTAGGCGAAACTGTGATCCCGCTTGGTTGATTTGAGGGGCTGGCATCCCTATACATTACCGTTCTCACTTCTCAATCTGCCTTACAAATCCTTTGTATGATGTTAGGTGTGATGTTCTGACGGTGGAAATTGAGCATGTGGATGCTGTGACACTTGAGAAGCTTGAAAAACAGGGTGTTGTTTGTGAACCCAAAGCCTCTACCATCACGATTATTCAGGTGATCTTTCCCTTCGTGTGCCAACCGTCATACTGTTAGGACAACTTCATACTGCAGCTACTAGCATCTAATGGGCTATTCACGGCAGATGCATTTCCACGTTTTGTATATGCTATATGCTTGATGTATTGACATTCCATTCTACTGCAGGACAAGTACAGGCAGAAAGGCCATTTCTCAAAATTTGGAATTCCGATAGCTGACTTTGTTGAAGTAATCCACTGTCTGTTTACTTTTAGTGAAATTATTGGAGCTGTAATTGTTTTGATATAAATTTGTAGTGATATTTTGCAGGTTGATACTTTAAGTAGTATAGAGAAAGCCGGGGAAATATTTGGCTATCCCTTAATGGTAAAAAGTAAAAGATTGGCATATGATGGTCGTGGGAATGCTGTTGCTCACGATAAAAAAGAGCTATCTTCTGTTGTTTCTTGTAAGTTTGATAACCATTTGTATTATTTTTACAAAAATCAATAGAAAAAAACACAGCACTGATTTAACACAGCCCCTTTTTAATTGAATTCCTAAAACCAGAAGCTGTTCTATGATTTGCTAAATCAGCTATAAGGCGAGCTAGCATTTAAACATCTTAAGCTATCATTTCGAGGCCCATGTTTCTTAACATAGTCTGAGCTGGCCCAACCACGTGTAAAATAATCAACTGATGATGAAACTATTTTTCATTGATTCTTTATTGCTGCAGCACTGGGTGGATTTGAGCACGGCTTGTACGTTGAGAGGTGGACACCTTTTGCAAAGGTTAGCTTTATTTGTTTAAGAAATTAAATCCCACTAAAATTGGTCAAACCCTCAAATATATATTTTATGTCCTGCAGTATTTTTAAGTGTTTGCAAATTCTATACCCGAAAAGAAATGTTTGTAAAATATATATATATTCTGTATTTTTGGGTTTCCAAGTTAACCTTCACATAGAAAATGATCCATAATACATAGTCACCATTTTGTAATTTTCAAACACATAGTAAATTATACGTAGTCACCATTTTGTAATTTTTGACTGCATTCCCATACTACTATTTGTTCTTTGTGCTTGTGCATCTGACAGTGTCATACATGCAAGCTTGAGATGAATATATGATAAGTTCTGCAAGTTTATTGCAAGATATTTGTTCGTTCTTTTGTAGAATTTATTACAGAATACCATGATAGGAGTACTATAACAGAACAGATTGCTTGAATACCTGTCATATTGTCATGGGTTATAGTTGATTATTACAACTTCTATTTTTTTTTTGCTTATGCATTTCTGTTATTTAACATTCTTTCATTTAGGAGCTTTCTGTAATTGTGGCAAGGAGCAGAGATGGTTGTACAGTCTGTTATCCTGTCGTTGAAACCATTCATAAGTAAGAAATTCCTTTAGTTATGATTATTATATTTTGGCCTGCAAATCATTATTTATGTTTTGCTCTGTTTTCCAAATTTGCAAAACGTGAAGCCTTTGTCTGGAACATTCAGGGATAACATCTGTCATGTTGTTGAAGCTCCTGCTGAGATACCTGAGAAAATGAAGAAGTTAGCTACCAGTGTAGCTGAAAAAGCTATCAGATCGTTAGAAGGTGCTGGTGTTTTTGCTGTCGAACTATTTTTAACAAATGACAATCAGGTTTGTTCGAACATTTATGCATGTCTTATATAACTAATCCTCCTATGGTGATGTTGGATCTTTCTGACGTTCATAATTTTACTAGGTTTTATTGAACGAAGTAGCCCCTAGACCTCACAATAGTGGACACCATACAATCGAGGCATGCTACACTTCACAATATGAGCAGCATTTACGTGCTATTCTTGGACTTCCTCTTGGTGATCCTGCAATGAAAGCACCGGCAGCAATAATGTACAACATCCTGGGTGAGGATGAGGTATATCTTTCCTACTTTGAAAGTTTTGAGTTGGTGGTGAGTTCACCCCATATACTACACTTTCCCATTCCTACACGTGGAGAATGTTGCAACTAGCACCAAACGAATTTTAAAAAGTCTCAAGCCAGGGGTTCATCTCGGGATGTGTATCCGGAAGGTCCTATCCTTGCGAACGGCACGACACATGCATTGTTTCCGTATAGAGAGCAAACAAAAGAATGAAATAATACATCCATGCAGCAATTCGGGTAGATGAGAAGGCCATCCATTCTTGAGGACCTGCATACTTCTCCCTCTCTCTCTCTCTCATATGCTCTGTTGTGACTCCGCAAGCATCACCTATTAGTTTACACTGTTTTCTAAGCTAGAATTTAACTCGTGCATGATCTCCATGCCATAAGTAACTAGCACTCCAAAGATTCTACCAGGGAAAGCAAATAACTGAATGCATATGTACTTTTCCGTTACACCTTGCATTGAGTAAGCAAGGTTGAGGACAACAGTCACCACCAGAGTGTTCTTTATTGAAGAAGAAAACAATATCCTTGTAAAATTCATTTATGTTTTCTGTCTGTTGTATTACATCATAATTCTCTGGGAAAGCACAGATAAGAAGGTTGACACTTGACATGAGATGTGCAGTAAGCACCAACATGGAAAGATGTTGACATGTAAATATAACTGGCATAGAAAGAGGCGTTTTTTAACAAAAAAAATTAGAAGCAATGACTGTCCCCTGGGACTACCGTATCTTAGATAGATCAGCTTCATCTTGAAAGATGGATTGATGCGTGGCATTGACATGCATCCCCTGAAATTCATTTTCATATCCAAGAAAATGTACTTTGTTTTTGATTCATTTTTTCGCATGTTTGTTCATCATAATCATTGTCTTATGAAAGAACATGTATAGTCTTTGCTCATTTTCGGTTCTTTTTAATGGGTAATTTGCGGTTGGTGGTGGATCAGAATTTGGTCGGTGCACCTTGAAACTACATGCATTGCTTGAGTAGTATATCTTCAGGAGATTTATATATATGTTGTGCTGATATTACTTAATAGTAAAGAACTTTAATGTTGCAAAATGCCATAGCATCCAAGCCATCACATCGCTGAAGGAAACACGTGATTGTCACATTATATCTATTCTTTTTAACAGGGTATAAGAAAATGATTGTTGTCATATATGATGACGTAGTCGATCGATTTAAACTTCAATTGTACGGGGCGGGTTTATTATGTGTGACAGACGTTCAAAGAACTCATTATGAGAAACCAACACTATTTGTTTGTAGATAGCCACTTTGTGTGCGTTTTCATCTCCCTATCCGTGACAATAGTTAATGAGATAAGAAATTTGAATGATCAGTTGATCCCATTGTTCCTGCAATTTATGCCTTTTGACAAAGTTTAGGAGTTTAATCTGGGTAATGATACATTTGTTAGCAGGTGCTTCAGTTTGCTCGGTTATATTCTAATTTCTAAATGTTCTTTTGTAACAAAGAATTTATTATTTTTCCTGTATTTTTGTTATATATCTCACCTCATTTTATGTAGTTCCGTAGCGTAGCAGGGGTGTTTTACTAGTATATAGCAAGGTCTCGTGTTGATTTGCCCTCCATTTTTTGCTATGTTAAACATTGATACTTAGGTTAGTCACTGATTATTTTTTAGGCCACCATGTTATTATACTGGTTACCTATATAATGTTGAGCAACAATTGCTACAGGGTGATTCGGGATTTGCTTTAGCCCATCAGCTGATTAAGAGGGCATTAAATATTCCAGGTGCATCAGTCCATTGGTATGCAAAGCCAGGTTGGTTCAGCCCACACACTTAGCTGTTCACTGTTGTTGCAGAAAGTTAGACAGTTCTGTTTATTGCTTTCCCATGCCATCAAATATTATTTAAAGAATTGTTCTTCCAGAGATTCGGAAGCAAAGAAAGATGGGTCATATTACGATTGTGGGGCCTTCTATGTTCGATGTAAAAGCACATTTGGACAGGTTGCTGCAAAGAGACACAGATGTCCCAAAGAAAGGTTAGATTTATTCATATCATACCATTGTTCTATCTTCAACTCCCTGTTGGTGGATGTAATGCCTTTAGGTAGTACTGTACTGTATGGTTGCATGACTTTGATTATTCTGTTTGATATCTCTGCCAACTATAGATTTTCACGGTATATTTATTTATTTAAGGGGATCTGGATTGATTTCCAATTGCCATGAGCACTATTGTTCATGAGAGTGGTATGATGGTGTCCAGGAACGGACAATAGTTTTCTATATGCACTAACTTGGATGACTTTTGAACTTTATTCGTATACTTTCAAAATAATAAAATAACAGTGTATTAGGATGCCGGAAAGAGAGTGTAGGAGATGAAATTTGAATAATGAATAACCGGTTTAAAACAAATGATACTACTACTGGGGGAAATAATGTCAATGGCTCAATGCATCCAAGTTATCTGGTCTGTCTAAATTCTAGTGATTGAAACTTGTTACACCCTTGTGATGTCTTTGTATTTGCCATGGTGAAATTATTCAGGCTTTTATTATGCCACCTGCCAATATACTTAATTCCCTTTTTGGTGATGAAAGTCTTCTCATTCTATTCATTCCATTTGCTGAGGAGGTCTAGAATGCTTTTGTTAATTACAGTTAGACCTCGTGCTGCAATTATAATGGGCTCGGATTCTGATCTTCCCATAATGAAAGATGCTGCAGCAGTACTGGAGAAATTCAACATACCTTTCGAGGTTTGATTTCTAAAACCTTTCTGTAGACAAGCTTTGTGCTGTTGGCATGGCCAGTCTGCAGCTTGATGGATTGTTCATTTTTCCAGCTTACAATTGTTTCGGCACATCGTACACCAGAGAGGATGTACGCTTATGCATTGTCTGCTAAGGGAAGGGGATTAGAGGTCATTATTGCAGGCGCAGGCGGAGCAGCTCACTTACCAGGCAAGTGTTTGTTTACAGGAAAAAATATGCTCCTAAATTCACCATGCTGTTTTTTAAACATAAACATTAGGGTAGAATTATGTGCATTCCGTTATACCCTATTCTGTCAAAATGAGTAATGTTAAGGGGCGGTAATGTGATATAAACGTTTACGAAGATCATGTTATTATCTATTCTATCGAGTGTCTGTTATAGTATGTCGGAGACTTTGAAATAAAGTACTAGTGTTTCTCGATCAAATGGACACAGCATTGGCACTGTTGACGAAGCCCGTATGCCTGAAGTCTAATGAATGATTTTTTCTTGTTATTAATTAAGGACAATCTTGTAACTGTTTGTTGCAGGGATGGTGGCTTCATTGACTACCCTTCCTGTAATTGGAGTCCCCATCTGGACTAAGTCATTACAGGGAATGGATTCCCTCCTATCTATTGTGCAGGTGAGGGCTTAAGTCTTCTTTTTAATACCATTCAAAAGCAGAATGATACTGTGATAAACATCACATAATCGTTGATTGTAACTATGTATCAATGCCCACTCTTCTTGCATCATCAGATGCCTTTTTATTTCTAATCGATTACTTATGGACGAAGTTGACTCTTGTGTTGTTTATTCTCACCAATTTTGCAGATGCCGAAAGGTATTCCTGTTGCTACGGTTGCAATTGGAAACGCTGAAAATGCAGGCTTGTTGGCAGTTCGGATGCTTGCCTCAAGAGATCCTGAGTTGTCAGACAGGTATGGTTCCTTTCTGATGCTATTCTCTTGCAACTTACAAATTCAGCTTGGTACCCTGCATGATTTGTATGTAAGCCACTGGTTTCGAACTGTTAACTTGTCGTCCGTGGAAGGTTGATGGTAGATGCAGATTGCAGGCCCCCGTAATGGGTAAAGTTGCCAGCAGAGAAACAGAGCTAGTCAATGACATCAATAAAATGGACCACTTTATTTATAAATAATAAACTCTTTACAGTCAAGATTTTTTTAGAATTGCACAGTCAAAATAATAAATTGAGTTTATGTCTTTCATGGCCAACCCTTTGTGTGGTGCGAAAGGACATACTGTTAACAGAGAAAGTGGCTTGAACCGACAATCCTTGCTTGGAACACGCTTTGCCGGTTGCTTCCGTGAAAAGATGATACACATATGGTTTGTATCGTATACTTGATTGTAGCAGGAAGTCTCCTGTAATCTGGTGCACCAACATTGATGTCTATTACTCAATTGCAGCCTGCAATTAGGGTGGATAATAAGCTAGCTTGTCACGACTCGTTAAACTAGGGAGGCAGCCACTGCCACAAGACCCATCAACAACTGGCCAGAGCGAGGTTTTGCACAGTTGCATGCAGAGTGGGGATCTGAGTTCGGCATGGATAGTCATAGAGGCAGAAGATTCACAGGTTCTTTTCATGCCATGCTCGGACACCCTATTGCTCGCAAAGGCCAGTGGTTGGGGTGGGTGGGTCCGTGGGTGGGTGGGAGGTGGTTGCGGTCTGGAACTGGATGTGTTTGAGGGTGAGCAGAGGAGTTGAACTGTGTTGGTGATTTGCGTTGTGTGGGCTGGGATAGTGGAATGTGTTGCAGATATGGCATATTGGTTATCTTGCTACTGGCCTGACTTGAGCCTAATGAGCAGAAGGTTTTTCATGGAAGACAATGTTTTGCAATCTCCATGGCATCGCCGTTATTCAATTTATTTACAGTTTTTGTCAAATTTTGGACTGGTTCTCTGTGTGACTTGGTTGTTGGCTATTGAATTTCTTTTCAGTGAACTATTTATTTGTGTTTAAAGTCATTGTTTATTATGGTTCTTTCATTGCAATGACATTATGTATTATTGCATTAGTTAACATGAAGGGTGCTACACATTGCCTGACAAAACCATGTTCTGTGATCGCTAGGCGTAGTTATGACTTATGCGTGCCTAGTAACTTTTACGATTGCTGCACAATATCGTTCTGATTCGTGTTTATTTCTTGCAGGGTAAATGAATACCAGCAAGATCTGGAAGACAGTGTGTTGGTCAAAGCAAGATTGCTTGAGGAATTAGGTTCAGTCAAATATCTGCAGCAATATATGAATCATTGAGCACCGACTCTCTGTTCTGTTGACATCTTTTAACATCCAATCCTGACAAAAGCAGAAAAATCACCGTGGGTGAGATTCTTAAAGATAGTTGCACTATATACTGTTTTGAGTGCTAATTGTTCATCCGGCCTGCCTGGTTATTCATCCGGCTTTCGTTCTTATTGTGCTAATTGTATCTGCCTGCTAAATTGCTCCACTCATCCAAAATTTTCTTTCTCTAGTGCGGCCCTAGTAGAGTTTTAGAGTGAGAGCAGGCTGGAGGAAATTTTTGTTGGAAATTAATATACTCTACATGATGGGTAATATTGCTAATATTTTTATCTTGGTGGATACGCCTAGTGTCTTGATGTTCATATGTCGGCTACGGCCTACTCTCAGTTACATCTGAGTAAAAAACTTTGCTGTATGTTTTGAATAATTCTATCATTGTTGTGGTTCTAGTGGACGTGTAACCTAAATGCGCAGCAGAAACTTTGGAGAGCAATGTGTTGCGCTCACACACCGTGACTAAATATAGCTTTGCAGATGTGATGATGCTGGGAAAAGGCCATCACGCTCATGGTCTTTTTTTGAGATTAATGATGAATATGATAGTCGAGATGATCATCTTGGTCGACCTCGCGAGATGTAGCAGGATATGCAAACTTTGGCGCTTTTGCACTTAATAACCTTTCTGCTTTCCAACCACCAGTTACATTCAGAGACACACTCATGATGATTACCTGAAGAGGATTTGATGTCGTGATGGGCAGATGGGCAGAGTTCGAAATAAGTGTTTCAATCTTAATATAACTTTGTATTAGAACTAGTACAAAGTTGAGAGCTAGTACAAAGTTGAGAGCTACTCTTAACTGAATATTTAGAAAAAAAAAGGAAAAGATTTTATTGAGACAGTTATGAATTTGTAATACAAAGTTGAGATAGTTTTTTTTAGAAGGAGGGAGTAACATATACTCATGTTGGTTAAAAATGGTCGACAGTTATGATTGTTAACATTTTTCTTTTGAGGGAATTACGATTGTTAACATTGATTTATGTTAGCCATGTCATCAATCATACTCCATCGGGACCTCTGTCCTCAGTTCTGATTCTGTGTTGTGTTCTACACCCGACTGCCTTCTCCTCGTCAACCTGCCCTGTGGCACCGATCCACATACTGTAACGTTTAAGAGCATCTACAATCACGGTTTGTAAATTCGAACGGTTTGTAAATTCAAACCCTTAAATGTCCGGGCGGGCGCACACCGTCCAGTCCTTAAATTTTATCGTCCACATCTGGATACCTCATAATAGAAATCTAAAATCCATACAAAAGCATGTAAAGAAAAAAAATCTATGTACTAAGTAGATCATCTATCCTACTCCTCGTCAGAGTGCCCGGCTCTGGCTGCTCGTCCGCCTGCTCCTTTGGCTCCTTAATGTCGGCCTTCGAATCTATCTTCGCGTCGAGTTCGATGAAAAGAGTGTCATCGCCGTCCGCTCTTACCGGATGAAGCGCCGGTGGACATTTAGATAGGCCTCATCCTGAATGGACTTCAGGATGGCCTGTTGCACTCCCATCTTGTCCGCCTGAGCGACGACGAACTCTGTTTCCACCTAGTCCATGGTAAAGCCTGGAGCCGGAGCCATCTCCTGCTCTGGCTGCTTCGCCTCCTCGTTCGACTACTCATCCTTCATCAGAGCGGACTGCTGCTCCGCTCCCTCCTCCCCCGACTGCCTCTCCTCCTCCTCCTGCTCCTCCTCTTCCTCCGTCTCCGGCTCCGGCGAGTCCGGAGGCAACCCGGTAGAGATGCCGGCAGCACACCTCACCTGGATCTCCTACTCTATCTGGTACCGGCGCTCCCGCGTGAGCATCGCATAGATAGTTATCTTTCAACGGACCATGGCGCCGCTGGAGAGCGGCAGAGCAGGAGAGAGGAGGTGGATGGGCTCGGGCGGGCAGCGCAGAGAGGGAGGAGGTGGATGGGCTAGGGTTGAGGGACACATGCCGACTTAAATAGTCGAATTTGACCTCGGACGGGGAATCGGAGTGGCACCACACGACTTTCCTCCTCTCGGAGGAGACGAGCGTTGGACCACCGAGTTTTCGGGCAATTCCGTGTGGACCCAATCGTCAATCCGATATAGCGGACGCGTTCGGGCGCCTATGAGGGATGTCGGTCAGCCCGAGTGTTTGAGGCCCGTTTGAAAAGTCTAACTAAATTTTTTTTATGACCGAACGATCTGTCCGGACATTTAAGACGAGTTTGAAAGGTACAACTATAGATGCTCTAATATCTTCGTCGAATAACCGGGCTCGGCTTCACGTGCATTGCAGATCCGCACCGACTTGGGCGTCGGCCTTGCACTGCTGTCACGAGCTTAGCCATTCGGCATGATGCTAGGGCCAGGATCCGCCTGAGATCTCTGATGCGCATGCAATACAATGCAAGGTTCATGCCACTAGGCCGGCTCGATGGGCACGCAAGATTTGTGCCACTAGGCTAGGTTCTCCGTTCTCTCATTCTCATAGTTAGTTGAGGCGATCACGGGGACGATCGCTGCTAACCGCGCGCCTCTCTTGGCTACTTGGTTCATAGCTTCTGTTATGTTACGCATATACGGGGTACGTTGTATCGTTGTCCGTTGAGCCCGCTGGCTGCGCCGGGCGTGCCACTGGTAGGTGGTGGCACACGCCATCTTCGTTCGTAGCCCCGAGCTCGCACGAGGGCATCGTGCATTCCTGTAGCTTTTCCGAGGGGATGCGCTTCGTTGGGCAACTTGAGCACTTCATTGATCACTTCGACGGCGCTGGTTGGTTGACAGGTAAGAAAGGCTCGTGATGACAGGAAACCGTGCAGACGCACACGATCGAGTGGATAGGATGCACGTGCATATATATTTTTTCTTTTGAGAAGGGGATAAGGGCATCTCTGACGCTGATTCGCAAATTCCTTCGGTGTATGTCTGTTTTTGTGTCTGGACATGGTCTGTGAACATGACATGGCACGGAGCCTTCCAATGCTAATTACAAAGTATCCGCTTGAAAGGAGAAAAATAGTTGAAGACTATGCATGTGGTGGGTTATTATGGTGTGGTGTCCGGTTGGGAGAAAAAAAGGAGTGGGACCATGCATGTGTGGAAAGAGAGACAAGAGGAGGACCACACGAAGGCTTTTGGTTGGTCAAGTGAATGTCCGGACTTCCACAAAGCTCTTCATGTTTGTCTCCATTTTACCGCAAAACGGACGCCGGACTATTTCATAAATGTCCGATCGAACGTATATCGAAGTTCTACGGGTCTTCCTTAAAGATGGCCTAACCCTGACCTCTGCATCGTATGATGCACAAAACAATTTTTTTAAATATAGTATGCGTTAGGACCGTTCTTCCCGAGATACTTGAGATGGCCCCTGGTTAGACCGGTCCCAACTAATAGTGTCAAGAGATCAAGCGAGGCTGGAGCCAAACGAAGAGAGTCGACCAAGTCAAGCAGCAGTGATTGGATGGAGCGTGACAAATGTGGAGAGATGTACCTTATACTTCCTTCGTTCCTTTATGTAAAATGTATTATTTTTGACACGGTAACCAAGGTATATAATAATAGAATGAAGAAATTACCCTTGACTAATTAGTTGATTATCAACGAATAATCATTTACTTTAGAAAATAAAGAGATACATACAATCAGGAGAGAGATACCTTTCTTTTTTTTCTCTATAAAGAGATATACATGCTATCAGGGAAGATATATTTTTCTTTTTCTGAAGGGCTAAAAACGAAATTACAATGAATTGTAAAAAATGCACTTACATTATAGAATTGTATCAAACACAAATACATCTTATATAAAGGAACGAAGGGACTGAAAGGAAGTTGCCCTTCCTCCTATATTATCCTCCTCTACCTACTTTCCCTTCCCGTCTCCTTCCTCTTGGTCTGCCTACCAAATTCCTAAATCCATCAAGCGAGTGAGCACACGTTACATCAGCCAATTTAGACACTGTACACCATGTACCCTAAGCCGCGATATCATAGCAAGTAGGTGACATGCATCGTAACAATGGAAGAGCAAATCACGGCCCTCACCAAGGCCCTCAACAAAGGGCGGGTGGCCAACAAGGCCAGATTGGGGGCGATCCATGCCTCCCTGAAGCTAGCAACAACGAGTTGCGCTCACGACGCCCATGGATCCGACCCTGGCGGGCGACATTGTGATGCGCAGATGTCGAGTCCAACTAACAACGATCCCTAGCACCACGAGCCAAGTGGCCATAGAGGGATTGATGACATCGGAGGGCCGACACACGGGGTTGTCACCACCCAGGTGCCACTTCCGGTCAAGGGTACATCCTCGACTACCTTGGTTCTATTGGAAATACACCCTAGAGGCAATAAATAAAGTGTTTATTATTATATTTCCTTGTTCATGATAATTGTTATTATTCATGCTATAATTGTATTGATTGGAAACACATTGCATGTGTGGATATATAGACAACACTTTGTCCCTAGTGTGCCTCTAGTAGACTAGCTCGTTGATCAAATATGGTCAAGGTTTCCTAACCATTGTGTAAGGGCATATTTCTCCCTAAGTGGTTTTGGTGATTGATGACAATGCCTTTGTGGACTAATCGTGTGCATTGAGCATTTCAGATATCTCAGGTCTAGGCACAAGACGATTCAGTGCCCCTCGGAATCTCTCGAAGACGGTTGTTCTATACTTTTCCTTTCGGTGGATTTGAATCGTAGGAAAGCCGTACTATCAAGAGGGGGTCCGCTTCGGAAAGGTCTGGGTGGAATCAAGACGTACACATCTATTCCTTTGCACCACCTTTCCCTCTCTTCAATGGAGCCCCAACTCGTTTTCCTTCTCTGTGCAAAAGGAACTCCTGCTAGGTGTTTGTGTTCAGTGGTCTGCAGTAGTACCGCTCAAGGGAGCGGTAGTACCGCAGGTGCCAGCGGTAGTACCGCTCGGCGGAGCGGTAGTACCATTGTCTCCTACCCTGGCCTCTACACCTGCCGTAGTAGGCGCGGATGTAATTTTTTACATCCGCCCTACTACGGTAGTACCGTGATTCTCGTCCGGTACTATCGTGCCGGACTTTTTCACAGAGTTTCCTTCTGCGGAGGTAGGCACGGAAGTAATTTTTTACTTCCGTGCACCTCCAGTGGCTGCCTCTGTCGACCGTGCGGTAGTACCGCACGGGCTTGCGGTAGTACCGCTCCGGCGGTTCTACCGCTTGCTGTCCTGTGCAAATGGCCAGAGCCAGTTACTCCCGCACGAGCGATAGTACCGCACAAGGCTGCGGTAGTACCGCAAGCCGTCACGGTAGTACCGTGGCTGTTGCGGTAGTACCGTGACGCGCTAGGCTGAGGGAGTGGATAACGGTTGGATCTTGTCCCCCACTATAAAAGGGAGGTCTTGTTCCCCAAGAAGCTTACCTCTTCCTTCCCAAACTCCATTGTTGGTCCAAGCTCCATTTTAACCCGATCTCTCTCCCTAGCCAATCAATCTTTTTGATTTCCTAGGGATAGGTTGAGAAGGCCCCGATCTACACTTCCACCAAGAGAAATTTGATTCCCCCCACTAATCCCTTGCGGATCTTGTTACTCTTGGGTGTTTGAGCACCCTAGACGGTTGAGGTCACCTCGGAGCCACATTCCATCATGGTGAAGCTTCGTGGTGTCGTTGGGAGCCTCCAATTCAGTTGTTGAGATTGCCCCAACCTTGTTTGTAAAGGTTCAGTCGCCGCCTTCAAGGGCACCAATAGTGGAATCACGACATCTCGCATTGTGTGAGGGCGTGAGGAGAATACGGTGGCCCTAGTGGCTTCTTGGGGAGCTTTGTGCCTCCACATCGCTCCAACGGAGACGTACTTCCCCACAAGGGAAGGAACTTCGGTAACACATCCTCGTCTCCATCGGCTCCACTTTTGGTTATCTCGCATCTTTACTTCTTGCAAGCGTTTATTGTGTTATATCCCTTGCTTGCTTATGCACTTGTTGTGATTAGCATCATATAGGTTATTCACCTAGTTGCACTTCTAGCTAACTTATTTGATGCTATACCTTAATTGTTAAAGAAAAGTTAAAAAGTGTTAGTTGCCTATTCACCCCCCTCTAGTCAACCATATCGATCCTTTCAATTGGTATCAGAGCTACATCTCTTTATTAAGGGTTTCACCACCTGAAGAGTATGGCTGGCGAAGAGGTGTGTGTGGGATAACTTCCCGAGGCCATGGGTGTGAACACGGTCTCACGCGAGGATTTGAACGAGGCTTTGTCCTTACTCAAATCCTCCATGGCGACCGAGGTTCAATCCATGTTTAAAGATTTCCTTAATACTCTTAAAATGTCTATCGATGCGGGGCAAGTGGTCAAACCCACTAACTCGTCATCGGATGTCAACTCCGGTAAGGAGGGGGCTAGTGCCGACAAAGATAATCATTCTCAAAGAGTTAATGGGTCGGGGAGCTTTGCCTCTGTTCCCCCTCCCGTGGTCTATGGAGGACCGGTGCACCCACCTCATATAGTTAATCTCGGTCCTCCTCCTAAACTTGTTAAGAATGATTTCGCTAACTGGGTTTTTAGTATCAAGTCTCATTTAGATCACAGCTCAATTCATCTCATGAGAGTCATTGAAGAAGGATACTATCCTCATGATCCACGCAATCTTACTCCAAGAGAACAAGCGGATAAACAGCTAAATTCTTCCGCCTTGTTCATACTCCAAGATGCTATTCCTCCTGAAGATCTACCTCACCTGCGGCCCTTCACTGTTGCTAAAGAATGTTGGGAACACATCATCTCCATGTACAAGGGCAGCTCAAGCATTCAACAGTCAAACTATGAAGTTGTTCTTGATCAGTCAGATGAGTTTGTGATGATAGAGGATGAGGAACCGCATGAGCTCTATAGAAGGATGACCGCTCTCGCTGTCTCCCTCAAGGATCATGGCAGCAAGGATGTGGATGATACTTGGATCAAGCGTAAGTTCCTGAAAGCTATCATGCCCTACAACAAGGCCATGTCCGCTGTCATCCGTCAAAGGCCATACTTTCACACCTTATCCTCTGGTGATGTGTTGGATGGATTCATTGCAATGAACATCCTGAACACAACAACCGACAATGCTCTCGCTCGTGTTCAACGGTCAAGGAAGTCCTCTCCCAATCTTGCATTGAAGGCAAAGGTCAGTCAAGAGGAAGAAGAAGAAGAATATGTTTGCCCCGAAGACACCAAATATGCTTATCATGAGCACATGGCTCTTGCGTCCAGACAATTTTGGGGCAACAAGAGAAACTCAAGGCCCAACTTCTCCAAGAACAACTCAAATGGGTCAAAGGGCAAGCAACGTGTGAGAACTTGCTACAACTGTGGTAATGTAAGTCACTTTGTGGTGGATTGTCCATATGAGAAGAGGGAAGACAATGGGGGCAAGCTCATTCACAAAGATAAAGCCAAGTCATTCCCAAACAAAACCAACTTTATCAAGAAGGCTCCTCACAAAGTTTTGGTAGCTCAATAAGAGTATGCCTCAGATGATGATGTTGATGATGAAGACACAAGCGGTGAAGGAATGGCTATGGCATCCGTGGCAATTGCCTCTTCTACCCCGACAAAGGTGTCACTCTTCAATGCCCCCAATGAGAACATCATCGCGAGGTGCCTCATGGCTAAAGGTATCACCAAGGTAACCTCCAACATCATAACCTCAAACATTAAGACTTCCATTTCTTCCACTTCATCCTTAGATTGTGTGGATGAACTTGAGGAGGGGAAAGAGGATAAAAATGAGTTTGACAAATTCATGTGTAAACTCAAGGGAGAGTCCAAGAAGCACTTCATTGCTCTCTTGGAACAACTTGGTGAGGCCCATGACACTATTGAGTCTCAAGAAGAGTGTCTTGAGGAACTAAGAGGTCATAGTCGTGATTATGCCGATGAGATAGCGGATCTATCTATTGCTCTTGAGGAAGAGCAAGGTCTTCGTATGACTCTTGAGGAGTCACAAAATGTTGACCTTACTAAATTACGTAAAGATTATGATCATGCTATTGTTATTAACCGTGCTCTCAAGTCTGAGAAGGTTGCACTTGGGGTGGATCATGATCGTCTAAAAGTTGATCTTGACACACTTGACAATGCTCACAAGGCATTGACGTGTGCTCATGCCTCTCTTAAGGAGTCACATGATCAACTCCAAGTGAAACTCACTAAGAAAATTGTCACATGTCCTCCTTTTGTTCTAATTGATAATGCCTCGGCTACTAACCCATGTTGTGAGCATGCACACCTTGTGGAGGAAAATGCCAAGCTAAAAGAGCATCTTAAAAAGGGTTTGGTGACATGTATCCAAGGTGAGAAGACACTCAATGACCTTCTGAGTACTCAGAAGGAAGTTGTGGCAAAAGAAGGAGTGGGGTTTGTACCCAAAACTAATGAGAAGAAGGTAAACACCAAGGAAGTCCCAACGCTCAAGCGAACCTTTGTAAGAGCTGGAGAAGGTCCTCATGAGAAGTAGAAAGACCAAGTTATGTTGGAGAATGCCAAGAAGGGCAAGAACAAGAACATCCAACCCAACAAGACCGGCGACTTTAACCCCTCTTATGTTTTATGCCATGCTAGTGATGGGCATGTTTATGCTAAATATGTTGGTTCTTCTTATGAGTACATTGAATGGTGTATTGGGGTTCCTAAGACCCTTGTTGCTAACATGAAAGGACCCATTAAAGAATGGGCACCTAAAGCCAAACATTGATCTCTTGTAGGGGTTTGCTTCCGGAGGAACATCATGGTTGCTCGATAGTAGAGCGACAAATCATATGATCGGAAGCAAGGACTTGGTGGTGGACGTTCATCCTGACACATCTATGGCCACCCAATTCTCATTTGGTGATGATGCAATTTCAAAGGTATTGGGTCTTGGCAAGGTGGTAATATCTCCGGAACTCACCATAGAGAAGGTCATGCTTGTTGAGACCCTCGCATACAATTTACTTTCAGTTCATCAACTTGCAACCATGGGTTTTAGTACTTTCTTTGGTATTGACTCTGTGAACCTTTTGTGGAGAAAGACTCTTAAAGTGGATTTTGTTAGGCATGTCGAGAACGGTCTCTATGTGGTGAACTTCTTGGAGCAACCCACTAAGACTGCGACTTGCTTAATGGCTAAAGTTGATGTGGGATGGCTCTGGCATCGTCGGCTAGCCCATGTTAATATGAGATCTTTGCAAAGTCTCCTCAAAGGGGATCACATCCTTGGACTAACAAATGTGAGTTTTGCCAAAGATCATGCTTGGAGTGCTTGTATCGAAGGAAAGCTACATGAGAAGGCTCATCGTCCAACCACTACAATATACTCTAAGAGGACCTTAGAGCTCCTTCACATGGATCTCTTCGGTCCTCCATCTTTTGAAAGTCTTGGTGGAAGAAAATGTTGCTTGGTGATTGTGGATGATTACTCGAGATATACTTGGGTTTATTTCTTCAAGAAGAAGAGTGAGACCCAACAAACTTTCATGGACTTTGCAAGTGAAGTCCAACGCCAACATGATGCAAAGATTTTGATGATTAGAAGTGACAACGACACCGAGTTCAAGAATTACACCCTAAATGAGTTTCTCAGTGATGAAGGGATCAAGCACCAATATTCCACACCTTACACCCCTCAACAAACGGTGTTGCTGAGAGTAAGAACCGGACGTTGATTGATGCGGCAAGAACCATGATGGCAGAGTTTAAATCTCCGTACAACTTTTGGGCCGAAGCCATCAACACAGCGTGCCATGCATCTAATTGGCTCTATCTTCGCAAAGGTTTGAACCAGACTCCTTATGAGATTCTTACCAGGAACAAGCCCAACCTCACATACTTTCGGGTGTTCGGTTGTAAGTGTTTCATTCTCAAGAAAGGTGCTCGTTTGTCTAAATTTGAATCTAGAGCCCATGAGGGCATATTTGTTGGTTATGCTGCAAACTCTCATGCTTACCGTGTCCTCAACAAGTCCAGGGGACTCATTGAGGAGACGAGTAACATGGAGTTTGATGAAAATAATTTCTCCCAAGTGGAGCAAAGTGGTCTTTGTGATGTAGGTGATGAAATTCCTCCCCAAGCCATAAGAAGAATGGGTGTGGGATACTTCCTACCCGTTGAGGAACCCCTTGTGGCTGAAGGAGAAGGACAATGTTCCACTCAAGTGGAACCATCACCGACACAAGACCCACACGCTTCCGAAGAACAAACTGAAGATCCACTACCACATGAACAAGATCAAGGGCAAGATCAATTCACTAATGATGGTGTCTCACCAAGTGATGCCCAAGATCAAGTTCCTGTCTTCGAGTAATCTCAAGATCAAGATCTTCTTCAAGATCAAGAGCAAGCTCAAGAAGGTGCTCAAGATCATCAAGATGATGGATCTCAGAATGTTGTCCCTCAACCTTCCATGGAAGAAATCTTAGAGATACAAGCCGCCAAGAAAGCAACCAAGAATGCCGCCAAGCTCAAAGTTAGACAACATCTGTTGGAGAACGTCTAAGGTGACTTGAAAAAAGGGGTAACCACTCGTAAACAATTAGCAAACTTTTGTGAACATCACGCATTTGTTTCTTGCATTGAGCCCCTTAAGGTTCAAGATGCACTCGAGGATATGAAGTGGGTTAAAGCTATGCACGATGAACTGAACAACTTCGAGCGCAACCAAGTGTGGCGACTGGTGCCAAGACCTAAGGAGAATCACACTGTCATTGGAACGAAATGGATCTTCAAAAACAAGCAAGATGTGAACGGTATTGTCATTCGCAACAAGGCAAGACTGGTGGCACAAGGATACTCCCAAGTCGAGGGTATCGACTACGGTGAAACCTTTGCTCTTGTTGCTCGCCTTGAATCTATTCGCATGTTGCTTGCATATGCCTCTCATCATAATTTTAAATTATATCAAATGGATGTCAAGAGTGCTTTTCTTAATGGCCCTCTTAAGGAGTTGGTATATGTCAAGCAACCCTCGGGGGTTGAGGATCCCAAGTTCCCCAATCATCTATACGTTCTCGATAAGGCTCTCTATGGCCTTAAACAAGCCCCACGTGCGTGGTATGAGCACCTTACCGAGATGTTGCAAGACCATGGGTTTGAAATTGGGAAAATCGACCCCACTCTTTTTACAAAGAGGGTCAATGGGAACTTGTTCATATGCCAACTATATGTTGATGATATTATTTTTGGTTCTCCTAACAAAGCTTTCAATGAAGAGTTTGCCACTTTGATGACAAACAAGTTTGAGATGTCCATGATGGGAGAGTTGAAGTTCTTCCTTGGTTTCAAAGTCAAGCAACAAAGTCAAGGTACTTTCATAAATCAAGCCAAATACACTCAAGACATGCTCAAGAGGTTCAAGATGGATGAGCTCAATCCTCCCAAGGACAACACTCCCATGCCACTCAAATGCCATCTTGACAGAGACCCCAATGGTAAAGCCGTGGATCAAAAGGTATATCACTCCATGATTGGATCCTTGCTTTACCTTTGTGCATCTAGACCGGATATCATGTTAAGTGTGGGTATTTGTGCATGATTTCAATCCGCGCCTAAGGAGAGTCACATGTGGCTATCAAGCGAATATTTTGATATTTGGATCATACCCCAAACTTTGGCTTATGGTATCCCAAGGGGGCTTCGTTTGATCTCGTTAGATATACTGACTCGGATTGGGCGGGAGACCGTGTGGATAGAAAGTCCACTTCCGGAGGCTGCCAATTTCTTGGTCGGTCTTTGGTAAGTTGGTCTTCAAAGAAACAAAATCGTGTTTCTCTCTCGTCCACCAAGGCCGAGTATGTAGCTGTTGCCAGTTGTTGTGCTCAGATTCTATGGATGAGGCAAACTTTTAAAGGATCACAGTGTCAATTGTGACAAAGTGCCTCTTTACCGTGATAATGAAAGTGCCATCATGATCTCTAGCAACCCAGTTCAACATTGCAAGACGAAGCATATTGATATTCGTCATCACTTTCTTCGGGAACACATCAAGCGTGGAGACATCAGTCTTATTCATCTGAGCACTAACGAACAGCTTGCAGATATTTTCACAAAGCCATTAGATGAAGCAAGATTTCGCGAGTTAAGGCATGAGCTAAATGTCATTGATTCAAGCAATGTGGATTGACTTAGTGCACACCTCCCCACACTCATCGTTATGTCTTGTCTAGGTGTAGGCATAGATTTAGGGGGAGTCTAGTTCTCTCAATGAACTATCCCTCCTCCTATTATGCATAAACTAATCAAAGTCTTTCACACTTGCCATTTTTGATGGTTATTGTGCTTCAAAACACGAGTCTTGGTCATGGGCCCAAGGATACTTCGCGGTGCCATACCATCTGACTCAAACATAGGTGGCTCTAGGGCCACCGCCCTCTCTTCATGTGAAGTAGAGGCTCATTGTTTGGTCCTATTTTGTCCTCTCTTCTCCGATGGACCATGTTCGTGTTTTTGTCTTGGATCATAGATTTATTGTCTCTTGTTTCTGTGTGGAAATACTCTCTCTCTCATTCAGTTTTTCGTTTTTATGCACTGAGAGAGCAGCATGGTACTACCATGGAGGACCACGGTACTACCGCTTACCGCGCGGAAGTAAAAAATTACTTCCGCCCGTCGAGCAATACTACCGCGATGACTGTGGTACTACTGTAACAACGAGTGCGCGTGGGGGTTAAGAGCCGGCAAGGGGGTTTCCCATCTTCCCCATACCCCATTTTCTCTCTTCCCCTCACGTCTATCTCTCCTCCTCTCAACCGTTGCCGGAGCACCTCGCCGGATCTTCGTCTCCGGCCACCCACTTCTTATTTGCTTCGGTGGGATCGTTCCCCACCTCGTCCTCTTGCAATGGACCCCGATATTTCCCCAATCCCTTCTTGTTTTGCTTCTCTCTTTTTGAATGTAGGTTTTGGAGAAATATGAGATGGTCTAGCTTTGTTTGATCCAATCTATGCATGAGGAGATGTTTTGCGAGTGTCATTGCGGTAGAAGTGCGTATTGATAGGATAAAACGGGATAATTTTCGATCTAGGGCAGTACCAATACGATCTATAGATTTGTGTTCTTGCGAATTCCACCCCGTGCGGTACTATCGCACCTTGTGCGGTACTACCGCTCGTAGGGCGGAAGTAAAATATTACTTCCGCTGACGCCACGGTACTACCTCTCCCACGGTACTACCGCGTCGTGGGCGGTACTAATTTTTTACTTCCATCTGCTGGGCGGCAGTAAAATCTTACTACCGCTCCAGCCACGGTACTACCGCTCCCAGCGGTACTACCGCGTCTGTAGCGATACTAATTTTTTACTTCCGTCCACTGGGCAGCAGTAAAATCTTACTATCGCTCCAGCCACGATACTACCGCTCCCAGCGGTACTACCGCGTCTGGAGCGGTACTAATTTTTTACTTCCGCTGACTGGGCAGTAGTAACACTTTACTTCCGCTCTAGCCACGGTACTACCGCTCCCAGCGGTACTACCGCGTCTGGAGCTGTAGTAAATTTTTTACTTCCGCAAAACGTGCTGGTACTACCGCTCAATCCACAACTACCTCGTTTGTCCTGTCTATTCTCCCTTCTACATGGTTTTCATGTCTGCTTTCGTCCTTGCCTTACCTTTTCCATTTTTCCATTGTGTTTGCGTTGTGTGCCATAGGTGGTGGCTCTGGTTCCAGCTCTGCTCCAAGACGTTCCAATCCATCTCATGACACAAGTTCCAAGCGTCTCCGCAATCCTGATGCTCCCGAGGGATCCAATGATCCACCCCGCAATTTCAAGAGAACCGCATCCAAGCTCAAGCGACCAGTTGAAAACTATGAGGTCATGCCCCAAGCCGAGTTTCTGGCTCGACGGTTGATCAATCCCTACGACAAGCCAAGGGAAGTTTCCAAGGCCAATTACTTGTTCTGGTCCAAGCAGCAGTATCTTATTCACATTGATGTGATCAAGGGCAAGAAAAATCTCAATGTTCCTATCCAATACATTGATCTGGAGCACATGAGGAAGCATCCGCAATACTTCAGTGAGGCTCTGGAGTTGGTGCAGCAGTTTGCTATCACAGACATCATCTCCTTCCACCTTGACTTTGATCCTGAGATATTGGGTCAGTTCTTTGCCTCTGTCCACTTTCACTCTGATGCGGAGCATACCATGACATGGATGACCCATGGCGAGCAACTGTCTGCCACCTGGAAGGACTTCATGGACTTGCTACATGTTCCTGACTCCGGGCTTGATGTGCCAATTGGACTACGCCCTCACGGCAACCCTCAGCCAACACATAAGGAGCAACTCGTGCCTTTCCATATTCTGAAGACTTTACGATCCGGTGAGCAAATTCCTGTGCTCAACCCTTTCCTTGATGTCATGCACTGGATCTTCCGCAACTCTCTGTTTCCTCGCATGGGAGACAAGGACAAGGTACACTCCTATCTGGTGGATATGTTGCTGCTATGTGAGAAAGGAAGACATGAAGACCTTGGCATCCTTGATGTGTCTCACATTATGTGGTCTGAGCTTCGCACTGCCGTGTTTCATCGAAAGGTCCCCATTTATGGGCCATACTTGTTCTACCTGATTCGTGCTACTTGGGACAAGACCTTTCCGGGTCAGGACATGCCGGAGCACTTGTTTCTTCATGAGCCCATTCGTTTGCGTATGAAGAACAAGTGGGCCAACACCACCACTAAGCCACCTTTTGCTCGTATGGAGGTCGATGAGGATGAGGTCAAAGAGAAGGAATATAATAGTTCTGAGTCCTATGTGCCTCCGTCTTCTGAGCCATCTTGGGCGAAGAAGCTCTCTCACAAGATGAAGACTTTGTTTTGCATGCAGGCCAAGGGTCAGTATCAGGCTCACGTTGCTCAGAAGGAGAGTCGCCAGCGTGACAAGCGTATTCGGAGGAAGCTTGGCGAGACCATCTCGAGTGGGTCTAAGAAGGACATCACCCCTGAGGCCACTTGGATGGCTAAGCAGCAGTTCCAGTGGGCTGATTCAGATGCGGAGTCCATCCGAGATGCTTTAGAGGAGTCAGATGACTGATCTTTCTGCATGGGAGCTACCACCTATGTGTTAGGTGTCCTCTCCGCCTTTTTGGCATCTCGATGCCAAAGGGGGAGAGAGTGTAGGATTTGCGCGTATTTGTGTTTGTCTTTTCGTCTTCTCTCTGCTTTCGTTGAACTTTGGTTTATGTCGTTTGTGTGTGTGTGACCTGGAGACTTCCTCTATCATATGGTGTGAGACATATGTTATCACTGCTACCTTATTATTGTTTAGTATATTTCGTAGCTTGTGAGTCTCTCTAATACGTACCCTTATCTTAATGCTCACATGCTATGCCTAGTTTCCATACTTAGTTCTGTTCATTCTGTTGCAAAGATTGCATTGCCTATAAAATATAGGGGGAGTGTTGATCCTAGTGTGTGCCTTTCAGTCCAAAGCATATCTAGAATATGCACACATCTAGGGGGAGCTCTTCTATATTTTGTAGGTCTTAGGTTTTGCATATGCTCATTTTATATCCTTATGTGCAAATCCCGTATTGTCATTAATCCACCAAAAAGGGGAAGATTGTAAGGGCATATTTCTCCCTAAGTGGTTTTGGTGATTGATGACAATGCCTTTGCGGATATCTCAGGTCTAGGCACAAGACGATTTAGTGCCCCTCGGAATCTCTTGAAGACGGTTGTTCTATACGTTTCCTTTCGGTGGATTTGAATCGTAGGAAAGCCGTACTATCAAGAGGGGGTCCTCTTCGGAAAGGTTTGGGTGGAATCAACATGTATACATCTATTCCTTTGCACCACCTTTCCCTCTCTTCAATGGAGCCCCAACTTGTTTTCCTTCTCTATGGAAAAGGAATGCCTGCTAGGTGTTTGTGTTCACTGGTCTGCGGTTATACCGCTCAAGGGAGCGGTAGTACCGCAGGTGCCAGTGGTAGTACAACTTGGCAGAGTAGTAGTATCGCTGTCTCCTACCCTGGCCTCTATACCTGCGGTAGCAGGCACAAATGTAATTTTTTACATCCGCCCTACTACGGTAGTACCACGATTCTCGTCCGGTATTACCGTGCCGGACTTTTTCGTAGAGTTTCCTTCTGCGGAGGTAGGCACGAAAGTAATTTTTTACTTCCGCGCACCTCTAGTGGCTGCCTCTGTCGACCGCGCGGTAGTACCACACGGGCTCGCGGTAGTACCGCTCCGGCGGTTCTACCACTTGCTGTCCTATGCAAATGGCGAGAGCCAGTTACTCCCGCACGAGCGGTAGTACCGCACAAGGCTACGGTAGTACCGCAAGCCATCATGGTAGTACCATGGATGTTGCGGTAGTACCGCGATGCGCGGGGCTGAGGGAGTGGATAACGGTTGTATCTTGTCCCCCACTATAAAAGGGAGGTCTTGTTCCCCAAGAAGCTTACCTCTTCCTTCCCAAACTCCATTGTTGCTCCAAGCTCCATTTTAGCCCGATCTCTCTCCCTAGCCAATCAATCTTGTTGATTTCCTACGGATAGGTTGAGAAGGCCCCGACCTACACTTCCACCAAGAGAAATTTGATTCCCCCACTAATCCCTTGTGGATCTTGTTACTCTTGGGTGTTTGAGCACCCTAGACGGTTGAGGTCACCTCGGAGCCACATTCCATTGTGGTGAAGCTTCGTGGTGTCGTTGGGAGCCTCCAATTCAGTTGTGGAGATTGCCCCAACCTTGTTTGTAAAGGTTCGGTCGCCGCCTTCAAGGGCACCAATAGTGGAATCACGGCATCTCGCATTGTGTGAGGGCGTGAGGAGAATATGGTGTCCCTAGTGGATTCTTGGGGAGCATTGTGCCTCCACACCGCTCCAACGGAGACGTACTTCCCCACAAGGGAAGGAACTTCGGTAACACATCCTCGTCTCCACCGGCGCCACTTTTGGTTCTCTCGCATCTTTACTTCTTGCAAGCGTTTATTGTGTTATATCCCTTGCTTACTTATGCACTTGTTGTGATTAACATCGTATATGTTATTCACCTAGTTGCACATCTAGCTAACTTATTTGATGATATACCTTAATTGTTAAAGAAAAGTTAAAAAGTGTTAGTTGCCTATTCACCCCCTCCAGTCAACCATATCGATCCTTTCACATTGACATGAGATGTCATTTGATAACTGGATCACATCATTAGGAGAATGATGGGATGGACAAGACCCAAACTATAAACATAGCATATGATCGTGTCGGTTTATTGCTACAGTTTTCTGCATGTCAAGTATATGTTCCTATGACCATGAGATCATGCAACTCATGATCATCGGAGGAGTGCCTTGTGTGTATCAAACGTCGCAACATAACTGAGTGACTATAAAGGTGCTCTACTGGTATCTCCGAGGGTGTCTGCTGGGTTGGCATGGATCAACACTGGGATTTGTTACTCTGTGTGACGGAGAGGTGTCTAAGGGCCCACACGGTAATACAACATCACAACAAGCCTTGCAAGCAATGTGACTAAGTATTAGTCACGGGATCTTGTATTACGGAAATGAGTAAAGAGACTTGCCGACAACGAGGTTGAACTAGGTATGGAGATATCGACAATCGAATCTCGGGCAAGTAACATACCGAAGAACAAAGGGAACATCATACGGTATTAACTGAATCCTTGACATAGAGGTTCGACCGATAAAGATCTTCATAGAATATGTAGGAATCAATATGGGCATCCAGGTCCCGCTATTGGTTATTGACCGTAGAGGTGTCTTGGTCATGTCTACATAGTTCTCGAATCCACAGGGTCTGCACACTTAAGGTTTGGTGACGTTTCGGTAGTATAGAGTTATGCATGGTGATGACCGAAGGTTGTTCGGAGTCTCGGATGAGATCCCGAATGTCATGATGAGCTCCGGAATGGTCCGTAGGTAAAGATTTGTTGGGGAACGTTGCATGGGAAACAAAAAATTTCCTACGCACACGCAAGATCTATCCATGATGATGAGCTTCTATGAGAGGGAGAGTGGATCTACGTACCCTTGTAGATCGCTAAGCGGGAAGTGTTAAGAAACACGGTTGATGTAGTCGAACGTCTTCGCGATCCAAATCGCCAAGCGTCCCGCGATCCAATCACGATCCGTCCCGATCAAGCACCGAACGGACGGCACCTCCGCGTTCAACACACGTACAACATGATGACGATCTCCTTCTTCTTGATCCAGCAAGAGGGAGTGGAGAGGTAGACGAGTTCTCCGGCAGCGTGATAGCGCTGCGGCGATGGTGGTGGAGTAATCTCAGCAGGGCTTCGCCTAAGCACAGCTGAAACCGATCTAGATGAGAAACTACGAACTAGAGGGTAGGGTTGCACGTCGCTGAAAATCTTGTGCCAAAACCCTAAAACCCTCTAGTATATATAGGAGGAGAGGAGGAGGAGGCTTGTCGGAAGGGCCAGACCCTCTAGGCTTCGGCCGAAGTGGAGAGGAGGAGTCCTCCTCCTCCACTCCTAGTAGGATTAGGACTCCTTCCTTATTTCCACCCTTTTTGCCTTTTTCCACATTTTCCACTTAGGAATCTCTTCCCAGCTGCATGGGCCTTCTGTGGGACTTTGGACAGACCACTAAGGGTTGGTATTAGTCCTCCCATATCCCATGTAGCCTCTTGGGTCGAAATACCTCTCCCGATGGTCCCCCGGTACACTACCAACACTCTCGGTACACCACCGATGAGCCCGAAACCTTTCCGGCGACCAAAATAGGACTTCCTATATACCAATATTTACCTCCGGACCATTCTGGAGCTCCTTGTGACGTCCGGGATCTCATCCGTGACTCCAGACAACCTTCGGTCACCACCATGCATAACTTTATACTACCGAAATGTCACCTGAACCTTAAGTGTGCAGACCCTGCGGGTTCGAGAACTATGTAGACATGACCGAGACACCTCTATGGTTAATAAACAATAGTGGGACCTAGATGCCCATATTGGTTCCTACATATTCTACAAAGATCTTTATCAGTCGAACCTCTATGTCAAGGATTCAGTTAATCCCGTATGATGTTCCCTTTGTTCTTCGGTATGTTACTTGCCCGAGATTTGATCGTCGGTATCTCCATACCTAGTTCAACCTCGTTACCGACAAGTCTCTTTACTCGTTCCATAATACAATATCCCATGACTAACACTTAGTCACATTGCTTGCAAGGATTATTATGATGTTGTATTACCGAGTGGGCCCTGAGATACCTCTCCCTCACACGGAGTAACAAACCCCAGTCTTGATCCATGCCAACCCAACAGACACCCTCGGAGATACCTGTAGAGCACCTTTATAGTCACCCAGTTACGTTGTGATGTTTGATACACACAAGGCATTCCTCCGGTGTCCGTGAGTTGCATGATCTCATGGTCATAGGAACATATACTTGACATGCAGAAAACTGTAGCAATAAACTGACACGATCATATGCTACGTTTATAGTTTGGGTCTCGTCCATCCCATCATTCTCCTAATGATGTGATCCCGTTATCAAATGACATCACATGTCAATGGCTAGGAAACCTTGACCATCTTTGATCAATGAGCTAGTTCACTAGAGACATACTAGGGACAGAGTGTTGTCTATTCATCCACACATGCAATGCGTTTCCAATCAATACAATTATAGCATGGATAATAAACAATTATCATGAAGAAGGAAATATAATAATAAACACTTTATTTATTGCCTCTAGGGCATATTTCCAACAGTCTCCCACTTGCACTAGAGTCGATAATCTAGTTCACATCACTATGTGATTTACATTGTAATGAATCGAACACCCATGCGGTTCTGGTGTTGATCATGTTTAGCCCTTGGAAGAGGTTTAGTCAATGGGTCTGCAACATTCAGATCCGTGTGCACTTTGCAAATATTTATGTCCTTCTCCTCGATGTAATCGTGGATGGAATTGAAGCGTCGCTTTATGTGTCTGGTCCTCTTGTGAAACCTTGGTTCCTTGGCCAGAGCAATGGCACCAGTGTTGTCACAAAACAGAGTCATTGGATTCAGTGCACTGGGCACTACTCCAAGATCTGTCATGAACTGCTTCATCCAGACACCTTCCTTCGCCACCTCCGAGGCTGCGATGTACTCCGCTTCGCATGTAGAATCGGCTACCACGCTTTGCTTGGAACCGCACCAGCTTACCGCTCCCCCGTTGAGAATAAATACGTATCCGGTTTACGACTTAGAGTCATCCGGATCAGTCTCAAAGTTTGCATCAACGTAACCCTTTACGACGAGCTCTTCATCACCTCCATAAACGAGAAACATTTCCTTAGTCCTTTTCAGGTACTTAACGATATTCTTGACCGCCGTCCAGTGCTCCATTCCAGGATCACTTTGAAACCTTCCGGCCATACTTATGGCAAGGCTGACATCGGGTCTTGTGCACAACATTGCATACATGATGGACCCTATGGCTGAAGCATAGGGGATGGCACTCATCTTCTCTCTATTTTCTGCAGTCACTGGCCATTGAGTCTTACTCAACTTCACACCTTGCAACACAGGCAAGAACCCCTTCTTGGACTGATCCATTTTGAACTTCTTCAAAACTTTATCAAGGTATGTGCTTTGTGAAAGTGCTATTAAGCGTCTCGATCTGTCTCTATAGATCTTAATGCCTAATATGAAAGCAGCTTATCCTAGGTCCTTCATTGAAAAACTCTTGTTCAAATATTCCTTCACGCTTCCCAACATTACTATATTGTTTCCAATCAGCAATATGTCATCTACATATAATATTAGAAACGCTATAGAGCTCCCACTCACTTCCTTGTAAATACAAGCTTCTCCATAAACTTGTATAAACCCAAACGCTTTGATCACCTCATCAAAGCGCTTATTCCAACTCCGAGACGCTTGCACCAGTCCATAAATGGATCGCTGGAGTTTGCAAACTTTGTCAACATTCTCTGGATCGACAAAACCTTCCGGTTGCATCATATACAACTCTTCCTCAAGGAAACCGTTGAAGAATGCTGTTTTGACATCCGTCTGCCGAATTTCATAGTCGAAATATGCAACCATTGCTAACATGATTCTGACGGACTTAAGCATCGCTATGGGTGAGAAGGTCTCATCGTAGTCAACTCCTTGAACTTGTGAAAAACCCTTTGCCACAAGTCGAGATTTATAGACGGTGACATTACCATCCGCGTCCGTCTTCTTCTTAAAGATCCATTTGTTCTGAATGGCCTTTCGCCCTTCAGGTAATACTTCCAAAGTCCATACTTTGTTTTCATACATAGATCCCATCTCGGATTTCATGGCCTCAAACCATTTCTCGGAATCTGGGCCCATCATCGCTCCTCCATAGCTCGTAGGTTCATTGTCATCCAACAACATGACCTCTAAGACAGGGTTGCCGTACCACTCAGGAGCAGCACGCGCCCTTGTCGACCTACGAGGTTCAATAGTGACTTGATCTGAAGCTTCATGATCATCATCATTAACTTCCTCTTCAACTGTTGTAGGCTCCACAGAAACATCTTTCTGCACTGCGCTACTCTCTGGTTGAAGTAAAGGTTCAATAACCTCATCAAGCTCTATTTTCCTCCCACTCAATTCTGTCGAGAGAAACTCTTTCTTAAGAAATGTTCCGTTCTTAGCGACAAACACTTTGCCTTCGGATCTGAGATAGAAGGTATACCCAACTGTCTCTTTCGGGTATCCTATGAAGACACATTTCTTCACTTTGGGTTCCAGCTTTTCAGGCTGAAGCTTTTTGACATAAGCATCACATCCCCAAACTTTAAGAAACGACAACTTTGGCCTCTTGCCAAACCACAGTTCATATGGCGTCGTCTCAACGGATTTTGATGGTGCCCTATTTAAAGTGAATGCAACTGTCTCTAATGCATAACCCCAAAATGATAGTGGCAAATCGGCAAGAGACATCATAGAACACACCATATTTAATATGGTTTGATTACGACGTTCGGACAAACCATTACGCTGTGGTGTTCCGGGCGGTGTCAACTGTGAAACAATTCCACACTGTCTTAAGTGACTGCAAAACTCATAACTTAAATATTCACCTCCTCAATCAGACCGCAGGAATTTAATCTTCTTGTTACGATGATTCTCAACTTCACTCTGAAATTGCTTGAACTTTTCAAACGTTCCAGACTTGTGTTTCATTAAGTAAATATATCCACATCTACTTAAGTCATCAGTGAAAGTGAGAAAATAATGATATCCACCGTGTGTTGCAACATTCATTGGACCGCACACATCAGTATGTATGATTTCCAACAAGTCACTTGACCGTTCGATTGTTCTAGAGAACGGCATTTAATCATCTTTCCCATGAGGCATGGTTCACATGTGTCAAGTGATTCAAATCAAGTGACTCCAAAAGTCCATCAGCATGGAGCTTCCTCATGCGTTTTACACCAATATGACCCAAACTGCAGTGCCACAAGAAAATGGTACTATCATTATCAACTCTACATCTTTTGGCATCAATGTTATGAACATGTGTATCATCACTATCAAGATTCAATATGAATAAACCCCTGACATTGGGTGCATGACCATAAAAGATATTACTCATATAAATAGAACAACCATTATTCTCTGATTTAAATGAGTAACCGTCTCACAATAAACAAGATCCAGATATAATGTTCATGCTTAACGCATGCACTAAATAACAATTATTCAGGTTCATCACTAATCCCGATGGTAATTGAAAAGAGAGCGTGACGACGACGATCACATCAACCTTGGAACCATTTCGCACGCGCATCGTCACTCCGTCCTTCGCCAGCCTTCATCTATTCCGTAGTTCCTGTTTTGAGTTGCAAATGTGAGCAACCGAACCGGTATCAAATACCTAGTCACTACAACGAGAGCTAGTAAGGTACACATCAATAACATGTATATCATATATACCTTGTTTGTTGTTGGCCACCTTCTTGTCAGCCAGGTACTTGGGGCAGTTCCGCTTCTAGTGACCAGTTCCCTTGCAATGAAAGCACCTAGTTTCTGGCTTGGGTCTAGACTTGGGCTTCTTTATAGGAGTAGCAACTGCTTTGCCATACTTCTTGGATTTACCCTTCTTGCCCTTGCCCTTGCCATTCTTCTTGAAACTAGTGGTTTTTATTGACCATCAACACTTGATGTTCTTTCTGGATTTCAGACTCAGCGACTTTTAGCATCGCAAATAGCTCGACGACTGATTTGTTCATCCCGTGCATGCTATAGTTCATCACAAAGCTCTTGTAGCTAGGTGACAGTGATTGAAGAACTCTGTCAGTGATTGCCTCTGCCAGAAGGGGCATTCCGACCTCCACCAGACGAGTCGAATACCCAGACATTCTAAGTATATGTTCACTGATAGACCCGTTCTCCTCCATTTTGCAAGCATAGAACTTATCGGAGGTCTCATACCTCTCGATCCTGGCATTCTTCTGAAAGATAAACTTCAACTCCTGGAACATCTCATATGCTCCATGACATTCAAAACGTCTTTGAAGTCCCGGTTGCTAAGCCATACAACATTGCACACTGAACTATTGAGTAATCCCCAGAACGTGCCTCCCAAGCGTTCTTAACATCTCCAGATGACATGTCTTTGGGTTGGTCACCACTCGGTGCATCAAGGACATATGATTTCTGGGAAGCCATGAGGATAATCCTCAGATTACGGGCCCAGACAACAAAGTTACTTCCATCATCTTTCAACTTAGCTTTCTCTAGGAACGCATTAAAATTCAGGGGTGTTACTGCGCGAGCCATTGATCTACAACATAAATATGCAAAGGTTACTTAGACTATTGTCAAGATAATGAGTTTAGTTAATCAAATTACTAAAGCTCCCACTCAAATTGACATCCCTCAGGTCATCTGAGTGTCACATGATCCAAATTCACCAACTCAAGTCCGATCATCACGTGAGTTGAGGTGGTTTCAATGGCGAACATCATCATGTTGATCATATCTACTATATGACTCATGTTCGACCTTTCGGTCTCTTGTGTTCCGAGGACATGTCTATACATGCTAGGCTTGTCAAGTTTAACCCGAGTGTTCTGCATGTGCAACACTGGCTTGCAGCCGTTGTATGTGAACGTAGAGTCTATCACACCCGATCATCACGTGGTGTCTCGACACGACGAACTTTCGCAACGGTGCACACTCGGGGAGAACACAATTGATCTTGAAATTTAAGTGAGGTATCACCTTATAATGCTACCGTCGTCCTAAGAAAAACAAGATGCATAAAAGGATTAACATCACATGCAAATCATAAGTGACATGATATGGCCATGAACTTGTGCTTTTGATCTCCATCTTGAAAGCACCGGCATGATCTCCATCGTCATCGGCATGACACCATGATCTTCATCATCTTGATCTCCATCAACGTGTCACCATCGTGGTTGTCGTGCCCACCATGCTTCTACTACTATTGCTACCGTTTAGCGATAAAGTAAAGCATTACATAGCTCTTAACGGTTGACATGCAGGTCATACAATAATTAAAGACAACCCCATGCCTCCTGCCAGTTGCCGTACTCATCGACATGCAAGTCGTGATATTCTACACAACACATGATCATATCATACATCACATATATCTCATCATGTAATTGGCCATATCACATCACAACATACCCTGCAAAAATAAGTTAGACGTCCTCTAATTGTTGTTGCATGTTTTACGTGGCTGCTACGGGTATCTAGCAAGAACAATTCTCACCTACGCATAAACCACAACGGTGATACATAAGTTGCTTTTCAACCTTCTCAAGGACCGCCTTAGTCAAATCCGATCCAACTAAAGTAGGAGAAACAAATACCCGCCAGTCATCTTTGTGCAACGAAGTTACACGTTAGTCGATGGAACCGGTCTCTCGTAAGCGTACGAGTAAGGTGGGTCCGGGCCACTTTATCCCACAATACTGCTGAACCAAAACACGACCAAGGGAGGAAGCAATCTAAGCATCAACGCCCACAGACTCTTTGTATTCTACTCGAGATCTCATCTACACATAGACCTAGCTCATGATGCCACTGTTGGGGAATGTTGCATGGGAAACAATAAAATTTCTATGCACATGCAAGATCTATCCATGGTGATGAGCATCTACGAGAGGGAGAGTGGATCTATGTACCCTTGTAGATCGCTAAGCGGGAAGCATTAAGAAACATGGTTGATGTAGTCGAACATCTTCGCGATCCAAATCGCTGAGCGTCGCGCGATCCAATCACGATCCGTCCCGATCAAGCATCGAACGGACGGCACCTCCGCGTTCAGCACACGTACAGCTTGATGACGATCTCTGCCTTCTTGATCCAATAAGAGGGAGCGGAGAGGTAGACGAGTTCTCCAGCAGCGTGACGGCACTGCGGCGACGGTGGTGGAGTAACCTCAACAGGGCTTCGCCTAAGCATAGCTGAAACCGATCTAGAGGAGAAACTACGAACTAGAGGGTAGGGTTGCACGTGGCTGAAAATCTTGTGCCAAAATTCTAAAACCCTCTAGTATATATAGGAGGAGAGGAGGAGGAGGCTTGGCACAAGGGCCAGCCCCTCTAGGCTTCGGCCAAAGTGGAGAGGAGGAGTCCTCCTCCTCCACTCCTAGTAGGATTAGGACTTCTTCCTTATTTCCACCCTTTTTGCCCTTTTCCACCTTTTCCACTTAGGAATCTCTTCCCAACCGCATGGGCCTTGTGTGGGACTTTGGACAGCCAACTAAGGGCTGGTATTAGTCCTCCCACAGCCCATGTAGCCTCTTGGGTCGAAATACCTCTCCCGATGGTCCCTCAATACAATACTTGCACTCCCGGTACACTACCGATGAGCCCGAAACCTTTCCAGCGACCAAAATAGGACTTCCTATATATCAATCTTTACCTCCGGATCATTACGGAGCTCCTCGTGATGTCCGGGATATCATCCGGGACTCCGAAAAACCTTCGGTCACCACCATGCATAACTCTATACTACCGAAACGTCACCGAACCTTAAGTGTGCAGACCCTACGGGTTCAAGAACTATGTAGACATGACCGAGACACCTCTATGGTCAATAACCAATAGCGGGACCTGGGTACCATATTGGTTCCTACATATTCTACGAAGATCTTTATCGGCCGAACCTCTATGTCAAGGATTCAGTTAATCCCGTATGATGTTCCCTTTGTTCTTCGGTATGTTACTTGCCCGAGATTCGATCGTCAGTATCTCCATACCTAGTTCAACCTCGTTACCGGCAAGTTTCTT
Organism: Hordeum marinum; assembly: GCA_022496015.1. Classification (NCBI taxonomy): domain Eukaryota; kingdom Viridiplantae; phylum Streptophyta; class Magnoliopsida; order Poales; family Poaceae; genus Hordeum; species Hordeum marinum. Next base: position 100,084,351 of record CM039674.1, on the reverse strand, counting down.
TACTTGTTTCATAATACAAGATCCTGTGACTAAAACTTAGTCACATTGCTTGCAAGGCTTATTGTGATGTTGTATTACCGAGTGGGCCCTGAGATACCTCTCCCTCACACGGAGTAACAAATCCCAGTCTTGATCCATGCCAACCCAACAGACACCCTCGAAGATACCTATAGAGCACCTTTATAGTCACCCAGTTACATTGCGATGTTTGATACACACAACGCATTCCTCCGGAGTCCGTGAGTTGCATGATCTCATGGTCATAGGAACATATACTTGACATGCAGAAAACTGTAGCAATAAACTGACACGATCATATGCTACATTTATAGTTTGGGTCTCGCCCATCCCATCATTCTCCTAATGATGTGATTCCATTATCAAATTACATCACATGTAAATGGCTAGGAAACCTTGACCATCTTTGATCAATGAGCTAGTTCACTAGAGTTATACTAGGGACAGAGTGTTGTCTATTCATTCACACATGCAATGTGTTTCCAATCAATACAATTATAGCATGGATAATAAAAAATTACCATGAACAAGGAAATATAATAATAATCACTTTATTTATTGCCTCTAGGGCATATTTCCAACAAGATTGATATATAGGAAGTCCTGTTTTGGTCACCGGAAAAGTTTTGGGCTCATCGATAGTGTACTAGGAGTGCCGGGAGGGTACCGGGGGACCATCGGGAGGGGTATTTCGACCCAAGAGGCTACATGGACTGTGGGAGAAGGAATATCAGCCCTTAGTGGGCTGGCCGAAGGCCCACTGGAAGCCCATGCGGCTAGGGAAGAAACCCAAGGTGGAAAAAAGGCAAAATTGGAAAATAAGGAAGGAGTCCTAATCCTACTAGGAGTGGAGGAGGAGGACTCCTCCCTTCACTTCGGCCGAACCAGATTTGGCTCCTTGGGAGCCAAGTCTCCTCCCTCCCCTCCTCCTATATATACTAAAGGTTTTGAGGATTTTTGACACAGAAAAACAGCCACGTGCTACCTCTCCTCTAGATCGTAGTTTCTCCTCTAGATCGGTTTTCAGCGGTGCTTAGGCGAAGCCCTGCTGGAATTACTCCATCACCATCGCTGCAACGCCATCGCACTACCAGAGAACTCATCTACCTCTCTGCTCCCTCTTGCTGGATCAAGAAGGCGGAGATCGTCATCAAGCCGTACGTGTGCTAAACGCGAGGTGCCGTCCGTTCAACGCTAGATCGGGACAGATCGTGATTGTATCACGGGACGCTCGGCGATTCGGACCGCGAAGATGTTCGACTACATCAACCGCGTTTCTTAACGCTTCCCTCTTAGTGATCTACAAGGGTATGTAGATCCACTCTCTCCTTTCGTAGATGCTCATGTCCTAGATTGATCTTGGTGAAGCGTAGGAATTTTTTTCTTTCCCATGCAACGTTCCCCAACAGTGGCATCATGAGCTAGGTCTATGTGTAGATGAGATCTCGAGTAGAACACAAAGAGTTTGTGGTCGTTGATGCTTAGATTTCTTCCTCCCTTGGTTGTGTTTTGGTTCAGCGGTATTGTGGGATGAAGCGGCCCGGACCAACCTTACTCATACGCTTACAAGAGACCGGTTTCATCGACTGAAGTGTAACTTCGTTGCACAAAGATGACTGGCGGGTGTATGTTTCTCCTACTTTAGTTGGATCGGATTCGACAAAGGCGGTCCTTGAGAAGGTTGAAAAGCAACTTATGTATCACCGTTGTGGTTTTGCGTAGGTGATAATTGTTCTTGCTAGATACCCGTAGAAGCCACGTAAAACTTGCAACAACAATTAGAGGACGTCTAACTTGTTTTTGCAGGGTATGTTGTGATGTGATATGACCAATTACATGATGAGATATATGTGATGTATGAGATGATCATGTGATGTATAGAATATCACGACTTGCATGTCGATGAGTATGGCAACTGACAGGAGCCATAGGGCTGTCTTTAATTACTGTATGACATGCCTGTCAATCATTAAGTGCTATGTAATGCTTTACTTTACCGCTAAACGGTAACAATAGTAGTATCAACATGGTGGGTGCTACAATCCCGATGGAGACACAATGATGGAGATCATGGTGTTATGCCGGTGACGATGAAGATCATGCCGGTGCTTTCAAGATGGAGATCAAAAGCACAAGTTCATAGCCATATCATGTCACTTATGATTTGCATGTGATGTTAATCCTTTTATGCACCTTGTTTTGCTTAGGATGATGGTAGAATTATAAGGTGATCCCTCACTTAAATTTCAAGGTAAAATTGTGTTCTCCCCGAGTGTGCACCGTTGCAAAAGTTCGTCGTGTCGAGACACCATGTGATGATTGGGTGTGATAGACTCTACGTTCACATACAACGGGTGCAAGCCAGTGTTGCATGTGCGGAACACTCGGGTTAAACTTGACAAGCCTAGCATGTACATACATGGCCTCGGAACACAAGAGACTGAAAGGTCGAACATGAGTCATATAGTAGATATGATCAACATGATGATGTTCACCATTGAAACCACCTCAACTCACGTGATGATCGGACTTGAGTTGGTGAATTTGGATCATGTATCACTCAGATGACCTGAGGGATGTCAATTTGAGTGGGAGCTTTAGTAATTTGATTAACTAAACTCATTATATTGAACAATAGTCTTAGTAACCTTTGCATATTTATGTTGTAGATCAATGGCTCACGCAGTAGCACCCCTGAATTTTAATGCGTTCCTAGAGAAAGCTAAGTTGAAAGATGATGAAAGTAACTTTGTGGATTGGGCCCGTAATCTGAGGAGTATCCTCACGGCTTCCCAGAAGGCATATGTCCTTGATGCACCGCTTGGTCACCAACCCGCAGACTTGTCATCCGAAGACGTTAAGAACGCTTGGGAGGCACGTTATGGAGATTACTCAATAGTTCAGTGTGCAATATTGTATGGCTTAGAACCGGGACTTCAAAGACGTATGAACGTCATGGAGCATATGAGATGTTCCAGGAGTTGGAGTTTATCTTTAAGAAGAATGCCCGGATCGAGAGGTATGAGACCTCCGATAAGTTCTACACTTGCAAAATGAAGGTGAACGGGTCTATTAGTGAACATATACTCAGAATGTCTAGGTATTCGACTCGTCTGGCGGAGTTAGGGATGCCCCTTCCGCTAGAGGCGATCACTGACAGAGTTCTTCAATCATTGCCACCAGGCTACAAGAGCTTCGTGCTGAACTATAACATGCACGGGGTGAACAAGTCAGTCGCCGAGCTGTTTGCGATGCTAAAAGTCGCTGAGTCTGAAATCCAGAAGAACATCAAGTGTTGATGGTGAATAAAACCACTAGTTTCAATAAGAATGGCAAGGGCAAGAAGGATAACTCCACGAAGGGTGGAAAATCAGTTGCTCCTCCCGTGAAGAAACCCAAGGCTGGACCCAAGCCAGAAACTGAGTGCTTTCATTGCAAGGGAACTGGTCACTGGAAGCGGAACTATCCCAAGTATCTGGCTGACAAGAAGGCGGCCAACAACAAACAAGGTATATATGATATACATGTTATTGATGTGTACCTTACTAGCTCTGGTTGTAGTGCCTGGGTATTTGATACCGGTTCGGTTGCTCACATTTGCAACTCAAAACAGGAACTACGGAATAGACGAAGGCTGGCGAAGGACGAAGTGACGATGCGCGTGGGAAATGGTTCCAAGGTATATGTGATCGCTGTCGACACGCTCTCTCTTTGATTACCATCGGGATTAGTGATGAACCTGAATAATTGTTATTTAGTGCCTGCGTTAAGCATGAATATTATATCTGGATCTTGTTTATTGCGAGACGGTTACTCATTTAAATCAGAGAATAATGGTTGTTCTATTTGTATGAGTAATATCTTTTATGGTCATGCACCCAATGTGAGGGGTTTATTCATACTGAATCTTGATAGTGATGATACACATGTTCATAACATTGCTGCCAAAAGATGTAGAGTTGATAGTGACAGTACCACTTTCTTGTGGCACTACCGTTTAGGGCATATTGGTGTAAAACGCATGAAGAAGCTCCATGCTGATGGACTTTTGGTGTCACTTGATTTTGAATCACTTGACACATGTGAACCATGCCTTGTGGGCAAGATGACTAAAACGCCGTTCTCTGGAACAATGGAACGGGCAAGTGACTTGTTGGAAATCATACATACCAATGAGTGTGGTCCAATGAATGTTGTGACGCGTGATGGATATCGTTATTTTCTCACCTTCACTGATGACTTAAGTAGATATGGGTATATTTACTTAATGAAACACAAGTCTGAAACGTTTGAAAAGTTCAAGCAATTTCAGAGTGAAGTTGAGAATCATCGTAACAAGGAGATTAAATTCCTGAGATCTGATCGGGGAGGAATATATCCGAGTTATGAGTTTGGCAGTCACTTAAGACAGTGTGGAATTGTTTCACAATTGACACCGCCTAGAACACCATAGCGTAACGGTGTGTCCGAATGTCATAATCGAACCTTATTAGATATGATGCATTTTATGATGTCTCTTGCCGATTTGCCACTATCGTTCTGGGGTTATGCATTAGAGACAGCTGCATTCACTTTAAATAGGGCACCATCGAAATCCGTTGAGACGATGCCATATGAACTGTGGTTTGGCAAGAAGCCAAAGTTGTCGTTTCTTAAAGTTTGGGGATGTGATGCTTATGTCAAAAATCTTCAGCATGAAAAGCTGGAACCCAAAGCGGAGAAATGCGTCTTCATAGGATACCCGAAAGAGACAGTTGGGTATACCTTCTATCTCAGATCCGAAGGCAAAGTGTTTGTCGCTAAAAACAGATTTTTTTTGAGAAAGAGTTTCTCTCGAAAGAATTGAGTGGGAGGAAAATAGAGCTTGATGAGGTTATTGAACCTTTACTTCAACAAGAGAGTAGCGCATCGCAGAAAGATGTTTCTGTGGAGCCTATGACAGTTGAAGAGGAAGTTAATGATAATGATCATGAAGCTTCGGACCAAGTTACTATTGAACCTCGTAGGTCGACAAGGGCGCGTACTGCTCCTGAGTGGTACGCCAACCCTGTCTTGGAGGTCATGTTGTTGGACAACAATGAACCTATGAGCTATGAAGGAGCGATGATGGGCCCGAATTCCGAGAAATGGTTAGAGGCCATTAAATCCGAGATGAGATCCTTGTATGAAAACAAAGTATGGACTTTGGAAGTATTACCTGAAGGGCGAAAGGCCATTCAGAACAAATGGATCTTTGAGAAGAAGACGGACGCGGACGGTAATATCACTGTCTATAAAGCTCGACTTGTGGCAAAGGGTTTTTCACAAGTTCAAGGAGTTGACTACGATGAGACCTTCTCACCCGTAGCGATGCTTAAGTCCGTTAGAATCATGTTAGCAATAGCTGCATATTTCGACTATGAAATTTGGCAGATGGATGTCAAAGCAGCGTTCCTCAACGGTTTCCTTGAGGAAGAGTTGTATATGATGCAACCAAAAGGTTTTGTCGATTCAGAGAATGTTGATAAAGTTTGCAAACTCCAGCGATCCATTTATGGACTGGTGCAAGCATCTCGGAGTTGGAATAAGCGCTTTGATGAGGTGATCAAAGCGTTTGGGTTTATACAAGTTTATGGATAAGCTTGTATTTACAAGAAAGTGAGTGGGAGCTCTATAGCGTTTCTAATATTATATGTGGATGTCATATTGCTGATTGGAAACAATATAGAAATGCTGGAGAGCGTGAAGGAATATTTGAACAAGAGTTTTTTAATGAAGGACCTGGGAGAAGCCGCTTTCATATTAGGCATTAAGATCTATAGAGATAGATCGAGACACTTGATAGCACTTTCACAAAACACATACCTTGATAAAGTTTTGAAGAAGTTCAAAATGGATCAGTCCAAGAAGGGATTCTTGCCTATGTTACAAGAGTAAGACTCAATGCCTAGTGACTACAGAAGATAGAGAGAAGATGAGTGTCATCCCCTATGCTTCAACCATAGGCTCTATCATTTATGCAATGCTATGCACAAGACGCGATGTTAGCCTTGCCATAAGTATGGCCGGAAAGTTTCAAAGTGATCCTGGAATGAAGCACTGGACGACGGCCAAGAATATCCTTAAGTACCTGAAAAGGACTAAGGAAATGTTTCTCGTTTATGAAGGTGATCAAGAGCTCGTCGTAAAGGGTTACGTCGATGCAAGCTTTGACACTGATCCAGATGAATCTAAGTCGCAAACCGGATACGTATGTATTCTCAACAGGGGAGCGGTAAGCTGGTGCAGTTCCAAGCAAAGCGTGGTAGCTGATTCTACATGCGAAGCGGAGTACATCGCAGCCTCGGAGGCAGCAAAAGAAGGTGTCTGGATGAAGCAGTTCATGACAGATCTTGGAGTAGTGCCTAGTGCACTGATTCCAATGACTCTATTCTGTGACAACACTGGTGCCATTGCTCTGGCCAAGGAACCAAGGTTTCACAAGAGGACTAGACACATAAAGCGACGCTTCAATTTCATCCGCGATTACATCAAGGAGGAGGACATCAATATTTGCAAATTGCACACGGATCTGAATGTCGCAGACCCGTTGACTAAACCTCTTCCAAGGGCTAAACCTGATCAACACCAGAACTGTAAGGGTGTTAGATTTATTAGAATGTAAATCACATAGTGATATGAGCTAGATTATTGACTCTAGTGCAAGTGGGAGACTGTTTGAAATATGCCCTAGAGGCAATAAATAAAGTGTTTATTATTATATTTCCTTGTTCATGGTAATTGTTTATTATCCATGCTATAATTATATTGATTGGAAACACATTGCATGTGTGGATATATAGACAACACTTTGTCCCTAGTGTGCCTCTAGTAGACTATCTCGTTGATCAAAGATGGTCAAGGTTTCCTAACCATTGACATGAGATGTCATTTGATAACTGGATCAAATCATTAGGAGAATGATGGGATGGACAAGACCCAAACTATAAACGTAGCATATGATCGTATCAGTTTATTGCTACAGTTTTCTGCATGTCAAGTATATATTCCTATGACCATGAGATCATGCAACTCACGGACACCGAAGGAGTGCTTTGTGTGTATCAAATGTCGCAACATAACTAGGTGACTATAAAGGTGCTCTACAGGTATCTCCGAGGGTGTCTGCTGGGTTGGCATGGATCAACACTGGGATTTGTTACTCCGTGTGACGGAGAGGTATCTCAGGGCCCACTCGGTAATACAACATCATAACAAGCCTTGAAAGCAATGTGACTAAGTGTTAGTCATGGGATCTTGCATTACGGAAACGAGTAAAGAGACTTGTCGGTAACGAGGTTGAACTAGGTATGGAGATATCGACGATCGAATCTCGAGCAAGTAACATACCGAAGAACAAAGGGAACATCATACGGGATTAACTGAATCCTTGACATAGAGGTTCGACCGATAAAGATCTTCATAGAATATGTACGAATCAATATGGGCATCCAGGTCCCGCTAGTGGTTATTGACCGTAGAGGTGTCTCGGTCATGTCTACATAGTTCTCGAACCCGCAGGGTCTACACACTTAAGGTTTGGTGACGTTTCAATAGTATAGAGTTATGCATGGTGATGAACAAAGGTTGTTCGGAGTCCCGTATGAGATCCGGACGTAACGAGGAGCTCCGGAATGGTCCGGAGGTAAAGATTGATATATAGGAAGTCCTGTTTTGGTCACCGGAAAAGTTTCGGGCTCATTGGTAGTGTACCGGGAGTGCCGGGAGGGTACCGGGGGACCATCGGGAGGGGTATTTCGTCCCAAGAGGCTACATGGGCTGTGGGAGAAGGAATACCAGCCCTTAGTGGGCTGGCGAAGGCCCACAGGAAGCCCATGCGGCTAGGGAAGAAACCCAAGGTGGAAAAAGGGCAAAAGTGGAAAATAAGGAAGGAGTCCTAATACTACTAGGAGTGGAGGGGGAGGACTCCTCCCTCCACTTCGGCTGAACCAGATTTGGCTCCTTGGGAGCCAAGTCTCCTCCCTCCCCTCCTCCTATATATACTAGAGGCTTTGAGGGTTTTTGACACAGAAAAACAGCCACGTGCTACCTCTCCTCTAGATCGTAGTTTCTCCTCTAGATCAGTTTTCAGCGGTGGTTAGGCGAAGCCCTGCTGGAATTAGTCCACCACCATCCCCGCAACACTGTCACGCTGCCGTAGAACTCATCTACCTCTCCGCTCCCTCTTGCTAGATCAAGAAGGCGGAGATCATGATCAAGCCGTACGTGTGCTAAACGCGGAGGTGCCGTCCGTTCGGCGCTAGATCGTGACGGATCGTGATTGGATCGCGGGACGCTTTGTGATTCAGATCGCGAAGACGTTCGACTACATCAACCGCATTTCTTAACGCTCCCGCTTAGTGATCTACAAGGGTATGTAGATCCACTCTCCCCTCTCATAGATGCTCATCTCCTAGATTGATCTTGGTGAAGCGTAGGGAATTTTTTGTTTCTCATGCAACTCTCCCCAATAGGTTCCTCATGCTGGATTCGAGTGCACACATGAGGGAGTTTGATCTGCACACTATACACACTACTCCCCTTAGTTAGGCTTTGCCTAAAGTTAGTTTTTCAATCATTTGACGGAAAAAATCCATAGTTTTGGAAAACACACTACGATAAATATTTGTATGTTTATGGGGTTCAATCAGAAATGTGGGTGTGGGTTTCCACTCTCCATTTTCATGGTGAACGCGACACATTGGTTACAACTGCATGAATCTAGGAGTTCTACCATGACTTGGGAAGAATTGTGTGCGGCCTTATGTGGAAAGTTTGGTCACGAGCAATACCAAGCAGACTTACGTCAGTTTAGGACACTTTGTCAGACATGCACAATGAATGCGTATATGTTTAAATTTGAGGAACTTATGCACCAACTGCTAGCACATAATCCGTCTTTTTCTCCACCACACAATTATTAGAAGGATTGCAGCAAGAAATTTATGTTGGTGTTATGATACATCAACCCAATGACTTGGACTATGTTTTCTCTAGCTTCGATGCATGAGGAGCTGATGGACACACTTCCTTGTCGGGAGTATAGGCGCCAGGATGCGCATGTGGTGTATGGTTCAAATGCGAAGATCGATGGGGTTAAGGCCATCAGTGTGCCGCCACAGTGCAATTACATGTGGTTGATGAATTGTTGGAACTATTTCAGGACGACAATCAAGCTCTCGAACATAAAGAAGACGACCTTGATGATGACATTTTCATGTACATTTCTAAGGTAGTCACCACTGGGCAAACGACTACACACACTGCCAGATTGGTGAGCACAATTGCAAGAAAGGAGGTATTGATTTTGGTAGACTCAGATAAACTCGTGCCAAAAGGCTTACAACAAAACATGACCATCTCGATCGGAAATAAGATTACATAGTTCATCCACATAATCTGCTATTGACACGTCATCCAAACTGGAGCCCCGATGAAACCGTTTTCATGTTTTCATATGGATGCACTGGACCAAAGGCCGTAGATTTGTGCGCATCCACATACTGACCATGTATGAGTTAATACCGTAGCACTGAAGATAACCTGCAAAAATGTTGAAATAGAATATTTGTTAAAAACACACTCAGTTTGACAATTTTAAATTGCCCAAAGAATGGCACAAATTCCCATGCAAATTTGTTTCCTTCGGATTGTGATTAATACCTTCCAACCAATTACCAAACAAATTCGGTATACTTGTTGGTGGTGGTAAATTGAAGGTAGCATGAATAGTATACCAAATCAACATAGCGAACGAACATCAATAAATAATGAATCATTTCCTCTTGATCGCAAAAATAACATTTGTGCTATCCAAATACGTTTAGCAAGATTATCTTTGATAAATACTATCTCCCTCAACAAGAACCATGAAAACTTTAATTTTACAATGACGTTTGTTTTTAAATATGATTTCTTCAAAAAATAGGCCTATACTTCATGAGATCCGCATGCGTAAACTTCATGGTGAAGACACCACTATAGTCAACCTACAATGGAACTTATCTAGCGCGTGAGTTAGATTCATCGACATCAACCAACTGAATGGATCCATTTAGTCCATTTGTCGTCAGGTAAAGCGATGTGCTACACACTTTAGATACAGAAAATAATGCAAATAAGGTAGGTAGTTAATTGTCCAATTATCATACAACAGCTCAATCCAAACGATATTACTATAATCCACCATAATACTGGATGTATGTTGTAATGAATAAACAAATTTACTTTTTCCTCCATTCATAATTCTTGTCGTGTACTAAAACCGTGACAAGAATTATGGAATAGAGGGAGTATTTTTTAGTTCGTTTGAGAAATTGCTATTTCTAACCAAGTAGATCAAATTGCATATTGTGAAACTTGAAACCTATGTATGAAAAAAACCCGAGTCTACAGTTGCTCAATTGCACAATATTTCTTGAGTCACCTCTGCCTTATATCATTGGCTCGACATCACCATCTTAGGGTTCATTGTATTCCCCGTCGCCACGATCATATTCACCACCTTGCTCCCAGGTAACACCGTCGAATACCGGTATCTACAACTCCAAGTGAGCTCGCTCATGACATAAGAGGTAAAGAATGTCTTCAAGCTGCCCATATGTAGTAGTTAATGTTTGAGGTGTATTTTTGCAAAATGCGAGGACTTTGAAGGGAAAATTGAGATGCATTCAAGGGCTATTTTGCAAAATCATAGGCATGAATCTTGATGGAAGCAGTGATCCAGATAGTTCTTGTACGTCCAAGTAGTCGTGGACTTGAGTTTTCATCGACATGAGAGCGTGTATAGATGGTGTACTTGGAGCTCGTCAGGATTGGAACAGTGGATCAAGTTAAATTAGACTAGAAGGGGTCACTTGCCTTGCCGACCCAATTTTTTTGTGGGGTTCACTTTGTTCTTATTTTAAGCATTATATTATTGGCGTTCGTTAGCCGGTGTGTAATGGGATTATTGTGTTTGTGGGCTCTTAGCTGTAGTAAGCTTGATGTTTTTCTCATGTTGGTGACATCCTTACCCAGCACAGCCGAGGAACAAATCCTACATGTACACACACTATCAAACGAACAGAACCAACACCATTTGCACCAACGACCGCACATTAGACAGTCTAAACACTACCAGAACAACCAATGCCCAAAATTTCTCCTGACCAACCCAAGAGTACAGTGAATGCGACAACAAGAGCAACAACAAGTAAAAGGAAGAGAAAATAAAGCGAATTGTTGGACGAAGCGAAGGAAGACAATAAAGATTGACTAGTAGAAAAAGGAAAGACAATAAGTAGGATAAAACACCACCAACGCGATGAACCCCTCTCATTGTCGACCAACTTTCGCGTCACTCTTGGCCATACCTACAATGGTACCAGAAAATGACAACAATTAGAAAAAAAAAGACAGAGAAATCAGCTTCGCCCCGTTGGCCCACGAGCAACCACAAGGCCAATCCTCCCTCCCGCATCTACCAACTATGCATATCACACAAGCACCAACATGTGATCCATACAAAACTACACCCATGCCGCGTGTTACTGCCGATGGACCCAAGCAAGAGCTGAGAGCTCCCTTTCTAGTAAGCTTAATATTGTACTCCTCCGTAAAGACACATAGAAGCATTTAAATCATTATTTTAGTTATCTAAACGTTCTTATATCTTTTTACAATTAAAAGGAGTAGTTGTAAAGATGTGTAAGACGTATCATGCTTCGTGCCCATGAATTTTGTGCATGCTAGGGCCTTAGCCCACCCACTAGGATCTAGGTATTTGCAAACTAAATACAGAAAGGTGTCTCTCACATCCATTTCATAATCAAGATAACATCGCCTTCACTGGATCTCTCTTTCTACACCTTTTTTGCAATTTGCATGATGCATGATTGCTTACGATACTAGCCAGCGATCGATCCCATAAACTGCACACGGAGCTATCGTGCATGGGATGCATGCATGTTCCAAGCCTAGAAGCATTCGTTTTCCTAGGATCTAGGCTTGCTTTGTGGCTCCTAGTTGGGTCTACGCTGGACGGTGCCATGCTGGTAATTTTTAAGTTCCCTTTTTTAAAGGACCCGAATATGTTAGTTTACCGAAAGGATAAACCATTGTAAACATAATATTTCCTCCTTTTTAAAATAAATGTCGCATATTTAATACTAAACTAGTAAAAATATTGTAGTAGATCAACACCACTTATTTTGAGACGAAAAAAATACAAAATATCTAAAGGACCTTGGACCATCGAATGACCACTACCGCCATCAAAATGGGTCATCGACGTGACTCTATCATCGCCCTCCTGACGAAAAAGGTTTGGTATGATCTTGTCGATGACAGCCGGAACTCTTCATACACGCACTCCCAAGGACCAACGCTGAAAAACTGTATTTTTTTACTAGTGCGTGTATATTCAGTACTTTATTAACTGTTTGTAATGTGTTTTGACAAAAAAAAAGTGCCATCCTTTGTAATGTTGCCCTCGCGTTGGTCAAGTTCTAGATCCGCCACTACCTAGAGTCTTACCAGTTAGCACCACAAGTTCTTGGGCTAAACAGTTCGGATTCGAGGCCGCCATCTATTTAACTTGAACATAGCTCCTCCTATGCTCAACTCATTTTAAGATGATGCACTGCTCTGCATTTAAGAGTACATATCCATCAGACTATCACCAATCGCTGCACCTTTTTGTAAGCTACTAGTTGCAGAGAAAAGCGATTCAAGTTGCACTTTCTTTTTAACTTTAGCAGTTAAACGGTTCACACTTTGAGCAGAAAACTACTAATCATCACCGGTCACTCTCTCGATCCGCCTATAAATAGGAGATTTGATCATCACGCGGCATCATATTCTCTAGCTTCGACGTACTTAATTACATTATTAATTAGGAGCGGCAGAACTTGGGACTACTTGAGGTGCAGCAGGACATGGCGACTATCCAAAGCAAATCGACGCCACCACAATCTGTTACGGCAAGCAGGCTTCCTCCCAAGGTAATTGCGCATCAAATTTTCTACCCAAATGAAGCATTATTAATTAAGCAATTATATATACTCACGTAGTCACGTGTGTATGGATCATGGATGTCGACTGAATTCTCATCTGTGTTGATCAGAAGGAGGAGCAAGAACTCCGGCGAGCCTACTCGGAAATGGCGAGCAACATGGAGAAGCTGGTCATCGTAAGCAGCAGTAGCGGCAACCCATGCCCTGACGACGGCGCCGACGTCTCGGAGGTAGAGACGGTGCGCTGCGCGTGCTGCGCGGTGGCCGAGGAATGCACGGCGGCGTACGTCGGCGGGGTCCGCGCGGCCTTCTGCGGCGACTGGCTGTGCGGGCTATGCGGGGAGGCCGTGAAGGAGCGGATGGTGCGGGACCCGTCCGGCGGCGTGGAGGCGGCGCTGGTGTCCCACGAGGCGGAGTGCCGGGACTTCAACGCCACGAGGCTGAACCCGACGCTGAAGCTCGCCGGATCCATGCGGGGCATCGCACGCAAGAGCTTCGACCGGAGAAAGACGAATACGTCGACGTCGTGCCAGGACCGCCACCTCCGCACGGCGGCGTCCCGGGCGGTGGCGCTCGCGAGGTCAGTCAGCTGCGACCCGCGGTTCCTGGCGGACGTGATTAACGGGCCGTCCGGAGAGCAGTCCCGATGAGGCCACGGCCCACAGCCTCATATGGCCAGCCGGATTTATTGATTCCTACTCGTATTGCTAAACAAAAAGACATCTATTTATAAATACTCCATTACTGTACTCCGTAGTACAGTATCCTCAAGTGAGTAAGCTTACTAAAAAATGACATAGGGTATACGTAAAAAAAAGACAAAGTATACGCTTACTAAAAATGATACAGAGTATCCTTCAAAGAAAATATCGAGTATGTAAGCACTTACTGTGTGCCATGCACTTTCTGTAGACAGTTTCATAGATCTTTCATGCATACAAACATATTATGTGTATGCACGTGATGTATTCCTTTGATGCACGTGGGAAATATAGAACGTTATGTGTGTAATCATTATAAGTAAAAATAATGCTATAACATGTTTCTGAACTCGGTTGTGAAATTATTTTGTTATTTTCTTCAGTTATTTTCTTTTGGAGCATCAGGGAGCCTGAAGGCATCAGCAGTTCCATTATATGAATGAAACCAAGTACTAACAGAGTGCAAAATGTTCCGAAAAAACTTACATACACGAAGAAAGGCCGCGAAACTAGAACTTAACCTTCGCTAAAGGTCTAATAGTAAGGCAACTAGGAAACGAGAACCCGGAGCACACATCTTCTCGGGGGACAACCGGGGAAAAGGTACAAGGATTACAACATGAAAATATCAACTCAAGTTTTTCATGGGGCAACAATAGTCGACGTCACAGATGGGTCTCGCTGTAATGTAAAAACATCTGTGGAGCCTTTTAATCATTGCCAGACTTTTTATGTGAACCGTTTAAGATAGCTATTTTTTGAGCAAAACGTCTAAGATAGTTACCATCTTAGAGAGGCAACTATCAAAGGCAATGCTACAAATTATAGGTGTTTCTGCCCGCTAGTGATAACATGCATCTTAAACGAGCTCCTTTTTCAACCAGCCGTAAATATATTTGGTGGGCCATGTCCAAAACCCCAAAGGCAATCCCATTTACTGTTATACTTATATATCAATCTCTCTTTGGGGACTGCTATGTATCGCTTGAAGCGTGCACGAGAAATATATCTCGCTTATGTTGAGAGTATCTACCGTCTCGCCGAAACTTTTCCCAGCGTGCTACAGAACTGGAGAGGGCTTTTTCGTGCGATTCTTTGCTCACACGCTGTCGCTCATTGTATTCACTTCGCTAGTTTGCTCGTTACGTTCCCTTCGCTAGTTCCTTTCCCTTTTTTTATTTTTATTGCAGTTGTCTATTTTTCTTCACTGAGTTTTTTCTTCACATGTTTCTAAGTATTTTTTTTATTTTTTCTTATTATTTTAACTGTCTTATTTCAGTTATTAATGCTTTTTTATTTTCTTTTATTTCGTTGGTTTTCCTTTGTTACTTTCCTGTTTTTATTTGTTAATTCTGTTCTTTTCTATTCTGTCTATTTTCTATTTGCTTTTTGTTTCTTTCTCAGTTTTCTCACATTTTCTTTATTACTCTTGGGGTTTTATTTCTTCGTTTCCTCATGGATATTCATGGTTTTTCTTCGCTTATGGGATTTATCTTTTGTCCCTTTCTTCAGTTTCCACCACTTTTCTTATTTTCCTTTTTCTTCAAAACAACACTACATTTTTCATACACTTTTCATACACATTTATACATTTTACATATACATCAGAAATACTTGTTTATACATGTTTATAATTTTATGTACAGCATTAACATTTTAAAAACTATGTTTGATAACTACTGTTTTCATACACATTGTAGATTTTCAGTATATAAAAGGAACATTTTTATTACATATTTAAAATTGTCTAAATATATCTTCAACATTTGAATACATGATCAGCATTTTTAAAAATATATTATTTTATCTTCAAAATTTTAGTATACGTTTTACAAATTTTTTATACACCTAGAACATTTTTTGTACATGTTTAATATTCTTGAAATAGATGATTATCAGTTATTATATTTTTTGTGTTTGGTGACTATTTTTTCATATATAATTTACAATTTTGGTGTATGTTAGTAACATTGTTTTATATATGGTTACCGTTTAAAAAATATGAGTATTATTTATTGAATCAACAATAAAATTCTTAAAAAGGTATGTTTTATGTTCAATATTTCAATACAGGTTCTACATTTTTGTGTGTACATTAGGAACAATTTTTTAGACACTACTCCATCCGTCCCAAAATAAGTGTCGCAGATTTTGTAATAAGCTAGTGCAATTTTTTAATAAATCATCGACATTTATTTTGGGATGAAGGGAGTATTACATTTTTAAATAGATGATTAACATTTTTTAAAATACTTGATTAATATGTATTAAATATAGGATCAACCTTTTTCATACACATTGTATATTTTCGTATACGTGAGGAACATCTTTTCTAAACAAATTTAACATTCTAGCAATTGCTAGATTAACATTTTTTAAAGTTCTATGCAGAGCTTCTTTTTCATTTATATATTAAGAATATTTGAAATTTTAAAAAGGAAAAAACAAAGCACAAAAATAAAAAAACAGAAAAAACAAGGTTATGGCCTCCCACCAACTGGGCCACGATGTATTGTACTCCCTTAGGCGAGGCTGTCCTATGCATCGCGTCAAGGCATGCCCTGAAGCATGCGCCTCACGTCACAGAGCTCCTAGTCAGCGCTGGTTAGGAAGCTGGCGCTCACGCACATTCCGGCGGCCGCTACCAAATATTGCGCCAACTCGCTCGCCGCTTGATGGCCTCGCCAACTAGTTACTTTTCTTTCGATCAAGTAAACTATATTTCCTAACCTTTTCTGCATTTGATCTGCTAGCAAAACAAGCAACCGTTTTTTATAGAATTGTTTACTGATTTCAAAAATAGTTCCTGGTTTGAATAAATGTTTCCAAATTTGTGTATCGGAAAAAGATTACTAATTTCACAAAAAGCTTCAAGGATTTGTATAAATGTTCACGAAATTATGGATTTGACAAACTTCACACATTTGAAAAACGTGTGGGCATTTTATTAAGTGTATATCTGAAGAAAGTTGGGAAATTTGAACAATTTATTTAATTTAGATTTTTTCATGAATATCAACAAGTTCACGAATTTGAATTTTAAAAGCTACATTAATTTTCAAAAAACTTCATAAGTTTGGAAAAAAATCACGAATTTAAAAATTATTGGAAAAAATAAATTATAAATTTATATAATTAAAAAAATACTTTGTGAATTTGAAATTGTTCGTGTGTTTGATTTATCACAAATTTGTAGAAATTTCAGCGGATTTGCAAAATGTTTCAAGAATTTAACAGTTCACAATTTAACCAAAACTGAAATTAAGAAACATATAGGATAAAATATAAAAACACAACGAAAGCCGTGCATGAAAAAATAGAAAGGAAAATCGCCCAGAAAAATCCTGCTGAACTCGAATCGGTGAAAAACTGCTTGGGACGGTCCATATAGAGCGCAGTTTTACCAAATGGTCCTAAACCGGCAACAACTGTGTGTCGTCCTTATGATTCCTAAATAGAGAGACAAACTAGTTTCTTTGGCAGCCTTCCCCAACTCATTCTCACGCGCCGTCACTTGACGCGTTTTTAGTCACCGTCACCCGTCGCGTTTTGATCATTTTCTTCATATTTTATTTTTATTTTTATTTGTCCACACACGGTTTTGGCTTTTTAGGTGTTTTTTTGTTTCGGTTTTTCCCCGGTCTTTCTTAGCTTTTGGACAAAAAAAGAAAATAAAAAATAGTTTTCCCAAAAAAACAATTTTTTATTTTTTTTCGCGAGAGCGCATGGTTTTGCTTTCGCGAGAGGCACGGCCGTGCCTCTCGAAAACGTATAAAAAGTTTTTCTTTCTTATGCGAGATGCATCGTTTTGTTTTCAAGAGACATGTTTTTGCTTTCGTGAGAGGCCGTGCTTCTCGTAAATGGAAAAACCATGTTTTTTTCTTTTGCTAGATGCATACTTTTGCTTTCGCGAGAGGCACAATTTGGCATTCACGAAAGGGTCGTGCCTCTCAGAAACAAAAAAAAAACGTGTTTCCTATTTTTTCGTGAGAGCCATGGTTTTGCTTCCGCGAGAGGCACATGTTTGCTTCCGAGGAAGGCACGTCCATGACTCTCAGAAAAAAGAAAAAACACATTTATTTTGGCCTTCTATGAGAGGATTGGTTTTTTCCTTTCAATTTTTTTTGTGGAAAAAAAAGTTGATCAAGACCTATCAATATGTGATCTAGTTTTGAAGATTTTGACACGAGGAATCCAACGATGATGACGGTTCAAGATTTAGACACACGATTTAAGAGATAAACCATTTTAAAAATCAGATCTACAAAAAAAGAGAAATCTACTAGGTTGCGACAAGTGGGACACACGCAGTGCGCCATTTGTCGCAATTTGGGATGGTGGGAGTGAGCTTTGAAAGATTTTTTTTTAAAACTAGTACGAAAATTATACCAAATTTGAAAAAAGTATGACGAGTTCAATTTTTTTCAAAAATAGTACCCCGTCGGCCTTAGCTGGGCCGATCGGGGACCTGTCGGCTTAGCCCAGGCCGAATAGGACCCATCGGCCTACGCCAGGCCGAAGAGCGGGCCGTCGGCCCATGCCAGGCCGAAGAGGACCCGTCGGCCACCAGGAGACCGAAGATCCCCTGGATAAGGCCGACACGGCCGGCTCCCTCTTCTTCCTCCTCGTGCCTCGTTTCTTCGTGTGTGTTCGTTGTTCTTGGCCGAAATCCCCCCCCCCCCCTTGATCTCCTTTTACATCCACCAATTTTTCGTTTCAATCCACTGAAACAATAGATCGTCTTCGTCTCCCCCGCTGTACGGTTTCATTTTTTGCAATGTGGTAGTGTGTTGTTCGTTTGGAGGAGACATGGTGTGGTGGTGGTGGTGTGAATGGTGAGAATGTGGAGTGGTGGAGAGGAAGAAGAAGGGCACTCACGCGTCGAAGGTATACATTTTTTCTGTTAGTTTAGGTTAGTTTTCTATTAGTTTTTTTAATGTACGTAAAATTAGTTTAGGTTACTTTTATTAGTGTAGTGATTTTAGTGTATGTTTTCCGAGTGTAGGTTTAGTTAGTGTAGTCATATTAGTGTCGGTTTATTTAGTGTACGTGAGCATATTTTAGTGTAGGTTTATTTTAGTGAAGTTTATTTTAGTGTAGGTTTATTTAGAATACGTAAGTATAGTTTAGCGTACGTTTATTTTAATGTAGATTTATTCGTTGCGAATAATGAGAAGCTGGCAATGTCTGACAGGTGAAAATGTCTGAATCCGTAAATTTGATTGTGTATTACGGCCCTGGTAATGTTCGATATAATGAGTTGGGGGTTGATCTTAGCGAGTTTAAAAAAGGTGAGATGACACTTTCACACCCAGACAGACTGGACATTAGGCAGTTGAACCACTGGTTGACTACTAGTTTTGGCATGGATCCTGAAGTTTGTTCCGTCAGTATTCATTCATTGTGGACTAAATCCTGTAAAAATGTCAAGTGGTATTTGATTCTGATAGATAGGAGCCAGCATTGGTTGTCTCTATTAAGTCGTTGTAGAGACCGAAGAATCCATCCGTATGCCCTAGTGCAACCAGTGGCGAAGGAGGAGAATATCGTACCACCCACCATGGGGTATGAACCAGGCCAGAGTAGTGAAGTGGATAACGAGATTTATGTATCCGGGTCACAGCCACCAGATGAGAATGCTAGCCAAGTCGAGAAAGATTCAGATTATGTTAGTGGTCATACTGCTGGTCAGAGTATTCAGTCGATAGTATTAGCTGCCTCTGGTGTTGCTGATGGGGATGAGGAAGGCGATGAAATGCAGAGGGTGATGGAGGAACAGGACGAGGATGGGATTGCAGAGGAACTTGATTCTGAAAATTCCGAGTATGAGGAGGAGGTACCAATTCCTGCTGCATGGGAGCAGGACATATCCGCCGGCTTTACTGTCAACGATGGCCATGAGACTCCATGGCAATATAATCTAAACCAAGTCCAGTGGGGCTATGTTTGACACAAAGAAGAAAATGAAGTATGCGGTGATAAAGTGGGCTATGTCTACGCATAGGGTTTTCCAGACACACATATCTAGTCCAACGAAATATACCGTGAAGTGTGTTGAATCAGGTTGTCCTGTGAAGGTGCACGTCCACGTGCCAAAGTATAACATTCACTGGGTTGTGACAAATGTTGTCCCGCATAATTGTGTTAGGAAAAACATGTTGGTTCGTCATCCAAACCTTACTTCAACTCTCATAGCGCAACTCATGTATACTGAGATAGTGATGAAGAAAGATATGGAAGCAAAACACATCCAGACAGCAGTGAAGGTCAGATGGAAGTATGACATTCCATATGAGAAGGCTTGGAGGGCCAAGCAGAAGGCTATGGAGGAGAGGTTTGGGACGTTCTTCGACTCCTATGATAATGTTGTCCGTCTCCTTGACATACTAAAGGAGAGGAATCCCGGCCTTATGTTAACATTCAGCACACGAGGTTGGATAGTATACCAGATTACAAGGTGTTAAAACGAGTATTCTTCTCTTTCGGTATGTGCATCGAAGCTTCCAGGCATTGTCCTCCTGTGATGTTTGTGGATGGTACATTCCTGACTGGTCAGTACAAAGGGTAAATCCTGACTGCTATTGGTGTGGACGAAAACAACCAAATCATCCCACTAGCCATGGCATTTGTGGAGGGTGAGAACTTTCCGAGCTGGGTATGGTTCTTCCGGCAAGTTAAAATTGCGATCATGAAGGACCGATCAAATGTGTGTCTCATTCATGACAGACATCCCAGTATATTGAAGGCCGTGAAGACACTGAGTAATCCAACTGCTGACGAGCCAACACCTTGGAAGGACTTGCAAAGCCGGTGGTGCATGCGCCATCTGGGTGCTAATTTTTTCTCACAGTTCAAGAACAAACGGTTGATGAACTTGTTCAAAAAGTTATGCAAGCAGAACCAGCGGCGTAAATACGATTTTATTTGGTCAAAACTAGATGAGTTCACTAAGAAGCAGGTCCTTGCTAGGAAGAAAATGGAAAAATACCAGGTTAAATTAACATCACTCATTGCGGAGCTTGTGGAGCCAGTTGGTCTTTTTGACTTGCCAGCAATTGACCCTCCTAATACGAAGAGAAAGAAGGGCAGGGCAATAAAGAATTTTGCTGAGTGGATAGAGAAAGAGCCTCCAGTGAATTGGTCTTTGCTACATGACACCCATGGAGCTAGGTATGGCCACATGAGAAACAATCTTGCAGAGATCTATAACTTTGTACTCAGAGGGAATAGAGCATTGCCACTCACAGCTATTGTGGAGGGTGTATTCCATGGCACTGTGAGATATTTCAGAGAGGCACGAGTTAGCAAAGAAGCATATTGCAGATAATCAGAACACTCCTTATTGTAGCCATGTCATGGAGTACATGGCTGAGAAGATAAAGAAAGCAAAAAAGCACACCGTCACACTCATAGGTAATCAGGAAAGGAGGTATGAGATCCAGCTTCCTACTGATGGTTTTTGTTTTGCAAATGAGGTGAAGACGCATGAGGTTAAAATTGGAGCAGAATTTTATCCAACTTGTGAGTGTACATGCAACAAACCGTAGTTATTGCACCTGCCTTGCTCACATGTGTTGGCTGCCTGTGGCCAGATTCAGTTGGACGCTATCTCCTTCGTGTCTCCGTACTATTCAAAGGAGGCAGTACTCAATGTCTGGACAGGTGAGATGACAGGGTTTAGAATCGTCGGCAATTTCAACAAGGTAAACGATAGTGATAGAGTATACATCCCGGATCCTGGACTACGGCGAACTAGCAGGGGCAAGCGTAAGGTAAAGCGCATCCGAAACGATATGGACCAATCTGAAGCTGGTGGAGCAAACAGACAATGTTTGCTCTGCGCGGCTTATGGGCATAGGATGAAATATTGCCCTGACCTGAAGAAAGACAGTGCTTTCACATCGACGAGTGCTTCCACATCGACGACTGCAACAACAGTTGCAAGAGGAGGTCCTGGCAGTCGTTATGGATGTGGCTCTCGAGGCCGAAGGGGCGGACGAGGAATGAATAACTCAGAAGCTACATAATCTGTGGGACTATGTTTTAATTTTTAATATGTCGGAATATGTTTTTATTTGTAATATGTGTGGACTATGTTTTAATGTGTAATATGTGAGACTATGTTTTAATGTGTAATATGTGAGACTAAGTTTTTATTTGTTATATGTGAGACTACGTTTTTATTTGTAATATGCAAACATCTATGTTTTAATTTGTAATATGTGTGGACTATGTTCTAATTGCAGATATGGCTTCGTATCCGTTGCTTAATGGTAATATCGATAGAGGGCACCGAGGCGCACTTACGGAATCGGGCACGAACTTAGACGTGTTGATCACTCGCACCCCAAAGTGTAACTGGATGTGTTGGGGAACGTCGCATGGGAAACAAATTTTTTCCTATGCACACGCAAGATCTATCCATGGTGATGAGCATCTACGAGAGGGAGAGTGGATATACATACCATTTTAGATCGCTAAGCGGGAAGCGTTAAGAAACGCGGTTGGTGTAGTCGAACATCTTCGCGATCCAAATCGCTGAGCGTCCCGCGATCACATCACGATCCGTCCAGCGATCCAATCACGATCCGTCCTGCGAACTCATCAAGATCCATCCCGCGATCTCATCATGATCCGTCCCGTGAACTCATCACGATCCGTGCCGCGAACTCATCACGAACCGTCTCGCGATCTTGATCACGGTCCTTCCGATCTAGCGCCGAACGGACGGCACCTCCGCGTTCAACACACGTGCAGCTTGATGACGATCTCCACCGTCTTGATCCAGCAAGAGGAAGTGGAGAGGAAGAAGAGTTCACCGACAGCGTGATGATGCTCCAGCGATGGTGGTGGAGCAATTCCGGCAGGGCTTCGCCTGAGCACTGCGGAAATCCGATCTAGAGGAGCACCGGTGGAACGGTAGCACGTGGCCGTAAAAACTAGTGCAAAACCCCAAAATCCACCGGTATATATAGGATAAGAGGAGAGGAGGCTGGCGCAAGGGCCAAGGCTCCTATAGGAGTCGGCCGAACCAACTAGGGAGGAGTCCACCTCCTCCACTCCTAGTAGGATTAGGACTCCTTCCCTAATATGCCTTTTTTTTTGCCTTTTTCCATCTTTTTTCCTTTTGGGTTTTCTTCTCTAGCCACATGGGCCTTGTGTGGGAGTTTCCACCAGCCCACTAAGGGCTGATATTCACTCTCCCACGCCCCATGAAGCCTCTTGGGTCGAAATACCCCTCCCGGAGGTCTCCCGGTACACTACCGGCACTCCCGATACCCTACCGGTAAGCCCGAAACTTTTCCGGCGACCAAAATAGGACTTCCTATATATGAATATTTACCTACGGACCATTCCAGAGCTCCTCATGACGTCCTGGATCTCATCCGGGACTCCGAACAACCTTCGGTCACCACCATACATAACTCTATACTACCGAAACGTCACCAAACCTTAAGTGTGCAGACCCTGTGGGTTCGAGAACTATGTAGACATGACCGAGACACCTCTACGGTCAATAACCAATAGCGGGACCTGGATGACCATATTGGTTCCTACATATTCTACGAAGATCTTTATCGGTCGAACCTCTATGTCAAGGATTCAATCAATCTCGTATAACGTTCCCTTTGTTCTTCGGTATGTTACTTGCCCGAGATTCGATCGTCGGTATATCCATACCTAGTTCAATCTCGTTACCGGCAAGTCTCTTTACTCATTCTATAATACAATATCTCGTGGCTAACACTTTAGTCACATTGCTTGCAAGGCTTGTTGTGATGTTGTATTACCGAGTGGGCCCTGAGATACCTCTCCGTCACACGGAGTAACAAATCCCAGTCTTGATCCATGCCAACTCAACAGACACCCTCGGAGATACCTGTAGAGCACCTTTATAGTCACCCAGTTACGTTACGACGTTTGATACACAGAAGGCACTCCTCCGATGTCCGTGAGTTGCATGATCTCATGGTCATAGGAACATATACTTGACAAGCAGAAAACAGTAGCAATAAACTGACACAATCATATGCTACGTTTGTAGTTTGGGTCTTGTCCATCACACCATTCTCCTAATGATGTGATCCCGTTTATCAAATGACATCTCATGTCCATGGCTAGGAAACCTTAACCATCTTTGATCAGCGAGCTAGTCTATTAGAGGCATAGTAGGGACATGGTTTTGTCTATGTATCCACACATG
Source organism: Hordeum marinum (assembly GCA_022496015.1). Taxonomy (NCBI): domain Eukaryota; kingdom Viridiplantae; phylum Streptophyta; class Magnoliopsida; order Poales; family Poaceae; genus Hordeum; species Hordeum marinum. Next base: position 100,060,415 of record CM039674.1, on the reverse strand, counting down.
CATCTAAGTCTCCGATCAATACAATTATAGTATGGATAATAAACTATTATCATGAACAAGGAAATATGATAATAACTAATTTATTATTGCCTCTAGGGCATATTTCCAACAGTCTCCCACTTGCACTAGAGTCAATAATCTAGTTCACATCACCATGTGATACGCATTGTTATGAATCTAACACCTAATGAGTTCTGGGGCTCGATCATGCTTTGCATGTGAGAGAGGTCTTATAGTCAACGGGTCTGCGACATTCAGATCCATGTGTACTTTGCAAATCTCCATGTCAAACCGTAAACACTGCTACCACACTCCACTTGGTACTATTCCAAATGGCTGCTCCACTATATGTATCCAGATTGCTACTATGGGTCATCCGGATTGGTGTTAAAGCTTGTATCGACGTAACTCTTTACAATGAACTCTTTATCACCTCCATAATCGAGAAACATCTCTTTAGTCGTTTAGTTACTAAGGATAATCTTGACCGCTGTCCAGTGATCCACTCCTGGATCACTCTTGTATCCCTTGACGGACTCATGGCAAGGCACACACAGGTGCGGTACACAACATGGCATACTATATAGAGCCTATGGCTAAGGCATAGGGGACGACATTCTCCCTTTCTCTTTCTTCTGCCGTTGTTGAGCTTTGAGTCTCACTCAACTTCACACCTTACAAAGCAGGCGAGAACTCTTTTCTCTGACTAATCCATTTTGAACTCTTTCAAAATCTTGTCAAGGTATGTACTCATTGAAAGTCTTATCAAACATCTTGATCTATCTTTATAGATCAAGATGCTCAACAATTATGTAGCTTTATCCAGGTCTTCCTTTGAAAAACTCTTTTCAAACAACCGTTTATGCTCTCCAGAAATTCTACATCATTTCCGAATAGCAATATGTCATCCACACATACTTATCAGAAACTCTATAGTGCTCCCACTCACTTCATTGCAAATACAAGTTTCTCGTAAACTTTGTATAGACTCAAAAACTTTGATCACCTCATCAAAGTGTATATTCCAACTCCGAGATGCTTGCTTTAGTTCATAGAAGAATCACTGAAGCTTGCACACCTTTTAGCATCCTTAGGACTGACAAAACCTTCTAGTTGTATCACATACAACCTTTCCTCAAGTAAACCGTTAAGGAAACGATGTTTTGACATCCATCTGCCAGATTTCATAATTGAAAGTGCAACAACTGCTAACATAGTTTCAATAGACTTTAGCATCGCTACGAGTGAGAAAGTCTCATCGCAGTCAACTCCTTGAACTTGTCGTAAACTTCTTTGCAACAAGTCGAGCTTTACAAATGGTGACATTTACCATCAGATTCTGTCTTCATTTTAAAGATCCATTTGTACTTAACGACCTGCCGTCCAACAAGCAACTCCACCAAAGTCTATACTTGGTTTTCATACATGGATCCTTTCTCGGATTTCATGGCCTCTAACCATTTGTAGGTTTTCGGGCCCATCATCGCTTCTCCATAGTTCGTAGGTTCATCGTTGTCCAACAACATGACCTCCGAGACAGGGTTGTCATACCGCTCAGTAGCAGTACACGTCCTTGTCGACCTACGAAGTTCGATAATAACTTGATCCGAAGCTTCATGATCATCATCATTAAGTTCCTCTTCAACTGACGTAGGCTTCACAGAAACATCTTTCTGCGCCGCGCTACTTTCCGGTTGAAGTAAAGGTTCAATAGCCTCATCAAGCTCTATTTTCCTCATAAGTCGATAGTAACTTGATCTGAAGCTTTCATGATCATCATCATTAAATTCCTCTTCAACTGACGTAGGCTTCACAGAAACATCTTTCTGCAGTGCGCTACTTTCTGGTTGAAGCAGAGGTTCAATAACCTCATCAAGTTCTATCCTCCTCCCACTCAATTCTTTCAAGAGAAACCCTTTCTCGAGAAAGGACCCAGTTTTAGCAACAAACATTTTATGCTTGGATCTGAGATAGAAGGTTCACCCAACTGTTCTTAGGGTATTCTATGAAGATGCATTTGTCCGCTTTGGGTTCGAGCTCATTAGGTGAAAACATTTTCCACACAAGCGTCGCAACCCCAAACATTAAGAAATGACAACTTAGGTTTCTATCAGACCATAGTTCACACGGTGTCATCTCAACGGATTTAGATGGTGCCCTATTTAAAGTGAATGTAGTTGTATCTAAGGCATAACCCCAAAATTATAGCAACAAAACGATAATAGACATCATAGCACGCACCATATCCAATAGAGCACGACTATGACGTTCGGACACACCATCACACTATGGTGTTCCAGGTGGCTTGAGTTGTGAAACAACTTTCACATTGTCTAAAGTAGTATGCCAAACTCGTAACTCAGATATTCATCTCAACGATCGTATCGTAGACATTTTATCTTCTTGTCACGATGATCTTAAACTTCACTCTGAATTTGCTTGAGCCTTTCAAATGATTCAGACTTGTGTTTCATTAAGCAAATATACACTATATCTACTCAAATCATCAGTGAAGGTAAGAAAATAACGATATCCACCGCATGCTACAAGACTCATTGGATTGCATACATCAACATGTATCATTTCCAATAAATCACTTGCCCGCTCCATCAAACCAGAAAACGGGGTCCTTAGTCATCTTGCCCAAGAGGCATGGTTCGCATATCTCAACCGATTCGAAATCGAATGAGTCCAAATATCCATCAGCATGGAGTTTCTTCATGTGCTTTATACCAATATGACATTTAGCGGCAGTGCCACAAGGATGTGGTACTATCATTATTAACTTTGTATGTTTTGGCATCAATGTTATGAACATGTGTATTACTACGATCAAGATTTCAACAAACCATTCTCACTGGGTGCACGACCATTGAAGGTATTATTCATGTAAACAGAATAACCATTATTCTCTAACTTAAATGAATAACCGTGTTGCAATAAACATAATCTAATCACGTTCATGCTCAATGCCAAACACCAAATAACATTTATTTAGGTTTGTCACCAATCCCGAAGATAGAGAGAGCGTGCGATGTGGATCACATCAACCTTGGAAACATTTCCAACACACATCGTCACCTCACCCTTAGCTAGTTCTCCGTTTATTCCGTAGCTTTTACTTCGAGTTACTAATATTTAGCAACCGAACCGGTATCCAATACCCAGGTGCTACTAGGAGTACTAGCAAGGTACACATCAATAACTCGTATATCAAATATACTTCTGTCGATGTTGCCAGCCTTCTTATCTACCAAGTATCTAGGGTTGTTCCGCTTCAGCGACCTCTCCTCATAATCGAAGCACTTAGTCTCGGGTTTGGGTTCAACTTTGGGTTGCTTTCACCGGAGCAGCAACTGACTTTCTATCCATGAAGTTTCCCTCCTTGCCCTTGCCCTTCTCGAAACTAGTGGTTTTACTAACCATCAACACTTGATGCTCCTTCTTGATTTCTACCTTCGCGGTGTCAAACATCGGAAACAACTCAGGGATCATTATTTCTATCCCTGGCGTTTATAGTTCATCACCAAGTTCTAGTAGCTTAGTGACAGTGACTTGGAGAACACTATCAATCAATATCTTATCTGGAAGATCAACTCCCACTCGATTCAAGCGATTGCAGCACCTAGACAATCTGAGCACATGCTCAACGATTGAGCTATTCTCTTTCATCTTGCAGGCAAAGAATCTTGTTGGAGATCTCATATCTCGCAACACGGGCACGAGCCTAAGATCCTAATTTCAGCTCTTAGAACATCTCATATGTTCCATGACGTTCAAAACGTTTCGGAGCCTCAATTGTAAGCCGTAATGCAAGACGCACTAAACTATCAAGTAGTCATAAGAACGTGCCTGTCAGATGTTCACAACATCTACATACGACGCTGGAGGAGTTGGCACACTGAGCGGTGCATTAAGGACATAAGCCTTCTGTGCAGCAACGAGGACAATCCTCAGATCACGGAGCTAGTCTGCAATATTGCTACCATCATCTTTCAACTCTATTTCTCTAGGAACATATAAAAATTCAAGGGAGCTACAACGCGAGCAAGTAATCTACAACATAATTTGCAAAGACACTACTGACTATGTTCATGATAATGAGTTCAATTAATCATATTACTTAAGAACTCCCACTCAAATTGACATCCCTCCGGTCATCCGAGTGATACATGATCCAAATTCACCAACTCAAGTCCGATCATCACATGAGTTGAGGTGGTTACAATGGTGAACATCATCATGTTGATCATATCTACTATATGACTCATGTTCGACCTTTAGGTCTCTTGTGTTCCGAGGCCATGTATGTACATGCTAGGCTCGTCAAGTTTAACCCGAGTGTTCTGCATGTGCAACACTGGCTTGCACCCGTTGTATGTGAACGTAGAGTCTATCACACCCGATCATCACGTGGTGTCTCAACACGATTAACTTTCGCAATGGTGCACACTCGAGGAGAACACAATTTATCTTGAAATTAAGTAAGGGATCACCTTATAATGCTACCGTCATCCTAAGCAAAACAAGGTGCATAAAAGGATTAACATCACATGCAAATCATAAGTGACATGATATGGCCATGAACTTGTGCTTTTGATCTCCATCATGAAAGCACCGACATGATCTTCATCGTCACCGGCATGACACCATGATCTCCATCATCTTGATCTCCATCAACGTGTCGCCATCGGGGTTGTCGCGCCCACCATGCTTCTACTACTATTGCTACTGTTTAGCGATAAAGTAAAGCATTACATAGCGCTTAATGATTGACATGTAGGTCATACAATAATTAAAGACAACCCTATGGCTCCTGCCGGTTGCCGTACTCATCGACATGCAAGTTGTGATAATCTATACATCACATGATCGTCTCATACATCACATATATCACATCATGTAATTGGCCATATCATATCACAACATACCCTGCAAAAACAAGTTAGACGTCCTCTAATTGTTGTTGCATGTTTTACGTGGCTGCTACGGGTATCTAGCAAGAACAATTCACATCTACGCAAAAACCACAATGGTTATACACTAGTTGCTTTTCAACCTTCTCAAGGACCGCCTTTGTCGAATCCGATCCAACTAAAGTGAGAGAAACTGTCACCCGCAAGCCATCTATGCAACAAGTTGCGGTCGAGGGAACCGGTCTCTCGTAAGCATACGAGTAATGTTGGTCCGGGCAGCTTCATCTCACAATATCGCTGAACCAAAATCCGACCAAGGGAGGAAGCAATCTAAGCATCAACGCCCACAAACCTTTTGTGTTCTACTCGAGATCTCATCTACACATAGACCTAGCTCATGATGCCGCTGTTGGGGAACGTCGCATGGGAAACAAAAAATTTCCTACGCACACGCAAGATCTATCCTTGGTGATGAGCATCTACGAGAGGGAGAGTGGATCTACATACCCTTGTAGATTGCTAAGTGGGAAGCGTTAAGAAACGCGGTTGGTGTAGTCGGACATCTTCGCGATCCAAACCGCCGAGCGTCCCGCGATCACATCACGATCCGTCCCGCGATCCAATCACGATCTGTCCCGCGAACTCATCACGATCCATCCCGCGATCTCATCACGATCCATCCCGTGAACTCATCATGATCCGTCCCGTGAACTCATCACGAACCGTCTCGCGATCTTGATCACGGTCCTTCCGATCTAGCGCCGAACGGACGGCACCTCCGCGTTCAGCACACGTGCATCTTGATGACGATCTCCACCGTCTTGATCCAGCAAGAGGAAGTGGAGAGGAAGAAGAGTTCACCGGCAGCATGAAGACGCTCTGGCGATGGTGGTGGAGCAATTCCGACAGGGCTTCGCCTGAGCACTGCGGAAATCCGATCTAGAGGAGCACCGGTGGAACGGGTAGCACGTGGCCGTAAAAACTAGTGCAAAACCCCCAAATCCACCGGTGTATATAGGAGAAGAGGAGAGGAGGCTGGCGCAAGGGCCAAGGCTCCTATAGGAGTCGGCCGAACCAACTAGGGAGGAGTCCACCTCCTCCACTCCTAGTAGGATTAGGACTCCTTCCCTAATTTGCCTTTTTTGCCTTTTTCCACCTTTTTCCTTTTGGGTTTTCTTCTCCAGCCACATGGGCCTTGTGTGGGAGTTTCCACCAGCCCACTAAGGGCTGATATTCACTCTCCCACAGCCCATGAAGCCTCTTGGGTCGAAATACCCCTCTCGGAGGTCAATCGGTACACTACCGGCACTCCCGGTACACTACCGATGAGCCCAAAACTTTTCCGGCGACCAAAATAGGACTTTCTATATATGAAATCTTTACCTCCGGACCATTACAGAGCTCTTAGTGACGTCCGGGATCTCATCCGGGACTCCGAACAACCTTCGGTCACCACCATACATAACTCTATACTACCAAAACGTCACCAAACCTTAAGTGTGCAGACCCTGCGGGTTCGAGAACTATGTAGACATGACCAAGACACCTCTACGGTCAATAACCAATAGTGGGCCCTGGATGACCATATTGGTTCCTACATATTCTACGAAGATCTTTATCGGTCGAACCTCTATGTCAAGGATTGAGTCAATCCCGTATAACGTTCCCTTTGTTCTTCGGTATGTTACTTGCCCGAGATTCGATCGTCGGTATCTCCATACCTAGTTCAACCTCGTTACCGGCAAGTCTCTTTACTCGCTCCGTAATACAAGATCCCATGGCTAACACTTTAGTCACATTGCTTGCAAGGCTTGTTGTGATGTTGTATTACCGAGTGGGCCTTGAGATACCTCTCCGTCACACGGAGTAACAAATCCCAGTCTTGATCCATGCCAACTCAACAGACACCCTCGGAGATACCTGTAGAGCACCTTTATAGTCACCCAGTTACGTTGCGACATTTGATACACACAAGGCACTCCTCCGATGTCCGTGAGTTGCATGATCTCATGGTCATAGGAACATATACTTGACAAGCAGAAAACAGTAGCAATAAATTGACACGATCATATGCTACGTTTGTAGTTTGGGTCTTGTCCATCACACCATTCTCCTAATGATGTGATCCCGTTTATCAAATGACATCTCATGTCCATGGCTAGGAAACCTTAACCATCTTTGATCAATGAGTTAGTCTATTAGAGGCATACTAGGGACATGGTTTTGTCTATGTATCCACACATGCATCTAAGTCTCCGATCAATACAATTATAGCATGGATAATAAACGATTATCATGAACAAGGAAATATGATAATAACTAATTTATTATTGCCTCTAGGGCATATTTCCAATAGGATGATACACCCTTCATGGGTTGATAGGTATGTGTCGGTATAATTACTTACTATGTTCGACATCGTTATGATAGAAGCTAATTGTAAGCTACATTCTGTTTATTTTGTAGGTTGAATTGGGCTGGACTTCTACCCTTGGCACGACTGGTTGAGGGTACATTGGATGAGTGGGTTGATCACCCGGACTTGGACGCAGGTGAACCAATGTAGTTGTACAAGAGGCAAGTATCACGCTTCTCTTACGACAACTCACTCCTTACCTGCTTAGTAGATAGATGGAGACCACAGACACATACGTTTCACTTTCCCTGGGGAGAGATGGCTCCTACTTTACAGGATGTGTCTTACTTGTTGGGATTACCTCTTGCGGGTGCTGCCATAGGACCTTTAGAGGTAGAAACTGGTTGGCTAGCATCTATGCATGCCCGTTTTCTGGCTGCGGTGCCAACTACCAAGACGCTAGACAACTATCGGCATGGGCCTCTTTTCAGGTGGTTGAGCTAGTTTCAGATTGTTGCCTTAGGATATCCCACTATTCAGTTATCAGAGGCACAGATTGACCGGTCCCTAGAGGCATATATTATGTGGTTGTTTGGCAAGACGATGTTCATAGAGAACCACGTGACCACTGTAGATGCACGACTGATCGGTGTTGCACGAGAGATAGCTGACGCACGTTCCCCGGAGAACATTGTGTAGAGGAGTTTTGGTTCTGCTGTCTTAGCAGCTACGTATAGAGGCCTGTGCAAAGCTTGCCAGTTGAGGTCAAGAAAATCTGGTCTTCTCGGATGTCCACTATTGTGGCAGCTTACAATTCTTGCCACTCCACCACCACCATCGACGCATGAGACATAGACACCGACGCACGAGGTGTTCTATGGTCCGTGTCATCGTGACACTCGTCCACCGCCTCAGCGCTTATCGCCTTCCGGTTCACGTCCGAGGAAGCCCAAGATTCGTCGCCGTCCCCAGCAGTGATATGGTCATCTACGTACGAGAAATGACTATCTATTTATGTATGAGACATATGTAGCCTCTATGTATCGGACATATGTAGCCTCTATGTATCGAACATATTCATGTATGCGACATATTCATGGTTTAGACTTATTTGGTTTAGAGAGAGGACAATAGTAACGCAAACCAAATGCGTCCAAATGAATTAGACAGTACAACTGAATTAAACGTTACGACTGAATTAAACTTAATTAAATAGCACTACAGAAAGCACCACTACAGAAAATAGTACTACATGGAAAAAGTACTACATGAATGCATCATCATCATCCTCCAGCTATGCAGATCTCTTGCCCTTTGTCGATGCAGAACTCTTGCCCTTGGACGATGCAGTCGTCTTCACGTTGGTACTCGGCATGAAGATGTCGTCTTCGTCCTCCATCGATGCGGAACTCTTCCCCTCCGTCGATGCAGAACTCTTCCCCTTCGTCGATGCAGAACTCTTCCCCTTCGTCGATGCATAACTCTTCCCCTTCATTGATGTAGAACTCTTCACCTTGCTGCTCGGCATGAAGAGGTCGTCTGCGTCCTCACTTTCTGCTGACCATAAACCTGAATTATTCATAGCAATCCTGAGGTAAGCTTCACCCTTGTGCAGTTGCTTTTGCCATCTGGCATGCAACCTCAGAAGTTCTTTCCATATCTCCTCAAAATTCCTGGGAGTCCACCCACTCCTAGATAATTGGTGAGCCAACTCATTCATTATGAAGTCACTACTAGTGAGTTCCTCCCATGTAACTACTCTATCATTCATCTTGAAATTGGCAGTTAGACGAAGAAGACGATCGGACATACCCTTGTGAAAACTACGATCAAAAGGATAGTGAGGATGAGGAGGATGAGACATCTCCACGAAAGGATGGCGAGAGTGAAAGGATGGCGGAGCAAAAGGGAAAGGAAGGGCCTGCTCATCCTCCTTACTGCGAATGTGGTTATATAGGCGGGAAATAAATTGGCGGGAGAGAAAGGCGGGAAAGATAATGGTGGGAACAAATGGCGGGCGGGAGAGAATGGCGGGAAGGAAAGTGGCGGGAGAGAATGGTGGGAAAAAGGTGGCGGCAGAGTATGATGGAAAATAAAAACGGGAATAGTAGGGCTTGCTGAAATTAAGATACAATTTGCTGAAATTAAGATACAACTTGCTGAAATTAAGATACAACTTGTTGAAATTGAGTTACAAGAATATAAATCTACTGAGTCCAACGTGGATATTTTCTTTTTCCATCTCCAGCTTCTTCTGCTGCCTGGGCTGCACGAGCCCTTTCTTTCTTTCTCTGCCTCTCAGCCTCACGGCCCTCCTCTCGCTGCCGGTAGACCTCCGCCACTCAAAGTTGGTTTTCTTGGTTTTTCTTCTTCATCTCAGCAAGAAAAGCCCTCTAATCCACACAGTATTCTTGCCACTCTCTCTCCTGCTCTGCTTTCTCCTCTACTGCCACCTTCTCGCGGTGCTCCTCCATGTCCAAACTTGCCCATGCACGCCGACCTCTTTCACGAATCTCAGTCACCGCCCAGTCCGGCATTTTCGTGTCTATCCAACGATAGTACTGGCACAGGGGCGGAGGAGACTACAAAAGAAACAGAAATATAAAAATCAAATCAACAAAAATATCAACAACGTGTTTATTTTGGGTGACTGAAACATACCGGAGGCGTGATGTACGGTGAAGGGCCAACGGGTGGATCTTACTCATAATTAGCGCACATGAAAAACTTCATGCCCAACCAATCTGAAAAATCCATCACCTCCTTCACCTTGCAGAGATCCCCACACCAACAACGAACTGCTTCCACCCCCCGAGGCAACTTCGCACTCTTCCATTTTCTAGGCCTAATGCTTTGATCCGAACAAGGCAAACTCATAATGACTACCGCGCTGGTTTTTTCGAGTGTTTGTGGCCGATGAAGGAAGGCAGTTACAATACCTCCTTTTATAGGAAGACGACAACAACAATGGCGGGAAATCGGGCGGGAAAATTTGGCGGCAAAAAGTGACGGGAAAACATGGTCGGGAAAATTTGGCGGGAACACTTGGCGGGAGAAAATGGCGGGAGAGAATGGCGGGAAGGAAAGTGGCGGGAGAGAATGGCAGAAAATAAAAACGGGAATAGTAGGGATTGCTTAAATTAAGATACAATTTGCTTAAATTAAGATACAACTTGCTGAAATTAAGATACAACTTGCTAAAATTGAGTTACAAGAATATAAATCTACTGAGTCCAACGTGGATATTTTCCTTTTCCATCTCCAGCTTCTTCTGCTGCCTGGGTTGTACGAGCCCTTTCTTTCTCACTGTGGCAGATAGTTGAAAACAACAGTTAGCTCCTGTTCACGCTCTTTGAATGTTATGAACACCAAATTGTTGACTACAATAGACGATGCTAGCAAAAAATTACCGAAACCTTCCTTCTTCAACACCATTTGATCACCCAAGCCAATGAAGTAGGAACAAGGAATGCTGACAAATATATCATCATCTTCTGAATCCAAAGTAATTTCAAGAGTTAAAGAACCAGTCCTAGGAATAGGCACAAATTCCATCAAACTCCTCACAACCATGGTAGGAATAACCTGACAAAAACAAGCAAGTTATATGATCCATCCTATAAACCAGCAAAGAACAAACAAATAATAAAAACCTGAAACCAAAGCTTACCATATGTTGAGAAATAACATTCATGCGATCCATCCTATGAACAAAAGGAGTACACAGTATGTAGTTGTCATCAAAGAGCTGCCGCGACATGACATACATTTGATGATAATTCAGAGTGACACCACGACTATAAAAATAGCTATCAACAAGTTCTCTCTGAGTTTCACTCAGATCCTCAAGAGCTACAAAAAAATGATTTCAATAAGTGAGATGAACAACAAAACGTATAAGCTGAAACAAAATTGAAAATCAATCAAACAAATAACTTACCAACATGGGGTAAAGGAAACAACATAACACCATCCCGATGAAATTCGACACTAATATAAGTTCCATAGTGCTCAAGCATAACAGTCATCATGTCACTATGGTGGAGACCATAATCATTCACAAGTTCCTCCCACGAAGGACCATGGAATTTACTTCTCATCCTACCATGTCTAAATATAACATGGTATAAGTTACCCTCACTGTTGTGCAGAGCAAGATCAATATCTGTGTCACCTCTCTGAATAGCTAAAGCTCTGCACTCCTCAATGTACCGAGCAAGATGTGATCTAACACTGCACGAAACATACTACAACAAGAATGGAAGCAAACATCATAATCATATAAACAAAGGCATTCGAATATGCCACAGTCAGATAAACAAGACATAGAATCTTACAACACGTCTTGAACATCGACGATCCAGCACCACAGTAAATACAGAAGCACCGTAATCAACGGCATCACAAGGGCCACCTGGAGCTCGGCAAAATGGGCAAGCCATTTACCTGCAAACGGATGGTGACCAATAAGAACTAAATCCACTACCGACTTGAGAGTTCTCATTCGATTGAGTTGGAAGCCAAAAAAATACCATAGGCCGATGGAGAGCACCCTGATCTATTGTTTACGCAGGTAGGATAACAAAATGGGTGGTCGAGCAAAGAGATCGGCGAGGCGGTGGAAGCACCGGAGAGCAACGGGAGTGAGAGGTGGAGAGGGGCAGGCTATTGGACGGGGTAGGGTGAAACGAGTGGTCAGAGGAGGAAGAAAGAGGCCCTGGGCCTTATCCAGGGGCCCATCAGCCTCCCATAGGCCGACAGGTGGCTCTTTGGCCCCCCTCTGGCCGACCAGACTGTCCCTGGCTTTTGATTGGTCGATAGGGGGCTCTTCGGCCTGGTGCTGGCCGACACGCCCCTGTTCGGCCTGGTGCTGGCCGACGGGGTCCTATTTTTGAATTTTTTTGAACTAGTCATACTGTTTTCAAATTTGGTATAATTTTCGTACTAGTTTTGAAAAAAAATCGCTTTGAAAGGACTACTCCTCAATGTGATTTTTCCTAATAGACCGCCTACGAGCGATACAACAGTGCACTGGCACATTAGCTGCGTTGCTGCACACAGTTGATTTATTCAATTTTATTTTTTCTTTTTTGTTGTTTTATATTCCGGTTCCCTTCTATTCTTTTCTGGTTTTTTGATTTTATATTTTCTTCATTATTTTCATAACTTATTTTTTCTTTGGTTTTTTCCTATTTTGTTTCTTCATTTTTATTTTTTGTTTCATTGTCATTCTTTTGTTTTTGTTTTTCTTACACATTTTTACTTTGTCCTACACGTTATATATTTTTCATATATATGTGAAACATTTTTAATATTTTAAATACATATTTAATATTTTCCCCATTTTTTAGTTTGTTTTCAAATAAGTGTTAATGATTTTTTTCAATACATGTTGAAACATTTTTGAACTATGCTAAAAGTTAAATACATGCATGCAAGGATTAAGAGAAAACTCACAAATGCATGTAAAGGTTCTTGTTTATTTATTGGTCGTGCATGCATGTGTTGCCGTTAATACATTGGTAAACATAACTTCTTGATGCAAACCAATCCCATAATTGAGTACTTTTGCAAATTACAGAACTTATTCCATCACTCATCCTCTATTTTCGTTGGTGAGATTTTTAAATTGAGCCCCATAAATGAGAGGATAGGGAGTAGATGCTCGGAACATGCCATTATTATGATAATTGTGGAACTTGTGGCAAAGTTCTAAAAGCTCCCAATTCACTACAGGAATCAGGCACTTTGCCATCAGCCATCCCGGACGGCAAAGACATGAATCCCGGACGGCAAAGGCTTTGCCATCCGCCAGCAGACGGCCAACCGTTCGGCTGAATAAGCCACGGTAAAGGGCGCTTTGCCGTCCGCTAGAGGACGGCAAATACATTTGAATATTTGTTGTCTACCAGCAGACGGCAAAGGGCCTGGACAACACACGTGGCAACTTAAGGTCTTTGTCGTCTGCCAGCGGACGACAACGCACCTTTTTTTGCTGGCCTAGGTTGGTTCTTTGCCGTGTGCCAGCGGACGACAAAGAACCAACCTAGGCCAGCCCCAGCTTGCACAGGTAGCTGCCACATGGCCACTTTGCCATCCGCTGGCGGACGGCAAAGCTCTTTGCCGTCTGCCGGCTAACGACAAAGTGGCTAGATAGCCCCTGTTTTTTTAAATCATTCAATTTGAAACATATATATCCAACAATATCACATATATATCCAAGCATACCAACAATAAGTTGAAACAAGCATATACCAACAATAAGTTTCAACATACAAGTCCAACATATATAAAAGTTTCCAACAACACACAATATGGTTTCCAACAACATATCCATACATACGTATCCAAAACAAGTTTTCCATAAACATAAAGGTAGCAGAAGTAGAAGAGTATAGTCCATCAATGCACTCTTTCTCATCTATAGCAAATCTGCAAAGTAGGAAAGATGATAGTTAGAAGAAGAAGAAGACTAGCTAGAAGAAAAAGAAGAAAAAGAAGAAGAAAAAGAAGAAGAAGAATTTATCGTCTCTTTCTTTTTCTCCTCTCCTCTCCTCTTCTCCAAGGTAGTAATGTCATTTTCTAGCTAACTAAGCATATCAAGTCATTTTGGAGGAAAAAATGCTAAGTATAGGTCATTTTATATCTATCCTAGGTAGAATATATCATTTTGGAGGTAAGTAATGTTATTATGTATTTTTGAGGAAAACAAGCTAAGTATAGGTCATTTTGGAGCTAAACCAAGGTTATTATGCCATTTTTTACCTAAGTGAGCATAGTATGTCATAAATGAACTAGCTAAGCTAATTATAGATCATTATTGAGCTATCCTAGGTAGTTATGTCATTTTGTACCTAAGTGAGCTAATTATGTCATAAATGAACTAGCTAAGCTAGCTATAGATCATTATTGAGCTATAGTAGGTACTAATGCCATTTTCTAGCTAACTAAGCATATCAAGTAATTTTCTAGGAAAAATGTTAAGTATAGGTCATTTTATAGCTATCCTTGGTAGAATATACCATTTTCTAGCTAACTAAGCATATCAAGTCATTTTTGAGGAAAATAAGCTAAGTATAGGTCATTTTGGAGCTAAGTAGGTCATTTCTTAAGCTAAGTATGCATTTGTTAATGAAAACACTTGGGAAAACTTACCATCGACACGAAGGTGAAGGACCGGTAGGGTTTGGGCCATGGTGAGACGTAGAAGGACCGGTCGGGGTTGCGGCAGACGCAGTAGGATCGGTCGATGCTTGTCCGGAGGCACGCTGCATCAAAGATCATTTGCAATGTCTCCTTAGCATGATGCAACTCAAATGTGAATACTAGTAACTAATGACCATTTAAATGAAACTCATCGTGGGTGCTATAGCAATATGGGGCATCGACGGAGGGGTCTGACCATTGTTCTGGCACACGGTCTGCACATTTTGTTTTCACGAGTCATTCATATTAGTTAGTGATGAAACGAACATTACATGCATGATTTGGCTAATATGCAGGAGAAACTTACCACGAGGAGCTCGTATAGGGCCCGGTGAGACGCGTCGTTCCGGTTCCTCTCCTCCTCCAACAGCCTAGTCGTCCTCTCCTCCATGTCCCTCTCCCTCTGTGCCGCCTGCCTGTTTGCCTCCGCCAGCAGCTCCTGGGCCCTAGCCTCAATGGTGAGCTCCATTGGCCGTGGACGAGGCGTTATCTCAGGATCAAAGCTCGTCTGGCGCTTCTTGATCTCTGGGAGAGTTCTAGGACAACGTATCAGTCCATCCCCAATGGCTATCGAGCCATGGGGCCTCCCACCACCAGATATCATCACGAGCTCTGGATCAAAAGGACTCTGTCTTGGGTTGAAGTCCTCCCCTTTCCTCACCTTCCCAAAATCTCTGTACCTCATGAGCTTGTTGTGGGAGGAGATGTTGCTCAAGCTCTCTGGATGATCGAGGTCATCCTCAGAGAATGCCTTGGCCTTCTTGTACGAGGCGGTATGGGCCATGGCATAGAGGTCGAACGGAGGTGGCACCTCCTTCTTGTTTTCTCGTGCCTAAAAGAGGTGAACAAAATATTAGTTAAGGGCTCAAGCTAGCATGAAGAGTGAAATTGCATGAATCATGAAGCAAACCACATACCCAGTTATCCCCGTACTCAAATAGGCTGGAGCTCCCTTGATGGTGTGACACACCTCTCATTTGGGCATGCTTCTCCTCGGCCTTGTTGTGTTCGGCTAGCCATTCGGGAGAGCACCACTCATCCACCAATGCCTCCCAATAGTCCATCCTATCCGCACACCATCTCGGGGGCACCTAAGTTAGACAAGAGAAATTTCAGCGCTACGCCTACGAATCAAATCAAAGAAACTAAGTACAAGGCCTTAAGAATAGATAATTACCTTCATAAACTTCTCCTTACTCAGATAATTTTTGCGGCACTTTTTCTTGGCCCTCTTAATGTTACTCGAGGCGTAGTAGTCTCGAATAGCCTGCCTTTGAGCCTCGTGCCGTAAGTTCTGAAGTAGGCGCTTGCACTCGGCTTCGAGAACAACAGCCGCTCTCGCCTCGTCTTCCTCAAGAAACCTGTATAAGGTCTGCAATCAAACAAGACAACACGTTAGACACTAATTAGTACAATCACTAGGTGTTGTTGATTTTTAATTCTGTAAAGGAGAAATTACCCAAAAGCGACGGATCACAATGTCAGCCACCGTCTCGCACAAGACATCGTCGACCATCTCCTCTGACGGGGTCAGGGCAGCCTTGTACAGCTCCCAGGTCAGTGCTACCTGTGGAGCCTCACCCTCACCGGGCAACTGGACCTTCCCCGGGAAGTGGTGCCGGAGAAGAACACCAAGGACCTGGTTGGGCCTACGGACACCACGCTCGTAGTTCCAACCCCTGCAGTATGACAAGGCCAACACATTAGATATTAATTTGAAGAAACATGAAGGCAAAAGGTTAAAAAAGAGTAAATGCACTTACTTCTCCGCATTAGGCGCAATCAACCACCTCCGCTCGTGGGTCGTCGACACGGGAGGCAGCTTTGTACAACCACGCTGGTAGACCTTCTTGCCCTCCTCAACCAGCTCGCCCTCGCTATAGGTGTCCTCAGACAAGTAATTGTCTTCGACACCATCAGCATGGCCACTAGCCTCTGGAGTCACGTGGGACGAAGACTCTGGGACCCGAGTCTCCTGGGACGAAGACTCTGGGACCGGAGTCTCCTGGGACGAAGGCTCGGTGACCCGAGGATCGTTGACCCGAGGCTCGTGGACCGGAGTCCGAGACGGGTCCAAGTCAGATGGGTCCACCTGAGACGGAGCAGCCCGGTGGTCGGGAGAATCAGCTGGGGGTGGCGGCGAGGAAGGCGCAACATCCTTCCTACCTCTAGCACCTCTCTTCGTCTTTCCCCAACCTCTCCCGGTCGAAGGAGAAGCACCCGCCAGTGTCTGCATGCTGTGTACCATCGCTCTCCGGAGTTGCTAGGGTGGAATAATAGCACCCCTCCCAGCACGCGCCGAGGAAGGAGGCTCAGAGCGCTCTCGACCCCCGCCCACCATCTGTCAACACCTGCAATGACAAAGAGTGAACGAAATTAGTTCAACATAAAAAAATGAATACCTAATAACATGAACTAATTAATAATATATATGTACATAATAATAATTGAATACCTCACATTACTAATATTAATCTTTATCGTCTATATATGCTCCGGGACCAATAAATGCATAATCATCATCACTATCAGTAATGACGTGCTCATCAGCATCATCAATAAGTGCATCAACATGTGGAAGGCCTCTATGTAATCGATCAAGCATTGTCAGGTCATCCGCAGCAGTAACCTCTTGTTCTTCCGTCTCTTCTTGTTCCTGCTCAGGGGTGAAGTCAGGTTCACTATCGCTGTCGACCTCAATGTTCTGGGGTGAAGTAGAGCGGTTCTTGAAGCGTTTTTTGGAAACACGTGTTTCTTGGAAGAATTCTCCTTCATATGTGTCTAGGTTAATGTGAGGTTCATAATCATCTTCATTGAGGGGAGGTGGTCTAAAATGTGGCGGCACATCATAAACGACATCCCAACCTTTCAAATTTGGATCCATTTGGCAGGCCCACGATAGATAGAAAACTTGGGTCGCCTGTTGAGCCGTAATATAGACATCGGGAACATCTAAATGGGTGCTTTGTTTGATTTTGACTAGCCCTATATGTTCATGAGTCCTTCTAGTCTCCTTCGGCTGGAACCAATAACATTTGAAGACTATGACATTTGGTGGGTTTTTACCAGAGAATGTAAGTTCATAAATTGCTTCAACTCTTCCATAATACTCGACCCCTCCTTCGCCGACAGCGGAGACACAACAATTTGTAGACTTTCGGTCGGCCATAGATAGCTCTTTGCCAAGAGTATGAAAGCGATACCCGTTGATGTCGTATTTGTCAAATGAACGGACCTTAAAGTCAAAACCATTAGCGACTTGTCTCAATTCGGATTCCATAGACTCTGCATTAGCCTACAAGTTTAATACCAAAGGATTGTTGCATTAACCGCAAACTAGGCGAAGAAATGAAATCGTCTAATTAATGGAAATTACCGTTTGCTTGAACCAAGAGATGAAACCGGGATATCCGCCTCCATGCTTTGCCAGAAGCTCATACTCTTCGATGGAATCCTTTTGGATCACCACTCTATCCGAGAATTTGGCGATGTATCGACTATATCACATATCCGGAAATAAGAGCATTTCGAAGGAATTAGAAGTTGTGAAACAATGTACTGAGAACTTACTCGATGTACGGCCGCACTTCTGTTAGGTTGTTGAAGATATACAATGAAATGGTCTGCCATTCTTCGACATCCAACCCTATTGATTTCGAAGCACCGACTAGTGCGAGCTTCCCTTTGAATAGGCTGAGGTTGGATCGACCTTTTTCACGATCGCCATCATTGTACCGTGGCTTCGGATTATGCAAATGACGATTCTGGGCTGTGTAGTGTGCTGTCACAAAGTTTGCCACCTCCTTAGTAATGAATGCCTCGGCCATCGATGCTTCAACTCTACGTTTATTTTTACATTTTGCTCGAAGCGTCTTCTACATCCTCTCAGTTGAGAAGCACCAACGATTTTGCACGGGCCCCCCCAATCTTGCCTCGGTCGGGAGATGCAAAATCAAATGCTGCATTGGATTAAAGAAGCCCGGTGGAAAGATCTTTTCTAACTTGCAGATCAACTCCAACGCCAACTCTTCCAGTTCGTCTAGCACGTTAGGCGATAGTTCTTTCGCACAAAGAGCACGGAAGAAATAGCTCAGCTCTGCCAGTACTAGCCATTCATCGTCAGGGATAAAGCCACGCAACATCACCGACATTACCCGCTCAAGCCATATGTGCCAATCATGACTCTTGAGACCAAATATTTTCAATTTATCAAGACTTGCTCCCCGCTTTAGATTCGCTGCATACCCATCATGGAACATCAACTGCATTTTCATCCACAAGATCATTTCCCTCATAGCTGGCCTTCCAAGATTGAACCATGCCTTTGGCTTCCTCCAATTCTTCTTTCCTTTCGGTTGTCGAATGTTTTGTAACGGTCTATCACATAGAGCCTCCTGGTCGACTCTAGCCTTAGGATTATCCTTCGACTTCCCCTCTATGCTGAACAATGTACCAAAAAGAGCCTTCGCGATATTCTTTTCAATGTGCATCACGTCGATGTTGTGTGGGCAAAGGAGGTCTTTAAAGTAAGGCAGATCCCACAAACATATCTTGTGAGTCCAGGCGTGTTCCGTATTATACCCTTTGAAATACCTTGGACGATGTGGATCCGGCTCGAGAGCTTTTATCTGATCCAGGATCTGTTGGCCTGTCAATGTAGGTGGTGCAATGTTTTTGACAACTCTACCTTTGATGAAATTCTTCTTGTCTTTTCTCAACTTATGGTCAGGATCCAGGAACTGTCTATGCATGTCGAAGCAAGAAAACTTGCGACCCGCCTCCAGCCAACGGAATTGAAGAGCTGCCTTGCATGTGGGGCACGGAAACCTTCCATGCACACACCAGCAAACGAATAGCGCATACGCCGACAAGTCATGCATCGAGTACATGGACCACACATTCATTTTGAAGTTCTTTTTTGTAGCGGCTTTGTATGTCTTGATCCCATTATCCCAGGCTTCTTGCAATTCATCCTTAAGCGGTTGCATGTACACATTCATATTCTTCCCCGAATATTTGGGCCTTGGAATTATCAACATCGGGAAAATGTTCTTTCTTTTCATAATCTCTCGGGGGGGTGGGGAGATTGAGTGGAATGACAAATACAGGCCAACAACTGTATTGTGCTGCCGTCATACCATACACATTGAACCCATCTGTGCTGATGGAAACTCAAGGATGCCTTGGATCTGCCGCTTTATCCTTATGTAATGCATCAAAGTGCTTCCACGCAAAAGCGTCTGAAATGTGTCCAAACATTGGATTCCCATCTGCATCCGGTTCTGTTCTTTTGCCCAATTTATGCCACGTCATCTGTCTAGCCGTCTCTTCGACCATGAAAAGCCGTTGAAGTCTTGGTATGATAGGCAGATACCGAAGAACATTAATGGGGATTTTGGTCTGACTCTTCTCACCCATACCCTTGTCTACCAGAACATACCTGGAAGCATTGCAAATGGGGCAATAGTTCAAGCCCGCATACTCAAGCCTAAATAAGGCACATCCATTCACACAGCCATCCATCTTCTCATAGGGCATCTTAAGCACACGTAGGATTTTGTTCGACTAGTACAGGTTTGGTGGCAATACATGGCCTTTGGGTAGAAATCGTCCAAATATCGTCATCGTCGTGTCGTAGCATTCTCTGCCCAGGTTGAACTGAGCCTTTAGAGCCATTACTTGCGCGATGGCATCCAACTGACAAAGCTCTGTGTGCTCGTGGAGAGGACGTTTTGAAGACTCCAACATTTCATAAAAGGCCTTTGCATATTCCTCCATCTCATCGTCCGAATCCCGAGCATCATCAAATTCTTGCACCATATCTTCGATCCCGGTACCATGCTCGTCGGTGCAACGATGAAGCAATTCAGCTCTGGCACGTTGGGCAGACTCACCATGAAATGTCCAGACCATATAATTAGGAGTAAAACCCCACTTCTGCAGGTGTTTGATCATTTCAAACTCCGACTTCTTCTTACAGTTGTCACAATCGACACAAGGGCACCAGGTTGTTTTCTGTCCATTTGCAAATGCGACTCTCACAAACTCCTTGGTTTTTGTTAACCATTCACGGGTCATGTCTTTCTGACTAGTGTGACCGGTGTACATCCACCCACAATCACTCATCCTGCCTAGCTACTGGACACACACAACATATATAAATAATTTAGCAAACCATATTCATCAGTTAATAGAGTTTGTCAGTTTCATTACGTCGATGCAACCTAGTGTTGGAAATATGCCCTAGAGGCAATAATAAATTAGTTATTATCTTATTTCCTTGTTCATGATAATCGTTTATTATCCATGCTATAATTGTATTGATCGGAGACTTAGATGCATGTGTGGATACATAGACAAAACCATGTCCCTAGTATGCCTCTAATAGACTAGCTCGTTGATCAAAAGATGGTGAAGGTTTCCTAGCCATGGACATGAGATGTCATTTGATAAGGGGGTCGCATCATTAGGAGAATGATGTGATGGACAAGACCCAAACTGCAAATGTAGCATATGATCGTGTCAGTTTATTGCTACTGTTTTCGCATGTCAAGTATGTGTTCCTATGACCATGAGATCATGCAACTCACAGACATCAGAGGAGTGCCTTGTGTGTATCAAACGTTGCAACGTAAATGGGTGACTATAAAGGTGCTCTAAAGGTATCTCCGATGGTGTCTGTTGAGTTGGCATGGATCGAGACTGGGATTTGTTACTCCGTGTGACGGAGAGGTATCTCGGGGCCCACTCGGTAATGCAACATCACAATAAGCCTTGCAAGCAATGTGACTAATTGTTAGTTGCGGGATCTTGTATTACGGAATGAGTAAAGAGACTTGCCGGTAACGAGATTGAACTAGGTATGGAGATACCGACAATCGAATCTCGGGCAAGTAACATACCGAAGAACAAAGGGAACGTTATACGGGATTAACTGAATCCTTGACATAGAGGTTCGACCGATAAAGATCTTCGTAGAATATGTAGGAACCAATGTGGACATCCAGGTCCCGCCATTGGTTATTGACCATAGAGGTGTCTCGGTCATGTCTACATAGTTCTCGAACCCGCAGGGTCTGCACACTTAAGGTTCGGTGACGTTTCGGTAGTGTAGAGTTATGTATGGTGGTGACCGAAGTTTGTTCGGAGTCCCGGATGAGATTCCGGGCGTCACGAGGAGCTGTGGAATGGTCCGGAGGTAAAGATTCATATATAGGAAGTCCCAGTTTGGTTTCCGAAAAAGTTTCGGGCTCATCGGTAGTGTACCGGGAGTGCCGGTAGTGTACCGGGAGTGCCGGTAGTGTATCGGGAGGCCTCCGGGAGGGGTATTTCGACCCCAAGAGGTCCATGGGCTGTGGGAGAATAATAACCAGCCCTTAGTGGGCT
The DNA here is from genome assembly GCA_022496015.1 of Hordeum marinum. Lineage (NCBI taxonomy): Eukaryota > Viridiplantae > Streptophyta > Magnoliopsida > Poales > Poaceae > Hordeum > Hordeum marinum. The sequence goes on along the minus strand of CM039674.1, from coordinate 100,038,551 downwards.
GGGAAAACAGCCACAAAGGCCCATGGCTCAGGAGAGAAAGTCCTAAAGCAAAAAGTGGAAAATCAGCCAATAGGAGGCAATCCTACTCCAACTAGGATTGGAGGTGAAGTAGGATTGCTTCCCACATCCTATTTCGGCCGACCCAAAGGCCTTGGATGCCTCTCCTATCCTCTCCTCCTATATATACTAGTGGATTGGGTGGTTTTTGGACAGAATTTCCAGCCACGTGCTACCCGTTACACCGGTGCATAGTTTCTCCTCTAGATCGGTTTTCTACAGCACTTAGGCGAAGCCCTGCCGGAATTGCTCCACCACCATCACCGGAGCGCCGTCACGCTGCCGGTGAACTCTCTCTCCTCTCCACCTCGTCTCGCTGGATCGATACGGTGGAGATCGTCATCAAGTTGCACGTGTGCTGAACGCGGAGGTGCCGTCCGTTCGGCGCTAGATCGGAAGGACCGTGATCGAGATCGCGTGACGGTTCGTGATGTGATCACGGAACGGATTGTGATGAGTTCGCGGGACAGATCGTGATCAAGATCGTGAGACGGATCGTGATGAGTTCGCGGGACGGATCATGATGTGTTCGCGGGACGGTTCGTGATTGGATCGCGGGATGCTCGGCAATTTGGATCGCGAAGAAGTTCGACTACACCAACCGCGTTTCTTAACGCTTCCCGCTTAGCGATCTACAAGGGTACGTAGATCCACTCTCCCTCTCGTAGATGCTCATCACCATGGATAGGTTTGCGTGTGTGTAGGAAAATTTTTGTTTCCCATGCGACGTTCCCCAACAGTGGTATCAGAGCTAGGTTGATGGTTCGATGAGATCTCGAGTAGAACACAAAAGGTTTGTGAGCGTTGATGCTTAGATTGCTTCCTCCCTTGGTCGGATTTTGGTTCAGCGGGATTGTGAGATGAAGCGGCCCAGACCAACATTACTCGTACGCTTACGAGAGACGGGTTCCCTCGATGCAACTTGTTGCTTAGATGGCTTGCGGGTGACAGTTTCTCTCACTTTAGTTGGATCGGATTCGACAAAGGCGGTCCTTGAGAAGGTTGAAAAGCAATCTATGTATCACCGTTGTGGTTTATGCGTAGGTGAGAATCGTTCTTGCTAGATACCCGTACCAGCCACGTAAAACATGCAACAACAATTAGAGGACGTCTAACTTGTTTTTGCAGGGTATGTTGTGATGTGATATGGCCAATTACATGATGAGATATATGTGATGTATGAGATGATCATGTGATGTATAGAATTTCACGACTTGCATGTCATTGAGTACGGCAACCGGCAGGAGCCATAGGGTTGTCTTTAATTATTGTATGACTTGCGTGTCAATCATTAAGCGCTATGTAATGCTTTACTTTATCGCTAAGCGGTAGCAATAGAAGTATAAGCAGGGCTGGCGCCACAACCCCAATGGCAACACATTGATGGAGATCAAGATGATGGAGATCATGGTGTTGTGCCGGTGACGATGGAGATCATGCGGTGTTTCAAAGATGGAGATCTTAAACACAAGTTCATGGCCATATCATGTCACTTATGAATTGCATGAGATGTTAATCCTTTTATGCACCTTGTTTTGCTTAGTACGACGGTAGCATTATAAGGTGATCCCTCACTTGAATTTCAACATGAACTGTGTTCTCCCCGAGTGTGCACCGTTGCGAAAGTTCGTCGTGTTGAGACACCACGTGATGATCGGGTGTGATAGACTCTACGTTCACATACAACGAGTGCAAGCCAGATTTGCACACGCAGAACACTCGGGTTAAACTTGACGAGCCTAGCATGTACAGACATGGCCTCGGAACACGAGAGACCGAAAGGTCGAACATGAGTCATATAGTAGATATGATCAACATAATGATGTTCACCATTGCAGCCACCTCAACTCACGTGATGATCGGACTTGAGTTGGTGAATTTGGATCATGTATCACTCGAATGATCGGAGGGATGTCAATTTGAGTGGGAGTTCTTAAGTAATATGATTAATTGAACTCATTATCATGAACATAGTCAAAGTGTCTTTGCAAATTATGTTGTAGATTACTAGCTCGCGCTGTAGCTCCCTTAAATTTGTATGTTCCTAGAGATATAGAGTTGAAAGATGTTGGTAGCAATATTGCGGACTGGGTCTGTGATCTGAGGATTGTCCTCATTGCTGCACAGAAGGCTTATGTCCTTAATGCACCGCTCGGCGCGCCACCCCCTCTAGCGCCGTCTATAGATGTTGTGAACATCTGACAGACACGTTTCGATGACTACTTGATAGTTTAGTGCGTCATGCATTACGGCTTAGAATTGAGGCTCCGAAACGTTTTGAACGTCACGGAACATATGAGATGTTCTAGGAGCAGAGATTGTGATCTCAGGCTCGTGCCTGTGTTGCGAGATATGAGATCTCCAACAAGATTCTTTCCCTGTAAGATGAAGGAGAATAGCTCAATCGTTGAGCATGTACTCAGATTGTCTGGGTACTACAATCACTTGAATCAAGTGGGAGTTGATCTTCCAGATAAGATAGTGATTGATATAGTTCTCCAAGTCACTGTCACTAAAGCTACTAGAACTTAGTGATGAACTATAATACACCAGGGATAGAAGTAATTATCCCTGAGCTGTTCGCGATGTTTGACACCGCGAAGGTAGAAATCAAGAAGGAGCGTCAAGTGTTGATGGTTAATCAAACCACTAGTTTCGAAAAGGGCAAGAGCAAGGAGGGAAACTTCATGGATAGCAAGTCAGTTGCTGCTCCAGTGAAGCAACCCAAAGTTGAACTCAAACCCGAGACTAAGTGCTTCTATTATGAGGTGAGAGGTCGCTGAAGCGGAACAACCCTAGATACTTGGTAGATAAGAAGGCTGGCAACATCGACAGAAGTATATTTGATATACGAGTTATTGATGTGTACCTTGCTAGTACTCCTAGTAGCACCTGGGTATTGGATACCGGTTCGGTTGCTAAATGTTAGTAACTCGAAACAAAAGCTACGGAATAAACGGAGAACTAGCTAAGGGTGAGGTGACGATGTGTGTTGGAAATGTTTCCAAGGTTGATGTGATCAACATCGCACGCTCTCTCTACCTTCAGGATTAGTGACGAACCTAAATAAATGTTATTTGGTGTTTTGCGTTGAGCATGAACATGATTAGATCATGTTTGTTGCAATACGGTTATTCATTTAAGTTAGAGAATAATAGTTATTATGTTTACATGAATAATACCTTCAATGGTCATGCACCCAGTGAGAATGGTTTGTTGAAATCTTGATCGTAGTAATACACATGTTCATAACATTGATGTCAAAAGATACAAAGTTAAATAATGATAGTACCACATACTTGTGGCACTACCGCAAAATGTCATATTGGTATAAAGCGCATGAAGAAACTCCATGGTGATGTATATTTGGACTCATTCGATTTCGAATCGGTTGAGACATGCGAACCATGCCTCTTGGGCAAGATGACTAAAGGACCCCGTTGGATGGAGCGGGCAAGTGATTCATTGGAAATGATACATGTTGATGTATGCAATCTAGTGAGTCTTGTAGCGTGTAGTGGATATCGTTATTTTCTTACCTTCACTGATGATTTGAGTAGATATAGTGTATATTTACTTAATGAAACACAAGTCTGAATCGTTTGAAAGGTTCAAGCAAATTCAGAGTGAAGTTTAAAGATCATCGTGACAAGAAGATAAAAATGACTGCGATATGATCGTGGAGGTGAATATCTGAGTCACGAGTTTGGCATACAACTTAAGACAATGTGAAAGTTGTTTCACAACTAAACGCCACATGGAACACCATAGTGTGATGGTGTGTCCGAACATCATAGTTATGCTCTATTGGACATGGTGCGTGCTATGATGTCTCTTGTCGTTTTACTACTATAATTTTGGGGTTATGCATTAGAGACAACTACATTCACTTTAAATAGGGCACCATCTAAATCTGTTGAGATGACACCATGTGAATTATGGTTTGATAGAAACCTAAGTTGTCATTTCTTAATACTTGGGGCTGCGACACTTGTGTGGAAAATGTTTTCACCTAATGAGGTCGAACCAAAGGCGGACAAATGCATCTTCATAGAATACCCTAAGATCAGTTGGGTGAACCTTCTATCTCAGATCCAAGTGCAAAGTGTTTGTTACTAAAACGGATCCTTTCTCGAGGAAAAGTTTCTCTCGAAAGAATTAAGTGGGAGGAAGATAGAACTTGATGAGGTTGTTTAAACTTTGTTCAACCAGAGAGTAGCGCAGCGCAGGATGTTGTTTCTGTGAAGCCTACGTTAGTTGAAGAGGAAGTTAATGATGATGATCATGAAGCTTCAGGATCAAGTTACTATCAAACTTCGTAGGTCGACAACGATGTGTACTGCTCCTAAGCGGTATGACAACCCTGTCTTGGAGGTCATGTTGTTGGACTAACGATGAACCTACGAGCTATGGAGAAGCGATGATGGGCCCGGATTTCGACAAATGGTTGGAGGCCATGAAATCCGAGATAGGATCCATGTATGAAAACCAAGTGTAGACTTTGGTAGACTTGCTCGTTGGACGGCAGGTCGTTGAGTACAAATATATCTTTAAAATGAAGACAGACACTGATGGTGAATGTCACTATTTGTAAAGCTCGACTTGTTGCAAAGATGTTTGTGACAAGTTCAAGGAGTTGACTACGATGAGACTTTCTCACTCGTAGTGGTGCTAAAGTCTGTTGGAATTATGTTAGCAGTTGCTGTGTTTTCAATTATGAAATCTGGCAGATGGATGTCAAAACATCGTTTCCTTAACGGTTTACTTGAGGAAAGGTTGTATGTGATACAACTAGAAGGTTTTGTCAGGCCTAAGGATGCTAAAAGGTGTGCAAGCTTTGGTGATCCTTCCATGGACTGAAGCAAGCATCTCGGAGTTGGAATATACGCTTTGATGAGGTGATCAAAGTTTTGATGTTTATACAAAGTTTACGAGAAACTTGTATTTGCAATAAAGTGAGTGGGAGCACTATAGAATTTCTGATAAGTATATGTGGATGACATATTGTTGATCAGAAATAATGTAGAGTTTCTGGAAAGCATAAAACGGTCATTTGGAAAGTGATTTTCAAAGCAAGACCTGGATGAAGCTACCTAATTGTTGAGCATCAAAATCTATGGAGATAGATCAAGATGCTCGATGAGACTTTCAATGAGTGCATACCTTGACAAGATTTTGAAAGAGTTCAAAATGGATCAGTCAGAGAAAGAGTTCTCGCCCGATTTGTAAGGATTGAAAGTTGAGTGAGAATCAAAGCTCGACAACGGCAGAAGAAAGAGAAAGGACGAACGTCGTCCCCTATGCCTTAGCCATAGGCTCTATATTATGCCATGCTGTGTACCGCACCTGTGTGTGCCTTGCCATGAGTCCGTCAGGGGGTACAAGAGTGAACCAGGAGTGGATCACTGGACAGCGGTCAAGATTATCCTCAGTAACTAAGAGACTGAGGAGATGTTTCTCGATTATGGAGGTGATAAAGAGTTCGTCGTAAGGAGTTACGTCGATACAAGCTTTAACACTAATGCGGATGACTCGTAGTAGCAATCTGGATACGTATAGTGGAGCAGCCATTTGGAATAGTACCGAGCGGAGTGTGGTAGCAGTGTTTACAGTTTGACATAGGTATTTGCAAAGTGCACACGGATCTGAATGTTACAGACTCGTTGACTATAAGACCTCTCTCACATGCAAAGCATGATCGAGCCCCAGAACTCGTTGGGTGTTAGATTCATAACAATGTGAATCACATGGTGATGTGAACTAGATTATTGACTCTAGTGCAAGTGGGAGACTGTTGGAAATATGCCCTCGAGGCAATAATAAATTAGTTATTATCATATTTCCTTGTTCATGATAATCGTTTATTATCCATGCTATAATTGTATTGATCGGAGACTTAGATGCATGTGTGGATACATAGACAAAACCATGTCCCTAGTATGCCTCTAATAGACTAGCTCGTTGATCAAAACATGGTGAAGGTTTCCTAGCCATGGACATGAGATGTCATTGGATAACGGGGTCACATCATTAGGAGAATGATGTGATGGACAAGACCCAAACTGCAAACGTAGCATATGATCATGTCAGTTTATTGCTACTGTTTTCCACATGTCAAGTATGTGTTCCTATGACCATGAGATCATGCAACTCACAGACATCGGAGGAGTGCCTTGTGTGTATCAAACGTCGCAACGTAACTGGGTGACTATAAAGGTGCTCTACAGGTATCTCCGATGGTGTCTGTTGAGTTGGCAAGGATCGAGACTTGGATTTGTTACTCCATGTGACGGAGAGGTATCTCGGGGCCCACTCGGTAATGCAACATCACAATAAGCCTTGCAAGCAATGTGACTAATTGTTAGTTGCGGGATCTTGTATTATGGAACGAGTAAAGAGACTTGCCGGTAACGAGGTTGAACTAGGTATGGAGATACCGACAATCAAATCTCAGGCAAGTACCATACCGAAGAACAAAGGGAACGTTATACGGGATTAACTGAATCCTTGACATAGAGATTTGACCGATAAAGATCTTCGTATAATATGTAGGAACCAATGTGGACGTCCAGGTCCCGCCATTGGTTATTGACCGTAGAGGTGTCTCGGTCATGTCTACATAGTTCTCGAACCCGCAGGGTCTGCACACTTAAGGTTCGGTGACGTTTCGGTAGTGTAGAGTTATGTATGGTGGTGACCGAAATTTGTTCAGAGTCCTGGATGAGATCCCGGACGTCACGAGGAGCTACAGAATGGTCCGGAGGTAAATATTCATATATAGGAAGTCTCAGTTTGGTTTCCGGAAAAGTTTCGGGCTCATCGGTAGTGTACCGGGAGTGCCGATAGTGTACCGGGAGTGCCGGTAGTGTACCGGGAGGCCTCCGGGAGGGGTATTTCGACCCCAAGAGGTCCATGGGCTGTGGGAGAATAATAACCAGCCCTTAGTTGGCTGTAAACAGCCACAAACGCCCATGGCGTAGGAGAGAAAGTCCTAAAGCAAAAAGTGGAAAATTAGCCAATAGGAGGCAATCGTACTCCAACTAGGATTGGAGGTGAAGTAGGATTGCTTCCCACCTCCTATTTCGGCCGACCCAAAGGCCTTGGCTGCCTCTCCTATCCTCTCCTCCTATATATACTAGTGGATTGGGTGGTTTTTGGACAGAATTTCTGGCCACGTGCTACCCGTTACACCGGTGCATAGTTTCTCCTCTAGATCGGTTTTCTACAGCGCTTAGGCGAAGCCCTGCCGGAATTGCTCCACCACCATCACCGGAGCGCTGTCACGCTGTCGGTGAACTCTCTCTCCTCTCCACCTCGTCTCGCTGGATCGAGACGGTGGAGATCGTCATCAAGCTGCACGTGTGCTGAACGCGGAGGTGCCGTCCGTTTGGCGCTAGATCGGAAGGACCGTGATCGAGATCGCGTGACGGTTCGTGATGTGATCATGGAACGGATTGTGATGAGTTCGTGGGACAGATCGTGATCAAGATCGTGAGACGGATCGTGATGAGTTCATGGGACGGATCATGATGTGTTCGCGGGACTGTTCGTGATTGGATCGCGGGATGCTCGGCGATTTGGATCGCGAAGAAGTTCGACTACACCAACCGCGTTTCTTAACGCTTCCCGCTTAGCGATCTACAAGGGTATGTAGATCCACTCTCCCTCTCGTAGATGCTCATCACCATGGATAGGTTTGCGTGTGCGTAGGAAAATTTTTGTTTCCCATGCGACGTTCCCCAACACCTAGACACTAGTAGGTAAAGATAGGTCCTAATCCCACCCGAGTATGTGTAGATTGGATTCGTTTTCCCATGCTCCACTCCGGATCCGACGCACAATTTCAGCAGCACCTCCCTGTTGTTCTCCTGATACACGTCTCGACAATAAGTAGAGAGGATGTGTACCCGGTGAACAACAAGGAGGCACTGACAAAATTCTGCATCGGATCCGGAGCAGAGCATATGGGAAAACGAACCCAATCTACACATACTTGGGCTGTCCATGGATAACATTGGACAATTCGAATCACGGTTATAAATATGCTAATGAATGCATATTTATAGATGTAACCCTTTCGAACTAGAGACGCATAGTGGTCACGCATACTGATGATTGAAGACACCTATAGCTAGCAAGTTTCATCGGCACGAAGACCGGAACAGAGGAAATGAAGGGTGCAGGAGGAGATGTCATTTGTGCTCACCCACGAATGCAGGGGCGGAGCTCATCGAACGCACGGGGAGGTCGTCGAACACCAGACCCTCATAGCGACGAAACAACTGCACATTTAAATCCACCTGATCAACATAAATATGATGTTCTGTACAACAAAATCGAAAAATATATGACCTAACCCATAATTCACAAATATATGACCCGTGTCGTGTCGGGGTTGGGGTGTCGGGGGTGTCGTGTCGGGGTCGGGGTGCTGTGTCGTGGTCGAGGGTGTCGTGTCGGGGTGTCGGAGTGTCGTGTCGGGGTCGGGGTGTACGGGGTGTCGTGTCGTTGTCGGGGTGCTGTGTCGTGGTCGGGGGTGCCGTGTTGGGGTGTCGGGGTCGGGGTGCTGTGTCGGGGCCTCGGGGTGTCGGGGTCAGGGTGCCGTGTCGGGGTGTCGGGGTGTCGTGTTGGGGTATCGGGGTCGGGGTCGGGGTGTCGTGTCGGGGTCGGGGTGTTGGGGGTGTCGTGTCGAGGTCGGGGTGCTGTGTCGTGGTCGGGGGTGTCGTGTCGGGGTGTCGTGTCGGGGTCGGGGTGTAGGGGGTGTCGTGTCGGGGTCGGGGTGCCGGGGGTGCCGTGTCGGGGTCGGGGTGTCGGGGGTGTCGTGTCAGGGTCGGGGTGTCCGGGATGCCGTGTCGGGGTCAGGGTGTCGGGGGTGCCGTGTCGGGGTCGAGGTGTCAGGGTGTCGTGTCGGGGTTGGGGTGTGGGCGGTGTCGTGTCGGGGTCCGGGGTGCCGTGTCGTGGTGTCGGGGTGTTGTGTCGGGGGTCGGGGTGTCGGTGGTGTCGTGTCGGCGATTCTCGACCCGGTTACGTCGGCGCCGACGCACCCCTCCTCCTCCTCTTCTTCTTATTCTCCTTATTTTTCTTCTTTTCTTCTCCTCCTCCTTTTCTTCTTCTCCTTCCTCCTCCTCTTCTTCTTCATCTCCTTCTCCTCCTCTTCTTCTTCTTCTCTCTTCTTCTAATTACTAATAACTAAATTATAACTAACTAACTAAATTACTAACTAAGCTAATTAACTACAACTAACTACAACTAACTAAGCTAACTAAATTACAACTAACTAAATTACAACTAACTAACTACACCTAATTAGCTAACTAAATTACTATAACTACACTGTTAAAAAATGAAAAAAAGAGGGGGAGGGGGCTCACCGGAGTGGGGCAGCGGCAGCCGACGGGGGGGAGGGGGGCGTGGCGGGCGGCGGTGGGGTTGAGGGGAGTGGGCGGCGGTGGGGGTGAGTGGCGCGAGCGGCTGTCGGCGGTGGGGGTGAGGGGCGTGGGCGACGGGGGCTGCGGCCGGCGACCGACGGGGGGGGGGGGGGGCGTGCGGCAGGGGTGAGGGGCGGTGGAGGCGCGACGGGCGCGTGCGGCAGGGGCGCGACGGGGGCCGGCGGCAGGGGTGCGACGGCGGGGCGGCGGTAGGGGCGCGACGGCGAGGCGACGGCCGGCGTGGGGGCGCGGTGGGGCTGGGGGCTGGGGCGCGGCGGCGTGCAGGCATGCGGCTGGTCGGGGAGGGAAGAGACGATGGGAGATAGACGATGGGTGGGGCTAGGTTGCCTCGTTAGCTAATTAGGTATCACCTCTTTGCCGTCCGCTAGCAGACGACAAAGAGGTGGGGTGGTGGGCCGTCACAGTACTGCAGTCAACTGGACCCCACCCACCTCTTTGCCGTCCGCTCGCTGACGGCAAAGAATCTTTGCCGTCCGCTAGCAGACGGCAAAGAGCTGGCAGATGGCAAAGCCCCTCTTTGCCGTCCGCCAGCTCTTTGCCGTCTGCTTTGTGCTAGCTGATGGCAAAGACACTCTTTGTCGTTTGCTAGCAGACGACAAAGAGCTGGCAGACGGCAAATTGTCTGATTCCGGTAGTGGGTAAGGTGAGGATAATGGGTAAGGTGAGAATTCCATCAAAGATAGGTTTTCAAATTTACTAGGTGCTATGAGGTAATGGGTAAGGTGAGGATTCCATCAAAGATAAAGAATTTCCTTTGGTAGGTTGCTAGGAACAAGATCCGGAGTGGGGATCAGGTGATCACGAGACATGGCCTGGGGGACGACGCTTTCATTTGGTGCGGGTTCGATAAAAATTGTGACCGCATACTCTTCTGATGCATAGTGGCAAAATTCATGTGGAATGTGATCCAAGACACCATGGGTTGCTCGGGGAATCCGACTAGGTTTACCGAATTCCATCAACTTGTGCAAGGGGCCCAGAAAAACTATATAATTTTTTCTTGTGTGGGAATTGTTGCATTAGCATGCCCTAGTAGAAAAAGGCCCATTTGTCCCGGTGTGTAAGGCCCATTTGTCCCGGTTCCGGAACCGGGACTAAAGTGTCGGGACTAAAGCCCAAAACCTTTAGTCCGGGTTCTCTTACAAACCGGGACAGAAGGGGCTCCACGTGGCCTCTGCGGGGAGCCCAGGCAGGAGGACCTTTAGTCCCTATTGGTAACACCAACCGGGACCAACAGGCATCCACCCGTCAGCATCTGGCAGTTGCTTGTTTTTTTTGAAAGGGAGGGGGCTTTAGGGGTTTTTAGAGAGTTAATTTAGGGGTTTTATATTGTTATAGCTAGCTAATTGATAGAGAGAAGTGTCCTCTCTTTCTCCGTGCTTGGTCGACGCTAGCTACTATAGAAAGAAATCGACACGCTAGCTAGTAAGCAAATGAAGAACCATTAAGTACAGAAGATCGTCATGAACATATAGAGATAGAAGTGACCGACCTCTCGTTCTCCGAGAGATTGGTCGTATAACAAGTTTTCGTATATATATCCGACGCTACTAGCTACATATATAAAATATAAGATCTCTTACAATCCCTAACATCTAATGTCCAATTGCAGATGGTATTCTCCGGCTTTATTGATGACGTGGTCAAGAAAGAATCCCGCCAATTCTTCTTGAATTTCTCGTATGCGGTCATGTGGTAGGAGTTCATCCCGCATCTTCCACATCTAATTTGAAGAAGGGGGTCAATACATATATACGGTAATAAAATAAAAGTGTGAATATTATTGCTTACGCACTTGAAATTGTTTTTCAGAATAGCCCCGCTTAGGGGTCGTCGCGTTGTAGATGAACTCGCAAACGTAGTATCCACATAAATTAGTCTCGTCTTCCTGCCACAAGCACTTTACGAGAAATAGAGTTCAATCCAACTGATAATCAAGAATGATAAATGGTATTGATGAAACTAGAATCAATGGGAGATGCGCGGAACTAGCTAGTAGTACTTACTTTCGGGTGTGTAAATCGCAGCTCCCTTGGCAGTGCCGGAACAATTGTTGTGAACTCTTTCCAAACCCTGCCAGACAAAGAAAATAATTACTTGATATCAGGAAATGAACAAATTAAAGTTGCCGATATGATGCGATAATGATCGATTGAACTTACTTCTGGAGAATTTTAGTCATGTCCGCATAATTCTGGGGATCTTTTCGTTTTGAGTCTAAGATGATTACTAGTCCTCGCTCAACTTGAATCTCTAGCAGAATAAAGTGGAAACTGCGCACGCATGCATAACTCATCAATTACATTACTATAAACCTCGAGTAATAAGGGAAACCGAATATGCACAAGATAGTAACACTCACTTGAAGTTGTAAGGAAAGAGTATTGTCCCTTTGTTTTGATTTTTAAGCAACAATTCTAGCAAGTTCTCCTCGGTTTGTGTGGGATAATGTTTTAAATTATGCTCATGTATGACATCTGGGTTAATGAACCCAATGTCATACATTTGTGCTTTTCTGCATTCGACGATCTTCAATCTGCATAATATAGTAGTGAGGATAATTATATATACATGCAATGAAAGAGCTGAGCTATATACATAGAGAGACTTAATTACAGAAGTAGTACTTACAGACAGTAACAAGTCATGATTGTTTTGTCGATGGACTTCTGATTGTATAACTGCCATATCTCCTCAAATTCAATATTCAACATTTCAGTTCCAACGAGGTCGTGCTGATCTTTAACTGACAGTACCAAAGAATCCTTCTCAGACTCGCGGCAGCTTTGCATGTACCATTCATGGAATCTTCGCATCATCGTTGTTAGAGGAGGAGGATCGGGTTTGACGAGAGGATGCTCGTACCGGTATTTGAATCCGTCCACCTCCAACTGCTCAAACAGTACATCATCGCTCAGGTAATCACTAGGTTTGGTACCGGGTACCATCCCTGGATGATTAGTGACGATATCGCTAGAAACCTTAAGCGGGGGGCACGATTGGTTTGCCTGTTCGCCGAGTTGGGGAATTTTTCCCCACTTCTTCGTTCCGCTAACTTTGCATCACTGGAAGTACTTCCCGACCGCCGCGCATCTTGATATGTCTTTTTAAGAGTGCGAACATAGTTGGAATCCAGCGGAGGCGGTGGTGGTCGCTTGAGGGCATCGATAGTACGCATCACTTTCACTGGACCTCTTCCATTCCATAGCTGTAAAAGTTCATCAACTAATGGCCTTAGGTACACATCAATGTCATTGCCGGGTTGCTTAGGGCCTTGGATGAGCACTGGCATCATAATGAACTTCCGCTTCATGCACAACCAAGGAGGAAGGTTATACATACATAGAGTCACAGGCCATGTGTTATTGTGGCTGCTCTGCTCCCCAAAAGGATTAACGACATCTGCACTTAAACCAAACCATACGTTCCTCGGGTCACCTGTAAAGTCGCTCCACTTTCTCTCGATCTTTCTCCACTGCGACCCATCAGCGGGTGCTCTCAACTTCCCGTCTTTCTTACGGTCTTTTTTGTGCCATTGCATCAACTCGGCATGCTTTTTGTTTCTGAACAGACGTTTCAACCGTGCTATTATAGGAGCATACCACATCACCTTGGCAGGAACCCTCTTCCCGGTGCGCTGGCCCTCAACATCACCAGGGTCATCTCTTCTGATCTTATACCGCAATACACTGCATACCAGGCATGTGTTCCGTTCCTCGTACTCATCGCGGTAGAGGATGCACTCATTAGGGCATGCATGTATCTTCTGCACCTCCAATCCTAGAGGGCATAGAACCTTCTTTGCTGTGTACGTACTGTCGGGTAATTCGTTATCCTTTGGAAGTTTCTTCTTCATTATTTTCAGTAGCGAACTAAATTCCTTGTGAGATACACCATTGTCTGCCTTCCATTGCAGCAATTCCAGTGTGGTATCGAGCTTTTTGTTGTCATCTTCGCAATTTGGGTACAACCCTTTTTTGTGATCCTCTAACATGCGATCGAACTTCAACTTCTCCCTTTCACTTTCGCATTCTCTCTGTGCATCAACAATGACCCGGTGAAGATCATCATCGGGCACATCGTCTGGTTCCTCTTGATTTCCAGCTTCCCCCATTGCAGCATCACCGTATTCACGGGGAGGGTAGTTGTCGTCATCCTCTTCTTCTTCGTTGTCTTCCATCATAACCCCTCTTTTTTCGTGCTTGGTCCAAACATTATAGTGTGGCATAAAACCCTTCTGAAGCAGGTGGAAGTGAAGGGTTTTAGAGTTGGAGAAAGACTTCGTATTCTCACAGACAATACATGGACAAGGCATAAAATCATTCTGCTTGTTTGCCTCAGCCGCTTCGAGAAAATTATGCAGGCCCTTAATATACTCGGAGGTGTGTCGGTCATCGTACATCCATTGTCGGTTCATCTGCGTGCGTTATATAATAAAGTGTATTAAAAACCATTACAACATATCATGAATACATTAGTGACCAAATTATTAGAAATTCATCATCACATTAAAGCCAAAGTACAATAATGACAAAAAAAATACGTACAGTTCATACATAGCTGTCATTATTGAACAACATATAGGTCTCTAGAGCATCTAATTAAAACATATACCGAAACTATGTAAAAAATTTAAATGCAACAACAAATGCAATCATAACCGCTATAAGGTACCAATTGATCCAATGGCATAATGATACCAAGCCTCAGTATGAATGACATATTTTCTAATCTTTCTAAGCTTCAAGCACATTGCATCCATCTTAGTCTTGTGATCGTCGACGATATCGGCAACATGCAACTCCAATCCCATCTTGTCATCTTCAGTTCTTTTCAATTTTTCTTTCAAATGATCGATTTCTTTTTCAGCTTTAGTTAACTTGTCGAGCAGAATTGCATAGTCGGTTGGAATTTCTGGTTCAACTACTTCTTATAGATAAAAACATCTACGTCAAGTTGGTGGCATAATTAATTGTCATAGACATTAGATGTGTGAAATAGTTATATACGAGATAATATACCACATCTGAATCATAGACTGGACGAGGGCCAACGTGGGCGGATACCATAACCATGGCACTATATAATAACAAACAATAATAAAAGTAAGAAAATCATACAAATAAGTATATTTTCTTTTAGCAAGAAGATAAGATCAAGAGGTTCACCACGCGCGGGCGATCGATGGCGGTTTCAGGACGGGGACGGGACAGGACGGACCGCCAAACCTAGACAAATCTTGACGAAAATGGAGTATGGACAAGGAGCTTCGAGAGGAGAAAGCTCAAGTTTGGCTTGGGCATTTCATCAACCACCTCATGTGCATAGGAGGTGAGCTAGAGCACCACAAAGGTCTTCCCTCGCCGGTAAAAAAAACAGAGCAGTGTGTAGAGTGCTCTGCTCGCCGGCGAGGGGGTATATATAGGCATCTCATTGGTTCCGGTTCGTGGCTGGAACCGGGACTAAAGGACCACCTTTGGTACCGGTTCTAGACACGAACCAGGACCAATGGGTGTGGGCCGGAAGCGAGGCACATTCGACCCGGTTCGTGTCTGGAACCGGGACCAAAGGGGTCCGACGAACCGGGACCAATGTCCCACGTGGCCTGCCCGGCCCCTGGCCTTACGAACCGGGACCGTTACCCCCATTGATCCCGGTTCGTGACTGAACCGGGACTAATGGGCTGATCCGGCCCGAATCAATGCCTTGTTTTCTACTAGTGGTGGTCTCTTTGGAATGCTGGAAACCAATCGAAGGTCTTGAACTGAAGCACCTG
The DNA here is from genome assembly GCA_022496015.1 of Hordeum marinum. Classification (NCBI taxonomy): domain Eukaryota; kingdom Viridiplantae; phylum Streptophyta; class Magnoliopsida; order Poales; family Poaceae; genus Hordeum; species Hordeum marinum. Next base: position 100,023,269 of record CM039674.1, on the reverse strand, counting down.
ACTGATCTTGTGCATAAATTTTTGTTGTCCTTCTACAGCAGGACCGACCACAGCATGTTCGTCTTATCATCAAGATTTGCACAAAAGCGTCAAGCTCTTCACGTCACCTCGAGACGGGACAATACGGGTTAGGGAACCACCATCTGATCGTCTTGTTCCCTTCAAAGGCTGTTTGTGGGCGACCCTCTTTATTTCCTAGGTCTATTGTCTAGCTTGCAAGCAATGTGTCACTTTGTTAGGTCACATGTGACCATGTATGATTTCGTTTACTTTACTTTGGACCATGTATGATTTCTTTTATTTTACTTTGCATCCTGTAAGAATTAAGGGCCTCAGTTTATTGTCAGGCAAGCGCCTCTCTTTCGAAAAAAGGTTACTCCGTCTTGTGCCTACCTTGTCCTCTACAATTTCGTTATCGAATAGAAGAAAATACAATTAGATGGGAACAATTTCGTTATCGACTTGAGAGAATCTTGGTGTAGCTAGGTATTTGTCACTTGTTGATAGCATGATCAATGTTCTTGAAGAAAGAAACCGTAACTTATTAGATTTATTACTGCTAATAACAAAATACAAGTGTTTTTCTTTGTAGGCTTAACTAAAGCACAAATTTAGGCAACTAGCACGTGAGGGTGAGGCTACTGCTACTCCGTGAGGCTAGTACGGGAGCTGGTGCGCGCAGTCGAGGTTGGGCCCGACGTCGACGCCGAGGACCTGGCAGTACCTCCGGTAGAAGCCGATCCGGTTGTTGACCCGCGCGTCGTCGGCGATGTTGCACTCGAGGCCACCGTTAACGATGTTGGTGACCAGCCCGAAGCCGGCCTTGCGGTTCGCGGCGGCGTCGGCCCTGCTGGGGCAGTACTCGCCGACCATCACCTGGTGGCACGACGGCTTGGCCTCCCTGGGCGTCATCCAGAACCACAGCGCCGTCTGGAACGCCGTGTCCGAGCAGTTCGCCACCAGCTCCGGGTTCCGCAGCCCGTCGAACCCCAGCGCCTGCCCCGCCGGCCCGTAGTTGAAGTTCCTGTCGACCAGCCGGCCAGAGGTAAGCTTCTAAGGAGCCGGCGCCATGAGTGAAATTTGCAGGTAAGCTCTGTGAATTTGTCTTAGTACGTACCATGAGATTTGGATGGGGCCTCGGCCGTGGTAGGACTTGCCGGGGTAGCACGGCCACCGCTTGTCCGTGGCGTCGCAGTAGCTGCTCTGCGGGCTGATCTCCTCCTTGTAGCACAGGCCCCACGAGTAGGGCCCGTCCGGCGCGGTCGCCCAGCCGCCGGTCGTCTCGTGGGAGATCTGCGCGAGGAAGGCGGCGACCTCGCGCCTGCGCGTCACGAGGTCGCCGGTGGCGCCGAACTTGGGGAACTTCCCGGTGGCGCGGATGAAGGACGCGTAGGTGTAGAACCCCTTGGCGGGGCAGACGGCGTCCTCCTTGTGCAGGAACAGGGACGAGTAGAGCTCCTCGCTGACGATCGCCCCCACCGGGCCGCACTGCCCGGCGGCGCCGTGGCGCGCCCCCGCCACGGCTGCGGCGGCCGAGAACGCGGCGACGGCGAGGAGGAAACCGAGGCCACGCGCGTGAGGTTCCATTGCTGGAGTGCTTGTTGGCGGCTTGCTCGACATGAGGACACGCGTGTACATTATATATCCGCTCTGCCCGCTGGTGGAGGGGCGTGAGGACGTGGGGAATGCGACAATGGCGGCCGGCAGTGGTGTGGTGGGTGGGGGCGACGCATGCAGCTAGTGGCGCGGCCGTCGACGCCGCTCTCTGACCGCGCCACCAATGGTTGACCTGATCATGTCAGCGCCTGGCAGACGATCGTGCGAGCCGGTCTGGGTCTCACTCTCGATCACCGGGAGCACCCATGTATGTATGCTGCAGCTCCCTACAGAGGCCATGCATGCAGGCGGGCTGAATAAAGAAAGGAGCAAGACGAGGAAGAGAAAGAGGTCGTAACGGCGACGGCACAGTCGTCGGTCTGACCGAGAAACGGCCATGGATGGGCGTCCAAGCAACAAACCTTATTTGTTGTTAAAAAAGAGAGAGGAATTGGTGAAATAGTTAATAGCAATTCGAACATGACGGCCGCGTCCATTTAGCTATCCGTGATGAGATGAAAACAGACACCCAACGCGTCGATCCATTTCGAAATCGCGTCCACGCCGACCCATTTCAGGCCCTAATTTGGGTTGGATTTGCGTCGCTGTGGACACCGAGCGAACGCGCCGCGCGTCCTACTCGTGTCCGTCTCGGCCCCACTCGTCAGCGGGCCAACTGCCACCGGTCGTATTAAATGCAACCAGCTGTCTACGGGACCCGCCTGGCAGTGGGTGGAAGGTGGCCGTGGGTCGTCCTTTTTAATCCGAAGCGTGTGGCGGGGCCGGATTCATCCACGTCCCCTTCCCGTCCACATCTGGCCACTCTTGCTCCCCCAGCGGCGACCACGAAAACCCTAGCCAGCCAGCCAGCGCAACCATCCGCTATGGGCTTCTTTAGCAAGGGCAAGTGCAAGCTCACCCCGGGCGCAAGCTCGTCCCGAACGTCGGCGCCACCTCGTCGTGGTACGCCGCCACCGCGGGAGTGCCTGTACATCCCAGTCCACCAAGCTCAGTGCTACTGGCAGTACAGGCAAGCTCTGCCCTACCCATATGTCAACCTCCTCATGGTTGGCATCTGGATCCCGACTGCATCCCCATCCTAGCAGTGCCGCGGTCTGCACGCGCGCACGCGGAGGAGGTCCATCGGCGGCGGGAGCTCCTCACTCTGGAGCAGCAGCGCCACATGATGTACGCGGCCGACTCCCCTAACTGGGAGGTTTGGTTCGCCCTGGAGCACGAGTGGGAGCGCCTCCATGGCGTCCAGTTCGTTCCGACCATCCCTTCACCACCCCCTGAAGTGATGCCAGAGGAGCAGGAGGAGGAGGCCGCCTACCAGGCCGCCCTCGAGGAGGCAACGGCCTATGCCATTGAGGAGAGCAGGCGCGAGGAGGAGGTGCGCTGGTAGGCCTCGATGAAGCCCTCGCACTGTCCGCGGCGGACGACTGTGTCGTGCCTCCTCCTCCTCCAGCTCCGCCGACCGCTCTGGCGATCCACGAGCCCAAGGTTGAGGCCGAGGAGCGCCAGAGAGCTACAAGTGGACCGTCCATCTTGGGGAGTGGGTGTCCACGCCTCCCATCTGGCATATGTGCACAGAGGAGCAGGAGCACAAGTATCTCCTGCACCACAGGTCACTGGCTCTAGCGAGGGAGGGAGTTAAGGCCGCAGAGCAGATGGAGCTGGAGCGCAAGTGGGCGGTGAAGGAGGAGGCGGAGCATCGGGAGCGGGAGGAGGAGGAGCGAGCCCGTCAGCCTGCGTCGCCGGTGCTGTCGGGGCAGGACGCTGCGCGGGCCTGGGAGGCCACGTTCCCTTGGGTTGGGCCAGTGCCGGAGCTCATCGACCTCACCCCCCGACGACGACGACGAGGACGACAATGCGTAGGGCCGGCGCCAGATGCAGACCAGGACCGACCACGTTTATTTATTTATGTTTAATTAAGTTTTATGTGGACTTGGGTCGGCTTTGACCGACCTTTAATGTTTAATTATGTTTTGAATATCGTTGTTTGGGCATTTTGTTTTTTTAATCCGCGCTGACAAGTGGGGACGAGGCAGACACGATTTGCGTCCGAACCTGCATTGAGTGGACTAGCCGAGCCATTTGAAAAAGCGGATACCGGCGTCCACTCGGCCGACCCAAACGGAAGAAAAGCGGACAAATCGCGCGTCAGTTTAGGCCGCCGCGTTGGAGTTGCTCTAATTTATTGCTTGAGCCTATATATATATATGTGTGTGTGTATATATATATACACACACATAGAAACTCTATTCATCACCCAGGATGCAGAATAAGTTATTCTTCACCCGAGATAATTTTAGGATCAATTTATAAATAAATTATGTTCGGAATATAAAAAATTACATTTATATTTAATCAGGACGTAAAATTTGACATAAGAAAAAAATATAGGTCACGAGACCAATTTTTTTGAATTTATTGTATATTTCCACTATTTTTGTATGTTTGTAATTTTACCTAACATAATGTTTTTTACGCTGATTATAAATTTTCTTACCGTCTGTTTTTATGTATGAAATGAGACAAAAATTATGGAACGTAAAATTACGGTGCATTGATACTAAAAGTAAGAAGGGATGAAGAATAACTATTCCTCACCCAGGGTGACGAATAGCGCGGCCATATATATATATATATATATATATATATATATATATATATATATATATATATATATATATATACTCAACATCCCCTCGCAGTCACAACAGTAGCGACGCAGACTGTGAGACTGGAGAAGAATCCGAAGGTAAGCCGACGGTCATGCTCCCACAGTCGTAACGATCGATACATCGTGGAAGTCGTGGCTGGAGTAGACACCGACAAGGTTGCTCAAGCAAGGCGGCATCCCTTTGTGCCGATGTTGAGGTAGCAGAGAGCATAGGGTGGTGTAGTCGTGGTCGAGGTAGCCATGCGAAGAATGCCATGGTCGATGTCAAGTCGAGGTTGCCGATGTCGAGGAAGTCGCCGAGGAGCCACGGGCACAAGGAGGCGCCGAGTTAGTCATGGGCGTAGTGGTGTCGAAGAAGTGGTGCGCCGAGAAGAAGACGTAGTTAGCGACGCATCGCGGCGGGATTGCCAAGTCCGGGGACGCGTCGTGGACGAAGGCACACATCGGTGTTGTCAGCACTGGGCATGCGTAGACGGACGAAGTCGATGTTGACGATGCGTCGCTCCAGGCTTGTCAGTCCTAGGAACACATCAGGGACGAAGGCACATGTCGGTGTTGCCAGCACCGGGCATGCGTAGGCGGGGACCTGCACACAACTTGTACGACATGTCGAAGAGGCTAGCAGAGAAGGACTCGACGACGGTTGCAGCGCAAATCGGCAGGAAGTCGATGTCGCCCGCGGTGGTCGGAGTAGATGAAGTGATCCGGGTAGACAACAACGACGTTGGCGATGAGCTGGTGCTGGACGAAGACGAAGAGGGTGGACGAGCGACTGTGGCTGCTACGGGGGTAGCAGCAGCGGCGGCCGAAGAAGAGTGGCGAAGGCGGCTACGGGGGTAGCAGTGGTGGTGGCCTAAGAAGAGCGGAGGCGGCGGCTTGGTTAGGAGCATGGCGGTGATGCTCAAAGTAGGCAAGAAAGAACCCGACAGTTTGACGAAGACCGACGCGGATGGTGGTGTTCCCGCGTCAAGGGAGGCGGCGCGGCGCATACCATGTAGAGTCGACACGCGGAGACGATGGGGTGAACCCCGAGCCGCGACGCTGCGGCCCGAAGGGGCGACACAACAACAACAGACAGTCGGGGCGATGGCTAGAAGACCTCGGGGCGGCTGCGTGGACCGCGTGCCGCGGTGCTACGGCCCGAAGGGGCGACATAGCAGCGGGGCGCGGGGCGGTGCAGCCACGGGAACGGCCTGAGGAGAACCACGGGGCAGCGGCACTGCGGCCCAACGGGGCAACGCAGTGGCAGCCCGGTGCTCGAACGGTGGAGGGGCCCGCTTTGCTCGAGACAGTCTTCACGGGACCTACGGAGGCGCATGCAACCGATGGGCCAGGTCGGTCGCACGGCGTAGATGAGGCGGATCGCGGCGGCGGGCGGGTATCGATCCGATCGCGCGCAAGGTCGGGGACGCCACTCGGTGGAGGTGGGATGGCTGCAGAGTCCGAGATGAAGCCGACGACGATGGTCGGCGTGACACGCCATGCGTACGAGCCTGACACGGTCGGAGTCGGCATCCGACCCGACATAGCCGGCGGAAGGCAACCGACGAGGCCGACACAGCCGCTAGCCAGTAGCCGGTCCGAGGCAGGCGGCGAGGCCAACACGGCCGAAGCCGGCATCCGGCCAGAGGCAGCCGATGCGGACGGAGCCGGGAGCAGGTCCAACGCAGCCGGCCCGAGGCAGTCGGTACGCGACCGGACGAAGCGACAGTGGAGATCGACCGGTTGGCCGGCGCGCGAACGACGACCGTGATGGGCCGCCGCATGGAGCAGGGCGATGATGATCGACGTAGATCGACGGGCGAGCAGACGCGTGGGCAACGGCCGTGAGAGGCTGCCGCGTCGTGTGAGGTCGCCGAGTCGGTGTAGAGTCCGGGTCGCGTCGACGTCGGAGTAGAGACGCGGGGTCGACGGTGGCGGCGGGCGACGCAAGCCGATCTTATATCGGAAAACCAAAAAGGATACACCGATCAAAGCGACCGACGAAAGAGAAAAAACCCGAATCAAGAGATCGGGAAAAAGACTCTCTAGGATAGCCGGTCAATACGACCGGCGGATAAACCCTAGGTACGGACGACGCGGCCCCCGGTGGCGGTCATGGAGGCCGACCGCCCCAGGGGCGACGCACGGTGCGGAAGAGGCGGGCGACGGCTAGGTCTAGAAACTTGCGGCAAATACCATGTTGAAAGGGAGAGAGGGATTGGTGGAATAGTTAATTTATGCTTGAGCCTCGTGGGCATATATATATACGAGTACATGATCATCCTGGAGTACAAGACATGGCATGACAAATCCTAATCTATTTCATATTTTCTAATAATCAATATACTCAACATTTGTCATGGCATCTTTGACGCAGACACGCAAATTTTCCCTGGCATCTAGGAGAACAGTCCATAGACATTGATGTTGAAGGTCGTCATTCAACGTTGTCTGTATACATTTTAAACCTTTTTTCAATAGATCGGATGAATTCATACAAATAACATGAATTTTCATATAAATTGAAAAAGATACATGCAAACACGGATTTCATATAAACAGAATGAATTCATTAAACTCATACATACTTTAATCAAAAGCGGAACTTGTACGACTCTCTAGGTATAATTTTCTAATCTAAACGATTGCCGACGTTCGTTCCTCATTAGACTGCCATGAGCCCTGAGAACTGAAGCTGGAATACTTGCCTTTGCCTTTTCCACCTCCGCCTCGGCTCTCTTTAGCTCTGCCTCCGTCAGTGCAGCTTGAGCGTCTAATCGGTTGATGATTATCAACCCGTCAAGCTTGGCTTCAGGCGAAAGGAAAGAGCGGTGGCCTTCCTGGGACCTGAGCGGCGGCGACCTATCATGGACTACTCTTCCTTGTTGTCGGCGGCGCCCGCGGACATGCTTGCTTTGTGGTCATGGCGGCGGGGCGTAGTTTTGGCAGAGCCGACGATGTCCTCCTTGTCATTGCTCTTGCCCCACACCTCGTCCGTCGCCTCGTCGAACTCCTTGTAAGCGCCCTCTAGTTTCGGGTCGAGGCGGATCTCGCGGATGGAGCGGTAGGACTCGAGCACCGCCACCTGCTCTGCCACATGCACGTTCTTCGCGATCATCCTGCAGGCTTCAAGTTGCTCCTTCACCTGTCGGTGCTCTTCGAGGAGCTGGAGGTTGTAGGCTGAGTCAACCTGGGCCTCCCGGAACTGCTTCTCCCGCTCATCCCGCATCATGTCCATGTAACGGGCACGGGCCTCGCCGATGGTAATGGTGCAATGCACCGACGAGTGTGGCGCTGGCTCGTCCTCGGCCGCATCCCCCATTGGGACGTTGTCGGTCGCTGGCTATTTGCTGGTATGCCAGCAGACGACAATGAAGGCCATCTCCTTCTTCTGTTCCGACTATAGCCCGTCCCAGAGAGCTTTGGAGTGTGAGGAGGCCTTGGTGGGAATGGTGCAGAGAGAAGAAAGGGATCACTAGAAAACGATGCTCTCTTGGCCGGCACGGAAACTAGTGAGAGGCCGCGTCCGCTATGGGACGCTCCGGAGCCACGCTTACCGTTTTGGACAAGAAGCGCGTGCGGGCAAGGGAGGTTTTTTTGATGAGCCAGTGTGGTTAGAAACGGTCGCGACAGCGGTCTATAAGCCCGCCATAACCCCCGTTGTCTCCGGTTTACAGAAGAAAGTGCGTCTGAATCACTCCGCAGGCTGATGCAAGACTGCATTAGATGACAAACAATGTATGAACCGTGTGGTTCAGAGGTATAAATGCGGCTTGAGGGTCGACGTTGGACAAAGATCGCGTCTTATTTATTCATAGTTGAATTGGCAAGTGGAAGCTATACAAATCCAGAAGATTCAGCTAGTCTATGAATTGCAAGTGGAGCTGTAGTGCGTCCAAGCATTATATATGTGCCGGAAATTGGGAAATCATTGCAGCAATAGGAAGACCATTCAGCATGCGGGTGCGCACGGTATCTTGCTAACCAGGTCAGCAGCTTACATGGTGAGTGGAGTTCGTTGGCGCAATACGACCGGTTGTTAGTGCTGCAATATAAGAAAGCGCCTCTTCTTTTCTTGAAGGAGGTAAGCAACTAAGCATGCGTGTCTCTTCGAGTTAGCGTTGACTGATGGAAGATATGTGCACGGCCTGCAAATCACGGCCGTTCTCTTTGTATATTCCTTTCACTTTTGTATATATATATATATATATATTAAGATGAACCAACCTGTGGTTGGATGATTAGAGGAATAGTAGTATCTCAGTGCAGGATTTAAGTCCTTGTGCTCGCATTATTTCTCGATTTATTTCAGGATTTTCGACGGTACATATTCAGTGAGAGGAGATGTTTCTGTCGATGACGAGGTGCCTACGTTAACTTCGTAAATCTCAAGATGATATGTCGGCTCAGTTTTTCGAAGGTGTCCATAGGGTAAGATGTGCGTGTGTACGTTTATAGGAATGAGTGTATCCATGTATATATGAGCTTGCGTCTGTACTCCATTAAAAAAAAATAGATAACACAATATCGATATTCAGAAGATGTGCGCGCATGGAACTAGTATGATTACCTCAAATAAGAACAAAATTATAGTGATTCCATCAACAATAATGCTTGAATGATTTACAAACCCTCCTTTTCGGGCATTTTTTTGATGCAAAATTATCAACAATACATATCAACGTTGTCCATGATATCCATCTCAATTCTGCGTATAACCAAGCCATTCAATCTTTCTTGCAACATGGTTGGCCTGAGCAAGTAATGTTTTTTAGCAGGTGAGGTTGACCAATTTAGCGAGCCACAGAGACGAATGACAGAAGGAGGCAATATTGAGTCGGAGCCCACAAACACTGTACGCGAGTGCGAGCGATACATAGGGGGTGCCCAGATCCTATTTGGCGCCTTAAGGATCAGTTATAGGCAAATTTCTTTTTTTAGGGGTAACTAGGGATTTTATTTAGAGTTCACAACATACGGAATACATGCAATGTCAGGAACATTCCCTACCCACACATGACGTCCAACCGAAAGAGAAGAAGCTCCTTCGCCAAGAGATTGAGCTTCAAAATTGGACTCTCTAGACTCAAAACAGAAACTAACTCGATCAAAATTTATTCTGCTAGACTTGATATCTCTAAGAAGTGAAGTGTAGCATGAAGAGGCATTCTTGATACTATTCATGACTTCCAGGCAATCCGATGCTATGATCATCTTCCGAATATTAAGGTCTTGGGCCAGCGTGAACGCCTCACTGCATGCCAACGCCTCCAAGATTGTTGGTTTAGGGGTTGTTTGGTTCCGAGCCTGAGGATGCCACGCCTAACATTAGTTATGCCACAACACCTTAGGCATGTGTTTGGTTCATTATCACACTTGTAACTTGCCACACTTTTCTAGTTATATGGTCCACATGTCATAGATTCAACTTTTTGCCAAATCTTGCCAAACTTGTGGTGGCCATTTTGTTAGCTATACTTTTTGTGGCAGCCACACTTTGCCTAAGATTAGCTGTGGCAAAGTTAGTCACGAACCAAACAGGCCCTTAGACAGCTCTGCAAAAACGACAGATGAGGCTCCCAAAAATGCTCCCGATTCATCTCTATAGATCGCCGCTGCAACTCCTTTGTCACCCAGTGATGATAAACCACCATCACATTGATCTTGCACGCACCATTCGTGGGAGGGATCCAACGCCCAACCTTTGTGCTGGTGAATGAGGCACGTGATCACGGCTTCTCTTGATCGTGGCAATTTGAAGATCCTCCAAGTATTTGTTAATGAACCCTATTGTGGTGAGAGGGCTCTCAAATTGGTCATCGTGAATTGCTCCCCGCCACGCCCACTATATCGCCCACATGGTGATCAAAACCCTCGCAAATTCTTCTTCCTTCAGAGTCTCAAAAATCCAAAAGATCTAGCGTCTACTGTTTGATTCGATATCACATGTTCCAGAGTTTCTTCATCACCGAGAGCCCAAATGCATCTAGCCATCCGACAATTGATAAGTGCATGCCACCATGAGTCATTAGCTGCATTGCATATAGAGCAATCTGGGTTGTCCGCCATTTTCCTGTCATGCCTCATCGACCCCGAGTTAATCTCCATACAAAGATGCGCACCTTTGAAGGAATCTTGACCTTCTAGAGTGATGTCCATGAGTGTTCTGTGGCATGAGTATTTGAGCTGCTTGTTATGTGCTCTAGCCAATCCTCCCTTTGTTTCTTCACAATAGATATCATCATGTACGCTGATCGTAGCATGAAAACTCCTCTCTTCTCATAGTGCCATGCCCAAAAATCTTCTTGTATCGGTGAGCTAATAGGGATGTTTAGGATCACTTCGATGTCCTGAGCAATGAAATGCTGCCTCAGTACTTGTCTATCCCATGACCTTGTAGCTGAATTGACCAGTTCGAAAACAAATTGTGGTGGGTCATTGGGTAAATTGACCAGTACTTGTCATTGTTTTCCACGACACCCAAGTTGTTTTGCGTTCTCCTTTTTTACCCCCACCAAAACTTCTAGATTAGTTCATTGATATGCTCACATAGGCCTCCGGGAAGCTTAATGCAAGCCATTGAATTGGTAGGAATTGAGTGTGCAACAGACTTAATTAATACTTCCTTACCTCTAGCCGACAAACACTTCTCCATCCAACCTTGTACACGTTTCCGGATTCTATCCTTTAGATACCTGAAGCATCCCTCCTTTGATTTACCCACATCTATAGGGCATCCCAAGTATTTTTCGGAGAGAGCTTCGTTTTGAACCTCCAGTCTCGCCTTTACATCATTACGGAGGGTCTCAGCTACCCCCTTGCTGAAGAATATAGAGGATTTGCTCAGATTGATTCTTTGTCCAGAAGCATTACAATATTTGCTCAAAAGATCCTGGACACGGGTGGCACATTCAGAAGTTGCCGCAAATAAAAGCAAACTGTCGTCGGCTAACTGAAGATGATTTACTACCAGAGCCAATGTCGCCACAACCACCCCTTAGACTCCCTCTTATTTGAGCAAGCATGAAAGTCTCTCCGCCGCCAACAAGAAGAGATAGGGGGAGATGGGACCCCCTTGTCATACTCCTCTGGATGGTCTGAAGGCATCCATACAACCACCATTAAATAGAATTGAGAATGAAAATGAGGAAATGGACCTCATGACTGTATCAGTAAATAAATGGCTAACTCCCAACTTGATCACGATAGCTCTCAAATAGCTCCACTCTAGTCTGTCACGAGTCTTCATCATATCTAACTTTAGAGCACAAAAGCGCTTACCATTCACCCTCCTGGTCTTCATATAGTGTAATCATTCATAGGCGGTTATGAAATTATCCATGATGAGGCATCTAGGTAGATAAGCAGACCGCTTTTCGGAAATTATCTCGGGGAGAATGTGTTTCAACCTGTTTGACAAAACCTTAGAAGCGATCTTATAGATCACATTACACATGCTTATCGGTCGAAACTGTCCTAGATTTTTTGGACTGGAAATCTTGGGAATCAAAATGATGAACACACGGTTTATCTCTCTGGAGAGTCATCTCCATCAAGCACTCGAATGATCATGCTTGTAACTTTGTCGCCATATAAATCCCAATGCCTCTGGAAAATGCGTTGGGAATCCGTCAGGAACCGACGCCTTTGTCAGGAACATTTGAAACAACGCTTCTTTCACCTCATCCTTAGTATACACCGCATTCAAGCATGCATTCATGGCCTCATCCACTCTATGTGGGATGTGCGACAACACTTTCTCCATTCTAATGGTTCCTTCGGACGTGTACATATTTGAATAAAAGTTGTTGGCCATGCTCACTAGTTCAGTTGTGTCCGAGCTCACCAAGCCATCCGCCCTTTCAAGCTTTGAGATTGTGTTCTTCACCTTCCTAGCACTTGCTTCACCTTCGAGCTCTTCCACATACCCGCGAAGGAAGTTTACTGACCTTGATATTGTTTCTTTCCCATTCCCATGACTACAATTATCCCTAAGAAACCAAGCTCTCCATAGGATCAGAAGAACTTTAGTTCGCTCGACAGCATTGCAAGTTTCAAGTAGGTTTTGGAGCCAGTCCTCTCCAGTATTCCTGAATCTCTTTTCATTTGGCAAGTTCCACCATTTCCTCATGGCGTGACGTAGGGCTCTACTTTTGGTGCACATGACAACATCGTGGAACTCATCCTCCTCCTCACTGCCACAAATGGTGAAAATGACATCATGTGTGATTGTTCTCTTAAGTTTGTTAGCTTTTATAGCCAGCGTACTAGTAGCCACTCTCTAGGCAAAAACTCTCACCTTGTTGGGCACTTTCGCTTCCCAGATCAAGTCCCATATACTACGATCCCCCGCATCACTTGTGAAGCTGGATGCTTGGGCCCCAATTGTCTCTTTAAGATTAGTCGCAAGTTTATATGCGCTTTTAACTGTGAAAACTCCGGTCCTCTCACAGTGCCAAGCAGCTATATCCTCTATTTCACCCACTAGAATTCTGATTCTTTTCATCTCTTCCGCATCAAATGGGTAGAAGATCTGGTCAATGAGTTCCTCATTCCATTTCTTCATCTCTGGGATTATGAGCTGGTTCACCCATCTCAAACGAGACCTCCTGATAAAGTTTGTTGTTCGGAGGCCATCTCTCCTAGGGATCCACTCATCCCGCTGGATTTGAATTCCGCACCCATTTCCCACTCGCCAAATTATGCCTTTTTAAGTAGCTCGAGGCCACTCTCTATGCCTCTCCACGCCGGGGACGCATCCGAGGCGAATATTGTGTCAAGTATGTCTCCATGTGGATAATATTTTGATTTTAAAACTCTTGCACACAAGCTATCCGGCTTTTGAAGAAGCCTCCAACCTTTCTTGGCCAACAAAGCTTGATTAAAGACATGCACGTCGAAAACCAATGCCACCCGCTCGTTCTGGTTTTATCATTTTCTCCTAGGACATCCAATGAACTTTCCGGCGTCCTTCCTCGTCCCCCACCAAAAATCTCAGACGATGCGTTCGTACTTCTCACAAAACCTTTTGATAGTAGGTAGATCCCCATAGTACATGTTAGGAGAGATCGCATTACTATTTAACATGTACTTCTTTGGCAGCATGAGACATGAAGCGTTCAGGCCAACTATTGCACTTCTTCCCTAGTCCGTCCAAGATTGGTTGAAAATCTCCATCCTTCATCTTTCCTTCAGGAGTTGGCAGACCCAGATATTTGCTTTCAAAGGAGGACGATTTTACCCCAAGGATTTCCTTAATTTCCTCACTAACTTGTTGTGTGCATTTCTCACTAAACAACAGAGAGCATTTTCTTACACTCAAGAGTTGCCCTGTACATCTTTGGAAATTTCTGGGACCTTTTAACCACTCTGGCCTGTTCCACCGTTGCTTTGAACAAAAGCATGCTATCGTCTGCAAACAGAAGATTTGAAACTCTGGGGTTGTTCCTCCCCTCAAGTATCTCCTTGTTCAGCAAAGCAACCAAACCATCCGCCATAAAAAGGAAGAGATACAGACTTAGGGGGTCACCTTGTCGTAGCCCGTGAGATGGTCTAAAATAATCCAGGTTCTTCCCATTACACCTCATGGAGAACCTCACAGACGTCACACACTTCATCACCCAATCAATCCATCTTCTATTAAATCCCACTTTTAGGAGAGCCTCCTCAAGGAAACGTCAATCTACTCTATCATAGGCCTTGGCAAGGTCTAACTTGTACGCACAGTAGCTGCCACGACTATTCTTGTAGTGTTGTATCTTATGAAAACACTCAAAGGCGATAATGGCATTGTTAGTTATGAGTCTTCCTGGAACAAACGCATTATATGTCTTGGAAATGATATCATCCAACAGAGGCCTCATCCGATTAACTAAGCACTTGGAAATCACTTTATATATTATGTTGCAGATTCATTCACTATGAGTGTCGCACTGAACCGAAAGTATGCTTACCCCCCGCGACAACGATCCAACCATTGACTCCAATTTATGTGCCAAGTCATTCACTGTGAGTGATGGCGGTCCTTCCTTCCATGCCTCCTCTAAGGCCCCTTTGAACCTCCCATCCGGCTCCCACATGCACTCGTAGCGAAATGGCTTTTTAGTGCTATCCCCAGATTACTCGCCTCTAGTTCATTCAACAACAAGATGGGACAATGGTTCGATTTTACAACAGTAAGGTGCTCCACCATAGCATATGGGAACATCGCAAACCAGCTTGGCGAGGCCAAAGCTCGATCTAGACGAACTCTGCAGAATTGTCCCCCAACCACTCTCTTTTCAAAGGTCTAGTCCAAACCCTTATAGCCCAAATCTGATAAGCCGCACACATCCACCGCTTCCCTAGAACCTGCAATCTCTGTCTCCCTGGTTTGGGCCCATTCACTCTTTAGATCGAAGGATCTCAATAAAATCGCCGATACATACCCAAGGAAGGATGCTCTCACCGTGCAAAAACTTCATAGTGTCCCAGGTCTTGTACCTTAGGCTGCTGTTGGCATCACCATAGAAACACGAAAGTCTCCATTGATCCTTGTCTACTTCAAAAACTACTGAGTCAATGTGATACCGCGAGAAACTTTTTGTTTCAATTTTTATACTATTATTCCAGAAAATACAAAGGCTGCCACTGTGACCACTACTTGCAACTGCAAATCTTTCAGAAAAACCTAAACTTGCAGCCAAGCCCTCCACATGATACTCTGCTAGTTGAGTTTCAACTAGACAGAGCACCGCTGGCACACTTGCCTCTACGAGATCGCGGAGCTCTCGAACCGTCACGGGGTCGCCAATCCCACGACAGTTCCAACACAGGGTCCACATCATTTCTCGTGGCCCCTAGGCGAGAGGCCGCATCGCTAGTGTGATCCATCTCCTTCGCCTCGTCAACCTGTCTCCTCCTTTTGATAACCTGCTCCTTTCCAGGGGTATTAGGAACTCCCTCGCTGGTGGTGGTAGGGACTCCTTCAATAAGCATTATTGTCCTTGTTACCTTCCCAGCAAAATGTGGGAGCAGGTGTCCCCTGATGTTTAGCGAGCCATCAGCCGAAACTAGGCGCTTGCACACACTTTTGTTTCCTCAATCTTCGTAACCTATTATTGCCACTTCCATAGCAATTGGGCCAGTACCCCTCCCGTTGTTCATACGGCCGATCCCATCTCATCTTCCACCCATTACTTCCGAACCCTCCTATCCACTTATTCCACCTCTTCCACCTCTCCCTCGTCCACGCCTCCTCCTTCTCTTCCACCTCGGCCACCCATAGCTTAGTCCACCGGTGGTTTAGGTACCCACAGAAGCCATTCTCCCCATTCAAAAGAGCTTGGGTCATGAACCCCACCTCCACATTCCTCAACAAGATGCCCCATGAGGCCACTGACAAAGCAGAAATCCAGAAGTTTCTCATAGTACACATTGTACTTCTTATTTTCCTTTCGTGTAATTAGAACAAAACGGACCAATGGTGTGTTCACATCAAGATACACACGGGCTCACAATGTACTAGCCGGATTGATTCTCCCCTCATTGACAATGACCGTAAACGGTGGTTCTCCAACCTTAGTTGCTACTCTTTCTGCTAACTGTTTCTTCCTCGTCAAACCATGTGGCAATCCCTTAACTCTAGCCCACATCGATATCTTGTTAAGCCTATATCCATTTATGTTAGAGAAGCCATCGTACTCTTGCAGCACCATCGGCGCCCTACGGAAGAGCCAGGGTCCCCGTCCATGATCTTCCTCCATTCTCCTTAGCAATGGCAATGGACGATAAATAGATTAGGACCTTTTATGCTGAACATAACCCCTGAGCCATTGTCCAGGCGTTCCTCATCTGATTTAACAGAGTTGCATGGCTGAACGAGTGCGTTGTGTGAATCCTAAAAAAGCACAAGCCAACGGACCTCGCTTATCAGATCATGACTTCGACAGAGAAGTCTACGTCATCCCCCTCCTCTCCATGGAGTGTCATCCCTGCAAACTTATCGTCTAGATCGGCTTTAGGTCCATACAGATCATACTCGTCCTCTGCATCTTTAGATCGGAAGTTGTCCTCGTCTATCTCCGCGCCCGATGCCTCTTCTGAGTTTGCCTTCTCCTTTACCTCTCCTCCCGTCCTTGGAATCCTCCCTTCTGCCCTGCTGCTTTCGCCGCCCCCCGATCCAATCTATCGCCGCCTCTACTTCCCTATTGTCGCCCACCACCCCAAGTGCACCTCGGTCCGACGATTAATCTCCCATGCAAAACGTGTTCACACAGCAAATCAATCCCCGATGCCGGCGGAATTCTGGTCATCGAGGGGAGTTTTACATGGACTCCGACGTAGTCGCTAGAGGATAGGTGGAACCCTAAAAAACTAGGGGAAAACTCATTTGACTCCGTGTGTGTATTTATAGGCAAATTTCCTAACTAGCGGAGTCCCAGCACCACGTGACATAATGGGCTGGCCCATGTAATTTTTTCACAGTTTTTGTGTGGTTTTTCTGGCCTTTTTTCTTGTAGTTTTTTTCAGGATGGTTTTATATGGTTTTCTTTTTTACTTTCCTTTTTTGTTTTATTTTTCTTTTCTCCTTTTTTTTCAAATACGTGAACTCTTTTCAGAATTTTTTTGGCAAATACGTGAGGTTTTTAAAAGTTTACAAACTTTTT
Source organism: Hordeum marinum (assembly GCA_022496015.1). NCBI lineage: Eukaryota > Viridiplantae > Streptophyta > Magnoliopsida > Poales > Poaceae > Hordeum > Hordeum marinum. The sequence goes on along the minus strand of CM039674.1, from coordinate 100,006,358 downwards.
CGAACGTGAATTTTGTTCATTTTTACGATCTTTTTCCAAATTGCAAAAAGATCAAGTTCTGAATTTTCTAAAATAGATTTTTTATTTTTAAATAAATTTTCAATTCCGTGAATGTTTTCTCAAATTTGTGAACTTTGTTTTCAAATTATAAACGTTTACAATCGTTTTTTTTCGAAATTTGTGAACTTTTTATTCATTTTTGTGATCTTTTTTTCAAATTACAAACTTTTGAGGTCTTGAAAGTTTTCCAAGTTCATGAACTTTTCTCAAATTCACTTTTTTTTTTAAAAATCATGTTTTTTTCCTATTTTTTTGCAAACAAGTCAGCGGTTAACTCTCGTTGATCAACAATCAACTGTGGTTGACCGAACAGAGTGAACGGACAGTGATCCACTAGTTAAATGATTTAAAAAACCCTCTGTTGGTCTGGCCCATATACTTGTGTGCGTGAGGGCTTGTTTCCTTAGCTAGTGCCTAAGTCGCCAATTAGGAGGTCCCAGCCTGAAGCGCCGAGGAAGACGTCTCGAGCGAGTGTTCCTATTCCCCGACATGTTCCGGGTCAAATGAGTAAACACTCAACACATTGTGGTTGTGGGCGGCCCTGTTTATCTATTTTTATTTGCTTTATTAAAAACGTATGAGCTTTCCAAAAACTTTTGAATTTTTTAAAATATCCATGAATATTTTGGTGATTTCGAAGAAAATTGTTAGTTTGAAAAAAAGGTTCATGACTTTCAAAGATTGTGATTTTGAAAATAACTCAGGAATTTCAAAAAATTCTTTAATTCAAAATTTTGTTACAACTCTTTTTTCAAATTTGGGAATTAGAAAATAGTTTGTGATTTGTAGAAAAAAATCATGAGTTAAAAAATTCTTCATGATTTTAATTTTTTCTTTAACCAATAAAAAAATAAATGTAAAGTAAAAGGAAAAAAATAAAATAAAAAAAATAAAAAACATAAAATTATAAAAAGAAAACCAAGAAGAAAGCATAAACTCGTTAAGGGAAGATTTTAGAATCTTCCCAAAACTGTGGGGAAAAACCCTGAATGGGCTATCCGTAGTCGATCCCTATTCCCCGACCATTCGAATGGGCTATTACTAATTTCACTAGGTTGATCAATCAACTATCTCGAGCAATGGATGAGGGATGTGTGCAACCTTGCGTGAAGAGGATGGTGACGTTTCACGTTTTCCCAACCATCACTCAAATGGGCAAGGACCATTTTTACTAGGTTTTACGATCTCTCTTGTACTAATGTTATGTATCGCCCTTTTGCAACCACTACTGAGGACTTACCTATAGGCGACCCGAGTTGGGCTGGGGCCAGTAATGTTCTATCAACATATTGCTGGACACACGGAACCAATTCACCATGGTATTGGAAGCTTCCCGAACCTCACGTCCGATTTTGGGAAGTATTAGAAGGTTATTATCTCCTTTTTCTCACTAGTTTTTAGTTTTTTCCATAATTTTGTTTCAATTTTTAGTTCTTGAACATTTTTTTTCAAATTTTTGAATACATTTTGAAATTCGAAAATATTTGTTGAATTCATGAATATTTTCAAATTTGGAGTTTTTTTTGAATCCACACACTTTCATGTGCAATTTATGAACATGTTGTTTTGAATTTGAGATTTTATTAATCCACACTTTTTTTGAATTTATAAACATGTTTTAAAGAAGTGAATATTTTTTCAATTCATGAACATCTGTTTGAATTTTGAATAATTTTAAAATTTGTTCAAATTTGTTGAATGGATTATTTTTTAACTCAGAAGTAGTTTTCTAATTCATATATATTTTCCTAATTCATGAGCATTTTTAAAATTTTCTATCAAATTAAAATGTAACAATTATTTATTCAAATTTATGAGCATTTTTTAGTTCAATTTTTTTTAAGTTCGTGATTTTTTTCAAAGATTTTTTTCTTGATGCTCTTAAATTTGCAAACGGTCTTAAAATTTATGAATTTTCGAACATTTTCAAGTTTATGCATCTTTGTGCATTTGCCGATATTTTTAAAATCTGTGAATATTTTTTAAATCGATGAACATTTTATAAATTTTGGTTAGACAAGGAACAAACCTCTGGAACTATGTAATGCAACATATTGTACTGGATATGCAAAAAATGGTTGTTAGCTGGAGTGGCTCGAATTTACCACATTTAACGAGAAAAAAAATATAGTCACTGATAACTGGATCAATTGTAAATCTTTTTGATAAGTAGAGTTTTGAACCAAACGAGTGGCATAAAGAGTTGGTTAATGGATAATAGTAAGAAATCGTTATAAAACCTGCAGAAACTGTTTGGTTATATTTTTTTATCAAGAGAGCAACTACAAGAATGTAATTTGCAATACATCACTAGAATAGTCTCCCTGTTTCTACAAAAAAACTTAGATGGTGGGGGGAAACACAGTAAAGCTCAGCATGTGACAAATCTCTGATAGTAGAACCCATCACCTTGTCATTGAAATAGTATGCATGTTTCTAAAACATAAGTAACTTAACAATGGAAGACAACAAACTAAGAAACCCCGACTTAGTTAAACATAAAGCCAAGATAGTGTGAATGCTACAAAACCAAGTTGAAGACATATGCATGCCAATTTATTGGATGGCATGACTAGCTATGTACATAATTGTGACATTTATGTCTAAATTTTTTAGCTCAGTCGCACAACGGTCAACATCGAACATTCAAGATCATGAAAATGCTACAGGAGCAAGCTGAGTTTCGTCACAAATATAGATGGATTTGTTTTATAAAGTTATGATATATATGTATAAGAAACCCGAGCTTCATATTCGAGCATCGCGTCATAATTGACAATGAGCACCAAAGCTTGCGTGTGTGCTCTAAGAGCAATATGATACCCATCATCACTATAGATGACAAATTATAGATAACATTTTAAGTAAGAATGCCATGCATAAAATTATATTTTTTTGATAACTTGTAATTAACCTTGTACTACCGCACACCACAAAGACACAAAAACTAACTCACGAACAATCAATTGAAATGATCTCCAACTTGCATATATATCATGCATACAACACTAACTTCTAATGACCATCCCTAATCATGACTAATGGGCTACATATAGCTAATTGACAACCCAAATTATGGGAAAATATTAAGAAAACCTACAATGTTATGCCTTGCCTTCCATGCCCTCGTTAATGCAACAAAGGCATGCGATAAAGGAATAACATTTAACACTACATGGTATCATTAGATCGAACTATGAATTAAGCTTATGTAAAATATTAGTCATATATTTAGAACTAGGCAACAGAAGGCAATGCTTACAATTAGTCACCATTAGCAATAAACAAGTTTATGCTACATTTTTAGTTAGCTAGTTTTGCAAAAGAATAGTCAATACTAAATATATCATTCTCTCGAATGGTAAGCAAAATGAACAATGCCTACTTAGACGGTTGGTTACATAGTTCAAAATGAGACATGAGACAGAAAGGCTTACATACAATGGGTACAACATAACTGGGCTAAGCTATTCTTTAGAAAACTAGGAAAAATGTAAGGATGTGCATGTCTCAAATCTTAGTAGCTTGTAACATAATTGAAGGTATAGGTTTAAGGAGTTGTCTGTAATGAAATTAAAACCAAATCGTCAATCCTAAATCCTATACCCTTTTTTTCTTATTATGATTTTCTTCCATGATTTAAAAGAACTAAATATTTTGTCGAAATTATAGGAATGAGTCAGAATTACCCAACGACTTTAGGGATAAGTGCTAAGTTTTAACTAGAATGAGATAAACAAACTCTTGATCGGTTACAAAAACAAACTTACAACAAAGTGATCTATGGGTGCCCACAAGAGAAGAGGTCTCTCAAAATAATAAGAGAAGAGAGATCTTGAAAGGATCGATCATGGAAAGCGGCCAAGTATAACATCTAATCCAATCAATAAAAAAGACAATTTATTGCAACCATCGTGAGGTGCTCGACGTAAATAATACTCCCTCCGTTTCACAATATAGTGTGCCGGTCTCGTTGGTTAAATATATGGTCAAACTTAGATCTCGGAAAGCGCGGGCACACTACATTGTGGAACAGAGGGAGTATAAAGATATGTTTATTATCGGTTTTAATTTTTAGGAGTGAAGAGCAAGATAGTGTCTTCCTATCTCAGACGAGAGAGAATTATAAGAGAAAAAACATTAGTTATCTGCTCAGATGAGGTGAAAGGGAATGCAAAGCTAATTAAGAGTTAATGGACATGCAAGGATAGTATTTATTCTAACAATGCGGTAGTTTTTCTAACAGACAGGCATATTACATTTTCTAATTAATTCTATTTAACCAATACATATAAGATAAAAATTAAATCCTAACAGACAAGCAAAGTATCTATTCTATCACGTAGCACGGCATGAATATGGCAAGTTTTGCAAGTTTTCACAAAGAAGCATATAGTAGCCACAATCTAGGACACATGAACATATATCACTCCTAACATATTTGACATGACGAATCTAATACTCCCTCTGTTCCAGAATATAAGGTGTATTGTTTTCCGTGCAAGTCAACCGATTGAATGTTTGATCAAGATTATAGAATAAGCTAACAACATCTGCAATGCCAAATAGATAAAATATGAAACTACTTTTCATGATGGACCAAATGATATAAATTTTATATTGTGGGTATTGATATATTTTTCTAAAAACTCGGTCAAACATGGCCTTGTTTGATTTTTAATAAAACAAATACACCTTATATAAAGAAACGGAGGGAGTATATAACAACTCTAACATATCTTACATGCAGTAGTTCTAACAAGCGTAGTACATGAGGGAGATGATTTGTGGTATGCAAATGCAGGGGCACTCATGTCCCTGGTGCCCACTTTTTATTTTGGCTTTTGATTTTTAAAGATTTATATCTTCTAAACAAAAGTTCTAAATTAAGTTATGTTTTCATATTCGGGTTTCTCATGACCAATGCTTTCAAATAAGGTTTATGTTGAATATATATTTGACGATTTAAAAAATATGTCGAGTTTCAATGTTAAAACTTACTACGACCGACAAATAAAAATAAATTATTTTGTGTCTACGACCGACAGAAAAAATGCTTGAAATTGTATCTCTGTCACTGGTTGAAACTTGACAGTTTTAGATGCAAAAAAGCAAAAAAATCGTAAGTTTCAATGTTGCAACTTAATTTTTTTGAGGGATTTTCTTTTTCACTGTGCCCTCATGTAGAAGAAATTATTTCTGCCTGTCAAGGATGTTATTATTTACGTTAGAGCGCTATGTTTAATACTTAGTATTTATAGTATTATTTTCATAAGCCAAACCGTTCATGATTAAGGGTTTGCTTGGATGAAAACCACACCTTCCCAGACCACATGTCATAACCACACTTTCTTAGTCTAGTGGAAAATTCCTTGCCTCACTTGTGGTATGCCAAAATGTCTTAGCACCCTACCATCTTATACAGAAGATATCACTTGAAGCAGAGGTCCTTCATCCATCACGGAGCGGGACGAGGCGGGTCTCGTGGCGAGCTCGCTAGAGTGAAACGTTATATGTGTATCACACTGACAAGTGGCACCACTGATCAAGAAAAATAAGAAGGTTGCAGTTTAGGGAGTCTGACTTTGCAAATTTGTTCTGGATCCTTTAAGTTTAAAAATGTTCATTTTTTGTGAGAGTTATTTATATTACTCACATAGCCTCGCAATCATCAAAAATACAAAGTTCGACGACCTCATCAGGACCTGGCCCTAACCACACCATGGTGCGGGCAATACATCTACCAAATGCTGCCCAGGAATGGCTCACAAATTTCATTCAATTTGCTAGAGATCCTTTTAGGAGCTTTGCTACTTATAAATTAATTTCTCACCGGGGCGCATCCGTGCATGTGTACCAGGGAGGGAATGTGTAGCTACTGGCCTTGGACTACAAGTCTAAAGCATTTTAGTATGCGCCTGCTTGCATATTTTGTTTGAACGTGTTAGTGAGTACAAGTACCGTTCTATGAGATCATGGAGCAACTGTTGCCAACCCTGGGTATATGGAACCACATTTAATTCACATATTGGAAAATTTGGCAGAACTTTAGGCACACAACACATGCATGACAAATCGGTTTAATGGAGCGTATATTTTTGTAAATTAGTGATTTTACTCTATACCTGCATTTATGGGATAATTTACGTGCAACATTATCAATATTTTCTTAACATAGCTACAAATAAATGGATTGACAATGGGGCGACGTACAAGTTTGAATAAGCAGCTAACTTTGGATCAAGCTAAACTGCAAAATTAATTTGGTAATATCAGCTAAACCAAGCATATCTTGTTTATAAACATGCATCGCCTTATACCCTCAAAAAAGAAAAAAACATGCATCGCCTCTTGACTCTTGAGAGAATACTCCTATGGCTTATCCTGTTTATTACGATAACATGGAGTTACATGCCTTTCTGAACTTCTATACGTACTAACTATATATGGTTCTGATAATGGATCTTGAATCTTGATGATCATGGGTCAACATCTAAATTGAAGTTCTTATAATGGAAACGGTGTAGTCCTTGTCGAGCATTCTGATTAGCTCTGAGCAATTCTCTGTAAAGAAGATCTGTAATGTGAGCATGCATCAACTTATTAACGTATATACATGAAATTTGTAAATGTACGTAGGGAAGTCCCTTACAAGCATCTCGGTGTTAATCAAAACAAGATCTGTGGTGTGATGGTGCACTCATCAAGCTATTAGCTAGCACCACCTATGTTATGAGCGTGCAAAGTTAAAATATTTAAGTGGACGCCAAAGAACAGATGGGCGCAATTAAGGCCGGGGTTGAAGATGTGCTAGCTATTCGATCACGTTAACAAGCAATAAATCATGCGATCTCATCCATATCTGTAATAGTAATCTCTTACCATATCACATTTGTTGGTTCACTATAAATCCTCGGCACCCTGCAGCCCGGATCGATCGTCCACTATATAAATCCACCCCTCCTCCCATTTGTTGAACTCACCAAAGCCATCAACTTTCCTTTGCTGGTTTTATCCTTGTGTTGCCTGCTTGCTTGCTCGAGACCGGCCGGCAATGGCCCGCAAGAAGGTGACTCTCCAGTACATCCCCAACGACTCTGACCCGGCGCGGCACCTTCAAGAAGCGCCGCAGGGGCCTGATGAAGAAGGCCAGTGAGCTGGCCATCCTGTGTGACGTCAGGGCTTGTGTGTTGGTGTACGGCGAGGGCGAGACGCTGCCGGAGGTGTTCCCATCCCACGCCGGGGCGGTGAAAATCCTGAACGTATTCAAGAAGATGCCGGAGCTGGAGCAGTGCAAGAAGATGATGAACCAGGAGGGCTTTCTCCGCCAACGCATCGACAAGATCCGGGACCAGGTCCACAAGTTCGGGCGCGAGTCCCAGGACCGCGAGATCAAGACCCTCCTGCACAAGGCCATGAGTGGCAACTTCCCTGGCCTCGTCGGCCTCAACATTGAGGAGCTCACCAGCGTCGGCTGGAAGGTGGAAATGCTCCTCAAGGGCATCGGCGATCGCATCGCGAAGCTCCGCGGACAGCCTCCGGCTCCATACGTGACCGGCATCATGGACATGGGGTCTCCGGCGATATATCAGCAGGCGCCTACGCAAGAGGGCTGGCTCGACATGGTGAGGTCCGGAGGGGACCTCGGTGCTCTTGTCTGTAGTGGCTACTCTGGTGGTCACGACGCCGCAAGCACCAGCTCAGGGTCCAGCGTCGGCTACTCCGACGGTGACATGATGCAACCCTTTGATCTAGGGTTTGGTTGGCAGTGGGGCACCGATCTTGGAGCGTCTTCGAGTCCTTTCCCTCCCATGCAAGGAGGGAGATGATCGATCGCTTATCGACACATGCATCTCTTATATGTTTCGGGGTTTTGCGGGGTCTTATATCTTTCGTTTACTTCGTCGCAAGGGGCCACCCCGTCTTGGCCCTCTCTTGGCATGTCGTGTCACGCGTCGTCTGTTCCATGGACAGAATCTTCATTTTTATTGTACATACATACATATTTTGTCATTCGCGTTCCATCCATAACGGTAATCCATGCCGTTGCTTTGTGCATCCGAATCAGAGCTGCATGCAGGCAAGTACGTGGTGAGGCCATGGAGACTGCTCATATTGGGCTGTATTGGACTTTACTGGTGGCCGTATTTCAACTGGTGGACACTGCTGACTGGTGCGTCTGACACATGCAACATGACAGCTTTGACAGGTCGAGCTGTCCCGTAGACATGCGTACTTTAATATTCGCGTCAGGGATGGATGCATACGCATGATACATTGGTACTACTCTTGTCCAAAAAATGAATTTGTGAAGCTGCATCAAGCCGGCCTGGCACTAGTAGCAGACTAGCACTCAAGTTTTTTTTTTGAACAATAGTAGCACTCAAGCTTATACTAGTTACCATAGAAATGGTGTGAGGACGCGAGGTGGACGAGGCAGCATAAAGTGCTGCTGTCATATGTCCTAAAGTGATGTTACCATATTACTAGTACACAATAAAGACCAATTTGACGTGGCTAATCGCAAGGTATGTCGTAAGCTGCTGCCGTCCAACATAACTAGCTAGAATGTTAGATACGCCCACCCTCCTCTCCCCTCCCTTGAATATGCTTCTACTAATTTTCGCAAAAAAAAATGCTTCTACCAGTATGGACGTTCACAGTGTGCACTTTTTGCATTGTTGTTTTTCCATCTACCATTAGGCAACAGTATTATGCAGATTAGTACCTCCATGAAAAGACTAACCCCAAATAAATGGCTGTCAACTAGGCCTAATTAGCTATCACATGCATGTACCATTAATATATTTCTCTGGCAACGCATGCAGAGAGGAGGGTAGAGGATTAATGCATTAACGAGTGCTGCATGCGGTACTATACTCTCCAAAATTACTCCAACATCCATGCATTTTTAACACAGAGTAATAGTATCACCTTGGTACGGTAGTTTTGAAAATTAGCCCCTCTAACAAATGGATGGAGGGAGTAAGTGGATTTATCATCTCTAAAATAGCATTATAATTACATAAAACTACGATGATGGGCGTCCCAAAAGCTGCTAAGTGTTGGCTAATGAGCGTCCTAAAAACTGGTAAATGTTGCTGGTTTCCCCATGTTATGACATGACTGCCCGTGGACCGTGGGCAAGTCACCTGATCCCAGTCCCCTATTAGTTGTTCAATCGCAAAGCAACGATGCAATCTATAGGCTTCTTGTGTGATCCCACTAGGACAACATGGCCATGCGACAAGGAGTAAGTCTCAATCCGATTTCAGGAATATGCATCACATGAATGAGAACGAGACCAGCTTTGCACAAGGCTTACCGCTCGCCTTGAGCACCGGTGTAGATAAATGTTGACAGTGGATTCGTAACAACATTATATATGAAGTTAGTATGGAGCGGTACTACTCGTGCATTACACACTTTTATTGACCGTGCCCCGGACTTATTCCATGTTACCCGGGGGACTATAATGATTTTGTAGATACGTTATTCATTCACACACTTTGTTATTATGCGGCACGTACTTAAGACATTGACATTGAAGGACTTTAACCATATGCGTGCATGAGCACTTGTTCTAAAACGAGCACTGCTTGTAGGGGGGCATTCAATTATTGAACATGAGGGACTTTATTTTCATAGAGTTGTTATTTACTTGAGAACTATATTTTCCAGTTGCACATACTTAAGAAATGGATGTCGATGTACTTTTGTCAGTTCCATACACAGTTCACTGCTTAGATGCGATCATGTTGATATAGATTCTTTGGAGTTGAGATCATTTCAAAGATTATATAACAAAGATGTACCATTGAGGCGAGCACTTTGATACAACCTGCCTGGTAGTTAGGTAATATCACACGAAGGACTTTAACGATAGTTGTCAACTAGACCTCGTTCCTAACGCACCAGTGTACATAAAATGTTGATAGGAGATTCATTGCAACATCCTATATTAAGTTAGTATGGAGCTAGAGTATCCATGCGTTATACACTTCGGTTCAACGTGCCCGGGACTTATTTCATGTTAGCAATAGACGCCGAAGGACTTTTGCGAGTCCCTCACACTATCGATTGCGTATATGAGAGGATATTGGTATGGTTTCTTTGGTGTTGACATTATTTGTAAGAGAATATTATGAAGATGTACCACCGATGGGGGGGCACTTGATACAACATGCCTACTTAGTGCACCGAACCCCCGCCACGGCAGAGTAAATCTAGCGCCTCTCCCTCTCGAACCCCCGCCGCGCCGTCTCCTGCCGCCGCAGCCGTCATGCCCAGTCGTCAACACCGGTGACCGCCGCCGGCTTATCACAACTGGAAATCACCCATGCTTCGCCGCCTGTGTCGAAGAAGAGTTTCGGGGTGAAATAAGCCCATCGCATCCAAGCTCCTGCTTCAACCACTCCAATGGCCTCGGAGTGGCCACCGCCACTACGGCAATGGTCCGCCGCCCTCCCATCGGACCTGTCAAAGCCAAACAAGCTCGAAAGCCGACATCATGAGTTCTTCAGATCCTCCTTTGTCCTATTATGGATGGGAAACAAAATTTTTCCTACGCACACGCAAACCTATCCATGGTGATGAGCATCTACGAGAGGGAGAGTGGATCTATGTACCCTTGTAGATCGCTAAGCGGGAAGCGTTAAGAAACGCGGTTGGTGTAGTCGTACTTCTTCGCGATCCAAATCGCCGAGCGTCCCGCGATCTAATCACGAACCGTCCCGCGAACCAAAGATGTACCATTGAGGCGAGCACTTTGATACAACCTGCCTGGTAGTTAGGTAATATCACACGAAGGACTTTAACGATAGTTGTCAACTAGACCTCGTTCCTAACGCACCAGTGTACATAAAATGTTGATAGGAGATTCATTGCAACATCCTATATTAAGTTAGTATGGAGCTAGAGTATCCATGCGTTATACACTTCGGTTCAACGTGCCCGGGACTTATTTCATGTTAGCAATAGACGCCGAAGGACTTTTGCGAGTCCCTCACACTATCGATTGCGTATATGAGAGGATATTGGTATGGTTTCTTTGGTGTTGACATTATTTGTAAGAGAATATTATGAAGATGTACCACCGATGGGGGGGCACTTGATACAACATGCCTACTTAGTGCACCGAACCCCCGCCACGGCCGAGTAAATCTAGCGCCTCTCCCTCTCGAACCCCCGCCGCGCCGTCTCCTGCTGCCGCAGCCGTCATGCCCAGTCGTCAACACCGGTGACCGCCGCCGGCTTATCACAACTGGAAATCACCCATGCTTCGCCGCCTGTGTCGAAGAAGAGTTTCGGGGTGAAATAAGCCCATCGCATCCAAGCTCCTGCTTCAACCACTCCAATGGCCTCGGAGTGGCCACCGCCACTACGGCAATGGTCCGCCGCCCTCCCATCGGACCTGTCAAAGCCAAAGAAGCTCGAAAGCCGACATCATGAGTTCTTCAGATCCTCCTTTGTCCTATTATGGATGGGAAACAAAAAAATTCCTACGTACACGCAAACCTATCCATGGTGATGAGCATCTACGAGAGGGAGAGTGGATCTATGTACCCTTGTAGATCGCTAAGCGGGAAGCGTTAAGAAACACGGTTGGTGTAGTCGTACTTCTTCGCGATCCAAATCGCCGAGCGTCCCGCGATCTAATCACGAACCGTACCGCGAACCAAAGATGTACCATTGAGGCGAGCACTTTGATACAACCTGCCTGGTAGTTAGGTAATATCACACGAAGGACTTTAACGATAGTTGTCAACTAGACCTCGTTCCTAACGCACCAGTGTACATAAAATGTTGATAGGAGATTCATTGCAACATCCTATATTAAGTTAGTATGGAGCTAGAGTATCCATGCGTTATACACTTCGGTTCAACGTGCCCGGGACTTATTTCATGTTAGCAATAGACGTCGAAGGACTTTTGCGAGTCCCTCACACTATCGATTGCGTATATGAGAGGATATTGGTATGGTTTCTTTGGTGTTGACATTATTTGTAAGAGAATATTATGAAGATGTACCACCGATGGGGGGGCACTTGATACAACATGCCTACTTAGTGCACTGAACCCCCGCCACGGCCGAGTAAATCTAGCGCCTCTCCCTCTCGAACCCCCGCCGCGCCGTCTCCTGCCGCCGCAGCCGTCATGCCTAGTCGTCAACACCGGTGACCGCCGCCGGCTTATCACAACTGGAAATCACCCATGCTTCGCCGCCTGTGTCGAAGAAGAGTTTCGGGGTGAAATAAGCCCATCGCATCCAAGCTCCTGCTTCAACCACTCCAATGGCCTCGGAGTGGCCACCGCCACTACGGCAATGGTCCGCCGCCCTCCCATCGGACCTGTCAAAGCCAAACAAGCTTGAAAGCCGACATCATGAGTTCTTCAGATCCTCCTTTGTCCTATTATGGATGGGAAACAAAAAATTTCCTACGCACACGCAAACCTATCCATGGTGATGATCATCTACGAGAGGGAGAGTGGATCTACGTACCCTTGTAGATCGCTAAGCGGGAAGTGTTAAGAAACGCGGTTGGTGTAGTCGTACTTCTTCGCGATCCAAATCGCCGAGCGTCCCGCGATCTAATCACGAACCGTCCCGTGAACCAATCACGAACCGTCCCGCGATCTTGTCACGATCCGTCCCGCGATCTGATCACGAACGTTCCGTGGCCTTGATCACGATCCTTCCGATCTAGTACCGAACGGACGGCACCTCCGCGTTCAGCACACGTGCAGCTTGATGACGATCTCCACCGTCTTGATCCAGCAAGAGGAGGTGGAGAGGAGAGAGAGTTCACCAGCAGCGTGACGGCGCTCCGGTGATGGTGGTGGTGGAGCAATTCCGGCAGGGCTTCGCCTAAGCACTGCGGAAAACTAATCTAGAGGAGCACCGGTGGAACGGGTAGCACGTGGTCGTATTTTCTGCTAAAACCCTAGCTATTCCACCAGTATATATAGGAGGAGAGGAGAGGAGAGGCAGCCAAGGGCCTCTTGGTTCGGCCGAACTAGAGTGGGGTGGAATCCTATTCCACCTCCAATCCTACTTGGAGTAGGATTGCTCCCTATTGGCTGATTTTTGCTCTCTTTCCTTTTAGCCTTTTTCTCCTGCGCCATGGGCCTTTCTAGGCTGATTTACCAGCCCACAAAGGTCTGGTTATTACTCTCCCACAGCCCATGGTCTCTCTAGGGTCGAAATACCCCTCCCGAAGGTCTCCCGGTACACTACCGGCACTCCCGGTACACTACCGATGAGCCCAAAACTTTTCCGGCGACCAAATTGGGACTTCCTATATATGAATCTTTACCTCCGGACCATTCCGGAGCTCCTCGTGACGTCCGGGATCTCATCCGGGACTCCTAACAACCTTCGGTCACCACCATACACAACTCTATACTATCGAAACGTCACCGAACCTTAAGTGTGCAGACCCTGTGGGTTCGAGAACTATGCAGACATGACCGAGACACCTCTACGGCCAATAACCAATGGCGGGACCTGGACGTCCACATTGGTTCCTACATATTCTACGAAGATCTTTATCGGTCGAACCTCTATGTCAAGGATTCAGTTAATCCCGTATAACGTTCCCTTTGTTCTTCGGTATGTTACTTTCCCGAGATTCGATCGTCGGTATCTCTATACCTAGTTCAACCTCGTTATCGGCAAGTCTCTTTACTCGTTTCGTAATACAAGATCCTGCAACTAACAATTAGTCACATTGCTTGCAAGGCTCATTGTGATGTTGTATTACCGAGTGGGCCCCGAGATACCTCTCCATAACACGGAGTAACAAATCCCAGTCTAGATCCATGCCAACTCAACAAACACCATCAGAGATACCTGTAGAGCACCTTTATAGTCACCCAGTTACGTTGCGACGTTTGATACACACAAGGCACTCCTCCGATATCCGTGAGTTGCATGATCTCATCGTCAAAGGAACATATACATTGACATGCAGAAAACAGTAGCAATAAACTGACACGATCATACGCTACGTTTGTAGTTTGGGTCTTGTCCATCACATCATTCTCCTAATGATGTGATCCCGTTATCAAATGACATCTCATGTCCATGACTAGGAAACCTTAACCATCCTTTGATCAACGAGCTAGTTCACTAGAGGCATACTAGGGACATTGTGTTGTCTATTTACCCACACATGCAATGTGTTTCCAATCACTACAATTATAGCATGGATAATAAACGATTATCATGAACAAGGAAATATAATAATAAACACTTTATATATTGCTTCTAGGGCATATTTCCAACAGTCTCCCACTTGCACTAGAGTCAATAATCTAGTTCATATCACTATGTGATTTACATGGTAATGAATCGAACACCCATACAGTTCTGGTGTTGATCATGTTTAGCCCTTGGAAGAGGTTTAGTCAACGGGTCTGCAACATTCAGATCTGTGTGCACTTTGCAAATATTTATGTCCTTCTCCTCGATGTAGAACCGGATGGAGTTGAAGCATCGCTTTATGTGTCTGGTCCTCTTGTGAAACCTTAGTTCCTTGGCTAGAGCAATGGCACCAGTGTTGTCACAGAACAGGTTTATTGGATTCAGTACACTGGGCACTACTCCAAGATCTGTCATGAACTGCTTCATCCAGACACCTTCCTTCGCTGCCTCCGAGGCTGCGATGTACTCCGCTTCGCACGTAGAATCAGCTACCACGCTTTGCTTGGAACTACACCAGCTTACCGCTCCCCCGTTAAGAATAAATACGTATCCGGTTTGCGACTTAGAGTCGTCCGGTTCAGTGTCAAATCTTGCATCGACGTAACCCTTTACGACGAGCTCTTCATCACCTCCATAAACGAGAAACATGTCCTTAGTCCTGTTAAGGTACTTAAGGATATTCTTGACCGCTTGCCAGTGCTCCATTCCAGGATCACTTTGAAACCTTCCGGCCATACTTATGGCAAGGCTGACATCGGGTTTTGTGCACAACATTGCATACATGATAGAGCCTATGGCTGAAGCATAGGGGATGACGCTCATCTTTTCTTTATCTTCTGCAGTCACTGGGCACTGAGTCTTACTCAACTTCACACCTTGTAACATAGGCAAGAACCCTTTCTTGGACTGCTCCGTTTTGAACTTCTTCAAAACTTTATCAAGGTATGTGCTCTGTGAAAGTGCTATTAAGCGTCTCGACCTATCTCTATAGATCTTAATGCCTAATATGAAAGCAGCTTCTCCTAGGTCCTTCATTGAAAAACTCTTATTCAAATATTCCTTCACGCTTTCCAGCATTTCTATATTGTTTCCAATCGGCAATATGTCATCCACATATAACACTAGAAATGCTATAGAGCTCCCACTCACTTTCTTGTAAATACAAGCTTCTCCATAAACTTGTATAAACCCAAACGCTTTGATCACCTCATCAAAGCGCTTATTCCAACTCCGAGATGCCTGCACCAGTCCATAAATGGACCGCTGGAGTTTGCAAACTTTGTCAGCATTCTCTGGATCGACAAAACCTTCGGGTTGCATCATATACAACTCTTCCTCAAGGAAACCGTTGAGGAACGCCGTTTTGACATCCATCTGCCAAATTTCATAGTCGAAATAAGCAGCTATTGCCAACATGATTCTGACAGACTTAAGCATCGCTACGGGTGAGAAAGTCTCATCGTAGTCAACTCCTTGAACTTGTGAAAAACCCTTTGCCACAAGTCGAGCTTTATAGACGGTGACATTACCGTCTGCGTCCGTCTTCTTCATAAAGATCCATTTGTTCTGAATGGCCTTTTGCCCTTCAGGTAGTACTTCCAAAGTCCATACTTTGTTTTCATACATGGATCCCATCTCGGATTTCATGGCCACTAACCATTTCTCGGAATCCGGGCCCATCACTGCTCCTCCATAGCTCGTAGGTTCATTGTTGTCTAACAACATGACCTCCAAGACAGGGTTGCCGTACCACTCGGGAGTAGTACACGCCCTTGTCGACCTACGAGGTTCAATAGCAGCTTGATCCGAAGCTTCATGATCATCATCATTAACTTCCTCTTCTACCGTCGTAGGTTCCACAGAAACATCTTTCTACGCTGCGCTACTTTCTGGTTGAAGTAAAGGTTCAATAACCTCATCAAGCTCTATTTTCCTCCCACTCAATTCTTTCGAGAGAAACTCTTTCTCAAGAAATGTTCCGTTCTTAGCGACAAACACTTTGCCTTCGGATCTGAGATAGAAGGTGTACCCGACTGTCTCTTTCGGGTATCCTATGAAGACGCATTTCTCCGCTTTGGGTTCCAGCTTTTCAGGCTGAAGCTTTTTGACATAAGCATCACATCCCCAAACTTTAAGAAACGACAACTTTGGCTTCTTGCCAAACTACAGTTCATATGGCGTCGTCTCAACGGATTTTGATGGTGCCCTATTTAAAGTGAATGCAGCTGTCTCTAATGCATAACCCCAAAACGATAGTGGCAAATCAGCAAGTGATATCATAGAACGCACCATATCTAATAAGGTTCGATTACGACGTTCAGACACACCATTACGCTGTGGTGTTCCGGGCTGTGTCAACTGTGAAACAATTCCACATTGTCTTAAGTGACTGCCAAACTCATAACTCAGATATTCACCTCCTCGATCAGATCGAAGAAATTTAATCTTCTTGTTACGATGATTCTCAACTTCACTCTGAAATTGCTTGAACTTTTCAAAAGTTCCAGACTTGTGTTTCATCAAGTAAATATACCCATATCTACTCAAGTCATCAGTGAAGGTGAGAAAGTAACGATATCCACCGCGCGCTGCAACATTCATTGGACCGCACACATCACTATGTATGATTTCCAATAAGTCACTTGCCCGTTCCATTGTTCCAGAGAATGGCGTTTTAGTCATCTTGCCCATGAGGCATGGTTCACATGTGTCAAGTGATTCAAAATCAAGTGACTCCAAAAGTCCATCAGCATGGAGCTTCCTCATGCATTTTACACTGATATGACCTAAACGGAAGTGCCACAAGAAAGTGGTACTATCATTATCAATTCTACATCTTTTGGCATCAATGTTATGAACATGTGTGTCATCACTATCAAGATTCAATATGAATAAACCCCTAACATTGGGTGCATGACCATAAAAGATATTACTCATATAAATAGAACAACCTTTATTCTCTGATCTAAATGAGTAACCGTCTCGCAATAAACAAGATCCAGATATAATGTTCATGCTTAACGCAGGCACTAAATAACAGTTATTCAGGCTCATCACTAATCCCGATGGTAATCGAAGAGAGAGCGTGCCGACGGAGATCACATCAACCTTGGAACCATTTCCCACGCGCATCGTCACTTCGTCCTTTGCCAGCCTTCGTTTATTCCGTAGTTCCTGCCTTGAGTTGCAAATGTGAGCAACCGAACCGGTATCAAATACCCAGGCACTACTACGAGAGCTAGTAAGGTACACATCAATAACATGTATATCATATATACCTTGTTTGTCGTTGGCCGCCCTCTTGTCAGCCAGGTACTTGGGGCAGTTCCGCTTCCAGTGACCAGTTCCTTTGCAATGAAAGCACTCATTTTCTGGCTTAGGTCCATGCTTAGGCTTCTTTGTAGGAGTAGCAACTGCTTTGCCACCCTTCTTGGTTTAACCCTTCTTGCCTTTGCCTTTGCCATTTTTCTTGAAACTAGCGGTTTTATTGACCATCAACACTTGATGTTCTTTCTGGATTTCAGACTCAGCGACTTTCAGCATCGCAAACAGCTCGGCGACTGACTTGTTCATCCCGTGCATGTTATAGTTCATCACAAAGCTCTTGTAACTAGGTGGCAGCGATTGAAGAACTCTATCAGTGATTGCCTCTGGCGGAAGGGTAATTCCCAACTCAGGTAGACGGTTTGAGTACCCAGACATTCTGAGTATGTGCTCACTAATAGACCCGTTCTCCTCCATCTTGCAAGCATAGAATTTATCGGAGGTCTCATACCTCTTGATCCGGGCATTCTTCTGAAAGATAAACTTCAACTCCTGGAACATCTCATATGCTCCATGACGTTCAAAACGTCTTTGAAGTCCCGGTTCTAAGCCATACAATATTGCACACTGAACTATTGAGTAGTCTCCAGCACGAGCCTCCCAAGCGTTCTTAACGTCTTCGGAGGTCATGTCTTCTGGTTGGTCACCAAGCGGTGCATCAAGGACATATGACTTCTGGGAAGCTGTGAGGATAATCCTCAGATTACGGGCCCAGTCAACAAAGTTACTTCCATCATCTTTCAATTTAGCTTTTTTTAGGAACGCATTAAAATTCAGGGGTGCTACTGCGCGAGCCATTGATCTACAACATAAATATGCAAAGGTTACTTAGACTATTGTTCAAGATAATGAGTTTAGTTAATCAAATTTCTAAAGCTCCCACTCAAATTGACATCCCACGGGTCATCTGAGTGTCACATGATTCAAATTCACCAACTCAAGTTCGATCATCACGTGAGTCAAGGTGGCTTCAATGGTGAACATCATCATGTGGATCATATCTACTACATGACTCATGCTCGACCTTTCGGTCTCTTGTGTTCCGAGGCCATGTCTGTACATGCTAGGCTCGTCAAGTTTAACCCGAGTGTTATGCGCGTGCAAATCTGGCTTGCACCCGTTGTATGTGAACGTAGAGTCTATCACACCCGATCATCACGTGGTGTCTCAACACGACGAACTTTCGCAACGGTGCACACTCGGGGAGAACACAATTTTATCTTGAAATTTAAGTGAGGGATCACCTTATAATTCTACTGTCGTACTAAGCAAAACAAGGTGCATAAAAGGATTAACATCACATGCAATTCATAAGTGACATGATATGGCCATGAACTTGTGCTTAAGATCTACATCTTCAAAGCACCGGCATGATCTCCATCGTCACCGGCACGACACCATGATCTCCATCATCTTGATCTCCATCAACGTGTCGCCATCGGGGTTGTGGCGCCAGCCCTGCTTCTACTTCTATTGCTATCGTTTAGCGATAAATTAAAGCATTACATAGTGCTTAATGATTGACTCGCAGGTCATACAATAATTAAAGACAACCCTATGTCTCCTGCCGGTTGCCGTACTCATCGACGTGCAAGTCGTGAAATTCTATACATCACATGATCATCTCATACATCACATATATCACATCATGTAATTGGCCATATCACATCACAACATACCCTGCAAAAACAAGTTAGACGTCCTCTAATTATTGTTGCATGTTTTACGTGGCTGCTACGGGTATCTAGCAAGAACGATTCTCACCTACGCATAAACCACAACGGTGATACATAGTTTGCTTTTCAATCTTCTCAAGGACCGCCTTTGTCGGATCCGATCCAACTAAAGTGAGAGAAACTGTCACCCGCAAGCCATCTAAGCAACAAGTTGCGTCGAGGGAACCGGTCTCTCGTAAGCGTACGAGTAGTCCAGGCCGCTTCATCTCACAATACCGCTGAACCAAAATACAACCAAGGGAGGAAGCAATCTAAGCATCAACGCCCACAAACCTTTTGTGTTCTACTCGAGATCTCATCGAACCATCAACCTAGCTCATGATGCCACTGTTGGGGAACGTCGCATGGGAAACAAAAAATTTCCTACGCACACGCAAACCTATCCATGGTGATGATCATCTACGAGAGGGAGAGTGGATCTACGTACCCTTGTAGATCGCTAAGCGGGAAGCGTTAAGAAACGCGGTTGGTGTAGTCGTACTTCTTCGCGATCCAAATCGCCGAGCGTCCCGCAATCTAATCACGAACCGTCCTGCGAACCAAAGATGTACCATTGAGGCGAGCACTTTGATACAACCTGCCTGGTAGTTAGGTAATATCACACGAAGGACTTTAACGATAGTTGTCAACTAGACCTCGTTCCTAACGCACCAGTGTACATAAAATGTTGATAGGAGATTCATTGCAACATCCTATATTAAGTTAGTATGGAGCTAGAGTATCCATGCGTTATACACTTCGGTTCAACGTGCCCGGGACTTATTTCATGTTAGCAATAGACGTCGAAGGACTTTTGCGAGTCCCTCACACTATCGATTGCGTATATGAGAGGATATTGGTATGGTTTCTTTGGTGTTGACATTATTTGTAAGATAATATTATGAAGATGTACCACCGATGGGGGGCACTTGATACAACATGCCTACTTAGTGCACCGAACCCCCGCCACGGCCGAGTAAATCTAGCGCCTCTCCCTCTCGAACCCCCGCCGCGCCGTCTCCTGCCGCCGCAGCCGTCATGCCCAGTCGTCAACACCGGTGACCGCCGCCGGCTTATCACAACTGGAAATCACCCATGCTTCGCCGCCTGTGTCGAAGAAGAGTTTCGGGGTGAAATAAGCCCATCGCATCCAAGCTCCTGCTTCAACCACTCCAATGGCCTCGGAGTGGCCACCGCCACTACGGCAATGGTCCGCCACCCTCCCATCGGACCTGTCAAAGCCAAACAAGCTCAAAAGCCGACATCATGAGTTCTTCAGATCCTCCTTTGTCCTATTATGGATGGGAAACAAAAATTTTCCTACGCACACGCAAACCTATCCATGGTGATGATCATCTACGAGAGGGAGAGTGGATCTACGTACCCTTGTAGATCGCTAAGCGGAAGCGTTAAGAAACGCGGTTGGTGTAGTCGTACTTCTTCGCGATCCAAATCGCCGAGCATCCCGCGATCTAATCACGAACCGTCCCGCAAACCAATCACGAACCGTCCCGCGATCTTGTCATGATCCGTCCCGCGATCCGATCACGAACGTTCCGTGGCCTTGATCACGATCCTTCCGATCTAGTACCGAACGGACGACACCTCCGTGTTCAGCACACGTGCAGCTTGATGACGATCTCCACCGTCTTGATCCAGCAAGAGGAGGTGGAGAGGAGAGAGAGTTCACCGGCAGCGTGACGGCGCTCCGGTGATGGTGGTGGTGGAGCAATTCCGGCAAGGCTTCGCCTAAGCACTGCGAAAAACTAATCTAGAGGAGCACCGGTGGAACGGGTAGCACGTGGTTGTATGTTCTGCTAAAACCCTAGCTATTCCACCAGTATATATAGGAGGAGAGGAGAGGAGAGGCAGCCAAGGGCCTCTTGGTTCGGCCGAACTAGAGAGGGGTGGAATCCTATTCCACCTCCAATCCTACTTGGAGTAGGATTGCTCCCTATTGGCTGATTTTTGCTCTTTTTCCTTTTAGCCTTTTTCTCCTGCGCCATGGGCCTTTCTAGGCTGATTTACAAGCCCACAAAGGGCTGGTTAATACTCTCCCACAGCCCATGGTCTCTCTAGGGTCGAAATACCCCTCCCGGAGGTCTCCCGGTACACTACCGGCACTCCCGGTACACTACCGATGAGCCCAAAACTTTTCCGGCGACCAAACTGGGACTTCCTATATATGAATCTTTACCTCCGGACCATTCCGGAGCTCCTCGTGATGTCCGGCATCTCATACGGGACTCCGAACAACCTTCGGTCACCACCATACACAACTCTATACTATCGAAACGTCACCGAACCTTAAGTGTGCAGACCCTGCGGGTTCGAGAACTATGCAGACATGACCGAGACACCTCTACGCCCAATAACCAATGGCGGGACCTGGACGTCCACATTGGTTCCTACATATTCTACGAAGATCTTTATCGGTCGAACCTCTATGTCAAGGATTCAATTAATCCCGTATAACGTTCCCTTTGTTCTTCGGTATGTTACTTTCCCGAGATTCGATCGTCGGTATCTCTATACCTAGTTCAACCTCGTTATCGGCAGGTCTCTTTACTCGTTTCGTAATACAAGATCCCGCAACTAACAATTAGTCACATTGCTTGCAAGGCTCATTGTGATGTTGTATTACCGAGTGGGCCCCGAGATACCTCTCCATAACACGGAGTAACAAATCCCAGTCTCGATCCATGCCAACTCAACAAACACCATCGGAGATACCTGTAGAGCACCTTTATAGTCATCCAGTTACGTTGCGACGTTTGATACACACAAGGCACTCCTCCGATATTCGTGAGTTGCATGATCTCATCGTCAAAGGAACATATACATTGACATGCAGAAAACAGTAGCAATAAACTGACACGATCATATGCTACGTTTGTAGTTTGGGTCTTGTCCATCACATCATTCTCCTAATGATGTGATCCCGTTATCAAATGACATCTCATGTCCATGGCTAGGAAACCTTAACCATCCTTTGATCAACGAGCTAGTTCACTAGAGGCATACTAGGGACATTGTGTTGTCTATTTACCCACACATGCAATGTGTTTCCAATCACTACAATTATAGCATGGATAATAAACGATTATCATGAACAAGGAAATATAATAATAAACACTTTATATATTGCCTCTAGGGCATATTTCCAATAGTGGCTAGGTGTCGGGGATATACCCCGCGGTATGACCCGGACGGAAGTATGACCCGGCCTGGCGACTCACAGGAGACCCGGTCAAGACATGGCATTTTACTGGTGACCCGGCAGGCGAGTCGCAGGATAACCAGGCCTAAGACCCGGCATATAAGTCGGTGCGGGGCGGCTCACAAGAGAAGGCCCGAAGAGAGAGAGACTCCCTCCCAAAGGAAACAAGACCCGGAATAGGATTCTAGAGAGACCAGTCCTAATCCTACTCCTAATAGGACTCTATTTATAAACCTACCCTCTCCACTTATATAAGGAGGGGTAGAGCACCCCTAGAGGGACAAGATTCACAAGTCCACAAGTTTAGACAACACGAAAGATTAGAGATAGACATATTAGAGGCTCTCGTGATTAGAGGTAGCAAACAACACCCTTGTAACCGAGAGATCTCCTTCATCATCAATACCAGACAAGCAGGATGTTGGATTTTTACCTCCATCAGAGGGGCCGAACCTGGGTAAACTCCGTGTCTCTCGATTCCGATCAACCCCTTCAAGCCGCCACATAGTTGCGTTTTCACCCCGAACCTAAGTCCGTTCACCCGGACATCTGCCGTGATAAATTCACGACAGTTGGCGCCCACCTTGGGGCCTACGTACGGTGGTGTTGTGTTCTTGGAGGGAGCTCTTCAGGGATCGGGAAGCTCTAGATCGACCAGAAAAAAAATCGGCGTGCAAGGATCTGCATCAAGCTTGAGTTCATCTGTCATAATTGAAGAAGTTTGAGCAGTAACATAGTTTGGATTATGGTCAAAAAGTATCTTGGCGTGCGGCCGGTCACAAGCCGGATTGATCCGTTCTAGCCTGCTTATGAGGGAAAAAGCAAAGTTAAGGCGATCCATCAACTTGACGTCGGACCGACCCGCCTTACCCCTCCTTGAAAATCCGAGTTCTGGCACGCATCCGCCGCGGCCTCGGCTCCGCCTCGAGCCGGTCCTCCGCTGCGACCTGGCCTTGCCTGCTCGCAGCCGCGTCAACGTCACCCCTCCTCACCCCGCATCTGCCTCCGCCATTTTTTGCCCGCTGCTTCGAGCCAGTTCTGCCCTCGCCTCGCCCGTCTTCACTAGCGCCGCTCCGAGACGCCAACTTCGCCTCACGCTTGGCACGCGCCTGTGCCTGCAGGTTCCTCCTTGGCTGTTGCCACAACCCACCGCCTCGAGTCATCGTTGCCCGTCTCGGACTTGCCTTACCGCGCACCTCGCCTCAACCCGCTGCATTGGAGCCGCTGGTGCCATAGCCTCGCGTCCAACCCATCGCCCCTGCGCCGGCCTTGCCTTGTATCGCCTCGAGCCGCCGCGGTGCCCGCCTCCGTCGCCCCGCCGCTGTGGCTCCACCTTCGCCTCTGTGTGCCAGTCGTCGTGGCTCACACCTGCCTTGCCGCACCTTCGGGCCGGCTGGCGCCCTTCGCTGCACCGGCGGCCTCGCCGTGCCTCCAGGCGGCGGGCACACTGCGCTACATCGTCCGCTTCGCCGCCGTGCCTTGAGCTTGTTGCAGCTCCGCCTCCGCCCGCACCAAGCCGGCCTCCGAGCAATCCGTTGCCGTGGCCCCCGCTCGCTTTTCCCCGCTACGCCGAACCATGGTAGCCGCCGAGGCTCCACCCTCCGCCATGGCTGCCCCCACGCCTAGCCCCGCCTCTGCCGCAGCAACCGGCCGCCTCTAAGTCACCTCGCCTCCATCGGCCCGGCACTAAAACACCCTACATTGCCTGCGCGTCGAGCCGGCCGTCGCTGTGGCCGCTGACCGCTGCTCCTGCCTCGCCCGTTCGCCGCAGCGCCAAGCTCCGCCACCGCCGCTGCCACGCCGAGCCGGCCTCGCCTTTGCCTCGAACCGGCTCCGGTTCCCCCCGTCGCCTTGCATCCGAGCCGCCGCATCGCTGTGCCCCTGGCCTCGCAGTGCCTCCGAGCCGCAACGCGCGCCTCGTCGTATGAGCCGCCGGTGCTCGCCTCGCGTCTGCACCCACCGGCGGACGTCCGAGCCGCCCCAGCTCCTTTTCCTCCTCGCGTGCGCGCCCCTGCCACGGTTTCCGCTCTGCGCCGCCGGCTCCCCGTCGTTTCACCCCGAGCCCACCTCCTCTGCCTTCTATTACACCCGGACATCTGCCGTGATAAATCCACGACACAAGGTTTCTCTTCTCCTAGCACATGAAAAAGTCTTTTACGTTCAGGTTCCGTTCATAGGGCCAATCACAATGTCTCATTCACCTCGTGACACGAGACACATGGCCCACTGCGGACCCACATGTGCAAACTAGTTTCTCAATTCCCAGCATCTGTTAATTTAGTCTAATTGTATGTGACATTCTGACTCCAACCCACTCCCTATATCGGGGTGCCCATCGCCCTCGTCCTTCCTCCCGATCCAGATCCAAAACTTTCTTAAGTGCGCCACACGCTGCAACAAAGTTCTTAAATTGTTATGGATGACGATAAAGTTCTTTCGGAGGGATCACTCAAGTGCGTAGCGTCCATGGACAAAGTTTTCCATAAGAGATAAAATCTGAATAAGTCCTTCGTGCCGTATACCTTCAGTGCGACACACGCTTATGCAAAATTCTTAAATTGTTATGTATGATGGTAAAGTTCTTCCGAATCGATTTCTAAAAGGCGCCACATGCTTGAGCAAAGTTCTTAAATTATTACAGATGAAGGTAAAGTTCTTCCAGATCGATCTCTCAAGTGCGCAATGTGCATGAACAAAGTTTGCATCATAATAGATACAAAATTTGATAAGTCCTTCGCGCCCTAGACCTTAGATGCTCCACATTCTTGAGCAAAGTTCTTAAATTGTTATGGATGAAGGTAAAGTTCTTCCGGATCGATCTCCCTAGCGAGCAGTGTGCATGAACAAAGTTTTCATCCTAAGAGGTAAAATTTCGAGTTGTCCTTCGTGTCCTAGGCCTTAAGCGCGCAACACGGTTGAGGTAAGTTCTTAAATTGTTATGGATGATGGTAAAGTTCTTTCGGATCGATCTCTCACGTGTGCAACATGCATGACCAAAGTTTACATCATAAGAGAGAAAATTTTGGTAATTCATGTGGAGCCATATACCTTAAGTGTTTCACACGCTTGAGCAAAGTTTTTAAAATTGTTATGGATGATGGTAAAGTTCTTGCGGGTCGGTCTTTCAAGTGCGCAGGCATGACCATAGTTTTCATTCTAAGAGATGATTTTTTATAAGTCCTATGTGCCTCATACCTTAAGTGTGACACACACTTAAGCAAAGTTCTTAAATTATTATGGATGACGATACACTTCATGACCGATCTCTCAAGAACGCAACATGCATGAACAAGGTTTTCATATGAGATAAAAAAAATTATATGTCCTCCGCGCCCTATACCTTAAGTGCAATACCCGCTTGAGCAAAGCTCTTAAATGGTTAAAGAAGACAGTAAAATTCATCGTACTCATAGCCATATCGGACCGAAGGTTTTCTAGCATTAGTCCTAGTCTCTCTGCATAGTGCAAGCAGATAAAATTTCGCCTGCACGTTACTGTTGACCAAAGTTCTTAAATTGTTATGCATGGTGGTATATTTCTTCCGGGTAACATCAAGGACCGCAACATTTCATAGTGGTGTTGTTTATTTGAGAACTTTGTTTTCCAGTTGTCTGTAACTAAGCAATGGATGTCGAAAAACTTTTGTTAGTTCGGCACATTGTTCACCATTTATATGCGACGATGTTGATATATATTCTTTGGTGTTGAGATCATTTGAAAGATTATATTACGAAGATGCACCATCGAGGCGGACACTTTAATACAACATGCCAATACTCAGGTCATATCACATAAAGTACTTTAACGATATTTGTCAACTTCAGTCGTTCCTAACGCACCGGTATACATAAATGTTGAAAGGAGATTCGTTACAACATCCTATATGAAGTTAGTATAGAGCTAGACTAGCCATGTGTTACGCACTCCGATTCAACGTGCTCGAGACTTATTTCATGTTAGCCCATAGCCCGATATAAACAAGTCCCAAAGTTCTTTACAAATTTCACCAAAAGTTTATGTAAAATTAAAATACTTGTTCTTTCTTATTTGTAAACTAATCTATATATTGGCCATAAAGTCAATTCGACGTTTTAGGAAATCCAAAAATATTATGATAAGTTCGACCAAGGGTTTTCTCGTGTTTCAATTAATCTGCAGAAAAGTTCTTCAATGGTTTTGAAACAGTTTGGCAAAGGCAACAAAAGTCTTGCTAAAGTTGTCTCATGTTTCAGTTAATCAATTATCATTCTATTTCTATAGAAAGTTCTTCAACAATATCGAAATAGTTTGGCAAAGGCAAGCAAAAAGTGTTGCTCAAGGTCACAGCACACACAAAACAAGAAAAATAAGTATCCCGGCCTGAGTGAAATATTTAGCTGTTTCGATCGCCTCAAAGAAAACCATGAGTTTGTGTCTGATATGTGCATGAGTTTGTGTCTAATCTATGCCAGCGTAGCCACACATGAAAAAAGATCCTTCACTGAAGCGGCCGGAAAATCAGGGAGCATATAAACAATAACGAAGCTCTCGGATCCCAACAACATGAACCTGGCTGACAGCACAACATAGTAACATAAATGAAGAGCTGGATAAAGTCCTTTGCATTAGCCCTTTTAAGTGCGTATTGTGTAAAGTCCCTAACCTAAATTGGGAAGTCAGGAAAATATAAGAAAGTACTGTACTTCTCAAGTGCACAGAACAGATAATTTGTTTCCTGTGTATATAGTCGTCATATGCACAGGCTTTGCAATCAATTCCATCCACAAATAAAATTTAACTGAAAGAAGATTTGTATTGAAAAAGTTAATCTGAGAATCACATAATTCTTGGCATTCAACATACAAAGTTCTTTACAATACACACAGAACAAATAACAAACTAGCCCTTAGTGTCTACTGTCTAATGGCGTCCAGATTTGCAGTTTCAGACAAAAAAAATGAAGAGCTCCAAAGCACATTAGCAGTAAGATGCGCAACCTGCAACAAAAAATGATGACCCTAAGCACAGGAGTATTTTCTTTTAAGCACATGCTGATTTTCTAAAGAAAACACAGTCTAGTTGCCTAGAATCAAATGGTGCAGAATTAAAAGCCTTGCGAAATCAACCTATCTTCTGGTGCCGGCGTTCCCTCTTCTCCATGGGCCAGGCGTGGAGAGGCACGACCCGATCTGGATATGCCTGGAGCTGACAAGCACGGGATATGAATATCGTATATCACATCACACACAGACAAAAAAAAAGCTGCTTGACCGACCAAAAATCCATCGACCTAATTCACAAGTAAATTTCCAAGATTGCACCAAGAGACACGTGCACCAAGTGCTTGGCGGGATCTAACTCGCACAAAAACTAAAAGAAGAAGGCAGATGGCTTGCCTTTTCCTCTTCAGGTGATGGATTTAGCACATTCAGCAAATGCAGCATCTGCTCCACTGGCCGTGGCAGCTTGTTCTGCTGCCTTTCCCAAGAGAGGTTTCACGGCGTCCATATGTAGCATGAATCTCCTACGCGCTGGAGCACAGATCTGGTTTGATGGATCTTAGATGCTACAGCCTGGAGCACAAATCCATGACCCCGGCAGCAAAATCGCATAGCTGGAGTCGTACACGATCCAAGATCCATCACACCAGCATGTTGTAGGTAGTCGCACTGGGATTAAAACACGAAGAATTAAGAAAAGAAAGGAAAGCAGCAAGAACAAAAGAGAATAAAAGCAGATTTTATAGAAGAACGGGTGAGAACATGGGGAAGGGAACCCAAATCCGCAAGCCCTCCCGCCTGCTCGTGGTGGATATGGCTGTCAAGCTCGTCGGAGGGGCACGGGTGGATCTGGCCCTAAGGACGAGAAGGAGAAGGTGATGATCTTCGCCGTGGTGGGCCCTGTCCGACGGGTAGCATGGTAGCAGACTCAATGGTGGTACAGCCAAGTGTGGTGAGAAGATCTGGTCGGAGGCCTCAAAATCAAGCCGGTGACCGGCGGTGGAGGGGATCGGTGGGGGTGGGGTGGGGCGATTGGATCTGGTCTCTACAGATAAGAGAGAGAAGAGGTAGTAGTCACGCGCCAAGAAAGGAATAAAGTGGATACGATGTGACTGTATTTGCAAACGTATATCCGAATGGAATAGAAAAATAGGACTCTGACATGGGCCCTAGGTGGGCCAGCCGGCGCGGATCCCAAGCAAGAGCGGTCGACTACGATTGTCGTTGTGCATGAAACGCGAAGGAAAAAGCCTTTATCGTATATATAAGACCCTTGCGACGTATATATAACCTAAAATCTAAAAAGTGCGTACGCATTATTTGGGCGAATCGAACGGACGGCTCCTGGCCACTCGATTCTGCACGTACGCGGTTCAGGTGCCATCTGGTCCAAGGTACATGGTCTGTTTCTAGACTGTTGTTTCTCACAGGATGGGCCAAAAAAATATAATTATGAAGGAAAAGCAATACGCGATATGCAATCTCTCTCTCCGCATGTGGCTGATTTGGCTTGAATAACAGATTAAATTGCACATATCGCTGATAAGGAAGGTAGGCAAAAGTGTGCCAACCATGAAAAGTATTCAGAAGTAGGAAGGAGGATTTCATATCTACTACTAGATAGTTGCCCAGCGTAGTTGACTAGTTGCACATCAGGTTGTCATAGTTGCTAGGTTACAACCTACTAGGAAGTTGTATCATGCAGCTTTAAAATTGGTTTTAGAAAAAGTTGCATCATGCAATACTAAAGTTGCACCATGCAGTACTAAAGTTGCATCATATAGCATCAAAGTTGGCATCGAAAAAATTTCATTGGAACATACCCATGCGGGATTTAGTTTCAAAGATCTCATCGTCAGGATTCCAACTATGAAAACATATCCCAATTCCGAAGCGCGGATTGATAGATATGAGTTTTTGAATTTTTGTGAAACGTAGTTATAAATATAAATGTTCAGCAAATTAATAGAAGTTCATGAACTAAAGAAAAATTCCGGCATTTGAAAATATTTGCATTTTATTGTTAAACTAATAAAATTTTCATGAATTTTTCAAAAAGTCCTTGAGTTTTAGGAAGTTCAAGAAATCATAAAATTATTCAAAAACATTCAAAAAGCTCCTACATTTTAAAAAATGTTCTATAATTCGGGAATGTTTCATCGGGTTCAAATATTGTTTCATCGGGAATGTTTCATTTTCCCCATGGTATAAGAACATATGTCCACACTTTATGAGAAACTTCTTCAAGTCTGAACTTTAAAGAAAATAAAAAAAACATAAATACACTTTTCGACAAAATACATAAATGCAATTTCTTGTATATACGAATGTCATTTGAATAAACGATGAACATTTCCATCATAGGTGAACATATTGTTTATCTTCCGAATGTATACTCGCTCTTTTTAAAATTTATTTTGACAACATTTTATTAAACAGAAATACTAGTACTAAATCGGAGCCTAAAGTCCCCGCACATAAAAAATATGAAAAAAACGGACCGGTAACAATTATCATCTATACACTATCTACTATGCAAAAGGGTTGAATGGATGGACGCACAAGTCAATACCGGTACGCATGCAATCCTGTTCCCCGTGCTCGGTAGAAAAGCTATATCGGAGGCCTCTAATGGGGCTAATCGGGGAAGGAGTAAACGCCACTATGTGTCGGCTGGCTCTCTCTCACCGCGATGCGATCGCGTAGTTGGAGAGTGGTGAAAATGGCCAGGGCGTTAACGCGGAATAAAGACGTTGTTGGCTTCTATCATCCCCGTCGCCATGTGCCCCCACCCCGCACCACAGCCTCCATCGTCCTGCTGCTGGTGCCACCCTCCTATAAGTCCGCGTCTCGTCCATCCCAAGGTTGCCAGCGTGCTTGAAATGCAGCTCGACCTCCAACTTGAAGCGGGAGAAAGAGAGATGGGCTCCGTGCGCTGCGCGGTGCTGTCGCTGCTTCGTCTGCACGGCGGCCGCGGTCGTCACCCACGGTGAGACGCAGGATTTCAGCTGAGTCAGTAATGCCAACTTTTGTTTTTTGGTGCGTCTTACCTACGTGTTTTCATCACTCTCAAACTGTGCGATCGCATCGATGGCCGGCCTGCAGGTGTTTCGGGGGAGGAAGCATCGTCGGGCTCGGGCAGCAGGCTGATGCCCGATTTCTGTTCAACGACTTTCATCGAACTCGACAAGCCTTGCACAGACAAGCTGTGCAATGATGAATGCATGAAGCTCTTTCCAGGCCCCGGCGGCTGTGAGAAAGGCAGATGCCTGTGCGGTTTCTGCTGAAGAAGAGAAGGCCTACTCCCTCTGGTCAAGTCTCGTCGATGCTCTGGAAGCTTCGAAACTTCCCCTTCCTCTCCATTCGGTCATCTTTTGGCCTTGTATCATCCAACTTATTATTTCCTTTTTCTTATTGGGTACGTAGTATCTAGACCACAATTTATTTTGTTCGATTCTGTCGCTTTTGTTCTGCAAGAGAGAGGCTTGGTTCGAACAATGACGTGCACCCATATGCATAAGTAATTCCGTTTGTACTGTATGCACACCTATAAATCGACGAAAGAACTGGCTGGCCGATGCAGAATGTGCAGTGAGCGTTAATCACTATCTATGTCACCACACTCCTTCTATAAGCACTTATAAATACAGTATGAACGTTCCGGTCATCTGCGTGCCTCCGTGCGTGTCGCGGCCGATTTCATGGCTTGTTCCATCTTGTGCACTCTGCTTGTGGTGGTGACCACGGCGGTGATCGGCACCGTTCGCGGCGACGGCAACCCCCTCACCGCGGGCTTCACCCCTGTGAGGCTGAAGGATTCCCAGTTTGTTGTGCAGAGGCCCTACGACATTCCGCTCGACGCGCGCTATGAGCTCGCCGGCGGCGTGCGCCGGATGTGGGTCTACTCCACCGACAAGCCCATGAGCGCCACCCACCCTGGTGCCGCGCGCACCGAAACCAAGATCGACGTACGTACGCTACGCACCGACGCGGCATCTACGAGTTCGTCGATCTGATCTCATGCTCGCACGTTGCTTATATCAGTTCGTGTGTTGCGCCATGGAGCGTGCACGCAGGAGGTGTACAGGGCGGGGGTGTGGCAGTTCGAGGGCGAGGTGTACGTGCCGGCGGGCACGTCCGGCGCGTGCATCATGCAGATCTTCGGGGCGGCGCCGGAGCGGCAGGCGACGACGCTGATGCTCCACGTCTACGACGGCAGGCTGACCTTCTACCACGACCTGCGGAGGGTGCTCGCCGACGGCGTCTACGACCGGTGGCTCCGGCTCAACGTCGTCCATGACGTGCCGGCGCGCAACGTCACCGTGTTCGTCGACGGCGCCGAGGTGCTGCGCTCGCGCAGCCACGGTGCGCCCGGCGCGGCGCACTACTTCAAGTTCGGGGTGTACAAGCAGTCGCACCACCACCCGTCGGACCGCATGGAGTCGCGATGGAGGAACGTCCGAGTCTTCACCAAGCCATGAATCACGCGATGGGTACGCAGTTTGATGATTTCGTTGGTGTTCCAACTCGATTCATTTGCAGCTCTCATATGTCGCATTTTAGAAGAATTTCATCCATTATATTTCCGTTGATGTGTGTTAATTTGGACGGTGGTTAGAAATAGATTTGGAGAACTCAACGGCTGTATTCATCGATGAGTTGTATACAGCGGCGGATCCAGGAATTCAACGGGGCGGAACATTCGAAGAGCAAATTTTTGATTGACAAATGCAAGTCCGCTGAACCTAATCTCATAAAATTTAAATATGAAGCTAGACGCACTTGAAAATTAACATAACCAATGATTTTGAACAGTTGAAGATTCTCGACAACTAGGTGATGTAACCACCAAAAATCACAAAATCTAACATGAACACCATATAGAACTACTAACATGGACGCCCGCTGTTTGAATCATTCATTCCATGGCCCAAAATATCCAACTCCATGACTAATAGATGCCTACAACAGGTGAACAAGTTGGATATGAATATATGTCTTAGAACAAGTAAGCAAAGAGTTTGAAACCCATCGCAAAAAAACAAATAGTTTGAAACAATAGATAACAATTTTTTTTTACCTTAAGTTGTAAGTATACGAGGAGTTCCAAAATAAGCAGCAATTGGTACTGACCATGTTTAGTGCCGATCATGTTCAACAGTTGGCTAGAAATTGAAGATCAACATCAGAAGGAAATGGATTGGAGTTGGATTACCTGCTGATTGCACTTGCTGATGTTGCAAACTGTAGCTGCGTGTTTGGACGAGCTTGATGCTCTGCCGCCGCTGCCTCCTCCCACACAGACCACAACCGGGACATCTTTTTTTTTGGGTGCGCCCATCCGCTCCCGACGGATCTGCATCAGGTGCCCGACGGCCGGCGGCCGGTGGCTGGCGGCCCGGCGAGGCGGAGCTCTGTGGGTGCGAGCCGGCGGCGACGAGATTATTCTCGCTGGGCGCTGGCTGCCTGGCTGGGATTCCTTGGGATTGACTGCAGGTAGATTGGGGCTGTGGGCTCGTGCGACCGCATAGTCTAGCACAAATCAGTCAATGTACAAAACGAATCGTACTTTTCATATACGGGTTTTCGGCTACCCGGGGCGGCCGACCATAGTCGCCCCTACCGTGTCGCCGCCACTGGTTGTATACATCGACTCTTAACACGCGTTGCAAGGAATAATGCAGCTTGAAACTTCATGTCATGGAATCAAAGCCAAGACATCACCAACACAACTGCACATCTGCTATCTTTAACAAACACAACTACACAACTGCTATCTTGTCCTGATGCCTCGGGAGATGGCTCTCCTCCTCCCTTCCCCTCTCTCCCTCCGTGCGACCTCGGCACCTTCTTCTCCGATCCTGGCTAGCTCCCTCCCACCTCCCTCGCCTCTCTCCCTCGCCGGTGCGGACTGTGTGCTAGACGGTCTCGGCTCCAGCTTTCTACAGAGTGGTTCCTCTGCCTCTCTTTCTCTCTCCGGGTATCGATTCTGGGCCTTGGACTGTGACGAGGGCGCCTCTGACTCTGACTCCGATCTCGCCCCCCGGTGCGGTGGTGCATTCTGTGGTGGGGAAGGCGGGGCCCCGTGCCAGGAAGTTTGCTCCGGGCGGCAGGGGCCGGCCGGTCGCCATCCCATCGGGACAGGAGGAGGTACGTCCTCTACGGCGTCCGATGACGCCGCCCTCTTCCTTGCGAGGGGGGAATCGTCTTCCCCCTCGTCCTCATGCTCTTCCTCTTGATTAGAGGAGGCATGAGTTTCCTCGGACACAGCGTCTGACTGGTCCTTGATGCAGAGGCCTCCTCGGCTTTTCTTCTTCTTCTTCTCTTTATTTTTTGGTGCCTTGTAAGGCGCCATGACGAGCATCTCCGATAATAGCTTGGACCTGGGATCCTCGGGGT
This sequence comes from Hordeum marinum, assembly GCA_022496015.1. Lineage (NCBI taxonomy): Eukaryota > Viridiplantae > Streptophyta > Magnoliopsida > Poales > Poaceae > Hordeum > Hordeum marinum. The sequence continues at coordinate 99,972,455 of CM039674.1, read as the reverse complement.
GTGGTGTCGGGCAGTTGATGCCCGTGGCCTTGCTCAACCTTTTCTACAAAGATGATCGGAAAGGTGTGTAGATGTTTCTTTCGGAAGACGGAACTGATCAATTGAAATTATGTTATACCTAGGAAGGAGGGTTATCGGCATGTTGGCCCATGTCCTCCTCCTTGGCTAGCCAGCTCTCCTGAGCTTTGAACAACGTCTTCCACAGTTTCTCCGAAGTGGTGCAGTAGAGCTGGAGAACAGTAGGCTCATCGTCAAGCCGATAAGCCCACATGGGAGAGTCCCAGCGCTGACAGGGGAGGATGCGCCGCCGAAGCATGATCTGGACCACGTTGGCTAGCTCGATCTCGCTTTTGATCATTGAGGCAATGCACCTCTGTAGGTTATCCACCTCTGCATCCGACCCCCAGTCGAGGCCCTTCCGGAGCCATGAGGTCAATCTTGTGGGGGGGGGGGATCTGAACTCGGATAGGGCACCTGACCTTCTTCCCTTGGCTCGGTGATATAATTCACTGTTTTTGCCAAGTCTTGATGGTGTCGATGAAGGCATCAGACGGCCATCCAACGCGAGGGAGCTTGCTGATGACCGCCTCACTGCAGTCTGCGTGTTCGCCTGCGACGCACTTCGTCTTGATGTTGAACACCTTGAGCCATAGCCCGAAGTGCAGTTCGACCAGCAAGAAGGCCTCGCGGACGATGATGAAGGCCGACATGTGCATGAAGGAGTTTGGTGGGAGGTCATGGTAGTCGAGCTCGTAGAAGAACATAAGCCCCTTGACGAAGGGGTGGAGCGGGAAGCTAAGTCCCCGGATGAAGTGGGGGGGACGAACACCACCCTCTCGCCGGGCTTGGGAGTGGGAACCACCTGATTGGGCTCGGCGGCGCGGTGCTAGACATTGGTGGGGAGGTATCCAGCCTGTTTCAGGTCCCAAATATCCTTGTTGGTGACCGTGGAAGCCTCCCACTTGCCATTGGAACCATAACTAGCCATGGCCGAGCTAGGCGAAGGATTCGCAGAAGAACTGGATCTGGGCTCTGGGAGTTTAGTAGATTGGGGAAGCAGAGGATGCGAATGGGAATCATGGCTAGGCCTCGGGTCCCCCCCTTTTATGGGGCTGGTCGCCGGTTAACCTCCCTTTACTACGTCGCAGATCCCTCCACTTCCCAAGATGTGCGTGCCGTTATACGCGCATGATTAATCATATCCCGTGTGACAAGGAGCATGATCTATGCATTGATGGATCGTCCTGATGAAAAAACGGCCTCGAACCGCGAGTCGAGTTTTTGTAACTGGTTTAGCGGTCATGTTGGGTCGTGACCTTTCATCAAAAAGGTTGTCAGGGAACACTGTTTGCTCCTTGACGCTTGGCCTTCAGGGCTAAGCTATTCATGGTGTTCGGGCGATCCACTGATCGGGAAAACTACATGTCATCGGAGGCCGAACTGAACTCGGCCGATCACTGGTTGAGGAGAAGAACTCGCCTCCCAAGCCGAAGACTCTGATCAAGCAAAGCTGCGCTAAGACCCTTGGCATTGGAGGCTAGTTCGGGGGCTACTGAGGGAGTCCTGGTTTAAGGGGTCCTCGGGTGGCCGACCTGTTTCTCATGGGCCAAATTATATGGGCCATTTACCGAGCATTGGATTGATCGAAAGCCCTGTCTCTAGGAAGGAAGCTTCGGGAATCGTTGGGTGTCCTCCAAGATTGGAATAGTGGATAGGCATGTTTTTCCTTCCATGTGTAACTGACCATGTGTAAACCCTAGCTACCCTCGACGTCTATATAAGCCGGAGGGTTTTAGGTTGTAGGGGACAACTCATCTAGGGTTTTAGCAATTTGATCTCGAGGTAGATTAACTCTGTAACCTACACATCATCAATATAATCAAGCAGGACATAGGGTTTTACCTACATAGGAGGGCCCGAACCTGGGTACACATCGTCTCCTATTACCATCGATCCTAGTCTCATAGCTCGGGACCTCCTACCAGAGATCCGCCGGTTTTGACACCGACACCCCTCCCGATGGTCCCCGGTACCCTCCCGGCACTCCCGATACCCTACCAAAGTGCCCGAAACTTTTCCGGTAAGCAAAACGGGACTTCCTATATATCAATCTTTACCATCAGACCATTTAGGAGCTCCTCGTGACGTCCGGGATCTCATCCGGTACTCCGAACAACCTTCGGTCACCACCATATATAACTCTATACTACCAAAACGTCACCGAACGTTAAGTGTGCAGACCCTGCGGGTTCGAGAACATGTAGACATGACCGAGACACCTCTACGGTCAATAACCAATAGCGGGACCTGGATGCCCATATTGGTTCCTACATATTCTACGAAGATCTTTATCCGTTGAACCCCTATGTCAAGGATTCAGTAAATCCCGTATGTTGTTCCCTTTGTTCTTCGGTATGTTACTTGCCAGAGATTCGATTGTGGGTATCTCTATACCTAGTTCAATCTCATCACCGGCAAGTCTCTTTACACGTTCTGTAATACAAGATCTCGTGGCTAACATTTTAGTCACATTGCTTGCAAGGCTTGTTGTGATGTTGTATTATCGATTGGGACCTGAGATACCTCTTTGTCACACGGAGTAACAAATCTCAGTCTTGATCCATGCCCACTCAACAGACACCCTCAAAGATACATGTAGAGCATCTTTATAGTCACCCAGTTATGTTGCGATGTTTGATACACACAAGGTACTCCTGCGGTGTCAGTGAGTTGCATGATCTCATGGTCATAGGAACAAATACTTGACATGCAAAAAACTATAGCAATAAACTGACATGATCATATGCTATGTTTATAGTTTGGGTCTTGTCCATCACATCATTCTCCCAATGATGTGATGCCGTTATCAAATGACATCTTATGTCTATGGCTAGGAAACCTTGACCATCTTTGATCAACGAGCTAGTCTACTAGAGGCATACTAGGGACACAGTGTGTGACAGCCCAATTGCTGTCCCCACCTTGTTTGGCATGTAATGTTATGTGAACCTTGTTGTCATGAGTTTTATGAATGAGTTGCTCAATGTCTTGCCTTGTCTCATGCACTCATGCATCATGCATCATATCATTCATCATCATTCTATGACTTTGTTTTGTGATGTGACCTTGTTGTGATTGGGAGTGATCTTGTGATGTGTGATGTGGTTAGAGTGTGGGTGATGCAACAACTCCTTCTCACCCCCCTCATTTTCAAGTATGCCTAAAACCCCTCTTATTCCCTCCATTATTCCACTTGATAAAATTAAATTGGCATTTAATTTGTTAAAAATGTTTTGGTGTTAGGTATTAATTCTTTGAGTGAATGTGTGTTGCTCTCTTAAAGGTTTGGGCCTTGTTTTAATTTGGTTTCAAAAGAAACATCAACCTTTTAATTATGTAAGTGTGAAATATACTTGCTCTAAAAATCCCCTTCTCATTTTCTATAAGTGGAGGTTTTTCTTCTCATCACAAAAGTATTTTGTTTCTAAAATATTCCTCTTCATTTTTCCCTAGGGTAATTGTTTTGTGCTCTTTCTATTTTTAAAAGGGAAAAGCTGCTAGTTTGGGTTCTGTGTGTGTGAGAGAGAGTGAGTGGGCCGCCTCCCTTCCCTCGCGGCCCAGGTGGCTCCCGCGCGGCCCAGCCGCATGCGAGACGGCTACCTGCCCTGCCGACGTCTCCGTCAGAATCTTCAGAGGATAGAGCGCGCTCGCCGTCCCTTTTAGCCATCCGTCGCCGTCAGCTCCGGGGTATTTAACCCCCCTCGACATGCGTGCTCGTTCGTCCTAGGGTTCCTCTCTTCCTTCTAGCCGCCGCTGCTCCCATCTGTCTCTCCAGCCTTCTCCTCCTCCCCTTCTTCTTTCCCCTCGGAGAGATTCAGAGAGGCATCAGGTAATTTCATAGAAGGTCGCGCCGGTCGTCTTCGCCATCGTCGCCGCGTCTCCGGTGGCCCTCGTCGCAGGTGGAGATAGCGTGGAGCACGGGGTCGTCGCCCGCGTTCCATTCCTGCTTCTAGGGAGGTGAGGAGCACCTCCCCGCAGCGCCGCTTCGCGTCGCCGTCGTCCGCAAGGAGCAAGGTCGTCGCCGGCGTCTTCTTCCCCTCCGTCTCGCCGGCGTCCGCATCCCCCGCACCTTCGAGACCCCTCGGTGAGCTACTGCGTCCCTGCTGCCCCTTCTTCCCTCGCGTAGGTCTGTGTGTCATCGCCGTAGTGCCATCGCCGCCGGTCGAAAAGGTTAGGGCTTGTGCTCGCCTCCGTCCTCCTCGTTGCGAGATGAGAAGAGGAATGGAACCCTGTAGATCCCCTCTTCGTATGTGCCCGTTAGCGTCGTCGAATTTCCCCTGTAGCCGCCGGAATCCGTCGCCTCTGCCGTGTCTGTCGCCGGTGTGGCGAGCTTCAGTTTCATCAGTTTAGGCGCATTAGTAGTACTAGTGGGCTCGCTGCCTTACTTTGTTGAGGTCCGATGCAGTGGCGTAGTGGTGTTGCGCTCGGGGATCAACCGCCAGGTCGGGGGTTCGAACCCCGCTCCCCCCCGGTGTTTTTTTTTCATTGGCCGTGTGTGGTGTTCGGTGTTAAGGATCGGGTGTGGGCCGGATCTGGTGTGCGTGTTGTGTGTGTGGGCAGATCCAGTGTGGCTATGCCAGGATCTGGTGTGGCTGTAGTGTGTGTGTGTGTGTGTGCTTGTGTGTGTGAGCTGTGTGTGGATCTGGTGTGGCAACCAGATCCATGTGTGTGTATGTGTGGCTATGTGTGTGTGTGCTGGTGTAGTGTGTGTATGACAAGTGGGCCATGCCCCACTTGTCATACACTATTGCTTTAGCATGTGACATGTTTTATTGTGATAATTAGCTCTTTTCCTGTTATAGCAATATTGCCAAATCTGGACATGATCATTTTTGCACGTGAGCATTTTAGGTATGTTTTCACTTATAAAAGTGGATGATGAATTTGCTATGTAGTTTGTGTCATGATGATACATGTGAATATCTGAGTAGGATACATGAATTTGGGGTAGAAAAATCCCAGGAATTCATTGGTGCTATTGGTTTAGTCTTTTGAGCAAGTTTGACAAAATGTCATTTTACCTCATAGTGCCATTTTGTCATTTTTGCTATGTTTAATCCATGCATGCTATGATGTTGGTGCCTACATGAATATGGTAGTCTTTGATGGGTAGAATGCCATGGTATTTATCTTTGTCATTATAAAATTGCAAATGAGTGGGAACCATGCTCTAAAGTAGCCACTAAAATGTTGCTGTTTTCAACCATACTAAATATTTCTAAGTCTGAGAATCTGCTGTTATTTTCATGCCATGTAGAGTGGTTCCTATCTTGTGATATGTGGTGAATTAGCTCAAGCTCAGTGCTAGTGATTTGAAGTAGAGGTTGTCTTCTATCATACTGTTAATTTTCATGCCATGAGGTGGTCTCTAACACCATTAGTTTCTGCTGTCAACTTGCTACTAGATTAACTCAGATTCCAGAAAACTGTTATTTTCACTAAGTCCCAGATTTCTGTTTCATCATGCTAACTTGTGAGCTTCATACTTATTGATGTGTGCCTCCTTTTCAGATTGTGTAGTTGGATACATTAATAAGCATGTTATGCAGTTTCTGTCAATGCCTTTTTTGTGGTTGTAGGAATCCTGTAGCTCAAGTTATTGGCTGTGAAAGTTGCTATGTTGCTGTTTGTAGCAGATTGTTTGTTTTATAGTTTTCTGACTTGTGAGAGCTATACTCCATGGACTTGCTTGATCTTTGGCTCTATTGTGGTTGGTTTTTCATTGCCTAACCAGTGGCTACCTTGGAATGCCAAGGAATAGCCCAGGTCCTTCTTGTCTTTGTGTTTTGCCTTTGTATCTTATCGTGAGCGTAGCGTGAGAACCGTAACTCCGTTTCTTACGTTCTACATATGCATTTGTATCATTTTTGCATGACGCATCCTCATTTGCCATGTTCATGCATGTATAAATAACTTAACATAAGGTTCTATCTAGATTCATTAATAACCAATCCTTTGCATGTGAAACATGACTAGTTAGGATTGCCATGCTAAAACTCTTCACATAATCATGCATCATTCCTGCTTGTGCATTGCACCTTGGTTGCTCTTTTATTCTTGCTGTTTATTTTGGGTAGACGCGAACATTGAACCTGAGTACGAAGAGCCAGGCGAGTACAACTACGAGGATCCCGCTACTTGTTCCACTGAAGAACCAACATGCAAGATGATCGTACCCGGATCCCGTTACTATTTTCGCTTGCTAGTCGTCTCGCCCATATCGTTACTTTGTGCTACCTACCACCTGAATGTCAGCCTCCTATTTGCCATGATAGCCTCTAACCCTCCACATCCTAGCAAACCTTTGATTGGCTAAGTTACCGCGGCTCAACCCCTCTTACAGCTTTCTTACTTGCAGGTGCAGGTTGTATCCATGTGATAACATGGATTTGGCATATCACAATATTATCAGGTATTTAATTTAATGCACATATATATCTTGGTATTGGTGGAAGGCTTGGACTTTTGCTAGGTGTTTTGTTCCGCTGTTACCGCCATAATTTCTTGTTACTGGTGTTATGTTTCCATACTTTGCGCTCCTAACATGCTCGGGGTTGTTATGGGGACCCTCTTGTTTATTCGGTTAAGATTAAAACTTGTCTGGCAAGACCCTACTTTAGTACTACATTTGCTTAATAACTTAATAAAACTGCATAGGGCTTTGCAACCCCGTGGATTAATCAAGAACCCCGGCCAGTGCTCCTCATGAGTGTTGGTCCAAACTGGGCGATGTCTGGCGCCCCCTGGTCGTCTGGGGTTTCAGCCAACCCGACGTCTTGCCCATCTGGTAGTGCCCTGATACAAAGATACGCGCGGTTCCTATTGGGATCTTGCCTGCCGGGCGGTCTTGCTGGATGTGTTTTACCTTTATCGAGTGTCTTGCGTGTGGGCTTTGACTTTCTTCAGGCTATCTCGAGGTGTTGGAATTCCTTTGGAGTTGCCTAGAATGATCACGAGATCCGTGGTCGAGGCTATTCCCGCGGAGTGTGGTTAATTTGTGATGGACTAGTTGGAGCACCCCTGCAGGGTCAAATATTTCAGAAAGCCGTGCCCGCGGTTATGTGGCAACTTGGATATTTGTTTAACACCCGGTTATAGTTAACTTGAAGTAAACTCTAATAAAATGCACCAACTGTGTGAGTAACCGTGATCATCTCTGCTCGTGAACATGATCCGAGAGAGAACAAGGTGGGGTTATGATTGACGTAAGTAAGTGTCCAGGATCTCATAGAGGTCATTCTAGACTCGACCGTTATCGTAGGCCACATATTTATTTTCATGTTACGTAAGCTTAGCCACCATAAATGCTTAGTGTTGCTGCAAACTATACACCTACCCCTTTCCAACCCATAGGCTTGAATAGTCTCGGTACCCGGGCGCGAGATTGCTGAGTCCTTGTAGCTCACAGATTACTACAACCATCCAGGTACAGGTACAGATGAGTTCGTGCAGGATGATCTGACGCAGCTCCAGTGGGAGTATGACGAAGAAAGAGGCAGGATGCACGTGACTTATCCAGATGAGTAGAGGACCATGGTCGTGATCTTCGGGGCTAGCAAGATAGAATCATTGCATCTGCTTTTATCGTTTGTTTTCGTCCGTAGCCGGACCCCGTCTTCATACTGATGTTTGAACTCTTGTGTGGAATTGTAATTTAGTATGTGGCGAGTGTAAGACAACTCATATACTCATCTCTTCTTAAATGTATGATGTAATGATGCTATACTTGCGAACAATGAGATGCGCCTCTATCCCTTGTCGAGGCCCCCATGCCTTAATATGGATAGGCGCGCATCTTGGGCATGACAAGTTGGTATCAGAGCCATACGACCATAGGAGCCCTTTGCTTGATCGAACTTGGCCGAGTAGAGTCTAGTAAAAACTATTTTGAGTCTAGTTATATCGGAGAGGAGGATTCTTTTTACTCCTGTTCTATGGTGTGGTGAGGTATTCGACTTAGGAATTTTGATTCTACTCCTCTTCTCGCTCAAATTTTTTTTAGGATCACGTGGGTATTTTGGAGTCTATATGATACTGATGTGACAGGATTCTGTCTTGGTGCCTCCTGTCTGACTTGATTTCTTCCGGGGAGTTGAGCTCTAGGGAATGTTGGCTCATCGTTATCAGTTAGCTTCCTTGATATCTCAGGACGGAAACTGTTCGGAATTACTTCAATACTTGTCGTGGTGAGATAAGGTCGGAGTCACCCAGTACTGGGGAGGCGTCCGAGGTACCACCATGGTTTAGTATCATTGTGCTTTCGAGGATTCGAGATTAGATGGATTTGCGAAAGCCTCTGGTTATGTGTTGAAGGATGGATACAGTTGGGGTGTAGGTTTGCTAGTTGTGTGAGATATTTCCTCCTTGTATCCCCCACACCGGATTGCATAACCAGAAAGTTTTTGGAAGTTCTTAGGTGAGAACTCTTGTAGTTATCTAGGATCATCTTCTTCAGATGTATGTGGGCATATACATTTGTTCCGAGCAACATTAGCTCAATACTTTTGTGTTATTGCAAGTGGCTTCTAATATCTGTTGATGTTATCGCGAAACCGAAGAAAGCATTCTTACTAATTTTTTAGTAGGAAGGCTATGATGTTATTGTTCAATTTCTTTCAAGCATTTGATTCAGATATTGAATTCATCGTATCAATGAGGTACTGATGTTTTTGTCCATCTCCAGGATGGCTCCACCAACTCGCGGGCATCCGGGTCGTGGTGAGGAGCAGGCTGATGTTCCACCACCCCCGCCACCGCCTCCTCCTCCAGAAGCTTGGCAAGCTGTGATGGCCGCAACCAATGTGAATACTCAGATGTTGCTCAGGATGTTGCAAGAAAGAGATCAGGGTCAGCAAGGCTTTCAAGGGAATTTTCAGAATCAACCTCAGTTTGCGACGTTCAACCAGTTGCTTGCCAACCAGCCCAAGTCTTTCACCTGTTGTGAGCAGCCTTTTGATGCTGATGATTGGCTCCGTGATATGAGTAAGCATTTTGAGTGCAGCAATGTCAGGCCAGAGGACTTTGTCAGATTTGCATCGTTCCAGCTCAAGGGTCAGGCAGCTGATTGGTGGCAGCAGTACAAGGATTCCAGGGGCGATCATGTTGTTACTTGGGACGATTTCCGTCGTGACTTCAAGGCCCATTACATTCCGACAAGCTTTGTCGAGGAGATGCATGAGAAGTTCAGGCACCTGAAGCAGGGAAGCAAGTCTGTCTATCAGTACAACATCGAGTTCTAGAATCTAGCCCGCTATGCTAAGCAAGATGTTCCAGATGACAAGGCGATGATCTATCAATTCAGAGGTGGTCTCAAGGATGAGCTTCTGCCAGGTCTAGTTCTTCAAGAGCCTTGTGAGTTTGATCAGTTCTACAACATGGCTTTGAAAGTCGAGGCAACTTAGCTTAAGTTGGAGAACTCAATGAAGCGTTCAAGGGATTCACATTCTTCTTCTTCCAGCTCTCAGATGGTTCCTAAGCAGCAGAAGTATTGGGTGCCAAATCCTCCTCCATTTTGTCCTCCTCAGTAGTAGAAGCAGTTCGATGGCCGTGGTTCTTCCCACCCACCCAACCCAGGATATCAGCAGAGACCCTAGGCGTCCATGGCAGCTTTTGTTCCTCCTCCAGGCAACGTTCATCCACTTTCTAAGGTTACTTGTCACAAGTGTGGCCATAAGGGTCACTACGCAAACAAGTGCAACCAGCGGCGTTTTCTGCCTCCTCCTCCAGTCAGGCCTCCATGAAATGAAATGGTGAAGCATAATCCCAAGTTAGCAAGGGTGAACATGCTGAATGCAGCTGAAGCAGAGCAGTCTCATGATGTGAATATGGGTAATCTCTCAGTCAATTCTTTACCTGCAAAAGTTTTATTTGACACTGGTGCATCACATTCATTCATTTCAAAACCTTTTGCAACCAAGCATCATTTGCATCATGAGCAGTTGCCTAACCCTTTGTCAGTTGTTTCCCTGGGTGTTTTCATGCATGCAAAGATGGTAGTTCCGGATGTTTCTATCAAGATGGGAAACTATTCTTTTCTGGCTTCTCCAATTGTTCTCGGCAATTCCGATATTGATCTCATCCTTGGCATGGATTTCCTGGCTATGAACAAGGCTTATGTTGATTGTCAAGCTAAAGAAGTCAAGTCGACTCATCCTTCAGAAGATGTGATTATTTTTGCGGCTCGCGATGACACAATCCATCTCTTTGCTCTTAATGAGAAGGGTGAAATCTCGGCGATTTCTCAAATTCCAGTGGTTTGCGAGTATGAAGATGTCTTTCCAGAAGAATTTCTAAGAATGCCTCTACACCGGCTAGTCGAGTTCGTGATTGACCTCGAGCCCGACACTGAACCGGTTTGTAAGCGCCCTTATAAACTTGGCCCCGAAGAGCTGAAAGAGTTGAAGAAGCAGCTAGATGAACAAGAACGTTTGGTTCTGATTAGAGCAAGTTCTTCTTCATGGGGTTGTGGTGTTCTGTTTTTCAAGAAGAAGGATGGCACGAACCGACTTTGTGGTGATTACCGTTCATTGAACAAGAAGACAATCAGGAACAAGTACCCACTTCCCAACATCAATGAGTTGTTTGAACAACTAAAAGGTGCCAAGGTTTTCTCAAAGCTTGATCTTCGCATGGGTTATCATCAGATTCATATTCGCGGAGAAGACATTCCTAAGACCGCTTTCGGGACAATTTTTGGCTCTTATGAGTACACCGTCATGTCGTTTGGTCTTGCAAATGCTCCTCCAACCTTCTCAAGAATGATGAACTTCATATTCTCTCCTTTCAAGAATGAGTTCGTCTTGGTATATTTGGATGATATCCTTGTGTTCTCGGAGACAGAAGAAGAGCATGCAAAGCATCTCCGCCTTGTGCTTGACAAGTTAAGAGAGCATCGATTCTATGCCAAGTTTTCCAAATGTGAGTTTTGGCTCAATGAAGCGGTGTACCTTGGGCATGTAATCTCTACCGAGGGAATTAAAGTGCACCTTGAGAAAGTTGAGGCAATCTTGAAGTGGGAGCCTCCTCAGAATGTGAAACAGCTTCGGAGCTTCCTCGGGCTTGCTAGTTATTGCAGAAGATTCATGGAGAGCTTCTCTCAAATTGCTAAGCCTCTGTCCAATCTCCTCCAGAAGAGTGTCAAGTATGTTTGGTCTCCTGAGTGTGATGTGGCATTCAATACGCTCAAGCAGAGACTGACTTCAGCTCCAGTTCTTGTTCCTCCCGAGCAGTCAAAACCTTTCCAAGTATTCTGTGATGCTTCTCTCCAAGGTCTTGGTGGTGTTCTCATGCAAGATAAGAAGATTGTTGCTTATACCTCGCATCAGTTGAAGCCTGCCGAGAAGAACTACCCCACTCATGATCTCAAGTTGGCGGCAGTTGTGCATGCTCTAATGACTTGGAGGCATTTGTTGTTGGGTAGACCAGTTGAGGTATACACTGATCACAAGAGCTTGAAGTACATTTTCACTCAGCCCAATCTTAATCTTCGACAGTCTCATTGGGTGGAAATACTTGAGGACTTCAATCCAAGCATTGAGTATACTCCTAGGAAAGCAAATGTCATTGTAGACGCGCTCAGCCATAAGGCGTACTGCAACAGTCTCATCTTGAAGCCTCTTCAACCCGATCTTTGTGAAGCCTTCCGCAGGCTCAACCTTCAAATGATTCCGCAAGGATTTCTTGCCAATCTTCATGTCTCTCCGACTCTGGAAGATCAGGTTCACTAAGCTCAGCTTCTTGACGCTATGGTGAAGAAAGTGAAGAAAGGTGTGGCCAAGGGCATTCCGAAGTATAAGTGCTTTCGAGTTGATGACAAAGACACCTTGTTCTTTGAGGACCATCTGGTGGTTCCTAAAGCTGATCTTAGGAAGGTTATAATGGACGAAGCACACAATTCTCTTCTATCCATTTCATCCAGGCAGTTCCAAGATGCATCAGGATCTCAAGCAAACCTTCTGGTAGACTCGCATGAAACATGAAATTGCTCAGTTCGTGAACGAGTGTGATGTTTGTCGCAGAGTGAAGGCGGAGCATCAACGTCCAGCAGGTCTTCTTCAGCCTTTGCCTATCCCAGAGTGGAAATTTGATCATGTGGAGATGGATTTCGTCACTGGGTTTCCCAATTCCAAGAGAGGCAACGATGCCATCTTTGTGGTTATCGACAAGCTGACAAAAGTTGCTCATTTCCTGCCAGTCAAAGAATTATCTCGGCAGCTCAGCTTGCAGAGTTGTATACGTCAAGGATAGCATCTTTGCATGGTATTCCTCAGCCCATCTCATCTGACCGCGGAAGCCTCTTTACTTCCAAGTTTTGGGAGTCCTTCCAGACTGCTATGGGTACCAAGATCCGTTTCAGCACTGCATTCCATCCACAGACAAGTGGTCAAGTTGAGAGAGTCAATCAGATCCTTGAAGATATGCTCAAAGCCTGTATGATTTTGTTCGACATGAAATGGGAAGATTGTCTTCCATACGCTGAATTATCATACAACAATATCTTTCAAGCTAGCTCAGGCAAGGCTCCTTTCGAGATTCTCTATGACCGGAAGTGTTGTACCCCGCTTAACTGGTCTGAAACCGGCGAGTGTCAGATTTTGGGCAATGACATGATCACTGAAGCAGAAGAGATGTGCCGCGTCATTCGTGAGAACCTCAAAGCATCTCAATCCCCACAAAAGAGTTATTACGATAACAAACATTGGGATGTTTCCTTTCAAGTGGATGATCTAGTCTATCTTAGAGTCTCTCCCATGAAGGGTACTCAGCGGTTTGGAATTAAAGGGAAGCTAGCTCCTTGTTTTGTTGGTCCTTTCAAAGTTGTTGGCAAGAGAGGCGGACTTGCATATCAACTAGAGCTTCCTCCAAATTTCGCAAATGTGCAGGATGTCTTCCATGTTTCTCAGCTCCAGAGGTGCTTCAAAACTCCCGAGCGTACCATTTACCTCCAAGACATTAATCTCTAAGAAGACCTCTATTATCGTGAGCATCCAGTGGCTCTTCTCGAAGAAACTAAGCATAAGACTCGCAACAAGTCTATCAAGTTCCTCAAGTTGAAGTGGTCTCATCATTTTGACAAAGAAGCTACTTAGGAACGTGAGGACCTTTCCGTTCCGAATTTCCAGAGTTCTTTCATTCCTAGATCTCGGGTCAAGATCCTCTTGTAGTGTGGGAGAGTTGTGACAGCCCAAGTGCTGTCCCTACCTTGTTTGGCATGTAATCTTATGTGAACCTTGTTGTCATGAGTTTTATGAATGAGTTGCTCAATGTCTTGCCTTCTCTCATGCACTCATGCATCATGCATCATATCATTCATCATCATGTCATGCCTTTGTTTTGTGATGTGACCTTGTTGTGATTGGGAGTGATCTTGTGATGTGTGATGTGGTTAGAGTGTGGGTGATGCAACAACTCTTTCTCATCCCCCTCATTTTCAAGCATGCCTAAAACCCCTCTTATTCCCTATATTATTCCACTTGATAAAATTAAATTGGCATTTAATTTGTTAAAAATGTTCTGGTGTTAGGTATTAATTCTTTGAGTGAATGTGTGTTGCTCTCTTAAAGGTTTGGGCCTTGTTTTAATTTGGTTTCAAAGGAAACATCAGCCTTTTAATTATGTAGGTGTGAAATATACTTGCTCTAAAAATACCCTTCTCATTTTTTATAAGTGGAGGTTTTTCTTCTCATCACAAAAGTATTTTGTTTCTAAAATATTCCTCTTCATTTTTCCCTGGGGTAATTGTTTTGTGCTCTTTCTATTTTAAAAGGGAAAACCTGCTGGTTTGGGTTCTCTGTGTGTGAGAGAGAGTGAGTGGGACGCCTCCCATCCCTCGTGGCCCAGGAGGCTCCCGCACCGCCCAGTTGCACGCGGGACGGCTACCTGCCCTGCCGACGTCTCCGTCAGAATCTTTAGAGGAGAGAGCGCGCTCGCTGTCCCTTTTCGCCGTCCGTCACCATCAGCTTCGGGGTATTTAACCCCCCTCGACGTTAATGCCCGTTCGTCCTAGGGTTCCTCTCCTCTTTCCAGCCGCCGCCACTCCCATCTGTCTCTCTAGCCTTCTCCCCCTCCCCTTTTTTTCCCCCTCGAAGAGGTTCACAGAGGCATCAGGTAAGTTCACAGAAGGTCGCGCCGGTCGTCTTCGCCGTCGTCACCGTGTCTCCGGTGGCCCTCGTCGCAGGTGGAGATGGCGTGGAGCACGGGGTCGTCGCCCGCTTTCCATTCCCACTGCTAGGGAGGTGAGGAGCACCTTCCCGCAGCGCCGCTTCGCGTCGCCGTCGTCCGCAAGGAGCAAGGTCTTCGCCGGCGTCTTCTTCCCCTCCATCTCGCCATCGTCCGCATCCCCCGCGCCTCCGAGACCCCTCGGTGAGCTGCCGCATCCCCCTTGCCCCTTCTTCCCCCACGTAGGCCCGTGTGTCGTCGCCGTAGTGCCATCGCCGCCGGTCGAAAAGGTGAGGGCTTGTGCTCGCCTCCGTCCTCCTTGTCGTGAGATGAGCAGAGGATTGGAACCCCGTGGATCCCCTCTTCGTATGTGCCCGTTAGCATCGCCGGATGCCCCCTGTAGCCGCCGGAATCCGTCGCCTCCGCCGTGTCTGTCGCCGGTGTGGCGAGCTTCAGTTTCGTCAGTTTAGGTGCGTTAGTAGTACTAGTGGGCTCGCTGCCCTACTTTGTTGAGGTCCAATGCAGTGTCACAGTGGTGTTGCGCTCGGGGATCGACCACCAGGTCGGGGGTTCGAACCCCCCCCCCCCCGTTGTTTTTTTTCATTGGCCGCGTGTGCTGTTCGGTGTTGAGGATCGGGTGTGGGCCAGATCTGGTGTGCGTGCTGTGTGTGTGGGCAGATCCAGTGTGGCTATGCGAGGATTTGGTGTGGCTGTAGTGTGTGGATCTGGTGTGGCAACCAGATCCATGTGTGTGTGTATGTGTGGCTGTGTGTGTGCAGGCGTAGTGTGTGTTAGTGTGTATATGACAAGTGGGCCATGCCCCACTTGTCATACACTATTGCTTTAGCATGTGACATGTTTTATTGTGATAATTAGCTATTTTCCTATTATAGCAATATTGCCAAATCTGGAGATGATCATTTTTGCACATGAGCATTTTAGGTATGTTTTCACTTATAGGAGTGGATGATGAATTTGCTATGTAGTTTGTGTCATGATGCTACATCTGAATATATGAGTATGATACATGAATTTGGGATAGAAAAATCCCAGGAATTCATTGGTGCTATTGGTTTAGTCTTTTGAGCAAGTTTGAAAAAAATGTCATTTTACCTCATAGTGCCATTTTGTCATTTTTGCTATGTTTAATCCATGCATGCTATGATGTTGGTGCCTACATGAATATGGTAGTCTTTGACGGGTAGAATGACATGGTATTTATCTTTGTCATTATAAACTTGCAAATGAGTGGGAACCATGCTCTAAAATAGCCACTAAAATGTTGCTGTTTTCAACCATGCTAAATATTTCTAAGTCTGAGAATCTGCTGTTATTTTCATGCCATGTACAGTGGTTCCTATCTTGTGATATGTTGTGAATTAGTTCAAGCTCAGTGCTAGTGATTTGAAGTAGAGGTTGTCTTCTATCATCTTGTTAATTTTGATGCCATGAGGTGGTCTCTAACACCATTAGTTTCTGCTGTCAACTTGCTACCAGATTAACTCAGATTCCAGAAAACTGTTATTTTCACTAAGTCCCAGATTTCTGTTTCATCATGCTAACTTGTGAGCTTCATACTTATTGATGTGTGCCTCCTTTTCAGATTGTGTAGTTGGATACGTTAATAAGCATGTTATGCAGTTTCTGTCAATGCCTTTTTTGTGGTTGTAGGAATCTTGTAGCTCAAGTTATTGACTGTGAAAGTTGCTATGTTGCTGTTTGTAGCAGATTGTTTGTTTTATAGTTTTGTGACTTGTGAGAGCTATACTCCATGGACTTGCTTGATCTTTGGCTCTATTGTGGTTGGTTTTTCATTGCCTAACCAGTGGCTACCTTGGAATGCCAAGGAATAGCCCAGGTCCTTCTTGTCTTTGTGTTTTGCCTTTGTATCATACCTCTTGATCCGAGCATTCTTCTCAAAGATAAACTTCAACTCCTGGAACATCTCATATGCTCCAAGACATTCAAAACGTCTTTGAAGTCCTGGTTCTAAGCCATACAACATTGCACATTGAACTACTGAGTGATCTCCAGAACGTGTCTCCCAAGCATTCTTAACGTCTTCGGACGACACGGGAGCGGGTGGGTCACCAAGCGGTGCATCAAGGACATAAGCCTTCTGGGAAGCCATGAGGATAATCCTCAGATTACGGGCCCAGTCCACAAAGTTACTTCCATCGTCTTTCAACTTGGCTTTCTCTAGGAACGCATTAAAATTCAGGGGAACTACTGCACGAGCCATTGATCTACAACATAAATATGCAAAGGTTACTTAGACTATTGTTCAAGATAATGAGTTTAGTTAATCAAATTACTAAATCTCCCACTCAAATTAACATCCCTCTAGTCATATGAGTGATACATGATCCAAATTCACCAACTCAAGTCCGATCATCACGTGAATTGAGGTGATTTCAATGGTGAACATCATCATGTTGATCATATCTACTATATTACTCATGTGTGACCTTTCGGTCTCTTGTGTTCTAAGGCCATGTCTGTACATGCTATGTGATGTCTACTACATAACCTTCTTCTTATAGACTCGTGTTGGGCCTCCAAGCGCAGAGTTTTGTAGGACAAAAACAATTTTCTTGCAAGTGGATGACCTAAGGTTTATCAATCCGTGGGAGGTGTAGGATGAAAACGGTCTCTCTCAAACAACCCTGCAACCAAATAACAAAGAGTCTCTTGTATCCCCAACACACCCAATACAATGGTAAATTGTATAGGTGCACTAGTTCGGCGAAGAGATGGTGATACAAGTGCACTATGTATGGTAGATGTAGGTTTTTGTAATTTGAAAATATAAAAACAGCAAGGTAACAAATAGTAAACGGTGAGCAAAACGTTGTACCAATGCTTGGAAACAAGGCCTAGGGTCCATACTTTCACTAGTGCAATTTCTCTCAACAATATTGGCATAGTTGAATCATATGTAAGTACCTCTCGTGCGACAAAGAGTTCACTCCAAAGTTACAAATAGCGGAGAACAAACGTAGAATTATTGTAGGGTATGAAATCACCTCAAAGTTATCTTTCCGATCAATCTATGAGTTGTCCCTATAAGTTTCACGAACAGCCCTAGAGTTCGTACTAAGATAACACCTTAAGATACAGATCAACCAAAACCCTAATATCACCTAGATACTGCAATGTCATGACAATTACTCGTGGGATTTATTATATGATATGCATGACACAATTTCATATTTATCAATCCAACACAAAGAACTTCAAAAAGTGCCCCAAAGTTTCTACCGGAACATCAAGATAAGAACGTGTGCCAACCCCTATGAATAGATTCCCAAGGTCACGGAACCCGCAAGTTGATCACCTAAACATACATCAAGTGGATCAATAGAACATCCCATTGTCACCACAGATATCCCATCGCAAGACATACATCAAGTGTTCTCAAATCCTTAAAGACTCAATCCGATAAGTAAAATTCAAAGGGAAAACTCAATTCATCACAACTAGATAGAGAGGGGAAACACTCCATATGATTGAATCTATATCAACGAAGCTCGTGGTACATCAAGATCATGCCATCTCAAGAACATGAGAGAGAGAGAGAGATCAAACACATAGCTACTGGTACATACCCTCAGCCCCGAGGGTGAACTACTCCCTCCTCGTCATGGAGAGCGTCGGGATGATGAAGATGACCTCCGGTGATGGTTTCCCCCTCCGACAGGGTGCCGGAACGGGCTCCCGATTGGTTTTTCATGGCTCTGGAGGTTTGTGACGGCGGAAATCCCGATCTAGGTTCTGCGTTGGGGTTTCTGGAATATTTGACAATTTATAGAGCTGAGAGGGAGGTCAGTGGACTCCCGAGTGGCCCACAAGCCTGGTGGCCGTGGCCAAGGGGGTGGTCGTGCCCCTAGGGCTTGTGGCCTCCTCGGGAACCTTTTGGCCCAGCTCTTCGCTCCAGTATTTTTTATATTTTCCAAGAATATTCTTCGTAAATTTTCAGCTCATTCCGAAAACTTTTACTTCTGCACAAAAACAACACCACGGTAGTTCCGCTGAAAACAACGTCAGTCCGGGTTAGTTCTAATAAAATCATACCAATATCATGTAGAATTATTGTAAACATGGCATGAATAATTCATAAATTATAGATACGTTGGAGACATATCACTAGGCTCGTCATGTTTAACCCGAGTGTTCTGCACGTGCAACACTGGCTTGCACCCGTTGTATTGGAACGTAGAGTCTATCACACCCGATCATCATGTGGTGTCTCGACACGAGGAACTTTAGCAATGGTGCACACTCAGGGAGAACACAATTTTATATTGACATTTAAGTGAGGGATCACCTTGTAATGCTACTGTCGTCCTAAGCAAAATCCATAAAAGGATTAACATCACATGCAAATCATAAGTGACATGATATGGCCATGACCTTAAGCTTTTGATCTCCATCTCCAAAGCACTAACATGATCTCCATCGTCATCGGCACTACACCATGATCTCCATCATCTTGATCTCCATCAACTTGTCGCCATGAAGTTGTCATGCCAACTGTTGCTTCTACGACTATTGCTAACTCATAGCGATAAGTAAAGAAAAAACGGCGAAAATAATTAAAGACAACCCTATGGCTCCTGCTGGTTGCCATACTCATCGACATGCAAGTCGTGATATTCTATAAAAAACATGATCATCACATACATCACATATATCTCATCATGTAATTGGCCATATCACATCACAACATGCCCTACAAAAACAAGTCAGACATCCTCTAATTGTTGTTGCATGCTTTATGTGGCTGCTACGGGTATCTAGCAAGAACAATTCTTCCCTAGGCAAAAACCACAGCGGTGATACACAAATTGCTATTCAACCTTCTCAAGGACCGCCTTTGTCGAATCTGATCCAACTAGTCTAGGAGAGCCACACACCCACCAGCCATCTTTATGCAACAAAGTCACATGTCAGTCGATGGAATCGGTCTCTCGTAAGCGTACGAGTAAGGTTGGTGCGGGCCACTTCATCCCACAATACCACTGAATCAAAAACCGACCAAGGGAGGAAGCAATCTGAGCATCAATGCCCACAAACTTCTTTGTGTTCTACTCGTGATCTCATCTAACATAGACCTAGCTCATGATGCCACTGTTGGGGAACATGTTGGAAATATGCCCTAGAGGCAATAATAAATGGGTTCTTATCATATTTCCTTGTTCATGATAATCGTTTACTATCCATGCTAGAATTGTCTTGATTGGAAAATCAGATACATGTGTGAATACATAGACAACACCATGTCCCTAGTATGCCTCTAATAGACTAGCTCGTTGATCAAAGATGGTTAAGGTTTCCTAGCCATGGACATGAGATGTCATTTGATAACGGGATCACATCATTAGGAGAATGATGTAATGGAAAATACCCAAACAATAAACGTAGCATATAATCGTGTCAGTTTATTGCTACAGTTTTCTGCATGTCAAGTATCTGTTCCTATGACCATGAGATCATGCAACTCACTGACACCGAAGGAGTACCTTGTGTGTATCAAACATCGCAACATAACTGGGTGACTATAAAGGTGCTCTACAGGTATCTCCGAGGGTGTCTGTTGGGTTGGCATGGATCAAGACTGGGATTTGTTACTCCGTGTGACGGAGAGGTATCTCAGGGTCCACTTGGTAATACAACATCACAATAAGCCTTGCAAGCAATGTGACTAAGTGTTAGACACGAGATCTTGTATTATCGAACAAGTAAAGAGACTTGCCAGGAACGAGATTGAACTAGGTATAGAGATACTGACGATCGAATCTCGGGCAAGTAACATATCGAAGAACAAAGGGAACATCATACGGGATTAACTGAATCCTTGACATAGAGGTTCAACCGATAAAGATCTTCGTAGAATATGTAGGAACCAATATGGGCATCTAGGTCCCACTATTGGTTATTGACTGTAGAGGTGTCTCGGTCATGTCTACATAGTTCTCGAACCCGTAGGGTCTGCACACTTAATGTTCAGTGACGTTTCAGTAGTATAGAGTTATGTATGGTGGTTACCTAAGGTTGTTTGGATCCCCGGATGATATCCCGGACGTCACGAGGAGCTCCGGAATGGTCCGGAGGTAAATATTTAGGAAGTCCTATTTTGGTCACCGGAAAAGTTTCGGGCTCATCAGTAGTGTACCGGGAGTGCCGAGAGGGTACCAGGAGACCATCGGGAGGGGTGTCTTGACCCAAGAGGCTACATGGGCTGTGGGAGGAGGTAAGCCAGCCCCTGGTGGGATGTTCGAAGCCTCCTCTAAGGGCCCATGTGGCTTGGAAAGAGTGGGTAAGAAAAAACCCAAAGAAGGGAAGGAAAATCCAAATTAGGAAGGAGTCCTAATAGGATCCCACCTCCCTTGTGGAAGGTGGATTCCCTCCCTTGTTTGGTTCGGCCGAACCTACTTGGAGTAGGGGCCAAGGCTGCCTCCTATCCCCTTCCTCCTATATATATTGAGGGATTTTTGAGGGCAGCCCCTAACCCTAATTGCCACGTGCTGCCCTCTCTCTCCCTCTAGATATGTTCTCCAGTAGATCTGTTCGGTATAGCTTAGCGAAGCTCTGCCGGATCAGCTCCACCACCACCGCCACCACGCCGTTGTGCTGGCAAAGAAGTCACCTACCTCTTCGCTCCCTCTTGCTGGATCAAGAAGGCGGAGATCGTCATCGAGCTGTACGTGTGCTGAACACGGAGGTGTCGTCTGTTCGGCACTAGATCGGAAGGACCACAATGGGATCACGGGACGGCTCGTGATGAGATCGCGGGATGGATCGTGAAGATGTTCGACTACATCAACTGCGTTTCTTAACGCTTCCGCTTAGCAATCTACACGGGTATGTAGATTCACTCTCCCTCTCGTAGATGCTCATCACCATGGATAGATCTTGCATGTGCGTAGGAAATTTTTTGTTTCCCATGCAACGTTCCCCAATAGAACATTGCATGGGAAACAAAAAATTTCCTACGCACACTCAAGATCTATCCATGGTGATGAGCATCTAAGAGAGGGAGAGTGGATCTACATACCCTTGTAGATCGCTAAGCGGGAAGTGTTAAGAAACGCGGTTGATGTAGTCGAACGTCTTCGCAATCCAAATTGCCGAGCGTCCCGCGATCTAATCACGATCCGTCCTGATCTAGTGCTGAACGGACGGCACCTCCGCGTTCAGCACACGTACAACTCGATGATGATCTCCGCCTTGTTGATCCAGCAAGGGAGAGGAGAGGTAGATGAATTCTCCAGTAGCACGACAGCACGGCGGCGGTGGTGGTGGAACTATTCCGGCATGGCTTCTCCTAAGCACCTCCGAAACTAGACTAGAGGAGAAAACGATCTAGAGGAAGAAGAGAGTAGCACGTGGCAATCAGGCTTAGGGATGCCCTCAAATCCTCTAGTATATATAGGAGGGAGGGGAGGGAGGCCGGAGCCCCAAGGTCTTCCCCTTTGGTGCGGCCGAAGTGGGAGGTGGATGAGTCCTACTCCAATCCTACTAGGAGTAGGATTCCTCCTCTCCACCTGGAAACCCTTTCCACCTTTGGGTTTTTCCTTCCCCAGCCACATGGGCCTTAGTGGGGGTTTCGGACAGCCTATCGGAGGCTGGTTTGTCCCCTCCCACGGGCCATGAGGCCTTTTGGGGCGTGAGGCCCCTCCCGATGGTCCCCTGGTACCCTCCCGGCACTCTCGGTACACTACCGAAGTGCCCAAAACGTTTCCGTTGACAAAAATAGGACTTCCTATATATCAATGTTTACCTACGGACCATTATGGAGCTCCTCGTGATGTACGGATCTCATCCAATACTAGGAACAACCTCCGGTCACCACCATATATAACTCTATACTACCAAAACGTCACCGAACATTAAGTGTGCAGACCCTGCGGGTTCGAGAACTATGTAGACATGACCGAGACACCTCTACGGTGAATAACCAATAGCGGGACCTGGATGCCCATATTGGTTCCTACATATTCTAGGAATATCTTTATCAATTGAACTTCTATGTCAACGATTCAGTTAATCATGTATGTTGTTCCCTTTGTTCTTCGGTATGTTACTTTCCCGAGATTCGATCGTCGATATCTCTATACCTAGTTCAATCTCGTTACCAGCAAGTCTCGTTACTCGCTCCGTAATACAAGACCCGATGGCTAACATTTTAGTCACATTGCTTGCAAGGCTTGTTGTGATGTTGTATTACCGAGTGGGCCCTGAGATACCTCTTCGTCACACGGAGTAAAAATTCCCAGTCTTGATCCATGCCCACTCAACAGACACCCTTGGAGATACCTTTAGAGCATCTATATAGTCACCCGTTACATTGCGATGTTTTATACACACAAGGTACTCCTCCGGTGTCAGTGAGTTGCATGATCACATGGTCATAGGAACATATACTTGACATACAGAATACTATAACAATAAACCGACACGATCATATGCTATGTTTATAGTTTGGGTCTTGTCCATCACATCATTCTCCCAATGATGTGATCCCGTTATCAAATGACATCTTATGTCTCTGGCTAGGAAACCTTGACCATCTTTGATCGACAAGCTAGTCTACTAGAGGCATAGTAGGGACACAGTGTTGTCTATGTATCCACACATGCAATGTGTTTCCAATCAATACAATTATATCATGGATAATAAACGATTATCATGAAGAAGGAAATATGATAACAACTATTTATTATTGCCTCTAGGGCATATTTCCAACAATATACATAAGTGATTTCTCTGATTGTTTGCAAAGAAGAGACCAATATATTCTTACTTCAATGGCACTTATTAGAATTGCAAAAAGTACAATACAAGAACTTAGGTCTACTGGGTGGGATGCATTTCTGCAAAAGGTAACACTATTTGGTAACAAGCATGGCATTCAAATTCCTGTAAATGCAAGATGATTATGTGCCTTATGGAAGATCATCACGGTTTGCTCGAAGTAAAACAAATGATTATCACTTTAGAAAAGAAGTTTTTCTTGGAGTCATTGATAAAATTAGTCAAGAGCTTGAAAATCGGTTTGATGAGATCAATATGGAGTTGCTATATTTTATGTCTGCTTTGAGTCCCGCCAACTCGTTTGCTACTTTTGATTCACAAGAGGTATGTGAACTTGCTTCTAAAATTTGTATTGCCTTTAAAAGTGGTATTGAATCCCTTCAACTCATTTGTTTCTTTTGATGCACGCAAGGTACGAAGACTTGCTGAGTTATACCCAAAGATTTTTCAAGTGCTGACTTGTTACACCCAGTACTACAACTTGATAACTACGTACATGATATGAGGAAAGGTGAGAACTTACAAGGCTTTGGAAATCTTGTTAATCTCTCGGTTAAGCTTGTTCGAACAGGGGGACATAGAGTTCATTATTTGGTGTACTTGCTTCTAAAATTGGTATTGATTCTACCGGTGGCGACAACAAATGTTGAGAGAGCATTTTCCGCCATGAGCATAGTCAAGAGAAAGTTGATAAATAAGATGGAGATGATCTTTTTGACGATTGCCTAGTCACATACATTGAGAGGCATGCTTTCTCCAAGGTGAGTGAAGATGATATAATTGATACCTTCATGGCAATGCATAAGCGTAGGCCGGAATCATAGTCCTTTTGAACTTCTCAAGGTAAGCCTATGGTACATGTAGTATGTACTATGTAGGCTTCTTTATGCAAAATTTAGTCTTAATTCAGAGTTATAGTGTGTTTGCGAATAGTTCACGGGAAGCTCGCGAATAGTTGTCGTGGAAAGATTTACGGGTAAGGGCTTCGAGGATTTCACGGGAAGCGAGATTTGAAAAACCATCCATGTCCGAGCCATTGTCGCCAGGGGGTAACTGCAATTGGGCGAGGCGCGAGGTGATAATTTCATGGTACCTCGTAACAGGCTCGCCAGGGAGTTCGGGTGGCGGTGAGCCTCCATCCTCACTGTTGTCGTTGCTATCTGACTCAACAAGGGATCCAGATAATGATGCGCCATCTTAACAAAGACACCTTTAGTGGGACACCCCTTCTTGAAGAGGCCTCCTCCGGCGGCGGCTCTTCTGTGACGTCCCCATCTGATCGATGATGGTTATCTTTTTTTACCATAATAACTTTATTCATCAGATAATAGCCACATCGTTAACAAAATGATGAAGTTAGGGATGATGGGGTTTTCGATTTAGCGATGGAGTTTTATTTTCCTGTTTTTAATTTTCTTTCTTACTCAAGCGATCAAGAAAAAACGCATTGCAGAAGGGAGATGGACCTGCTAGGCCCAATTTGCCAAAGGATATGATTGTATCGTCTCTTCTAAAGTGTGCAAAAACCTATATAACGCTTACAACGACTTCACTGTCCATGTCGCCCAAAGCTTCCCCCCCGCGGTGTAGCTGTAGGATTGAAAGTAGTGCTAGAGGGGGGGGGGGTGATTAGACTAGTTGACCAAATAAAAATCTAATTTTTCCCAATTTTAATTCTTGGCAGATTTTAGCATTCATAGTATGTTAAGTACACCCTACATATGCATGTCTAAGAGTATGCAGCGGAAAGTAATGACAAGGATGTAAGTAAAGAGAGGGTAGGAAGATCAAACACAATTGGTGACACGATGATATTTCCCATGGTTCCGATAGGTGGTGCTATCATACATCCACATTCATGGAGTCTTCAACCCACGGAGGGCAACGGTCGCGAGAGTCCACAGAGGGCTCTACCCATGGAGGGTTCCACGAAGAAGCAACCTTGACTATACCATTACGGCTTCCGTCCACGAAGGACTAGCCTCACTATGGGTAGATCTTCACAAAGTAGGCGATCTCCTTACCCATACAAACTTCTTGGTTCAACTTCACAACACGAAGTAGGAGGCTCCCAAGCGACACCTAACCAATCTAGGAGGCACCACCCTCCAAAAGGTAATAGGCTCGATAATGGGATGAACTCCTTTCTCTTGTGTTTCAAGATGATAGACTCGTCAACACACAATCACTCTCTCATAGATATGGCTTGGTAGAAGAGATTGATTGGGTGGAAAGCAACTTGGGGAGGCTAGAAATCAAGATCCATATGGTTGGAGTGGAAGATCTTGACCTCAACACAAGGATAGGTGGTTCTCTCTCAAAAAACTAATAGGTTAGGTATGGAATGTTTCTGAGTGCTTCTCTTTCGAGTAGGTGGTGGTGGAGGGGTATATAGAGGCATCTCCAAAAATCCAACCAATGCACACAATAATTCAGACTCGGTGGAACCAATGTGTGAATCTCGGTAGTACCGAAGTGACCTAAAGTTAACAACTTTTGAATCTCGGTGAGGCCGATATAGGAATCTCGGTTGCACCGATAAGGTGACCAATGGTCAGAATGTCCAATCTCGGTGATGCCGATTCAACAATCTCAGAGGGACCAAAACTCTGACCTTGCGTAATTGAAAGTTGGCAGCCTAACTTGATGGCACCGAATGTAGTATCGGTTGCACCAGAAAGGTAGGGTTTGGCTGAGTCTGTCTAGGGTTTGGCATCGGTGGCACCGAGTGTAGAGTGTTGGTTGCACCGATTTTGAATATTTGGCTTTGGACAGACTTTGGTGGGAGAGTTTGTGGGTGTCTTTGGTGACTATCACTTGTGCATGTATGAGCATTTTGTTCACCAACAAAACCTTACCCCCTTTTAATAGTATTGGCTTTCCTATGGACTCAAAGTGATTTCTCACAAATGTAAAATGTAGAGTCCTCGCTTGAAGCTTTGCCAACTTATTTCCTTGCATCTTGGGGTATTCCACAATCTCTTTGCCAACCCATCATTGAACTTTTCCTGAAACATTCTTAGTGGAAACATTAGTTCAATGACATATATGTTGTTATTAATTACCAAAACCACCAAGGCAGCAATGTGCTTTCAATCTCCCCCTTTTTGGTAACTGATGACAACATATAGATCAAAGCTTCGACATATGATCTAATCAATGAATATAATCGTCGCTTTGAGAAGTATGTGATAAGCAAGAGGTCCCCCTAAATTTGTGCATTATTTTAAATTTGCGTTTGAATGCAAATGCACAATCGATTAGGTACATGGGGCACTTCTTCCATGTCACATACAACTTGGTGGTGTGCGACAGTAATAAGAGTTAACAACATAGCACAACACAACAAGTAAAGTGAGTGATCATCACATAATCATCAAATGATAGGACATAGTAGCAGCACATATGACAGCGTATGATCACACAGAAACACAAAAGTATCTCACGTCAAACCAAAATAGCCAAATGTTTTGTAAAACTAGCCAATAAAAACAGACGCTCCCTCACTCGAAGCCTAAGATCTATATACAACTTCTCCCCCTTTGGCAACAAGATACCAAAAAGTTCAAAGATATATAGCTAATCATTCTGCGGCTGATCTCCTCCGGTCGTCAATGAAGGAGTCGAGAGAACTGCGTCGGCGAAGATTTCTGTTGAAGTCCTGGATGGAGCTGGAGTAGATACTGGAGGCACTAGAGCTGATGGAGCTGAAGATACTGTGGCTGGAGCAGAAGATGAAGGCCTCGTCTCTAGAGCTAGTACTGTAGGAGTCCTGGCCTTAGTCATGAACTAGGCAGTCATCGTGACAGGTGCACTATCCTCATCATCAAAAGACTCAGATTCTGAAGAGGTGCGGTAGATTGGGGTTCATCAACCTCCTTCTTGAGCTCATTGACTGTCTTAGTCATCCCATTAACCTTGTCATTTAGAGTGTTCACTCTATCCTCAAAGATCCTCACAAGACTGTTTGGATTGTCCAGTATACCTTTGATATCCTTCTTCATGTCCATGACAATAGTGACCAAAAGATCCATCTACTCGTTCCTGGACCTAGGAACTTGAGCACTAGTGGCTCTAGCTGCCTCTTCTTCTGCCTCTGCATGTGCTTGAGATGCAACGGATGTGGGATGGTTTGGGTCCATCACCACAATGTTATCCTCAAAGTCCGACTGAAGTGGCAAATGGGGAATGTCCAGAGCAAAGATGTGCTTCTCAAGCTGAGAATTGATGAGCATCTGGATATAGGGTGCATAGCAGCATGAGTGCTTCTGATCAGCAGCAACCCTCTTCATAGTCTCTACTATCAAGTCCATCACTTGAATCCTGGTGTGACGATCAAGATGGATGAGCATGTTGATGGAGTATCCACGAATCATCTTCTCATCTCCAGACTTGGGCATCAAGGTATGCCTTAGGATATTGTTCATGGTACAGAGGCCTGGCTGGAGAAAGTAGATAGAACCAAGCTTGTGAGATTGCACTTTATCTGCAGGGATAGGGTCATACATATCCTTCATAGGATTGTGGCTCTCCTTGGATTCTGTGGAAGAACTGGACTTAGGACTCGTGCCTGAACTCATCTCGACGTTCTACTCTGGCAAATTCTGACTGTCTGAACCTGACATGCTGACCCTATGAATAGAGTATAGAAGAGTAGAATAGGATAAGTCATCCAAAAAATGAGGATGATTTTGAAAGATTGAACAAAAGATTTTCAAAGCTTTGTATTCTGTCAAATGAAAATCGGTACAGCCGAAGCAAAAAATATCGGAGCTACCAAGACAGACTTTCTCCTAAGCCGAAACTTGGCACCCCTTTCGGTAAGACTGAAAGGTGCACTCGGTTTCACCGAGAAAGATCTCAGCAACACAGACATACAAATCGATGACACTGATTTGGTTGCTTCGGTTCCACCGAGTTTCATCGGGCGGACGACAAAACCCTAAAAATCCATGGTTCTCTACTCTACGGGATTTTCTTGTGGATGGAAAGTTCTCAAACTGTGGATAGATGGGAAGTATGCCCTAATGCACAAGATTTGGATAGAGGAGAGCGAGAGGGGGCCGAATCCATGCCCTAATGCGGCAACGGGTCTGCTACGGCGGCAACGTTGGTGAAGAAAACGTCAACGACGGTGATTCCCAACGACGGAGGCGCTCGAGGAAGGCAAGGCGATGACCGGGGTCTTCGAGTGGCAGCTAGGGTTGTGGAGGCATGACGTTTGACGAGTGAAATTCAAAGCGTCAGGGTCCATCGATTATATACCCATCGCTGTGGGTAACACCGATTCTAAATTTTCGGTGTCACCGAGTTTCACAACTATGAGCTGACAGGGAAACTCGGTGTAACCAAAAATATGGAATCGGTCTTACCGAGGAAAGGAAACCAAATCAACCCTAGGCATGCGGTGAGACCGAGAATTGTGGGTTGGTTCTAGCGAGATGCACTTGGGAGGTTTTAATGGTCAGTCCTTGACAATACGGAACTCCTAGTGCTCCTCACACAGAGAGATCGAAAAGTACTTGTTCAAATTTTGTGATGTAGCATGAATAGAGTATGAGGTGAGAAAGCATAGATAGCTAAAGGAGTAGTCCTAGGCATTATTGTATATCGAATTGGCAAATAAATATGAAAAGCCAAATAGCAACAATTGGATATCCTCGAATGAGTAAATAAATGCAGACCAACATGCTCACACAATAAGATGTGAAATGAAATCATGGCAAACATGCACAAACACAATAGCATCTAACGAGCACTTTGGTGATGATGGAGTCATCTATATATGAGTATATTGACTTAGGAGCCAAGTAATAATACTTGATCATAGGTCATACTCATCGTTTAAGCACAAGTGGGGTTACCACTTTTACATAAAGCATTTAATGTTGTCGCATACTAAGAGATGCTTTAACTCAAGTCTTAGAGTAAAGCCCCCCCTTGATGTGACATCCCCCCATAGGAGGGACAAACTAACCTTGGGTTTTGTCGATGAAGACTTCATATTGGTGAGGTAGTGGTGGATGCTCAAAGTTGATGAACATCACCAAGAGTTGGGAGCATCCTTATTGTTTCATTACTCTTCTCACCTATATGGGTTAGTCCCAACACACAAGAGATAAATACAAGGATAT
Organism: Hordeum marinum; assembly: GCA_022496015.1. Taxonomy (NCBI): domain Eukaryota; kingdom Viridiplantae; phylum Streptophyta; class Magnoliopsida; order Poales; family Poaceae; genus Hordeum; species Hordeum marinum. Next base: position 99,943,287 of record CM039674.1, on the reverse strand, counting down.
CTATGGACATGGAGTGCAAAGCATATGATATGATGTCCATTGATTTTTTGATTACCTTGTCCCTTGCTTATCTTTGAGGGAATGTGTGACTCCTTGAAGTATTGCATAGAGTTGATGTTGTTTGCAAATAGTTCTTGCCAATAATGAATACGAGTGAAGTTCAGTGGCAGATTCACCCCTCAATAACTTCTCTAGTTCTTCTTCTTGGGGACCCACATCAAGTTGATGGGGATCCTTGGTGTTGAAGTAGCACTTGTAGAAGTTGAGTTTGTAGTATCCTTGGGAACCCACTTCATCAAATCTTGGGATTCATCTTCATAAGAGTCAATGTCCTCTTGAAGCTTGTTCTTGCCCTTGAGCTTGGTGTCTTGTGGTGGAAGGTCATCTTGAGCTTTTGTTCCCTTGGGAATAGTATTTTCATACTTCTCCTTTTGAGGAACAAACTTGGGATTGGGGTATTTACCTTCTTCCCATTCAACTCCATTAGCGTTGAACTAGCCAACACCACGATTCTTCCTGTATCCTCCGTGCTTGCGTACAATATCCTCAAATTGTTTGCACACTTAAAGACTCTTCTAGATACCTTTCTCTATAATCCCTTTCAAGAGTTCATTTTCTTGCTCAAGTGTAACTTGGCTAAGAGAAGAGTTAGTGGGATCAAGAGAACTACTAGAAGCAATATCATTAGATTTATTATTTTTATTGCTACTAGTTCAAGAACCTTTCTTTCCTTTGTTACTATCTTGCTTAGACATAACTTGTGGCATGAATGTGGATAAGAGAAGTTGATTGGCTAGATAAGATGAAGCCTTGTTTCGAAGATCGTCATTGATAGCTTTAAGGAACTCAGGCTCTTGCTCTATGTTGAGCTTCTCAAAGCATAGCTTCTCATGTGTCCTTACAAGCTCTCTATGATCTTCTAGAGTTGACCATGAGCTAACTTAAGAGTTTTTAGTTCTTGAGTTAGTCATTCTATTTCCAACTTATCATCATCACATGACTTATCTACACTAGAGTGAGTACTAGCAAGTTAATTTTGACTAACATTACTAGATTTGTCAAATAGTAGGTCATCTTCAATTAACAAGTCACCTTCATCACTATTGAAATCAAGATACTCGGGGTGTGATACCTTGGGGACTTTAGCCATGAAGAAACTTCCACTCCCTTCATTTGGTGAATCAAATAGAACATAGGAGTTGGTAGTCACTAGTGCAAGTCCGGCAACACCGTCATCTTGACTATAGTCGGAGTTGGAGTGACAGCTTCTCTCGGAGTGGTTGTCGAATTCGGAGCCGGATACCGGTTCACCAACATGAGCTTGATGTTTCCTTCTTGAGTAGCTCTTGGTGTACTTGTCCTTCTTATCCGAGTCCCTACTTCTCCTTGAGGGTCTTCGTTCATAACGATCATCTCTACTCCTTCTCTCTCTTCGAGGTGACTCGTCACTTGAGCTTCGTCTTCTTGGTGACTCTTCTCTTCGTTTGTAGGGAGCCGTGCACTCATTGGAGTAGTGTTCGGGCTTCCCACAATTGTAGCAGTTTCAGTCACGACTTGACGAATGCTTATCTTCATATCTTGTGTTGGAGCTTTGATCTTTGCTTCTATTCTCGTGGAACTTGTTGAATTTCTTGACCATGAGGCTCATCTCTTCATTTGTGACAAGGCTGTCGCTTGAGGTAGCGGGAGCATCACTTATGGATTTGTAAGCACCGCTAGACTTGTGGTGAAGCTCTTCCTTATCTCTGAGTGTCATCTCATGAGCAAGAATTCTACCAATCACTTCCGTTGGCTTGAGATCTTTGTAGTTGGGCATCATTTCGATCAATGTGCAAACGTTGTCATATCGATGATCCAAAGCTCGAAGTATCTTCTTGATGATGAATTTGTTAGTAAATTCTTCGCTTCCTAAGACGGCAATCTCATTGGTGATGAGAGCTAGCCTAGAGTACATCTCAGCGACTCCTTCACCATCCTTCATCTTGAACTTGTCAAGCTGACCTTGAAGAACATCCAACTTGGATTCTCTCACAGACTCAATTCCTTCGTGCATATCAACCAAAGTGTCCCTAATCTCTTTTGCATGTTCAAGACGGCTGATTTTGTTGAATTCTTCGCGGCATAGGCAGTTGAAAAGAATGCCACATGCTTGAGCATTGAGTTGCAACATCTGCAATTCATCCACAGTTGCTTACGATCGGGTTCCTTTCCTTCTGCAAGGAATTCACCTTGCAAGCCAACACGAATAACAAACCAAATGGCGGGGTTATGACCAAGCAAATGCATTTTTATTTTGTGCTTCCAACTAGCAAAATTAGTGCCATCAAAGTACAGACCTCTACGGTGATAATTTCCCTCACTAGATGCCATACTTCTCCTAGGTTGTGAGACCAATGCAATGGGGACCAAAGCTCTGATACCACTTGTCGGATCGAAAGTAATGCTAGGGGGGGGGGGTGATTAGAATACTTGAACAAATAAAAATCTACGTTTTCCCAATATTAATTCTTGGCAGATTTTAGAATCCATAGTATGTCAAGTACACCCTACACATGCATGTCTAAGAGTGTAGCAGCGGAAAGTAAAGAAAATCATGTAAGTAAAGAGAGGATAGGAAGATCAAATGCAATTGGTGACACGATGATTTTTCTCGTGGTTCCGATAGGTGGTGATATCGTACATCCACATTCATGGAGTCTTCAACCCATGGAGGGTAACGGTCACGAGAGTCCATGGAGGGCTCTACCCATGGAGGGTTCCACGAAGAAGCAACCTTGACTATACCATGACGGCTTCCGTCCATGGAGGACTAGCCTCGGTATGGGTAGATCTTCATGAAGTAGGCAATCTCGTTGCCCGTACAAACTTCTTGGTTCAATTCCACAACACGAAGTAGGAGGCTCCCAAGCGACACCTAACCAATCTAGGAGGCACGACCCTCCCAAAGGTAATAGGCTCGATAATGCGATGAACTCCTTGCTCTTGTGCTTCAAGATGATAGACTCCTCAACACACAATCACTATCTCATAGATATGGCTTGGTAGAAGAGATTGTATGGGTGGAAAGCAACTTGGGGAGCCTAGAAATCAAGATCCATATGGTTGGAGTGGAAGATCTTGACCTCAACACAAGGATAGGTGGTCCTCTCTCATTAAGCTAATAGGACATGTATGGAATGGTTCCGAGTGCTTCTCTTTCGAGTAGGTGGTGGTGTAGGGGTATAGATAGGCATCTCTAAAAATCCAACTGTTACACACAATAAGTCAGACTCGGTGGAACCAATGTGTGAATCTCGGTTGTACCGAAGTGACCTAAAGTTAGCAACTTTTGAATCTCAGTGAGACTGATATAGGAATCTCGGTTGCATCGATAAGGTGACCAACGGTTAGAATGTCCAATATCAGTGACGCTGATTCAATAATCTCGGAGGGACCGAAACTGTGAACTTGCGTAACAGAAAGTTGGCAGCCTAATCGGTGGCACCGAATGCAGTATCGGTTCTACCGAAAAGGTGGGGTTTGGCTGAGTGTGTCTAGGGTTTGGCATCGGAGGCACCGAGTGTAGAATGTTGGTTGCATCAATTTTGAATATTTGTCTTTGGACAGACTTTGGTGGGAGAGTTTGTGAGTGGCTTTGGTGACTATCACTTGTGCACGTATGAGCATTTTATTCACCAACAAAACCTTACCCCTTTTAATAGTATTGGATTTCCTTTCGACTCATAGTGATTTCTCACAAATTTAAAATGTAGAGTCCTCTTGCTTGAAGCTTTGCCAACTTATTTCCTTGCATCTTCGGGTATTGCACAATCTCTTTGCCAACCCATCATTGAACTTTTCCTGAAACATTCTTAGTGGAAACATTAGTTCAATGACATATATATTGGTATTAATTACCAAAACCACCAAGGGAGCAAATGTGCTTTCAGTAGCTACTACTACTAGGCCGGATTGTTTTGAAGGGAAAAAAGCTATTGGTGTCGGTGTTAAAACCGGCGGATCTCGGTTAGGGGGTCCCAAACTGTGAGACTAGAATCGATGGTAACATGAGACAAAGAGGATACAAATTTACCCAGGTTTGGTGTAGGAGATATGCCCTAGAGGCAATAATAAATGTTATTGATTATCTCCCTGTTCATAATTATGTTTATGTTCCATTCTATAACTGCAATGATTCTCGAGTCTGCAAATAAAACGAGGCTTGGAGGGAAACTCATGTGCACGTGTGGGATAATAAACGGTAAAATGTATTCCTAGTCTGGGCTCTAAGACTGTCTCAAGTATTGCATGATGATCCTGTTTTCCTGATCATGGGCATGGCTATGCTGGCAATTTTGAGGGCACAATGTTAGAAGAACATTTGTGTTGAATCGACCCGAATTGATGTTATGCTATGAGATACATTCATCATAAGTTAATGGTTAATGACACAAAGAAGTTAATGTTTGCATAATTCATTAGACCATGAGAGTATCGAGTTTCTTCATGCTTGCTTCATGAACTTTGGGGTTTGTTAAACATCATCTGTAAATGGGTGTCAATTACAGCGGCTTACAGGTTCATGGAAAAGTATGTCAAGTAACTTGATAGCTCAAGATTGGGATTTGCTCCTTCGACGATGGAGAGATATCTCTGGGCCCTCTCGGTGTTACGGTATCCATCATCGTCTGGTCAGACACAATGTGATTTGATCACAGGGATGCCGGAACACGGAACGAGAAAAGAGAACAATACTGGTAATGAGGTAACTGGCATAGTGGACAAGTTGTTGATCCACGGGTATGCCAACATGTATCACCTCGGGTATTTGTAACATATCGTGAAGCAACAGGAATAGCACACGGCAACTGGAGGTTCACTCGAATATTCATTCGTGTGGGTACAAGGGTCAATATGGGTGTCCACGGCTCCGATGTTAATCATTGATCGGAAGGGGTTCCGGGTCATGTCTATGCTTCACCGAACCTATAGGGTCACACGCTTAAGGGTCATCTATCTGTTGAATGCTAGACAGGGAGTCTGAGAGAAAATCACCGAAAAAGTTTCGGACACCGGAAAAGTTTCGGACAGCGGAAAAGTTCCGCAAAGAGAACACCGAAACAAATTCGGTAAAAATGAAAAGTTGTTTCAGGGGATACCATTAAGTCAAATTGGTTTCGGCACATGCCTGATAATTCTTGGAGGGTGCCAGAATCATTCTGGAAACTTCTGGGAATTTTCCGGAAGAAAAACCGGAAATGTTCTGGAGCTGCCGGAACTGCTTGAGATGATTTTCGCAGATGAAAATCACTAATCCGGAATTGTTCCGGATCGCATTGAAAATTATTTTAGAGGGGTACTGGAAATGTTCCAAGCCCACATAAATATTTTCAGTTCGACCGGACGCTGAAAAATGTCGTCATGAATAGTGAAAGTGCTTTTTGGATATTTATGGAAAAGCACCTTTTTGGATATTTCCAAAAAGGCTTCTAGAAGGGATTGGGGAGCAAGGCACCTCATGGGGGGGGGCCTTGGGTTGGCTATCCAAGCAAGGTGGAGCTCCTTGGAGCTCCACATGGCACCCTATTTTGCTTTATTCTTTATGTAAATGACATAAAGTGGGGGTACTTTTGGTATTTGTGAATGCCAACTTTACCCCTTGGCTTTCCTATAAAGTGGGCTGCCCACAAACCTCATCCTTACTCACATACACATGCCATTGCAATGATCTGGCTTCTTCTCTCCCTCCAAGCGAAATAGTTTCATAGAGCCGAAAGGCTGTCTGGGTTCCGGCAGGAACTAGTTCTGGATGGCGAAGCCCTGCCGGACAGGTGACACCGTATGTGTGCAATTCTGTAGAGAGATCGTAGTTTCGGTCTTAGTTCGAGAGTGCCTCCCGAAGTGCTGTCCATGTGGCCGTCCGAGCTTCGAAGGTCCTCCCGAAGGGCTGTCAGAGTGATAGTCCAAGTTTTGGAGGTCCTCCCGAAGAGCTGTCCGCGACACCGTCTGGGGGACTGTGCGACCGCCTCCCGGAGGGCTGTGTGTGTGGGGCAAATGAGGGTATACATCCTCGTGGTTGGGAGGTTGTAAATCCTAGCTATGGGGTTCTGTACCGCCGATCGTCATCGACTCTACTTCCGCTGCGCTACGAGTCGATAACGAAAATGATCAAACCTTGTACGTAGTCTCCATAGTGGTCCTGGGCTGGTGCATAGGTCGGAATTTTTTGTTTTCTGTTGCGTTACCCTATAGTTGCATCAAGAGTCGTGCTATGCGTAGATGCAGGTTGCGATCCAGAATACATAGAGACGTATGGGTGTTGCACAATATAATTAGATAGTAGATGAGATCTATTGCTGAAAATTATTTGTGCGGGTAGCAGATGAAATCTGTTACCCGATGTTCCTGTTGCTTCCCCTGAATTTGCGTAGTCCTGATCCTGACGGCATGGTGGAATCTCAGAAAGTTCTGGCAATCCGCGATCCTTTCATGCTGCTCCTGAGTATGCTGATTGACAGATCAACTAAGTGCTAACAGTTCTTTGGGTTCCACCATAGTTGAGAAAGATGGATGTTTCGTAGACGAAAGGGCAATGCATATGTGATCTGCATGGGGGTCACGCGTATGACGAAGTTTAGTATGGGGCTCGAGATTTTATTATCTCATGTTTCATACACACTACAATGTTAATCTAGCGACTTGGATTATCATGCTTGATGATGGATGTTGGTAGCTTCGGTTTGTTTCGAAACCTTAGAAGCCACGTAAAACAAGTTTTGCGTGGACCGATTAGAGGCATCTAACTTGGTTTTGCAGGATGGTTTGCATGTACATGTGATGTGGTATAAATAGTGTTCATAATAATTTGATTATGTATGAGATGACTATATGATGTAAATTGATTAAACATGACCTGCGTGTCATGATTCGGCATGATGGCCGGAGCCATATGATTGCACTTTAATGACCTGCATGTCAACCTTATGTAATGCACTTATTTTATTAGCTATAGAGATAGCAATATTATCTGGTGCATCGACAAGGTGGTGGCAATCTTCGCAAAGGTGAACACTGACGCGAATGCCGAAGACGAAGAAATACAAGACTTCTCCGTCAGAAAGGGCTATACCATATCATGCTATTATAAATTGCCTGAGATGTTTATCCCTTATGATGCACCCTTTTGATTGCGTGGTAGTCGCTTTTATTAGGGTGATATCTCACAAAAATATCAAGTAGTTAGTGTTCTCCCAAGTGTAGCACCGTCACGGCACCTATCTTTTTGGGGTATCACATGGATACATCGGTACGAACGATTAGGGATGTGTGAGGCGGGTGAGTTGAGACCTCGCAGCGAGATCACTTGGTTGTCTTCACATTCAGGCATGAAAGTCATGAGCTCGGAACACAGGCATCGAAAGATGAACAAGAGTCACATAGAGATGTGATTGGCAAGTTGGCCTACCGATTGCAATTCTCGTCACTTGAGATGGTTACATCCTTGGCGTTGAATTGTAATTTGGATCTTGAATCGCTCACAATCAATTATGAGAGATCTTGATTTGAGTGGGAGCGCACATAGAATTACCTTGTTTTAATTCTTAGTGCAATTAATTATGAACTCTGTCTAAGTGTGATTTGCATAATAGTTGTAGGATAATGGCTCGCGTTTCCACCTTCCCTATTAAAATTGAATAGCTGTTAAATATTTGGTTATAACTTTACGGTTGGTAACGTAATGTGAGGATTGTCCTCAATAGTTCCGAGAAGGACTTTTTCCTATCGCATACTTTCAGTATTCTCCCGCTAATTCTATGGATCATGTGACTCTCGTCCTTCGATCCAAAAGCTAGAATTTTGTTTCAGTCAAGTGCAATACATTTGCTTCCATGAGACCCGAACTTCGAAAGTTTGGATAGTTATGTGATATTCATGGAATCTGAAAATCATTTTCAGAGACAGACAAAGTCTAAAAGATATGAGATATCCAAAGTAATGCTTGTTTGCAAACTATTAGTAAAGGAGTTTACTATGCATTAGACTGATAAGAGAGGGATCCAGGAGAACGCATGTCATTTGATGAAAGGTGAATAAAACAATAACTTAAAGAGAAAAGAAGTGTCCGAAGGGTGTTAGTGAGACTTTCACGCCTAGGAAGTCCAGGGCTAACGCCACTCTTAAGTTGGATGCTTCTTCTTAGAGTAGGAGAAATACTAAAAGTTAAACTATTAGAAGTATAATGGCAAAAGGAAAGAAGACTGGAATATCCACCTCATGTATGAATGTCATACAAATTTTTGATGTATAGAAGGATGGTCAAAGATATAGTTCTTGGGAATTATGGTTAAACATGTTAATCATTAATTCTTGGGTATTTTGAGTTAATCACAAAGATACCCGCTCGATTGCATTCTGTTGCAACTCGATGTAAGAACTACTATGGCCTGAAAGACTAGCCAGGGATGAGGTATAGATACATGCAGGGAACATAGTAAATGTTACTATGCCTTCCATCGGTGTATTCCCTATGTATTTACTTTCATAATTCATTTAGAGTTGCACACTCTAGCCCTTTGCATAAGGTATCTTGCAAGAAGGTTGTTCATAAGAGAACTTTTGATGTTCGGTGTTATGAATAACATAAGGGCCATACTTCCATTATGAATTAGACGTATGTTATGAATATTGATAATAATACATTACCTCTGGGTTTACTTTCATAATTCATTTTAGAGTTTCATACACTCTAGCCCATTGCACCATGTTTGTTGCAATAGAGTTGTTCATAAAAACAACAATTGTTGTTCAGTATTATGAATAAAATGAAGGGCCATGCTTCCATCCTAGATGGGATGTATGTTATGAATATTGATGGAAATATGATACATCCATAACACTGACGCTAAATGTCGCAAGACTAAAAGAATACCACACAAGTGTGGCACTGCATTTGGTCACATTGGAGAAACCCGCATGGAAAATTCCATTATGATGGATTTTGAAGTCGTTTGATTTTGAATCATCTAACACTTGCAACTTTCCTCTGAAAAGTGAAGTGACTGAAATACCGTTCACAGGCCATAAGGAACGAGCAAAGGACATATTGGTGATCATACATTATGATGTGTGTAGTCCATTAAATGTTGTTGCAAGTAGTGGATTTATCTATCTTCAGAAATGACTCAAGTAGATATATGGATATTTACTTGACGAGACGTAAGTTGGGATCTTTTGAATTCATTCGTAAGGTTTTCAAAAATGAAGTAGAAGTTATTGTAACAAGAAAATTATGTTTCTGCAATTCGATTGCAGAAAGGAATATTTGAGTTACAAGTTTAGCGAATGTCTGATGAGTTATGGAAGGGGTTTCATAACTTGCACCTCCCGGAACACCACTGCAAGTGGAAAGTTTGTGAAGATGTAATCGAACCATTTATGACATGGTAAGATCAAAGATAACATAAATAAATTTGCCATTACCCCTTTTATAGAGTGATACTTTAGAGACTGTGGCTTTTACACTGAAATGAGCTCCATCAGGTCTGTTGAAATGATGCCATGGTATGGTACGCCCAACCATGATATATCTTTTCTTAAGCATTTGGAATATGGAGCTTGTGTAAAAGGTTACAAACCTATTCCAAATCAGACAATTGCTACTTTGTAGGTTATCCCAAGTCATTGGGTATTTCCCCACCACTATACCGAGGCAAAGGGTTTTGTCACAAAATGGTATGCTTTTGAAAGGAATAGTTCTTACAAAAGGTGAGTGGGAGGACAGTGCAACTCGATGAGATAACCAATATCTTCGTCATGAGGTCAAAGGAAAGGAACCTTGGAAGTGATTCCAGTGTTTCCTACCGCGACTCATACGGAAGTCTCTACAATAAAATGTATGGACTTCAATCGAACTTGCAGCTAAACCCCATAGGCAAGGCTCGTGCAAACCTCTCAGGTGCGCAAACGAGATATTGTTGTTGGATAATAGTATACCTACAATACACAAGGAAGTGTTGATGGGCCCTGACTCCGAAATTGGCTAAATGCCAACACAATCTGAGATAGTTTCCATATAAGTGATTCAAGATTAAAATCTTTATAAACCTTTCGGAATACTTAGAGTCTAACGAATTTTTATGGAACTAAAAACTGATACGGATAAAAATGTTTTATCCATATAGCTCGACTTGTTGAAATAACAAGTTCAAGGAGTTGACTATGATGTGGTTGATTCACCGTAGCGATGCTTAAATTCGGTTCGGGTTGAACTAGCAATTAATACATATTTCAAACTTGAGATATGAAACATGGATGACTAAAGGATTTCCATCTGATGGAAATGAAACCTAGGACTTGTATGTGATAAAGTCTGAAGTAATTTGTCGATCCATAGGATGCTAGTAAGTATGCAAACTTCAGAGTTCCAGCAATGGACAGAAGAGAGCAAAGTGGAGTTGGAATGTTCGTTTTTGATGGAATGGTCGAAGGGGTTTGACTTCATCAAATGGGTATCGAAGATGCTTGTGATTCAAGAAAGTAAGTGGGAGCATAATAATATTTCTAAAAACCTTGTGTACTTGACACATTGTTAATTGGAAATAAATTTCTTGACACGAATTAGGACTTCATTTGAAAATAGTTTTTCAATGAAGTGCTTAGGCTAAATAGCCTCAATATTAGGCGTGATGATCTATGGAGATAGATTTACCTAATGGGGCTAAGCTATGAATACATATTGACTAGATGCTAAAACCTTTTAGCATTTAAAACACCAAGGAGTGATTCTTGCCAAAGTCACATGGAAAGAGTTTTGCAAGACTCGGTGTCTCAAAACACAGATGAGCAAAATAAATGATGGAGATTCCACACACTCTTGTGTTTGGATTAATCATGTATTCCATGGTATGTAAAACAACCAGATATGTCCGATACTCCCAAGGTGTTGCGAGTATAGATACCAAAGTGATCAAAAGTACTGATCATGGGACAACAGTGAAAGATGTCATTGAGTACTAGAGCAGTACTGATGACATGTTTCTCGCAAGCAGAGATTATGAAGTGCTCGTTATAAGTAATTACATCGATACAATCTTCATCAATGCTCCATGCGATTTTCGATTTTTGTTAATGGTTTTGTGTAATACACAATATGGTGGCACGGTAGTTCGAAATTGTTCCAAACAAGATACTGTGGCGAATTCTATAACAAAGGCTAAGTATGTTGACGCTTTAGAAGTGACAAAGAAGTTGTTGAATCATATAGTTCATTCATGAACTTAGTATGGTTCCAAGTTGGTTTTGGTCTATGGGACACTATTGCAGATAGTTGCTCCATAGCTCAGTTCGAGGAATCAGGTTTTGACCAATGATTCACACATATGCAAAGCCAAGTCACACAAAATATGAATTTTGTGAAAGCGTGAAAAACACGAGGATATGCAAAGTTACACAAGGAGCTGAAGTTGTCAGATCCGTTGGACATCAGGCTATACCTCAAGCAAAGCATATTTTACACTAGTATGCCATAGGTGTAAAGTGCATTAGCATTGACTAGATTATTGACTCTAGTGCAAGTGGGAGTCTATAGGAGATATGCCCTAGAGGCAATAATAAATGTTATTTATTATCTCCCTATTCATAATTATGTTTATGTTCCATGCTATAACTGCAATGATTCTCGAGTCTGCAAATAAAACGAGGCTTGGAGGGAAACTCATGTGCATGTGTGGGATAATAAACAGTAAAATGTATTCCTAGTCTGGGCTCTAAGACTGGCTCAAGTATTGCATGATGATCATGTTTTCCTGATCATGGGCATGGCTATGCTGGCAATTTTGAGGGCACAATGTTAGAAGAACATTTGTGTTGAATCGACCCGAATTGATGTTATGTTATGAGATACATTCGTCATAAGTTAATGGTTAATAATAGAGAGAAGTTAATGTTTTCATAATTCATTAGACCATGAGAGTATCGAGTTTCTTCATGCTTGCTTCATGAACTTTGGGGTTTGTTAAACGTGATCCGTAAATGGGTGGCAATTATGGCGGCTTACGGGTTCATGGAAAAGTATAAAGTAACTTGATAGCTCAAGATTGGGATTTGCTCCTCCGACGATGGAGAGATATCTCTGGGCCCTCTCGGTGTTACAGTATCCATCATCATCTGGCCAGACATAGTGTGATTTGATCATAGGGATGCTGGAACACGGAACGAGAAAAGAGAACAATACTGGTAATGAGGTAACTGGCATAGTGGAGAAGTTGTTGATCCATGGGGATGCCAACATGTCTCACCTCGGGTATTTGTAACATATCATGAAGCAACATGAATATCACACGACAACTGGAGGTTCACTCGAATATTCATTCGTGTGGGTATAGGGGTCAATATGGGTGTCCACGGCTCCGATGTTGATCATTGATCGAAAGGGGTTCTGGGTCATGTCTATGCTTCACCGAACCTATAGGGTCACACACTTAAGGGTCATCTATCTATTGAATGCTAGACAGGGAGTCTGAGGGAAAATCATCGAAAAAGTTTTGGACAACGGTAAAGTTCCGGACAGCGGAAAAGTTCCGTAGAGAGAACACCCGAACAGTTTCGGTAAAACTAAAAAGTTGTTTCAGGGGATACCATTAAGTCAAATTGGTTTCAGCACATGCCTGATAATTCTTGGAGGGTGCCAGAATCATTCTGGAAACTTCTGGGTATTTTTCGGAAGAAAAACCGGAAATGTTCCGGAGCTGCCGGAACCGCTTCAGATGCTTTTCGCAGGTGAAAATCACTAATCCGGAATTGTTCCGGATCGCATTGAAAATTATTTTAGAGGGGTACTGGAAATGTTCTAAGCCCACATAAATATTTTCAGGTCGACCGGACGCTGAAAAATGTCATCGTGAATAGTTAAAGTGCTTTTTGGATATTTATGGAAAAACACCTTTTTGGATATTTCCAAAAGGCTTCTAGAAGGGATTGGGGAGCAAGGCACCTCATGGGGGGGGGCCTTGGGTTGGCTATCCAAGCAAGGTGGAGCTCCTTGGAGCTCCACATGGCACCCTATTTTGCTTTATTCTTTATGTAAATGACATAAAGTGGGGGTACTTTTGGTATTTGTGAATGCCAACTTTACCCCTTGGCTTTCCTATAAAGTGGGCTGCCCACAAACCTCATCCTTACTCACATACACATGCCATTGCAATGATCTGGCTTCTTCTCTCCCTCCCAGCGAAATAGTTTCATAGAGCCAAAAGGCTGTCTGGGTTACGGCAGGAACTAGTTCTGGACAGCGAAGTCCTGCCGGATAGGTGACACCGTATGTGTGCAACTCTATAGAGAGATCATAGTTTCGGTCTTAGTTCGAGAGTGCCTCCCGAAGGGCTGTCTATGTGGCCGTCCAAGTTTCGAAGGTCCTCCCGAAGGGCTGTTAGAGTGACAGTCCATGTCTTGGAGGTCCTCCCAAAGGGCTGTTCGCGACACCATCTGGTGGACTGTGCGACCGCCTCCCAGAGGGCTGTCCGTGGGGCAGATGAGGGTATACATCCTCACGGCTGGGAGGTTGTAAATCCTAGCTTTGGGGATCTGCACCGCCGATCGTCATCGACTCTACTTCCGTTGCGCTACGAGTCGGTAACGAAAATGATCAAACCTTGTATGCAGTCTCCATAGTGGTCCTGTGCTGGTGCGTAGGTCGGAAATTTCTTGTTTTCTGCTGCATTACCCTACATTTGGGACCTCCAATGGAGGAAATACTCTATGTCCTGCTTGGTTGTATTGATGATATGGGGGTTACAGAGTTGATCTACCTCGAGATCGAATAGCTAACCTAGATGAGTTATTCTGTCCCTATACCCAAAAACCCTCCGGCTTATATAGATGCCGAGGATGCCTAGGGTTTACACATGGCCGACTACATGCCGAAGAGATAAACATGCCTAACTATGACTAATAACTTGGAGAGTACGCCATGGCTCCTCGAAGCTTCCATCTGGCATAGGTGGTCTTGGATCATCCGATGCTCACCTTGCGGCCCATATAGTTCGGCCCATAAACGAATGGTCGACTATCCGAGGACCCCCTAATCTAGGACTCCCTCAGTACCCTCGGACTAGCCTTCAACGCCGATATATATCCGGTCAATCTCCTCATGTCTTCATATTCGGCTTGCGAGGCGAGTCCCTCATCCCTGTTCGTTCGGCAACCGACCAGTCTTCAGTAAGATCCCAAGCGTCGCGGATGCAGGTCCATTATAATAACTGCGTGTGTTCCTCAATTTCCGCGCGTTGTGGGGAGGCGAGTGGTTAGTGATTTTTACAATCTTACCCCTTCGTAGAGGAAGCACCACCCATTTAATTAAAAGAAATCGTGGCTTAGACCACATCCTCTTCTTCCTCATCGAAAGAAAGAGGAAGCTCCATGAAAAACATGGCTAATGCCCCTAGCTCCTCCTCGTGCCCCTATGGCTAATGCCTAGGGGACTGGACCAGCTGCTCCATCACACTCCCACGGGTCCACAATCTGGAGACCCAGGGGTATCTCCCTTCTTCAGATTTGGTGGTGACCCACGCAGGTCTGCTTTCTTACAATGACGAAGTTTTCGTCGAGCGTTTCCCCAATCCTAACAAGGGGGAATGCGTATGCTTTGTCCCCTTTCTCCTCCGGAGCCTTGGGTTTCCAATCCACCCGTTCCTGAGGGGGTTGCTAGAGTTCTACGGGATCCAACTCCACCACCTTACTCCAGAGTCCATCTTGCACATCTCGGGCTTCGTCGCTCTCTGCGAGATGTTCCTAGGGTGCGAGGCACACTTTGATTTGTGGAGAAAATACTTCTGTCTTGTTCCCCAAAGTCGGGCAAGACAATTTTGGAGGTCAGTGGAGCCGAGGTGTGCCACATAGAGGGCACGGGGTATCTAGTGGGCACCCCGAAGAAATACAAAGAGTGGACTTCAGAATGGTTTTACATTGAATACGCCCCCCTATTTGAGCCAACTTGGACAAGTCTTCCCGAATACTCCGAAGCCCTCCCAAAGAAAAGATACAACTGGCGGCCGAGGAGTTCGTCCCAGGAGGAAAGCGTCGAAGTGCGACGCCTAGCAGCTCAGGTGTGAATGCTCACCCACCACCAACTGACCATGATCGATGTCATGGTCGCCACCATCTCCCGGTGTGTGCAACCCCTTCAACAGAGGGTACACCCCTTGTGGCAATACAACAGGACGAACGACACCACGCGCTCTCGAAAGCTAGGGCTCGCCAATCCGATGGCATTGGCCGCCGCACTTGCCGATCTGTACAAAGGAGAGCAAGAGGACTATATTCGGCGGGCAACCAAGGAAGGATATTTGGCCCACACTCTTACCGAATGGGTAAGCCTTTCTCTCTCCAGCATGAATATAGTCCGGGGTTTCCGTTCCGCACTTTAACAGGAATGGAGGAGTTTCATCGAGACAGTCAACTGTCCGGCTCCTCAGCTCGAGAACCATCCACACAACAATGATCCGGGTTTCCACAAGGACCCAGATCTTCTACTTGACTTCAAAGACAGAGTCTATCTCTAGGATAGCATTGACCAATCCCCGATGGCTATCATAGTAGATTACCCTGGGTCGTTCTCCATCCCTGCAACGAGCAAGAAGAAAAGATCATCCCGCAAGAGGCCAGCTACCAACAGCACCCAGACGCACCTGCCCCAACTCCCAAACACCGTCGATCCGCGCGCCATACATCGGCAGCCGAAGCCACGATCGAGTCAGAGGCCAACAAGGATCCCGCGAAAGAGCCGGCCATGGGGACGAATCCACTCGCTCGCTCATCCCTAAGGTACATCGTTTGACTATCCACTCATTATCAATAAATAGAGTCTTACAGCAGTTTTGTTTTATTGAAATATTTAGGCGAAATGCCCAGTCCTCTCCTACCGAAGAGGTTACCAGGATGTCCGAAGACGTCCGAATTTCCCCAGCTACAGCTCATGCAGCTCTTGCTGTAGAAGCCCCCATGGTCAATCCAGCACCTATCGATTCTGGTGATGGTGTATCCATTACCAACTCGGAGGTGGGGATCGGCATGAATCACCGGCAACGGTGGGAGACAATGCGACATCCAATATTCTGCGAACAAGAGTTTGGTGCCCTACACTCAGCGGTTGCGCACATTGGAGCTGCCCGAGCCGGGTTCAGTGAGGCTATGAAGTTGATATCAGCTAGGATGCAGGTAAGTGATTGGCTTTTATAGAGTCTGAATACTCATGTAAACCCAGTAGCCCCCGAGCCGTAATTTGATTTGGAACAAACGAATTAAGGATCTCTACAATGTTTGACTGCTGAAACAGGCTTCAAAGCAACATACCGAGCAATTGGCCAAGGATCTGGAGAACAGCTGCACATAAGTGCAATCTATGAAGGCCGAACTGGCGCAAGTGAAAAGCTTCACCCGGGAGGCCCATGGTGAGTGTACCTTTACTGCTAATCTTAATGTATTATCATACCTGACGTACGGATTCCATGTAGCAGCCGAATAAATAGGGCACTTGCAAAGAAAGTTGGAGGAAGCCCGAGACTCTCAACGGTATGCCGAGTCCCAGCACGAGGCTGGCTACCTTGTTGTGCAAAAGCAGGCCAAAGAAATTAAGAATTTGAAGATTCAGTTGGCCCAAGCCCAAGAAGAAAACCAAAAGCTTCACAAGGGCATGTTTGGTAAGTGTGATTCTATTATCAACAAATATTTCCTATGTAGGAAGTAAAAGTAAGTACACTATTGCCTCATGTATAGGTCTCCTGTCCTGGCATCCTGAAGAGGAGATCGGATCATACCAGGGGAACCTGCTGAAAGAGGTGACCGCTCTCCATGGGCGTGTGCAGAAAGCAATGAAAGGCATGGTAAAGGCACTATGACCTGCCGAACAGTTTTTTGAAGGGCTAGCTGAACTGGTGGATCGATTCAAGGTGACTCGAAATAGGTTCGAGCTGTGGAAGACTTCGGCTTGCCGTGAGGGGGCACGGGAAGCATGGGCAATGATCAAGACCCGTTACACCGGATTTAAGCCCGATCATATGGCGTGGGTTGGTCCCATGGGATTGGATGGAAAAGAAGTGCCACTCCACCTGGTGTATGACCATGTGATGCCTGCCGCTCGTCTTTCACAAGAGGACTGCCCCCTTGACACCATAATCGATATTATCGATCGGCAGCCAAACTTGTAATTTATATGTACTTTGTGTAGAAACAATCTGTGTTGTAAACTTTGTCTTAACCGGCCATCGGCTTCTCCCTCCCATGCGAAGAGCTTGGAAGTGTTCCTCCATATTTGCCACTGCAAAAGGGCGAACTATATTCGGGGAACCAGGCAATCCGGCCATGCTATGCGAACAGACAGAAAGCACACAAAAAGACATGTTATATTACTGCTTAGCGTAAGAAACATCTTCCGACTAATCCGGCTCTATGAAGGTCGCAGATAGAAGTCTGCATGCTTTTAGTATTCGGCTAATTGTGCTTTGGGAAGGAAAGACCCAAACGACGATGATAACGACCGGAGCCGTATAAGGTGTTCCCGTCACAGCCGACCAATTATCTACGTAAGATAGCTAGCTTTCGGCTTCACACGTCTATGTTACGTGTTCAGATGACCCGGTCGTAACAATCGTAGAGGTGCTCCCTTTACCCTCTAGTCGAACAATCAGGAACGTAGAGGGTAATCATAGGAGCGAGGCAATCCAGCTTGGCAAAGTCTTAGTTCAAATTGATGCACATGATGGCTTGAACGTGACAAAAGAAATGTGTGCGCAAGGTAAGTGTGAACAAATAACTATAATATAAAAACATTGGCTTCTAGAAGAAGCCCCCACGTGCTGTGCTCGGATTTAACACTTTATGGTGTATGCCGATAATCTTTAGTACAGGATCGGTTCAACCGAACATAGGGAAAAAAAGAAATTGACCCCATCAAACAGCAAAATGGGAAGGGAAGAAGAAAAAGGCAAAAAGAACAAGAGGAAAAAAAGAAAAAATACGGGGGAGTTCGACGACACCGGTTTATCCGTAGAAGCACCGAAGATGAGCTGTGTTCCATGGGTTTGGTTCAAGGCGGTTGTTGGATGGACTCCGAAGACGATAGACACCTCCCGCAAGTACTTTGTCGATGATGAAAGGACCCTCCCATTTGGGGTTGAGTTTATGCTTCTGTTTCTCCGGGAGTCGTAGGACGAGTTCGCTTATGTTGTATGCTTTTGCCCTGACCTCCCTACTTTGGTAACGTCGAGCTTGCTGTTGGTAAAAAGTGGACCGAGCCCGAGCTATGTTGCGCTCTCCCTCCAAGGTGTCTAAGTCGTCCTGCCGATCCAACTCAGCCTCCTTTTCCTCGTACATGCGCACCCTTGGTGCGTCATGAATAATGTCACAAGGGAGGACTGCCTCTACCCCATAGACCATAAAGAACGGTGTGTAACCCGTTGATCTGTTCGAGGTGGTGCGCATGCCCCATAAAACGGAGTCGAGTTCCTCCACCCAATGACAGTCGGACTCATGAAGAGATCGGACCAAACGTGGCTTAATGCCGCTCATAATGAGACTGTTTGCTCCTTCGACCTGTCCATTCGTATGCGGATGAGATACTGACGTGTAATCGAGCTTTATGCCCATTTTTGCACACCAGTCCTTGACCTCTTGGTCCATGAAGTTGGATCCATTATCCGTTATTCTACTATGCGGGACACCGTAATGGTGTACCACGCTTGATATGAAGTCGATCACTGGTCTGGATTTAGCCGACGTGACGGCCTTCGCTTCTATCCATTTGGTGAACTTGGCAACAATGACCAATAGGTATTTATTTTTCTTGGTCCCCCCTTTAAGGGGTCCGACCATGTACAGCCCCAAGACCATAAAGGGCCAAGTGATAGGAATAGTCTGAAGAGCTGTTGGGGGCATGTGACTTTGATTTGCGAAGAGTTGACACCCGACGCAATGTTGGACAAGTGAATGGATGTCCGTCTGAGCTGTAGGCCAAAAGAAACCAGCTCAGAAGGTCTTGCTGACAAGGGCTCTTGCCACGACATGATGACCGTCCATGCCCACGTGGATTTTGACGAGGATCTCTCGTCCTTCTTCCTCTGATATACACCGCTGTAATATTTCGGTTGTGCTTTTCTTGTATAACTCACCCTCGTGTACTTTGTAGGCCTTGGATTGCCGAACTATGCGTCGTGCCTCGGTTTGATCGTCGGGGAGTTCCTTGCGAAGAAGGTAAGCAAGGAAGGGCTCTGTCCATGGTGCTATTACTACCATTACCTCATGAGCTGAAGGCGTTTCATTCATTACGGAGCCGCCGATAATGCCATCGTCTGGTTCGTTTATGGGGGGAATAACCTCGTCTACCATATTTGGATCGACACCATTGTCATCATCCTGCCACACTACGGATGGCTTTAAAGAGTTGTTCTAGAAAGGTGCTTCTCGGGACAGGATCGCGCTTGGCTCCCATACGGGCCAGTATGTTGGCGGCTTGGTTGTTGTCGCGAGCGACGTGGTGAAATTCCAACCCCTCGAACAGAGCAGATATCTTAAGGACGACATTTCTATATGCCGCCATCTTTGGGTTTTTGGCGTCGAATTCGCCGTTAATTTGGGATATGGCCAAGTTTGAGTCTCCCTGTACCTCTAGTCATCGTATGCCCATTGATACCGCCATCCGAAGACCATGAAGGAGGGCTTCGTATTCGGCCGCATTGTTGGAGTCGACATACATGATTTGCAACATGTATTGCACGTTGTCGCCTATGGGGGATGTGTGGATAACTCCAGCCCCTAGTACGACCAAGGTCTGGGATCCATGCATTATATTCCTTGGGAAGCTTAGCCTCTGTCCATTCAGCCAGGAAGTCTGCCAATACCTGAGATTTAATGGCACAACCTGGCTTGTAGGTTATTTCAAAGGGAAGGAGCTCAATGGCCCACTTGGCTATGCGGCCGGTGGCGTCCCTGTTGTTGATTATATCATTCAGGGGGACCTCAGATGCCACTGTTACCGCACACTCCTGGAAGTAGTGTCTAAGTTTCCTTGACGCCATAAATACTGTATAGGCTATCTTTTGGTAATGCGGGTATCTGGACTTGCACTGCATTTGCACCTCTGACACATAATATACTGGTTTCTGAGTCCGGAATTTGTGTCCCTCCTCATCTCGTTCAACGACGAGCACCGCACTGACAACTTTGTTGGTGGCCGATATGTATAATAACATGGGCTCACCTGCGCCTGGTGCCGTGAGTATGGGATTTGTTGCCAGTACTATTTTGATTTCTTCTAACGCAGTCGCTGCCTCATCGGTCCATTCGAACTTGTTGGTCCGCTTCAGCAGATTATAGCGTGGCAAAGCCTTCTCTCTGAGGCGGGAGATAACGCGTCTTAACGCCGCTACGCACCCAGCTAGCCTCTGGACGTGCTTCAGCTCTATGGGAATTGCAAGTTCCGATAGAGCATGGATTTTAGCTGGATTTGCCTCTATTCCACTATGAGTGATGATGAATCCAAGCAGCTTACCAGAGGGAACTCTGAATACATATTTTTCCGGATTGAATCGTATATCATATTCACGTAGACTGGCAAAGGTTTGCCGTAGGTCGTCGATCAAATGGCTGACGTGTTTGGTTTTGATTACCACATCATCCACGTATGCCTTGACAGTCTTACCGACTTGTGTCGCGAGACAGGCCCCATCGTTTTTTAGTCCGAAAGGCATCGTGTTGAAGCAGAATGACCTATAAGGGGTGATGAATGCAGTAGCCACTTGATCGGATTACTTCATTTTAATGTGATGGTATCCGCAATAAGCATCAAGGAAACACAACGAATTCTGTCCGGCTATGATATCAATGATCCGGTCTATGCGTGGTAAGAGGAAATGGTCCTTGGGGCAGGCTTTGTTAAGGTCTTTGAAATTGACACACAGCCGCCAGGACTTGTCTTTCTTGGGTACCATCACCAGGTTTGCCAGCCACTCGGGGTGTTTAATATCTCAAAAAATCCAGCCTCGAGTAGTTTAGCTAATTCTTCACCCATGGCTTGCCGTTTGGGCTCGGAGAAGCGGCGCAGGGTCTGTTTCACGGGCTTAAAGCCTGGGATAAGTTTAGACTGTGTTCGGCAAGCCGTCATGGGATTCCGGGCATATCGGAAGGATGCCAGGGGAAAATGTCCCAATTTTCAGGAAGGAAATTCCACAGTGCTTCATCCACGAGGGGATCAAGCTGGGCTCCGATGGACGCTATCCTATTGGGGTCCGTCGGATGTACCTGGAATTTGACAAATTCCTCTGCGGGTTTGAAGGACGTGGACTTGGGCCTTTTGCTAAGGATCACGTCGTCCTTATTAATTGTCGACCGTAATGCGGTCAATTCTTTGGCAGCGAAAATCTGCGCTAATGCCTCGAGGGCGAGCGCTGCCGTTTTATTTTTGGCCCGAAGGGCTATGTTCGTATCACTGGCGATTGTGATCACTCCATTTGGTCCGGGCATTTTGAGCTTCATGTACCCGTAATGGGGTATAGCCTGGAACTTTGTAAAGGCGTCACGTCCCAGTAGGGCATGATAGCCACTTGGGAAGGGGACGATGTGGAAGAGAAGTTCTTCGGATCGGTAGCTTTTGGGCATACCAAACACCACGTCCAGGATGATACATCCAGAACAACGTGCCTCTTTTCCTGGGATAATTCCCCGGAAGGTTGTATTGCTATGTTCGACGTGAGATCAGTCGAACTGCATTTTTTCCAGGGTGGCTTCATATATAAGGTTTAGACCAGTTCCGCCGTCCATTAGGACTTTATGTAGCCTATATCCATCAATGACGGGGTTCAAGACTAGTGCGGCCGGTGAGTGACCGGGAAGAATGGCCGGCTGGTCAGTGTCCCCGAAAGTAATCGGTGTGTCTGCGGCTGCCACATGGTAGACCTGTTCGAGCTCCCTAAGAGCCCTTTTACGCCTATTCCTTGAGGGGAATGTCTCGTAGACCGCCAGGACTTCAACATTGTATCCGGGCGGCGAAGAGGAGCGCCTACTCGATGGAGGTGTTTCAAGGATGGCCTCACCGCTTTTTGCGACTTGCCTGACAATCCAGCAAGCTCTAAGGCTGTGATTCGGGTTTGTGTTTAACAACACGGAATGTATAGGGCAAGGTTTGTCCAATAGTCCATCGAGGACAGTGCCGCTCCCTGAAAGGGGCTTGTTTCTGTTTTCGACGGGTTCGTACCTGCTGGCCGCTTTGGAGGTATCCTATTTTTCCGAGCTCCTCTAGGGTGTTCGAGGGGAAATTGGTTTCGAGAACAACTGTTCGGATTGCCAGACACTCTCCATGGCACAGTACTTTTGTACCAAATCGGATAACTCCGAAAAGTCGCTTATGTGTCGGCGGGCCAGGACATTAAGAATCCCTTCATCATGGCAATTGCGAATGAAGGTTACCATTATCTCTTGGTCACTAAGACCTTTTACTCTGCTTCTAGCGAGTATTAGTCTGGCCCAAAAGTGATGGACTGATTCTCCTTGTAGTTGCTTAATGTCCAAAAAGTCCGAAGACACGGGCTTTGGTGCAATACTCGGATGCTCGTCTTGGGCGGTGGGTGGGAAAAAAATTCGATTCCATGCCGCATTGAGTGTTCGGAATTATAGTTTCCGAATCATGTGGTGGATCCCGGACCGTTGACGGTCCGACTTTAGAGTGATTCCTTGCCTCTGGCTCGCCGACAGAGTCTCTATGATCGAGGACTAGGGTATAGACTGTTTTCAATCCGTCTGTTGGGATAAATCCGCAGTCAGACACTCGATAGTAGCGACAAGGTGGGTGACCGGAGGGACATGAATCTCCCTGTCATCGGGTCTGATCACGAGCCGGTCATAGATCAGAACCTGGTCATCCGATATACGCATAGTTTCGATCCAACCGAATAACTCGTTTAAGAACGAGGCGATGGTAGGATGCTTGTCGCTGAGACGAGTGGATTCATCAAGCGGCCTGACGGTTCCAGAGCCATGCCGAAGTGGACCTGCGTTCCGTCCAACCATGAGACCTGATGTCTTCGGCGTCAAGGCGTCCGGACTTACAGGTTTCTCTTCGAGGGTCGAAGGTTCCATTAGAACAAGTATTCCTCGTGAATCATCCATGAACTCTAAGGTTCTGAACATGATACTCTGATTGGGGAAAAAGCTTCCGGTCTGCCCATGACGCCTGATCGGGCTGGCATGTGACAAGATGTCATCGCCGGTGAGACTCTGATTGGGGGCGAAGTCCCCTGGATACAGATCTCGCTGCTCGCGATGAGGTGAGCCATGTGACAAGGAACTCTCAATGAAAGCACCAATGTCGGTGTCAAAACTAGCGGATCTCAGGTAGGGGGTCCCGAACTGTGAGACTAGAATCGATGGTAACAGGAGACGAAGGGGACATATATTTACCCATGTTTGGGCCTTCCAATGAAGGTAATACCCTACGTCCTGCTTGGTTGTATTGATGATATGAGGGTTACAGAGTTGATCTACCTCGAGATCGAATAGCTAACCCTAGATAAGTTATTCTGTCCCTATACCTTAAAACCCTCCGGCTTATATAGATGCCAAGGATGCCTAGGGTTTACACATGGTCGGCCACATGCCGAAGAGATAAGCATGCCTAACTACGACTAATAACTTGGAGAGTACGCCATGGCTCCTCGAAGCTTCCATCTAGCATAGGTGGTCTTGGATCATCCGATGCTCACCTTGCAGTCCATACAGTCCAGCCCATAAACGAACGGTCGACTATCCGAGGACCTCCTAATTTAGAACTCCCTCAATTGGGACGAATCATTTTTTATAACTCATATGTTTCTTTATTCCATCAAAACGATTGTATCACTTACAAGGAAGGAAAACAAATCATCTAGTGGCAAATCCATCGAGACACTAGGAGGAGCGTACTTAGCTAATTTCCTTAGTTCATGAGCAGCCTGATTACAATCTCTATTACACTGGTCAAACAAGACATGGTTAAAATCTAACTTCATGAATAAAGAGACATCGATAATGGCACTTGCTACTGAATTCAAGCCACCTTCATTAAGATCATAAACAACCCTTTCATTATCCGAGGCCACTTCAATCTTGCTGCAACCCACCATACGTACCAAGTTCAGTCCGAATCTAACTGCTATTGCTTCAGCTGTGAAAGCATCATAACAAGAACTCAATCTTCCGTTTGCAGCGGCAATAAACTTTCCAATGTGATCGCGAATAATTGCACCAACCTACCCATGTAATTGTTTTAATCAAATCCAACGTCCATGTGCCATTTTCTTCTTCACGCCGAGTGAGACGACTTCTACTCCTTTTCAAGAGAGCAGCTGATCACTAAGGTTTTCTAAAGAATATAGAATGATAACCAAGGATTATTTTCGTGTCATGGGACCGTGCCAAGTAACGCATCCAGCCATCGCCATATGTCGCGTGCTGGACCCTCCTTCTGGATTCTTTTTTAAAATACACGTTTTTGAGATTTAAATGTTTTATTTCTGAATCTTTTTGGCTTTTTAGTTTTTATCTGGTTTTCTCTAGATTTTGGAGTTTTTTCTTTCCATAGCAGAGTTGTGGTTCTTCAAACAAAAAGTACTTTCACGAGAAACATAGTTGTTACTCTTGAAAGAAAAAGATTTGCGCTTCCTCGTGGAAGCACAGATTTGCTTATGCGAGTGCTTCTCTATAACGGAAAAACATGTTTTCCAGGAAGTATATATTTGGTTCTCGTGGAAGCACAAATTTACTTTCATGGGCTATACTTCTAAAAATAGGAAAAACCACAACCATGCTTTCGGGCTCTGTTTTTTTTCGTTTTTTGTATGCGTTTTTTTTCTATTGCCGCTTTTTGTTTTATTATTATTTTGGATTTTTCTTATTCTCAGTATTCTTTTTTGTTTTCGCTTATTCTGGAATGCGGTTTTTGTCCAGTCTTTCATGAAAAAAGATTGTTGAAACCTATTAACATGGATTTTAGTTTCAAAGATCTCTACATGATGAATCCAACAATGAAAACGGTTCGGGATTTGGACGCATGGTTAAAGTGATAAAAAAGTTTGAATAAACAAATCTATAAAAATAGAAAAACTCTCAAGTTGCGACAAGTGACGCGTGCCTGAGAAGATGAAGAGTAGCCTTTGCAAAGGTAACCTTTAACTAGTTATTTTCCTTTCGATCGAGCCACGGTGGTCGATGTATTCATTGCTTCTGGATTTGTTTTTCGTTTTTTCCTATTTTGTTTTCTTTTATTCACATTACAACCCTAAACCAACCACTTGGTTTAAAATCCAACACTCAACTTAAAAAACCGATCATCCTACAGCTCAAACTAACCATCTTGTTCATAAATCGACCATCTATATGGTTTTGACTCAATGGAGCAGTTTTGACCCCGTTGACTACTGACAGGGCACCGTGACATCACCTTTTGACCCCTTCTTAAATGTGAGTACCACTTATATAGGAAAAAGGAAAAGAAAAATCCCTTCTCCTCCCACATGTGTGGTAGTGTCCCAAGCTTCACCGCAGACTGCCATGATCTGCCTCTCAAGCGCAACAATGTTTGGACCCTCGTCGAGAAACTTGATCCTAAGAAGTACAATGTCATCGGCACATGATGGGTTTTCAGGAACAAGCAGTATGAAGACAATCAAGTTGCGCGCAATAATGCCAGACTTGTAGCGCAACAATGCCACACAAATTGAGAGAATCGGCTATGGTGGAACATAGCATGAGTGGCTAGGCTTGATGCCATTCATATCTTATTGGCCTACGCCAATTGTCATGATATCTTGTTATAGCGAATGGATATTAAAAGTGCATTCTTAATTGAACTATTGGCAAACTTGTTTTTGTTAAGAAGCCGCTAGGTTTTGAAGAGCGTCACCTAGATCATGCCTACCAAAAATGGACAAGGCCATCTACGACGTCAAGCAAGCTCACCGGGTGTGATATCATTGCTTGAATAAACTCCTGTTGAAGAAAGGCTTCAACACTCGCAAACATCGATTCCACTCTATTCACCAAGTCCAAAGACGGTGTTTCCTTTGTTTGTAAGATCTAGGTCAATGATATAATTTCTGGATCTACTAAAACCACTTGCAGCAAAGAGTTTGGTGAACTAATGATTGTAGATGTTGGGATAGCCATGATAAGGGAGATGAAATTCTTCTAGGGCTACAAATTCATCAACTCAAAGATGATTTTCATCTCTCGGGAGAAACACGTCAAGGACGTGATGAAGAAGTTCGAGAGGAACAAGGCAAAATGCCTACGCACTCCAGTGCGAAACTACAGTGCAAAACAACTATCATCCCAACCTAAATGAGGGCGGTAAACCTGTAAATCAAACACTTTATTTCTTCATGATTGGGTCTTTTAAGTGCATGCATGTGCTCAAGGTTTCAAACGGCTCCACACCTAGAGGAAGTGAAGAGGATCCTTAGATATTTAGTGAAGATGCCACGTGGAGGATCATGAATGGTCGTTAACGGGTATTGGGTCTGGCACCCACACCCAATACCTTAAGGGTGGCGTGTTAAGGTGGCCGTCACATGTTGGTCATCCTTGACGGAACATTTCGATGACACGCTATTCTCTTTTAGAGAAGTGCACACTTGCATGATGAAAAAATGATTATTGTCATGTAACACATCTACGACAACACATGTATGATTATCTTGATTCTGTCGTAAAATCGTCACACAGGTACATGAATTAAAAAAACGTGGCATAGTATGACAAACGCGTATCATCACGTATGTGTCTTTTTTGTAATGCTAGCTAGTGTTCGTGTAGCTTATGTGGGCAAATGTGGTGGCGCTTTGTGATTTCCTTCTCAAAACACAGCTTGCTTCCGTGGCATGAAATGGTCACTTCGCAATATAGCACGCATTCTTTTTATTCAATGGCACGCATGTCTTGTACGTGGCCTTATATATGTGTGTATCCTTTGGTTCTTCCTAGTACACTCCTTACTTTATTTAAGTTGTTGTGAAGCCCGTCTGCTCCTTGATTCTTTCTAGTGCCATTCTTTTGTACTTTTGAGTCTTTATAGTAAACCATTGTGAATCCCGTCTGCTCTTTGAGTCTTTATAGTGCCACTCCTTTGTCACGATTCTTTTTTTAATTAAATTTACGCTTCAATCTCGGAGTTTATAATTAAGACTCGCTGCTTAATCGAAAGAAGAGATAATTTAAGCACATGTGGATGAATGGCATGGTTTGCTTACTTCTTGTTTTGATAATAATATAATAGATGGATACACCAAATGCATATGTGGTGCTCTAAAAACAATGTATTGTGTTTGATCGTGTTTGTTTGAGACAGAGAGGCTTGATTATAACAATGAAGTGCATCAACATGCGCCATAAGTAATTCCGTTTGTATGCATCTAGGACAAAAGCACTGGCTGGCCACTGAACAATAAATGACAGTAGATGTTACTATCTTTCCGAATGCAAGTCTCTTTAGACTATTTACAATGAAAGTAACATAGGTAGTAATACAAATGTCACATAAGCAACAAATATAATATGACGACTAATTAATAAGAAGAGAGAGAAATTGAGTAACATACTAAGTTACTACTACTATGAATAACATAACACCTACCAAGGCAAGATGAGTTTATAAGTTAATAAATGAAGGGCTCAATATTACTACTCCTATGTTACTACCCATTGTGATGGTAATAACTTACACTAGTAATATATGTATGTTACTACTTTATATTACTTTTCATTGTAAGTAGTCTTGGGACTTTGGTGCCAATGATCAACATATGTACTCCTTAAGCACCATTATAAATACATAAGTCTTGTTCCAACAACCAAGTGTTCTAGACTTCAAGTCATTTGCGTGCGTCCGTGCGTGCGCGAGCGATCTGATGGCTCGCTCCATCTTGTGTACTTTACTTGTGGTGGCCACCGCGGTGGTGATCGACACGGCTCTCGGCGGCAGCGGCTCCGGCGACCACCTCACCTCCGGCTTCACCCGTGTGAGGCTGACGGAGTCCCAGTTTGTTGTGCAGAAGCCCTACAACGTTCCGCTCAACGCGCGCTAGGAGTTCGCCGGCGGGGTGCGCCGGATGTGGGTCTACTCCACCGACAAGCCCATCAGCGCCACCCACCCCGGTGGGGCGCGCTCCGAGACGAAGATCAACGTATGCAGGCGCCCATGCGGCATTCGACACCGAACATATCCTCCATTGTTGTTGTTGCTTAATTATATGCGTTTTTTTGTGTGTGCTAATTCTTGTGCTGCGCCATGGACCGTGCATGCAGGAGGTGTACACGTCGGGGGTATGGCAGTTCGAGGGCGAGGTGTACGTGCCGGCGGGCACATCCGGCGCGTCCATCATGCAGATCTTCGGGGCCAAGCCGGAGCGGCAGGCGACGACGCTGATGCTCCACGTCTACGACGGCAAGCTCACTTTCTACCACCGCCTGCAGAGCGTGCTCGCCCACGACGTCTACGACCGCTGGCTCCGGCTCAACGTCGTCCATGACGTGGGCGCGCGCAACGTCACCGTGTTCGTCGACGGCGCCGAGAGGCTGCGCTCGAGCAGCCACGGCGGGCCGCACGCTGAGCACTACTTCAAGTTCGGGGTGTACAAGCAATCGCACCACCACCCGTCGCACCGCATGGAGTCGCGGTGGAGGAACGTCCGGGTCTTCACCAAGCCATGAAGCACACCATGTCTATCCAGCTCGATGATTTGATTGGTTCCAATTCCAACGATGGTTTTAAATTTCAGTTTCAAAAATATTTCGACACCTACCGAAACTATCGAAGTTCGGTTCGATGATTTGATAAACATGATTTTAAATTTCAGTTCCAACCATGTTGTATAATTCAAAATATTTCCCTTGATTGTGTGTTAATTTGGACGTTGGGATGTTGTGATGAGATCGACGATGATTATTATTCAAGAGCAATGCTAATCTTAAATAAACCTCGCCGGTGATGAGCTCTACCGGTGGCGGTGGAGACCTCGATGGAGGTCGGTGGCAGCATTTTCCTTCCGGCACTTGCTAAGTCCCCCTTTGGCTAATCGTAGATGTTGAGATTATCTCTATTAACATGCCAAACTAAATGGCAACATTTCCTTTTTTCTGTCTTAAAGTAACAAGAATAATTTAACACTAAACAATGCTAATTATTAAACTAACCATCTTCATTGATTATGATTACATGCATACTATGGATGAGTCTGCCCAACGAAACTCATGGGATGGGCTTGTTTAACATTTTCGCTGAATATTTTCAGAATTTGAATGGAATTGTCCTAGCTGGAATAATACTACATCCCTCAAACCAGCCACAAAACTCCCCCTCGTTCCACATGGTATTTTACTACAAAAATGCTACACCTATGTAAAATCTACACCTTGTCACATAAGTTTCTAACTAATCTCTCCACCCCACCCCCTAAATTCAACCGGGGGTGGGCCCCCTCCCATGATGTCATCCAACCAACCGAGTGATGTTATTCTAAGAGCATCTACAACCACACATATCAAATGTGAGCCCCCCAAAGTCCGAGACGCAACCGGTTGCATGTCCGTAGACAACACCCGATCAACCCTTAAATCACACACTTCACATATCACGATTTTCTTTCCATACAAACATATGCAACATCCACATGATATACGTAGAAACTAGCAAACTACCGCCTACACTACTCATCACTGAAAATATCCATGATGTTTGTGCCGGAACCGCCGGCCTCATGGTCATTGGCGGCCAGGAGAAACGACGACACCTCCTCGTCCTCCTCCTTGGAAGCCTCACGAAGGAAGCTTCGATTGGCCACCACCTCCACCTCTGAGTGGATGGAGTCAAGGATGGCTCGCTACTCCGCCGCCTCCTCCACTTGGGCAAGCTCGAACTTAGCGGGCACGTCCACCATGCAAAATACGACCTGCTTCAGCGTCAGTGCTAGATCCTCTTCCATCTTCTCCTCCTATCTGCCTCCTCCATCTCTGCCCCACCTCATCCTCCCGCTGCTCCACCTCTTTGCCCTCCAGCTCATGTGCCTCCTCTCCTTCGGACTATCCAAAGGTAGGCGGGTCGCAATGTGTGCGGCACAACGCGTGGCACGGGCCTCCTCCTTCCGCTGATGCTCCCGCGTCAAGAGCTTGTGGTAGGCCACCTTGTTGAGGACCATGGAGTGGCCGGTGTCGGATGGCCTCGAACTATGGTGGAATAGGGAGAGGAGGGGGGGGGGGAGCAATGCGGACGGGAGTATGAGAATGGGCTAGCCACCGTTCGACTTACGTAGTCGGACTATGTCCCTGGGGCGGCACGCCGGGCGGGCCGGAGCGGCGCCATAATGCATCCTGACCTAAACCAGATGAGTCACTCCTAGGTCCGGCAAATATTAGCTCGGGAAATTGTAGGATCGAAAGTAAGTCTAGAGGGGGGGGGGGGGGTAGACTACTTGACCAATTAAAAGTTTTGCCTATACCAAGTTTTAGAGTTAACAGTTTTTAGCATTTCATGACAAGTCAAGTACACCCTACACATGCAAGTCTAAGAGTATATAGCAGCGGAAAGTAACAACAATCATGTATAGAAAGGATAGGGTAGGAAGATCAAACACAGTTGTAGACACGATGATTTTTCCCGTCGTTCCGATAGGTGGTGCTATCATACATCCACGTTTATGGAGTCTTCAACCCATGGAGGGTAACGTTCGCGAGAGTCCACGAAAGGCTCCACCCAAAAGGGTCCACGAAGTAGCAACCTTGACTAGTCCATACGACTTCCGTCCACGAAGGACTAGCCTCACTATGGGTAGATCTTCACGAAGTAGGCGATCTCCTTGCCCTTACAAACTTCTTGGTTCACTCCACAACACGAAGTAGGAGGCTCCTAAGCGACACCTAACCAATCTAGGAGGCACCACCCTCCAAAAGGTAATAGGCTCGGTAATGACGATGAACTCCTTGCTCTTGTGCTTCAAGATGATAGACTCCTCAGCATCCAATCACTCTCTCACAGATTTGGCATGGTGGAAGAGATGTGATTGGTGGAAATCTACTTGGGGAGGCTAGAAATCAAGATACATATGATAGGAGTGGAAGATCTTGACCTCAACACAAGGGTAGGTGGTTCTCTCTCAGAAAATCTGATAGGATGATAGGTATGGAATAGTTCTGAGTGCTTCTCTTTCGAGTGGGTGGTGGTGAAGGGGTATATATAGGCATCCCCAAAAATCCAACCGTTACACACAAAATGACCAACTCGATGACACCGATGTGTTAATCTCGGTGGTACCGAAGTGACCAAAAGGTGGCAACTATTGAATCTCAGTGAGACCGATATAGGAAACTCGGTTGCACCGATAAGGTGACCAATGGTCATATTTGCAATCTCGGTGATGTCGATCCAACATTCTCGGTGGTACCGATGAAGTGAATTTGCGTAACAGAAAGTTGGCAACCTAAACTCAGTGGCACCGGTATGGAATTGGTTGCACCGAAGTGGCTAGGGTTTGGCAGTGTCTATCTAGGTTCTGGAATCGGTGGCACCGGTATGGGAAAGTTGGTTGCACCGATTTTGAGTGTTAGGTATAGAACAGACTTTGGTGGGAGAGTTTGTGGATGTTTTTGGCGACTATCACTTGTGCACGTTTGAGCATATTGTTCACCAACAAAACCTTACCCCCTTTTAATAGTATTGGCTTTCCTATGGACTCAAAGTGATTTCTCACAAATATAAAATGTAGAGTCCTCTTGCTTGAAGCTGGGCCAACCTACTTCCTTGAATCTTGGGGTTTCTCCACAATCTCCTTTTGCCAATCCTATCATTGAACATTTCCTGAAATATACTTAGTGGAAACATTAGTTCAATGACTTATATATTGTTATTAATTACCAAAACCACCAAGGGAGCAAATGTGCTTTCAATCCCCCCCTTTTTGGTAATTGATGACAACATATAGATCAAAGCTTCGAGATATGATAAAATCAATGAAATTAATCGTCGCTTTGAGAGGTATGTGATAAGCATGACATCCCCCTAAATTTGTACATTATTTTGAATTTGCATTTGGATGCAAATGCACAAACGATTATGTATGTGGGGCACTTCTTCCATGTCACATACAACTTGGTGGTGTGTGAGAGTAATTTAGAATGAATAACATGGCACAACACACACAAGCAAAGGTGAATGATCATCTCATAAGTAGTAAGATGATAGGAAATAGTAGCATCTAACAATGTATCATAACACATATCAACACAAAAGTATCTCACGTCAAACCAAAAGAACCAAATGTTTTGAAAAGCAATAAAAACCAAATCGTTCTCTCGCTCGAAGCCTAAAGATCTATATACACTTATCCCCCTTAGGCAACAAGTCACCAAAAAGTTCAAAGGCATACATCTAAGCGTTCTTGGGCATATCTCCTCCGGTTGTTGATGGAGGAGTCAAGATGACAGCACTGGCGAAGATCTCTGTAGATGTCGTGGATGGAGCTGGAGTGGTCACTAATGGAGCAGAAGCTGATGGAGCTGATGGAGCTGACGCAATTGGCACAGCGGCTGATCTGGCCTGAGTGGTGAACTAAGTGCCTTGCCCTATAGGTGATGCATCCTCATCATCATCCTCATCATCCTCATCTGAAGTAGAAGAGACCCGAGGGATGTGCACGGAGTCATCTTCATGCTGAAGCTCTGTGACTGTCTTCGTTAGCCCGTCCACCTTATCACTAAGGGGCTTGATTCTGGTCTCAAAGATCCTGACAAGGCTGTTCTGGTTGTCCAGAATCCCCTTAATTTCCTTCTGCATGCCCTGAACAGATGATATGAACAGTTCCATTTGCTCGTTCCTGGATCCAGGGACCTGAGCACTAGTGGCTCTGACTGCCTCGGCTTCCTCCTGAGCTGCAGCTGAAGTGGGATGACCAGCATCCATCACCACAACATTGTCCTCGAGATCTGGCTGTAGGGGCAAATGTGGGTGATCTAGGGCAAAAATGTGCTTCTCCAGTTTTGAGTTGATGAGCATGTGGATATAGGGTGCATAACAGCAGGAGCGCTTCTGGTCAGCAGCAACCCTATTGATTGTCTCAACAATCAGATCCATGACTCCGATCCTGGTGTGTTTGTCAAGGTGGATCAACATGTTGATGGAGTGGCCTCGAATCATCTTGTCATCTCCTGACTTGGGCATTAAGGTATGCCTCAGTATGGTGTTCATCGTGCGAAAGCTAGCCTGGAGAAAGTAGATGGATACTAGCATGTGAGACTTCGCATTTGCAGCAGGGATCTCCTTGTACATGTTAACCATAGCATTGTGGCTTGCCTTGGATTCTGAGTAGACATCCAAGTCACCATCCTGTGCTTCAGGAACTCCTAAGATATCAGCCCATTCCTCAACAGTTGATTCGTATCTCGCACCTTCAGTCATCCACACAATTCTACCATCTCCGTAGAAGTGTGCAGTGGAGTAGAATTGCAGGATCATTTCGTCATTCCACGCTGTGAATTCTCTGCCAACGAACTCATCCAGACCTATGCAGTGGAAGTTGTCCTGGACACTTGGAAAGTAGTCCTCATTCTCCTTGATGAACTTCCAATCAACGTAACGCATGTCACTGATAGTTGGACTCTTGTCAAAGAGCATAGTCTCATAGAAGTCATGTTGCTCCTTGGTATAGAACCTGTAGTCCACAGTTGTTTTCTTCCTCTGAGCATAAGGATCTATAGCTCTCCATGCCCTCAATCCTGAGTCCTTCCTCTTCTTCATCTCTTCAGCTAGTGGGTAGCTGGCATTGTGCACTGGAAGGTGTGGTCTGGATTTCATCAATGTTGTCAAGTCATCCACATCTTCAATTCTGGAAGTAGTTCCTTTGTTCTTTTCAGAAGCTGGAATCTGCTTAGTTGTCCTCTTAGGCTTCTCAACAACCTTCTTGGATGTGCTGGTCTTAGGCATTGCATCAGACATACGTTTCTTTGCCTTCTTCTTGGGAGGAGCCTTTGTGGCTTGCTCATCCTCCTCAGCAGCATCACTAGTTGCTTCCTCTGGATCTTCATACATGGAAGTGGGCCTGCCAGTCACATGAATGATCCTCTTCCTTGACTTTTTCTCTCATGCCTTCTTAGGCATAGCCCTCTTGGGGACCCAAACAGATATTGTTGCTCTGGCTGTCTCATGAGCCTTGAAGGTAGAAGCAGGAGCATATATCTTGCTGACAACTCTTCGAGAGGAAGTAGCTTCAGTTGCAGCCTTCTTGGCAGCCTTCTCTTGCTTCTTAGCAAGAATCTCCTCAGGCACAAAGTCTGAATCTTCTTCATCTGAGTTCAACTTCTTCCTGATTCTGGTGGCAGCCTTGGGCAACCCATGAGAGCTGGGGGTGCCTGGGTCTGAGAAAGAACTGGCTTCTGGGCTTGTTCTAGAACTCATATCAACTCCCTGCTCTGGCACATTCTGACTATCTTCTGAGCCTGACATACTGAACCTGTGAATAGAGTGTAGATGAGCAGAAGTAGATGAGTTATCACAAAATGAGGCTGGTTTTGGAAATTTGAGCAATGAGTTTTCAAAAGTTTTGCAATCTGTCACATACATATCGGTGCAGCCAAAGAGAATTTTTCGGTGAGACCGAGACAAACCAACTCGTTAATAGAAACTTGGCAGCCTTTTCGGTAGGACCGAAAAGAGCTACTCGGTTCCACCGAGTCAGTTCTCGCCCTCACAGAAAATCATATCGGTGAGACCGATATTTTCGTTTCGGTTCCACCGAGATATATCGGGCAGACGGCAAAACCCTAGAAAATCCATCTAACTCGAGATTTTGCAGTTTTAAGTGGATGAATATCTACGCAAAGGGTGCAAAGATGAGAATCAAGTATCTAATACGCAAGAATCGGATGGGGAGCGCACTAGAGATCGAATCCGTACCCTAGCTTGGCGCGGATCCTCTACGGCGGCGACGATGGTGTAGATTTCGTCGATGGCGGCGATTCCCAGTGGCGGAGAGGCGCGGGAGGACAAGGGCGATGACCAGGGGTCTCGAGGCGACAGCATAGGGTTCTGAGGCGCGATGGTTGAAGATTGAATTTCAAAGCGTCGGGGTCCACAGCATATATACCCTTTACTATCGGTGATACCGATTTTATGTTTTCAGTGTCACCGAGTTCCACAACTGTCAGCTGACAGGGAAACTCGGTGTAACCGAGAATATGAAATCGGTAGTACCGAGATTGAAAACCAGATCAACCCTAGGCAATCGGTGAGACTGAGTTTTTGGGATTGGTTCCATCGAGTTGCACTTGGGAGGTTTTAATGGTCAGTCCTTGTCGATACGGAACTCCGAGTGCTCCATACACAAAGGGATCGGAAATCACTTGTTTAATTTTTGTGATGCAGCATGAATGGAATATGAGGTGAGAAAGCATAGATAGCTAAAGAGTGGTCCTAGGCATTTTGTCCATCCAGTTGGCAAAAGATAAATCAAAAGCCAAATAGCAACAGTTGGATGTCCTCGAATAAGAAAATAAATGCAGACCAACATGCTCACACAATAAGATGTCAAAAGAAATCATGACAAACATGCACAAACACTCTAGCATCTAACAAGCACTTGGGCAATGACGAAGTCATCTATATATGAGTATTTGACTTAGGAGCCAAGTAAGACTACTTGATCATAGGTCATACTCATCGTTTAAGCACAAGTGGGGTTACCACTTTTTCATAAAGCATTTAATGTTGTCACATACTAAGAGATGCTTTGACTCAAGTCTTAGAGTAAAGCTCCCCCTTAATGTGACATCCCCCATAAGAGGGATAAACTAACCTTGGGTTTTGTCGATGAAGACTTCATGTTGGTGAGGTAGTTGTGGATGCTCAATGTTGATGAAGATCATCAAGAGTTGGGAGCATCCTTGTTGTTTCCTTACTCTTCTCACCTACATGGGTTAGTCCCAACATACAAGAGACAAATACAAGGATATCTATGGACATGGAGTGCAAAGCATATGTTATGATGTCCATTGATTAGTTGATTACCTTGTCCCTTGGTTACCTTTGAGGGGATGTGTGACTCCTTGAAATATTGCATTGAGTTGATGTTGAGTGCAAAAAGTTCTTGCCAATAATGAATGTGAGTGAATTTCATTGGCGGAGTCACCCCTCAAGAACCTTCTAGTTCTTCTTCTTGGGAACCCACATCAAGTTGATGGGGATCCTTGGTGTTGAGGTGACCTTAGTAGTGGTTGAGCTTGAAGTAGCCTTGGGAACCCACTCCACCAAAGCTAGGGGTTCATCTTCATGTGAGTCAATGTCCTCTTGAAGCTTGTTCTTGCCCTTGAGCTTGTGGACTTGTGGTGGAAGGTCATCTTGAGTGTTTGTCCCCTTGGGAGGAATATTTTCATACTTCTCCTTTTGAGGAACAAACTTGGGCTTGGGATATTGACCTTCTTCCCACTCAACTCCATTAGCATTGAAGTAGCCAACACCACGATTCTTCCGGTATCCTCCGTGCGTGCGTACAATTTCTTCAAATTCCTTACATCCGGCAAGACTCTTGTAGATACCTTTTTCTATAATTCCTTTCAATAACGCATTTTCTTGCTCAAGTGTAACTTGGCTAAGAGAATCATTATTACTGGAATCAATAGAACTACTAGAAGCAACATCATTGGATTTAGCATTTTTATTATTGCTACTAGATGAAGAACCTTTCTTGCCTTTGTTACTAGATTGCTTAGTTTTAACTTGAGGCATGAAAGTAGACAAGAGTAGTCATTTGGCTAGATAAGATGAGTTCTTGTTTCGGAGATCGTCATTGATAGCTTTGAGAAACTCATGCTCTTGCTCCAAGTTGAGCTTCTCGAAGCGTAGCTTCTCATGAGTTCTCACAAGCTCTCTATGATCTTTGAGAGTGGATTCATGAGTTAACTTAAGAGTGTTTAGTTCTTTAGTTAGTTGTTCTATTTTCATCTATCATCATCAATTGACTCATCTTGACTAGCATGAGAATTATCAAGTTCATTTTGATTAATATCACTAGTTTTATCACAAAGCAAGTCATCCTCACAAAGCAAATCATCTTCATCACTATCAAAATCAAGATACTCGGGGTGTGATACCCTGGGGCCTTTAGCCATGAAGAAACTTCCACTCCCTTCGTTTGGTGAATCAAATAGATCGTAGGAGTTGGTAGTCACTAGAGCAATTCCGGCAACACCATCATCTTGACTATGGTCGGAGTCGGAGTGATAGCTTCTCTTGGAGTTGTTGTCGGAGTCGAAGCCAGAAACCCATTCACCAATATGAGCTTGATGTTTTCTTCTTGTGTAGATCTTGGTGTACTTGTCCTTCTTCTCCAAATCTCTACTTCTCCTTGAGTGTCTTTGTTCATAACGATCATCTCTACTCCTTCTCTCTCTTTGTGGTGACTCATTTCTTGAGCTTCGTCTTCGAGGTGACTCTTCTCTTCTTTTGTAGGGAGCCGTGCACTCATTTGAGTAGTGTCCGGGCTTCCCACAATTGTAAGAATTGTGGTCACGACTTGACGAACGTTTCTCTTCATATCTTGAGTTGGAGCTTCTTTATTTGCCTCTATTCTTGTAGAACTTGTTGAATTTCTTGACCATGAGGCTTATCTCTTCATTGGTGACAAGGTTGTTGCTTGAAGTTGCAGGAGCATTACTTGTGGCTTTGTAAGCACCGCTAGACTTGTGATGAAGTTCTTCTTTACCTTCGAGTGTCATATCATGAGAAACAATCCTTCCAATGACTTCCATAGGCTTGAGATCTTTGTAGTTTGGCATCATTTGGATTAATGTGTACACGGTGTCGTATCTCTCATCCAAAGCTCTAAGTATCTTCTTGATGATGAATTTGTCGGTCATTTCTTCGCTTCCTAAGCCGCCAATCCCATTGGTGATGAGAGCTAGCCTAGACTACATCTCTGCGACCCCTTCACCATCCTTCATCTTGAACTTGTCAAGCTGACCTTGAAGAACATCTAACTTGGATTCTCTCACGAACTCGGTTCATTCGTGCATATCAACCAAAGTGTCCCAAATCTCTTTTGCATTCTCAAGACGGCTGATTTTGTTGAATTCTTCGGGGCATAAGCAGTTGAAGAGAATGTCACATGCTTGAGCGTTGAGTTGCAACATCTTCAATTCATCCGCGGTCGCTTCACAATCCAGTTCCCGTCCATCCGCAAAGAACTCACCTTGCAAGCCAACACGAACAACAGTGCATTTTTATTTTGTGCTTCCAACTAGCAAAATTAGTGCCATCAAAGTACGGACCTCTATGGTGATATCTTCCCTCACTAGACGCCATACTTCTAGGTTGTGAGACCTAAACAATGGAGACCAAAGCTCTAATGTCACTTGTAGGATTGAAAGTAAGTCTAGAGGGGGGATTAGACTACTTGACCAATTAAAAGTTTTGCCTATACCAAGTTTTAGAGTTGACAATTTTTAGCATTTCATGGCAAGTCAATTACACCCTACACATGCAAGTCTAAGAGTATATAGCAGCGGAAAGTAACAACAAGCATGTATAGAAGGGATAGGGTAGGAAGATCAAACGCAGTTGTAGACACGATGATTTTTCCCGTGGTTCCGATAGGTGGTGCTATCGTACATCCACGTTTATGGAGTCTTCAACCCACGGAGGGTAACGGTCACGAGAGTCCACGAAGGGCTCCACCCAAAAGGGTCCACGAAGTAGCAACCTTGACTATTCCATATGGCTTCTGTCCACGAAGGACTACCCTCACTATGGGTAGATCTTCACGAAGTAGGCGATCTCCTCGCCCTTACAAACTTCTTGGTTCACTCCACAACACGAAGTAGGAGGCTCCCAAGTGACACCTAACCAATCTAGGAGGCACCCCCTCCAAAAGGTAATAGGCTCGGTAATGACGATGAACTCCTTGCTCTTGTGCTTCAAGATGATAGACTCCTCAGCACCCAATCACTCTCTCACAGATTTGGCATGGTGGAAGAGATGGGATTGGTGGAAAGCTACTTGGGGAGGCTCGAAATCAAGATCCATATGATAGGAGTGGAAGATCTTGACCTCAACACAAGGGTAGGTGGTTCTCTCTTAGAAAGTCTGATAGGATAGGTATGGAATAGTTCTAAGTGCTTCTCTTTCGAGTGGGTGGTGGTGAAGGGGTATATATAGGCATCCCCCAAAATCCAACCGTTACTTACAAAATGACCAACTCGGTGACACCGATGTGTTAATCTCGGTGGTACCGAAGTGACCAAAAGGTGGCAACTTTTGAATGTCGGTGAGACCGATATAGGAAACATGGTTGCACCGATAAGGTGACCAATGGTCAGATTTCCAATCTCGCTGACGCCGATCCAACATTCTCGGTGGTACCGATAATGTGAATTTGCGTAATAGAAAGTTAGCAACCTAAACTCGATGGAACCGGTATGGAATCGGTTGCATCGAAGTGGCTAGGGTTTGGCAGTGTCTGTCTAGGTTCTGGAATCGGTGGCACCGATATGGGAAAGTTGGTTACACCAATTTTGAGTGTTAGGTATAGAAGAGACTTTGGTGGGAGAGTTTGTGGATGTTTTTGGCGACTATCACTTGTGCACGTTTGAGCATATTGTTCACCAACAAAACCTTACCCCCTTTTAGTAGTATTGGCTTCCCTATTCACTCAAAGTGATTTCTCACAAATATAAAATGTAGAGTCCTCTTGCTTGAAGCTTGGCCAACCTACTTCCTTGAATCTTGGGGTTTCTCCACAATCTCCTTTTGCCAATCCTATCATTGAACATTTCCTGAAATATACTTGGTGGAAACATTAGTTCAATGACTTATATGTTGTTATTAATTACCAAAACCACCAAGGGAGCAAATGTGCTTTCAACCATTCGTGAGTGCTACATGGCGGCCCTGACCAAGCGCGTCCGGGGGTCCCCATACCCGCTACACATATGGGTAGAGTATGGGGATTGTTAGATAACACGGACGTTTAGACTGGATTTGCATGATCCGGTTGGATGTCAAATTCGTGACCGGGAAGGCCGCCAGGTTGCTTGGGATGGATATGGGGTGTCTGGTTGTAGATGATCTTACGTGATAGATTTACGATAAAAGGTTTGTCTAGAACTCAGCCGACTGAGACTTATCGACCTCTCAATTGAGTGATGTCAACGTACTTGTGGTGCTGCAGGCGACATGGCTGAATGCTACAAACGACAATGAAAAATGTTGCGATAGTACTGGAAGAAACAATGACATATCCTACAACCGTTCTGACTAAAAATGTTACAACCGTCGAAGGAAGATGTTGCAACCGCTGAGATGGCATGCTACTATCAATGAGGGACGACATGCTACAACCAGCAAGACGGATGTCGAAACTGGCAAATTTTTTTTGCGTATGATGGGATATAATGCTGTAAGGTCAAATAAGACTTCCTTAAATCTCGTTCGACTGAGTATTAGCAAGCCCGTTATGATAATCTTACGTACTACTCTCATTGGTGACAGTTACTCCGTAGATGTAGCTAGCAAAGCTGGAACCGCTTACGTCCCTCCATGCAAATGCCTCAG
Source organism: Hordeum marinum (assembly GCA_022496015.1). Taxonomy (NCBI): domain Eukaryota; kingdom Viridiplantae; phylum Streptophyta; class Magnoliopsida; order Poales; family Poaceae; genus Hordeum; species Hordeum marinum. The sequence continues at coordinate 99,902,705 of CM039674.1, read as the reverse complement.
ATTTCTTCGAGAATTCTGGCCGCCCTCCCCACGAAAAGGTTATCCTCAAGCCCAAATTTGGTTAAGGTTCCCGATCAGCCGCCTCCCATTCGTCCATTCCATGGCTGGAGATGCGAGTCACTCTGCCCAGCCGGCGCCGGAGACGACCAAAGTTGCCGGGACTACTCCTCCTCCTCCTTCATTAGGCAGTTATACATCATGGATACAACGCGCTGGTCACCTCGACCCTGTCCACCGCATGAGGTTCTATAGCATCCTGGCGTGCTGGTTACCCAGTGGCGGATGTGACGACAGACTGATCTGGGGCGACCGCAGCATCAGATCTTGAGGTCCCCTTTCTCCTGCTGCCTCTCTCGTCGTCCCGATGGTTTGCGGTTGCAGGCTCTAGTGATGGTGAGCCCCGGTGGCATACGTTGGGTCCGGGAGAAACCTTGGTTGGTCTGGCCGGCCCGGCGGCGACGGCGCACATGGGTGTCGCTTTCCTTCGTGAAGGCGTAGCTAAGGGCCCAATTTAGCCACCCTAATCTCTTGTCGGGTGAAATCCTTCAATCCTCTATGGATTTGGCGCCAACATTATTGTTCGCATCATGACCTTCCCGGAGGTGTCATCAGGGGCCTTGGAGCTCGGTTGGGAGTATGGAGGATTTGCATGTGGAGGAGATGGGACCAGTAGCTGTAGGTGGTTTTCACGAAGGAGGAGCGGCGTTGCATCTGACATATCGACAACAGCGGGTCTCAGTAGCATGGAGCAGCAGGGTCTCGCTGTTGGGCATGTGTTGATGGACGAGCGCAGGATGTTGGCGTTGTCTGGTGTCGTGGGTGTGTCGACGGCAGCTAGACTGGGGAAAGTTGATGCATTAGTACAACTCTGAAGATGGATTGACGGCAGGTGGCGGCGCCGGCGGCGGCTTCTGTGTGTGCGCCGGACCGGTGGGTGCCCCATACTCGGCAAGTGGCTTGGTTGGGGCCTGACGTCTTAGATGTTAGGCTTGGCTGCGAAGTCTATTTGGTATTAGGCCCAGACTATCAGTATCCCTTCATTACCTGGATAGGAGTAGCGATAGAAGTTGCATAGACGGTGGCTTCATACTTACTATTGTATTGCCTTGTAAGGTATTTTGTGAATAATAAATAAAGTGGCTTCATGCGTCACCTGGATGCAGAGGCCGGGGGTCTTCCTCCTTTAAAAAAGATATCCACTGCTGAACTTTTCTACTATGATGAGGGGAAATGGTTCTTGTCTCCAAAAATTAGGGAGTAGATTTATCAAAGGATTCTCAATGGCTGATGCGATGGATTTTGAAAATTCTCTCCATCCACATTTCACTGAAGGTGCGAACTACATGGGTCAGTTATAAATAATAATAAAATTATGTTACCAGAAAAATTCATACAATCAATATCTTTTGTAGGGACCAAAATCTGTAATTATTTGGTAATTCTGGATTCCATTGTGGCAGAAGAACCAACCAAACGATCATGAATGTGACTGAAATTAAACCAAGTTTTGATTTCCAACAAAAAATGTTTTGGGTCAGTTTTTATTAAAAAAATATGATTCCATTTTTATAAAAAGTAAATATTTTGGTAGGGACTATGGACTCAAAGACTAAACGTTTTATAAATAGGCTTATGTTATATTCTGGTCGGTGAGAGGTTCTAATGGGGTGACAAGTTTTGGTATTGCACTGCAGGTGCTCTGATCAACGTTGATATGTTTACACACCTTTCGTCTACTGAGAACATACACATATACTCTCTGCATTGGACTGGAGAGGTAATGCTTCATCTCCACATGCCCTGCAATCGCTGGGGCTGGAAATGTCCACACTAAGTTCAAGCACACCACCGGAGCTGTCAACTTCCCTTGCCAGCCGTCCCTAAGAGCAAGGTTAATAATACAGCTAGCTGTTGGCTATATGATGTTGACACGTCATCTATAGCCAAACTTATAGACGGCAAGTACAATAGGTAGATGTAAATAAGTACTATTTTATTGATATAAGGCCCATCATCCTCTCTCACAAAGTGTTTTGGAGCGCGTGTTACAGCTGGCTGTTAGTTTGTAGCCTGCTTCTTCTCTCTCTACTCTTCTCTCTCTTCCAACTCATCACGGATATATTATTTTAAGTCTTACAGCCCACCTATGTCATCCTATTGTACTTGCTCTAAAGAAATCAATGATATAATGGGTTACTCTTCCATCAACCAAGGCTCTGGCAAGATCGAAGCAGATATACGCTATCTGGGCTTCAGAGATTGGGTAGGTTACTTGGCATTATTAGGTGTTCCTTGGAAAATCGCATGGAGGCTCGCTCTCTCCTGGGCGGATTTGAAATTCGCTCACTGCGGCCACTGGCAACATGGATGCCGGAGCTGCCGACGTGCCCGGCTGGGATTGCGGGCACATAGAGGGTGCCCATCTCACGTTAAGGCCGTCATGGTCCTGGAGGACGAGCCCCGCCCCCTTCCGCTGGGTGGACGTCGTTGCTGACGAAGACGAGGCAGAGGCGGGAGGCCGTGTGGAGCTGCCAGCCACACTCGCGCCGCCACAGTTTAGAGAATTTCTCGATTTGGCCGCCTGGATTCAGGCGGTGGCGCTCCAGGGCCGTGGTAGTGAGGGCCGCGACATGGTGCAGCGGGCACCGGCGGCAGCGATGGGCCATATCCGCGAGGTCTGCCTTGCTGCCATGGTGGTGGAGGAGTCAGCGCTGGTGCCCCTGCTCACAGTCCGGCTGAGGACGCCACAAGTGGCGCTGGCTGCCCCTGTGCGCCGGCTGGGTTCGTCAGGGCCGCCGCCACCGGTGGTGGCAGGGGTTGGGGATCAGGAGGAGGGACCCTCCCTGTGGGCCGGGCTGGCTAGGGCAGCCCGACTGGGCGGCCTGCTAACATGCAGTTGGCTTGGGGCCGGTTGCGGCCTGCCTTGTCCCTCGAGGCCCAACAGGCTCTGGCGCTGGCTAACAGATCATGGGCCCTTTTCACGGCCGACCTGCCCCGCTGGCTGTGGCTCCCACGCGAGGCCCAACTGGCGGTGGGAGGGGCTCCAGCCACTCGGGCTGAATTGGATCGTCTCGGGGGTAATGCCTGTTGCCTCTTCAACCCTAGCCTAACCGCCCAGCGTCCCACTATCCCCACTGCGCCGCCAGCTTCCACCCTGTCACCGACTGTGCCCCCCCGCCGCGCCTTCCTCCCACACACTGTCGGTCGGCCGTCACCTTTCCTACGCAACGGCTCTCATGGCGCCCCATCTCCGGGGTGACGAAGCCCCTCGCCCCAAGAGGCCTATGGACCGCCCCGAGGTCTCTCGTCTGCCCCATGGCCCTCCTTTGCCGGCTCGTGACGGAGATTTCCACGACCCTGACGACCGCCGGCTCGCCCTGAGGGAAGACTGGAGCGCCTCCCATTGTGCGCCGCTTCAGCCCCCGCCCCCGTCGTATCGTCCTCCTTCGTCCCGTGTCCGGGCCCTCCTGCACCACAATAATGTGGCCTCCGATGCTCTCCAATCCTCCCCTCCCACGGGACCTCCACTTGCCGCTTCTAGGATTCACCGGTGGGTGTCACCGAGAGGAGGTAGCGTGGGCACGAGACACCTACCTCCCACCGAGTTCCGGGAGGGGGAGGCCGCACGGGCGCACGAGGAGGACCTCTGTTGAGAGGCCGAGCTCCGGGCCAATCTGCAACACTGGCCTCTGGCTCCCCTCGGGCGCGATTGGGAGCGGTACGACTCGGGGCAGGGTTTGCATGGAGATGCACGTCGCTCGTGGGGCGATGACGGTCGTGGTCGGCAAGCCGAGGCCACAGTGTATCGTGGTGACTCCCGTGATTGGCGCCGGCGTGCGTCGAGGTCTTGATACGTCCATTCCGCATCATGCTTTTATATTGATATTTATTGCATTATGGGCTGTTATTACATTTTATGGTACAATACTTATGCCTTTTCTCTCTTATTACAAGGTTTACATGAAGAGGGAGAATGCCGGCAGCTGGAATTATGGACTGGAAAAGGAGTAAATCTGAGATACCTATTCTGCACAACTCCAAAAGTCCTAAAAATTCCCGGAGAATTATTTTGGTATATATAAAAAATACTGGGCAAAACAAATACCTGAGGGGGCCCACCAGGAGGTGGCAAGCCTGCCAGGCGCGCCCACACCCCTAGCCGCACCTAGCAGGCTTGTGACACACCTAGCAGGTCCCCGATGCCCATCTTATGCTATATGGAGGATTTTGACCTGGAAAAAATCATAAGGAAGCTTCCGGAACGAAGCGCCGCCGTCTCGAGGCGGAACTTGGACAGAACCAATCTAGAGCTCCGACATGGCTGTTCTACCAGGGAAACTTCCCTCCCGGAGGGAGAAATCTAAGCTATCGTCATCACCAACGATCCTCTCATCGAGAGGGGGTCAATCTCCATCAACATCTTCACCAGCACCATCTCCTCTCCAAACCCTAGTTCATCTCGTGTATCCGATCTTTGTCTCAAACCTCAGATTGGTACATGTGGGTTGCTAGTAGTGTTGATTACTCATTGTAGTTGATGCTAGTTGGTTTACTTGGTGGAAGATCATATGTTCAGATCCTTTATGATAATTAATACTCCTCTGATTATGAACATGAACATGCTTTGTGAGTAGCTATGGTTGTTCCTGAGGACATGGGATAAGTCTTGTTATAAGTAATCATGTGAATTTGGTATTCATTCAATATTTTGATGAGATGTATGTTGTCTCTCCTCTAGTGGTGTTATGTGAACGTCGACTACATAACACTTCACCATTATTTGGGCCTAGGGGAAGGCATTGGGAAGTAATAAGTAGATGATGGGTCGCTAGAGTGACAGAATCTTAAACGCTAGTTTATGCGTTGCTTCGTAAGGGGCTGATTTGGGTCCACACGTTTCACGCTATGGTTAGATTTATCTTAATTCTTATTTCATACTTGCCGATGCTTGCGATAGGGGTTAATCATAAGTGGGAGGTTTGTCCAAGTAATGGCAGCAACCAAGCACCGGTCCACCCACATATCAAATTATCAAAGTAACGAAAGTGAATGAAATGAGCATGATGAAAACGAGCTTGACATAAATTCCCATGTGTCATCGGGAGTGCTTTGCTTTATATAAGTGTTTGTCCAGGCCTGTCATTTGCTACAAAAAGGATTGGGCTACCTTGCTGCACCTTTGAAAGTTCATGTAGTCCCCATGTGTGGTTTTGCTAATTGATGACAATCCTAATGGACTAATGTTTGCATTAAGTTATACATTTGAAGGAAAGTTCCATTTGCAATGCATGAAGAATATTGGATGAATTGAAAGATGTTTGTTCCATGGTTGATGCAAGAAGGAGATTGAACGGATTCGGAATGAATGCCATATACATATAGTTGTGCATCAAGGTTGAGCCATGATGGATCATGATCTTGAGAGAATGATTAAAGAGAAGAATTCTACATATGGCTTGAAGATAGGATCATGATGTGCTCATATGTTGAGTCATGGATGATTATGTCTTGAAGCAAGTAATTCATGTGAAGAATTAGTTGTGCCTCTTAAGAGATTGTGATGGAGCATGAAGGATAACAAATGATGACCAATATGGTATTCATGGATAAACTCTATATGGTCATATGATAATTGAGATATGGGTAATCATGTCTTGAAGAAATGAAGCATAGTGAAGAATTCAATATGGCCTTCAAGGCATCAAGATTAAGCATGGAGTAAAGATAAAGGTTAACCAAGATAAAGATCAAAGAAGCAAACTTTAAATGGTCAACACACAAGTGCAAACGATGCATCACATAGGATCTTGTGGTATGATAAGAAATTGTCAATTGCACTTTGTGTACTAACCCATGCTATGTGTTGTCTATGTTTATGAGGGTTAGGTTATTCTCATGGGCTCGCATCAAGAGAGATTCCAAGTGTCCATGAGAGGATGACATCAAGTGTTCATGATCATGGTTGACAAGGGCAAGTTCAAGATAATCATCCCGAAGGATCACATGCTTGAAGCTTGTGGATGATCACATGATGCACAAAGTGAAGATGAATACAAAGCAAAGCTTCCCACATTGTATATGGAAGTGCTACTTGAAGACTTCACCAATGTCTTGCCTTCAACTTGAGCCAATAAGAAACATCAACATCAAGCTCAAGTGAAAGGCTCAAGTCAAAGGTATTAGTTCCTTTGGCGTTAGTGTTGTGGGATGATGACCACCGAAGAAATATATACACTCAAGTATGGTTTCTTGATAGCTATGTAGTGTATCTCTTTTATGATTCTTGAGTTATAGGGATCCCACACTATTAAGAGGGGATCAAAGGGGTTCGTGATGGACTTGCTCAAGTCAACATCTTCTATACACAATTCCACTCCTATCCTATTTACCGAAGTAATGCATAGCCAACTAGGTTCCCCAAAGTATATGATCTAACATGTGCATACTTTTCACCTTCCATTTTGTCTTTTATTGGGTGGTTCTCTATGTGAGGACCTGGAGTTTTTCACTAGCTTCAAAACAAGCCCAAGATCATAAAAATCAGAGTCCGTATGAGAAAGTTATGCATGTTTAACTTTTGGGGTGCCTCCAGTTTTTGTGTCGCCCGGATGTCCGGGATCTTCCCCGGAAATCCGCGCTGCCGTGTGCGGAAACTATAACAAAATGTTGTTTGTGTCCCCCGGATGACCGGGGCCTTGTCCGGATGTCTGGGGCCTCAACTTTGGCCAGATGTCCGGGGACTTGGCCAGATGTTCGGGCCCTGTACCTTGACTCTGTTTTTCTATGTTCGTGTGCACACTTCACAGCCATCGGATGTTCGGCCCTTGGCCCGGATGTCCGGCCCGACACAGCCACTTACACTACAACGGCCATATTTTCGCCCACGCTATATATACCCCTTCACTACTTCGTGAAGGGGTTGACCACTCAATCCAAAAGAACCCTAGAACACCAAAGTGGCTCCCTCTCACTTCTCCTACACCAAATCTCAGATCTCGGAGAGATTAGTGAGAGTTCTTGAGAGATTTTCCAATGAAGTGATAGATCCACTCCCTCTCCCTCTCTTGGCCAAAGTAATTCGTGATTTGAGCAAGTCTTGAGCATTTCCCCCTTGATCTTGTTACTCTTGGAGGTTGGAGACTCCTAGGTGGTAGGAGTGGTCCGGTGAGGAATCAACTTGTGATTTGTCCCCCGGAAAGTTTGTGAAGGTTTGGAGGCCCCCTCAAGGTCTACCACTAGTGGTTGAGAATTGCCTTCGTGGTGATATCTCAAGGGGAGAATAGGGTGAGCCTTCGTGGCGTTGGTGTGCCTTCGTGGTAACATCCACCTCTCTAACGGTGGCTAGCTTCCCTCCAAGGAAGTGAATATCGGGATACATCCTCGTCTCTATGTCTTCGGTTATTTCTAACCCTAGCCACTACATGTGGTTTACTTTGGCTACTTGACCTTTCATTCACTACATATATTGTTGTCCTCATTATATTGTGTTGGTTACCATATCGTAGAGATTATTTAGGCCAACACTTTATAGTCCGCAATTCACTTGCTACTATTGATATATCTTGTGCTTAGTGTGAATTGCTAGCTTGTAACATTCATTTCCATATCTTGTGCTTACTCATATCTTCGTTGTTCTCATCTTGTTTATCCTTTGTTGTTGGTACACTTAGTGAGCCTAGTATATATAGGATTTGTGCTTGAAAAGTATCCACTTAGTTTATTTCCGCATTAGGATATAGACAAATCCGTAAAAGATTTTAAAGCGCCTATTCAGCCCCCCCTCTAGGCGACATCGTGGTCCTTTCAATTGGTATCAGAGCTAGGTCTCTCCTTATTAGGCTTCACCGCCTAGAGAGTAATGATGTCGACTAGTGAACTAGTGCACGGTGACACATTTTATTTTAATGGCACAAATTACATTATGTGGAGATTACACATGCTTTGTCACTTTTGGGCCATGGGTCCAAATGCTTTATGGATTGTTGTTGTAGGGGATTCAAATCTAAAGGATATACAATCTCCATCACTTGAGGATATGCATCTTGATAATGAAGCTTTAAGTCATTCACCAAGCTATAACCTCCGAGGTGTTCAAGTCAATCTCGACTTGTTTGTTGGTCCATGAGGCTTGGACAAAACTTGAAGTTACATATGGTGGGTCCAACCTTGTGGGAGCCAATGCTATTTGGGAGGAAGTGATGGAAGAACTCTCCATTGCCTCCACCTCCGATTGCTTGGACACTTCAACATCTTCCACTCTGTCACAGGGTGATGACATGGTAAGTGAAGATATCTCATGGAGTGATGGTTTCAAGCTCATCATTGATGATCCGTCATATAGAAATGCTAGTATTATAGGTTCCATGGACACGATCATATCTAGCACTGAAAAGGTCGTACATTCTTGTGTAGATAGTCCATGCATATCATCTAATGATTCACTCATAAATTCTTGTGATGATATGCTTGGTCATTTGTGTTGCCATATTCAAAATGCATTGGTTTCCTCTAGTTGTTCTATGACTACCCATGTATAGGAAATCAAGGAAGACAATGCACACTTGATTGATGGAGAACCCTCTTTTCCAAAAGAATCATCATCAACCCTCTTTGTTCACATGTGCCTCATGGCAAGAGGTAATGACAAGTTATCATCTTCTCTTAGTGATAATGATGATAGCTGTAATGAGAAAGATCATGATGATGACGACTTGACTCAAAATCTCTAAGAGATTGGGAAAACTCTTCATAGAACTAAAAATAACACTTATAAAAGGTTCCAAGATGTTATTGCTTGCTTTGAAAAACCTAATTATTTACTTCTTAATGAGCAAGCAAAAAGTGAACAACTTGAACATGAACTTGCTAAGGCTTATCAATCTCTTAGTAACTTGAGGTCTTCTAAAGAAGAGATTGAAGTTACTCATTATAAACGTAAAGAGGATTTTGAGGACCTTGACCTTGGCTACAAGAATGTCAAAGGAGAGCTCACAAAACTCTCTAAGTCTCATGACGAACTTCAAGCTACTCATGCGGAGTCTCTAGTTTTTACATGCTCCTCTCATATTGATAATGATGCTTGTGCTACTAACTCTATCTTGCGTGAAGCATCGATATTGAAAGAAAATGTTGAGTTGAGGACTCAACTTGATTTGCTAACTAGAAAGTATGGGAAATTGTAAGAAAGTGCTGAAAAGATTTCGGGAACTCATGAGGATCTTTTAATCTCTCATGATGAGCTAAAGTTAGCTCATGAGGCTATGATCACCAAGGTAAAATCTTGTGAGTCTCATGTGGACATTAACATATCTTCTACTCGAAATGCCTTATTTCCATGTGCTAGTCCTAGAAATTCCTCTCTACATGATATTGATACATCTTGTGATGAATTGCTCACAATGCCTTGTTGCTCTAACAATGAAGCTTCTAATTCTTCTAGTTCTTTTGTTAATACTAACCTTATAAAGGAAAATAAAGAGCTCAAGGCCCAAGTCACTAGTTTGAAGAAAGACTTGGAAAAATGTTGCGATAATAACTTGAGTGTGCAAAAGGACCCTCAAGACAAAATAGGACTTGATTTCATCTCCAACAAGAAGAAGTCCAAGAATAGGAAGAAGGGACAAGATCAAGTCAAGAATTTGGACAACATTATTTTCTTCAAGTGCAAGAATGTTGGACACCATATGAGATCTTGTCCATTGAATAAGAAGGCTTCAAGTGTGAAGCATCTAGGGAAGTGGCCTCAAGTTCAATCACAAGATAATGAAAGGCCTCTTTCCATGCTTAACCAAGATATGTTCTCCAAGTTGAGAAGGTAAATAAGAAGATAAAGGGGAGCACATGTTGCTATATTTTCCATGAGAAGGGACACATATCTTCATCATGTCCCAACGGTAATGTCTCTAAGCCTCCGACTGTCAATGATCATTATTCACTTAGAAATGATAATGTTGGCAATTTGTTTGCCAAGTTTGTGGGCACCCAAAGTGGTTTGGGTAAAGAAAAGACCATTTGGGTTTCCAAGCCTATTGTGAATAACTTCTTAGGACCAAACTTGGTTGGGGACCATCAAGCTCAAACTTGATCACTAGGTGTGTGGAGGGCATTGGAGACTTGGCTAGTTCATAAAGAAAAGTTAACCACCATTCATTTGAGAAAGCCAAGTCAAGTGGATTATCATCACATTTATCAATCCAATGCTCCTCTTTGTGGTAACTTGTACTTATATTGTTTACATTGAAAGTTACTAGCCCCTTGCATGTTTAGGTTTTACCTAGAAGGTGTTTGTATATGTTGTGCCTCCTAGTATGCTTGATTTGAGTTATCTAGCATGTATAGGTCGCAATGCACTTCATATATTTGTGTGTGTGGTTTCAAGCTTTTATTGCTTCATTAGTTGAATCTTATTTGGCTCTTTTGAGATATTAATGGATCATCACATTATGGGGGAGTGATAAGTCATGTGCATTCCTATATATGTGTGTTACAGCTTCATCTATATCTCACGTATAAATCTCCTTGGCGGAGTCTTAGATATGGCCTCTCTCTCTCTATATATATATTACTCTGAAAAGTGGTCTCAGCCTCCGGACATTCGGCCCCATCGCAGGATTTCCGGGATGGCTTGGTTCCACAATGCAAAAATTCCTATCTCCACGCGCCGGACATCCGACACCTCCGCTGGACATCCGGCGGGTTACGGTTCTTCTTTTTCTCAGGCCTCAGATATCAGGCTAATGCCGCCAGATTTCTGACCCTCCTGCTTACCAGAGAGCCTCGAATCGGCTGGGTCTGACCCCGGATGTCCGGGACCTATCCCGAATGTCTAGGAGCTTAAATGTGTATATATATATATATATATATATATATGGGATATCACCTAGTATTTATTGTGCAAGACTATTTAGTTACTATGTGGTATGTCAAGTTCATTTGAAATTCAAATTCCCTTCCATTGATTATTTTTTGTTGGATTTCATTTGCCTCTTGTGGATAATACACGGATTATCACATTATGGGGGAGTGATATGATTTGTGCATATCACAATACTTGTTAATGTGAACAATTGAGGGATGCCACTTAGAATTTATATTTGAGATTATCGTATATCTCTGTGGCATGCAATGCCTTGTTTACGTATGGCATTCTTGTACGGTTTTGTCCATGGTTATCCTAAAAATCGTATTTGGAAAATCGTTTGATTAAAGTCATTCCAATTTTTTGCTTTGCATGATGATTTATCTAATTGGAATGCTAATAATATGTGATCCAAGCATTGTGTTTATTTCTAAACTCTCATGTTATGCTTGTGTTAGTATAGATGATCATGTACTTATTTGGTTTCTACAACGAATGATAACTCGAAATACCATTTCATTCGAGTTCATCTTATTGGTTTGTATTGAGTTATGGGGGTTTATTATCTCATTATTTATAGTGTCCTATATCTACTTGAGTGAGATATTCCTATGAGTATGTGTGCAATGCATATCTAATATCCTCGTTGGTTTTTCTTTGGTTCATATGTTGAACTTTGTGTGCTATCATATGTTGATTTGTCATTTTGATTCATTTTGGACAACATGAATGACTAGTGATGTTATTGGAAGTATTAACGGTTATGTGTTCATTTGTCCAAATTGTATCTCCCTGGATTTTGGTAATCATGTGCATGCATATTTACTATGTGTAAATTCTCATGTCTTGTTTGCTTTAATTGACCCAATATATATATGGTATATCCATCAAATCCTTAATAGCTACAAGGTGCATGAAATTCAAATTCATATCTATATGCACATACTTAAGTGGTTTTTTCCCTATATTTTGTAGTTATGCTAAGTACTTCAGACCAAATAGGTTTGGGGACCAGAATGTACTTAAAAGTGATTTAGGTACATTGGAGAAACATTGTGTGCTTGGCTTATTGATTAAGAAGGTGGTGTCACCACAAGATAATTAGCGCCAAGCTTGGATGACTCATTGATCTACTAATTCATACCAATGCTTTCTCGGTAACAAGTATTTACTTCATGCATATACATAAATAGAGTCAACCTTGTGTAGGTTGCATCATCGCATGATTACTACTTGTTAAAAGTTGTGCTTCTTGCATGTTCTTAAAAAAATGACTTTATTGCAATTGTGAGTCATTTGAGAAGAAGCATATAATGAGGATCCATAAAATCATATTCATGATTCACTTATCCCAAAATATGCCAATTAAGCAATTCATTGTATATCTATTCCTAAAATGTTCTCTCATGTGTAATTTTGATGAAATTGCAAAAACACTTTGCTTGTGGTATTTACTATCTTACTTAGTAATTCTTTGTTAGGCAAATGAGATCAATTTGTGCCATGTGCCTTGCTCTTATGCTAGGATCATTGTTGTATAATGATGGATTCACTTGTGCATATCATGTTCTTACCAATTGCGACTATTTTGTGTATGCAAGTTTCTTTGTGGATACATAGACTACTATTGTCCACTAAAATTTTTTATACATAAGAAAGTTTAGATCTTACCTTGATATCATTTACTCCTTGCTGGTCACCTCATTTGTTTCCTTTCTTTGATTCGGTAGTGGTCTTCGTAAGAGGGTGAGAAGTCAGTGCTTGTATGTTTTGCATATAATCTTGCGCACTCATGTGTTTTGAATATATGTTGGACCCATACTTATCATGATGATCAAATTGGGTATTGATATTATATCTTGTCCAAATATGTTTTTTCTATCTTTTAAATGTTTTTCTCACATGTAAAATGCTTATTCTCATAGCATAGTATCTTGTTGCATTTTGTAGATCCTAAGCTCCTCAAATTTTCATCATTGAATATGTGCATTTGGTTTTCACTCACATTTTGTAACATGTACACATTAAGGAGGAACTCATACTATACTGGCTTCTAGATTTTTTCCATTTTTGGCATTTGTTGCCAATGGGGGAGAAGTTTAGAGGGTTTAAAGATAAGTGTTCTTAGTTTGCGTGTTGTCACTCATGCTTACCTACCCTTGTTATATATGTGTATTGCATGGATGATTATTGTGTATACTATATAGAGAAAACTTCACCTAGTTTGTGTCAACCAATATATGCAATGACATTCAAAGTTCATTCACACATGCATATATTGTGGGGATTTTGCTCTATATATTGTGGGTGTGCTATCATCAAATGCTTGTGTAGTGTTTGATGCTAGTACAACCGGTTTTGATAATTTCAAGTACCTTTGTGGCACTTGATGCTATCAAAACCACCTCAAGTATACAATTTATCCTTGGATGAATTGCATACTTGTTCTAAAATTCAATATATAAACCCTCTTATTGATATTGTCATCAACTACCAAAATGGGGGAGATTGAAAGTGCATGTAGTCCCCATGTGTGGTTTTGGTAATTGATGACAATCCTAATGGACTAATGTTTGCATTAAGTTATACATTTGAAGGAAAGTTCCATTTGCAATGCATGAAGAATATTGGATGAATTGAAAGATGTTTGTTCCATGGTTGATGCAAGAAGGAGATTGAATGGATTCGGAATGAATGCCATATACATATAGTTGTGCATCAAGGTTGAGCCATGATGGATCATGATCTTGAGAGAATGATTAAAGAGAAGAATTCTACATATGGCTTGAAGATAGGATCATGATGTGCTCATATGTTGAGTCATGGATGATTATGTCTTGAAGCAAGTAATTCATGTGAAGAATTCATTGTGCCTCTCAAGAGATTGTGATGGAGCATGAAGGATAACAAATGATGACCAATATGGTATTCATGGATAAACTCTATATGGTCATATGATAATTGAGATATGGGTAATCATGTCTTGAAGAAATGAAGCATAGTGAAGAATTCAATATGGCCTTCAAGGCATCAAGATTAAGCATGGAGTAAAGATAAAGGTTAACCAAGATAAAGATCAAAGAAGCAAACTTTAAATGGTCAACACACAAGTGCAAACGATGCATCACATAGGATCTTGTGGTATGATAAGAAATTGTCAATTGCACTTTGTGTACTAACCCATGCTATGTGTTGTCTATGTTTATGAGGGTTAGGTTATTCTCATGGGCTCGCATCAAGAGAGATTCCAAGTGTCCATGAGAGGATGACATCAAGTGTTCATGATCATGGTTGACAAGGGCAAGTTCAAGATAATCGTCCCGAAGGATCACATGCTTGAAGCTTTTGGATGATCACATGATGGACAAAGTGAAGATGAATACAAAGCAAAGCTTCCCACATTGTATATGGAAGTGCTACTTGAAGACCTCACCAATGTCTTGCCTTCAACTTGAGCCAAGAAGAAACATCATCATCAAGCTCAAGTGAAAGGCTCGAGTCAAAGGTATTAGTTCCTTTGGCTCCACGCTGACTGGTGGCCCGACGCTGACTTTGTGGAGTACGGATTCCGCGTTCCTTTCGGCGGGATTCACGTTTTCATCGGAAGAACCGACGGATCTACACCCGGGCCGGATAGCTGCACCGACATTGTCGAGCCGGCTTGACGTGCGCCATCTGCCCGGGATATGCAGCCTGCCCTTGTTGATCCGGGCCGGAGGCACGTCTTCGTAGGCTTTACTCAAGGCATGGATCTAGAGACTTCCGGATCTCAGGAAACTGTTGTTTATTCAGGAGACGAATCTTCAAGCGGAGAGACGGAATCGATTTATCAGCTCCACAACGACGGATTAGGGGGCTATGATGAGCTTTCCCCTGGGTCAGACCATTCTGAAACGGGCGCTTTCTGGCCACCAGCTCACGCAGCTGTATTCATGGCAGGGCCGGCCCCCGGCACAAGTAGTGCAGCCGGCGGGGCAGCAACCTCAGGGGATGACCTGCCGCTGGCGCAAGTTCTTCTGGATTTAATGAATGAGCTTACGACCCTGATGGCCGCAGAAGTTACACCGGACAATCAGGCTGCCCGGAACTTAGAGATAATGAGGTTCAAGGACCGGATGGCAGAGGAATAGCAGAAGATGGCTGAGCTAAAAGTCCAGATGGAGGAAGAGGCAGAACGTATTAAAGTTGATGCTCTCCGCCTCGGGCTGGAACAGCAATCAACAGTTGCAGTACACCGGAGGAGGCATCAATCCCGTTTGCCTGAAAGGTATGAGGCTAGGAACATCTTCAATATGCCGGGCATGGGACGAGCAGCGGACGCGCCTGGAAGCCGCCCGGCGGCTCGACCAATGCTTCATCCGGCTAGGCAAAACCAGGCCTCACCCGAGGGTTTTACAACCCGGCGGGTCATTATCCTAACCCGTCCGAGAAGATGGTGGCGGCGGCCACCCAACTTGAGATGATTCCTATTCCGGATGAAGCGCCTTTTGCGGAAGAGGTGCGGAATGCCATTGGGTATCTGCAGACAGCGATGGCCCAACAGGAGAGGTAGACTCGTAGCCGGAGCCATGTTCATTCGACACCTCTCCCCAACTGGAGCTTCAGTCGGCGTTATGAGTCGCCAGCAATTTCCAGCAGTGGCCGGCGGAGAGCACCTCCGGCGGACGATCGGGCAGCTCTAGATGTGCACGCGCTTGTGAACTGGGCAAGAAACCAGCCGCCGACGGCCGTGTTAACCACGCCGACTCACCAGGAGCCTGCGCCTTCCACGTCAGTAGGAGCCGGAGTAACTACCAGGGCCATGGGGGTGCCATGTCTATCACCAGCTCTGCGAAGTGAGCGGCTGCTGAAGGATTTCAAGGGGCCCTGCAAAGTCCCAAACTACACTGCCGATTTACCTCCACAGGCCTGGGTCGAGAGTTATGATCTGGCCATGGAGATGTTAGATATCAGTGTGGCGGTGTGTGCTAAATATTTTATCATCATGCTTGAAGGTCCGGCTCGCACGTGGTTGAAAGGGTTCCCTCCCAAGACCATCAATTCGTGGGTTGAGTTAAGGGCAAGGTTCATCAAGAATTTCCAAGGGACTTGCAAACAGCCTATGACCATCGTGGATCTTGATCACTGTGTCCAGCAGGATACTGAGTCGGCTCATCATTGGGTCCGGTCGGTGTCGGCCATCATCCATTCATCTGAGCAGATCACGACAGCCCAGGCCATGCTCATCTTGGAGAAAAATTGTCATTTTCTTCCACTGAAGCAAAAACTTGGCCGGCTCAAGCGTACGTGTCGGGATATGGGAGAACTCATGACGGCTCTTACGAAATACGCCGACTCTGATAATACAAAGGATCCAGGGTTGGATGAGGAGAAAGCCGGGCAAGCAAAGAAAAACAATCAAGGAAAAGGTGCGGTTAACAATGGTAGTCAGGGCAAGCGGAAGAATCCCGATGGCGGGTCGGAGCTGGTAGCTAATGCGAGTACTAGCCAGAGTCCTTCCAAGGACAATGGTAAGTTCAGACCATCCTTTAATAAGAGCCGAACTCCCTTCAATTTGGAGGAGGCGCTCAAGAAACCCTGTCCGGATCACAGCCAGCCTGGCAAGCCTTCATCACACACGTGGGGTGATTGTCACTTCATGCAAAAGTTAAAGAATTATTACACACGACCCAATGACCGGGGCAGTGATCCACCCGGCGGCTCAGGTCACGGCGGGTCAGGAGCCGGGTTTGGGTCCGGCAGCTAAGTGTCTGGTCATCATGGTCAAGGCGATCGAGGAGGGCATCTGCAGCACTCTGACAATAACAACCACCAACAGCATAACCAGTCTGGGTATTGCAATAATCCAAAGCAGCTCAACTCAGGACAGTATCATGTTTTCACGACCCGTCTTAACAAACGGGATCAGAAATTATGTAGGCGGGCGGTTCATGCGGCTGCGCTGGCTCTGCCGCGGTATTTAAAGTGGTCTGAATACGACATAACTTGGAGCCGGGAAGATCACCTGCCACGTGTTGATGACCCGGGGCGGCTGGCTTTGGTGGTTGCCCCCCAGGTAGGGGGTTATATGGTGAACAAGGTGCTGATGGACGAAGGCAGTAGTATCAACATCCTTTATTATGACACTTTTCGACGGATGAACTTACTCGACAAGGATCTTAAGCCTTCATCCACCGTTTTTCATGGTGTGGTGCCCAGTAAGTCAGCTTATCCAGTGGGCAGAATTTCTTTGGAGGTTGCCTTCGGGGATGAACATAACTACAGGGTGGAGTCCTTGTGGTTTGAGGTAGTCAAGATTAAGAGCCCTTATCATGCGCTGTTTGGACGGCCGGCTTATGCTAAGTTCATGGCTAGGCCCTGCTATGTATACTTGCAGCTTAAGATGCCCGGGATAAAGGGCACTACTACCATTCATGGGGATCGGAACACGACCATTGAGTATGAAGAAGGAGACGCGGCTTATGTAGAGGCCAGTTGCGCTCAGGAGGAACTTAAGTTTTATAAGGAGAATGTTGATCCGGAGGATATGACGCCACTAAAAAAGCCCACAACGGAGGCTGAGCCTCCCCTTAAGTTTTCGGCGGATGACACCAAGGCAATCGACTTCATTCTGGGCGACTCATCTAAACAGTTCATCATTGGGGCTCACATGGATCCCAAATAGGAAAGCGCGCTCATCAAATTCATCCGTGAGAATCGAGACATCTTTGCATGGAAACCTTCTGACATGCCGGGTGTTCCGAGAGAGTTCGCTGAGCACAATCTTAATGTGGATCCTAAGTTTAAACCAATCAAACAGTTTCTACGGCGGTTCAATGAGGAGAGGCGGAATGCCATTGGGGAAGAAGTCGCCCGGCTCTTAGCAGCGGGTTTCATCGTTGAGGTTTCTCACCTGGAATGGCTTGCCAACCCAGTGCTGGTGCTCAAGAAGAATGGCACGTGGCGGATGTGTGTGGATTACACAGACCTTAACAAGGCTTGTCTGGCTGACCCCTTTGCTCTCCCGCGTATTGACCAGATCATTGATGCAACGGTCGGTTGCGAAAGCCTGTGCTTTTTAGACACATATTCAAGATATCATCAGATCAAAATGGCAGTTAAGGACCAAGAAAAGACGGCTTTTATTACGCCCTTTGGAGCTTTCTGCTATGTCTCTACGCCTTTTGGGCTCAAGAGTGCCCACGCAACTTATCAGCCCTGTGTGCAGAATTGTATCCATAGTCAGATCGGGCGCAACGTCCATGCTTACATAGATGACATTGTGGTCAAGTCAAGGAAGAAGGAGACCCTCTTGGATGATTTAAGGGAAACTTTTGACAATCTCCGGGTCTATAAGATGATTCTTAACCCGGCTAAATGCGTTTTTGGTGTTCCGGCTGGCAAGTTCTTGGGATTTCTGGTTTTTGAGTGTGGCATTGAGGCTAACCCGGATAAAATCAAGGCCATTACCTCTCTAGCAGAGCCGGCCTATGTTAATGACGTTCAACGTCTGGCAGGGCGTAGTGCTGCATTAAGCCATTTCCTAAGCCGCCTCGGTGAGAAAGCAATTCCTTTGTATCAGATGATGAAAAAGACAGACAATTTTGTCTGGAGTAAGGCGGCGGGTGAAGCGTTGGAGGCGCTCAAAAAACAGCTCACTAAGCCGCCGGTGTTGGCTGCTCCGGCTGAGAAAGAACCTTTGCTCTTATATGTGGCAGCTAACAACTGGGCAGTCAGTGCCGCAATTGTGGTCGAACGTAAGGAGGCTGGTAAGGAGTATCCAGTTCAAAGGCCGGTTTACTATATCAGTGAGGTCCTGACCGAATCCAAACAGAGATATCCGCATTGGTATAAGCTAGTGTATGAGGTGTTCATGGCCAATCGCAAGTTGAAACACTATTTTTTGGGGCACCCGATCACAGTGGTTAGCTCCGCTCCGTTGTGGGATATAATTCAGAACAGGGAAGCCACCGGTCGGATCGCTAAGTGGGCATTGGAGCTGGGACCTTTTAATTTAACTTACGCGCCTCGCACGGCCATCAAATCCCAGGCCCTTGTGGATTTAATAAATGATTGGATAGAGTGTCAAGCTCCTGCTTCATGGTCTCAGAATAGCTAAGGAGATGAATTTAAGACGGGTAAGGTGTCTGGGCGACTCAGATCTGGTGGCTCAGCAAGTTTCAGGCACGTGGGATTCCAAAGACCCGCGCATGGCGGCTTATCGACAGGCGGTGGACATCATTGCTGGTCACTTCAAACGTTATCAGGTGGATCATATTGACCATCGCAGGAATGAGGTAGTAGATGCCTTATCACGGTTAGGCTCTCAGCGAAAGCCGGTGCCGCCCAATATATTTTTGGATGTTTTATATCACCCGACTGTCAAGTTGCCTTCAGAGGAAGATTTGGCTGTCCCTGACCCGGAGGGGCAGTTGGTAGCGGCTCTACGGGCTATTCCAGATTGGACTATGCCTTACCTGACATACTTGACTCGGGGCGACTTACCTGATGATGAAAATTTGGCCAGGCAGATCACCCGGAGGTCCAAATCAATGACAATAATTAATGGTGAGTTACACAAATGCAGCGTTACCGGGGTTTTTCAGCGTTGTGTCTCACCAGAGGAAGGTCAGGAAATTTTGAATGAGATTCACGCTGGAGATTGCGGGCATCACGCCGGTTCAAAATCTTTAGTAGCCAAGGCGTTCCGGCAGGGTTATTTCTGGTTGACGGCTCACAAAGATGCAGAGGATCTGGTCTGCAAGTGTGACGGATGTCAAAAGTTCGGCAGGCGTGCTCACGTTCCGGCTCAAGAATTGCGCATGATACCAATTACTTGGCCGTTTGCAGTCTGGGGGCTTGATATGGTAGGACCTTTCAAGAGATCCAAGGATAAGAAAACACACCTCCTGGTGGCGGTCGATAAGTTTACCAAATGGGTAGAGACTGAGCCGATCAGCAAATGTGATGCGGTGATGGCGGTTCAGTTTGTTAAAAAGCTGATCTACCATTTTGGTTACCCCCATAGCATCATCACTGATAATGGCACAAACTTCTCCAAGGGGGCTATGGAAAAATTCTGCGATGAAGAGCACATCCGGCTTGATGTTTCAGCAGTTGCTCATCCGCAGTCTAATGGTCAGGCGGAGCATGCCAATCAAGAAATCTTGAGAGGTATCAAGGCACGGCTCATGGTTCCTTTACAACGAATGCCTCGTTGTTGGGTAGAAGAGCTGCCTTCCATCTTATGGAGCGTCAGAACTACCCCGAACAGATCCACAGGGTATACACCTTTCTTCATGGTTTACGGTGCTGAGCCGTATTGCCAAGTGACATCCGACATGACTCGCCTCGGGTGGTGGCTTACATTGAGATGGATAATGAGACGGTGCGTCAGGACGCGTTGGACACTTTGGAAGAGGAACGAGAGCTGGCGGCTGCCCGTTCGGCGATTTATCAACAAGACCTGCGCCGCTATCATAGCCGCAGGGTTAAGACCCAGACGTTTCAAGAGGGCGACTTGGTTTTACGGCTGATTCAAGACCGGACAGATATGCATAAACTATCTCCTCCATGGGAAGGCCCTTTTGTGGTCAGTGGAAATCTCAACAATGGGTCGTACTACCTCATTGACATCCGGGCTGATTCAGATACTTCGGGTCAAGAGACCCGCCGGGCGTGGAACATAGCGCATCTGCGGCCTTACTACACTTAAAGTTGTTGAAAGTTATCACTGTACATTATCATTGTATATATCATATTTATAAATCAATTAGCATCCCTGCAAGTCGGGACCCCTGCCATGTTGCACATCCTCGTTAATACGAGAACCTCAGCTTTATGACAAAATTCCGGCTAACACGATTAGCCGTGGTGGAGGGCGGCTTCCTACCTCCGGGTATAGCTTCTAACGCCTTATCCGCCGACTTTATGCCAAAATTCCGGCTAACACGATTAACCGCGATGGAGGGCGGCTTCCTACCTCCGGGTATAGCTTCTAACGCCTTATCCACCGGCTTTATGCCAAAATTCCGGCTAACACGATTAGCCGCGGTCGAGGGCGGCTTCCTGCCTCCGGGTATAGCTTCTAACGCCTTATCCGCCGGCGTTATGCCAAAATTCCGACTAACATGATTAGCCGCGGTGGAGGGCGGCTTCCTACCTCCGGGTATAGCTTCTAACGCCTTATCCGCCGGCGTTTACGCCATATTGCTGAAGGGGGCTTCTTACCGACGGGTATCGCTTCTAACACCCTGTCGGCCGGCTTTATGCCAAATCTCCGGCTAACGCGATTAGCCGCGGTTGTAGGGTTTTTTACCGACGGGTATCTAACAGCCTATCACCGACGTTTACGCCATATTGCTGAGGGTGGCTTCTTACCTCCGGGTATCGCTTCTGACACCTTATCGGTCGGCGTTTACGCCATATTGCTGAGGGCGGCTTCTTACCTCCGGGTATCGCTTCTAACGCCTTATCGGCTGGCTTTATGCCATCTTCGGCTAACACGATTAGCCGCGATTGTCAATAGGGGGCTTACCACCTCCGGGTGTAGCTTATCTAACCCTTAGACAACCGGCGTTTGCGCCAGAAATGTTGACATGTCAACATGACTATACAGGGGGCTTCCTATCCTACGGGAGAGATTTCTCAGACCTTCTCAGCCGGCTCTGAAGCCAAGCGAAGAAAGCTAAATCTATGAAGAGCCGGTAGGGCATGCAATAAGACGGACAAGGAAAATGGAGCGAATCTATTTTCAAAACCGGACTTTCATAGGTGCACAAAGCATTAGACTCAAGAACAACAAAAAGTTGTTATTACAAGATGCTCTCTGGGAGCCCAAAAGTATCAGCAGGTTTTTTACAAACACCCATGGCGGGTCATGGAGAGCCGGCTATTTTGAATTTCTACAATGTGTTCAGCTGGCTGGCGGGTCACCCTGCTCCGGCTCTTCCGCTGGCTTGATCTGGAGATTGTCCAAGTCCCAATTGCAGTCGGTTAAAGCCGTGAAAGTTCCTTCTTCAAAGAAGGGGGATAGGTCAAGGTCAGAAGTGAAAAGAGTCTTTCTGTGGGCGGGTGTTAAGTCCCAGGACTCAAAGAGCGGACCACTAATTCTCTTTTGGTCAGCATTGTAAGCCGCCTGGTAAGTCGCCAGGTTAACCTCTTCTGCTAAGACGGAGGCTAAGACTTTGGACTCTTTAATACATCGTGCATAGTCAGCATCAGTGAAGTCAGAGCCGTCGACCTTCTTGGAAGGGAATCCATCAATCGTTTCAGCCGGCGTAAGTTTTGGAGCGAAGGCTAATGCCCAGCTTATGGCGGCAATTGTCCCTTGGCGGGCGGCTGACTTCTTCAGGTCCATGATCTGCTTAGGCATCGTGGACAGGAGCTCCAAGACGCCTTTGAGAGTTGAAGGAATTTTTTCTTTGTATTGCACGACTTTAATGGTGAATATGGCGCCACAATAGAGTTGCTCCTTGAAGGTGTAGATGGCCTTCAGAGGTAGCAGACTGTCGGAGGCAAGTTGCTGGCTCCTGGGGCCTGCATAGGACGGAGGCTTCATTATGAGTTGCCAGCTGAAGTTTACACAGGTCAAGCCAAGCTGTTAGAAACTTACCAAAGAGGGCAGACGCCATTTTTGTGATATGGCGCTTCAAGGACTACAACTCGTCAGAGACGATCATGAGCCGCTGGTCAATATCATCCGCCCGTTTGGTCAAAGTTGCTCTTTCCGCTTCAGCAGATTCCTTGAAAGCAGTAAATTCAGCCTTGGCCTTCTCCAGCTCTTCGGCAAGACGCCGACATCTTTCATCAACTTCGCTCCGGGCGGCTTGCTGAGTGGCTAAGTTTGCTTTTAAGCCGGCTAGCTCTGACCCGGCTTCTGTCAAGGCTTCCTGTGACATTAAAAAATATGGAACATGTCAGCAAGTCTCAAACAGATTGCAGGCAATATGCATGACACTTGGGGGCTAATGTTTATTTTCAAAGGCAGTCCCGGTCAACATTGGAAAAGATTGAGCCGGCCCTTGGGGCTAGTATTGGCTCTATTAAGGTATCTTCTATGAAGTCTCGGCTCAACATTAGAAAAGATTGAGCCGACACTTGGGGGCTATCAATTGGCTCTGTTAAAGCTATCTTTTATGAAGTACCGACTCAACCCTGAAATAGATTGAGCCGACCCTTAGGGGCTAGGATAATGGTTTGACGTCAAGATTAAGTAAATTGAGGATTACATATGTCTTCTATTGCTAAGATGGAAGAGCCGGATTATTATCGGTCAATATTAACCTGGCCCTTGGGGGCTAGGTAAGGTTATAAGGAGGAAAAGGGGAGTACCTCATGTTTTTTCTTCATAAAATAACAAGCTTCAGTTCCAGATACCGGCTTGTGGATAGCCGGTTCATGTAGCTAGCATGGAGTTCATCAGCCGTCATCTTGTCCAAAGCAGGGAGCTCAAACTCAAGCTTCCTGGAAGCTTCAGCCGTCTCACTATGCTTGGATAGGACCCAGGGTGGAGGAGAATGCAAGCCGGTGCCCATGATTTTGACCTTTGGGGCGACGGTGTCATCAGCAGCTTTGGTAGGGCTCGACAGCTAGGAAAAATCCCTTTGCGGGCTCTCAGGAATGATGTCATCAGCTGCCGGCTCTACAGAAGGCGCTGGGTGGTCCGGCTCAAGCTCCGGCTCTTGAGCAACAGGTTTAGGGGCGGACTTGTTGGTTTTCCTCCGCTTGGATTGAGGCCTACAAAAGACATGAAATCCGGAGTTTAAGGGTTACAGCCACCGAGGAGCCGGGGGTAAAAGATGTAAGATACTAACAGCGGAGGTGGAAGAGCAGTAGCCATAGTGTCGCCGGAGGAAGGTGATTTCTGTGAGATAGTTCAAAGGATATAAAAGCAAATGTTGAGACTATAAAGGGTAGTTAATGAAATCAAACAGAGATGTATACCTTTGCGGGCATTTCTTCTGAGCCGGGGAGTTAGGCAACCCGGACATAAGATCGGTAGAGCCGGTGCTTCGGGTCTGACGACGGTCGACTTGCTGTTGTTTTTTCATAAGAAATTGAGGATCCAAATAAGCAAGAGGATGAGAAAGGGGAACTTTCCGAATAACCCGCCGTATCTTCTGGGGTACAAAACAGTCTGAGTCGGATGAAATATAAGTTACCTCCAGAGCGTTAGAACGACTCGTCTCAACCTCGTCCTGTGAATAAATTGTTATCTGTAAGGTAACTGATAAGGTTACAGAAAATAGTCAACACTATACCTCTGAGTCGGATGATTCTGGCGGGTCAAACCATTCCTCCTGAGGGGTGGTCTTCTTCGTCCTCTTGGCCGGGGCCTTCTTCTTGCTCTTCTTCAAGGGAGGAATATACTTCTTGCAGAAGTCGGAGTCAGCCTGAAAAGGGAGGTCAGATAATAACAAAGGATTGATAAAGTCACCATGCATAAGAGGAAAAAGCAATGAAGAGTCGCCTTATGTCTGGGGCCGGATTAACGGCGCTAAAGGGTGCCAGTCCGATTTCGCTGCAAGCTCCTAACGTCTCGTGAACAAGACTCCGGATGGTGGTGATGACATCATCTTCGGTTAAAGTTGTCCGGCTGAAGCAGAGGGAACTGTCATATTCACCAGGGTACTCGCACATGAGGCGGCTTCTCAAGCTTAAGTGCATAATTCTTCAAGAAATCCAGCAGCAGATCAAGTCCAAGCCCGTCAAACCATTCGCTATGAGGGCTTTAATCTTGGTGTGAGCCGGCTCGAGCCTTGCACGTTCAGAAACTGATAGCCGGCCAGGAAGCTCAGAAGTTGTCTTGAGCCGGGAGGAGCGATAACCCGGCAGCGGATGCTCATTCTCCGGAGAAGTATCCTTGCAGTAGAACCAAGTTTTGTTCCAGTCCTTGGGATGACTCGGCATTGGTACAGCCGGAAAGGTAATGTCCTGGCACCTCTGAATGGACAGTCCACCAAGTTCTAACCTCGGGCCAGATTTTACTTCAGTTTGCCGGTTCGCGTAAAAGAACTCTCGGAACATACCTACACACGGTTGGGTCTGCAGGTAGACCTCGCAGAGCACTTGAAAATTGTAGATGTTTGAAACGGAGTTGGGGGCAAGGTCTTGAGGATACAACTTATATAAATGAAGAATGTCCCGGAAGAACTTTGAACCGGGGGGCATGAACCGACGTTTGATGTGATCCAAAAAAACAACTACTTCACCCTCCTGAGGATTGGGCCTCAGTTCGTTGCCAGGGACCCGCCAGTGGATGACCTCTTTGGCACGGAGGGTGCCTGCAAGTACAAAATCTGTCAAAAATTCTTCAGTGATGCATGAGCCGACCCAATTGCAGGAGTTGCTTGCGCGAGACATGGCGGCAGTTCTTAGCTGTGCAAGGGTAACCACATACGGCGAGTCAAGATAAAGGTAAACAAAGTGGGTGGCTTAAAAACTTAAAGACCCTAAGGGTGAGACGTCAAGATCCGGCTGATGAGAGCCGGACGGTATGACCGGTGAAACGTCAAGATCCGGCTAATGAGAGCCGGACGGCATGACGGGTCAAACGTCAATAGAGGGCTATGGGAAATTTGGCTAAGTACCAAAAACAGATTTCACGAAATATCGTTAAGATTGCGGATCTACAAAAGGAAAATAAATATCTCTATTTTCAGACCTAGAGACGAACTGGAGGAAAAACTAAAGCAGTAGGCGGAGCCGTCGCGAATCTAAAAGCATCAGCATCGGTCTCCTATCTAGCGGCGCCATGGAGGCAGGATATAATGGAGGACGTAAGGGCTGAGATGCGGAGGAAGCTCTGGTCGCGTCAGGTTGATGCAACGGCCCGGACGATAGCTGGGAGGAGACGATACTGGCGTGGGAAGTATTGGAGGCGGTAGCGCTGGGAGGAAGAAGATGAAGATGAATGGAGCGAGAGAAGGCAATGCCACACGGGGCGGTCTTATTTAACAGGGGGAAAATGAAACGGGCGCGAAAATCCAGCGTCGGATGTTGTTTGACCGAAACGGACGCCTCGGTTTTCAAGCTGTTATTTAATGAGAAGATCTGTTGTGTGCGTCAGAGGATCCCTTTTTGCAGATTTGACTTGACGTCACGGCGGGTCATTTCTGGGCGACTCACCATGGAGGGAGGAAAAGGCTGAAGTGAGCAAGCTCAAGTCAACCTGGGGCCTAATGTTGGGGATATAACCCCACGGTGAGACCCGCCCAGAAGGCTCCGGGTCATACCTGGCGGCTCGTATGCCGGTCCAAGAGTGAGTCGTGAAGACTGGAGGGCCCAAGAAGCGTAGCGGCTCATAGGATGCATCGGCAGTATGCCCGGATGAGAAGACCCTGACATGTAAGCCGCCCGGGGACAACTTGGTCAGGATAGGCGAGAGAAGATAGAGGCGGACTCGGATGTGTAATGAGAGTCGGCCACAACTTGTATGACCCGTGGTCTTAACCTAGTATATAAAGGGAAGACCCGAGGGATTTAGAGGTTAAGTTATCGAAAGCTAGGCAAGCGATAGCTCCCTTGTAATCGGTACAACAGGCAATACAAAGCACAAGCAGGACGTAGGTCATTACCTCAACTTGAGGGGTCGAACCTGGGTAAACTTGTGTCCTTTGTCCCAGCCAACCCCTTTGAGTCCATCACGTTAGCAATGGCCTCGAACCCAAGTCCGTACACCTGGACATCTTCCATGACAAAACCACGTCAGGATCAAAGGGGTTCGGGATGGACTTGCTCAAGTCAACATCTTCTATACACAATTCCACTCCTATCCTATTTACCGAAGCAATACATAGCCAACTAGGTTCCCCAACGTATATGATCTAACATGTGCATACTTTGCACCTTCCATTTTCCCTTATCTTGGGTGGTTCTCTATGTGAGGACATGGAGTTTTTCACTAGCTTCAAAACGAGTCCAAGATCAGCAAAATCGGAGTCCGTATGAGAAAGTTATGCATGTTTTACTTTTGGGGTGCCTGCAGTTTTCGTGTCCCCCGGATATCCGGGATCTTCCCCGGAAATCCATGCCGTCGATGTCCAAAAACTATAACGAAATATTGGTTGTGTCCCCGGATGTCCGGGGCCTTGTCCGGATGTCCGGGGCCTCATCTTTGCCAGATGTCCGGGGACTTGGCCAGATGTCCGGGCCCTGTACCTTGACTCTGTTTTTCTGTGTTCGTGTGCACACTTTAGAGCCACCGGATGTCCGGCCCGACAGAGCCACTTACACTACAACGGTCATATTTTCACCCACGCTATATATATCCCTTCACCACTTCATGGAGGGGTTGACCACTCAATCCAAAAGAACCCTAGAACACCAAAGTGGATCCCTCTCACTTCTCATACACCAAATCTCAGATCCCGGAGAGATTAGTGAGAGTTGTTGAGAGATTTTCCAATCAAGTGATAGATCCACTCCCTCTCCCTCTCTTGACCAAAGGAATTCGTGATTTGAGCAAGTCTTGAGCATTTCCCCCTTGATCCTGTTACTCTTGGAGGTTGGAGACTCCAAGGCGGTAGGAGTGCTCCGGTGAGGAATCAACTTGTGATTTGTCCCCCGGAAAGTTTGTGAAGGTTTGGAGGCCGCCTCAAGGTCTACCACTAGTGATTGAGAATCACCTTTGTGGTGATATCTCAAGGGGAGAATAGGGTGAGCCTTCGTGGCGTTGGCGTGCCTTCGTGGTAACATCCACCTCTCTAACGGTGACTAGCTTCCCTCCAAGGAAGTGAACATCGGGATACATCCTCGTCTTCTTGTCTTCGGTTATTTCTAAACCTAGCCACTACTTGTGGTTTACTTTGGCCACTTGACCTTGCATTCACTATATATATTGTTGTCCTCATTATATTGTGTTGGTTACCATATCATAGAGATTATTTAGGCCAACACTTTATAGTCCGCAATTCATACTTGCTACTATAGATATATCTTGTGCTTAGTGTGAATTGCTAGCTTGTAACATTCATTTCCATATCTTGTGATATACATTGAGTAAGTTTGTGTAACTTACTTGTGCTTACTCATATCCTCGTTGTTCTCATCTTGTTTATCCTATGTTGTTGGTGTACTTAGTGAGCCTAGTATATTTAGGATTTGTGCTTGAAAAGTATCCACTTAGTTTATTTCCGCATTAGGATATAGCCAAATCCGTAAAAGATTTTAGAGCGCCTATTCACCCCCCCTCTAGGCGACATCGTGGTCGTTTTAACCTTTGCTACACTTGTTGCTTGTTACTCGTTATGAATTATCTTATCACAAAACTATCTGTCACCGATAATTTCACTGCTTGCAGAGAATACCTTACTCGAAACCGCTTGTCATTTCCTTCCGCTCCTCGTTGGGTTTGACAGTCTTACTTATCGAAAGGACTATGATAAATCCCATATACTTGTGGGTCATCAAGACTCTTTTCTGGCGCCATTGCCGGGGAGTGAAGCGCCTTTGGTAAGTGGAATCTGGTAAGGAAAACATTTATATAGTGTGCTGAAATTTACTGTCACTTGCTACTATGGAAAGTAAACCTTTGAGGGGCTTGTTCGGGGTATCTTCACCTCGAACCGAATAACAAAGAGTTGTCCCTCAACCTACTGAACCTACGGAAAATATTTATTATGAAATTCCTTCGGGTATGGTAGAGAAACTTCTGGCTAATCCTTATGCAGGAGATGGAACACTACATCCTGATTTGCATCTAATCTATGTGGATGAAGTTTGTGGATTATTTAAGCTTGCAGGTCTGCCCGAGGATCACGTCAGCAATAAGGTCTTTACTTTATCTTTGAAGGAAAAGGCATTGACATGGTATAGGCTATGTGATGACATTGGATCATGTTGCTACAACCGATTAAAGATGGAATTTCATCAGAAGTTCTATCCTATGCATCTAGTTCATTATGATCGGCATTATATTTATAATTTTTGTCCTCGTGAAGGAGAAAGAATCGCTCAATCTTGTGGGAGGCTTAAGTCAATGTTATATTCATGCCCCAATCATGAGCTCTCAGAGAAATTATTATTCAGAATTTTTATGCTTGGCTTTCTCGTAATGATCAATCCATGCTCGATACTTCTTGTGCTGGTTCCTATATGAAGAAAGATATTGACTTCAAATGAGATTTATTGGAAAGAATTAAACGCAACAAAGATTGGGAACTCGACGAAGGTAAGGAGTCAGGTATGAACCTTAAGTTTGATTGTGTTAAATCCTTCATAGACACCAATGCTTTTCGCAAATTTAGCACTAAATATGGGCTTGACTCTGAGATAGTAGCTTCTTTATCTGAACCTTTTGCTGCTCATGTTGATCTCCCTAAGGAGATGTGGTTTAAATATCGTCCTCCCATTGAAGTGAAAGTAGTTGAACCTATTAAATTTGAAGAGAAAACTATTATTTATAATGTTGATCATGTTATTCCCGCTGCTTATATTGAGAAACCATCTTTCCCTGCTAGAAAAAGGAACATGCTAAAGCTTCAACTATGGTTTGTAAGAGCTTTGCTAGAACACCTACACCCCCTGAGAAAATTAAAGTCGAGCCTAGTATTGCTATGGTTAAGGATCTCTTAGTTGATAATATTGATGGGCATGTTATTCAATTTTGTGATGAAGCCGCTAGAATTGCTAATCCTGATGCTGAAGACATAGACCCATTGTTGGCACGCTTATTGTTTCTATTAAAATAGGAGATCATTGTTATCATGGATTATGTGATATGGGTGGTAGTGTGAGTGCAATTCCCTTTTCCTTATATAAAGAGATTATGAATGATATTGCACCAACTAAGTTAGAGGAAATTGATGTTACAATTAAGCTTGCTAATAGAGATACTATATCACCAGTTGGGATTATTAGAGATGTTGAAGTCTTGTGTGGGAAAATAAAATATCCTACTAACTTTCTTGTTCTCGTCTCCCCACAAGAAGATTTTTGTCCCATTATATGTGGTAGACCCTTATTGAATATCGTTAATGCTAGGATAGACTGTGAGAAGGAAACAGTTACCGTAAGTTTTGGAGATACGTCTCATGAGTTTAGTTTCTCTAAATTTCGTAGACAACCCCATGATAAATAATTGCCTAGTAAGGATGAAATTATTGGTCTTTCTTCTATTGTGTGCCTCCTACAGATCCTTTAGAGAAATATTTGCTAGACCATGAAAATGATATGCATATGAATGAAAGGAATGAAATAGATAAGATTTTCTTTGATCAACATCCTATCCTGAAACACAACTTGCTTTTGGAAATACTTGGGGATCCTCCTCCACCCAAGGGTAATCCCGTGTTTGACCTTAAACAATTACCGGATACTCTGAAATATGATTATCTTGATGAAAAGAAGATATATCTTGTTATTATTAGTGCTAACCTTTCAGAGCATGAAGAGCAGAGATTATTGAAAACTCTGAGGAAGCACCGTGCTGCTATTGGATATACTCTTGATGATCTTAAGGGCATTAGTCCCACTCTATGTCAGCACAAAATTAAAATGGAGCATGATGCTAAACCAGTTGTTAATCACCAACAACGGTTGAATCCTAAAATGAAGGAAGTGGTAAGAAATGAAATATTAAAGCTTCTGGAGGCAGGTATCATTTACCCTATTGCTGATAGTAGATGGGTTAGCCCTATTCATAGTGTCCCTAAGAAAGTAGGTATTACCGTAGTTCCTAATGATAAAAATGAATTGATCCCGCAAAGAATTGTTAGAGGATATAGAATGGTAATTGATTTTCGGAAATTGAATAAAGCTACTAAAAAAGATCATTACCCTCTACCTTTTATTTATCAAATGCTAGAAAGACTATCCAAACACACACATTTCTGCTTTCTAGATGGTTATTCTGGTTTCTCTCAAATACCTGTGTCAAAAGAGGACCAAGAGAAGACCACCTTTACCTGCCCTTTTGGTACCTTTGCTTATAGAATTATGCCTTTTGGTTTATGCAATGCACCTGCTACCTTTCAAAGATGCATGACTGCTATATTCTCTGATTTTTGTGAAAGGATTGTTGAGGTTTTCATGGATGATTTTTCCGTTTACGGAACTTCTTTTGATGATTGTTTGAGCAACCTTGATCCAGTTTTGCAGAGATGTGAAGAAACTAATCTTGTCTTGAATTGGCAGAAGTGCCACTTGATGGTGAATGAAGGTATTGTCTTAGGACATAAAATTTCTGAAAGAGGTATTGAAGTTGACAAGGCTAAAATTGATGCTATTGAAAAAATGTCGTGTCCTATGGATATCAGAGGTATAAGAAGTTTCCTTGGTCATGCTAGTTTCTATAGGAGATTTATTAAATACTTTCCTACGATTTCTAGGCCGCTCACTAATCTCTTGCAAAAAGATGTTCCGTTCATTTTTGATGATGATTGTGTAGAAGCTTTTTAAATTCTTAAGAATGCCTTGGTCTCTGCACCTGTTGGTCAACCACCTGATTGGAACCTACCCTTTGAAACCATGTGTGATGCTAGTGATTACGCCGTTGGTGCTGTTCTAGGGCAAAGAGTTGATAAGAAATTATATGTTATTCATTATGCTAGCAAAACTTTAGACAGTGCTCAAAGAAACTCTGCTACCACTGAAAAAGAATTTTTAGCACTTGTGTTTGCTTGTGATAAGTTTAGACCCTATATTGTTGATTCTAAAGTAACTGTTCACATTGATCTTGCTACTATTAAATATCTAATGGAAAAGGAAGATGCTAAACCTAGACTTATCAAGTGGGTTCTTCTGCTACAAGAATTTGATTTGCATATTGTTGATAGAAGGGTGTTGATAACCCTGTAGCAGATAACTTGTCTAGGTTATAGAATGGCCTTGATGACCCACTACCTATTGATGATAGCTTTCCTGATGAACAATTGGCTGTCATAAATGCTCCTTGTAATGCTCCTTGGTATGTTGATTATGCTGATTACATTGTCGCTAAATTTATACCGCCTAGTTACACATACCAACAAAAGAAAAAGTTATTCTATGATTTAAGACATTACTTCTGGGATGACCCACACCTTTATAAAGAAGAAGTAGATGGTGTTATTAGACGTTGTGTACCTGAGCATGAACAGGAATAGATCCTACGCAAGTGTCATTCCGAGGCCTATGGAGGACACCACGCTGGAGATAGAACTGCACATAAGGTATTACAATCTAGTTTTTATTGACCTACTCTCTTCAAGGATGCTCGTATGTTTGTCTTGTCATGTGATGAATGTCAAAGAATTGGCAATATTAGTAGACGTCAGGAAATGCCTATGAATTACTCTCTTGTTATCGAACCATTTGATGTTTGGGGTTTTGATTATATGGGACCTTTTCCAATGTCCAACGGGTATACTCATATTTTTGTTACTGTTGATTATGTTACTAAGTGGGTACAAGCTATTCCAACTAGTAGTGCTGATCATAACACCTCTATTAAGATGCTTAAAGAAGTTACTTTCCCTAGATTTGGAGTCCCTGGATATTTAATGACTGATGGTGGTTCACATTTTATTCATGGTGCTTTCCATAAATTTCTTGCTAAGTATGATGTTAATCATAAAATTGCATCTGCTTATTATCCTCGGTCTAGTGGTCAAACAGAATTAAGCAATAGAGAAATTAAATTGATCTTGCAAAAGACGGTTAATAGATCAAGGAAGAATTGGTCTAAGAAACTTGACGATGCATTATGGGCTTATAGAACTGCCTACAAGAATCCTATGGGTATGTCTCCGTATAAAATGGTTTATGGTAAAGCGTGTCACTTACCTCTAGAGCTAGAGCACAAAGCTTATTGGGCAATCAAAGAGCTCAACTATGATTTCAAACTTGTTGGTGAGAAGAGGTTATTTGATATTAGCTCACCTGATGAATGGAGAACCCAGGCCTATGAGAATGCCAAGTTGTTTAAAGAAAAAGTTAAGAGATGGCATGATAAAAGGATACAAAAGCGTGAATTCAATGTAGATGATCATGTCTTGCTATACAATTCTCAGTTAACTTTTTTTGCAGGAAAACTTCTCTCTAAATGGGAAGGGCCTTACATCGTCATGGAAGTATATTGTTCCGGTGCCATCAAGATCAACAATGCCGAAGGCACAAATCCGAAGGTGGTAAACGGGCAAAGAATCAAACATTATATCTCAGGTACTCCCATAAATGTTGAAACCAATGTTATCAACACCATCACTCCGGGAGAGCATATTAGGGAGACCTACCACAACGTTTCAGACTCCGAAAAGGAATAGTTATGTGGTACGGTAAGTAAACCAACTCCAAAACTTTCCCAATAGCAATTTTACTCAGTTTTAGAAATTTTAAAAATTTAGGAAAATCAAAAGTAGTCCAAAAGATGCACGAGGAGGTGAGAAGCCTGCTAGGCGCGACCACCCCCTGGCCGTGCCTAGGGGGCTTGCCACCACCCCGTGCACCCTCCGGACTCTTTTTTCTTGTGGTACACTCCTTCGGGTCGACAAAAATTCATTATATAATCTCTTGAAGGTTTGTACTTTTGTATCACGACAATATCTCCTATTCTCGTTTTGAGCTGTTCCTATAGCAGATTTAGATCGTCATGGTGACCCAGTGCTCTGAAGGACAAGTTTTTCGAGAAGGTCATCAACCCTTATCTTGCGGCGGTGCTGAAACACCCTCAAATCATTGAGATGCGTGAGGGGTGCTGCACATCCGTGACGTTGAGGGGCCAAAGAAGACCAGAAGCATGGAAACAAGGCTCGAAGCAATGGAGGAACAAGTCTTCAAATGCCAAGGGATGGTGAAACGTGGACTCAATGCCAATCATATGATGATCTCAGATTTTACCCATAAACATAAGCTAGACATCAAGGACATCAGGGAGCACATCTTCAAGCTTTACGAGAAAATTGAGCATCTGCAAGCACAGATCTATGATATGCAAAACCAAAACTGTGAGTATGAATACAAATTTAAGAAAATGAGTTTGGCTGCAGATTTGAGGATACCGAAGACTCGTTCATCTTTTTATGATGGTGAGCCTATGCCTTTGAAGATGGAGGACAAGCTTCCATCCTCATCAACAACTCCACCACCATCACCTCCAAAGAAGGACACCTAAGAACATGGGTATGGGCACTCCCCTTGGCTTGTGCCAAGCTTGGCGGAGGTGCCTCGGTATTGTATCACCATCACACCTTTTTCCTTTTTTGTTTTTCTTGTTTTTCTTAGTTCGATCCTTTTTTATTTTGGTTTGATCTAGTAGAATAAAACTTTAGTATGATCTACCTTTTAGTTTTTGATTTTGCTCCCCTTATGTAAGCAAGTCCAAGAGTTATATAATAAAAAGTAGTTTTGATGACAGGGCTTTGCTAGATTACTATGCTCTTGAGAGTAATGAATAAAGAATTATAGAATAAAAGCGAAGAGTATATATAATGATCTTATGGGGAGTGATGACTTCACATATAAAAAGTGTGTCGATTGAAATTTGTTGGGAGTGAACAAACATAGTAATTGGTCATTGATGCAATTGAAAAGGAAGTGATAAAGAAAGAGAGATTCACATATAAATGTATTATCTTCGACATCTTTTATGATTGTGACCACTCATTAAAATATTACATGCCAAGGACTTGATGTTGGACAAGGAAGACAACATAATGTGTTATGTTTGCTTGCCTTCGGATATAAGTTATATGGTTTTAGATCCTCCAACATGTAGTGCTTGCTTCCACCTCATATTAGCCATAACTTCCGCACCAAGTAGAGATACTACTTGTGCATCCAAACACCTCAACCCAGTTTTGCCATCAGAGTCCACCATACCTACCTATGGATTGAATAAGTTGTCATTGGAGAAAAAGGCAATAAAAATTGCTCCTAAATATGTGTGATCTTTTATTGTAAGGGAAATAAGCGTTGTACGAACTTGTGCTAGTAAAGAAATAAAAGCGATAGACTGCAAAATAAAGGTTGCTATCACAAAGGGCAATCCAACGCGGCGTTCCTCTGCACTAAGGGTTTGTGCATCCCAGAACAAAAGCACATGACAACCTCTGCTTCCCTCTGCGAAGGGCCTATCTGTTACTTCTACTTTTTAAGTACTTACCTTCACACAAGAGTCATGGTGATCCTCACCACTTCCTATATTTCACCTCTCTCTTGGAAAGCATTATATGTTGGGTAATGATCTAGACGCATATATCCTCCCGGATGTGGGTGATCATGAGCTATTATTGTTGACATCACCCTTGAGGTGAATAGTTGGGAGGCAAAACTATAAGCCCCTATCTTTCTCTGTGTCCTATTGAAGCTTTAATCTCATGGGTACCGCGTGAATGTTAGAAATTGTGAAAGAATAAACGATTATTGATTATGTGGGTTTGCTTTACAAGCTCTTATATTGACTCTTTTCGATGTTATGATAAATTGCCAATTGCTTCAGTGACTAAGAACATAGTTTGTTGGTTGTCAATAGAGTTCTTGGTTCATACTTTATCTTGTGAATGAATTGTTACTCTAGCATAAGAAATCTTATACAATAAGCATTGCTGTTCTAAAGATGTTCATGATGCCCTCATGTCCGTATTGTATTTTATCGACACCTCTATCTCTAAACATGTGGACATATTTATCAATCTCGGCTTTCGCTTAAGAGCAAGCGAGGTCTAAGATTGGGGGAGTTGATACGTCCATTCTGCATCATGCTTTTATATTGATATTTGTTGCACTATGGGCTGTTATTACATGTCATGGTATAATACTTATGCCTTTTCTCTCTTATTTTACAAGGTTTACATGAGAGGGAGAATGCCGGCAGATGGAATTCTGAACTGGAAAAGGAGCAAATCTGACATACCTATTCCGCACAACTCCAAAAGTCTTGAAAATTTACGGAGAATTATTTTGGAATATATAAAAAATATTGGGCGAAACACATACCCGAGGGGGCCCACCAGGAGGTGGCAAGCCTGCCAGGCACATCCACGCCCTAGTCGCGCCTAGCAGGCTTCTCACCCACCTAGCAGGTCCCCGACGCCCATCTTCTGCTATATGGATGGTTTTGACCTGGAAAAATAATAAGGAAGCTTTCGGGACGAAGCGCCGCCATCTCGAGGCGGAACTTGGACATAACCAATCTAGAGCTTCGGCAGGGTTGTTCTACAGGGGAAACTTCCCTCCCGGAGGGGAAATCGAAGCCATTGTCTTCACCAACGATCCTCTCATAAAGAGGGGGTCAATCTCCATCAACATCTTCACAAGCACCATCTCCTCTCCAAACCCTAGTTCATCTCTTGTATCCGATCTTTGTCTCAAACCTCAGATTGGTACCTGTGGGTTGCTAGTAGTGTTGATTACTCCTTGTAATTGATGCTAGTTGGTTTACTTGGTGGAAGATCATATGTTCAGATCCTTTATGATAATTAATACTCCTCTGATTATGAACATGAGCATGCTTTGTGAGTAGTTACGTTTGTTCCTGAGGACATGGGATAAGTCTTGTTATAAGTAATCATGTGAATTTGGTATTCGTTCGATATTTTGATGAGATGTATGTTGTCTCTCCTCTAGTGGTGTTATGTGAACGTCGACTACATAACACTTCACCATTATTTGGGCCTAGGGGAAGGCATTGGGAAGTAATAAGTAGATGATGGGTTGCTAGAGTGACAGAAGCTTAAACCCTTGTTTATGCGTTGCTTCGTAAGGGGCTAATTTGGATCCACATGTTTCATGCTATGGTTAGATTTATCTTAATTCTTATTTCGTAGTTGCGGATGCTTGCGATAGGGATTAATCATAAGTGGGAGGTTTGTCAAAGTAAGGGAATCACCCAAGCACCGGTCCACCCACATACCAAGTTATCAAAGTAATGAACGTGAATCAAATGAGCATGATGAAAACTAGCTTGACAAAAATTCCCATGTGTCCTCAGGAGCGCTTTGCTTTATATAAGAGTTTGTCCAGGCCTATCCTTTGCTACAAAAAGGATTGGGCTACCTTGTTGCACCTTTGCTACACTTGTTACTTGTTACTCATTATGAATTATCTTATCACAAAACTATCTGTCACCGATAATTTCAGTGCTTGCAGAGAATACCTTACTGGAAACCGCTTGTCATTTCCTTTTGCTCCTTGTTGGGTTCTACACTCTTACTTATTTAAAGGACTATGATAGATCCCCTATACTTGTGGGTTATCAGGTCTGCTCGCGATTCTCCCCCTGCCTCGGTCGAATGAGCCTTCGGGCAGGGGGCACCTCTTGCATAGAAGAAGAAGAAGATCGTGAACGATCCAAGTGGCCTCGTCACCGGCGAGGGGTCCACAGGCTGGTTGGTTCTTCCACTGGTAGGGGGCAGATCAGGAAGTTCTGGAGGCCCTAGGCTAGGGCGAGCCTCCACCATTCGTGCGAGGAGAGTATGTGCTTCAATTGTGGGTGTGTCGGCCACTTCCGATCGGAGTGCAAGGATCCTCCCCGTTGCCCCTCCACGCTTGCATACCTCGGCTATGGGCTGCCGCGGGAGGGTGGGTTCTACTATGTCGTCCCCACCCTTGAGGACCCGCCGCCTTGGACGCACCTCGCCACAGTCTACCTCATCCATGGGGAGGAACCACCCCATGCTATGATCGTCACCATCGAGGTCATTAAGGAGGAGTTGTCTGCATACATTGGTGACTATAGCGGGAGCTCTTTCTCGTGGGTGGTGTCGGAGAGGGCCGCTTTGGTCTTCTCCGTCCCCTTTCCCTCTACTGATATGCTCAACATTTGCACCCACGACATCATCAAATGCCCCATCAACAAGTTATCAATTTCCATCAAGAAGGCGGAGGAGATCCCCGACCCGGTTCATCCCCTCGAGCAGGTCTAGATCTACATCTTTGGACTCCCTGAGGGGGGCAAGCGTGATCACATTATCAAGGCGGTCTCTGAGCCGGTTGGCAATCTTCTCACGGTCGATCTAGATTCCCTAGTGGGCGATGGGTCGGCGCGCGTTGAGATCATGTGTCAGTCCTCGGCTGAGGTTGAGGGCCTTTGTCTAATCTTCTATTTCGAGAGGTCCAGAGGGGTCCGTCTCACCTACAAGATGGACCTGGATGATCTGGGGGCTAGGATGGCTATCAGACCCCCTCCCCCACCTCCTTCATTGGTGGAGGCAGGGCCAAAGGGGGAGGGGGTCAGTCGGAGGGCAGCTCCGCTAACTCGGGAGATGATGACTCCCCCTTGAGCCATCATAGGTACCTCTCGGCCCGTCCGATGGCGAGGGGCCGTCGACCAAGCCAACCTCACTATGTTCCCTACATTCCATGCCTCTGGTGGTTGGTTCCAGGAGCCCGGGTTGGATGTATGTCCTCCATCCTCACCACGGTCCCCTGGGGCAGTCTGCTACACCCTCTTGCCTGGGACTCCCCCTGCTTCAGCCTTGGGGTCCCTGGCGCTATTCCCCATCACCCCTCCACCGTTGGGAGTTGGGAAGACCTCGATCTACTTTGCCTCTCCCCAAGCCAGCACCAGGTCCCGGACGGCTGCCTCTCCATTGTTCGTTGCCTGCCAAAGTGCTCGTGTCTCCGGCTCCAGGGCGTTGATGGACGGTCGGGTCCCGACCATCGCGAAGAAGGCGACCATGAGCGCGGCTACCCCCTATCTTCACACAGGTACACCCCCACCTTACCCGGCTCTGCCTGTTCTGGCTCCCACTTTGCGATTCTTGGCTCCATTTCGCTTTCTTGCATATTTCAATTACTACTTTTTATGTGAGCATCATTGAAATCATTATGCCTAGCTAGGGACGTTAAACAATAGCGCTTGTTGGGAGGCAACCCAATTTTATTTTATGTTATGTTTTTTTTGCTTCTGTTTTTGAGTGTTTCACACATTATTACCTCTACAATAATTGTTTTTTGGTGTTTTCATTAGTGTTTGAGCCAAGTAAGACCTTTGGGATGGTCTACGGTGATTGTTGATTTGATCTTGCTGAAAAACAGAAACTTTTGCCCCAAGTGCAGGAATTTTATAAATTTATTAGAGAATCTAATGAGTCTGAAATTTTTAAAAATGATTGATATACAAATTTCCCTGATTTTCCTAATTTTTCAGAATGTTTTGAGTTACATAAGTATTCGAAGTTTACAAATTTCTACAGACTGTTCTGTTTTTGACAGATTCTGTTTTCTTTGTGTTGTTTACCTATTTTGATGTATCTATGGGTTGTATTGGGGGGTATGAACCATGGAGAAGTTATAATACAGTATATATTATACCAATATAAATAAATAATGATTTCACAATTGTACCTAAAGTGGTGATTTATTTTCTTATACTAACGGATCTCACGAGTTTTCTATTGAGTTTTGTGTTGTGAAGTTTTCAAGTTTTGGGTAAAGATTTGATGGACTATGGAATAAGGAGTGCCAAGAGACTAAGCTTGGGGATGCCCAAGGCACCCTAAGCCATATTCAAGGATAAAAAATAGCTAAGCTTGGGGATGCCTTGGAAGGCATCCCCTCTTTCGTCTTCAATCCATCGATAAATTTAGTTGAGGCCCTATTTGTATTCACAACATGATATGTGTTTTTCTTGGAGCGTCTTGTATGATTTGATTCTTTGCTTTTTATTTTGCCACAATTATACTTTCTGCACACATGTTTTTAGAGATACACGCGTTAATCGTGAATTTATTAGAATACTCTTTGTGCTTCACTTATATCTTTTGAGCTAGGCAATTTTGCTCTAGTGCTTCACTTATATCTTTGTAGAGCACGGTGGTGTTTTGTTTTATAGAAATAATCAAACTCTCGTGCCTCACTTATATTATTTTTAGATTCTTTAAACAGAATGGTAATTGGTTTAGGTTATGAATTTAGTCCTAATATGATAGGCATCCAAGAGAGATATGATAAAAACTTCCATATAAAGTGCATTGAGTATCATGAGAAGTTTGATTCCTTGCATAAAGTTTTGAGATATAAAGATGGTAATATTAAGAGTCATGTTTGGAAGTAATTGTGAATTGGTAAAAATAATTGTGTAAAGGTTTGTGATTCATGTAGCATGCAAGTATGGTGAACCATCATGTAAGGAAGCCGGAGCATGATTTGTTTATTGATTGTTAGCCTTTGTGTGAGGGTCGGGAGCGCGTGATGGTTTACTCCTACCAACCTCAACCCTAGGAGCATGCATATAATAGTTTGCTTAGGGTGGTTCCCGGTCGAGCCTAAGAGGCGGGGAAGCTCCGCGGGGTCGAGGGAGAACTATCGATGGTGGTGGAGGCACGAGGGAGGCTCTGGTTTGGTCAGATTTGACCGAAGTGAGGCAGCGGCCGATCTAACCGGAGACGAAGGAGGTGAGCTCCCCTGGTCGTCTGGTGGTCCCGGGGGTTCAAATGGGAATGGCTCAGAATGGCTTGGGTGGACTAGAGCTCAAGGTTGGTCCTTATATAGGTAGTCAAGGTCGGTTTTGCCGCTGCTGGGGATAAGGCCGCCGGCCGACCGCTTCTGATGCGGCAGGGCGACTTGGCGGCGATTGGAGCTGGTCCGCGCATTCCGACGAACTACCTAGTGCTCAAGGGGGCTAGCTGGCATGCGAGCATGGCTGGGGCGGCACTGCCAAGGTCTGGGCCTGCTACGGCCGTCCGCTAGCTGCATGGCCAACCTGACGACAGCATTGCGGGGCTCCAGGAGGTGGCCAGGGCGACTTTGCGATGAGCGAGGGGTCGGGGCGTGCTGGCTGCGAGCGGAAATGGATCAGAACGGATGCGGGGAGGCGTCAGCGAGACGCGGCGACTCGGGCGCACGCACGTGCAAAACACGCATTCTACTCGTGCCCAGAGCACGCACGCGAGGTGCTTGGCAAAATGCCAATGCCTGCCAGGGGGCATCTGTGCCCACGGGGATCTACAGAGATGGCTTGATAGCCAAGGCAAAGCTAAGGGACAAACTGATAAAGCCAGATGAGCTAACTTCTATTGCAAAGCAAAAAATCATGCCAAAACAGTTCATGCACTCCAACCGTTCGACAAAATGCTAGGGGCATCCAGAAGTTTTTTCTAGTGGCCAAAATTTCTAGATCAAAGTCTCTTTAGGTAATAAAGATGATGGCAAGGTTATCTTGGCCAAAGCAGAAACTTCCTAGTGCAAGATTTTGAGAAAACCAAATCTGGACAAAAAAAGAAAAGCTATCATTGCATGGACCAAAAGTATTCACATGGATCCAATATCCTGGACTTAAGGTTTTGGTAGCATAGCAGGAAATGTCCCAAAATCAATAGATCAAAATAAAATAGAGTTGTAGTACAAATCACCAAATTGGACCAGAATACAAATGTGGGAGGTTTGCTCAAATTTTCCAAAGAACACAAATGGGTTTTTGCATAAAAATGAATTATATACCTCTACTGACATCTCCAAATTTTCATGGAATTTTTAAGGTAATATTTAATTAGGTTGTAGTGCAAACTATAGACTGAACCAGATTTGAAAACTTGAGGTAGGGTTCAAAATCTTCAAATGACTAAGTGAGGTTTTTCCATAAAAGTTATTTAGAAACATCACCTGCCATCTAAGAATTTTTTTACAATTTTTACAAGAAGTTATCAAAGGGTTGTAGTGCAAATGAGGCTCTAAGACTTATGAGGAACCATTAAATAAAAGAATAGAGCTTAGGAGAATAATAGTAGAAATACTTCCACTCATCATATATAATAAAAATAAATGCTCTTGAGAAGGCATCCAGGTCCTATAAATTGTTTGAAAGGTTTCCAATGGGAGGGGAAATTTCACAACTCAGAAGAAAAGAGTGATTCTAAAGTCAAAAGAAAATCCAGAAAAACAAAAATTCAATTTCCTGGCAAAGTTTTAAAACATGGTCAAAATTTTGGGGTGTTACAACACTACCCCCCCTTAAGAAAACTCTCGTCCTCGAGATTTACTAAAGACGATTTCATAAATATTACTCCTATTATCATGCAATAACAACTCAAAAATAAAATACCCTACTCACGCGATTTGACGAGGTTACAGTGAGTGGATGGATAATTGGTGAACTACAGTGAGGTACTGTCGCTGCATGGAAAAATCTACGGTTGAGGAAATCGAGAGATTTCTACTTATGGCTACGGTAAATTTAGAATTAATGAAATTCTAAATTTACAAATTTACGCTGGTCGTACCCGAGTGCACAGAGCTCTCTCTGGCTGACAGGTGGACCCAGGGCCCACTGTCAGTCTCTTCTTCCCCTTGGTCTCTCCTCCCTTTTTCTCTCGCACGTGCTTTCTCACACTTTCCCCACCGGTGACGTCTAGCATGTAGGGCATCCAGGTCGTACTGCGGTAGTGCGCGGCAT
The DNA here is from genome assembly GCA_022496015.1 of Hordeum marinum. Taxonomy (NCBI): domain Eukaryota; kingdom Viridiplantae; phylum Streptophyta; class Magnoliopsida; order Poales; family Poaceae; genus Hordeum; species Hordeum marinum. The sequence goes on along the minus strand of CM039674.1, from coordinate 99,860,556 downwards.
GCTAGCTGCCGGCGCAGCATGCACCCACCTTGCGGGCCAGTGCGCTGTCGGCACTGCTCGCGGATCCGGCCCCGAACACCGGTGGTCGAGCGACAAGCGGCGCTGGTGGACTTCGCCCACCTTACACCGATCTTGAGCTATAAAAATGACCGTGGTGCTCCTCTCTTCTTCCTTGCACATGGCCTCGTTTCTTCTTCTTCTTCCTTCTCCCCCGTTTCCTCTTGCAGGAGCTCGAGACGCTGCTCTAATGGTGGAGGTGATGCCGGACTGGTTCACGATCCTGGTGTGTGGAGGGTTGGCGGCATTGCTAGGGTTATCCATGCTCCTGTGTGCGATGATCCTCGATGATCATTGTGATGCTGCTACTCGAGTGTTAGCTCTTCGCGGCGGCAGTGATCACGAGGATTAGGTGTCGGTGTCATGTGCTAACTACTACTGTTGTCTGGGTGCTCGAGGCAAACTGCACTAGAATAATAACCCATAATTTCTCTTTCAAAAATTTTGGTGTGTTAGTGCGGTGATCTGTTCGGTGCCAAAATGTGTACATGTTTTAGTGCGTGTGGTCGACTGGCTGTGAGCCTGCTGTTGTGGTGCCGCGTGAATTTAAATCTATGCCACCGGAGAAATGTTCTTGCAATGTCTCAAAGAAAATCCCACCTTGAGATTCACTGAGAGCGAAAATAGTTGATCAAAAATCACGGCAGTACAAAATTACTCACATTAAATTGAACCAAACAGTTTATTCATAGCACAAACTTAGGATACAACGCATAAGCTACAACACAAAAATAAATGCTAAGATAACAAACATAAAAGTGGCATCTACAACGTAAACACGAGATGGGCTGGGTCCAGAGAAAAAGTCTTCGTCACTGGGTCACATTCCTCTTCTACTGGAGGAAGCGGATTGACCAGACAAAGAACGCACCCCTCCTGGTCTGGCTTCAATGCCTGGCAATGGCGATCTGGGGATTCAAAACTACGAGATTCTGGAGATAACCCATTACTCGCTGAGTCAAACACTCTTGGGTGATGACGTACTGGATAAGGTTGGCTAGTACTGGGTCTCTCTCTATTCGTCTCCCGGGAAAAGATGCTTCTTCTCCGGGTGCTGCACGGCTCAGGAAGTAATAATACCCCCTTTCGCTGGCATAGGGTACCGCGAATCGAAGGCGAGCAAGAGCTTCGTATGCAGCAGATTCTATGGCCATTTGCGGAGTCGACATAGATATCCCCACGAAGGAGACTTCTGTTGGGTCTTGGTTCGGGTTCGCGGGTGGGATGTGCACTACTGCCCAATATTTTGAGGCGGATGGGAAGATCCTTGTCTTGACAGCTCATATTGGGGTGGATGGGTAGAACTCAAGGTATTGTAGGTAAATTCCCACAATGTTTTAACAAAACTTACTGGGGTTGCATCTGGAGTTCTCAGATGAATACTAGGGCTCGGCATGGCAAAAATGGCTGTGAGAGTTGTGCCCAAAGTGAGTGATGCTTCGTAAGGTCACAGAGTGGCCTCTTTTATAGCACCAGGGCTGGGTTACCGACTGCGGTGTGGGGGCAACCTAGTTTGTTGGTTCTACTCTATGGGGTTAATGCCACAGATATACATATCTCACAAAAGTGACACATTACTGTTGGTTGACTACTGGGGGTGGTTTTTGATAGCTACGCCCAAACATTTAATATGCAACCAAACGCCAAAATTTTATTTATGCATGGATACTATTAGTACTATTAAAAATAATGGCATACAAGTAACATGCATTATATTCATAGCGATACAAGGTCACACTCTTACTTGGAGCAGGAAGACAAAGACTCGATACTACTCGAGTGGCTTAGTCTACCTCGTTAATATCTAGTCGAGTGTGCCTTGCGGATGCCGAGACTTCTCCTTGGGCTTCACCATCGGGGTTTGTTGGATGGGGTTGAGGAGCTGCAGGGTCAGGGTAGCGATGATGACCATCACGAGGGTTGGTGGTCACAATCCCGTTGGAGTGTGTCCCCAAAAGGCGACGGAGCTCCTCCGAAGATACCAACACATTTTGGTCGGTTGCAGGGGCAGGCCTCAACGACTCGATTGGTCGTCCGAATAGCACAATGGGGTGGTCGGCGTCAGGTGCCACTTCTCTTCTTGCTGGGGCTCGATGAGCAAGTTCCCCACAAGCTGCGATCAGATCGAGAGTGACATGATCGAATAGTACCTCTAGTGCGCTGAGGAAGCTCACAAGATGCAGCAGTACAGGGTCCGTCTCGTGGTCTCCGTTGGCAATCTGGGGTGGCCTACTATACCCATCACGGCTGGGGTAATAATAGAACGAGCGGCATTTAATTGTTGGTGAAAAGTGTCGGAGTTGAAATATATCCTCTCGAGCTGCTAACTGGATGGCTTGTGGCTCAAAAGAAGTTGACCTTCCGGTGAACCTGTAGGGGCGTTCTGGCGAGATGCCACTACCATAGATGTCCACCGTGGCCCAAAAGTGATGACTCTCATTACTCGTGCGCTCCTGGTACACAACATATTCTGGGGGCTCTTCTAATGCAAAGGCACGACGGGTGAGGTTAGCTAGGATGGTCACAAAACCTCCAAGGTTGGTTGTTGTGGTCTCATTGTGAACAATGGGGCCAGGCATTAGCCCCCGCGTCCAAGGCGCGCTCAATCCGGCTTCTGGGAAAAGCCTTTAGGACGGACCGAAGTGCCACGGGGCCCAATTGCCTGCGGGCCAGGATTTACACGCGTCGAACGACCAGGCTGCGACGCCTCCGCTCCACGAGGCATCCGGAAATGCTCCCGATCAAACTGACACGACGTCCGGGTGTTGTGCCGCCATCATTGCTTCTTATTGAATGTCGCAGCTGCCCCAGGCCTACTCCCCTCGGGCCTCATGGATGTGACCCTTCAGTTGCAGGGAAGGCGATGTGGACGGTAATGCACTAACCGAACCACCTCGCGACGCCTGACAAGTGCATGATGCCTATCCTCCCACGACGCTAGGCGGCTGCGGTTACGCCTATAAATCCCCCCGCCCCTGGCAAGGGGAGGGCATTGCAGTTTTGAGCCTTCTTCTTGTTTCCTTTTCTCCACCAAGAAAACCCCCTTTCCTTCCCATCCTCTTGCCCTTCATGGCGTCTGGGGGAGCGACGCTAGCTCCGCCGGCTCCCTCGTCCGCCTCCGGAGGCAGCGGTGGAGGGCCTTCCAAGTCGGCGCAAACCTCCTGCCACTGGGCCCTCGTCGATGAGTGAGTATTTAGTTCCCTTCCTTTTCCTTAGCCGCCCCGCCCACCATTTCGAGCATGATCCTCCTTTTTCCAGGGCGCCCGCAGTCAAGAAATGCAAGCTTTGACTGGTGACTACCGAGGCCGCCTTCCAAGCCGCCCTTCGGGGTGAAGCGGAGGCCAAGGTGGAGCTGGCATCCCTGCAGACCCAAGTCCAGGAGGTGGCCGATGCTGTTCAGGCCACTCAGGACAAGGCGGCGCATGCTAGGCTGCTGGAATCCCAGGGCGCCAAGCAGTTTCAGGGCATCGCCGGTCGTGCAGCCGGCGCGGTGAGACAGTTTGTTGGGGACGCCCCCGTGCTGCCGAACGTGTGCGGCGACTGGGGCTATCTTGACTTCTTCCAGAAGGTGGTGGAGGCGGTGGATACCGACATCTCTCGCGTGAATTCGGACAGATGTCCAATGCGCGCGACCTTCTGGACCTCGCCTTGACACTCGTCTTCTCCAACCTGTGCCTCTTCGCCCCGCACCTCAACCTCCGACGCGTCAGGGAGCTGGTGCCTGACGAGCTCTAGTGCCCCCTTACGGACGAGGTGTACCCGTGCGTGGAGGCCATGGTGGAGAGGTTCATCCAGGTGCCCACCTCCAGCGAGGAGGATGGCTCAGACGTCGAGTCGGCTGGTGACGTGGGTGGCGACGGCGGCTTCTCCCCCTAGGCGTTGTCATGTTTCTTCTCCTCGGTTCCTGTCACGTTTGAAGGAGAACTCTGCCCTGATGGGCGTTAATGTATTGCGTGTTACCTTTGCCTTTTACCTTTCTTCCTTGAACCGCTGGTCGCTCGCTTGCCATTGTCGTGGCTTAGTTTCCTCGCACGGGGCCTGATGCTGATCTCGTCGTGGCTTGGTGACAACCGTCGTCAGAGCCCTCACGAGTTGTCTCCTCTCGAGGCGCCGCCTATGCCACCGTTCGCCTAGTCGATGGCCTTGCTACTTATCGTGGCTCGGTCCGCAGTACCTGCATCCTCTCGTTAGTACGCACAACTCTTGAGCGCCTTGGGTCGACATGAGGCCAGGAGGCCCTTGCTCGATTTCGCAGTGTACTTAGCTTATGGGGTGGTGACGGCTACATTTGTAACTCTTCCTGAGTTGCTCCTTCCTTGTTCATGGGACGGTTTGGGGGCCCTTTCGGCACTCTCTGTCTACAAGTCCTAGTCCCGTGCATTTCCCGACCGCCATTGCGTACGACCGGATAACCATGGACGCAGATACGAGGTTAGGCCCCGACACCCCTAATGCCGATCGGATAACCAAGAATGACATCAAGGTGGCCGAGTGGCTATATGACCTGACTCCTGAGGTGCGCTGCTCAGCAGACCCCTTTGATGCTCAAACCGCTCTACATCGACAGTTCCCAGTCCCGCACATTTCCTCACCACCATTAGGTACGACTAGAAACCAAGGAAGCACTTCATGGGGTGAGGCCCTGACACCTCTGATGCCGACCGGAAACCAAGGACGACATCAGAGAGGCCGAGTGGCTATGTGACCGGTAAGGCTCTTGAGGCATGCTGCTTAGGACCCCCCTTTGACGCTCGAGTGATCCCCCATTCCGTCCCTTCAGTCACTGCCCCAGGAGGCCCTAAGGCCTCCTGAGGCTCCATGCGACGGTATCGTGCTGCGGTCAGAGCCCACAGCTTCTCGCAAAACGCCAATCCAGAAAGAGAGAGAGAACTCAAGATCGGTAAAACGAGAAAACAAAGAGAAAAGGTCCTCGCCGTTCTTTTCTATTAAAACATAGGATCACGAAATCTTCGAGCTTCTGACAGGCTCAAGCACAAAAAGGGCCATCGAAGGCTGCAACTTGTAATACAAAAAAGAGCGGAAAAAATGGCCATGTCCGGCTTTTTAGGGTTGTCCCCGCCTTCGCCTTCCCCCAGCGCTGAGCGTAGGGCATCCACGTTGCATGGGCATAGCCATTGATGGGCAGTGTTGACTTCTCCGCCAGCTCTGGGCTCTGGCAGCCACATTGCATGGGAGGAACCCCTCCGCATCCTCGGGGTGCTCCAGGCGTATACAGCTCGCACATTATTACATGAGAGTGTCACGGGTTGATGTAGGTAGCTGGGTGAGCCCCCAGGCACGCGGCATGGTGGCTCCTAACTCCATCAAGAACAGTCACGTGCATTTCTGCCCGGTTGCATGCCCTTATGACCCTAACCCGATCGCATCGTTCCTCGCACGACGTCAGGATTGCGCTCCCGAGGCCCAAACATGAGCACGATGCATCGGCACGGCCATTAGGGTGTTTTATCGGTGAAGATTGCCTCATGAGGCGTCCATGCGCCCTCTGAACAAGGTCCCAAGGATCTCATGAGATCCATCCCGAGGCCGTATCGGTGTCGTGGTTGCCGCGGGTGGCCGGCGCTGCTTGTGCCTTGCTGTTCCCCCCAAGTCATCACTCCTGGGGCCTGAGGGCTTGGCCTGTCGTCACTTTCCTGCGGGGGCACCGGCTGATGCCGCGCCTCGCTGCTTGGGGGCGCCCTCCTGCTTGCGTTGCCCGGGCTTGGCGCTCCGCTGGCGCAAGCCCCCAGGCACGGCTCGAGGAGGACGCCCAGGGTACTTCTTACTCTTGGGGGGTGCTGGCGCCTGTGGTGGGCGCTTGAACCTCCCCCCACCAGGTGGTCCAGGTGGTATGACGTAGCATGGTACGTAGGGCTCCACGTAGGTGCTCGGTCCGCCTCCTAAGTCGTCCGTCGGTGTGCTAGGGACGGTCCCTCCCGGCAGCGGGGGAGGTCACCCCATGCGCGTCGCTCACAGACCCTCCTATGCCAGGCCTCAGAGCGGAGTTGCTTACCTTTGCCACCACCGTTGGGTCGGCCTCGCATCCCCTGGTGCAGATTCCCCCCCTTGGTACCCTGATGTGCCTCCGCCGTTGTTGCTTGCTCGTACAAATGCCTGCATCGCCCGTTCACTGCGCCGGATGGCGCGCTCCCGCCTAGCCAACCCGGGCTGCTGAGGGACTGCCGAGTTGCATGGATGCGTGTTGGTGTGTGCATCGGGCGCCCCGACGTTTCCTCCATGCGACGAATGGTTGTCGCTAGGATGCGCCCCGAAACAGGTCATCGGGATTCGGAGGAGAAGTAGCACAACATGTGGCGCACCTCATTAGGCCCCATCCAGCGTGGGAGGGGCCCTTCCATCGGTAGGCCCGGGGCGGGCTCGGCATGCAAGCCCTCAGTGTCTGGCGCCTGCTATCTTGAAGAAGAATGAGAAAGGATGGTGCTCTGGGCGACAGCAACTAGCTCCGCGATGTGATCCGCCCATGCATCGAAGCCCCCGTGCATCGATCGATGGTGGAGCATCTCGCTTGGCAATAGTAGCACATCGTGCGCGTCGAGGTATCCCATGTAGGTGTGACATGTTGCTGATGCCGGGGGCGCTACATGCCCGCCATGCGGATGAGCGGCACGGGGGGCGGTAACAGTGGAGGTGACGCTGGTGACCTGGTACTGGCCACTAGGTACCACGAGCCCGGGGCATGGGCCTCCGACCACCGCGGCAAGGTTGACAGAGGCCGGCCCGCCGCGGCCCGGAGAAGCTTGTTGAGCGCCGGCCATCGAAGCAGCGAAGCTTGGGAAGGACTAAGCTTGGAGAAGACCTTGACACGCCCCCTACCTGGCGCGCAAATGTCAGATTTTGGACTCCACAAAACGCTTAAGATTTGAACACAGGGGCATGTGCAAAGATCCCCTGCAGCCTCGCCCGACCTAACTTTCTACTCGATGAACACAGCACAGAACTCGCACGATGACGAGGAAGAAGATGAACACGATAGTTTACCAAGATTCGGGCCGCTGCGAAGCATAATAACCTACTCCTGCTTTGGTGGATTGCCTCTCGAGGAGGTGAGGTGGATGAACAAGTAAAGTGTTTCGGGGTCTCTTGAGGGCTCTCAGTGGTGTTTGAGGCTCCTTGTGGTTTGGTGGACGATGAGTGATGGAGTCGGTCGATCGGTTTGGGATCGCCCTCTACGAAGCAGCCTACCCTCTATATATAGCGGTGGTCCGGGTCCTCTTCCCTTGTCGCAATGGCGGGAAGGGGTCCCACAATGGCCAATTTTGAAGGGGAACATGGGTTCGTGCTCGCCCTGCCCAAAGGCGGTCTTCACCTACAAAGTAGTTGTCGATGCCGCAGGGACGGGCTCAGCGATGACGTCCGTCCTATGGAGCTGGTGGTTGCGGTCCTATTGCACCATAATGGAAACCTTTGAGGGTGCTTTGGGAACCCGCATACATCCTTGCTCCCTTTGCACCAGAGGGGAAACTGCGACGCCTGGCGCATTGGTGCTCGCTCGTCCTTCCTTGCATCATCTTTGACTCCTAAGGCGGGCCTTGCATAGAGATCTCCGCCCCTCCAGAGGGGGCCTGGGGAGGCCTGTCCTCTGCCAGACTTGATGCTCCTCCTCCTCACGAGGCTTGGGACCTCATGAGGGCCTTGTCTTCAGTGGGGTCGTTCCCGGCTATGTTGGTTGATGAAGTGGGCCATGCCCTCGGCCGCAGGCAGGCAGGTCCAGGTACCCCCGTTCCCAAAATGCGACAGGCACGTGCCCCTTATGCATGGTACCAGGGATGGCAACTCACATTATCTTCACATTCACGGCAGCAAGGGTTATGTGGGAATTCATAAGTGAGGCTCTTGGACATGATAGGGAGGCCCAGGACCTTGCAGAGTTCCTCCAATTCAGGGCCAATCACACTGGGCGACCCCTGTTGGGGAACGTAGTAATAATTCAAAAAAATCCTACGTGTCACCAAGATCAATCTAGGAGATGCTAGCAACAAGCGAGAGGGAGTGAATCTTCATACCCTTGAAGATCGCTAAGCGGAAGCGTTGCAAAGAACGCAGTTGATGGAGTCATACTCGTGACGATACAAATCGCGGAAGATCCGATCCAAGTGTCGAACGGACGGCGCCTCCACGTTCAATCTCGAGGGAAACAGAGAGAGATCCAATCTCGAAGGGGCTCTCGCCCCTCCGCCACCATGGAGGCCAAGGACCAGAGGGGAAACCCTCCTCCCGTCTAGGGAGGAGGTAAAGGAAGAATACGAAGGAGGGGTCTCTCTCCCCCTCTCTCCCGGTGGCACTGGAACGCCGTCGGGCCATCACCGTGACGGCGATCTACTCCAACAACTCGGTCATCTTCACCAACACCTCCATCACCTTCCCCCATCTATCTACAGTGGTCCACTCTCCCACAACCCTCTGCACCCTCTACTTGAACATGTTGCTTTATGCTTCATATTATTATCCAATGATGTGTTGCCATCCTACGATGTCTGAGTAGATCTATTTTGTCCTATTGATTGATTGATGATCATGATTGGTTTGAGTTGCATGTTTTATTATTGTTGTCCTATGGTGCTCTCCGTGTCGTGCAAGTGTGAGGGATCCTCGCTGTAGGTTGTTTCAATGTGTTCATGATTTGCCTATGGTGGGTTGCTTGAGTGACAGAAGCATAAACCCGAGTAGGTGGGTTGTTGCATATGGGAGTAAAGAGGACTTGATACCTTATAATGCTATGGTTGGGTTTTACCTTAATGATCTTTAGTAGTTGTGGATGCTTGCTAGAGTTCCAATCATAAGTGCATATGATCCAAGTAGATAAAATATGTTAGCTTATGCCTCTCCCTCATATAAAATTGCAATAATGATTATCGGTCTAGTTATCGATTGGCTAGGGACAATTCCACAACTCCTACCACCACTTTTCCAAACTTGGTAAACTAACTTAGTTTTTTTCTTTACCTTAGAAGCCCCTAATTTTTATTTGCTTGCTCTTTATTATCTTGCTAGCCTATCCTATCACACCTACAAAGTACTTCTAGTTTCATACATGTTCTAGGTAAAGCGAATGTTAAGCGTGTGTAGAGTTGTATCGGTGGTCAATAGAACTTCAGGGAATATTTATTCTACCTTTAGCTCCTCGTTGGGTTCGACAGTCATACTTATATAGAAAGGCTACAATTGATCCCCTACACTTGTGGGTTATCAAGACCTTTTTCTGGCACCGTTGCCGGGGAGCAATAGCGTGAAGTGAATATTCTCGTGTGTCCTTGTTTGCTTTATCACTAAATAGATCTTATTTGCTATTCTAAGTTGTTCTCTATCTTTAGTTATGGATATGGAACATGAAATACCAACAAAAATAGGTGTACTTTCTACTCATGGAGATGGGGAACCTCCTAAAACCCTCGATGCTCCTTATGTGGAAAATATTATGCACTACTTTGATAATCCTGAGAAAACCCCATTCAACTTGATAATGGGATACACATTGGATCAACGTGAATACTTTAGGGATTATCGCTTATCTCAAAAAGGGAAACACTTATGGGATCAAATTAGAATACTGGGATGGTTTGCTTGGGATGCATGCTCGGGATGTGACTTTACTTGTTGCTCTAATATAGACGCTTGACACCTTCCCTTTCAATGCAAATTTAATGATAATGAAACCTTAGCTTCATTTGATAAAGTGCTAAAGGTATTTATGATTACTATGGTGTGGAACGAATAGAAGAATTTGTTGTTTTTAAAGGTGCTTATGAAATTGCTTCTTTGCTTGAAAAGTATGATGATGATGTTCCTTACGAATCTGAAATTTTTGCCATACTTAAATATTGCTATGAGAATTATGATTGCAATGCTGATATTATTGAATTTATTGAAAGAATGACCACTGCTTTGTAAGAGACTAATATCTTGCAGGAAACTATGGAAGAAGAAATTGCTGAATCTGTGAGCTCATTAGATGAGAAATATGAGGAGGAGAGTGAAGAACAAAAGGAGGAAGAGCGGACTAGCTACCCATGCCTGCCTTCTAATGAGAGTAACTCTTCAACTCATACATTATTTAATTTCCCTTCGTTCTTATCGAAGGATAAATGCTATGATAATTGCTATGATCCCTTGGATTTTTTTTGAAATGTCCCTTTTTGGTGAACTTGATGCTTGCTAGGATTGTGGCCATGATGCCAATATGAATGATGCTTATGGAGATGAACTTGCTATATTTCCTTATGTTAAACATGAAATTGTTTCTATTACACCCACACATGATAGTCCTATTATCCTTTTGAATTCTCCTAACTACACTATATTGGACAAGTTTGTACTTATTAAGGATTATATAGATGGGTTGCCTTTTACTATTACACATGATGATTTTGATAGATATAATATGCATGTGCTTTCTGCTCCTACTTGCAATTATTATGAGAAAGGAACTACATCTCTGCCTCTCTATGTTTCCAATATGATAAAATTGCAACAAATTGCTTACACTATGTATTGGCCTTTACTTTGTGTGCATGAACTGTTCTTTTATGACATGCCGATGCATAGGAAGAGAGTTAGAATTCGTTGTTGCATGGTTTACATCACTTTTTTCTCAATACTAAATTAAAAATCATTGTTAATTAAAATTGGCTTTGATATTCCTTGGGATCCGGGTGGATCCATTACTTGAGAACTTTATGCCTAGCTTAATGGCTTAAAGGAAGCACTGTCAGGGAGACAACCCGTAAGTTTTAGAGAGTCATTTTATTCTGTTGTGTGATTTTATGTAGTTTAAAAACAAAAATAATAAAGAGCGTAACCTAAAACTTTTTGAAAAAGGGAAGTGAAAGTAAGAAGGACGAGCACCGTTGAAGTGGGGGAGCTCCTTGAACTTTGTTCATGCCCATGGAAACTTTGCAAATCTTGATTACAGAAACTTTTCAACAAAAATAATTACCCCCTTGTATAAATACATTGTATTATAAAAATAATATGCCAATATTTGCCTTTAGGATGATTAGATTGCTTGTTTTGTGTGTGCATTGCAAAAACAGAAACTTTGGCTGTAGTGCGTGACTTTACATTTTTTACTGGAATGTCAAAAGTTTCTGAATTTCTTACACAATACTTCCATGCAATTTTTTTATTTTTTCCTAATTTTTCAGAATTTGTACAGTTACATAAGTATAGTCAATGTTCAGATTACTACAGACTGTCCTGTTTTTGACAGATTCTGTTTTTGATGCATTGTTTTGCTCGTTTTGATGAAACTATCAATTTTATCGGTGGTATAAGCCATGGAAAAGTTATATTACAGTAGCTACAATGCAAAAACGAAATATGAATTGGTTTGTAACAGTACTTAAAGTGGTAATTTGCTTTATTATACTAATGGGTCTCACGAGGGTTTTGTTAAGTTTTGTGTGATTGAAGTTTTCATGTTTTGGGTGAGAACACGATGGATGAAGGAATAAGGAGTGGAAAGAGACTAAGATTGGGGATGCCCGAGGCACCCCAAGGTAATATTCAAGGACTCCCAAAAAACTAATCTTGGGGATGCCTCGGAAGGCATCCCCTCTTTCTTCTAACAACCATCGGTCATTTTACTTGGAGCTATACTTTTATTCGTCACATGATATGCGTAAATCTTGGAGCGTCGTGTGCTTTTTATTTTTCTTTTAATAATGCACCATGTCGGTATGAGAAAGTCCTTGGTCGATTTATAGAATGTTTCATGCACTTCACTTATATCTTTTGAGTATGGCTTTATAGAATGCTTCATGTGCTTCACTTATATCATTTGAAGTTTGGATTGCCTGCTTCTCTACACATAGAAAACCACCATTTGTAGAATGCTCCTTTGCTTCAATTATATTTTTTAGAGCATGGGCATGTCTTTTTTACAAATAATTAAACTCTCATGATTCAATTATATCTATTTAGAGAGTTAACAGGAGTTGGTCATTCACACGGTTAGTCATAAAATCCTACATAAAACTTGTAGATCACTGAATATGATATGTTTGATTCCTTGCAATAGTTTTCCGATATGAAGATGGTAATATGAGAGTCATGCTAGTGAGTAGTTGTGAATTGTAGAAATACATGTGTTGAAGTTTGTGATTCCCATAGCATGCACGTATGGTGAACCGTTATGTAACGAAGTCAGAGCATGATTTGTTTAATGATTGTCAACCTTTGTGTGAGGGTCGTGAGCGCGCGATGGTTAACTCCTACCAACCTCTCCCCTAGGAGCATGCGCCTAATGCTTTCTTTTATAACTAATAGACTTTTGCAATAAGTATGTGAGTTCTTTATGACTAATGTTGAGTCCATGGATTATACGCACTCTCACCCTTTCACCTTTGCTGGCCTCTATAGTACCACACAACTTTTGCCGATGCATCAAACCCACCTTCCTCAAAACAGCCACCATACCTACCTATTATGGCATTTCAATAACCATTCCGAGATATATTGCCATGCAACTTCCACCGTTCCGTTTAGTATGACATGCACCATCATTTTCATATTGCTTTGCATGGTCATAAGACAGCTTGCATGATGTTTTCATGGCTTGTCCGTTTTTTGATGTCATTTGCTAGGCTAGATCGTTGCACATCCTGGTATCCTACCATAAGCATTCATATAGAGTCATATTTTTGTTCTAGGTATAGATTTGTAAGTAAATAAAAGTGTGATGATTTTCATTATTAGAGCATTGTCCCGTGTGAGAAAAGGATGATGGAAGCTATTATTCCCTCACAAGTTGGGAGGAGTCTCCGGACTTTACAAAAAAATAAAAGAGGCTAGTGAAGCCCAAATAAATAAATTAAAAAGACTAAAGATGCCCAACAAAATAAAAAAAGAAAAAAAAAGAAAAAAGAGAAAAAAGAAAAACAGAGAGAGAAAGAGAAGGGACAATTGCTACTATCTTTTTCCACACTTGTGCTTCAAAGTAGCACCATGATCTTCATCATAGAGAGTCTCCTATTTTGTCACTTTCATATATATACAGTGGAATTTTTTGCATGACCACTTAGTTTTCTTTTTGAGCTTTCATACACTTATAGCTCTAAGTGCATTCGTTGCATGGCAATCCCTACTCACTCACATTGATATCTATTGATGGGCATCTCCATAGCCCGTTGATATGCCTAATTGATGTGAGACTGTCTTCTCTTTTTTCCTCATCACCTCCACCATATTCTATTCCACCCATTGTGGGGACCCTGACTCATCAGTCGTGATCACCGAATGCACGTGTACAGTGATCCCAGAGATCAATGCTCACTGAACACACAAAAGCTGAATAACAAGAGTCTTACATCCACATTTAGCGTCTTACACAAATAGAGACCTTAAAGGTCTTGTCTTACAGAGATAGGGCCACAAGGGCCAAATACCTAAACTCAACAAGCAGTGGAAATCTTGATCGAAAGCGTGAACCAATGCCATCTGCCTTAAACCTACAGGCATTCTGGCTGGGAAGCGTCCTAGTTTGCATGTTCGTCACCAATGAACTCTTCACCATACTCTTGTTCTTCCATGCCTGGCCAATTAAATAAACAGTGGCAAGCTAATGAGTACTTTAAATGTACTCGCAAGCAACCCAAGTTGTGTAACGAGGTAATAATGATGCATAATATAGCACTAAGTAGGTATTTTGCGGAAAGCTAATTTTGAATGCAATGTCATGATCAAGTAACTATGTGTAAGCATGCATCAACAGTTGGTAGATATCCATATGAACAAGTTACAGATATTATCATGATTAGGGGGTTGAACATCTCCTGCTCAATCATCATGTCAGACCTATCTGAAGTGTCATCTCTGTGTCATCCATACACACACACACAAAGTTTGCAAAAATATCTTGATGTAGTTTAAAAAGGACCTCCAACTATCCATGACCGCAGACACGGCTATTCGAATAGTTTTACACTCCGTAGAGGTTGCACACTATACCCACAAGACTTGGGGAACTTCCGTGTCATCCATGACTCGTAGTATATAACATACCCGAGGTAAGCACCCAAACAATACCTTTCCCCTGGCGATACTAAAAAAAGAGTCCACTCAATTGGTACCCAGCCCACATGATGTACATCACTCGTAGCACCCATGCAGGGACCAACAGTGTGCCCGGTGACTGTGAAGACAACACATGATCGTCCATACCGGCACAACCCCGTATCGAGAGTGACCACGCCACTCCCGCCACTAGTGATGCGGGCTTCTTGCCAGTACCCTCCAAAGTAATCAACAGAGCCCCGTCCCATAAGGGGTATCGTGGTTACGCATGTAAGGTTGGGACGGTCAGCAGACCTTAAAACTCTTCGTTTTCGAAAACACACCCTCAACTTGTTTCGGTAAACCACTTCTTTCTCAAGTGGTCACCCAACTCATCATCATCTCCCTCAGGCATTAGTGGCACCCGACGGGGTTTTCAAAAAGTCTTTGAAATCATCTCTTTGTTTCCATCACCATGCATAATCCCAATCCCACTTGTGTAGCATCTACTAGCATCCTATCTACACCCACCCGCATAACCCTCATAAGGTGGTAGGTTCATGCACGATGCAACTGACAACAACAAAAGTATCAGAAGCAACCCATCGAAGTGGTCAATACTCCACATGTTCAAATATAACAAAAGTGAAGTGCTATATGACATGCAATAAAATGGTCTCTTAACATGGTCAAAGGGCTGCTTGCCAGGCTCAACAAAGTCTTCGGGGTCTTCAAAGTCTTTGCGTCCAACTCCCTCGTCAATAGCGCAATCTATCATCGCCATAAATAGCGATAATAATAAGCATCACACAAAAACAGAGCACGCAAAGCTGCTATTAAAATGCTACCCTATTCTGATAAATACTAAAAACTATAATAAAAATATTTGTCTAAGGTTTTACTATGAAAACATTTTTGAAAACTAATAAACAGAGGCAAATAGGTGCCAAAATAGGTTTAAAATAAAACAGTGTATAAAAAGTTTTCAACACTTTTCACAAATGGCACAATTAAATCCTTATTCTAGGATTTATGGTGCAAAAATATTGGGCATTGGATAAATATTAAACCCAGTGGGATTTTTGGAAATCAAACATAAAAAGAAAAAAGAAAAGGGGCACTGTGCCCTGGGCCAAATGCCCAGCCGCACTCGGCCAACCAGCCAGGCCGGCCCAGCTGAGCTACGGGTGCGCGCGCGGCTAGGTTTGAACCTGACGCGCAAGCCCCAGCATCAGCAAGGGAGAGGGAGAGGGAGAGAGGTGTGGGGATGACACGGTGGCGTGGCGCGGACGCCGAGGGAGGGCAAGTGGCGAGAGGGGAGGCCCGAGGCCACCGGAGCCATGCAGTGGGCAATGGCTACAGTGCATGTCGGCACAGTAGCGTGCTCCAAAGCACGCATATGGCATGACACGGCATGCCAGCGGCATTTTGTTCGTGGCCAAATGTGTCTAGGGGGTCTAAGGGCATCTAGGCTAGGGGGTAATGGCATTGGATGCCTTGGGAGGAAGATATAATAAGAGGAGGGGGTAGAGAGAGGTGTTTTACTGATGTCTAGGGGGTAAAATGGGGTTTTCACCACCCAATCATGGAGCATGTCCACAAAGTTTGGGGTCAAGGGAAGAAACTTCACAATGTAAACTTGCTCAAATTTGAATCTGGACACGGAGGTAGATGAAACTTTGCAAGATCATCACCTATGATAGTGTTGACTTGCTGGAATTTTCTTGGAATTTATTGAGAATATTTCTTATAGAAATATTCCAAAAGCTTGATTTGGACAGAAAGGGTTTTGAGGGGTTTTGTCCATTATTTTGAACATGTCCATGTGTTGAAACTCATATATATGGAAAATATATGTCCACTGAGTTTCCCTAAATTTCTCAAATATTTTAAAAGCATTTAAATAATCTTTCCCTATGAGAAACCATTTATGGTCTTAAGAAAAAGCCTTTAAATTAAATATTAAAACAATCTTAAAATTTTATATTTGGTGGTTTTGGGAAGTCATAAATATATTAGGCTTCAAATAAGGCATTTGGGGAAAAAGGATCCACCCAATTTGAGGACTTGAAGTGCAAACCTCAACTCAGGGGTTTTTCAAAACCTAATTCGAATAAAGCCTTTTTGGCCAAAATAATATTTCATAAAAATAATTTTGGGCACTACTCACATGGCATGACCATTGGGCAAGAAGTTTGGGTCAAGGAAGATGAATATGGAGAGGGGTCGAATCTAAGAGTGCCATACACAATCAACCAAGCAAGCAAACAAGCACCAAACCAAACAAGCACAAGCACTGAAAAAGTTTTAATTGGCTCAAAACTTCATAAATCCAAGCATCACAAGGTGATACAAACACAGGGTGTGACAGACCTACCCCCCTTACAAGAGTCTCGTCCCCGAGATTCCTAGGCTAAGAGCTAAAAAGATAAGGGAACTCAGATCTAAGATAGTCTTCACGCTCCCAGGTTGCTTCAGCTTCAGAGTGGTTGCTCCATTGGACCTTGAAGTACTTGATGGTGCGGCTTCGGGTGCAACATTCTGCCTCATCCAGAATGCGAACTGGCCTCTCACGATAAGTGAGGTCTGGCTAAAGATCGATGGCTTGATGGTCGATGTCCTTGTAGAGATTGGGGCGGTTGGGAACTTGGAGACACTTCCGGAGTTGTGACACATGAAAGACGTTGTGCACATCCGATAGCTCGGAAGGTAGCTCTAGTTGATAGGCAACTTCTCCGCATGTAGCGGTGATCTTGAAGGGGCCGATGTATTTTGGTGCAAGCTTCCCCTTTACATGGAAATGCTTGGTTCCCTTAAGTGGCGTGACTCGGAGGTAAACATGGTCACCGACACAGAAGTTCACTTCTCAGTGGTGGGAGTCAGCGCAACTCTTCTGACTTGATTTGGCAGCCTCCAGACGTTCTCAGACGAGTTGTACTTGATATTTTGCCTCGCGGAGGATATCTGGTCCACAAATTAATCCTTCTCCGGTTTTTGACCAGTTGAGAGGAGTACGACACTTGCGTCCATACAACACCTCGAATGGTGCCATCTGAAGACTCGACTGATAGTTATTGTTATAGGAGAACTCGGCAAATAGCAAGCAATCTTCCCACTTGGCTCCATACGCCAAAACACAAGCATGGAGCATATCTTCAAGTATCTGATTTACTCGTTCTGTCTGTCCACCGGTCTGGGGGTGAAAAGCAATGCTGAAGCAGAGCTTGGTGCCCATGGCTCCTTGAAACATCTTCCACAACCTCAAGGTGAACTGAGTGCCTTGGTCCGATACTATCTCCTTAGGAACTCCGTGAAGGCTCACTGTCGTGGGAACAAGCCTGACAATAGAAGGTAGGGGTACGAAAGGAGAGGGCATAGTCCTATCTATGGCGAGGATGTACACACGGATGTATGAGTTTAGGCCCCTCTCATGGAGGTAACAACCCTACGTCTCAGTGCTCTGGAGTTTGTCATGTGGCTAATAGATATTACAATGGTTGCGAACCCTTGTGCCAGAGGGGAGGAGCGGCTTATATAGAGTTCGCTGCCCCTCATAATTACGAGGCATCCAAGGGTCTGATCGTGGGTATAAAGACTAGCGTTATTGGTAACGTACATCATAATTGCTACTAATGACGACTGGCCTAACGCCTGTCTGTTGGCCTCCTGGGGTGGCTTCTAGTCTTCTGGCATCGACTGGAAGTAAGGTCTTCCATGTGACAGGTGACTGCCGAGTGGAGGAACAAGCCTCTGAGTGGACTGCTTGTCGAGTGACTTGAGCGTCATGGGGAATCCAGTCGGAATCTTTCTTGTGATCTTTAAGTCCCCCGATGTAGTGTCCTTAGGTAGGGTATGTAGGTCAGGCCTAGGACCCTACCCTAGGTACCTATCCTCGTCATTATCCCCCGAATGGATCAGGGTTCGAGTGGTGAAAGGGGGTATCAATGCCAGTTAGGAACAAGGCACCAAATCTTCCGAATGATATTCGGGGCTTCAACGAAACTTGCGTCGACTGAACTCCTCGACATTCACCTGGATCGATTCAGCCTTGAAAGTGCCCGAGTGAATGTTCAATCTCAATCTTGTTCCGAGTGATCTGAAGGGATCTTTCACTACTGGAATCAGCATCTTTGCCGCCAGCCAGCTCTTTGCCGTCTGCTAGCTGATGGCAAAGAAGTTCCTTGCCATCAGCTTGCGGAAAGCTAACGGCAAAGATGTTGATGACGGCAAAGATCATGTTTGCCATCAGCTAGCTCTTTGTCGTCTGCTAGCAGATGGCATAGAAGCTTTGCCGTCTACTAGAAGACGGCAAAGAGCCTAGCTACCAGACTGCTAACGGCCACTTTCTTTGCCGTCTGCTAGCGGAGGGCAAAGAAAGTGGCCGTTAGCAGTCTGTTAGCTAGGCTCTTTGCTGTCTGCTAGCAGACGGCAAAGAGAGGACCTAAATATCTCTCTCCCTCTCTCTCCCTCTCTCTTTCCCCTCTCTCACACCCATGCTCGAGCCGCCGCCGCCCCGCCTACCCCGTCGACGGCGGCCCCGCCCCGCCACACCGCCGCCCGGCCGCCTCGCCCCGCCGTGCCGTCGCGCGACCGCCCTGCCCCTGCCCTGCCCCGCCCTGCTCCTCCCCGCTGCCCACCGCATGCGTGCTGCCGCCCCGCCGGCCCATCGGCCCACCGCCCCCAGCACCACCACTGCCGCGTGCCCGGGCCCCCCTGCGCCCCACCGCCCCTGCCGCCGTCGCCCGTCGCCCGCCAGCGCCTCCCGCCGCCTGTGCCCGCCGCCCCACCGGCCCAGCCGGAGCCTTGCTTCCCCCTGCGCCCCCTCCGCCCCCCTGCGCCCCCTCCGCCCCTACGGCCCCCGGTGCTCCACATCCCTCCCGGCGCTCCCCGCCCCTCCTCGGCCCTCCCCCAACCCTCCCTGACGCCCCTGCCCCGCCCCCCTCTGGTAAGCTCTTCCCCCTCCTCTCTTTTTTGTTTTTTTATTTTAGTTTAGGTTTAGATTATATTATTAGGTTAGTGTTAATTAGGTTAGTGTTAGTTTAGGTTAGTGATAGTTAGGTTAGTCTTAGTTTAGGTTTATTAGGTTAGTGTTAGTTTAGGTTTATTAGGTTAGTGCAAAAAGGAGGAGGAGGAGGAGGAGGAGAAGAACAAGAAGAAGAAGAAGATGATGATGAGGAGAAGAGGAGAAGAAGGAGATGAGGAGAAGAAGAAGAAGAAGAAGAAGAAGGAGGAGGAGGAGGCGGAGGAGGAGGAGGAGGAGGAGGAGGAGAAGAAGAAGAAGGAGAAGGAGGAGGAGCAGGAGGAGAAGAAGAAGAAGAAGAAGAAGAAGAAGAAGATGAGGAGGAGGAGGAGGAGGAGAATAAGAAGAAGAAGAAGAAGAAGAAGAAGAATAAGGAGAAGGAGAAGGAGAAGAACAAGAAGAAGAAGAAGAAGAAGAGAAGAGCCCCTGATCCCCGACACCACTAACCCCTAGTCTCTGATGCCACCGACCCCCGACGCCACCGACCCCCGATGCCCCGGACCATGAGATATGTGAGAGAGTGCCCACCAACCTATATACACCACCATATCAGTGTGAGAGAGAGCGCACTAACACACCATGAGATATGAGAGTTACTTAAGGAAAGCCTCGACAGACCTATAGTCACACATGCATTAGGATCCAAATAGTGTCGTAATTCTTGAACTAGATTATTCGGGATGATGTATTAGTGATATTATATTCGAGTTCATTATAAATGTATTTGTGATTTGCAAGTCATTCTGGGAAAACATAGGGAACTTTTTCTATGTCATAGCTCCAAAATGACCTATACTTAGCTTATTTTCCTCAAAAATGACATAATAACCTTACTTAGCTCCAAAATGATATATTATACCTAGGATAGCTATAAAATGACGTATACTTAGCATTTTTTCCTCCAAAATGACTTGATATGCTTAGTTAGCTAGAAAATGGCATAACTACCTAGGATAGCTCAATAAGGATCTATAGCTAGCTTAGCTAGTTCATTTATGACATAATTAGCTCACTTAGGTACAAAATGGCATAACTACCTAGGATAGCTCAGTAATGATCTATAATTAGCTTAGCTAGTTCATTTATGGCATAATTAGCTCACTTAGGTAAAAAATGGCATAATAACCTTGGTTTAGCTCCAAAATGACCTATACTTAGCTTATTTTCCTCAAAAATGACATAATAATCTTACTTAGCTCCAAAATTATATATTCTACCTAGGATAGCTATAAAATGACCTATACTTAGCATTTTTTCCTCCAAAATGACTTGATATGCTTAGTTAGCTAGAAAATGGCATAACTACCTAGGATAGCTCAATAATGATCTATAGCTAGCTTAGCTAGTTCATTTATGACATAATTAGCTCACTTAGGTACAAAATGGCATAACTACCTAGGATAGCTCAATAATGAACTATAATTAGCTTAGCTAGTTCATTTATGACATAATAAGCTCACTTAGGTAAAAAATGGCATAATAACCTTGGTTTAGCTCCAAAATGACCTATACTTAGCTTATTTTCCTCAAAAATGACATAATAACCTTACTTAGCTCCGAAATGATATACTCTACCTAGGATAGCTATAAAATGACCTATACTTAGCATTTTGTTTCCTCCAAAATGACTTGATATGCTTAGTTAGCTAGAAAATGGCATTACTACCTTGGAGAAGAGGAGAGGAGAGGAGAAAAAGAAAGAGAAGATAAATTCTTCTTCTTCTTTTTATTCTTGTTTTTCTTCTAACTAGTGTTCTTCTTCTTCTATCTTTCATCTTTCCTAATTTGCAGATTTGCTATAGATGACGAAGCTTGCATTGATGGAGTGTACTCTTATACTTGTGCTTCCTTTTTGTTTATGAAAACTTGTTTTGGATATGTATGTATGGATATGTTGTTGGAAACCATTGTATGTTGGATATGTTGTTGGAAACTTGTATGTTGGATTTGTTGTTGGAACTTATTGTTGGTATGCTTGTTGAAACTAATTGTTGGTATGCTTGTTGGAAACTTGTATTGTTGATGTGTTAGATATATATGTGATATTCTGTCAAATTGAATGATTTTAAGAAAAAACAGAAAAACAGGGGCTATATAGCCACTTTGCCGTCTGCCAGCAAACGGCAACGCTGCCACGTGGCAGCTACCTATGCAACCTGGGGTAGTTCTTTGCCGTCTGCCAGCAGACGGCAAAGCACGCCGTTAAGCCCTTAATGGACCTAAGTTTCCACGTGTGTCGTCCATGCCCTTTGCCGTCCGGTGGTAGACGGCAAAGATGCAAAGGTCTTTGCCGTCTGCCAGCAGATGGCAAAGCGCCCTTTACCGTGGCTTATTCAGCCGGACGGTTGGCCGTCTGCTGGCGGACGGCAAAGCCTTTGCCGTTCGGGATGCATGACTTTGCCATCTGGGATGGCTGACGGCAAAGTGCCTGATTCCTGTAGTGTTTGGAGGTGACGGGTCGGCCTGTCAGGCCCGGATCTTGCGGGATACGAAAATTTGGGAAGCGCGCGCGTCCACAATGATGATGCCACGACCAGAGTGAGTGGAGGCATGATGCCTCGATGTGTGTGCCGCTCATTTTACCATGTACAAGGCGTCCTCTGCCGTTGGGATATGTTGGGATCCCGCGGGCCCACGTATCAGTGAGACACTCGACAGGGTATAAATCCTGGGGCGCTGTGGTTCGCATAGTATCTTTTCCCCCAATCCCCTCTCTTCCTCCGCCTCCCCTTTCTCCAGCGCTCCACTCCGCTCTGTTCCGACGAGCTCCACTGTCGCGATGATGAAGGGAACCACAGAGAACCTGGAGCGTGCCAAGAAGGGAGCCACGAAGGGCAAGGCCAGGAAGCCCTCGACCGCCCGGTTCACCGCGCCGCCGGGGTGGATCCAGGGGGACTTTATCCCATCGATTGTCACCCGCGTGGACGTCGAGAACCTTGTCATCGACGGGCTCGTGGCGGACGGCGCCTGGAGGCTACCAGAGGGGGAGCGCGAGCCGGAGCCGCACGAAGGAGAGCGGGTTCTTCTCCTCTCCCACATCGAAAGAGGTTTTTTCATGCCTCCCCATCCGTTCTTTAGAGGGTTCTTGAACTTCTTTGGAGCTCATCTCCTCCACTTTCCGCCGAATGCCATCTCCTACTTGTCTGCTTTCATCACCCTGTGCGAGTGCTTCCTGGGCTGCTCTCCCCATTGGGGACTGTTCAAGCACATTTTCACCATTAGATCGTAGACTGTAAAAAAGGCTCTCCCTGAGGATGGAAAGACTCATGTAATCCAGCTGTGTGGGGGTCTAGGAATCCAAAAGAGATCTCGTAGTTCTTTTCCTTCCATGACCTTTCCTGAATCTGTTAGAGGCTGGCAGCCGACATGGTTTTATTGCAAAGATATAGCTTCTCCCAATATGTCGACTGGCCTTTCCCCTTTCACCTCTAATCGTCCTGCCATCCCCAAGTCCCTAAAGGTGTCAAAAGGAGAAAAAGTCCAAGTGGGAATCTTGGTGGACGCCATAGCGAAACTTGTTCGTGGCGGAGTGACTGGCATGGACCTTCTAGAGACATTCCTCAGTCGACAGATCCAGCCACTCCAGGCCAGGGACCACACTATGTGGCATTATGCAAGCCCCGGAGACTCGAACCGGACGCGTCCAGAAGAGGTTTCGCAAGCAACTGCCGAGCAGTGGCTTCGCGGCATCACCGGAGCTTGTGACAATACCCTCGGAGCAAGAGGATCCAACCTTATTTCCTCGAGAATCCACCGAAGGATCTGATAATTACACCTTGTCGACTGACACACTATACTGTCGAGTGGTTGATTAATTTGTTGACTAACTTCATTGTTTGAACCATGCAGGAGTGGACGCACATGTACTCGCCCGTGCCCAATGGGAACCAGTCTGGAGATGGTGGGCAGAGCGAGGGCGGCAGTGTGGACGTCAACGGCTCTTATGATAGTGAAGACGAATATGAAGACTCGAGTGAGAATGAGGAGGAAGTCGAGTCTCCTCCACTCATTGAATGCCGCTCCAAGTCCCGTTAAGACCCTGCAACCGCTGCGGACAAGGACCTGTCTCCGAGTGAAAAGAACCCGAAGCAGAGCCGACCTTCGACCGTCGAGTCAAGTGAATGATCGGCGAAGCTACCCAAGCCCAACGCAGCAAAACCTCGCAAAGCTCTGCCCCGCATGAAGGTGGTTTTGCCTATCGTCTCAACGTAAGTGTTTACTTTCAACTCTCGTTGTCGATTGTGACTTCAAATTATTGTTGATAGAGTGTCGTTTGATCTACCAGAGTTGCTACCTCAGTGACGTCGCCTCCACAGGACGGAGAGGAGGCAATGGATGTAGATACTGCTGACGCGGCCACTTCCCACAGAGGTAAACACATCTTTACCTAGTTCTGCTTCTCGAATGGGACTCGTCGATTGCAGGAGTAAAGGTTGTCGATTGATATTTGCAGAAATCATTCAACTAGCAGATGATGAGGAACAGCCTCGGGGTACGAGAGGTGAAGGTGAGACCTTAAGCACCTCGTGCATACGCACTCGAAGAACCCCATCAGCATAGACGCCTCAGCAATCGTCTGTTGGATCTTCCTAGGGGATAAGCGACTCGACATGAGTCAGAGCCGATCTTGCGGTGCCTCTCTCGAGTGCTCCACCAGCTGTTTCAACTATCGTGATGTCGACTCCAACCGAACCAGCTCAGACTACCTCGACTGCCCCAGCCACGACACCGATCCCGCCGGTGACTGCTTTTCCTCTGTATCGCGTTCCGAAAGATTAGACCGGGGCTGCAAAGGAGGCCATGATCCAGGCAGAGCAGATGATGTTGCGCACCAAGGAGGCATACGAGGCCATCAAGTTGGCTTACGATGCCAGCACAGCGCTTCGCACCAATGTCCGAGTAAGTTCAATTGTAAGTATATTTCTGATTGAATTCCTGTCTTCTTTGATTGTACACCCAGTGGGTGTTTGTTTTCTGCTTGTAGAATATTTGAAAGTTCTCCACTCGAATAGATCAAGTCTTAATCGAGTAGGTTTTGGTCCCACTGGGTGTACTCCCCAAGACCGCTATCGAGTGCTTGCACTGGCAGCGGTCTTAGAGTTTGACGTATGCGAAATACGGTTGTTGCTCGACATGTCGAGCGAAGTTTGTCCTGGCCATCCCACACCGAAGCTACCTTTTAGGTTTCATGGATATCATTCATCAACCATGATATGACGCTACTTTAGGGTTGTGGGGTGGCGGATCACTCGACGGATCGAGTGTTAGTATGTCCAGTGGGGCACTCTGTGTGAACCCACTAGGTGTAATCCCCGAGACCATTGTAGAGTGCTTGGACTAGCAGGGGTATTTAAAGAGACGATATTCACATGCTTGCGCACGTTTTTTTCTATTTCTCTACCACTCGACGGATCGAGAGTTAGCAGGTCCAGTGGGGGCACGCTAAGTGCATCCATTGGGTGTAGTCCCCGAGACCGCCGTCGAGTGCTTGCACTGGCAGGGTTTGATAGAGACCGTCGAATGCTCAGACAAGGCAGACCTTGTCGAATATTTTAGGAACCAGTGGGGGCACGCCGAGTGCACCCACTGGGTGTAGTCCCTGAGGCTACTATTGATCATAGACGATGAACAGTAGTCTTAAAAACTTGAACTCAGGACTTCTGTTGTACGCGGAGTACGATTCCCGCTCGACATGTCGAGTGTACTTTATTTTTCTTAACCATCCCACACCGGAGCTACCTTGTAGGTTTCATGGATATCATTCATTAACCATGATATGACGCTGCTTCAAAGGTGTGGAGTGGGGTTGACGGGACACTCGATAGATCGAATGTTAACAGTTCCAGTGGGGGCGTTGTGAGTGCACCCACTGGGTGTAGTCCCCGAGACTGCCGTCGAGTGCTTGCACTAGCAGGGGTCTGACAAGAACCATCTTGAACTCCGGGTTGTTTACGGTATGCGGACTACACGTGCCACTCGACATGTCGGGTGGACTTTGCTTGAATTCTTCTTCCCCTAAACGCAGGTTTCACGGATATCATTCCATCAACCATGATATGACGCTACATCAGGGTAGTGGGGCGGGGCGGGGCGTGCTACCCAGCCGACTGTTTTTGACCTTCTGCACTCGGGAGTGTAGGTATTTCTTGTCGACTGAATTCTGTTTCTTTGTTGATTTCAAAGAGCTTGCAAGCTTGGCGTGTAGTACAAGGACCTTGAGGATGAAAGGAACCAACTGCGAGTGGACTTGGAGGTCTCCAATAGCAGTTTGGAGCGAGTGCAGACTGAACTGAGAACTGTGGGAGGTAACTTCTGTCGACCCACTGCATTTTTGTCCTCACCGTCCATGCTTTAAGCCGAGTGTTTTCACTCGAACAGACGTACGCGATGAAAATCGTCGACTCCAAGCGTGACTCAACAATGCTATTTCTTTAGATACCATGAAGAAGGCGCTAGAGGACAAGGACAAAGCGCTTGCTGATGCCCAACGAGTGGCGAAGGAGAAGACTGAAGCTGCTGATCAGAAGCTGGCCGCTGCCAAGAAGATGGAGGTGGAAAACTCTAAGTTGGAGCAGGAGCGGGTGGGGCTCATCAAGAAAATTGAGCAACTAACCAAGAGGACCAATGTCTTGGAGAATCACTTGGAGGAGTTCGCGAGGAAGATGTACATCATGCTCGACGGTGAGTATCTCTATCGACTGAACTTCATAAAATCATTGACGATTGTATCTCATTAATCCTCCTCCCATTCCTTCTCCCCAACAGAATTCTGCCAGGACTTTGAAAAAGAAACTGAAGAGATCGAGCCCAATTTGGATCCCACCAAGTCACCTATTTGAGATGCAGTGGCCATGAACATGTTCCGACTCAACGTCAGGCTCCAAGGTGTCCAAGCATATGTCCTCCGACTGAAAGTTGCGATGGAGAAGATCGACAAGGAACTGTGACCCGAAGATACCCTTCAACATGAGCTTACATCCATGATGGCACGCCTTAACGACCTTCTCGGTCGAGTGCAGGCCTAGAAGAAATCTGTTGCCCACTGCGAAGCCGACGTGGCACTCTCCCTTGTAAGAGTCCATTGCAAGGAGGCAAGGGAGGAGAAACTTTAGTTTGAGGATTTCATGGAGACCTTCATCAATGTAGCCACAAGGATCATAGATGGAATTGACTTGGACACGTCGTCGAGCTAGCCAGCCCATCGGGTGCTTGAAAAACTTGGTCTTTGAGAAAAACTTTATTTGCCTCGGTATGCCGAGTGGAATTGTATCAGCTTTGAAACTTCATTCAAGCCTTAAGCCTGAGCGCGTTTGTTTGCTTGCGAAACATTTATCCGCGATGAAACTTTTGAATTTATCTGCATTTGGCTTTCAATCGTTTGTTCGACCGAATTTATTTGTGACTTAGGCGAAAACTGGTTCGTAGCTGAGCCTCCGAGTGTGAGGGTTGCTCAATACTCGGAATATTTTCACACCTAGGCAAAGATTTATTCACAGATAGGTCGATGAGAGGATGGATTACTATCCACTCCGCAGGATTTTTAACTTAGGCAAAAACATGTTCGCAGCTAAGCCCCCGAGTGTGAGGATCACTCAACACTCGGAGTAGTTTTGAACTTAGGAGAAGACTGATTCACAGCCAAGTCGTCGATTGGATGGATTGATATCCACTCGGCACGATTGTTTACTTAGGTAAAAGCATGTTCGTGGCTAAGCCCCCGAGTGTGAGGATTGCTCAACACTCGGAGTAGTTTTGAACTTAGGCGAAGACAGATTCGCAGCCAAGTCGTCGAGTGGATGGATTGCTATCCGCTCGGCAGGATTGTTTACTTAAGCAAAAGCATGTTCGCGGCTAAGCCCCGAGTGTGAGGATTGCTCAACACTCCGAGTAGTTTTGAACTTAGGCGAAGACTGGTTCGCAACTAAGTCGTCAAGTGGATGGATTGCTATCCACTCAGCAAGATTTTTTACTTAGGTGAAAGCATGTTCGCAGCTAAGCCCCCGAGTGTGAGGATTTCTCAACACTCGGAGCAGTTTTGAACTTAGGCGAAGACAGGTTCGCAACTAAGTCACCGAGTGAATGGACTACTATCCACTCATCAGGGTTTTTAACTTAGGCGAAAGCATGTTCGCAGCTAAGTCCCCGGGTGTGAGGATTTCTCAACACTCGGAGTGACCCCTAGCGAGAAATTATTTGATCGGAGTCGACAAAAGACTGCGGAAGTCTAACTTGCATATATGACATGCTCTGAAATGTTTTTATTACATCAAAAACCTTTCTATCTCTAGGTATAGAAGCGCTGGAGCAAATCTGCATTCCAGGCTTGTGGCTTCTCCATCTGCTTCTTGAGGTTGTACAAGTGATAAGATCCATTGTTCAACACCTTTGTGACGATGAAGGGACCCTCCCATGTAGTAGCGAGCTTGTGGGGTCGCTGTTGATCCACACGGGGCACCAAGTCTCCCTCATGAAACGACCGGCTCTTGACATTCTTCGCATGGAAGCGTCATAGATCTTGCTGATAAGCTGTGGTCTGGATCAAGGCCATCTCTCGATCTTCCTCTAGGAGGTCAATGCCATCTTGTCTGGCTTGTTGTCATCGTTTTCTCACGACAGATGCCATAGGATGGCTTATCGTAGGTGGTTGGGGCCAGAGGACGCCAACGGGCTCTGGGTGCGGGATTGGGCACAACGATGGTGACACACGACGTACCCAGGTTCAGGGCCCTCCGTGGGAGGTAACACCCCTAGTCCTGCTTGGCCTAGTTGGATGGTTGGGTATGTGTACAAGGGTGCTCCTGGAGCTATGTCTAAAGGAGGAAGAAGGAGCAGCCGGCTCGTCTTCCTCTGCTACTAGAGGGGTTTTGGGAGTTCTTCGGGTGTGCGAGAGTGATCGTTTTGTCCCCGTTGCATGGGGGGTTCGAGGGGCTTATAGGCCAACCCCCCAGCTCCCCAATATATCTAAAGTACAGGGGTGGGGGCCCAGCTGGAAATCTCTTTGGCTGGTCAGGGGGTCCCACCCTTCGCGCCGTCTCGTCGTCGATGGGGTCCGCTGGCTGAGCGGTCCCATCTCCCGTTGGGGCCCACCAGCCGGCTCTGCGATTGGCCCTCGCCCACCTACCGCAGCACGAGTCGCCCGGGGGGCGTCGTCTAGAGCCAATCGGCCAAAGTCTTCGGTACGGCTGGCCACGTTGTAGCCACGCCGAGGCACGTAATTGAGTGGGCGAGGGCGTGTCGGCACTGTTCCCTCGCCCGGTCACGCTCGCCGAGGTCAACGGTCGGGATGGACGGATTGTAGCCACGCGCTGCAGTGCGTTAGTGGCCACTGTAGCCATAGGACCGCCCGTCGTGCCGGTCGCGTCGTGTCGTCGTACCTACACGTAGAGGGATGGGACGTCGCATGTCTGTCCTAGGGTCAACAAAGGAGGCAGCCTAGAGGTAGTTGTCCGCGCTCAGCCGACCGAGGGTCAAGCCGGCTCCTTGACCAGCCGTCCGGAGCGCCAGCCGGCGTCAACTCCAACCGGACGTCCTCCAGCCGGCCACGATCGGCCGGTCCGCGTTGCTCTTCTTTGAAGCGGGAGGGGAATGACCCCGTTGCTTGGCATACCTGGGGGCCCACGTCCGGCGATACCCACCTCCCGCACGAAGCCGAAAGGGTAGTCAGATCGGCCATTGGATCCGACGTCTCGGGTACCGGTGCGTCACCCCGGGACCCACGTTGGCTCGCCGCATGCCACGCGGCAAGTAATGATGTGGTGGTCCCCGCGCATGCCTGGGCCTAGCCCGCTAGGTCACGGTCGTAGCCCGATAGGCCTTGGGGCGTAGGTCACGATCCTCTACGCCCAGAGGCGGCCGTTACTGTGCGGGGCCACCCACACGCACGGAGTTTCTGGGGAAGTGGGCACAGTTAATCCCACGTCCCTCAGTCGTGGCCTCCCCTATAAAAGGGGAGGGAGGGCAGCGGGCGGAGACACCCGCGTTCCGCTCACTCTCTCGCTATGCATCTTCTTGCTTTTTGTCCTCCTCCTCGCCCCCTCATGTGTCACCATGCCCGAGCCCGCATTCGTGCCCACGCGCCGCCCCGCCGCCGAGATGGCTGATATAGCAAAGCTCTGCCACGTGCGCAAGCTGCCCCTAGAAGAGCGGGTGGTGGCGTGCGTGCCAGCTGATGAGGTGGCGCCGGCACCGCAGCCAAGGGAACACGTCGTGTTCCTCTGGCACTTCTCCCGGGGCTTCGGGCTCCCGGTGAGTCTCTTCTTCCGCCTCTTTCTTGATACCTTCGACCTCCAGCCACATCATCTCGGCCCCAACACGATCTCGTATCTCTCTACCTTTGTGACGCTGTGCGAGGGATACCTCGGCGTTCTCCCCTTCATTGATTTCTTCAACGCGCTCTTCTATCTCAAGCCATTGAAAGTCTGTGTTGTGGGGGGGCATGGTGGTGTGCTGTCGCGGCGTTGCGCGCTTCCCCCCTCTTTCTCTCATTGACTCTGTCAAGGGGTGGCACCTAACGTTCTTCAATGTGAAGAACGTCAACCCGAATACGGACTACATCCAGCTGCCGTCGTTTGTCGACATGCAGTCCAGCCAGGTGAACTGGCTGAGATCCGCCCCACGTGGCGTGGCCCTGGAGGATCTCGGCCAGCTCGCGCTACTGAAGAGCTCTAAGGGGCTGGTCGCCGCCGATCTGGTGGCGGCGTTCATCTCGCGCCGGGTGTTTCCCCTCCAGCTGAGGCCGCACCGAATCTGCAACATGTCCGGATGGCGCGACCCCTACCGGCTGTCCACCGTCGATCTGACGCTAGCTCAGGTGGCGAAGCAAGTGAACACCCTTACGACGTTCAAGCTGAAGCCTACATCATGGTCCTTCGGCATGGAGCTGTATGACCACATCAACTGGCCCCCTGGTAAGTCCTTCGTCGAGGCGGTCCTTCCTTCATTTGATGCTTCCTAGCCGATAGCCGGCAGGAGAACTTACTTAGTCATGCTGACCGCGGTTGCTGGTGCAATAGAACACGCCAGACGGCCCGTACCCTCAGATCTTTGAGGCGGAGCGTGAAAACTCTGACTCTGAAGGCTATGAGACGGGAGGCCCTTTGGAGGAAGAGGTGGACTACTCGGGAGGAGCCGATGAGCTGGCGGACCCGCGAGCCGCCGCCCCAACGGAGCCGAAGGATCCTGCATGGTCGGGGAGCCCAGCGGGGCGGGTGAGTTCCTTCTTGCCCCTTCGGTCAGGGACTGGATGGACGACGACGATGATGGTCACATAATGATTCAAAATGAGCCTCCTCCCTTAGCGTGCCAGGGTCGGAGGAGCGAGGAGCGGCCGGCTCAAGACCCGGCAGCCGGAGCAGCCGGCAGAACGAAGAGGCCGGCCCAGGAGGGGCCGGCGGCCCCGCCGCCAGCCCCCAAGCAGGTGAAGATGGTCGCGCGGAAGCTCCCCTTGTTACCGGGTAAGTCTTCCTTCCGTTTGTTTGTTCTTTTTCCAGGTCGCGAGCCGGTAAGTAACCGGTCCTTGGGCGTTGCAGGGACCCCATCAAGCTCCACGGAGGGGAGCCGGTGGGGGATGCGACGGACGCCGCCAGCTGGCTGCCCCGCGAGCACGCAGCCACCTAGCAGGAGGAGAAGAGGAGGCTCGTGGAGATGCGAGCCTCCAAGTCCAGGACGCGAGGAGGGGCCCGCATTCCGGGACCTCGAGTAGCCGGAGGCGGAGAAGCTCCGTGGATCCCCGGCGGGCATCGGACTCGGTGGCAGAATCGACCCGCATGTCACGGCCTTCGTCGAGCGAGCCGCAGGGGGCGGCCATGGAATCGTCGGTGCCTCCGTCTGTTTAGGAGGCAGCCCCAGTGAGGGCGACGATGGCGGAGCCGGCTCCAGAGGCGGCCTGGACCAAGGTACCGGAGGTGACCCCACCTACGGCCGAACCGACCCGGGTCGAGGTGTCGGAGGCCCCGGTGGCCCTAGAGGCGGTGCCAGAGGTGGCGGCCATGGAGGTGGAGGTGCCCTCCATCGCAATCGTCGCGCCGAAGCGGCAGGAAGTGGAGGCGGCGATGGCGCTGGGCGGAGGGCCGACGGGAAGCGACTCCCAGACCCTTGTCGTCATCAACCCGCCCCTAGCGGCTGGCGCCGCGGTGAGCACGGGTGGCAGCGGCGGCCGGGCCCGGAGGACCTTGCGGTCGATGCAAGAGGTGCTCCAATACTGGGAGGCGCTGGTGCACGCGCCAGCCCTACCGGCTCCCCAGGCGGGCGGCCCGGTCCCCTCCTTCGGGGACTTGGGGAGCATCCTAGACCGGTCCCGGCATGAGCTGGCCAGGTTCACGAAGGCGGCAGACGCCGCCCTGCCGCACGCAGAGGTAAGCCCAGTTGCTTTGACTTTGAGTTTTCAGTGGGGGCGCGCAAGCGCACCCACTGGATGTAGCCCCCAAGATGCGGGCTGGCTGGCCGGCTGACGGGCAGCCAGGCTCGATCTCTTTTGGGTGTGCCATGATATTTGCCTCTTCGTGACAGGAGGGAACCTCCCTGCGGCAGAAAATGTTGGAGGAGGCGGTCGCCATCCACGACCACGGCAAATACGACTTCTACCACCTAGAGGAGGAGCTAGCACGCGTGCAACGTCAGTTGAGCTTCACATGAGGGGCACATAGCCCTCGAGAGTCGGGTGACGCCTGCAACTTTGCCCCGCAGGTGACCTCACCGCCCTTCAGGATGATAAGACCGGGCTTGTCTCTTAGCGGGACCGGCTGGCGAGGCGTCCAGGCAGTTGCGCAGGAGAAGGACCGGTTGTCCACACTGCTAGCGGATGGGGAGGCGGCCCGGGACCAGCTCAAGGCCGAGGCGGCGAAGGAGGTGGCGGCCTGGGAGACGACCGTGAAGGAGGCGGCTGATGCCGCCCGGAGGACCGGCGCCCTCCAAGACGAAGTGACCCGCCTTGAGAGGACGCTCGAGGAGGTCTGGGGTTCCCTTGCCGCGTCGGAGGCGGCTTTTGTGGCAGAACGGACGGCGGCGCTCAACTTCATCCTTGGGGTGGACGGCGCCATTGAGGGTAAGTGCCTTTCTTTCTCTTCTCTCGCCAGTCACCTTTTCCTTTGCTAGTTCTTGTGTTTTGATTTGCCTTTCTTTCTTCTTCTTGTTTCCCTTAGGGCGCTTCCCGGAAAATCAGCGTCACGCTACGCGCGCCATCGAGGAGCACCGGGAGTACCTTCGGGAACAGGGTCGCTCCATCGAGCAGGAGGCCCCGTGGGACGTGGACAAGATTGGGGTCGCCATCGAGCACCAGCTGACCCATCTTGAACGAAGCGTGGACCGGCTAAAGACGGCTAGAAAGGAGCTCATCACCGCTCTATGGCCAGGCCACGGGGGAGCTCTGACGAACCGTGTGGCCTTGCGGCTGGAGCAGGCCATGGCCGGCTTGAGGCCTGGAAGGCGGCGGCGGCCCGGGCCGGTGCGCAGATGGCGCTCCAATTCATCGAGGTGTCGATATGGACCGGTTGGCCACCATCCGCGACAAGCTGGTCGCAGAGCGGGAGGCCCGTGAGCCTGCCCTCATCCTCCAGGCCAACGAGCTCGTGTCGTACGTCGACGCGGACGAGTTCCTGCCGGGCTTGGCGAGGACGGCGAGCCGCTGCCCGAAGACTCCTTCGGCATTCCTCAAGGCCCAGTGGACAAGGAGATTGCCAATGAGTGCACCGACTCGAGCGGCGAGACGGCCGGGACCGCGGAGGCCTCTTCGAAGGCGGCAACCACCTCCGAGGCGAGAGTCGAGCCGCTCAGCGATGCGCCGGTTGGGGCACACCGGCTGGTGACGCGCCGGTGGCCTGAGCCCCCGGGCATTTTTTGTCTTTCTTTTTTCTTTCCTACAAGATATGCTCAAGTCCACCCACTAGGAGTATTTATGTAATGAACCATGCTGGCCGTGGGCCACTTTTGTCTTAACGTTTGTGTTATGAGATCTTTAGCGCTTTTGCCTTATTACTCTTGCCGACTGGTCCTTATCCCTTTTCACCCTCTTGGTTTTTTGGGTCCTTCACCTTTCCCCTTAGGTTTCGGCCCCGCCCGCTTGATAGTCGGGGGCTGGTATGTAGCTGGGTTGGGGAGTCCGCCTCGAGGGAGCCTGTTCGGGACTTAGGAACCGCGAGGGTTCTTTGGGATAAGTAGAGTGGTAGAGGCGAGGTGGTGGTTCGGCTGGGCCTAGCCGGGATCCCCTTTCGATTGACTCTTTGTGTGAGTTAAACCTTGCCGCCCCGAGGCCCCGTCAGCCGGATAGCCGGGAGCCGGTTCTGTAGCTCGGAGGTTTGGTCGACTCACACTACTTAGCCAATTTCTGGGAGAAACGTCCTAGGACCAGCCGGCGAGCCCTCGGGCCCGGTGAGCGAGGAATCTTTTAGAGGAAACGAAACAGGGCGTGCCCCCAGAGCCGGCCTGGGGCACCCATTGCATTCATAATCCCAAAAGGGTAGGGATACATACATACATTGGCCTTTTTAGCAGTAAAAAGGGCGGAGGAGCGCCGCGTTCCATGGGCAATTCGTATCCTCGCCAGAGGTGTCTCTTTTGCGTTTCTGTGGCTTCTGGGCATCTATCAGGTAGTACGCGTTGTTGTGTAATGCCTTGCTGATGATGAACGGGCCGTCCCATGGAGAGGACAACTTGTGTTGTCCGGCTGTTCATTGGATCCGCCTGAGGACCAGGTCTCCTTCGTGGAAGGAGAGTGGTCGGATCTGCTTGTTGTGGTAGTGTCGGAGCTTCTGTTGGTAGATCGCCGTTCAGCTCAAGGCCAGGTTGCGAGGCTCCTCGAGTAGGTCGACGTTGTCTTCTCTTGCCTCCTTTGCGTCCTTATCCGTGTATAGGGCTACCCGAGGCAAATCGAACTCGATGTCAGTAGGGATGATCGCCTCGGACCCGTACACAAGGAAGAAGGGAGTGTAGCCGATGGACAGGTTGGGGTGGTCCTGAGACTCCAAAGGACGGTCGGTAGCTGTCGGCCGACCTTACCAGTGGCGATATGAGCCGGGGCTTGATGCCGGACAGGATAAGGCCGTTTGCCCTCTCGACCTGGCCGTTCAACTGTGGATGAGCGACGGAGGCCAGGTCGAGCTGGATTACTTGCTTGGAATAGAAATGCGGGAGTGCGCCCTTGGCGACGTTCGTGCCATTATCGGTGATGATGCTGTGGGGAACATCGTAGTGAACCGTGATGTCGTTGATGAACCAGACGGTCGTGGGGCCATCCAGCTTCTTGATTGGTCGTGCCTCGATCTAGTTGGTGAATTTCTCGACAGCCACCAATAAGTGCGTCATGCCGCCTCGAGCAGTCTCGAAGGGGCCCACCATGTCCAGCCCCCAGACAGCAAAGGGCCACGAGAGGGGGATGGTCTGGAGGGCCGACGCCGGTAGGTGGCTCTGCGTGCTGAAACGTTGGCAGCCCTCGCACTCGTCGACCAGTTTCTTGGCCGCCTCGAGAGCATTGGGCCAGAAGAAACCATGCCGGAAGGCCTTGGCCACCAGGGTCCTGGAGGCGGCATGATGCCTGCACTCGCCCTGGTGGATCAAGGAGGATTTCCAGGCCCTTTTCCGGCTCGACACATCGCTGAAAGATGCCGGTAGTGCTGCGATGAATGAGCTCGTTGTTGATGATGCCGTATGTCGGGGCCCGGCGTTGGATTTGCCTCGTCTAGGCCTCGTCCGGAGGGAGCTCGCCTCGTAGGAGGAATGCCAGGATAGGCTGGGCCCATGAGGGGGCTGTGACGGGAGCCGGCTTGGGAGCCCCCAGGACTGGCTGCTTAGCCCCCGGGACCGGCCCGGGTGCCCCCTGGACTGGGGGCACAGCCCCTGCGACCGGCTCGCCAGTCCCCAGGACCGACTGGTCAATGATCATCATGACAGCCGCATTGTTGGATCCGGCCGCCTCGGACGCTGCCGGCTCGGTTGGTGTCGGCGAGGCGGCCGATGATTCGGGAGCCGATGGCGAAGGTACCGGAGAGGCGGTCGGGGCCGTTGATGGGCCGGCGGCGCCCGCCGACACGAAGATTGACTCTGATTCTCAGGAAGGCTTGATCGACGGCTTGAGCAGCTGCTCGAGGGAGACGCCGGCTGGGATGCCTGCCGGGTAGAGCCGATCTTTACCAGCGTGTCTGCCGCCTCGTTGTCCGCCCGTGGGACGTGATGAAACTCACAGCCCTCGAAGGAGCCGGTGAGCTGTTGTACGAGGAAGCGGTAGCTGGCCATGTTGGCGTCCCTGGCGTCCCATTCACCAAAGACTTGCTGCACCACGAGGTCGGAGTCGCCGATGCAGAGGATGCGCCTGATGCCGATCTCCTTGGTGATCCGGAGGCCATGGACGATGGCCTCTTACTCGGCCACGTTGTTGTAGGCAGCAAAGTGAATCTGGAGGGCGTACTTGAGCTGGTCCCCTTTTGGGGAGGAGAGGACTATGCCGGCACCCAGGAAGGTCCTCATTTTCGAGCCACCGAAATGCATGCGCCAATGTGTGGAGTCTGGGGGAGGCGGTATGAACTCCGTCTCCGCCCAATCGACGAGGAAATCAGCCAATGCATGTGACTTGATGGCGGTTCTCGGCTCGTACCGGATCTCATGATCAGCAAGGGTGATAACCCATTTGGCGATCCGACCAGTGGAGTCCTGGCCGCTCATGATCTCGCCGAGCAGGGCCGTGCTCACCACGGTAATGGTATGCTCCTAGAAGTACTGCTTGACCTTCTTGGCGGCGAAGTATATGCCATAGCACATCTTCTGGTCGTGGGGATAGTTCTACTTGGATGCGGAGAGGACCTCGCTGAGGTAGTAGACGGGTCGCTGGACCGGCAGGGACTTGCCCTCCTCCGGCCACTCGACCACCAGGACGATGCTAATGACGCGGGTGGTCGCCGCAATGTAGATGAGCAGGGGTTCCTTCTTAGCCGGCGCGGCCAGGATGGGTGCATGGGTGAGAGCCTTCTTGAGGCCACGGAAAGCCTCGTCCGCCTCATCGGGCCAGTTGAACATGCATGGCTTCTTGGTTTGACCCGGCTCAATTAGAGCCATCTTGCGAAGGAGACCGTAGAGGGGCAATGCCTTCTCCCCCAACCGGTTGATTAACCGGCTGAACGAGGCGAGGCAACCGGTGAACTTCTAGACATCGTGAAGCCGGGTCGGCTTGGGCATGTGCTCGATCACACTGATCTTCTCGGGGTTAGCTTCGATACCGTGAGCGGACACGAAGAAACCCAAGAGTTGACCGGTCGGGACACCGAAGACACACTTCTCCGGGTTGAGCTTGATCTTGTACTTGCGCAAGTTCGCGAAGGTCTCCGAAGGTCGTCGAGGAGGCTGAAGACCTTCTTGGTTTTGACGATGATGTCGTTGATGTAGACGTGGACATTCCTGCCTATCTGAGGCAGGAGGCACTTCTGCATGCACCGTTGGAAGGTGGCGCCTGTGTTCTTCAGGCCGAAGGACATGGTGATGTAGCAATAGGCCCCAAAGGGCGTGATGAAGGAGGTCTTGAGCCGGTCTTCTGGGTCCAGCTTAATCTGGTGGTAGCCGGAGTAGGCGTCCAGGAAGGACAACAAATCGTAGTTGTACATGGAGTCGATGACTTGATCGATTCGCGGCAGAGCGAATGGGCCTTGGGACATGCCTTGTTCAGACTAATGTAGTCGATGCACAGACGCCAGGTCTTCTTCTTCTTCAGCACCAGGACTGGGTTGGCCAGTCAGTCCGGGTGGAACACTTCCATGATGAACCCGGATGCGAGTAGTCAGGTGATCTCTTCTCCTATAGAACGCCGCTTCTCCTCGGAGAAGCGGCGCAGGGGTTGCTTGACCGGCTTGACGTCCGGCCGGACGTGTAGTTTGTGCTCGGCGAACTTCCTCGGAACACCCGGCATGTCCTTGGGGGACCATGTGAAGATGTCTCGGTTCTCACGGAGGAGGTCGACGAGCTCGCCTTCCTATTTGATGTTGAGGCAGGAGCTGATGGTGACGCACTGAGCCGGGTTGGCCGGGTCGAGCGGGATTTTCTTCGTGTCTTTGGACGGCTGGAAGGAGGCCTTGCCGACAGATTGCGAGGGAGGAGCCGGCATGGACGGCTAGCTGGCAGCAAGGGCCACGAGCCGGTCGAGCTGTCGTTTCTCCTCGGCGATCTCCAGGGCCTCAGCCAACCGGCTGCCATCTCGAGAGCACTCGAGCGACATCTTGTAGTCACCCGCAATGGTGATGATTCCCTTGCAGCCTGGCATCTTGAGCTTGAGGTAGGCGTAATGGGGGACTGCCATGAAGCTGACAAGGGCCGGCCGGCCCAACAGCGCGTGGTAGGGACTTGCGAGGTCCACGACCTCGAACAGCACCGGCTCGCGACGGAAGTGGCCGCGTCTGCCGAAGAGGAAGTTGAGCGTGATCTTGCCGATAGGGGAGCAGGACTTCCCAGGCACGATGCCGTGGAAGACCGTCCGGCTCGCCTGCAGGTCTTCTATCTTCAGCCCCAGCTTGTGCATAGTGTCGAGGTAGAGCATGTTGATGCTGCTGCCACCATCTATCAGCACCTGCGAGAAGCGGCAAGTTCGTTCCTTGGTGGCGATGGTGGGGTTGAGGACCAAGGCGCAGCTGCCGGGATTCTGCATCACAGCGGGGTGATCGTCCTGGGTCCAAGTGATCGGCTTCTCCGACCAGTGTATGAACTGGGAAGTTGCCGGCATGGTGGCGTTCAGCTCACGATGGAGCTGGCGTTGAGCATGTTTGCCCGTCTCTTCACTAGTGAAGACGACATAACAGTCGTCTTGGTTGGGGAACTGGTCGATTATACGACCGTCATTCTGGGCCGAAGCCAGAGCCGGCGCCGGGGCGGCAGCTTGGGCCGGGGCCGGCACGCGGGCTGGCGGCACGGGAGGAGTCGGAAGGCCGTCCCCCGGGCTAATCTCTATGAGAAGATGCACTACTGGAGCATGTGCGTAGAGGGTTTGGCCCCTAAGTGGTTCTTGCAGGGGAGGTCGAGCATTTGCTCGAAGGTGAACTTCGGCTGCCAGGCAGCCTTGCCAGTGCGCTGGCGCTAGCTAGAAGGCTGGGCAGCCGGCTCCTGCTCCTCGATGGTATTGACGTAGTGAGGATCCGGCTGGTCGTTCTTGTGCTTGTTGTTTTGCGGCTGTCAGTTGTCAGTAGCCGTCCGGGATGTGGCCGGTGTCGTCGTCACCTTGGCAGGCAGGGTCGTCTTGACTCGGATGGCCGAATCGGCCGTGGCGTACTTGTTTGCCTTGGTCATGAGCTCGACAAGTGTGACCGGCTTGGAGAACAGAAGCTTGTGCTTGAGGAGGGTGTCGTCTCGGCAACCTTCAATGGAGTATTGTATGGCTTGTACCTCGTGCACCCCCTCGCAGGAGCTGCGAATCTTGGTCCACCGAGTAAGGTAGTCGCAGAGGGATTCGTTCGGCCCCTGAACGCACCTGGCGAGTTCGCGGGGGCGGCCGGGCCACTTGTAGGTGCCGGCGAAGTTGCGGACAAAGGCCTCCTCGAAGATTGTCCAACTGTTGATGCTGTCGGTCGCCAGGGTGTTGAGCCAGCTACGGGCCGAGCTGATCAACATGAGGGGGGCGTAGCGAACGGCTACGCGCTTGTTCCCCCTGGCGATGCCGACCGCGGTGGTGTAGTCGATCAGCCAGTCCTCGGGCTTGGCAGCCCCATTGTACTTCGGGGTGTCTCAGGGGAGCGTGAAGCCGGTCGGGAATGGCTCATTACGGATCTGAGGGCCGAAACAAGCCGGACAAATCGAGCCCTCCTACTCGAGGAGGGCAGACTGCGTGAGGTGGTGGATACGGTTGCGGGCGTTGTTCTCGCCACGGGGGACACGCGGACCGATCCGAGCTGAGAGCTCAGGGCAGATGACGGGCGGAATAGACCGTTCCCGCTCGTGCCGCGGGGATGGACTGTGCCCGTGGCTATGCTGGCTGCCGGATGTCGGCGCTTCTTGGTGGCGACCGCTGCGAGGTGGGTCGTTGGTGCGCCGACTGCTAACAGTCGGCTTCTCGCTCCCCGGCATCTGAGAGTGCTGAGGGTTGTTTGTTCTAGTCCGGCGGCTGGAGACGCAAGGGGAGCTGGAATGTTGAGCCGGTTGACGGCCAGCAGTCCCTGTGCCCTCGAGCTCGAGCCGGGGGCCTCCGGTGGCGGCATCGCCCGACGTGAGCAGGCACTGCTGCGTGTCGGCGGTGTCAATGAGCTCCTCGATGTGGTGCTCGTGAGCGGCACGCTCTTCACCCTCCAAGGTGGCCAAATCCGCGTAGGCCACCTTGAGGGCCCGCAAGTTGGCTGCGGGGGTGTCGTAGATGGGCATCTTGCTGCCAAGGATTTCGGTGACCACACGGCTGCGGTCACGCATGGCCCCATCTCGGCTGTGCCCGGTGCCAGCCGGGGTGAGACCGTAGGCGGAAGCATATTCCCGCCGCGCAACCTCCATGCGGCGCCACATGGCCACGAGGGCGGTGGCGTCCTCGAATAGGATGCGACGAGCCACCTCGAGGTCCGCCGCAGCGGCGTCGAGGTTTGTCGTCGGGGCAATAGGGGTGCTCAGGCCCCGGAGGGGCGCACCAAGTGGATCAAAGGTGCCGATGCGGGCCGCAGCGGCATCGGTTGCGGTCCGCGTACGTCCGGAGGAGGTGGAGGAGACGACGACCAACACCCCCACACGACCCTGGGAGCCGCTGGACTAGGTCGCAGCGAGTGCTCCCACGGCTGTGGGAGGATCGGCGCAGACGAGCACCTTCCCGGGGTACTCGTCCATGGCCGGAGCCTCGGCGAGGCTGAGCCTGCCGAAGCGCTCGGTGAGCGCGTCGATATCGACCGTGAGGTCGATGGAGTCGCCCGCAGGGCATGCCGGAGCAAGCCCCACGAGCCCGTGGTTTCGCCTAGCGTGTGGCGACGGCGAGGAATGGCAAGGGGTCCCGCCTGGAGCATGAATCCGTCCGGCGCCACGTACGGCCCCACGGTGGGCGCCAACTGTCGTCGTTTTCTCACAACAGATGCCATAGGGTGGCTTATCGTAGGTGGTTGGGGCCGAAGGACGCCGACAGTCTCCGTGTGCGGGATTGGGCACAAGCGATGGTGGCACATGACGTACCCAGGTTCAGGGGCCTCCGTGGGAGGTAACACCCCTAGTCCTGCTTGGCTAGTTGGATGGATGGATATGTGTACAAGGGTGCTCCTGGAGCTGTGTCTAAAGGAGGAAGAAGGAGCAGTCGGCTCATCTTCCTCTGCTACTAGAGGTGTTTCGGGAGTTCTGGGGGTGTGCGAGAGTGATCGGTTTGTCCCCGTTGCACTGGGGGCTTGGGGCGGTTTATAGGCCAACCCGTCGGCTCTACAATATATAAAAAGTACAGGGGTGGGGGGCCCAGCTGGCAGTCTCTCCGGCTAGCCAGGGGGTCCCACCCTTCGTGTCGTCTCGTCATCGATGGGGTCCTCCAGATGAGCGGTCCCATCTCCCATTGGGGTTCGCCAGCCGGCTCTGCAATTGGCCCTCGCCCACCTACTACGGCACGGGTCGCCCGGGGGCGTCGTCTAGCGCCAGCCGGCCAAAGTCTCCGGTACGGCCGGCCGAGTTGTAGCCACACCGAGGTAGGTAATCGAGTGGGCGAGGGTGTGCCGGCACTGTTCCCTCGCTCGGTCACACTCACCGAGGTCAACGGTCGGGATGGCCGGACTGTAGCCACGCGCTGTAGTGCGTCAGCGGCCACTGTAGCCACAGGGCCGCCCGTCGTGCCGGTCGCGTCATGTCGTCGTACCCGCGTGCAGAGGGACGGGACATCACATGTCCGTCCCAGGGTCAACGGAGGAGGCGGCCCAGAGGTAGCCGGCCAC
Organism: Hordeum marinum; assembly: GCA_022496015.1. Taxonomy (NCBI): domain Eukaryota; kingdom Viridiplantae; phylum Streptophyta; class Magnoliopsida; order Poales; family Poaceae; genus Hordeum; species Hordeum marinum. The sequence continues at coordinate 99,819,633 of CM039674.1, read as the reverse complement.
GCCTAGCCGGCCGAGGGTCGAGCCGGCTCCTTGACCAACCGTCCGGAGCACCAGCCGGCGTCAGCTCGAGCCGGACGTCCTCTAGTCGGCCACGATCGGCTGGTCCGTGTTGTTCTTCTTTGAAGCGGGAGGGGAATGACCCCGTTGCTTTGGCATACTTGGGGGTAATAACCCCGTCACTTGTTCAGCTTCGGCTTCAGAATAAAGTTCCACTTGGGGAGAGTTGTGAAACAAATCACTCGGCAAGACAGCTTCGGCTCCATAGACCAGGAAAAAAGGAGTCCATCTAGTCGACCGATTAGATGTTGTTCTCAGGCCCCATAAAACAGATGGCAGCTCTGTCACCCAAGCTCCGACAGCATGATCTAAGTCGCGCATGAGACGAGGCTTCAAACCTTGCAGGATGAGGCATTTGGCCCGCTCAACTTGTCCATTGGTTTGAGGATGTGCAACAGAAGCATAATCCACTCAAGTGCCCTGGGAGGTGCAGAAGTATCTGAATTCTTCCGAGTCAAAGTCGGTGCCATTATCTGTGATGATGTTGTGGGGAACGCCGTATCGGAAAATTATTTCCCTCATGAATGTGACCGTCGTACGAGAGTTTAATTTCTTTATCGGCTTAGCCTCAATCCACTTTGTAAATTTGTCCGCTGCAACAAGCAAATGAGTGAATCTGCCCTTTCCAGTCCGAAAGGGGCCAACCATGTCTAGGCCCCAGACAGAAACGGCCAGGAAAGGGGGATTGTCTTCAGGGCAGATGCCGGCTTGTGGGATAAGTTTACATAGAACTGGCACCCCTCACAATGATCGACAATATCTTTGGCCATCTCATTGGCCCATGGCCAGAAGAAACCAGCTTTGTATGCTTTAGCGAGGATTGTCCGTGAGGACGCATGATGGCCGCAAGTTCCCTAGTTGATTTCATCCAGAATCACTCAACCTTCTTCGGGGGAAATGCAACGTTGTGTTACGCCAGTCGTGCTTTCTTTGAACAGTTGATCCCCTATCACAGTAAAAGCTTTCGACATGCGCACAATCTGTCGTGCTTCCGTCTCACCTTCAGGGAGTTCTTGTCTAAGGATATATGCAATATAGGGCACCGTCCAATCAGAAATGATGACCAGAATCTCCATGACTAAATCAATAACTACAGGGACATCGACTTCAGTCGGATCGGTGGGACTCATTGCTTGCAAGGGCTCTTCGGTGAAAGGATCTTCCTATACTGAAGGAGTATGGAGATATTCTAGAAACACATTGCTGGGGACAGGTTGTCGAGTGGATCCAATCTTTGCCAGCTCATGAGTTGCTTGATTCTTCACTCGAGGAACATGGTGAAGTTCTAGACCTTCAAACTTCTTCTCCCGCTTTCTAACAACACTGCAATATCCAGTCATAGTGGGGTTTCGAACGTCCCACTCCTTCATCACTTGATTGACCACCAAATCTGAGTCGCCATAAACCATCAGGCGCTTGATGCCGAGTGACATGGCCATGCACAACCCATATAAAAATGCTTCATATTCTGCTTCATTATTGGAGGAATCGAAGTGGATTTGCAAGACATAACTGAGTTTGTCGCCCTTCGAAGATACTAAGACAACGCCAGCACTGGACCCATTCAACATTTTAGAACCATCGTAGAACATGGTCCAGTGTGTCAAGTGAACCTAGATTGGCTGTTGCTGCTCAATCCACTCGGCCTTAAAATCCGCAAGTGCCTGAGACTTGATCGCTTGCTTGGCTTCAAACTTGATGTCAAAGTATAGGAGCTCGATTGCCCACTTAGCCACTCGACCAGTTGCATCCTGATTGTTGAGAATCTCGGATAACAGAGCAGCACTAACGACTGAAATCGAGTGGTCTTGAAAATAATGTGCCACCTTCTTTGCTAACAGATAAATGCCATGAACCAGCTTCTGGTAGTGAGAATATCTTTGCTTCGAAGGATTCAATACTTCAGACACATAATAGACTGGGTGTTGGACTTTGTAAGCCTTGCCCTCCTCTTCCCGCTCGACGGTTCACACTGTACTGACAACCTGATTAGTGGTCGCGATGTATAGGAGCAATGGCTCTTTGCTACGAGGAGCAAAAAGCACCGGCTAGGTGGAGAACAGGGTTTTGAGCTCGACAAATGCTACTTCGGCCTTTGGAGTCTAGTCGAACGTATCTGACTTCTTCATCAGTCGGTACAAAGGCAATGCCTTCTCATCGAGACGAGAAATGAATCGACTCAATGTTGTCAAGCAACCTGTGAGCTTCTGAACATCTTGCACTCGCACGGGAGTCTTCATTCGGGTAATGGCGCTGATTTTCTCAAGGTTGACATCGACCCCTCGTTTGGAAACGAGAAAAATGAGTAACTTGCCACCAGGGACATCAGAAGTACACTTAGCCGGATTCAGCTTTATGTCATACCTTCTCAGATTAGCAAAAGTTTTAGCCAAGTCAGCCAGTAGGTCGGAACATTTGCAGGACTTGACAACGATATCATCCATATACGCCTCGACATTTCGAGGGATTTGGTCGAGTAAACACTTCTAAATCATGCGCATGAAAGTAGCGCTGGCATTTTTCAAACCGAATGGAATGGTGATGTAGCAAAAACACCCGAATGGGGTGATGAAGGCTGTTTTTATTTCATCTGGGCCAAACAGACAGATCTGATGGTACCCAGAGTAAGCATCTAGAAACGATAAACGCTCGCACCCCGTGGTCGAGTCAACAATCTGATCTATGCGGGGGAGCAGGAAATGATCTTTTGGGCAGACCCGGTTGATATGCTTGAAGTCAATACACATGTGTAGTGACTTGTCCTTCTTGGGAACCATGACAACATTCGAGAGCCACACGGAGTGGTAAATCTCCCAAATGAAATTGGCTTGCAAGAGACGAGCCACCTCTTCATCGAGCGCTTTACGCTTCTCTGCCGCTAATCGACGCAAATGCTCCTTTACAGGCTTGGCCTTGGGGTCAACTCTCAGTCGGTGCATAGCCAGCTCCCTGGGAACCCCCGGCATGTCAGCAGGCTTCCATGCGAAGATATCCCAGTTCTCATGGAGGAACTGGATGAGCTCGGCTTCCTATTTGCTGTCGAGTGTTGACGATATGTTGGTCAAAGCGGCAGTTGAATCAGTCGGGTGAATGTGCACTTTCTTCACTTCCCCTGCCGACTGAAATGCCGACTCGGAAGAAGGCTTCTTAGCACGCAGCAAACCAGGAGGGTTAGCACTCTTCTTGTATTCTTCCAGCTCAACCATAGCCATCTGGTGATGGGCGATCTTGGAGCCTTGCTGGAGGCACTCTTCGACCCGCTGTCGATTGCCAGTGACCGTGATCACACCCTTAGGGCCTGGCATCTTCAACTTGAGATATACGTAACATGGATGGGCTATGAAACGAGCATACACGAGCCGAGCCAGAATGGCGTGATAAGCGCTCTGGAAATCCACGACTTCAAACGTCAACTTTTCCTTTCGAAATTTTTTATCTGTTCTGAATGTCACATCCAATGCAATCTGGTCGAGTGACTTGGCCTTCTTCCCTGCGATGACTCCATGAAATTGCATGTTGCTCTCACTCAGTCGGGACATAGGAATGCCCATTCCTTTAAGGGTATCTGCATAGAGGATGTTCAGGCTGCTGCCACCGTCCATGAGGACCCTTCGGAGTCGAGTGCCCCTCACAACTGGATCAACCACCAAAGCCTGTTGACTGAGAGTGGCCACGTGAGAGGGATGATCAGACTGATCAAATGTGATGGCAGTCTGAGACCACTTGAGGTAGGTGGGGGTGGTAGGAACGGCAATGTTGACCTCCCTGTTGATGACCTTCAACCGACTCTAGCTATCGACATCAGCAAAAATCATCAATGTAGCATTGACATCAGGGAACATTTCTTTGTCTTCATCATCCTTCTCAGGAGTTTTCTCACTCGACGGAGTCTCTTTGAACTGCTGAATAAGCAGTCGACACTGCTGAGTGGTATGCTTGGGCAATATCAAGTTGCCCTCGTCATCTTTCCTCGTGTGAATTGCACACGGTAGATCCAAGACATCGGTCCCTGACTGATTCTTTCCTTTCTTGGGGGAAAATTGTCCTTTGGCCTTCCCCTTATTCTTTCCTTGGGCCGCCAGAGCGGCCGACTCTGCCTGAACAGGGCCTTCAGCCTTCCGCTTCTGCTTCCGACTGGAATTGCCACCGGCCTCGTTGTTGACTGCCTTTCCTTTGCTGCTACGGAGGAGGTCTTCCTCTTCTCCATTGGTGTACCGAGTGGCGATTTCCATCATATTACTCAGCAGTATGTCGCCTGTTCGACCGAACTTCAAGTAAATCTCTCTGTATTTCACACCAGCCTTGAAAGCACAAACAACCTGATGTTCAGAAACATTTTCCACTGTATGATGCAGAGTGGACCAGCGCTGAATGTAATCCCTCAAGGTCTCATTGGGCTTCTGAACACAATGATGCAAGTCAACCAGCCCGGCAGGACGCTTGCAAGTGCCCTCAAAAGTTCTGACGAACACTCGGGCGAGATCTTCCCAGCAATATATACTGGATGGAGCCAAGCGATTCAGCCATGCACGAGTCGAACCATCCAACATCAAGGATAAATGTTTCATTGCGACATTATCATTGCCACCACCAATCTGAACTGCCACTCGGTAATCGTCCAACCAAGTCTCTGGCTTTGACTCGCCAGAAAACTTCCCGGTCCTAGACGCCAACCTGAAGTTGGGGAGAATATCTGCAGAACGTATGGCCCTGCTGAAGCACTCGGGGCCAGAAATAACAGCTGTGCTGCCACTCGGAAAATCTCTGTCTTCTCCATCTCTATGGGCTATGCCTCTGTCGATCCGCCTCTGAGTAAGGAGATCGCGAGCATCAAACCCTGCATTCCGCTCATCACCGAACAAGCGCCTTTCGTCCTGGTGTCAGGGCACGTACTGACCACCCTACGGAGGAGTGGACACTCGACGGTGGTTATCACGGTGAAACTGATCTCTGAGATGGTCTTCACGAAAACCTCCGCCCCTTCGGCGCAAGGGCGACCCAGGGCTGTGTGCGGAATGAACTGTATCTGCCCTGGGTGAGTTACTGTGAATCCTATTGTGTGACTACGAAACAACAGAATTCCGACGTTGCGCTACATCCAGCAAAGCTCTAATCTGCATCAACCCTCTACCAGCCTCTGACCATGACGGCTGAATAGAATCTGCTATCCTAGCAGCAGTTGCAACATTTAACACAGGAGTACGGTATACCTCAACATTATTGTGAGATCCAGTATGAAACAACTGTCGCTGACGTCGACTGGAAACTGGTGGACGCTGACGAGCGCGCTCGTCGAGTTTTCTCTGAAGCTCTTCAAGCCGTATGCGTGTGGCCTCCTAGGCCTAGGCCTTGGCGGTCGTACCAACAATGGGAGTATGAAGGACTTCACCATCGCGACGCGGTTGTTCACTCAACGGTTCGCCAGTTTCCTGCCTGCCGCGGCCGAAGCCCGGCGGTGGGCTTTGATGAGAACCAGCCATAAGGACCTCTGCCGCAGGATCACAGCTCTCGCACTCGGAAGGAACATCAAACTAATCGGAGTCCGACTCGAATACGCCATGAAGGGACTCGGCGGGCTCGATCGCCGCAATCTGCGAACAAGAAATTTGGCGAGCCGCTGCATGTTTCACCCAGTGCTGGAGTCATGAGCGACCGGGTCGCTTGCGATGACGAACAACAGGCAAAGCCGACGAATACGGAGTCGACGGCTGCCGCAGCAACACGCCACAGGAGCTCACGCGGAAGTGCGCAAACCCGTGGACTGGTAGCACCTCGACGTCGAGAGGTGCTTTCTGGAGCCATGTCGAATCGTCAGTGATGAAGGTGAGCGCTCCGAAATGGATCTCATGGCCCAGAGTGAAAACACCGCCGAAAGACATGACGAAGGGTGAAAAACGCAACCTCGTCGGAAGTCGCTTAGACGCCTGCCCAACGGTGGGCACCAACTATCGTGGATAGGCCTGACAGTAGAAGGTACAAAAGGAGAGGGCAGAGTCCTAGGTACGACACACGAATGTATGAGTTCAGGCCCCTCTCGTGGAGGTAATAGCCCTACGTCTCAGTGCTTTGGAGCTTTGTCGTGTGGAGAATACAGATTACAATGGTTGCGAACCCTTGTGCCAGAGGGGAGGGGTGGCTTATATAGAGTTTGCTGCCCCTCATAATTACCGGCATCCAAGGGTCCGATCGTGAGTATAAAGACTAGCGTTACTAGTAATGTACATCATAATTGCTACTAATGACGGCTGGACTAACGCCTGCCTGTTGGCCTCCTGTGAGTGGCTTCTAGTCTTCTAGCGTCGGTTGGAAGTGAGGTCTTCTGAGTGACAGGTGACTGTCGAGTGGAGGAAGAAGCATCCAAGTGGATTGCTTGTCGAGTGACTTGAGCGTCATGGGGAATCCAGTCGGAATCTTTCTTGTGATCTTTAAGTCCTCCGATGCAGTGTCCTTAGGTAGGGTATGTAGGTCAGGCCTAGGACCCTACCCTAGGTAGCTATCCTCGTCACACACGATACGCTCGATGTAGAGGCCGGCTAGCTTGTTACCGTCATAGCTGGTCTTGACGGGAATGAAATGGGCTACCTTGGTCAGGTGGTCGACAATGACCCAAATAGAATCATGTCATTTTCTTGACCTTGGTAATTCGGTGATGAAATCCATCCAAACTTTGTCCCACCTCCATTCAGGAACTTTGAGAGGTTGCAGTAGTCCAGCGGGTCGCTGATGCTCATCTTTGACTCTGTGGCATATATCACACTTGGCAACAAAGGCGCCTAGCTCCCGTTTCATGCCATGCCACGAGAATCTTGCCTTGAGGTCTTTATACATTTTGGTTCCTCCAGCATGGATGGAGTATGGAGTGTCATGAGCTTCTTGCAAGATCAAGTTCTTGAGCTCCTCTTTGTTGGGTACGTAGATGCGATTCCCAAACCATACAACTCCTTTTTGATCCACTGAGAACTCGGGGGCCTTGCCTGCCTTGATCTTCCTCTTGATACCTTTAATGCTCTCGTGTCCCTTCTAAGATTCCTTAATATCATCCATCAAGGTAGGCTTTGCTTCGAGGTTGGCGAGGAATCCAAGTGCAACTATTTCCAAGCCAAAGCTTTCAAGCTCTTCATATAGGGCAGGTAGCCTTTCCTTAATCATGGAATTCAAGGAACAAGCCTTTCTGCTTAAGGCGTCTGCTACCACGTTGGCCTTTCCGGGGTGGTATTGAACACTAAGGTCTTAATCCTTGATCAACTCCAACCATCTTCGTTGCCTCATGTCCAATTCCCTTTGGGTGAAAATATACTTCAAACTCTTGTGGTCTGTGTATATCTCACATCGCTTCCCTAGAAGGTAATGTCGCCATGTCTTCAAGGCATGAACCACGGCTGCCAACTCAAGATCATGAGTAGCGTAGTTCTCTTCATGAGGACGTAGCTGCCTGGATAGATATGCTACAACTCTTCCTTCTTGCATCAGAACACCTCCAAGCCCGGTTCTTGATGCATCACAATATATCACAAACTCCTTTGTGAATATCGGGGGTGGCCAAAAGTGGGGTTGTGGTCAATCTCTTCTTAATCTCCTGGAAGCTTTCCTCGCACTTAGTTGTCCATTCAAACTTCTTGTCCTTCTTCAAAAGCTGGGTCATGGCGGGCAATGCTCGAGAACCCTTCCAAGAACTTGCGGTAATACCCCGCGAGTCCGAGGAAGCTCCTGACTTCCTTCACGATGGTTGGGGATGGCCATTCGGTCATGCCTTCAACCTTGGCAGGATCCATTGATAATCCTTCTGCAGTCAGCACACGACCCAAGAATCCAACTTCATACAGCCAGAATTCACACTTGCTAAACTTGGCATAAAGTTCGTGCTCTCAAAGCTTATCTAGGACCAATCTCAAGTGTTGCTCATGCTCTTCTTCAGACTTGGAGAAGACGAGTATGTGATCAATGAAGACGACAACGAACTTGTCCAAGTACTCCAAGAAGAATTTATTCATGAGGTACATGAAGTAGGTAGGGGCATTGGTTAACCCAAATGACATGACCATGTATTCATACAGGCCATACCGGGTTACAAATGCTGCCTTCGGAACGTCTTGGGGTCTGATCTTCAGCTGATAGTACCCAGACCTGAGGTCGATCTTGGAGAACACCTTGGCTCCGTTCAACTGATCGAACAGGCCTTCAATCTTGGGGAGTGGGTACTTGTTCTTTATTGTGACTTCATTTAGATAACGCTAATCGACACAAAGTCTGATAGTCCTGTCCCTCTTTGACACAAATAGAATAGGCGATCCCCAAGGAAAGGCACTCGGGCGAATGAATCCTTTTCTGAGCTACTCTGCCAGTTGCTTCTTCAATTCAGCCAACTCTTCGGATCCCATCCTATAGGGCTTCTTATAGATGGGCCTTGATTCGGGCATAAGCTCAATGAGGTTCTTGAGTGGAGGCGGGTTTGGGAACATACTTGACTTCCACTCCTTGGCTATTGGTCATGGTAATAATCCTCTTGGCACAGTCTAACAAGCCTTGGTGCTTGGTTAACCAGTCCATGCCTAGGATCACATCCAAGCCTTCTGACTTCAGGATGATAAGGTCTACTAGGAAATTTACCCCGTTGATGTTAATCTCAACTCCCTTACAACCTATCCCAGACTTCATAACTGATCTCGGGGTTTGTATCAACATACGACTACCCAGGGGTGTAGGCTTCATGCTACTCTCTAGTGCAAACTTTTGGGTAACAAGAATGCGAAGCTCCACAATCAAATAGTACTATTGTTGGGGTTGAGTTGACAAGGAACGTACCCAGTATGATGTCCGGGTCTTCCTGGGCTTCCTCTGAGGTGACGTGATTCACACAACCCTTTCCATTGTTGGGCTGGTTGCGGGGAGCGGGGTTCCTTGGGGGTGCTCCATGGCCTTGACCTTGGTTTGGCGCATTGGGGCGCGGTGCATCTAGCTTCTTGTTGGGACACAGCCTAGAGATGTGTCCTGGCTGACCACATCCACAACAAGCGACTTGCCGAGGGCTGTTGTTGTTGTTTCTGCCACCATTGTTGTTATTGGGGTTGTTGTAAGCTGGCCTGGGATTGGCATACTGCTGAGGCTTGTAGCTCGGACGAGGCGCAGGAGGTCTAGCCTGCTGCGGCTGATAGGTTGGCTTGGCTGGGGCTGGCTGTCAGGGGCGAGGCTTTTGGTTGCTGGAGCTACCCTTGCTGATCATCTTGCGCTTGCGAGTGTCGTCTATGGCACAACACTTGTCTTCCAGCATGAGGGCCTTGTTTACCAGGTCGAAGAAGGTACGACAATCGCAAACGATGAGCTGATACTGCAGGGTCTGTTGAAGTCCTTCCATGAAGCGTTCCTTCTTAGCAGCCTCCGTGTTGACATCTTCAGGCGCATACCTTGACAGCAGGTTGAACTTCTATAGGTACTCCTTGATAGGGCCACTTCCTTGCTTCAGCACTCGGAATTCTCTCTCTTGATAGCCATGATCCTAGAAGGAATGTGGACGGTGCGAAATCCTTCCTTGAAGTCATCCCAAGTGATCACACGTTTGCCTTGCATGACCTTGAATCCATCCCACCAAGCTCGGGCGGTACCTCCGAGGCAATGAGAGGCATAAAGCACCTTCACACGGTCCTCATTGCAATTGACCAGTGCAAGGAGGTCCTCTATGGTGCGCATCCAGTCGTGAACATCCAAGGGTTTAGTAGTCTCGATGAAGGTTGGGGCGAATTCCTCATGAACTCAGACAGAGTGGAGCGGCCATTGTCGTTCCTGCCTTGCTGTTGGTTGTTCACAAGGGCCTGAGCCATCTGTTGAATAGCAGCATTGTTGGATTGGCGTTCCTCCCGGAGAACTTGGAGAAACTAAGCTATGGTCATGTTCTCTGGTGGAGGTGGTGGTAGGGGAATGTCGCCTTGCGGCTGCTCCTGGTGTCCTCCAACATGAGCAGTCCCACCCGCTCCGTGTTGCTGGCTAGAGTTGTCGGATTCAGGGTTGGCGAAGGAGCTATTGTGGGTAGCAGTCACCATCCTGTTTGGAGCAGCTAGGTCAAACAACTCGGATAGACGAGAGGAAAAGCAACAATGGAAAAGCGCACCTAAGGGGGTTGGTCGAGTGCAAGGGTGGTAAAACAAAGGTCGAAGGACCAACACATATATTAAGATAAGATAGATGATGGAGTCGCTTACATGTCGCCTAAGGCAAAAGTGTGGCTTGCATCGGAACAGAGACATCAAAACAATCAACAAGCACACATGGTTTCATATGAACCATTACACGGACTCGACTTTGCATGAGAGGTACATGACTGATCCTACCCTAGGGGTTCTCGGACTCAGGTGGTGGAGTGCTCGGTCTCGTAGTCACACTCCTCTGGGTCTTCCTCCTGTTCTTCATCCGAACGGGCATCATTCCCTGTCGAAGGGGTCGGAGAGCGAGGAGGTCCATCCCAACGATGCTTTGTTGGCGGGTCGATGGAGAGCTCACGGTAATCCTTTGCACTCATGCGATGATGATGTGTGGGTGCATCTCTAGCTGGGGGTACTCCTCCTCAATATGCAAATGCTGGTCATCCCTCGGGGGCTCCATCCTTCTTGATCTTGCCTGGCTTCGTCTTGGCTTGCCGGACTAGCTCTCGGGTGTGGTGAAGTTCCTCGCGGAGCTTCATGGACTCCTTAATCAAGTGGTGAACCAGACTATCGGCAGAGAGGCTGGAGTAGGTCTGGAACCTAAGTGGCGTGCCATCCTCTTGAGATGGAACCAACGTCCAACTCTCTCCAAGATCATCCTTCCTGAAGGGAAGGTAGCGAGTAGCCGGCTCATCAGCCATCTCTGGAATGGTATCCCGAAGGTGTAGGAGTGCCTTGCGTGCAGCTGACTCGACTGTGAGTACTATGGTCTCCATTTGTGGTCCTTCAAAGAACCAACTGGTCGGGGAATCGTTTGCCTTCACGACCACATCCACGTGGTACTCCTTCGTGACGGCATCGACCTAGTGCTCATGGTAGAGGAAAACAGGTGGTTGGCAAAACTGGCACTTCTCCAGGCTATCCCCAAGGAGTAAGAGGAAGCTGGATGTTAGCAAGGCTTCGGGTACGATGGCCATCTACAAAGGTTTGAAGGGAGGAGATTCAGTAGAGTGTTGTGTGAAGAATAGAAGAGGTAAATAGTACAGAATTCCTAAGTGTAGGCGCTAGGTGTAGTTTTGAAAGCGGTTTTATCCTAACTAACGTCCATGCTAACTAAGGGTTTCCTACAGTCAGGATGGCTCTGATACCAGCTCTGTGGGGACCCTGACTCATAAGTCGTGATCACCGAATGTACATGTACAGTTATCCCAGAGATCAATGCTCACTGAACACACAGAAGCTGAATAACAAGAGTCTTACATCCACATTTAGCGTCTTACACAAATAGAGCCCATGAAGGTCTAGTCTTACAGAGATAGGGCCACAACGGCCAAATACTTAAACTCAACAAGCAGCGGAAATCTTGATCGAAAGCGTGAACCCATGCCATCTGCCTTAAACCTACAGGCATTTTGACTGGGAAGCATCCTAGTTCGCATGTTCGTCGCCAATGAACTCTTCACCATACTCATGTTCTTCCATGCATGGCCAATTAAATAACCAATGGCAAGCCAATGAGTACTTTGAATGTACTCGCAAACAACCCAAGTTGTGGAACAAGGTAATAATGATGCATGATATAGCACTAAGTAGGTATTTTGCGGAAAGCTAATTTTGAATGCAATGTCATGATCAAGTAACTATGTGTAAGCATGCATCAACAGTTGGCAGATATCCATATGAAGAAGTTACAGATATCATCATGATCAGGGGGTTGAACATCTCCTGCTCAATCATCACGTCAGGTCATCTGACCTATCTCAAGTGTCATCTCTGTGTCATCCATACACACACACACACACACCAAGTTTGCGAAAACATCTGGACGTAGTTTAAGAAGGACCTCCAACTGTCCATGACCGCGGACACGGCTATTCGAATAGTTTTACACTCTGCAGAGGTTGCACACTTTACCCACAAGACTTGGGGAACTTCCGTGTCATCCACGACTCATGGTATATAACATACCCGAGGTAAGCACCCGAGTAATGCCTTTCCCGTGGCGATACTAAACAAAGAGTCCACTCGATTGGTACTCAGCCCACATGATGTACATCACTCGTAGCATCCATGCAGGTACCAACAATGTGCCTGGTGCCTATGAAGATAGCGTATGATCGTCCATACCGGCACGACCCCGTATCGAGAGTGACCACGCCACTCCCGCCACTAGTGATGCGGGCTCCTTGCCAGTACCCTCCAAAGTAATCAACAGAGCCCCGTCCCATAAGGGGTGTCGTGGTTGCACATGTACGGTTGGGACGGTCAGCAGACCTTAAAACTCTCCGTTTTCAAAAACACACCCTCAACTTGTTCCGGTACACCACTTCTTTCTCAAGTGGTCACCCAACTCATCATCATCTCCCTCGGGCATTAGTGGCACCCGACGGGGTTTTCGAAAAGTCTTTGAAATCATCTCTTTCTTTCCATCACCATGCATAATCCCAATCCCACTTGCGTAGCACCTACTAGCATCCTATCTACACCCACCCGCATAACCCTCATAAGGTGGTAGGGTCATGCACGATGCAAGTGACAACGGCAAAAGTATCGGAAGCAACCCACCGAAGTGGTCAATACTCCACATGTTTAAATATAACGAAAGTAAAGTGCTATATGACATGCAATGAAATGGTCTCTTACCATGGTCAATGGGCTGCTTGCCTGGCTAAACAATGTCTTCAAGGTCTTCAAAGTCTTCGGGTCCAACTCCCTCGTCAATAGCGCAATCTATTGTCACGATAAATAGTGATAATAATAAGCATCACACAAAAATAGAGCACACAAAGATACTAATAAAATGCTACCCTATTCTGATAAATACTAAAAACTATAATAAAAATATTTGTCTAAGGTTTTACTGTGAAAAGATTTTTGAAAACCAATAAATAGAGGCAAAAAGGTGCCAAAATAGGTTTTAAAATAAAACAGTGTATAAAAAGTTTTCAACACTTTTCACAAATGGCACTATTAAATCCTATGTAATATTCTAGGATTTATGGTGGAAAAATATTGGGCATTGGATAAATATTAAGCCATGTGGGATTTTTGGAAATCAAACAGAAAAAGAAAAAGGAAAGGGGCATTGTGCCCTGGGCCAAATGCCCAGCCGCACTGGGCCAACCAGCCAGGCCGGCCTAGCTGAGCTGCGGGTGCACACGTGGCCAGGTTTGTAACCTAATGTGTGGGCCCCAGCATCAGCGAGAGAGAGGTATAGGGAGAGAGGTGTGGGGATGACACGGTGGCATGGGTGGATGCCGAGGGGGGGCAAGTGGCGAGAGGGGGAGGCCTGAGGTCGCCGGAGCCACGCAGTGGGCAACGGCTACAATGCATGTCGGCACTGTAGCGTGCTCCAAAGCGCGCGTATGCATGCCACAGCATGCCAATGGCGTTTTGTGCGCGGCCAAATGTGTCTAGGGGGTTTAGGGGCATCTAGGCTAGGGGCAATGGCATTGGATGCCCTGGGAGGAAGATAGAATAAGAGGAAGGGGAAGAGAGAGGTGTTTTAGTGATGTCCAGGGATAAAAATGGGATTTTCACTCCCCAATCATCGAGCTGTGGCCAAGCAATTCTTACTGGAGGTAAAATACTATTGCAAAATGAAGTGGTAAAAATTTGGGCTCAAGAAAAATAGAGGAAGAGGGTCAAACAGAGATTTTTGCCATTCTGGCAGGAAGTGTTTGATGGAGATTAGGGCAAGCAAATGGGCCTTGCTTGCCATGAGATTTGACAGGATCAAAAGGTGGTTAGAAATAGGCCTGGTCACCAAGTTTGAGCTTGATTGATGAAAGTTCACAATGTAACTTTGTGGAACCCTACAAATCAATAGAATCAGGTTTCTGTAGATCTAACTATGCTAAGCTAATCCCCTTGATGCACCACTTAGTGTAGCATCATTATTTGCTGATTAGAACATGTCCACAAAGTTTGGGGTCAAGGGAAGAAACTCCACAATGTAAACTTGCTCAAATTTGAATCTGGACATGGGGGGTTTTGGAATAGTTTGATGAATCAAATCAACTTGTATTGAGATGAAACTTTGCAAGATCATCACCTATGACAGTGTTGACTTGCTGGAATTTTCTTGGAATTTATTGAGAATATTTCTTATAGAAATATCCAAAAGCTTGATTTGGACAGAAAGGGTTTTTAGGGGTTTTGCCCATTATTTTGAACATGGCCATGTGTTGAACCTCATATATATGGAATATATGTCTAGTGAGTTTCCCTAATTTTTCTCAAATACTCCCTTCATCCCATAATATAGGACGTTTTTGAAAGCTAAGTTAGCTTGCAAACAGGTCCTATATTATGGGACGGAGTAGTATTTTGAAAGCATTTAAATAATTTTTCCCTATGAAAAACCATTTCTGGTCTTAAGAAAAAGCCTTTAAATAAAATATTAAAACAATCTTAAAAATTTATATTTGGTGGTTTTGGAAAGTCATAAATATAGTAGGCTTCAAATAAGGCCTTTGGGGAAAACGGATCCACACAATTTGAGGACTTGCAGTGCAAACCTCAACTCATGGGTTTTTGAAAACCTAATTTGAATAAATCCTTTTTGGCCAAAAATAATATTTGATAAAAATAATTTTGGTCACTACTCCCATGGCATGATCATTGGGCAAGAAGTTTGGGTCAAGGAAGATGAATATGGAGAGGGATAAAATCTAAGAGTGCCATACACAACCAACCAAACACGCACAAGCACTGAAAAAGTTTTAATTGGCTCCAAATTTTATAAATCCAAGCATCACAAGGTGATACAAACACAGGGTGTGACACCTATAATGTTATATCCATGGCTCACGCTCATGTATTGCGTGAGAGTTGAAAAGGTTTGAGAACATAAAAAAGTGTGAAACAATTGCTTGACTTGTCATCGGGGTTGTGCATGATTTAGATACTTTGTGTGGGGAAGATGGATCATAGCTAGACCATATGATTTTGTAGGGATAACTTTCTAAGGCCATGTTATTTTGAAAGGACATGATTGCATTGTTGGTGTGCTCGAAGTATTACTGTTTTTATGTCAATATTAGACTTTTGCTTTGAATCACTCTTATCTTAATATTCATGCCACGATTAGATTATATGATCAAGATTAAGCTAGGTAGAATTCCACATCAAAAATTATCTTTTTATCATTTACCTACTCGAGGACGAGCAGGAATTAAGCTTGGGGATGCTGATACATCTCCATCGTATCTATAATTTTTGATTGTTTCATGCCAATATTCTACAACTTTCATATACTTTTGGCAACTTTTTATACTACTTTTGGGACTAACATATTGATGCAATGCCCAGTGCCAGTTCCTGTTTGATGCATTTTTTGTTTCATAGAAAATCCATATCAAACAAAGTCCAAACGGGATGAAAACTTACGGAGATTTTTTTGGAATATATGTGAATTTTGGGAAGTGGAATCAACAGAAGGCGGTGCCCGAGGGGCTCACAAGCCAGCCAGGCGTGCCCTGGGAGTAGGGCATGCCCTAAGGGCTTGTCGCTACCCCTTATGTCGGTTGGAGCTGTCCTTTGGCCGCAAGAAAGATATTTTTATAAGGAAAATCCCCTCAAAATTTCAGTCCGATCGGATTTACAGATCTCCGGATATTTAATAAACGGTGAAAGGCCAGAATCTGAGAGTGCAGAAACAGAAGGAAATAGAGAGAGAGAGATCCAATCTCGGAGGGGCTCTCGCCCCTCCGCCGCCATGGAGGCCAAGGACCAGAGGGGAAACCCTCCTCCCATCTAGGTAGGAGGTCAAGGAAGAAGAAGAAGGAGGGGGGCTCTCTCCCCCTCTCTCCCGGTGGCACCGAAACGCCGCTGGGGCCATCATCGTGACAACGATCTACTCCAACAACTCCGTCAACGTTACCAACACCTCCATTACCTTCCCCCATCTATCTATAGTGGTCCACTCTCCCGCAACCCGTTGTACCCTCTACTTGAACATGGTGCTTTATGCTTCATATTATTATCCAATGATGTGTTGTCATCCTATGATGTCTGAGTAGATCTATTTTGTCCTATTGGTTGATTGATGATCATGATTAGTTTGAGTTGCATGTTTTATTATTGGTGCTGTCCTATGGTGCTCTCCATGTCACACAAGCGTGAGGGATCCTCATTGTAGGGTGTTGCAATGTGTTCATGATTTGCCTATGGTGGGTTGCTTGAGTGACAAAAGCATAAACCCGAGTAGTTGGGTTGTTGCATATGGGAGTAAAGAGGACTTGATACCTTATAATGCTATGGTTGGGTTTTACCTTAATGATCTTTAGTGGTTGCGGATGCTTTCTAGAGTTCCAATCATAAGTGCATATGATCCAAGTAGAGAAAGTATGTTAGCTTATGCCTCTCCCTCATATAAAATTGCAATAATGATTACTGGTCTAGTTATCGATTGACTAGGGACAATTACGCAACTCCTACCACCACTTTTCCACACTCGTTAAACTAACTTAGTTGTTTCTTTACCTTAGCAACCCTTAGTTTTTATTTACGTGCTCTTTATTATCTTGCTAGCCTATCCTATCACACCGACAAAGTACTTCTAGTTTCATACTTGTTTTAGGTAAAGCAAACGTTAAGCGTGCGTAGAGTTGTATCGGTGGTCGATAGAACTTGGGAGAATATTTATTCTACCTTTAGCTCCTCGTTGGGTTCGACACTCTTACTTATCGAGAAAGGCTACAATTATTCCCCTACACTTGTGGGTTATCAATGTCTCCTCCTTCTTGATCCAGCACGGGGGGGAGAAGTTGAGGGAGGGCTCCGGCAGCACAATGGCATGGTGGCGGTGGAGCTCATGGTTCTCCGGCAGAGCTTCGCTAAGCACTATGGAGGAGGAGGAGGCGTAGGAGGGGGAGGGTTGCGCCAGAGGGAAGGGTTGCAGCTCCCATGCGCCACCCCACTATATATAGGACTGGAGGGGGCTCGTTTCTTTCCCTCCAAGTCCATTGGGGCGTTGGCAAAGGTGGGAGGAAATAAATCCCATCATTTCCCTTCCCCACCGATTGTTATCCCCTCTTTTTAGGGATCTTGATCTTATCCCTTCGGGATGTGATTTTATTCCTTCTAAGGGGAGATCTTGGTGGGCCTTGACCAGGGGTGTGGGGCCTTGCCCCCACTACCCACGTGCATGTGGGTCTCCCCATGCAGGTGGGCCCCACTCTGAAACCTTCTAGAACCTTCCCGATACAATACCGAAAAATCCCGAACATTTTCCGGTGGCCAAAATAGGACTTCCCATATATAAATCTTCACCTCCGGACCATTGCGGAACTCGTCGTGACGTCCGGGATATAATCCGGGACTCCAAACAACTTTCAGTAACCACATACAATTCCCATTACAACTCTAGCGTCACCGAACCTTAAGTGTGTAGACCCTACGGGTTTGGGAACCATGCAGACATGACCGAGACACCTCTCTGGACAATAACCAATAGCGGGATCTGGATACCCATATTGGCTCCCACATGTTCCACGGTGATCTCATCGGATGAACCACGATGTCGGGGATTCACTTAATCCCATATACAATTCCCTTTGTCCATCGGTATGTTACTTGCCCGAGATTCGATCGTCGGTATCCCTATATCTTGTTCAATCTCGTTACCGGCAAGTCTCTTTACTCATTCCATAACACATGATCCCATGACTAACTCCTTAGTCAGATTGATCTCATTATGATGATGTATTACCGAGTGGGCCTAGAGATACCTCTCTGTCACACGGAGTGACAAATCCAGTCTCGATTCGTGCCAACCCGACGGACACTTTTGGAGACACCTTTATAGTCACCAAGTTACCTTGTGACGTTTGACACACCCAAAGCATTCCTGCGGTATCCGAGAGTTGCACAATCTCATGGTCTAAGGAAATGATACTTGACATTAAAAAAGCTCTAGCATACAAACTACACGATCTTGTGCTATGCTTAGGATTGGGTCTTGTCCATCACATCATTCTCCTAATGATGTGATCCCGTTATCAACGACATCCAATGTCCATGGTCAGGGAACCATGACCATCTATTGATCAACGAGCTATTCAACTAGAGGCTCACTAGGGATATGGTGTGGTCTATGTATTCACACATGTATTACAGTTTCCGGTTAATACAATTATAGCGTGAACAATAGACAATTATCAAGAACAAGGAAATATAATAATAACCATTTTATTATTACCTCTAGGGCATATTTCCAACAGCCTCCCACTTGCACTAGAGTCAATAATCTAGTTCACATCACCATGTGATTTACATTGTTATGAATCTAACACCCAATGAGTTCTGGGGTTCGATCATGCTTTGCATGTGAAAGAGGTTTTAGTCAACGGGGTTGCGACATTCAGATCTGTGTGTACTTTGCAAATCTCTATGTCACACTATAGACACTGCTAACATGCTCCACTTGGAGCTATTCCAAATGGCTACTCTACTATACGTATCCGGATTGCTCTAAGAGTCATCCGGATTGGTGTTAAAGCTTGCATCGACGTAACCCTTTACGACGAACTCTTTATCACCTCCATAATCAAGAAATGTTTCCTTAGTCCTCTAGTTACTAAGGATAATTTTGACCGTTGTCAAGTGATCCACTCCTAGATCACTCTTGTACCCCTTGACAGACTCATGGCAAGGCACACACAGGTGTGGTACACAGCATGGCATACTATATAGAGCCTATGGCTAAGGGATAGGGGACGGCATTCGTCATTTCTCTTTTTTCAACCGTGGTCGAGCTTTGAGTCTCACTCAACTCCACACCTTATAAATCAGGCAAGAACTCCTTCTTTGACTGATCCATTTTGAACTCTTTCAAAATCTTTCTAGGTATGTACTCATTGAAAGTCTCATCAAGCATCTTGATCTATCTCTATAGATCTTGATGCCCAACAATTAGGTAGCTTTATCCCGGTCTTCCTTTGAAAAACTCTTTTCAAACAACCATTTATGCTTTCCAGAAATTCTACATCATTTCTGATCAATAATATGTCAACCACATATACTTCTCGGAAATTCTATAGTGCTCCCACTCACTTTCTTGTAAATACAAGTTTCTCGTAAACTTTGTATAAACTCAAAAACTTTGATCACATCATCAAAGTGTATATTCCAACTCCGAGATGCTGCTCCAGTCCATAGAAGGATTTCTAGAGCTTGCATACCTTTTAGCATCCTTAGGATTGACAAAACTTTACTATTGTATCACATACAACTTTTCCTCACGAAAACCGTTAAGGAAAGTATGTTTTGACATCCATCTACCAAATCTCATATCCGAAAAATGCAGAAATTGCTAAAATAATTTCAACGGACTTTTAGCATCGCTACGGGTGAGAAAATCTCATCGTAGTCAACTCCTTGAACTTGGTGGAAACTTCTTTGCGACAAGTCGATCTTTATAAATGGTGACATTCACCATCAGCGTCCGTCTTCATCATAAAGGTCCATTTGTACTCAACGACATGTCGTTCAACAGGGAAGTCTACCAAAGTCCATACTTGGTTTTCATACATGGATCCTTTCTCGGATTTCATGACTCCTAGCCTTTGTTGGAATCCGGGCCCACCATCGCTACTCCATAGTTCGTAGGTTTATCGTTGTCCAACAACATGACCTCCAAGACAGGGTTGTCGTACCACTCAGGAGCAGTACACGTTCTTGTCAAACTAAGAGGTTCGATAGTAACTTGATCCAAAGCTTCATGATCATCATCATTAACTTCCTCTTCAACTGACGTAGGCTCACAGAAACATCTTTCTATGTTGCGCTGCTCTCTGGTTGAAACAAAGGTTCAACAACCTCATCAAGTTATGTCTTCCTCCCACTCAATTCTTTCGAGAGAAACTCTTTCTCGAGAAAGGACCTGGTTTTATCAACAAACACTTTGCACTCGGATCTTAGATAGAAGGAATACCCAACTTTTCTTAGCATATCCTATGAAGTTCCACTTTTCCGCTTTGGGTTCGAGCTTATCATACATAAGTGTCGCATTCCCAAACTCTGAGAAATGACAGCTTAGGTTTCTATCAAACCCTAATTCATACGGTGTCATCTCAATGGATTTAGATGGTGCCCTATTTAAAGTGAATGTAGTTGTCTCTAATGCATAACCCCAAAAACGATAGTGGCAAAATGATAAGAGACATCATAGTACGCACCATATCCAATAGAGCACGACTACGATGTTCAGACACACCATCACACTATGGTGTTCCAGGTGGCGTGAGTTTTTAAAGAACTTCCACATTGTCTTAAGTTGTATACTAAACTCATAACTCAGATATTCACCTCCTCGATCATATCATAGACATTTTTATCTTCTTGGCATGATGATCTCAAACTTCACTCTAAATTTTCTTGAACTTTTCAGACGTTTCAGACTTGTGTTTCATTAAGTAATATGCACATATCTACTCAAATCATTGGTGAAGGTAAGAAAATAACAATATCCACCGCATGCTACAACACTCATTGGACCGCATCCATTGACATGTATTATTTCCAATAAGTTACTAGCCCAATCCATCATACTGAAAACGGGGTCTTTAGTCATCTTGCCCATGAGGCATGGTCTGCATGTCTCAACCGATTTGAAATTGAATGAGTCCAAAGATCCATCAGCATGGAGTTTCTTCATGCGATTTATACCAATATGAAATTTAGCGGCAATGCCACAAGTATGTGGTACTATCATTATTAACTTTATATCTTTTGGGATCAATTTATGAACATGTGTATTACTACGATCAAGATTAATAAACCATTCCCATTGGGTGCATGACCATTGAAGGCATTATTCAAATAAACAGAATAACCATTATTCTCTAACTTCAATGAATAATCGTATTGCACTAAACACGATCCAATCACGTTCATGCTCAATGCAAACACCAAATAACATTTATTTAGGTTTATCACTAATCCCGAAGGTAGAGAGAGCGTGCGATGGTGATCACATCAACCTTGGTAACACTTCCAACACACATCGTCACCTCACCCTTAGCTAGCCTCCATTTATTCCATAGCTTTTATTTTGAGTCACCAACATTTAGCAACTGAACCGGTATCTAATACACAGGTGCTACTAGGAGTATTAGCAAGGTACACATCAAAAATATGTATATCGAATATACCTCTGTCGACGTTGCCAGCCTTCCTATCTACCAAGTATCTAGGGTTGTTCCGTTTCAGCGACCGCTCTCCTCATAAAAGAAGCACTTAGTCTCGGGTTTGGGTTCAAGCTTGGGTTTCTTCACTGGAGCAGCAACTGGCTTGCAATCCATTAAGTTTCCCTTCTTTCCCTTGCCCTTTTGTGAAACTAGTAATTTTACCAACCATCAACACTTGATGCTCCTTCTTGATTTCTACCTTCGTAGTGTCAGACATCGCGAATAGCTCACAGATCATCATTTCCATCCTTGGCATTTTATAGTTCATCACGAAGCTCTAGTAGCTTAGTGATAGTGACTTGGAGAACTATATATCTCACTATCTTATCTGGAAGATCAACTCCCACTCGATTCAAGCGATTGTAGTACCCAAACGATCTGAACACATACTCACCGATTGAGCTATTCTCCTTCATCATGCAGGAAAATAATCTTGTTGGAGGTATCATACCTCTCAACATAGGCATGAGCCTGAGATCCCAATTTTAGCTCTTAGGACATCTCATATGTTCCGTGACATTCAAAACGTTTTGGAGCCTCAATTCTAAGCCATAATGCATGACGCACTGAACTATCAAGTAGTCATCAGAATGTGCCTATCAGATATTCACAACATCTACATACGACGCTTGAGGGGTGGCGCACCGAGCGGTGCATTAAGGACATAAGCCTTCTGTGCAGCAATGAGGACAATCCTCAGATCATGGACCCAGTCCGCATTATTGCTACCATCATCTTTCAACATACTTTTCTCTAGGAACGTATCAATAAAACAGGGGAGCTACATCGTGAGCTATCTACAAGATAATTTTCAAAGACACTTTTAGACTAAGTTCATGATAATTAAGTTCAAATCAAATTATTTAATGAACTCCCACTCAGATAGACATCCCTCTAGTCATCTAAGTGATACATGATCCATATCGACTAGGTCGTGTCCCATCATCACGTGAGACGGACTAGTCATCAATGGTGAACATCTCCATGTTGGTCGCATCTACTATACGACTCATGTTCGACCTTTCGATCTCCCGTGTTCCGAGGTCATGTCTGTACATGTTAGGCCCGTCAAGTCAACATAAGTGTTTTGCGTGTGTAAATCTGGCTTACACCCGTTGTATGTGAACGTTAGAATCTATCACACCTGATCATCATGTGGTGCTTCGAAACAACGATCCTTCGCAATGGTGCACACTTAGGGGGAACACATTTCTTGAAATTTTAGTGGGGCATCATCTTATTTGTGCTACCGTCGTTCTAAGCAAATAAGATGTAAAAACATGATAAACATCACATGCAAATCATAAAGTGACATGACATGGCCAATATCATCTTGCGCCCTTGATCTCCATCTTCGGGGCGCGACATGATCAAGATCGTCACCGGCATGATAGCATGATCTCCATCATCGTGTCTTCATGAAGTTGTCTCGCCAACTACTACTTCTACTACTATGGCTAATGGTTAGCACTAAAGTAAAGTAATTACATGGCGTTTTTTGATTGACACGCCGGTTATACAATAAATTAAGACAACTCCTATGGCTCCTGAAGGTTGTCATACTCATCGACATGCAAGTCGTGATTCCTATTATAATAACATGATCAATCTCATACATCACATATATTTCATCACATCCTTTTAGCCATATCACATCACATAGCATACCCTGCAAAAACAAGTTAGACGTCCTCTAATTGTTGTTATGAGTTTTACGTGGCTGCTATGGGTTTCTAGCAAGAACGTTTCTTACCTACACAAAAGCCATCATGGTGATTGACGGGATTATTACCCCTGGGTAGGACAAAGCAATGGGGTTCTCTCCCCTGCTTCAAGAAAAATCACGTTGCCGGCTGGCTCACGGCCGGTTGGCACACAGCTGGTGGCCTCGGTGTTGGCTGGCTCGCGGCCGGCTCTCCAAGGAGCCGGCTTGACCTTGGCCAGCTGGGCCTCGGCCGGCTGCCTCCAGACCGACTCTCCCATTGACCCGCGGGTGAGCAAGCTTCCGTCCCATCCCACTACACGTGGGTACAGCGACAAGACAAGACCCCCACGACGGGTCCCAACGTGGCCACAGTGACCGCTAACATGCGGGCGCGTATGGCTATAGTCTAGCTGGTCGTACCACTGACCTTGGCTGACCCCGACTGGGCGAGGCAATAGTGTCGGCACGCCTCCGCCCACTCCATTACCTGCCCCATGTGGCTACAGTGCCATCGGCCGTACCAAAGACATCGGCCGGCTAGCGCAAGACGACGACGCTCGGGTCGCCGTGCCATAGCAGGTGGGCGCAGGCCAATCGCGGAGCCGACTGGAGGGCCCCATTGAGCGACGGGACCGCGCAGCCGGTGGACCCTACAAGCGACGAGATGGCTCAAGAGGCGGGTCCCACTGGCTAGCCGGAGAGGCTGCCAGCCGGGTCCTCGCACGCAGTACCTTAAGAATATTGTAGGCCGGGGTTTGGCCTATAAAACCCTCTGAGCCCCCATGCATAGGGGAGACAGGTTCACACGCACACACACACACCCGAGGGAACACTTCACCTCGCATTCACCCACGTAGCAAGGGAAGAGGAACCGGCTACTCCCTCTTCCACCTCCAGATACAGCTCCAGGAGTACCATTGTAACCTTCCCACGTCTATCAACCTAGACCAAGAAGGACTAGGGGTGTTACCTCCCACGGAGGGCCCTGAACCTGGGTACATCGTGCGTCCCTCGCCGCTTGTGCCTAATCCTGCTCCTAGAGCCCGTCGGCATCCTCCGGCCCCCAACCACCTTCGATAAGCCTACCCATGGCATCTGTCGTGACAAAACGACGACAGTTGGCACCCACTGTGGGGTCGTACGTGTCGCCGGCCAGAGTCATGCTCCGGGCGGGACCCTTCACCACCTCCCCCGTCCTCTGCATGTCCAGGCGGAACCGCGGGCTCATGGGACTTGCTCCGGCAGGCCCTGCGGGTAGCACTGTCGACCTTAGGCTCGACATCGACGCACTCGTCGAGCGCTTTGGCAAGCTGATCCTTGCCAACGCGCCCGCGGTCGACGAGTACCCTAGCCAGGTGCTCGACTGCACTGACCGACCCGCGGTCGTGGGCGCGCTCATGGCGACCAAGCCCAACGGCTCCCGCATCGGGGTGATGGCCATCATCTCCGCCACCTCATCTGGCCAGGTGCGAGTCGAGGCCGACGTCACCACGGCCCGCATCGACACCTCTGACCCGCTCGGCGCGGCCCTCCGAGGCTTGAGCTCCCCCATCGCTCCGACGACAAACCTTGATGTCGCCACGGCCGAGCTGGAGGCGGCTCGCCACCTGCTATTCGAGGATGCCAGCGCCCTCCTGGCCACGTGGCACTGCACGGAGGCTTCTCAACGGGAGTATGCCATAGCCTACGGTCTCACCCTGGCTGGCACCGAGCCGAGTAGGTGTGGGGTTGTGCACGACCGTGGTCGCGTGGTCGTGGAAATCCTTGGCGGCAACATGCCCGTCAACGACACCCCATGGCCAACCTACGGGCCGCCAAGGTAGCCTACAAGGATCTGGCTACCTTGGAGGGTGAAGAGCATGCTGCCCGTGAGCATCGCATCAAGGACCTCATTGACACGGCCGACGCACAACAACACCTGCTCGCCCCAGGCAGGGCCGCTTCCGAAGGTCCCTGACCCGAGTGCGAGGGCGCTGGGGCTGCTGGCCGTCAGCCGGCTCAATACTCCTGCTTCCCTCGTGCCTCCGGCTGGCAGGCCGAGGCAAGCAACCTCCGTCGCTCCTAGCTACTGGGGAACGAGCAACCGGCTGTGAACAACCGGCACAGCCACAACCCGAATCACAGCAACCACCACAATGAGGCGTCGGCTGGCGGTAGCCGGCGCAGCCGCAGGCACACGCCGCCTCCGCGGCACGACCCGGCACGATCTGTCTCGCCTGCCATCCGTTCAGACCTCACGGCCCGGCTCGGGCCACGGGTTCCCCACATCGAAAACGACGTCCGTCTCCGCATCGACCGGCTCACGCAGTCGGCCCTCCTCGAGGAGGAGGGCTCGATCGGTCCGGCGTGTTTCGGCCCTCGGATCCACAACGAGCCATTCCCGCCCGGCTTCACGCTTTCGCGGAACACCCCGAAGTACAATGGGGCCACCAAGCCCGAGGACTGGCTGATCAACTACACCACCACAGTCGGCATCTCGAGGCCTACGCTGGAAGGAGTCATCCAGCTCGATGGCGAAGTGCAGCAACGAATCCCGCTCAATCTCCAGCGCCGCCTCTGCCTGGGCTAGCTCGGCCGAGCATGCCTCGAGCGTATTCTCAAGGCGGGTCACCTTGCCTTGGAGGGCGGTGGTCCGTTGGGCGGCGTCAACTGCCTCCTTGACGGCCTTCTCCTTGGCCGCCACCTTCCGCGCCACGTCCGCCTTCAGACGCTCCTCGGCCGCCTGCTCGTCCACCAACAGGCCGCCCAGCCGGTCCCTCTCCGAGGTAATCGACTGGACGCTCTGTGCCAGCCGGTTCAGCTTGGAGATCGCCCTGTCCTTCTCCTCCCAGAGGACGCTCAACTCTCTTGCAAAACAAAACCAGCAACGGTTAATAAAAATATACAAGACCCGGCCCAGCTGCCAAGCAGACGGCCCGACTCTCGGGGGCTACACGTCCCCACTTGGCCAAGCATACCTTGGAGCCTCTTCAACTCCTCCTCCAACCGGTAGAAGCCGTACTTCCCACGGTTGTGGATGGTGACCGCTTCGTCAAAGAGCTCCTGTCGACCCGCATCTTGGCACGCTGCAGGGCGGTATTGCCCGCCTCAGCGAACTTGGCCAGCTCCTCATGGCACTGCGCCAAGACGCCGCTCAGCTCCCCGAGAGTTGGGACCAGGCCACCGGCCGGCGAAGGTGGGACAGCTGGCATGCGTGCCAGTGCCTCCCAGTCCCGGATCACATCCAGCATGGACCACCTGGACCGGCTCTCCTCGCCGCCCGTTCTGGCGTTCACCGCGGCACCGGCTGCCGGGGGCAATTGGGAACGACGAGGGCACGGGAGCCGGCTCCCGGCTGTCCCGCGTTAGGCGCCACCACCGCCTCCTCCCGCCGTCTTGGCGCATTGATCGCGACGGCCAGCACTTTCATCTCCATGGACGGCACCTCCGGTGTCACCTCCGGAGCCTCCGGCACGTCAGCCTGGGCCGGCTCGGCAACGGGCGGTGCCACCACCGGTTCCATCGGCCGGGTCTCCTCGTGGTCCGGCTCCGAGGCCGTCTCCCTTGGTTGGGTCGTCTCCTCTGCGGACGGAGGCGCGGCCGCCTTCACAGCCGGCCTTCACGGCTCGCTCGACAGAGGTCTCGGCATATGAGCCGACTCCGTCGCCGAGTTTGACGTCTGCACGGGGTCCGCCGACCTCCTTTGTCTCCCGCCGCTCGAAGCCCCAGAGCGAGAGGGTCCGCCCGGGGCTCTTGACTGCGGGGCTCGTAGTTCTGTGAGTTTCCTCTTCTCCTCATGCAGCGTGGTTGTGTGCTCCTACGCCAGCTGGCTGGCCACCTCCACCGGGTCGGCTGCTGACTCCCCCTCGTGGAGCTCGATGGGGTCCCTGGAACAGGCAAACACTCAAATAACTAATGGCACATGACTCGCCAAGAAAAACCTACACTATAAAAAAGACACTCACTCGACGACGACGGACAGGGCTTGCTTGGCGCATGCCGGCGGCTTCGACGCGACCGCTTTCGCTCGCTTTCGAGCCGGAGGTTGGGCCACCGGCTCCTCCTGAGCCGGCCTCTTCCCCTGGCTAGAGGTCCCGGCCGCCGGGGCGCGCGCCGGCTGCTCCTTGTCCCGCCCACGCAGGCCCTGTTGAACTATGGGGGGAGGCACGTTCAGGATCCGGACGTCGTCATCATCATCGTTGCCATCGTCGGTCCAATCTTTGATCGAGGGGCTAGAGGGGAACTAACCAGCCGCTCTGGACCCGCCGGCTCCCGGGTCGCCCGCCGCCTCGACCTCCCCCGAGGAGTCGACATCCTCTTCAGGTCATCCTCCCAGCTTGTAGTCCTCAGAGTCAGACTGAGCGCGCTCCGCCTCGAAGATTTGGGGGTGTGGACCGTCCGGCGTGTTCTGTTGAACGAATAGCTGCGGTCAGCACGACAAGTAAGATCAACAACCGGCCAGAAAAATTCAGAGAAGAAAGAAAGCTCACCTCGACAGGCCGTACCAGGGGTGCCGGGTTGTGCCGGTCATACGGCTCCTTGCCAAAGGACCAAGTTCCTGTCGCCAGCCGGAAGGTGGTGATGGCGTTCACCCGCTTCGCCACTCGAGCTGGCGTCAGCTCGATGGTCGATAGCCAGCAGGGGTCCCGGCAGCCGGACATGTCCCGGATCCGGTGCGGCCTCAGTTGGAGAGGCAGCACCCAGCGCGCGATGAAGGCGGCCACCAGGTCGGAAGTGACCAGCCCTTCCCCGCTCCTCATCACCATGAGCCGTCCTAGCTCTTCAAGCCTGGCTCCGTGTGGCGTGGTCCCCAACCAGTTCACTCCGGAGGACGGGGCATTGACAAACGCTGGCAGTCGGATGTAGTCCCGTTGTGGGTCGGCGCTCTTCACGTAGAAGAACGCCTAGTGCCAGCCCTTGACGGAGTCGATGAGGCTAAAGCGCGGGAAGCACGTGCCGTGGTAGCACACCATCGTGCCCCCGCAGGCGTATGGCTCCTCAGCGTTCTTCAACGCCTTGAGGAGAAACAACTTCTTGAAGAGCTCCATGTAGGGGAGCATCCCCAGGTAACCCTCGCACAGGGTCACGAAGCCCGTGATGTAAAGGATGGCATTGGGGCTGAGGTGGTACGGCTGGAGATCAAAGGTGTCCAATAAAAGACGGAAGAAGAGGCTAATTGGCAGCCCAAAGCCGCGCGAGAAATGGTAGGCGAAGACGACGTGCTTCCCTGCCTGTGGCTCGGGCACCACTTCGTCGTCCGGCGTGTGAGCGATCACGTGCTCCTCCGACGGCAGCATACGAGTGCAACGAAGCTCCGCGATTGTGGCCTCCATAACAACGGAGCCAGCCCAGCTCCCCGAGCGGCTCTCGGCCATCGCGACGACGGGACGGTGCGAGAAGGCGAGCAGGCGAAGCAGCGGGCGAAACGGGTTGCGGCGCGATAAAGAGTAGAGAAGGCAAGGAAGAGGAAGATGACGGGGGCAAAGGGAGCGTGGTAGCCTCTGCCTTCTTCCCTTCCCCTTTAAATAAGGGGACGGCGCTCGAGCGAGGTGGGTATTAACTATGCCCACTCCCTCGAGATTCCCGCATGAACATGGGCGCCTCAGGCTGCAACAGCCGCATCTGAGCACAGAAGATCTTGGCTTGCGGCCCGAGGCCTACTGGGCTACTCCCGCGGCCTAGCGGGCTAGGCCCAGGGCGACGAACCGTCTACCCACGAGCGCGGGCCCCGCGACATCATTGCGCTCAGCATGGCACGCTATGGGCAGGCCCGGGACCCAGGGCGACGTGACAGGGGCGGCCGCCGACTCGACCGACCGTTCGGCTTCGAGCCGAAGGCGGGCGTCGCATGGGGAAAGCCGCCGGCTCCCCCTCGTCAGGCAGATGCGGGCCACCACCGGCTTCGGGGACTACTGACGGGGTTATTACCCCTGGGTAGGCCAAAGCAACGGGGTTCTCTCCCCCGCTTCTAGAAAAATCACGTTGTCGGTTGGCTCATGGCCGGCTGGCGCACAACCGGCAGGCTCGGTGTTAGCTGGCTCCAGACCGGCTCTCCCGTTGATCCACGGGCGAGCAAGCTTCCGTCCCATCCCACTGCGCAGATACGGTGACAAGACAAGACCCCCATGACGGGCCCCAACATGGCCACAGTGACTGCTGACACGCGGGCGCGTATGGCTACAGTCCAGCCAGTCATACTGCTGACCTTGGCTGACCGCGATCGGGCGAGATAACAGTGTCGGCACGCCTCCGCCCACTCCATCACCTGCCCCTGTGTGGCTATAGTGTCGTCAGCCATATCGGAGACTTCTGAAGGTTGGCGCAAGATGACGCCGCTCGGGCGGCTCGTGCCGTAGCAGGTGGGCGCGGGCCAATCGCGGAGCCGGCTGGTGGGCCCCATCAGGCGATGGGACTGCGCAGCCGATGGACCCTACAGGCGACGAGACGGCTCAAGAGGCGGGTCCCACTGGCCAGCCGGAGAGGTTGCCAGCCAGGTCCCCCCACGCAGTACCTTAAGAATATTTGTAGGCGGGGGGTTGACCTATAAAAAACCCCGAGCACTCCATGCATAGGGGAGACAGGTTCACACGCACACACACCCGAGGGAACACTTAACCTCTCATTCACCCACATAGCAAGGAAAGAGGAGTCGGCTGCTCCCTCTTCCACCTCCAGATACAGCTCCAGGAGTACCATTGTAACCTTCCCACGTCTATCAACCTAGACCAAGCAGGACTAGGGGTGTTACCTTCCACGGAGGGCCCTGAACCTAGGTACATCGTGCGTCCCTCACCGCTTGTGCCTAATCCCGCTCCCGGAGCCCGTCGGCGTCCTCCGGCCCCAACCACCTTTGATAAGCCTACCCATGGCATCTGTCGTGAGAAAACGGCGGCAGTGATATGCCAATTGCTATTTACCCTTTAGAAGGACCCTCTTCATCGAATCCGATCCAACTAAAGTGGGAGAGACAGACACCTGCTAGCCACCTTATGCAACAAGTGCATGTCAGGCAGTGGAACCTATCTCACGTAAGCGTATGTGTAAAGTCGGTCCGGGCAGCTTCATCCCACAATGCCGCCGAATCAAGATAGGACTAGTAACGGTAAGCAAATTGACCAAATCATCGTCCACAACTACTTGTGTTCTACTCGTGCATAGAATCTACGCATAGACCTGGCTCTGATACCACTGTTGGGGAACGTAGTAATAATTCAAAAAAATCCTACGTGTCATCAAGATCAATCTAGGATATGCTAGCAACAAGCGAGAGGGAGTGCATATTCATACCCTTGAATATTGCTAAGCGGAAGTGTTGCAAAGAACACGGTTGATGGAGTCGTACTCGTGGCGATTCAAATAGTGGAAGATCCGATCCAAGCGCCGAACGGACGGCTCCTCCGCGTTCAACACACGTACAGCCCAGGGACGTCTCCTCCTTATTGATCCAGCAAGGGGGGAGGAGAAGTTGAGGGAGAGCTTCGGCAGCATGACAGCGTGGTGGCGGTGGAGCTCGTGGTTCTCCGGCAGAGCTTCGCTAAGCACTACGGAGGAGGAGGAGGAGGTGTAGGAGGGGGAGGGCTACGCCAGAGGGAAGGGTTGCAGCTCCCATGCGCCTCCCCACTATATATAGGGGTGGAGGGGCTGGTTTCTTGCCCTCCAAGTCCATTGGGGAATTGGCAAAGGTGGGAGGAAAGAAATCACATCCTTTCCCTTCCCCACCGATTGTTATCCCCCCTTTTTAGGGATCTTGATCTTATCCCTTCGGGATATGATCTTATTCCTTCTAAGGGGAGATCTTGGTGTGCCTTAACCAGGGGTGTGGGGCCTTGCCACCACTACCCACGTTCATGTGGGTCCCCTCATGTAGGTGGGCCCCACTCCGGAACCTTCTAGAACCCTCCCGGTACAATATCGAAAAATCCCGAACATTTTCCGATGGCCAAAATAGGAGTTTCCATATATAAATCTTCACCTCCGGACCATTGCGGAACTCGTCGTGACATCCAGGATCTCATTCGAGACTCCAAACAAATTTTGGTAACCACATATAATTCCCATTACAACTCTAGCATCACTGAACCTTAAGTGTGTAGACCTTACGGGTTTGAGAACCATGCAGACATGACCGAGACACCTCTCCGGCCAATAACCAATAGCGGGATCTGGATACCCATATTGGCTCCCACATGTTCCACGATGATCTCATCGGATGAACCACGATGTTGGGGATTCACTTAATCCCGTATACAATTCCCCTTGTCCATCGGTATGTTACTTGCCCGAGATTCGATCGTCGGTATCCCTATACCTTGTTCAATCTCGTTACCGGCAAGTCTCTTTACTCATTCTGAAACACATGATCCCGTGACTAACTCCTTAGTCACATTGAGCTCATTATGATGATGTATTACCAAGTGGGCCCAAAGATACCTCTCCGTCACACGGAGTGACAAATCCCAGTCTCGATTCGTGCCAACCCAACAGACACTTTCGGAGACACATGTAGTGCACCTTTATAGTCACCCAGTTACCTTGTGATGTTTGACACACCCAAAGCATTCCTACGGTATCCTTGAGTTGCACAATCTCATGGTCTAAGGAAATGATACTTGACATTAGAAAATCTCTAGCAGACGAACTACATGATCTTGTGCTATGCTTAGGATTGGGTCTTGTCCATCACATCATTCTCCTAATGATGTGATCCCGTTATCAACGACATCCAATGTCCATGGTCAGGAAACCATGACCATCTATTGATCAATGAGCTAGTCAACTAGAGGATCACTAGGGACATGGTGTGGTCTATGTATTCACACATGTATTACGGTTTCTGGTTAATACAATTATAGCATGAACAATAGAAAATTATCATGAACAAGGAAATATAATATTAAACATTTTATTATTGCCTCTAGGGCATATTTCCAACAACCCCGTCGCATATTCTGGTTGATCTTTGCCGCTATGGCTTTGACCCTCTGGACGACTCGCAATAAGATGGTGATAGAACGGATATTTCTGAGGCAGCTGTCTCACTCCTTCAAATTCTTGGCTTTTATGCAGCATTGGCACGCCCTCTCTAGGCAACGAGACCGGGCACATCTGGATGGCATGCTAGACCCTCTTCTGGCTACGACGCGACGTCTGTCATCCATGTAGGGCCAAGGCTCTACTGCCACCAGGTGGCCTTTTTCTCCTTTCTTTTACATTCTTTGGGATAGGCTGTGTCGTCGCCCCGGCTCCTATGTGTGGCTAAACTTGTTTGCGGGCTGTATGGATCATTGCTTTATATATAAAGCAGGGGAAAAGCCTATTTCGAGAATTGTGTTGTGTATTTCCAAAGCTTTATCGTTTTACTTTCATGTAGTTATACTTTGTACCTGAATTAGGTTGTCAACCTTGGTTTCATTTGATAATGGAACCGATGGAGGGCCCCGTGGGGGTGGGGTGATCTAATAGAATGAAGTGATAATGCCCATATTTTAGTTATGTCAACACTACTTATCTTAGGGCTTTGGTGGTCATATATGTTGTGAGACAACTGCTAATTAGACTCGGGATGACTACAAGCAATTATGAAATTTCTTCAAGTTTTAGACAGGCGGTCAAGAAAGAGCGGTGATGTTGAGTTCAGATAACTCTTATGTGCGACACCCAATATGTTAGTTCTTCACTTTCATGCAGGTCAATGATCGATGTGTGATGGCGTTGAATGGATACTCTAGAAGTTGGGAGCGCAAACTAGAATACTACCTCCGTCCTAGTTTATTAGTCATCCCCGTAGTTTGGGTTAAACTTTGAACTTTGATTTAACTACTAAATAATAAATTATATACCCTAAAAATAGTATCACGTGTAACCTCTTTCAAATACAAATCCAACAATATAAGTTTTGTGACATATAACTTATAATTTATTAGTCAAATCTACGGTCAAAATTAGGCACAAAATACGAAGGGGACCAATAAACCCAGATGGAGGTAGTGATGTGTAACTTCATTTCGCTCGAGCATTGACTGTGGTCAAGAAAAGAAGGGACTACAGGTTGCAGGTGGAGTCACGTGTAATCTTTGAAGTAGCAGCGCTACTCATGGGATAAACTCAAGTCCAATGTACATGGAAGGTTGACGCATGGACGAATCCAGGATGGTGAAGAATATTCGCTGATGTGGAGTTTGTTAGAGTTGTGTCAAATATTATATACAAGATAGGTTAAAATTGGACTTGTAGTTGTATTGTGTTTAGATAAGGTCTAGAGTCGTGTCCTACTAGGACACTTGTACCTAAACTTGGGCATATACCGGGTCGGGCCGGGCTTTAGAAAGCCCGAACCCAAAATCCCAGGCTCGAGCCCGGCCTGGCCTGACGAAAAAACTGCAACTTCTGGCCCGAGCCCGGTTCGAATGGACTAAAAAGGCTAATTCCGGGCCGGGCTAGGCCGGGCCTTTGTGTAAAACGCATATTTCCTGAAGCCCGAGCCCAGCCCGAAATGCCTACCGGGCCCGATTTTGAAGCCTGAGCCCGGCCCGAACACAAAGCCCGGCCAGGCTCGGCCCAGGTTTTTCGGGTCGGGCTCGGGTCGGGTCGCCGGGCCGGGCTGTCCATGCCCAGGTTTACGTGTACCGTTGGCCTCTTATATAATGAGGGGGTAGACGCATAATGTAACCTATGTTAACATAATAGCACAGGCACGCAGGGGGAGCGGGAGCCAGCGGCGTGTGTCGGTGCCCAGGCGGTCGGGATGCGGTATTGTGACGGTGTCACGGAAAGAGCGCCCGGAGTTAAACTCAGAGGATGTAACCATATCGATGAACCCCGTTAACAAATCTCGGCGACACGCTCATATGATTGCTTGGTCATTGGTAGATTGACGATGCGCCTTAGATTAATTCTAAGAGGTAGCTACCCTAATCATAGCTATCGAGGTAGATCGGGAGTTGTGCGTTCTGGGCATATCTATCAACCTCATCACACCTCGTGTATCATCGAAAGTTCACCCACGTATCAAACGACACTAGCGGCTATTTCCTCGTTGCATTGTATTGGTTCATCGTCCTGACCGACTGACGGCTCAACCGACATGTCAAAAATTCCATCTTCGTTGTCATCACAGTTATTGACGCCATCATGATCATGACATATCGTGATTGGCAACTATTATATGATAGAAGCGATAATTATAAGATACATGTTAAAACTATTGAACAAATATAATATGATAAAGAACGCGGGGGAGGGGGGCAAGCGGCCCCTTGCCTTGTCCGCCCCATAATCATATTAAGCAGTCCTTCATGGCTGGTAGAGTTAGATCTTAGATCGTCGCCCCTTTTCCAATGGCCTAGGGCTAGCCTTGAGTTTGACGCGTGCGTACCAAGAAAGAGAGGGGCGTGGTGGTGTACTTTCATTTTGAGCTCTTTTACGGTACTCTGAAATTAATATGGACCGTCTATTTCTATTGATCCAATGGAGATCTTGATTTCGTACTCCATCACTAGTCACAAAGAGTGCTAACTAAAAAAGTCATGGAGTACGAAGGGGGCAAAACCGTAATCATAACGAGCCATTTTTTACTTTGGTCTTTTTTTCTCCCACTGGTAACCTCTGAGTATTCAACGTCTAAAAAATCATTCCTTTTTACCAAACCCTTTTCTATTCATGGCGACCGGAGACTGGATATTGCCGGTCACCACCACGGCACCACCACCCTGGGTTGGGGTGAAGCCAAGACAAGCCAGTCTCACGATTTGCATGCAGCCCCGAGGCAGCTTCTGCACGTCCATGGTCGGTGGGCAGCCGCGGATGAGCCCAAAAAAACACCCACGCCGTTCAGAGCCCCATGGCGGCTCGTCTACTGGAAGAAATTTAAGTTACAACTTCGGTAGTGTTCGAGAGCGATCAATTAGCCACGAATCTACTGCCCCTTGGTTTCCTATGTACTCCTCGTTTTCATGATCCAGACGTCAGCGTGTGGTACATCAATCTCGAGCACACGCACACAGCGCGGGGACAAAGCAATCCGATCAGTGGGTGCTGGCGCGCCCGAGGCGACCCGATATGCTAACACGGAGTAAAATTATGTATGGTACCCTGATACTCCAAAATAATTCAGATATGCTGATGCGGAGTAACATAAATAGTGTATTTAGCATATCATGCAATCATTAGAAAGTGTAAACATCAAAATTGTAATTTTAATTAGCAAATAAAGTCTTAATAGACCATGTATATGTGACTATAAGCCAGAAGTGATAATTCCACCACATAATTCTAACTTAAGGGTTAGTTCTTTTCAGCTCTTGATTCTCCAGATCTGATTTTAAGAAACTGCCTACAGAATCAGTCGTTTAGTTATTTTTTTAGATTGTAGTCGAAGATTTTTGTATGAGTTACACGCTGAAATGTATGTAACGTCCCTATACTAAAACTATATTTTAACTTGTTAGCACTTGATTGTTTCAAATTACGCTGAACCCGACGGATCTATCTGTATGTTCCATCAACTTCGTTTTCATCCCTATTAGTTCCTACGTATGGTGGAGACTTGGATCCTCCCCTCCTTGAATGCGTTTCTGTCGTTCTTCCACTGCTTTGTTGTAGTAGATGGCTTTGGTCCGTATCACCTGGATGATACTTCGTATCTTAGGCTACCTTGTTATATTTTGTGTCTGAAGGGTTCTGTTGATATCTTGCATGATCAGTTGTTGGGTTAGCTGATTCGAGTACGTTGTTTTATCCCCGGTATGTAATGTTGGCAATTGTTTCTTGTCCTCTACTAGTAGCTTAGATGTCAAGGCATATGGTTTTCCATATTTAAAAGAGAGGTGTTATACGTACAACAATCCATGTATGAATTTTGTCCTACAGAGCAGATCAAGCCGTATGTCAGTTAGACTCGAAGTCCATCGACGGCTAGATGTTGCATCGTACAAATCGAATAAGCCATACGCGTCATACATGCAGTACTTTCGTATTTAAAATCGGGGAGGGCAGCCTCGGAAAATCGAAATTGCTCTGCATACGACGAAGACTTCATACGATTTCCTCTTGGAAATTAAAGCAAGCAAACAGCGTCACCAATGGCGCACACCATCAAGCCGTACAGAACACCACCACGCCATGCGTCATCCAACCATCATGCCGCGCCCATCACCAATGCACGCTCGAGACTCGGCGACGACACCGACGACAACAGCGAACGGTACGTCCCACGATCACGATCGACTAAACGAAGGACCAGTCGATGAAGGCGAAGCAGACGCAGTGGGCGGCGCCGGCGCCGCCGTCGTCGAGCACCTTCCACGCCACCGCCTTCGCGTACGACGCCGGCCGGCCCATGCTCGACGCGCACGCCCCGCCCTCGACGCACGCGTACCCCTGCTCCGCGACGCTGGCCATCAGGTCCGCGCACAGCAGGCCCTTCCTCCCCCCCTGGTCGCAGTCCAGCACCTTGTCCATGGTGATCTCCCGGAGCGCCGCCAGCGTCGTCTCCAGCATGTCCAGCCCGGACTGGTTCGCGAACGTCAACACCGGCATCGCCTGCACCGCCATCACCACGCCGTCGGATCAAATCAAAGCCGGTGGAGACAGACCACAGCAGCATATAGCATGTGCTGAAAGAAGCTGCTCAAGGTGAGTAAAACTAAAACCCTGGAACAGTACCTTGAGAGAGCAGCATAGGATGGCGCTGGTATGGTGCCAGAGGGCCTTGAGCGCCGACTCGCCGCCGGTAGCGTCTGCGGCTTCAATGAGCTCCGCGCCGAAGTGAAACCTGCACGACCAACCCAGCAGCATCAGCACAAAACACAAACTAACCAAAATATACACCCTGGTACTATGATGACCGCAAGATCAGCCACAGACCTGTAGCTCTGGACAATCCATCGGGAGAGCGTGGCCGCCTCCGGAGCAACAGGGTGGAGGAGAAGAGGGCTTCCATGTGGCACGAGGTGCGAGGACGACAGCGCCAGCGCTATCCGTTGCACCGACGAGATGATGCTGCGCATGTACTGCCGCGCCATGGCCGCCACGCTGTCCTGCAGGTGGCTCTCGAAGGCGAACTGGAACGCGATCGTCATCACAGCCTTCGAGCCACTCCTGGAGTGACCGATTATCCTGCTTCCGGGTGTTCCAACCTCGAGGGTGGACGCGAGGTCCAACGTGCAGTTCGGGCTAGACGTGTCCTGCAAAACATACATGCAGCAGGGAGAGGGTATTAAGTTGGATGAATTCTCTGGTATCTTCAAGCTGAGATGTTGTCTCATATTTTGGTGAAATCTACTTACAAGAGGAGAGTCGATCGGAATGATGCGGAAACCGGAAGGCAGCAGCGGAGAATCATCACTGAAAGATGCGTCTATGGGTGCAAAGATAAGCTCTGAACAAGTGCCTATGGTGTTCTCGTCTACTCCGTTGTACATCTGCCAATTCAATTGAGAGCACAAGTTTTACCAAGAAGACAAATGAATTTCCTAAAGTTCAATTGAGCAACTTGATGAAAATATGTGCGTAGGGTTATCTGGTTCGGACAGGTAGTGAAATAAACTCATTGCATAAACGTAACAATCAAAAGTTACCTGCAAGAGGAAAAGATCACGATGCATGAGTGTATCTTGATAGTTACTGGCATTTCCTATCTTGATAACTTCCAAGAACTGAAAAGAAGAAATTGTGCAATTATAACATGGAGCAAGAGGACATCACGGCGCAGGGAATTTTATAATTTACAGAAGACCGGGAGCTTACTTCTTCAGGATCAAACGTGTGTGCTAAAGGAAGTATAACCTGGCCGCTAAATCCTCCAAGACGAGACATAGGTAAATTGCAGAAATTGGGTTTCAGCGCACAAGCAAAGAATGCATCTAAACTGCTATCAGCCCACTGCGACCGATGCTCCCGCAAAAACCGCAGGAGTGACGGTGGTGAGACATCCTACAGTCAGTACCGGAATCAATGTTAATATCGGACTCTTTTTCACGAAAACAAACTTGGAAATGTGTAAAGAAACTAACCTGCAACAACATCGACGCCTTCGCACAAAGAACGCCAGTACTAACCATGGGTAGTCCATCACTGAATGTTGCGTTGCAGCTCATCAATTTACTTGGGGATGAATTGACAGAGATACAAACATCATCGACGCCATCGCTCTCAATCACGGACCATCCATCATCCGCAAGCCCACCGAGAGTTTCATTGAAACCTCTGAAACAGGTGCGAAATCAGTTACAGTCTTGACTGAAACAGATTCATGACTGCAATCTGCCTGTGCTGTTCAAGAGCCCAACCTGGTAAGCTTTTGGCTCAGAGCTCGCAAGGCTGCAGGCTGTCTGCCCCATCCAGTGATTATAGAATGAGTATCTTCATGAGCAACTTGCCTGAGATAGCGCAAGGCCTGGATTTGCAAAATTGAGTTACTCCAAATATTAATGTTTTATGCCTGAGCATTAAGAGCTATCAAGAGAAATAGAAAAGAGTATAGTCCATCTTATTGTACCGCCATCGACATCTTCTGGGCCACCATGGCAGAAGATTCATACAGTGGCCTCACAACTTCAGGCACACTCCAAGGCTGTGCACGAACGCGAAGCAGCTTGCTTAAGTTTCCGTGATATATGAACTAGATAAAGGAACAGTTTATCATTTGTTGCTGAATTGCTATTACCTCCAGATCCAAATGGTCAACGATGTGAATCACGCTACCTCCACCGTCGCTAGGCCGGATCAAGAACCCGCTGGGAAGCATCTCACCTCTAACGAAAGGCTGGACAAGGGGCATGCTTGGGCCTCCTTGCTTGCTACTGAGTGATCTTTCACATACCTTTAGAGCAAAACCAGTCAGGCGGCTGACACATGAACACCCTATGATACTAATTGGACACGAATATATGTTTGATGATTAGCAACTCACCACTAGGCTTCCATCGTCGAGAATGGAGGTGTAGCGCATCAACCAGAAGTCACGAGCTGGCGCTAATGTCGTTGGAGCATAGAGCTGGAGATGAAAAGAAATGTCAAGCTCATGATATGGCAGCGTCAGCTGAGAGGTTTCATGGTAGAAGTAGAGTTAACGAAGCAGTTCGTACCTGCATGTAGAGCAGCTCGATGGTGCCATTGCTGCCAGCAGGCAGCACATTTACAACCTCCATAGACCGGCACTCACGCAACCACAGCGGCCGATCCTTGAGGATTTCGGCAACCTGAGTCGACAAAGCTCAGCAACAATATAATCAGGAAGACTCTTTGATTTTAACAAAATTAAAAGTGAGAAGGAGATGTAGTAAAGTGAAAGCAATGAGCTTACTTTGGCAGGCTCCATGCCTACGAGGCCGCAAGCTCGCGCAGCAACGCCCGCGCAGCCATGCGAGATGGCGATGATTCCGATGGAATCCGGACCAGGCTGCAGACAGCAAGAATGGTTGATTGAGCACACCATGCAAGAAGCTGAGAATTGAGAAACAGGAATTGAGAGGAAATTAAGAGACCTTCATCCCAGGCATTTGGACCCACTCGACGGCGGTTCCGGTGGCCTTGGACAGAAACTCCGTTAATGTCTCCTCGGCGATGGACATCAATCTGCAGGAAACAAACTCTACTACTGAAAAATCCATCCATACATGTCCTCGCACAGATACAAAGGCAAAGAGAATATATGGCCTGTGCAAGGACTTTACACAAGTTACGTACCCAGCAGGGCTGGCGTCGCGGGGCGGCGGCGGTGGCACGGCGACGGCGTTCTGCTGGCCGCTGGTGACGACCGACTCGCAGCTGGTGTCCGTGGTGGCCAGCCCCGCCTGCAACGGCAACGGGAGAGGGGGAGGGGGAGGAGCAAAGGCGTGAGCTGGCGGCCGCCGCAAGGGAGGAAGAGGAGGAGGAGGAGGAGGGCTCATCGCCGTGGTCGTGGGAAGAGGAGGAGGGGGAGGTGGAGGGCGTACGCTGTGCGTCTGCTGGCGGTAGTATCCGTTCTCGTAGACGAGGTGGGAGACCTGCTTCTGGAGGCGGTCGTTCTCCTCCATGAGCAGCTTGTTCATGGCGGCGAGCTTGCGGTTGAGCGACTGCAGGCGGCCGGACTCCTTGCGCTGCTTCTCGCGGCAGCGGCGGTTCTGGAACCAGACCTTGATCTGCTTGGGGTCGACGGCGGCCAGCACGGCGCACTCCCGGACCAGCTGCTGCCGCCGCAGCGAGCTCGGCTTGGGGCACTCGTAGTAGAGCCGCTCCAGCGCCTCCACCTGCTCCGGCGTGTACCGCACGTACTTGCTCGCGTCCATGGCCGCCGCCGCCGCCTCCCTCGCCGTCACCATCGGCGCCTACCTAGCTGGCTATCCCTCTCCCGCGACCGTTGGTTGAAGGGCACGTATACACGTACGTGCGTGGACTAGTAGCGGAGTGGAGTGAGGAAGAAGGCTGGGACTGGGAGCTAGGTGGCGGGGCATGCGTGCATGTGGCTAGCATGGGGAAGGTGGGAGGGGGCGAGAGTCCTTAGCCATGGCCGGAGCGCCGGTGCCGGTGCCGCTCGATCGCTTAGCTTAATGTGATCTGGCTAGTGGCGGGGCATCGGCAAGCACAAGGAGGGCCGTGCTTTTTCGGTCGACGAGCTGTGTCGCTTCTTCTTTAAAGAAGCAACCAAGCAAGAAAAAAAAAGAGAAAGGAAAAACTAGCTGCTCGATCGAACGAACCGCGCGCTCGCGCGTGCTATTAAATTTCGAAAAGGAAAGCTCCGTGCGGCCTCGTCCAACCCATTCCCGGCCGTCCGGCATGGTTTTCACCAAGGGATCCTTTCGTTTCGCATCCCCCACCTACAACACCAGTAAATCATTTGCCTTTTTTTTTCCTTCTTTTTTGGCGGGAGTAAATCATTTCCCCTTACTTCTTTTTTTGACAAGGCAGCAATTTTGCATAACAGATAAAAGAAAAATACTTGCTGCCCATCAAACAACCGATTCCGGCATTTTTCGGTATCTTCCACCAACAAAAAGTAAGTAAACCATTCAAAATGTAGGGATTTCCCTCGAATTTCACGTAAATTTTACGGGAACAGTTCGGCTCCCATAGAATCTGGCAAAATCAAAATGACTCGTCCAAACAGGGCTAGACACGTTACCTCTGTTACCATTATAATTCATTCAGGGCAGCTAAAAAATAATAATATCAGGAGCTATTTGGAGTTAGTGAGGACTAGTAGGACTACTACCATACCAGTTAGAATCAGTACTAGCGTAGATTAATTTAGCTTAACAAACAACGACGGACCACGTACCACTAGTTCACGCAACTGACCGGAAGCTTTCCGCACATGCTTTAGCAGATTCGAGGCTTTGCTCATCTTTTTCCATCTTTATATTTTGGTTGTTTTCCTATCGGTAGAATACAAGCTGCATCTTTTCTCCTTTGTCGCGCGCGCGCGCCACGCACAGAGAGAAGAACTGAAAAACTCAGCGGCAGCGGCCGAAGGAATCCCTTTTCCTTTATCTTTTTTCCCTGCTCTCCTTTCAATATTTCTCGCCAGCGCTCTGCTCGAGAGACATTCCCCCTGGCTCAGGGCGTGAGCTCTCGATCCCCGATATCGCCCGCGGATATTCCTCGTGTGGGTTCGCGTGAATTCGCTCACAATATTGGCCCTCTTGGGCAGGCCGCATCCCTTCCCCGATTTCTCCTCCATAGAAACTCTCAAACTGCTCTCGAAAACAAAGCACAAATCCATGCCTTGAGCGGTCCAGAAATGAATCCGGGTTTCTTTAGCGTCCAGGATCTCAAATTCTCAAGGCATACAAAATGTGTGTGATTTTAGTGATATTTCGGTTTTTCTTCGATTGTTTGAC
This sequence comes from Hordeum marinum, assembly GCA_022496015.1. Taxonomy (NCBI): domain Eukaryota; kingdom Viridiplantae; phylum Streptophyta; class Magnoliopsida; order Poales; family Poaceae; genus Hordeum; species Hordeum marinum. The sequence goes on along the minus strand of CM039674.1, from coordinate 99,777,749 downwards.
GGCCATTTCTTGAAGGCAAAGCAGAGAACAAGACGCTGTTCCAAAGAGCAAAGCAGCGGTACCTGATCAGAGCCAGAGAATTTTCCTCGAGATTGGAGACGGGGAGGCAGAGGGGTCCGTCTTCCTTTGGTAGTAAAAACACACATGTAACGGGTCGGGTTGAGTTTGTGTGTGTGCGAAACGCAGGAGACCCGGCGAGAAAGCGGATTTTCCTCGGCAATTGGAGCCTGATTAAAGGCGGCGTTGCGCATCTTGGACTCCGATCCGGCCCATACGGATTCCCCATCAGACTATCAGTGCTATCAGCAACACACCACGGCGTCGGTGAAAATCCGCCCAGGCTTTTTTTCCCCTTTCTTTCTTTGCAACGCTTCTTTTTTACCGCCTCCACTTCTTTTTACTGCTTTGCTGCTGGTCTCGGTTCCGGAACGGGCAGCGATCATTTCAGACAGCTTTCTTTCTTTTACTACTACCTCTTCATTCACAAGGCTTGAGACACTCCTCAAACATTTACTTATATTCCTTGTGAAAATGCTCGCGCATATTCCACGAAATAACATTGCAGAAATTCCATAAAATGCTTCACTTCATGGCTCTTTAGGTACTCCTAGAATATAAAATTTTGACTTAGTTCGAAGTACTGGTTTTTTACAAATATAACTAAGGAGTTTCGATGCTGTATGTGATACTTTCCTAAAACGGGTCTTATGATCCTATTTTCCAGGTGGGTATGCCTTCATGAATTTGCAGGTGAAATTCATGAGTGTGTTTCTATTTTATGGTTTTGCAGACATGCTAGGTCGGTTTCTCCTCATCCCTAAAATAGTATTTGGGAGCAAATTACCATCTTCGGGATGGCATCAGCCTATTTGGAATGCAGGATTTACACATAAAAAAATGTAACGGCTACTAGTATGGACACTCACAAATTATCCATCTATGGTCATTTTCCGTAGAACCTAACCATTGCCTCTCCAGAGCGCGGGATATCAAAGGAAAAAAATGGCAACTATATAGGAGTGACAATGCAGCGCAGCTCTATAATAATACAAACAGCATTATTGTCCTGGAAAGATGTTTGCTCTAACAGCGCACAAAAATTGTTTCCAAGAGATCTACTGTAGCTCGCATGTTTGAATTTCTCGTCATATTTCCCATAGATTGAGCCATTTCACAGAAATTTTGTAGGAATGTGCAACCAGAACGGTCTAGAAACGTACGTACCAGTTTAGGTTTTTGTTTGATCATTTAAATGAATGGGCACTACAGGTTAGACCTAGTAGTTCCCATCTGCATTACACTGCAATGATACCGTATTAATGCAGGTAACCACAAAGGGGGGGTTGCCGGCTATCAGCTTGACAGCTGCAAGCCAACCACTATTGAGTACTGGTCCACATGGCACTTGCCAAGACCACACTTTACCTCATATCAAAACTCAAAAGGAGATACTCCATGTTTCCTTTCCCACTCTAAGGAGAGGAGATACTCTGCTGCAAACATTATTATTTTTTTGTATTAAAAACAGCCAAAGCTAAAAAGCTAGGGCTTGTCCTATCCCACTACCAACACCTAACCTGGGTCTGACGTGTCGTGGCCTGGATATGCACACCTTTTGTGTTATTCTAAGCTAATCGCCCATCCATGGCCCTCTTTGGCCTCCCCAGATTTGCAAAACTAATATTTTTCGCTGAACTTATCAGCCCATCACCCCTTTCTTTTGAGTAACCAGCAGGCTTATTCTAAACCCACCACCAATCCCTCCTTCCACTGGGCAGTCAGCTTTTGTTAACAATGCCACCAAAATCCCACTTTTCCTCCACTTAACAATGGTGGTGGCCAAATGCAATGCTTTGAGTTTTATATATTTTCAATCAAGATTATCAAGGAGAGCACTAGGCACATATTTAAGATGTGAATTCACATGGAAAAGCATCAGGCATGTGACAGATAATGGAACGGAAGTTTAAGGGGGGGCAGGATGGCCTACCGTGCAGGCCACTGCCACTTGGGAAAGGTGCCCAGATCCAAACAAATTCCGAGACACTCTGCTCTGCGGAAACGAATGGTGTCTGGATTGACCACCACTGCAGTGCAAAAGCATAGTCGGCAAAATCATTACAGGATCTGTACAGGGGCAGTAACGTTCCAGAATTCAAGAAGTGACAGATTGTAGTAAGATGTGAAAACATATTTGTCGCCACAAAGTATACTGGCCTTGGATTGGATGGGCGCGACCAAACCCGTCGAATAAAACAAGCTTGAAGATACCCCCGTGAAGTAATCGCTTCCACACAACTGTCTGGTCCATTTATCTCGTCTGAATTGCCACCTTCAATTTGATAGACGATGGATCCTGCGACGGGATGAATTCAGTTGACAGGTGTTCCCCTAGATGGTGAAATGAAAAGGACAGTGAAAGTCATCTCTTGCTGACTTACAACTAGGTAGACAGGAATTCAATCAGTCGCCTGTCAAGATCAAAGTGCTGGCAGAGAAGCTTCTGCAAGAAAGGTATAGGCATAATATCACCATATCAGACATCTCTCCCAAAAGCAATATCACAATAAGGTCAGTGAGGAAGACAGTATAGCTAACTGAAGCTTCAGAAGCTCTATCATTGGTGAAGCTTTGATGTGTTTATCATCTACTCCCTCCATTTCCAAATATAAGTCTTTTTAGAAATTTCAATACAGACTGTATACGGATGTATATAGACATATTTTAGAGTATAGATTCACTCATTTTGCTCCGTGTGTAGTCCATATTGGAATCTCTAGAAAGACTTATATTTAGGAACAGAGGGAGTAGTAATCAGTGCTTTGATTGAGGCGCAATGCCAGATAACCAACCCTGATGTTTTGTCGGAACTAAAATGAAAGGGAACTGTGGTGTCATATTGCACCGCATATCATCAGGTTTCACGGCTTTTTTAGGTAGCCCATATCTCGATTATTTCACTTTCACCCTTTTCTTTAACAGGGAGGTGGAGAGCTGGAGAGAGCGTTGCTCAATTAGCTAGGTGTGTGAGTGCACGCCCAGCCCACATGTGTTCAAGTTCTGGACCAGGCAGGAAGCTCACGATTGTCTCTCCTTAATAAAAATACCCTAAGGGCTAAGTCTGTGTAGGTCTAGTTTTAGGTCCGCCACCCTCGCTAGCTTCTCTCAACTGTTTTTTTTTTTCTTTTCAGGAACTGGGGTTACGGTTTCCCACAATTGGAATAACCAGCCAAATTAAAATTAGATACAGAAGTACAATAATGAAGCTCTTTAGACAGAACAACCATACTCCTAATTCTTAATGTCAAAACCTGATTTGGCTATATGCCTAGAAGTAAGTTGTTTCCGGTTATTCGTCCAGTTATGTAAATCACAACAGTTATTGATTCTCTTGCTACAAGACAATTTGATCGAACAGATAATATTCCAAAGCTATATCATATTAGTTTGTACATGAAAAGGGAGATATGATGAATTTATTTCAGTCATATTTCATAATAACAATATGGAAGTGATGAAAATTAACCTTGGTAACTTTTGGCACAAATACTTTTGTTCCATTTCCGATTTCTGGGAGCCGAGCAACTTCAGTCGCCTTGTCAAACAGTATATAAGTGGGAAGATGATCTGTCAATGAAATCAACAGAGAGAATGTAACCCTTGTGGGAAGAAAGACTAAGGCATATTCTGAACAAGATCCCAGTAAGGAGTCCACGGATTATGTAGGACTGAAATGTCGACCATCCAAACCCAGTAGAAAAGAGCGTAGGTGGCAGAATTAAAATTAAAGATTTACCCCACATGGATATTCCAAACCTCGCTGCAGCATTTGGAAAATGCCCTATATCAACTAATCCAAAAGAAATGTTCTTGTTGGAGTACCTGCATTAAGAAAATTATCAGAATGTGATCCAATATATATATATAACATACTACAGATATTGTGCTCAGAACAAACTATAGATATTTGATAAATTATACTCCCTCCGTCCCAAAATTCTTGTCTTAGATTTGTCTAGATATGAATGTATCTAGTCATATTTTAGTATTTAGATACATCCATCTCTAGACAAACCTAAGACAAGAATTTTGGGACGGAGGGAGTATTACACTAATCATACTAATATTGACTGGGAAAAGATCAGCTCGCTAATCAGTAAAATAGTGCATATCCATTTTTTTTAAACTATATTGCAGAAGCAAAGTAATGTAAGTGGCATGAGGCTGCAAAGCTAAATAACAGGAATATCTCATGCTTCCAGCTAAAAGACTCAACCTCGAACTCTCTCAGAATAGTAATGCCTAACTCTAGTAGCTATAGATTGAAAATTACACAAAATGTCAAATATAGTGACGGAAAGAGTCTATGTTAGTGGAGAATTTTTAGGCATTTTGTACAAATATAGAGCTCAGAAGTGCAAAAACAATTGTAAAAGGAGTAAACAAAAACTCCAAATACATACATGTTAGAGAGTTCAGGCATGACACTGCTTGCTTGTATACATGGTGTTAAAAAGGAAGTCCGGAACTCAACCTGTTAACATGGGATTGAAATATATTTTATTAGAAGTTCCCTAAAAATGAAATAGTAAATGCAGTAAAAAAGGGGGGTAAACGGTAAAAAAAAGTACAAGAAATTACCAGCCAAAATCGTGTTGTTGGCTCTTCAGTTAGCAGGCTTTCCAGTTGTAACGGGGTCAATTGATTTAAATGACCTAAGTAAAAAAAAAATGAACATCTTATCTCATCTCCGACGTAAGAGAGAACTGCAGTGATGTTTGACATTAGTGTAAAATGAATATGAATAATGAGAGTACATGTAATACTAAAGTATTATCACTTAACAGAAGAATATGATTCTACAGTGTCACCTTTTTTGCAACAGGATCACATGTGGGTGTGCCTAAGGAAAAGAGTAGTACTCACATAGTAAAAAGATTGAATTCTTAAACTAGAAACCAATTTGTTAGGACAATTTATTCAACTCGTAATCTTGATCAGGCTGAAAACCATGTCCAGGTTTGCAGTATTGGTAATCCCCAGCTAATTAACTTTTTTAAATGATTCAGTTTACCAATTTAAGGTCTTTTAGGCTAATTAGTAAAAAGGTCTCACAATTCCAGCTGCAATAATACTCGCCAAGAAGTAATTAGAAGGCCCACGTTGTGGCAATTCCACCGAAAGTAGGGTTAATCCTACGACATGTCCTGGTATACCACTGTGACTCGGGGTTCCAAACTCCTGTCTATGAGATAACTGGGAACAAAAAAGGCCACATCAATTGCCTATTTATCTACATTGTCATCCTCTGGTGTCAAAACTCAATCAGCAGCCATCTCACTAGTAAGGTCTGACAGATGATTCTCAAGTAGGTAAGCCACAACCCATGTACCCCACATAGGATATACCTGACAAAATCAATGGGTTTGCAACTATGAGTAGCATATTAGCACATGGTACGCATCAATTGAAGTTTAATTACCAAGATGCGGAATAATCACATCAATGGTGCAGACCAAAGATACAAAAACAAATTGAAGGACTATCATCTAACTTTAGGAATACAGTTCACTGACAGAGAGTTCTTTTTTTCTTTTGAGGGGGACAACGCTATGCATGACTTCCACGATTAAATGACTAAAAACTGAATTGCAAACCGTACCTACGCCATCATAAGGTGGCTGCTGAGCCATAGCATATATAACTGCAAATGAAAAACAAAATGTAAGCAAAGATAAAATGGGTGAATGAAGCAGTTCAGATTAGCATGAAAATTGTATCCAAAGCATATCCCGAATTTTACTGCCAGGAAAAACTTCTGATAGGATTTGAATGCATCTTGAAATCAGAATATTAAGATGCATCAAGACTTAGATAAATCAGGAAATCTGAGAGGACCAAGTAGGCAATCCACAACCAGTGTGCCCCATGTTAGATATATTTCTCCTTGGTAGTATTAATGCTTTTTGTACTATGACTAGCATAATGGCTCACAACTTGACACACACAAAAATACACTTGGTACTCCGCTGTAGTGACTGCTGCAATGCCAGTATGCCACTGGTGTCAGCATTGCCACACAGTATGTCACTCATGTCAGAGCTAGTCAGTAAGCATTTTGCTGGGCATGGGAGTGTCTTGCCATGCTACATATAACAAAGAAACAAAATTGTTTGCATCCTGCCTAAAGAAGATGGTCCCGATCCCATTTTTATGGTCCTTGATGTTATGCTACAAGCAAGGGATGGATAGTCTGATAACAGCTTGGGCTAAAATTACATTGCAAGTTGCAACTGACACTCGTTGCATAGCATATATTCCTCCTCAGTGATCCAGTAGGAAACGTTTAGTGGTATTTTTTTTATTTACGGACTGAGTAATGTTTTAAGAAGAATTCCACATCAATAAAATTACAGCTTAACAATTTCAGTTATTGAATATTAATTCATTCATAGTCTTCTATAGTCCGGTGCTAATCTCATGGCTACAGCTATGTTTTGCAAACTTGGATGGGTATTTGATGATCAGGGATACAGTGCAAGTAATAGACAGATTCAGTATGCAGAACAAGGGTACAAAGGTTACATCATAACATCGATCAAACTAAGTGACTGCTACATAAACTGATATAACCTACAAGTCGTGTTGAAAAATGATTGAGCCACCAGTTTAAGAGAACATAAAAAATGGCATTGCATGAATGCAGATCCAGCAAAAATATGAACCGCAGAATAAACACTGTAGGAGATTCAGACAAGAAAGAAATTCACTATTAAGTGCTCAAAACTTGAACGGGTTGTCAGGGGGTGATATAAAATGAGATGGCTATTTTACTTTTCTCTTCATATATGAATGCAGACCAATAAAACCAAAAGATAAACAAAAGCTTACCAATAAACCCCAGCAAGTAGCCGACAGTCAACCAATAATCAATAACAAAAGTAACAACCAACAAGAGGCCCTGCAAAGCAAAACAAGACCATAAGGAGCATTAAGATATTTACCAAAATCAACCGTAGTAGGGAACAGCCATGTTTTTTAGTAACTTGGCTTACCCTTGCCTAGAAGTTACATAAAAAAGCAGAAATCATGATAACAAAGTAAGAGAACACAGCTATTCCATATTGACACACCTTTGCGTAGAACAATGAATCAGCAATGAATGTTTCCCAGTGTTCCTCTTTCACAATCTGGTAAGCATTACATTATTTGATCAGCAAATTACAAGCTTCATGTTTCGTACAAATCATAGAAGTGCTTTTGATAGACCTGCATTGAGACCTAACTGACCCCGAATGCAGAGATGCATAATCACAAAATCCATGGCTACTGAGCATCATTATACATAGTGGCACTATGGTCACGTTAGCATCGCTGGGAAATTGTACATTTACAGCTCTATTTCACAAGCAGCTCAGTACTCCAACCGGTCGAATTGCCGAATTCCAGTACGGTACAAGGGAAACTTTACTCGGAAACACTAATGGTGGTCATTAGACACAGTACCTTCACCGTGAAGAGCACCAGGAAGACGAGCACCGCCTGGATCTCCTGCAGAAACACAGACACAGACACCGATCCGGATGAGCCAAAACAGTTCGAGGACCGGCGGGGCGGCACGATCCGGATCTAGACTCGGGGACCGCGGGATCTCACCCGTCGGATGAGGCGGCTGTGGAGCTCGGCGTCGTCCTCGGCCGAGGGCGCCGTGGTGCGGGCCGCGAAGTAGGAGAAGAAGGCGATGAGGTGGAGGAAGTAGTAGGGCTCCGAGATGGCCACGTCGAGCCACGGGAACGGGTGGCCCCGCCTGCTCGCCCCGCCGCCCGCCGCCGGCGCCGACGCCTCCGTCGCCGTCGCAACCTCCATTTCGCCTGCTTCAACTTTTTTTGACCCGGAAACAGTTACGCCTTCGCAGTAACCTCTCGTGTGTTTCCCTTCAAGTGGACCCCACCAGTCGAGGGGTCCACCAGTCAGTCGGTGAGCTTCCGTTGCTTTGCTGTTTGCTGACGCCTTCGCTCGCGTCGATAAACCCAAAGCCACACTCAGACAGACAGTCGACCGTGCCGCTAGGGTTTCTGCTCCTCCTCCTCGCCGCCGCGATGAGCGCCACCAGGCCGGACCACCGGCGGCACCAGTCACCGTTCCTGCGGGACCTCTCGTCCCCGGTATCCTCGTCCTTCCGCATGCCCCCGGCGTCCGTGCGCCGCGAGGCCCAGGCCTCCACCCCGCCGCCGCCTCCCCCGCTGCTCTCCCTCGATGACCTGTCCCGCCACTCCCCCTCCCCGTCGCCCCACACGCCCCCGCAGGCGGCCATGTCCCCGTCGCCCCCGCCCGCTCGCGGGGGGCTCTTCTCCAACCCGCAGCGCTCCAACGGCTCCCCCTCCCCGGCGGCGTGGTGGTCCCCCTCGAGGGAGGAAAAGGCCAGGGATAGCTCCCCGGTCGACGGAGTCGTACATCAGCAGCAGTCCCCGGCGACGGCGTCCGGACAGCAGCCGCAGCAGCAGCAGCAGCAGGTGGCGCTGATCACGCTGCCGCCGCCCAGGGAGGTCGCGCGTCCGGAGATGCCGAGGGATTCGGCGCCCTCCACTGGCCGGGTCGACGAGGAGGAATGGGTCACCGTTTTTGGGTATGTAGTATCTCCTCTTGCTGACTCGATACGAAGAATGCACTAGATTTCTGGTCGAATTTGTGACGTTGGGTTCATATAGTTGTGTATGCCTATGCTTAGGTGTTGTTGCAATTAGAAGTAGCGGTTGTTGTTTAAGTGATTGGTAAGTGACTGAAGTGGATAAATATACAAAAAATGGGAATCCTGTATGTCTTGTATGCAGTACCCCTGTAGGAGTTGTATGCGATCAGACAGAACCATGTGGTCATTGGGTGATGCTGTTTCGACATACCGTTATCTAATTGTGTTTCTCACACCAAGATTAGCTATATGAAATTAGCTAAAAACGCAATAGTGCTTAAAATGATAATTGGCGTTCATTTCTCCAGCTTAGTGCTTGAAGCAACGTCCAAATGCCCATCAACTTACTGTATAAAAGAGTGATGGAGAGCTGAGGCCAGAAGTCCAATCGTTAACATGTTGAAATTTGGGAGAACCATTAGCCTAATAATGATGATGCTATTGCTGACTCTGACCAAATCGCCAAACTCATAAACACATTAACTGATTGGTAAGTGGATTACGTGGATCAGTGTACAAAAGAAATGGGAATCCTGTATGTCTTGTATGCAGTACGCACGTAGGAGTTGTGTGTGATCAGACAGAACCATGTGGTGATTCGCTGATGCAGTTTCAAAATACCGTGATCTAATTGTGTTTTTATACCAAGATTAGCTCTATGCCCTTAGTTGAAAACAACAGACTGCTTAAAATGGTTATTTGCATTCATTTTTCCAGTTTAATGCTTGAAGCAACGTCCAAATACATATTGTGCTATGTAAATTAATGATGGAGAGCTGAGGCAAAAAGTTCAATCGCTGACATCCTAAAATTTGGAAGATCAGTAGCCTAAGAATGATAATTTTGGGACATAGTACCATTATTATACTATTGCTGACTCTGGCCAAATCACCGAACTCGTGAGCACATTAACCAATTCAGTTCCGCTAATTTTCTAGACCAGACTATATTTTGGTGGTTCAAGCCATCGACATGTGGACTTTGTGGAAATCTCTTAGTATTTGTGATTGATGAAATTTGTCACAGATTTTGTGGCTTTTATAGTCTGAGAGCTATTCATTTTCAAGCTTTATGTACCAATTGTTACAAAACAACCCTGCCCCCACTGTGTCTGATGAGAAAGTGTAAGTTCTCTTGTTATTTCACATGTGTATTAGGCTATGGACTGCATTTCCCGATTAACACATGTTCTCTCTATTATACAGTTACACGGTATATTTATGATTTGGTACCCTTGCACATGATGGTTTTCTATGCTTTCTCATTTCATCATTTGTGCCCCTGTTACGCATACCTACAGTTTGTCAAAACTTAGCTAATCTGAAAGTAGGTAGCATTGTTTTTAATGCATCGCCTAAGCGCTGAGGCGCCCTGGGATGGTAAGGCGACCACCCCGCCTTAGACATGAAACGTATGACTGATTCAGTGAAAGGTCCACTACGTCAGAGGTCTCTGCTACCCCCTGTTCCTCGCTGCATCATCGTTGTGGCTCCTTCTGGGCTTTGGAGACGATGACCCCACCATCCCCCAACACTCCGGCGAGCATCCCTTCATGCGTCTGCTTCCACTGTTGCCTTCCCTTGCTGGATCTACTCTGCTGTTGGGGAAAAAGGGATGCTGCGGTGAGGGAGAATCACAGAAGGCTTGGGTCATGATCAGAAGGGTTGAGTTTTAGGGTTGTGTGCTGCTACAACGAGGAAAGGGAGCAGAAGGTGTGTGGTGGCTGTGGTGAGGAAGGAGTGAGGATAGTGGAATTAGGTCACGGAAGGAGTATATAGCTACTACTCCCTCCGTTCCTAAATATTTATCTTTTTGGAGATTTCATTACGGACTACATACGGATGTATATAGACATAATTTAGAGTGTAGATTCACTCATTTGGCTCCGTATGTAGTCCGTAGTTAAATCTCTAAAAAGACAAATATTTAGAAACGGAGGGAGTATATGGTATTTTGGGCCACAGGGAAGTGCATAGGTAGTGGCCCATCTCTCGGTCTTTCTTATTTTCCCTTGCATTTTACGTGTTAAACTGCTTGATTGCTCTGTTCCTTCTATGTCTAAGGCGTTGCCTTTGACTTACCGCCTCGCCTTACATGCTTCAAAGGTAAGGCGGGGGTTAGGCGCCTCGCCTCACCTTACTTTAGGAGGTTGAGCAATGAGAACAGCTGGTAATCTAGCAATAAATAGTTTTAGGGACCTTATGTAAGTTCTGCATCTAGGCGTTGGACGCACTATATAGTATACAGTCAGACATAACATCTGGATCCACCTACGTTATCATTGCATATGGAGACGTTTCTTGAACATATCAATAAGATTGCATCCCCGTGGTGCCAGTTATATCCCTGCATCTGTTCAACTTCTGATATACAGACATGATTATTTTGTTGTACTTGAATGTATATTTTCTTAAGCTATTTGAAGCAGATATTCTCCAATGCATGATCTAGTTGTTTGGTTAATTTTCCTGTCCCTGATTAAAATGTGCTTATGTATTCTGTGTCTGATCATGCTACTTGCCTTGTTTCTGCCAGTTTTCTGCCTGCTGATACCAACTTTGTACTGAGAGAATTTGAGAAATGTGGGCTAGTCTTGAGACACGTTCCTGGTCCGAGGGATGCGAACTGGATGCATATCTTGTATCAGGTAAACTTGTACTTGGTTGTTTGAGCACTGATACTTATAATATACAGATCTCTGTGTTTCCCTACTCATAATGAAAATATTAGCCTGGAAGTAATCTGATAGGATAAATATCATTGCGCATGAGGGTCTATCCTCAAAAACATGGAGTGCTCCGGTACTCTGCCTGCAAACACCACTTCGAAAGTCGTAAAAAATTCAAGCAAAAAATGAAGATAGACACATCATGTGTCAATCATGTCATGTTTTGAAATCCAAATTCCAATCTCAAATCTAGAAACAAAAAAATACAAATCCAGCTGTGAGTAGTAGTTCATTCAAGTTGGGCTGTGAATTTTTGGCCCATTATCACTGCCAGCACTGTATTTGTCATTTGTGTTTCTTGAACTACATATTGAATTCGCATTTGAAATTTTGTGACAAGATAGATACATGCAGTGTCAGTGTTTTTCCAGAATTAAAGACAACTTTTGATGGTCTGAAACACATGGTTGCATCGGGAGTATCAAAATCACAGAAACAGCTGAATACACCCAAATAATAATAATTTGCTAGCTTATGTATTTGTTTTTGAACTGGAAATTAAAATGAAATGAAGACTGAAATAGTTCCTTCTGTGCACCTACTCTACTATATCAGCATATATCATATGAAGTGATGCTGGACACAATGGTCAATATTGCCCTTTGTAGTTTGATTGTCCTTTACTATGACACAGTGCCTTGGATGTGATAAGCTTTGCCTACCATCAATAATTTAATGTGGGACCTTGCTAATGTACTCTAGTTGAAACTTGAAACATGCCAACAGTTTGTAGACGTATGCAAGATTCCACTTTAAGGCCCCAGTTCCGCGCCTTGTTGGTAGTGCATCTGTCTCATTGCTGATTTGTACTTTCTTTTATATGTTTCAGAGCCGTCATGACGCGCAGAAAGCGCTCGCCAAGCATGGTCAGCAGCTAAACAGTGTTCTTATCATTGGGGTGAAGCCAGTGGATCCATGGCAGCGACCGTATCTGAACGAAAACACCAGTGACACCTACAATGGCGGCATGTCAGTTCCATTTCCGTCACAGGCCGTAGCCCCGAGTGGTTTCGCTACCAGAAACACGTTGGCGCCTTTGCCGAGCAATTCCATGCAAAACGGCAACGAGAGCAACCGCGGGGCATCCGGGGCCATCGCATCGCCCGCGAAATCGGTCTTGTCCAAAGTCATGGACGTGATGTTTGGCCTCTAAATTCTGCTGTCTAAATTTTGTTGGCGATGATGTATCAAGGCAAAACGAGGATCACTGATGTGGTAGATGGCATTGCCATAACATATGTTTTCTTGTTGTTTGCTTGCGTTCATGTTCACGCGATGCCGTTACAATGTGTTTCGCCCCAAGAATTAGAGGTTGTGGGGCTACTACATGCTTGTGCCAGATGAATCATCTGAATCCCTGGTTTTGACCTCCCTCCCAAACTCAATGGTGCTGGCCTAATGTCCAACACGTCTTTACCGAAAGATTTAGCGGACGCAGAAGAAATGATATCTCATCAACCTGGAGACAGGACGAGAACGGTTCCCCCCGTGGAAACAACGGATCCGGCTTTGCTTTTGCAATCTTGTTCTCTGCATCTTGCAGGAACAGAAGGGAAAAACAAAGGAGAAAAAATGGAGGTTGACCTTTGTTAGTCAGCTACGGGTAGACTTTCAGCACACGTTCTGAATTCTTCATGATGTTTAGGGATGTATGAATGCAAACGGTTTGACAAATTGAAATGGCTGCCGACCGATGATCACCCGTTGACATAGCGCGGTTGAGTCAATCCAGCTCGCTAAATTCAACATTAATAGTACTACAATGCTGTTTTTCTTTGCGGGGTGTAGTACCATTCTGCTTAGCAGTACTTGTTATAGATGATGAAATATAATTAACCCGATAAGTAACAGCATCAAGTACGTCCCTGGCGGTTCCATGTCGGCCTTTCAGCACGTCTGATGAACAAATCAACGATGAATGCGGTACACGGAAATGTCAACCAATATATTTTAACACAAAGTAAACTGGAAATCTTTCCAAAATTGTGGGCTAGTGCAGGCTACAAAACGTGTGAAGCCACCACGTTGCCATCTTTGCGCCTGCAGAAAAGATAATACTATATGTCAACTCCAGGTACGCAATTTGTGAGCATTTGTTTGAATCAAACTCGTACGTCCATTGTACTATTGAATTAAGCTCTAGAGGTTTCTTTCTTAGTGATAATGTTGTTATCTAGGGGTGCCTCTGGCATCAATAATAATTTTGTATGTCTTCTCAGCCGGCCAAGTGTCTCCCACAAAAGCTGTCTTTACCGAAGGCCGTACACACACAAAAAAAACTTGCATTTTATAAAGACATGAGCTCGTCCTCTTGCCAATCCTGGACGTTTTTAAATCATGTGGAAACAGAGAGAGCATGTACTTAAGAAGATATAATATTAGTACTTGATCGAACAAAACATTGATAATTTAGATGCCGTGGCCATTGGAATTTTGTTACGACACAAACCTCTCAACCGAAGAGGCAACTTCCAATCACTATTTCTTGACTAAGAAATGCAGTAATACCCAATCGGGTAAGTGTGGTGTGGGCTTGTCGTTAGTTTGGTCATTAGTGATGAGCAATCACTGTCAAAGTTGGTACTTAACGACCTGATCACGACCGAGTCAATGTGACGTTTAGGGCCTCTTTGGTTCAAATAAATATCATAGGAATTTTGGAGGATTTGGTTACTAAGGAAAAAAATTTCTGTACAATTTTTGGTTTATAGGATTAGAAATCACGGTGTTGTTCTTCGAAAAAGGGAAACCATACGCTTTTTCTACGGTCTGTTTTCCGTTATTTCTATGACAACTATATTATGTGCCTAATCTTTTAGGAATATTCACGTGTTTCTATGTCGTCTAGACAAACAACCTCTATTTCTTCTATTATAGAATCAATCATGTGTTTTTAATATCCGTAGGAATTAATATGGCATGGCATCCGATCATATGTTTTCTCTATTCCTGTATTTTCTTTTCTTTTTTGCGGTTGCCTATTCCTATATTTTTCACAAACTTGTGGACCAAAAAGACCTTAGTTGTTGATTTAGCATAAGAGTAACAGTACTAATCTTTTAGGCAGGTGGCCACTTTTCATTGCTGATTTAGTTAGTTTTTGATATCTGTACTAATTTAGGCAGGTGGCCACTTTTCATTGCTGATTTAGTTAGTTTTTGATATCTGTACTAATTTAGGCAGGTGGCCACTTTTCATTGCTAATTAAGTTAGTTTTTATATCTGTACTAATTTAGGCAGGTGGCCACTTTTCATTGCTAATTTATTTAGTATATATCACATCTTTCAACAAATAATCCCTTCATGTTAAGAAAATTATCTTGCAGCCGGCCATTGGTTTCAAATATTAATAGTTACTTTTCAAGGGTACACATTGATTAGGTAGCCTTCCTGAATTTCAGAACCATATGCGTCAGATTTATCATCATCCTAGGGTGGAACTTTCTGTAATTGAACAAATCAGCTTCACTGTCACTTTTAAATCATCAGGAATGCTAGCTAGCTAGTACTAAGCTCGTTGGCATATTAATCTAAAAAGAAAGCCAGAAATGCGGCTGATGACAGCGCCTGCCGGACACCATGGGCGCAAACTTCAGCCTCTTGACTTGGCCGGTCACGGCTAATGGTTTGATTAGTTACTAAATTATACTTTGTGTATTTGAGTTGATTATCTCCGTCGTTTTAATTAACTGGACGATTTCTTTGTCGCAGATCTACAGTACAAGGATGCTTAAAAGATTGATACCGTGCGTGGTCGTGTAGTTAGCTTCTGTATGCATACATGCACCGGTGCACGAGGCAATACTGCGATCTTATTTAAGTATATAAACATATAACTATGGTATGATTGGTATCTAATCGTGTATATGTACGTTCTTAGATGACAGTGTATATGTCGTACGTACGAAGTATTGCATAGTTTGCATATATAGATAATAAATAGTGGCCTTTGATGGTTCACTATATGATCTTTGGTTTTAATTTATGTGCCAATTGTTTTTGTGCGTGTTTACGTCAGGTAATCATAAAATATGTTAGCTTCGCCTAGTTGTGTGCAAAACGGCATCCAAGGTTAATAAGGTTAAGCAGGTTTTTCGAGGTAATTTTGCTCACTGATTGTTGTTTTCGCACGATACCTCTGAATTTTCTTTCTTTCTTTCTTTCTTCAGGTCAGAGGGGGGCTGGACAATAATAAAGTAAATAAGACTCCGAATCCCCTGCACCACACACGCGTGCACCCGTCATTGATTATTCCATCCAGCTCGGAATCAGAATGTTACCTTTCTCAATTGCTACGGCGCGCCTCGACTCATCTTCTTTCTTTCTGACTGACTGCTGTACATGTACATATACACATCGCAGTTAGTGGCATTCATGTACGGGAACGAGAGCCCCGCAAAATCTTGACCGGACCTATCGCGGGCGTCCTCGTGTGCACAGGTGGCCCTTCCGTGGTTCTTTTGAGCCCTGGGCGAAACAGGTGGCGACGGACCCATGCACTGTCGATGAGCGATGCATACCGCGTTCGTACAGATATTCCCATGTCTTTGTAGAATGTATGTTTTTCTTTTAACGCAGTACAGAGACACACACTCATATTCACGCGCATACACCCACCTCTATGAACGCACATACGTACACTCTACCCCTATGAGCATCTTCGAAAGACTGAGCTGGCATATCATCTTGAAATTTACGAAGTCATCGTAGATACCTCGTCGTCGACGGAAACGTCTCCTCCCACTGAATGCATGTTGCCAAAAATCTTTAAATAAATCCAGAAATAAATGCGAGCACCAGGACTTGAACCCCGATGGATTGAGGATATCACACTTCCTCTAACCATCCAACCACATGTTGGTTCGCTTCGTAGAATATATGTTGAAATGCAAAAAACCACAAGACTTCAACCACATGTTATTTTTATTTTTTCAAATCTAAAGATATATATTTTTGAGGCATCAAACATATGTACCGCTACTCAAATCAAACATCTAAGAACCCTGTCCGGCTTATATTCCCATTTGAAGGGGATAAGAAAGGTAATATGTCAAGTCCCAATCAATTACGTCTAGATGCTGTTTTCACAAACGGACCCCTCGGGGCGTCCGTGTGTGAGACTCAAGAGCGATTAGACTTTTCTTGCGGGAGCCGCCACTGCCTTTTTACACACCATCGTCCTTGGAGGAGACCTTACCTTACCCTGGCGACAATCCTCGTTGCTTGGACTCTTCGGTTTCTCTTTGTAGCATGACTTCTTAGCCAGTGTGTGTTCAGAGGCATGCGATACATGTGGTGCGACCAATCAAATGAGGTAGGACACTTCTAGAGATCGTGAGGTTTTCATGGTGGTCAGTTAATTCATAGTGGTTCGGCCATGTTTGGCAGATGTTGGTGGTGATGAGCTATTTTTGCGTGTGCGGTTGAATCTACGTACTTTTTTTTCATGCAAAAATAAAACTTACCTAGTTTTTTGGCAACAAAATGAATCCACCTAGTTTGATTGCACTTCTAAATGTCTTTGGCTGGGATGGTAGCTGACCAAGACACATTGTGGTGGCCTAGTCCTCAGATTTTTGTGCGGTGATTCTGAATGGTGAGGGCTCAATTAGTCAATCTATCTGTGGCAAAAATATATTTCTCACCGTTATCCAGACCGGTGAAAGTGACATCCTATAGTGCCCTGTTGTTGAAGACGTTGATGTGTGTTTATATGTATTGTCTTGGGTAAAAACCTAGAACTTAACCCTCACTACACGAATTCGGTGATGATGACGTGACTTGTGGGGTTATCTGCTAGTTTGTTATCCAAATTGATCGCATTGATTCCCTCATTAACCGAATCCAGTGACGATTATGTGAGTCGTAGTTATCAGAATAGCTACCTATCACGCAATTCTGAGTTTGTTATCCAAATTGATCATATGGATTCTTCTCGATAGAATATATGGTTTTAAGACACGACAATAATGATCTCTGTGATTTTTTTATCTTACATTGTGGGCTGCGATCCAATTTAGAATCGTGATTTTGACAACCTTGGCTAGTCATAGAACTCGATGGAGGTGTCAATTTGGCAATTAGCCTCATCAACCATGTGTAGTCGATGTTGCGTGTAGATGATTTTGTGTAGCCCTTGCGTACGGGTTACACGAATTTGGATTTGTCGTTTTTTAGGAGAAGTGTCATATTTATATTAATAATATCCGAAAATACTTCACACAAAAAATACCAGCAAATTAGAGCACGTATGTAGAAATCAAAAGGGACAATACACCAAGCGGAATTATAGGGAACAACGAAAAATTACAGAAAAAAATCTTCCTAGTCCTTGCAACCACCGACAAAATGACCAAAATCTTCAGCCATTGATGTTGTCACGGCGTTCCTTGGAAAGGAGAAGAAGCCGCCTCGCCAAGGCAAGATCCAAGAGAAAGTCATAGTAGCAAAACTGTGTTGTGAGACTTTGAACATGCGTTGTCACAAATGGCTTTGGCTATCACTATGGGTTGTCCACCGGATTTCATGTATTGATATCGCGGTCCATAAGAAGTGGAAATTTGCTTTGTCATGTACCGTGCTTGGCAATTCGGCATGGCACGTGTTTTTTTCTCTTCCCTCGTCAAGCTTTATGCTCCGCGACGCAGATGCCAGAGATAATGAAATTTTGCGATCTTAACAAGAATAACCTTTCAAGGATGTATGTGTGTTAAGCCTTACACGATCTTTACTATTAAAGAGGAGCTGATAGTCCTGCCTCACCTCCCATCATCGACTTTTTTTCTCAACCCCACCTCCCGCTGTTTTTACTCGGGTTTTTTTTGTGCTGCATCGGTTTTCTTGTTCAGGGCAAAGCCCCTATTATGTACTCCTCTTTCCGGTTCTAGGGCTTACATTAATTATTATTATTATTATTTGCAAACTTGCTTTCAGTTCTTTTTTCGGCAGTGGATCCTAGACGTGAGTCCAATTGTCAAAAGCTATCGTCGATAATTCATGGAAGGTATAAACTTGCTCCGCAATAATTAATTGTTCGTTATTTTCAAATAGTAGTTACTCAAACACCTACTATTTGTGAATGTTTTTTTATGTGTAATCCATCTTTTGTTAGTAAATTATTTAAGGAAATATATCTTTTAGACTATTAGTAAAAATATAAATCATGTTTTTGCAATACTATTTTTAAAATAGAATTCCTTTCAAAAAGGGGATAACCCTTGCCTCTGCATCACATGATCCACACAACCATTTTATTAAACCTAAAGTACACCCAAGTCATCTAGTACCAAAGGGTTTACAATAAAACATGGCCATCCTAAATAGAAACAAGATTGCATAGACCATGCACATAATTTGTTACTGGCACGTCAACCAAACTGGCTGAGCAAACCCCATACAACCATTTCCAGACGGTTGCATCCAAAGTCATAGGCTTTTACGCGTCCATACGTACGCTGCAATGATGATCACGTACGGATTGATGTTGTAGCTCTGAAAATAACCTGCAAATTATTAAAATATATGATCTCTTGAAAACACAATCATTCCAACAGTTTCAAATCTCTCAAAGAATGGCACAAATTCCACCGAAATTGACCCAATTAGATTCTGGTTAATATCCCCTAACCAAATACCAAACAAATTTGGTATGCTTGTTGGTGGTGGTAAATTAAAAATAACATAAAAGTATACAAATATACTTTAAAGATTGCGACTATTGAGATGCATAATATATTTGACATGAAAATACATATCCATATGAGAATGTTATACTAACATTTAATTTAGCATGGGAAAGATTTGTACAAGAGTTTCTTCAATTATGACCCATGATGAGCAGTTTACCTAATGTTGGAAAATTATATAGCTGGCAACTAAGATCCGAAGCTTTCTCAGGTTATGAACCAACGTCAAAATATTTGTTTCATGACAGTTGAAATTTGCTCCGTTGCGACCCAAATGCGCCGTGTTTCAGGCAAGTGATGTTTGCTCCGTAGCGAAGATGGTCACTTATATTTTCCCCAATGATGACATGGCATGTGGATGTCAAGATACGCGGCATAACAAGCAAGCAGTTCCTTTGAATGCACCGTGGCCTGGAGCGAACCGTGGCTCCCCTACCCACCACCGATGATTACTGCGAGTCGTTGGGGTTGGACAAACACCTGCGCACAAAGGTCCGTCTTTTTCTCTCCAGGACAAGAAGGTATTAAATCCGTTGCGCCCGTTTGGCCGACCTCCAGCAGGAGACACACGCATACTATATGTACTCCGGACAGCTAAGTTTATTTTAGATCGATCCATCTTCACATCGCCGGCCAGCCAGCCGATACACGCACCCATTTACTCTTTCGTGCCGCCATTATCTTCGGCTCCAGCCAGAAATATCAATGATTTCATGCGCTAAACAATCAAGCTACTCTACTTAGTTTGGATAGTGTAATTGAGGAGATAATTAAGGAGATAATCATGTTTAGGCACATGTTGTGGTTGAATACACGAGAGATGTTTGAAAACGATAGACTCGAAAACAAATCTAAGATCCGGAGGCGTGCTCTGTCGATCGATGCAAACTAATCGTGACCGCACCAAGTCATGTCATCAACTCATCACGTGGTATAATGAAAGCGATCGACCCGTCCAACAATAGAAGTTACTGTTTAGTAGCGTCTAGATGGACTAATTTCAACGACAGTTAATTCCGAACGAAGTGAGTAAAAGTCAATAGCTTATGCCATGAAATTCTGGACGAAGTGAGTAAAAGTCAATAGCTTATGCCACGAAGAGTTTTTATCTCTCCACTGTTGAAATGAGATAGTTAGGTTCGAAGAAGATGATGATTCCCGTGTTGTAAATCAAGTGAGCCAACATCGTTATCAAGCAATTGCGTCACATATCTGAGGTGGTATGTCAAGTTAATTCCTGAAAACTACATCGCATGGCCAAAGCATCACCAGAGCTATCATGTTGAGGTTGCTTCATTTCACCCATAAGAGAACCCGTAATTTTGCGGTAACCTAAAGCCCGCATAATTCACATCATGTACATTAGATTCTTATGTTCAAACTCAACTCACATCTAAGCTAAACTGGTCACAAACATCTCAACTTACAAGTAGCATCCCAATCCAAACATGCGCAAACCAAATGAAAAAGTGAAAAATGTGCTTCATTTTAGGCAGCACTAGAAAACCACACAAAACCAAGAAAAGAAGAAGAAAGGAAATCAAGTGTTTACAGCATCAGCCTAATACTCCCACAGGAGAGGCTGGAAGCCGATTGGATCAAGACAATCGTACGCCGTCCAGCAGTGATCGGACGGTGCGAAATCCACCACGTCCTCCACCCATAGCGGCGCCAGCTCGTCGAACACCATCTCCACCTGTGCAGCCGTGAGCTGCAGCTCATTTCCCTGGCTCGGCTGGAACGGCGGCTCATGCTCGGGCTCGTCGCATGGCGCCGGGGCATTGCCGCGCGCGGAGGCGGGAGCGGGGGCTGGGGAGGTTGAAGGAGAGCAGCACTGGTGGTCGTGGTCGTGCATGAGGGCGGCGCGCGCGGCGGCGGCCTGGACGTCGCACGGGGCGAGGGAGGCCGGGCGCGGGAGCGCGGGCGCGAGGTCCGGGAAGTTGAGCACGGCGCGGGCGCCCTTGATGCTGAGCGCGGCGGCGTCGTGCGCGCGCGCGGCCATCTCCGGGCACGGGAAGGTGCCGAGCCAGATGCGCGACTTCTTGCGGGGCTCCCTGATCTCCGACACCCACTTGCCCCACGCCCGCATCCGCACGCCGCGGTACGACGCCGCCGCCGCCGGGCCCGGCTCCTCGTCGGCCGCCGCGCGCTTCCGCTTGCTGCCGCCGCTCTGCTTCTTGTCGTCGGCCCTGGGCGAGCACGAGGACGTGGAGTAGGAGGATGTGTAGGACGACGTCGTGGTCGTCGTGGTCGTCGACGAGGACTCCGAGCTCTGCTCGCTCGCAGCCATGCGCGCGCAGAGAGCACCACGTACCCCGCCCCTGTGGAATGCCACGCGCTCGCTCGTGGTAATGGCGAGGACCGTGCAGGCTCGAGTTACTACGAGGCGCGAGGAGGGAGGGAGATGTAGAGGAGGAGGAGGGAGGTGGCGCTGTATATGTAGAGGAGAGTGGAGGCAACGTGGCGTGGGATAGGAACCCATGAACGACAGCTGACTCCGCCATGATCAATAATTAGGGTCGCATGGTCTCTCTCTCCCTCCCTCTCTCCCTCTCTCAGGGAAGGACCGACCCTGCTACACCTAGATATTCAAGTCCTCCCAACGGTTTAACTCACTGACATTTCATAACGCAGTACACACCTTCCTCAAAATTACACATGTGGTTTTAGAAATAAAAGCGTCTATAGCACAGTCGAATTATAAATAATAACTTCTCACTCGATATTTTTTTCTCAAGGGCAACGGTAGGATAAAACCCACTGCGATTTTTATAATTATTAATTAAAGAGTGAGTTCTATTTTTACCCCATGTTTCATATTTGTGACCACAATTATGACATTTAGTAGTTTCTTCATATTTTTATCCAATGTAAGCAAAATAAAATAAAATGAACACAGTGCGGATGCAAGTGCTCATATGAGCACCTTCGAGAGACTGAGCCGACATATCATCTTGAGATTTACGAAGTCATTGTAGGCACCTCATCGTCTACGGAATTGTCTCCTCCCACTGAAAGCACATTGCCGAAAATCCTGAAATAAATCCAGTAAGCAAATTGATGCCACAAATTAGCCCATTTATTTATTTTCAATGTTGATTGTGCATACCATTGCTAGTTTATTTTACTGCCTGGTTTGATCTCGGTTCGGCGGGGGATGAGTCTTACCTGGCTGTGGGGGAGATTTCGGGTTCAAACTACATCCACACATCCATTTTTTCACTCGTGTTTCTTGCTCCCCATTGACCGATAGGACTCATTCCCTCACAAATCATGAGCAATTAAAAACAGTAAAATAAACCAGCCGAAATGGCATGTACAATTAACATTGAAAGAGAGAGAAAAAAAGATAAATAGGATAATTTTTCGCACCCGTTTGATTAAATTTGGTAAATATGTGATTTTTTTGCTAAATGTAGTAGTTGACGTCACAAACTGAAACAAGGAGGTAAAAATATAGGGTTAATTGGATAAACGCCACTCAAATTCTTGTGATTCCAAGAAACGCCACTGCAATTTCCAAACTTTGAAAAAAGCCACAACAAATTTTGCAAATTTTGAAAAACGTCAATGTAGACTTTGAAAAATGCCACTGAAATGGCAATTTTCGAAGTTTGAAAATTGCAGTGGCATTCCTCAGAATCGCGAGAATTCGAGTGGCATTTATCAAATTAACCAAAAAATATAATTCACTCTCAATTAAAAGAAATTAAACTATATCTGCAGATGGCTAGAAATAAGCGTAAGGAATAAAATGGAAAAAGAAAGAAAGAAAGATTACAGTTTAAAGTTTACAAAAGGAGTCGGACCTACAAAAACAGCTTTATGTCTCCTCTTAATCCTAGATTTCGGCAGGGTGAGCTCAAGATGGTAAATGTATTTTCATCTCTGTAAACTGGGCGCCTCATTTGAACATCTTATTAATTTTGGAAGTCTAGATGGCCCAAGAAGCAAGTACAATAATTTCCATTAAGAAGACACGCTTGACTTTTCCTTTTAGATCTGGCCTAAGAACAGAGAGATGTATGTTTCCTTGGGGACAAACAAGGTTCCATCAGATTTCAGCAAAGGGCCGGCTCCAAAAAAAAAGTTTCTCATTCGACATTGATAACCATGTGATCAAGATCTTGCCATGTCTTTTGTACATGTATAAATCTTGTGTTTTGATGGTCAACGGTGAACTTAGAGATGGTTATTGCTTAGACACCTAAGAATAAATAGTAAAACTTTTGGGTTAAACCTCATGCTTCGAGGGTGGGAACGAATAAAAGGGCTTAGTGGAAAGGAGGGTTAAAGGGATGGCGGGGCAATAATAGCACATCGGTGGGCGGCGATTTAGGCAAATGTGGGGCAATGAGGTTGTACTAGCATTGTGATAACCCACGTGTGTAGGGGATTGTTGCATGATTTCTCCTTTTCAAAAAAAATATATAGGGGATCGCAACAGTCTTCGTGAGTTGTATTATCCTAATTTATTGATTTGACACAAGAAAAACTAAAAGTACTTTATTAGTCTCAACAATTGAGTTGATAATTCAACCATACTTGAAATATCTCTCTATAGCAAAAGTTTTAGTAGCATGACAAAATAGTAACAGTAACGGTAGCATCAACGGTAACACATAATGAATATATGAACTTCTCAAACTACGGAAATTAGCGGAAATAGTCTCAATTATTGTCACATGGGATATACGGATCATGACACGTAATAAGTGCATAGAACTTGCAAGATAGGATCTAAAAGACTCTCATATTCGTGGAAACGTAATAGTTTCAGATCATGGCACTCGGACCCTAATGAGAAGCATTAGGCATAGCAAAGTCATAGCAACATCAATCTCACAACATAAAGGATACTAGGGATCAAGCCCTATCAAAATAACTCGATTACATGATCATTTTCATCCAATCCCATCACCGTCCAACAAGACTATAAAGAAATTACTCACTTCCGGTGGGGAGCATCATGATCGTGTTGATGGAAAAGGGTTGGTGATGACGACAACGACGAATCCCCCTCTCCGGAGCCCCAAACGGACTCCTAGTCAGCCCTCCCGAGGAAGAACATGAGGTGGTGGTGGCTTCGTCTCGTAAAACACGATGAAAACTTCTCTCTTAGTTTTTCCTCCGGATTATATGACTGGAATTAGGGTATGCGGAGCCACGAGGTGGCCCCAAGCCAAGAGGGCGCGCCTAGGGGTGTGGTCACGCCCTATTGGCTTGGCATCAACACGTGGCCCTCTATGGTGGGTCTTCGCTTCAATATTTTTTATATTCTCCAGAAAAAGTCTTTAAAAAGTTCCGTCCAATTCCGACAACTTTGATTTCTGCACAAAAACAACACCATGACAATTCTGCTAAAAACAGCGTCAGCCCGGATTAGTTTCATTCAAATCATGCAAATTAGTGTCCAAAACAAGAGCAAAAGTGTTTAAAAGTAGATACATATCACGCTCCTGGCCGTGGTGTTGGGAGACGTAGTAGTAAATCAAAAAAATTCCTACGTGTCACCAAGATCTATCTATGGAGAAACCAGCAACGAGTGGGGAGAGATTGCATCTTCATACCTTTGAAGATCGCTAAGCAGAAGCGTTACAAGAACGCGGTTGGTGGAGTCGTACTCGTAGCGATTCAGATCGCGGTGGACTCCGAGCTTAGCGCTGAACAACGGCGCCTCCGCGTTCAACACACGTGCAGCCCGGTGACGTCTCCTACGCCTTGATCCAGCAAGGAGGAAGGAGAGGTTGGGGAAGAGCTCCAACAGCAGCATGACGGCGTGGTGGTGGTGGAGCAGCAAGGTATTCTGGCAGGGCTTCGCCTAAGCACTGTGGAGGAGGAAGAAGAGAGGTAGGGTTGCGCCGTGGGAGAGAGAGATCAAATCTTGTCTCAAAACAGCCAAAACCTCAAGTATATATAGGAGGAGGGAGAGGGAGGGCTGCCTTGGCTCCTCCTCCAAGGAGGAGAGCTTCGGCCGAAGCTAGGGAGGAGTCCACCTCCCACAAGGGAGGTGGATCTCTTCCTTTTGAATCTCCTTTAGCCTTATCTCCTTATCCCTAGCCGCATGGGCCTTTCCGAAAGGACTTTGGTTGTCACACCCCTCCCAGGGGTGGTACACCCCTCCAATAAGGGCTGGTACACCTCCTCTAACAGCCCACGAAGTCCTTTGGTTGTCACACCCCTCCCGGGGGTCCTCCGGCACCCTCCCGGCACTCCCGGTACACTACCGATGAGCCCGAAAACTTTCCGGTGACCAAAACTGGACTTCCTATATATAATCTTTACCTCCGGACCATTCCAGAGCTCCTCGTGACGTCCAGGATCTCATCCGAGACTCCAAACAATCTTCGGTAATCACGTATACCATTTCCCTATAACCCTAGCATCATCGAACCTTAAGTGTGTAGACCCTACGGGTTCGGGAGACACGTAGACATGACCGAGACACCTCTCCGGTCAATAACCAACACTGCGATCTGGCACTAGTAGAATGTCGATCAATAGTCCCGGTTGGGATGGACCTTTAGTACCGGTTCCCCAACCGGTACTAACGGGTCGGGACTAAAGGTCCAGACCTTTAGTAACGGTTGGACCACGGACCGGTACTAAAGGCCCTCCACGTGGCTGCCTGCGTGGACTGGTGGTGGAAGACCTTTAGTATCGGTTGGTGATACCAACCGGTACTAAGTCTTCTGTTTTTTTTGTTTTAGCTTTTAATTAGGTTTTAATTTTCCTCTCTATTTTTTGTGTTTTCCATTCATTTCAAATTTATTTTACGATGCTACATATTGTAAACAGTACACAAGTTCATGCATATATATATGTAATATAATATACAATATCTCATACACAGTAGGTATATATACAAATGGAATTACACATTCATATAAATCCGGGACTTATAATTAACTTAGCTAGCTAGCTAGCTAGTGCTCCGGATGAAATCTCAGTTCCCTACTACTGATTTGCTGGCATTATTGAGGCGGCGGTAAGGAATAGTGCTTTCCGTTTACATGAATGACATGTTGAAGAAGAAATGCCGCAAATTCCTCTTAAAGTGCTAAAAAGCGTTTCTCGGGTGAGATCTTCGACATCATCTCCCAAACCTGGAGTTGTCTTTCACGTGCTGCTCTGCGACGTATATGACTTTCGGTCTGGATGCGAATGTTCTCGCATAGGAAATATCCACATAAATTTGTCCCCTGTGTCTGCTTCGCGCACTTTGCAAAAGAATAGAATTGAATAATATAATTAATAATCGAGCATGATAATGGTATTGAAAATAGAATTAATGAGATGCGCGGACCTAGTAGTACTACTTAATTACCTTCATGTTTTTCCACTTCAGCTTCGGTTTTCATTGACGACCGTGATGGGTTTTTTCTATCATCTTTTTCCAAACACTACCCGGCAAAGAAAAAGAACGAAAGAGTTATTATAATTACTTTTGATATCAGGAAATAATGAAAGAAAGCGAGGTCGATAAAGATTGAAATTACCGTTCTATCATAAAATACAAGTCCGAGTATGATTATTCTGGTGTATCTAGTGAGTCGTACACTTGAACAAGTCCATCCGCGAGGATAATATATAGGAGGATATAGTGGTCTCTGCGTAGAAGTTTATATAATTAAGCAGGCATGCGCATATAACTCATCAACTACACTTTACAGCGAGCTAGTAAGCAAAAATAGAATTTGTAGTATACAAGAGAGTAAACACTCACCCCATGTTGTAAGGAAATATTATAGTAGATTTATTGGTATTCATTATTGCCTCTAGAAAATTTTCCAAGAGATCTTCTGTGTCCTTGGCATAATGTTTTATCACATGACCATTAACGGTACTTGGGTCGATGAACCCAATGTCATCGATTCCCTCTTGTTTCAATTCCCACATATTCAATCCGCATAATGTAGAAAAGAACATATATAGTGAGGATAAGCCAATGAATGATATCTTAGATAGAGACTTAAATTACTAAAGATATAAATCACTTACAGACAATAACAACTGATGAGAGTTTTTTCGACAAAGTCCATGTGATATAACTGGAAAAGTTCTGAGAATTCAAGACATATGTCACATGCATTGACGTAATGCTCTTTCCTTACTTTGACCATGACCGCTGTCTCCCCTCGCTTTGCTTCACGCATGTACCAATCATGCAACCGACGCATCGCAGTTGGTAGTTCCTTGTACTGCTCGGGTGTGACAAGTGGTTTTCCGACGGCATATTGCATTGCGTACTCAGTTGCATCGTACCCGCGGATTTCCTCGGTGCCAAGGATTTGGTCAAGAGTGAGACCTGCAGCCTTTAGTACTTCGAGGTCGATTGGGTTGCCTTGCACGTCGACTAGTTCGATCGGTTGCTTGCTTGGATTGGTACTCACCTTGAGCGGAGAGATCGATTGCTTGGATTGTTCTCCGAGCTGGGGAACTGTTTTCCCGCTAGTTGATGCCGTACTTCCCGACTTCTTCCTTGGGCTGGGCCGACTTCTCTGCTCACTTGCCTTCTGAATTTGTCGCTCATAGTCTGTCAGCATACGCTCAATATATGCCGGGGGTTGATCAATAAAGTGTTCCATAAAGTGATCTTGGACTTCCCTGGGTATTACCTCCTTTGGCGGCACGGTCTTCTTCGCAAAAAAGGCTTTCACTTGGAGATTGCATTCAATTTTATTTTCCTTCGGTGTCATGTCATAAGGCAGCTTCCTTTTGGCCGGAGGCTCGGGTTTCTTCTTTACTTTCTTCCGAAGAGGACTGCTGGTGGCCTTCCTCTTTTGGGAGCCCTGCTGGCGGGACCGCTGCCGGGGTGGAGTCGGCTCACGCGGCAGAGATCGATATCGATGATGATATGGACTCGCGTCGTGCTCCGTCCTGAGGTTGGGAGGACTGCTCATGGCGAGGTGGGGAGGACTGCTCGCGAGGTGGGACGCCTCTCGAGGTGGGGACGACTGTGGGGGAGCTCGAGGTGGGGAGGACTGCTGGCGAGGTGACTGATGGCGAGGTGGGGAAGACTGTTGGCGCTGCGATGCCTCTGGCTGGGATCCCTCGCGCTGGACATCGATACTCGGAGGAGCCGGTGGCCTTAGCGCCGAGTGTGGAAGGACGACGCAGTCCTTACTCCATAGAATGAGACCACGACCGGCTTCTGCCAATGTGGACTCCCCCTCACCTCCAGGGATGTCAAGCAATAGTTCATCATATCCCGGCTCTATTGCGTCCACCGCGACACGAGCATACCCAGCTGGAACCGGATTGCAATGCCAGAGAACATCAGGTGTATTTGGTAAAGCATAGCCCGTCGCGACCCGCACGAGTATATTCTTCATTTTCTGGATTAGCTCACAAGATGTCTTCTCGGTGATATCATCCACGGGGGTGTGACCCAGCGGTGCCCCCATGGAACCCACGCTGCTTTTCTGCATAGTTTCCCTTTGCTGGGTCAGTATCTGTATCTGCAGCTGCTGCTGCTCGTACTTCTGTTCCAACTTCGAAAGTCGGTCTGCTTCCACCTTCTTTTTTCTCGAATGGCTTTTATAACTGTCGTGCCATCCCGCAAACCCCTCGTACCACGGAACAACGCCCATGCCTCGTGTTTGTCCTCTGTGTTCGGCATTACCGAGGGCGCGTGTAAGCTCGTCGTTCTCTCTATCTGGGTGAAACCATCCTTCTTGGGCATCTTTTATTGCTTGAATCAACTCATCTGATGCATGCTTCAGACTGGCCAGTGCAATAATCTTCCCTGTGGCTGGGTCCAACTTTCCCCCATGCGCAAAAAAACAATTCCTGCACCTCTTGGGCCAGTTGAAGGTTACTGGAGTGATCCCTTCAGCAAGCATCTTATTCTCTAATGCATCCCACTTAGGAATGGCTGACTTGTATCCACCTGTCCCTAGTTTATGGTGATACTTTTTTTAGCATTTATCTTATTCTTTGCCGACTTCTCCATAGCAGCTATCGATGTCTTGTACTCGATAAATGCGTCCCAGTGATCCCTTACCTTCTCGTATATTTCTTTGAATTCGGGCGCCTTCTTGCCTCTAGCGTTGTACTCGATCCATAATCTTTTCTTCCAAGTCTGGAACGCGCCGGCCATCTTATGGAGATCAAACTCCTTGACTTTGTTCCTTTGACGCTCCGAGAGAGATCTGGTAGGGTGAAATGCTCCATGAGCTCTCGCCAAAGGGCATCTTTAATTCTTGTATCGACATAATTCACTCTTGTTTTTGGTTCCTTTGGCATCCATTCATGCATTGTGATCGGGACTCTGTCCCTAATAACCACTCCGCATTGACGCACAAATGTCTTGACATTGGCTTCAAGGTGAGTCGGTTCGCCATTATGTTTGAAAGCATCAAGATTGAGCTTTACGTTGTCGTCCAATATTTTGGCAGCGCCTCGTACAATTCTACTAGATTGGCTCGATCCGGAGGGCTGATAATTAAAATAAGAAAGATTTGTTAATATATATATACACACAAATCAATTAATACACATGTAATGATCACCGGAGGCTAATGGATGTGTATATACCTCGCCGAACATTCTTGGTTGTTCCGGATTTTGGTATATAAGTTGTTCTTCCTCGGTCTCACATCCATCACCGTGATCGTTCAGATATTGTGATCCATCATCATGATCATGTGATGATTCACCTCAAAGGTCCGTTGGGTTTTTGGAGGAGCGTATCATGTCGAACATGTCCGCTTCATGAGCTCTAGCGGTATTGTCCATAGCTTAATAACTAGTCCATAATAATATAGATAAAACAAATTAGTATTTAAATTAGCATGCATTTAAGAAGCAAAATAACTGATAGTTAATTAATAATGCATCATCGGATACATATATAGTATAGTTCTTAGAAAAGATCTCATCTGCATAATCTTGGATAATTTTCAATACATCGGCTAATCTCCATCGATCTAGCTAATACATCATAATAATACATCATAATAGTAGCTAGCTAATATATCGATCTAGCTAGAACCCTAGTGCCCGGCGGATATCGGGGCCGGCGGTGGACACCCAAAGAGAAGGAACCATCACAGGAACATAGCTGCGGTGAGATCCCTGAAGAATCTGTCAGGTATTGTCGGACCTGGTCTCCAAAGCTGCCATGTAGTGACGGACGTGCTCGTTCTCCCTGTCGACATGGTACTGTACCACCTCCGCGGGGGACTCAAGCCTCTGAAAACTCCGTGGCCCATGCGGCCGCCACCACAGAACCTCCAGGTCGACGACGGGTTGGCTCCTCACCAAGCCGCGCCGCCCGGAAGGCAGCACCTCCCAGTACCAGCCCGACGGAGCCCAGTCCCTGATAGGGCTCCTCGGCTCAAGCAAGTGACCTCCTCCGGCGACTCGACGACGAGGATGCGGGATCAGCATCGTCGACGTCGAGAAGAAACACTTAATTACGAAAACAAATTAAACAAAACTTAGCAAAATTAACACTTAACAAAATTAAAACTTAGCAAAATTAACACTTAGCATCTAGCAAAATCAAGAATTACGGCACGCTTTGGATCCTAATGCGTGTGTGGCTATCGGTCTGTTGAGACTTTCCTTAAATAACTCTCACATATCTCATGATGTGTTGGTGCGCACTCTCTCACATTGATACGGTGGTGTATATATGTTGGTGGACACTCTCTCGCAGTAATAGGTTCGACCGGCGGTGATGGACGCTTCCCCTCTCCTCTTCTTGCACAATATATCGATGAGTATATCGCAAAGAAGAGGAGAAAGAGGAAGCGCCCCCCACGACAACAGTCGGGATTCCTCCATCAAGAACACACATGAAACCCTAAACTAAATTAGGTCGACGACAGACAGAAAGTCACACACGCATTAGGATCCAACTAAATTAAACCTAAAACTAAACTAAACATAAACTAAATTAAACCTAAACTAAACATAAACTAACACATATCCTAATAACCTGACAACCTAACTAACTAACTAACTAAATAGGGGTGTTGTGTCGTGGTCGAGGTCGGGTGTCGGGGGTGTCGTGTCGGGGTGTCGGGGTTCGACGTCGAGGGACCCTAGATACCCTAGCATCTACACACTAGTCCGGCGATCATCGGGGCGATCGTCGGGGAGAGGGGTCGACCGGGAGATCTCACCTAGCCTCCTGACCCGGAGGTGGCATCGGCGACGGGCTCGGGGCGGCGGCAACGGGATCACGGAGCGGCGGCCGGAGTGAGCGGGGCGGCGGCAACGGGATCACGGAGCGGCGGCCGGAGTGAGCGGGCCGGCGGCGACGGGACCGGCGACGAGGGGCGGCGTCCGGGTAGGCGAGGGCGCCCGTGGCGAGGGCGACGGCGGCGGTGGTGAGGGCGACGGCGGCGAGGGGCGGCGTTCGGGTAGGCGAGGGCGACCGCGGCGAGGGCGACGGTGGCGAGGGCGAGGGCGGCGGTGGTGAGGGCGGCGGTGGTGAGGGCGACGGCGACGCGACCGACGGCGGCGAGGGCGACGGCGGTGGTGGTGAGGGCCGACGACGGCAATGGCGCGATGGTGGTGCGACGGCGGCGAGGGCGACGACGGCGAGAGCGACGGTGGCGAGGTCGACGGCGGCGAGGGCGACCGCGGCGAGGGCGACAGTGGCGAGGGCGACGACGGCGGTGGTGAGGGCGACGGCGGCGGTGGTGAGGGCGACGACGGCAAGAGTGACGGCGGCGAGGGCGAGGGCGATTTCGGCAGCCTGGCGGCGCAAGTTGGAGCTCTCCTGGTGCGTGGCTCGGCCCGGGACGACGAAGTGCTCAATTTATACCAGGCACCCCTTTAGTACCGGTGCGTGACTAGCACTGGTACTAAAGACCCTTTAGTACCGGTGCGTGCCACGCACCGGTACTAAAGGTCCTCCCAATAGAGCGCGGGGCAGTGGACCTTTAGTACCGGTGCGTGCCACGCACCGGTACTAAAGGTCCTCCCAATAGAGCGCGGGGCAGTGGACCTTTAGTACCGGTGCGTGACTAGCACCGGTACTAAAGGTCCTCCCCAAAAACGCGCGGGGCGGTGGACCTTTAGTACCGGTGCGTGACTAGCACGGTACTAAAGGGGTCTTTAGTACCGGTGCTAGTCACGCACCGGTACTAAAGGTGTTTTTAAATTAAATATTAGTTATTATTTTCATAAAAAACCCATAAACTTTAGAAAATCATACAAAAAAACGTAGGACTCCAATGGAAATAAATAATATATGAAAAAATATCAGAAAAATATAAAGAATCTGTTTATGGCATTTCCATGCATGTTTGAACAACTTCAACTGTTGTATAAGATAATTTGATTAAATATGGCATTTGAAATATTCATATCTCGCGTTTGAAAAGCAGTACAAATGAATTTTGAAAAGGTTGTAACTTGGCATGACATCATAATTTCACCCACATAGCAACTTCTAGAGAGTTGAGAGGGTTACGGCAAAAACTGGATGCACTTCGTGTACAAATTGGACAATCTCATAAGAAGTATGAGGATTTCGGACGAAAACCCATCTATTACAAAGGGATTTCATTTTTAATAACTTATTTTAACTCCATACTTTTTGTGTGTTCAATATGCACCATTCAAAGATACATCATCAATTTTCAACCCTTTCTGACTTCATTTGATATTTTCATGCATTTAATGATTTATTTTGAGCTAAATGACCCTGAATTTGAAAAGCAGTATGAATGAACTCTGAAAAGCTTGTAACTTGGCATGACATCATAATTTCACCCACATAGCAACTTCTAAAGAGTTGAGAGGGTTACGACAAAAACTGGATGCACTTCGTGTACAAATTGTTACAAAGATATACCATGCTAGCTAGGAAATGCATGCATGTCCTTCACATAAATATATAGAAAGTGATGACGGTGAAGCCGGTCACATCCCAGAGTGGGATCTCGTGGTGTAAGACTTTTTCTGCGTGTTTGTCCCTTTCTTATGATTGTGCCGTAACCATGGATAATCTTTATCATTTAACAGGATGCTTGGGTCAGTCTTCACTCTGAAGGGAGGGATTTCATGAAACTTTTCATAATCTTCGGACATGTCTGTCTTGTCCTCCACTCCCACAATGTTTCTTTTCCCTGAAAGAACTATGTGGCACTTTGGCTCGTCGTATGATGTATTCGCTTCCTTATCTCTTTTTTTTCTCGGTTTGCTAGACATGTCCTTCACATAGAAAACCTGAGCCACATCATTGGCTAGGACGAATGAGTCGTCTATGTATCCAAGATTGTTGAGATCCACTGTTGTCATTCCGTACTACGGGTCTACCTGTACCCCGCCTCTAGTATATTTGACCCATTTGCACCGAAACAAAGGGACCTTAAGATCAGGTCCATAGTCAAGTTCTCATATCTCCTCTATGTAACCATAATATGTGTCTTCAAAGTTGGTTGCATCATAGCGGACACCACTGTTTTGGTTGGTGCTCTTCTTATCTTGGGCGATTGTGTAAAATGTATTTCCATTTATCTCGTACCTTTTGAAAGTCGTTACAGTCGAACTTGGTGTCTTGGCCAACCAGTACAGTTCATCTGGAACATCGTTGTCATTGATGAGCTTTGTTTGCAACCAACTGGCAAAAGTCTCCATGTGTTTACGTTCAATCCAGGGGTCAGACTGCTCCGGGTTCTTGGACCGTACAATATCTGTGTGTTCCTCCATATATGGAGTCATCAAGGTGGAATTTTGTAGAACCGTGTAGTGTGCTTGAGTGAAAGAATGCCCGTCCATATTTATTGCTTCTTTCTTTCCTAATGTGCCTTCTCCGCCCAGTCTCCCCTCATGCCGCGATTCAGGAAGACCAATCGGCTTAATGTCGGGAAAAAAGTCAACACAAAACTCAGTAACCTCCTCTGTTCCATATCCCTTGGCGATGCTTCCTTCTGGCCTAGCACGGTTATGAACATATTTCTTTAAGACTCCCATGAACCTCTCGAAGGGGAACATATTGTGTAGAAATACAAGACCCAGAATGTTAATCTCTTCGACTAGGTGCACTAGAACGTGCGTCATAATATTGAAGAAGGATGGAGGGAACACCAACTCGAAACTGACAAGACATTGGACCAGGTCATTCTGTAACCTTGGTAGGATTTCTGGATCGATTACCTTCTAAGAAATTGCATTGAGGAATGCGCATAGCTTCACAATGGCTAATCGAACATTTTCCGGTAGAAGCCCCCTAAGTGCAACCGGAAGTAATTGCGTCATAATCACGTGGCAGTCATGAGACTTTAGATTTTGATTTTTTTTCTCTGCCATATTTATTATTCCCTTTATATTCGACGAGAAGCCAGACGGGACATTGATACTGAGCAGGCATTCAAAAAATATTTCCTTCTCTTCTTTCGTAAGAGCGTAGCTGGCAGGACCTTGATGCTGCTTTGGAGGCATGCCGTCTTTTTCATTAATTCTTTGCTTGTCTTCCCGTGCCTCCGGTGTATCTTTTGTCTTTCCATACACGCCCAAGAAGCCTAGCAGGTTCACACAAAGATTCTTCGTCACATGCATCACGTCGATTGCATTGCAGACCTCTAGGGCTTTCCAATATTCAAGTTCCCAAAATATAGATTTATTCTTCCACATGGGTGCATGTCCGTTGGCGTCATTCGGAACAGATTGTCCGCCAGGACCCTTTCCAAAGATTACCTGTAAATCCTTGACCATATCAAATATATATTCACCAGTACGGAGGCCAGGCTTCTTCCGGTTATCTGGCTCACCTTTGAAATGGTTGCCTGCCTTTCTTAAGATATGCTTGATCGGTAGAAATCGACGATGTCCCAGGTACACATTCTTCTTACATTTATCCAAATATATACTTTCAGTATCATCTAAACAGTGCGTGCATGCATTGTATCCCTTGTTTGTATGTCCTGAAAGGTTACTAAGAGCAGGCCAATCATTGATGGTTACAAACAGCAACGCTCGTAGGTCAATTTCCTTCTGTGTGTGCGCATCCCACACACGCACACCTAGTTTTTTCCACAACTGTAGAAGTTCATCAACTAGTGGCCATAGGTAGGCATCAATGTCGTTGCCGGGTTGCTTAGGGCCTTGAATAAGCACTGGCATCATAATGAACTTCCGCTTCATGCACAACCAAGGAGGAAGGTTGTAGATACATAGAGTCACGGGCCAGGTGTTGTGACTGGAGCTCTGCTCGCCAAAAGGATTCATGTCGTCTGTACTAAGACCAAACCATAAGTTCGTTGCGTCAGCTGCAAAGTCCTCAAACTCCCTCTCGATTTTTCTCCACTGCAACCCATCAGCAGGTGCTCTCAACATTCCGTCTTTCTTACGTTCTTCTTTGTGCCATCGCAACAACTTGGCATGCTCTTTGTTTTGGAACAAACATTTCAACCGTGGTATTATAGGAGCATACCGCATCACCTTGGCAGGAACCCTCTTCCTGTGGCGTTCGCCCTCCACATCACCAGGGCCATCGCGGGGGATCTTATAGCGCAGTGTACCGCATACCGGGCATGCATCCAAATTCTCGTACTCCTCACCGCGGTAGAGGATGCAGTCATTAGGGCATGCATGTATCTTCTGCACCTCTAATCCTAGAGGGCAGACAAACTTCTTTGCTTCGTACATACTTTCAGGCAATTCGTTATCCTTTGGAAGCATCTTCTTTATCATTATCAGCAATTCTTGAAATCCCTTGTCAGTTACACCATTCTTCGCCTTCCATTGCAGCAATTCCAGCATGGTACCCAGCTTTTTCTGGTCATCTTCACAATTTGGATACAATAATTTCTTGTGATCCTCTAACATGCGTTTCAACTTCAACCTCTCCTTATCATTTTCGTAGTTTCTCTTTGCATCAGCAATGACCTGACCCAAATCATCAGCGGGCTCATCTGATGACTCTTCTTCAGCTTCCCCCATTGATGCCTCTTCTTCAGCTTCCCCCATTGTTGTATCGGCGAAAGGATAGTTGTCATCATCCTCTTCTTCTTCATTGTCTTCCATTATAACCCCTCTTTCTCCGTGCTTGGTCCAACAGCTATAGCCGAACATGAACCCAGACTTCGGCAGGTGGTAGTGAAGGGTTTTTGAGTTAGAGTAATTCCTATCATTCTTACAGTCACGACATGGACAACACATGAAACCATTCTGCTTATTTGTCTCGGCCACACGAATAAAATCATGCAGGCCATTAAGAAACCTTGGACTTAGTCGGTCATCGTACATCCATTCCCGGCTCATGTTCACTACACAACATCGAAGTGACCAAAGTAATACAACTTCATCATCACATTACAACCAAAAGTAGAGCTAGCAGTGACCAAATGCTATTACTGCAAATAATGGATACTTATAGTTCATACATATACATCTCATAAAACAACACCAACTATCTAAAACATGTGAATACAACAACAAAGCGATCATAATCGCAACTAAAGTAACAATTGAGCCAACAGCATAATGATACCAAGCCTCTTTATCAATGGCATATTTTCTAATCTTTCTAAGCTTCAAGCGCATTCGAACCATCTTGTTCTTGTGATCATCGACGATATCGGCAACATGCAACTCCAATCTCATCTTCTCATCTTCAGTTCTTTTCAATTTTTCTTTCAAATGATCAATTTCTTTTTCAGCTTGTGTTAATTTCTCGAGCAGAATTGCATAGTCGGTTGGAATTTCTGGTTCAACTACTTCCTATAGATAAAAATATCTACGTCAATTTGGTGGCATAATTAATTTTCATAGACATTAGATGATGTGTGAAATAGTTATAAAAGATAATTAACGACATACCACATCTGAATCATAGACTGGACGAGGGCCGACGTGGGCGTTTACCATAACCATTACACTATAGAATAACTAACAATAATACAAGTAAATCTTACACACAGCTATCTAAATCATACAAGTAATTTTTTAAAAAATATTTTAAGAAGAACAAGAGGCTCACCAAGGTGGCCGGTGCCGCGACGAGACGGTGCAGACGATGGACGGTGGTTAGGACCGGCCGGGGATGGTGGGAAGGCACACCAAATAAACCACACCTACACATATGCAACCTAACAAGTTAATTTGAGCTCAAATTGGATATAAATCAAATAAACTCCCACAAATCACATATCACATATCTTTGAGCATACCACAAGCTAATCTAGCAAGAGATGAAGGAGCAAAGTTGCTAACCTTTATGAACACTTGGATAGATGGGGTGCCTTTAAATCTTGACAAATGCTTCGCAAAATGGAGGATGAGCTTCGAACAAGAAGAAGAACATGGGAAGGCACACCAAATAAACCACACCTACACATATGCAACCTAACAAGTTAATTTGAGCTCAAATTGGATATAAATCAAATAAACTCCCACAAATCACATATCACATATCTTTGAGCATACCACAAGCTAATCTAGCAAGAGATGAAGGAGCAAAGTTGCTAACCTTTATGAACACTTGGATAGATGGGGTGCCTTTAAATCTTGACAAATCCTTGTCAAAATGGAGGATGAGCTTTGAGCAAGAAGAAGAACAGGGAAGAAAACAGAGCTCTTTCGATCGGCGTAGGTGATAGGCTGTTAGGCCGGCGTAGGTGAATACCACGACAGAGAAACTATTCATGTGCTGGGGATAATGATCTAACAGTCCAAAAACTGGCTGACAACGCAAAAGAAATAAGCGTCCCGAGGAATAAGCAGGCCCATAATAAAACCAATAAGAAATAGTCAGTCTTTCACACGGATTTATTGGTCAAATTCATAAACTTACAATATCATGAAAACATCTTCACAATCAACCTAATGATATTATTTTGCGTATACATTTGTGAGCTTTGACTACAAAATATTCTGGAATGATGTGTATTTCTGAATATCTACTACTCTCACTGTACCCTAGTAGCATAGTGGTTGTAGTAATTAACATCTTATATCATAGGACGGAGGGAGTAGGAAATAATTTGCTTGTTCCAAACCGTGAAACGACTATGCCTTAATTTTCATATGCTGAATTGTCTTACATTAAAATTATTTTATTCTAAGATCTTCTTCAAATAATGGCCATAAAAGGGGAAGTGTCCTTTTGAGCTCAAATGCACCTGGATGAACAATAAAATCGAATTTTTTTATAAAACATTTCAAAAAATTCCAATTTTTTTTTTGTGATGAACTTTGACAAAAGTTATAAGTGATTGCAAATTTTTATCATGAGATCACATTCGAGTAAGGCGTAACAAAAAAAAACGATACTCTGGAAATGCTACTTCCGAAAGCATTTTGAAACACTGATTTTTTTTGTCACGCCTTACTAGAATGTCATCTAATGATAAAAAATTGGTAACACTTAGAAATTTTGTCAAAGTTCATCACAAAAAAAATTGGAATTTTGAAATGTTTTTGAATTTTTTTCGATTTTACTGTTCATCTGGGTGCATTTGAGCTCGAGCTCAAATACTCCACTTCACATAAAAAGGGATGAATATAGGTTAACCAAACAGTACAATGGACTGACGCCGACTTTTTTCCGGTGGCATCAAGAGTAAGCGGGCCCATTGTAAAACCGATAAGAAATATGTAGTCTTTCACACGAATATATTGTTTAAATGTACAAACTTAAGATGTCATGAAAATATTTTTACAATCAATCTAATGATATTATTTACTATGCAAACAAAAAATATAATGATATTATTTAGTTTATACATTTGTGAGCTTTGCCTATATAATATTCTGGAATGACATGTTAATTACTACTTCTCTGTACCATAATATAAGATATTATTACAACCAATATGTAAGCATATTGATGTTCTTACAACCAATATGTGAGCATATTGGTTATAATAACATCTTAAATGACTATGCATTGGTTTTCATCTGTTGAACTGTATTATGTATTCTATACAGTAAACTTATTATACTCTATGATCTGCTTCGAAAAATAGATGCAAATAGGATGAATACCGGTTAACCAAACGGTAAGGTCGACTGACACTGTATTTTTTTCCACTGGCCTGAGGAATAAGCGAGCCCATAGTAAAACGAATAAGAAATAGGTAGACTTCCACACAAATATATTGGTCAAATTTACAAACTTAACATAACATAAAAATATGTTCACAATCAATCTAATGATATTATTTACCCTGCAAACAAAAATATATAAGTGTATCATTTAGCGTTTAGCGTTTACATTTGTGAGCATTGACCATACAATATTCTGGAATGACGTGTATTTCTGAATGAGTATGCAGTAGTAAGGTGTTATTGCAACCAATATGCTCATATTAGTTATATTAGCTGCAATAACATCTTATTTTGTTTTACTTTACGGGGCAGAGGGAGTAGGAAATAATTTGCTGGTCCAAACCCTGCCCAAATGACAATGCCTTAGCTTTCATCTGCCGAATTGTGTTTTTTTTCTTAATAAATGTTGCCACTTTATTTATCAAATGTAAACAGGAATTTCGTATTCTATTATATGATCTTGTTCGCAAAATAGTCGTAAAAAGATGAATATCGGTTAGCCAAACAGACAGTAAAATAGTCTAAAACTGCTGGGCGAATGAGAGGCAATAAGATGGCACTAGTTTAAGCGGCTCTAATCAGTGGTCTCATATATAAACACGTCGGCCTTCCTTTTAGACGATACGTCGGCCACTAGTGGCAAGTTGAGCAGCCAATTATACAGCGCCGATTCTCCTATTTTGGCCTAGCCAGACAGCGACAAGGCACGCAGGGGATTAATTAGCCCGTGCAAACGGACAAGCAGGGGCATGTGTTGAAGCGAACCCGTTGAACGTCAGGTACGTGAGCAGCAGCAACAGCCATGCATGAGTGCATGCATGACCCACCCCTAGTTGTTGGTTAGGGCATCTCCATTCTCCAACCCAGGAAACGGAATCTTCTCTCCCTCCCTGTTGGCGCCTGCACAAATCCAAGAAACTCTATCCGCTGATAGCCTAAGCTCGATCGGATGAGACGCCGCAACCACTGGTGATCTATCGCGCGATCGGTCTGTGGTTGCTGGGCTGCTGCATATGGGATGAGTACTCCGTTTTTGCAGCGCGTTGACGGGTCTCGTGCGTGCATGCCCCGAACGCTTCCCGAACGAGGCGGCGTTTTTGCCTGCGGCGCTGCCTCCGCAGGGCCACGCAGCGTTGATGACGGTCGTTCTCGGGCTACCAACCAAGACAACCGGGAGAGAAAGGTCCCGAGTGTGGCGGGCCAGGCTTCGGCCAGGTTAGATTGCACTTCCGTCTGCAAGCAAGAGTACACATCACCAGATCACGCCTTCATATCTTTTTATTTTGCTCGCATGAGATCACATCACGTTCGCATCATCTCGTGGGTCGTGGGATGAGGAGAGTCACACGATGGGTTAACTCGTTTCTCACTGGCTCGATCTTCCTAAGTTATATGACGTCTGTATATTGGTGCCTGGTCATTTGGAACCCGATAGTTCCTCTTTACGGACCGCGGAGTTTTTCACATTGCGGTCATCTACTCGCACGTGAATGTTGGACATGTGGTGTTTGCGCGTGACAAGATCAATGAGATTATCTTTCACATAGATCTCCGCAGCTTGTTTGGACGTTTGGAGGCGGCTAGTGCTGCATCTCGCAAGACAACTGTGGAGGAGGCTCTTAAGAATGAAAGAAATATTTTGCCGTTATTTCAAAATAATAACAATTTATAGCCAGTTCTCACTGAACTGGCATGCTGGGATCACTTTAGGCACGTTGCCCTCTTGCAGATAGGTAGCTGGACCTGCGGGCACGCGACGCCTCTTCAATCCTACCACGAGGAAAGAGCGAGATCGAGCACGTATCTTTCCCTCCCAGCACTGTGCATGCCTGCGGCCCTAGCTTGGCGCGTTAATACGGGTCGCTGCGGGAGTTGCACGCATGCAGGCAAGCACGCGTACGCGCG
Organism: Hordeum marinum; assembly: GCA_022496015.1. Lineage (NCBI taxonomy): Eukaryota > Viridiplantae > Streptophyta > Magnoliopsida > Poales > Poaceae > Hordeum > Hordeum marinum. The sequence goes on along the minus strand of CM039674.1, from coordinate 99,736,729 downwards.
CAGGGTTAATACGGTGCTGGGCTGGGTGCATGTATGTGCGCCCGCGTTCGTCGATCGATCCAGCGCAGCATGGGTTCGTGTTCCCGGGTTCGGAGTAAAGGACGCACCTGTTCTTCTCCTTCTGCTGCTGCTCCTTTTTTTACCGCGGTGAAACATGGCTTTCTGCGTGCTGGTATAACACTAGCTGGGTGATCGATCGGTTACTACCAAAGCACCAATAATCCGTGGTTTGGTGTTCAATTGATTGATTGATTTAGTTTTCCATGCGTATTGAGAAACTTTAAATTCCTCAGCGTTCTCTTTAGGTAAATATGCGCATTGGGATGAACGATTATGGTATCTTTAAGACGGACCCGCAAATTGTATGTATTCATTCGGACTGTGAAGGTCATCCACACGGTCTTGTATCCATTCATGACGCGGTTCGGATTTGATTTCTTCCATAAGTTGGAGACGAACGTGTAGACGTTTGTTGAAGTCCGGACACATGAAACGTACAAATCAAACACCTCAGGCCAACCCAAAAACCCCTCTAGGTCTGATTTCTTTGCTCCGCCCCTTTCACCCCTTGATTTGCATCCACACCCTTCACCTCCACCGATCCTGCTTCTTGTACGTCTCCAACCGTTACAAAGGCATTGTTGGACGTTCACAACCAACACCAAGGCGTCCGCTCACTGTTATAACAGAGTTGTCCACCCTAGAGCCATTTGTACCCGTATATACTCGGTCCCTATCAACGAGATCCATGACGGACACTAGACCTGATCATTGGTCGGCCCGGGTCAGGTTCGGGCCGGGCTTTGCAATGCCCGAAAAAAAATCCCAAGCCTGAGCCCGACATGAAGCCCCAATTGTACTCTTTTTTCAAGCCCGAGCCCGGCCCGAAGCTCGACCCAAAGCCTGAAAACCCGGCCAGGATGCTATTTTTTATTGTTTGCACGTGTAAGCCTGGTCCGAAGCCTGAAATCCTTAAAGAGAGAAGCCTGAGCCCGACCCGAACTATCTTTCGGGCTAGAAAATAAAGCCCGGCCCGAATGCCAAGCCCGAAGCCTGAAGCCCAGCTTTTTTGGGCCGGGTCGTCGGGTCGGGCTGTCCATGCACAGGTTTAACAGACTCCATGCCCGGAGGTGTACGGTCAAATGCCATTGAGCTTTTTTTCAAGTGTTATGTCATTTTTTAGAGTCCGAATGTTGGTGAGCTACTCGACCATGAAGGATGAATTGTTGTACGATTTGTGGCTGGACGTATCCGCGGATTTCATAGGCATGTGTGGAGGGGATCCCTTCTGAGACCAAATGCATGAAAAGTTTCACGCACGGAAGTACATTGCGTCCTACGACATGTAGATCATTCAATCATGAAACATGAAATCGTTGCCGTATCGTTCGCGCTATCTAGATCAGCGTCATCAAGTTTTGTAATGTGATTCTTTCAGTTGGAGGCAAGGTGACTATTGCGCGTGGTAGAGGATGAGATTGTAAGTTTTTTTTCCTTTTTCAATTTGTCGATTCATTCACTCAATGTTGGTCTACACATTGTATGTATCCCGCACGCGTTGTCGTGGAGTATCACACGGCAGAGGAACGGGTATTTATGTACACACATTGTTGAATGAAGCTAAAGAGGCAGTATGTGAGATGACATGATCCGTTGATCAAAAACTTGTTAGACATCTGGTTAATGTAGTTGAATTTGAGAAATTATTATACTAGACTTAATTTAATATGTACGGATAATTTGTGCTATTCCCTGTTCCGAACTTTCATGAATATCGTTCGATTTACATGAATTATATCTGGTTTGTTAAAATGTGGTTTGAAATGTATACGGCTATGGTTAAAAGGGTCCCTTGCATTTGTATCCGTAGACTAATAGCTTTGTTCACGAATGAATGTAAAAGAAAATTTGCAAGTTACCATTGAAGATACTTTTAATGCACCTTCTAAATGGGCGTATACTATTGTCCGTACCGTCCTGCCCCCGGTAGATTGATTATGTAAATGCTTAGCGAGAATTGAAATAATTGTTTACATACTAGTAGTGCCTATACAGCACTTATTTGGCACGACGCCATTGTGAGCATCAATTTAGGAAGTACAACCGGGAATATTATCAATGCCGCCCTTCACCCGTCGGCAATTCTACATGCCGGGCACCACCGTATCGTTTCAGCTTCTTATAATTATTTAGTTTTAACATTGTTTCTCATGTCTTCTCTTTTCATGTAATGGGCGAGATTATGTGATAAATCTATACGATACGATAAATCTGAGTCGATGATTTCATTAAATAATGTGTCTGGTTAACTTTTACCTTTTTATCTATCGTGTGGAAAGAAAATGTAAAAAATAGTAACACTTCACTATCAACCCATAGAACAACGCTTTAGGGAATCTCCAAGGACCCGCAACCACCTCATCTGTACGGACTATGCTGCCTGGACCACGGATGTCATCCAATACGGTATTGCATCGATCCATGGGATGATTCGGACGCGTTTTCTCTCGTAAATTAAAGACAAACGTGAGGGTGGGGTGGGGGAGGGTTTCGGAGTCCGGGCACCCAAAACGTAAGACTCTGACGCCCCAGCTCACCCAATCCCTCTACCGGTCTCATTTCCTTTCACTCTGTCCTTTCTTCCCCCTCACTTTGCTCCACACCCTTCACCTCCGCCGTCGTTGTTGTACCTCTCCGACTGCCACAGATGCATTACCGGATGCCCGCAACTAGCACTGACGCGTCCACTCGCTTTTACGACGTTGTTTCCCACCCTAGAGCCGTTTGTACCCAGGTACATTCCGGCCCCCATCGACGACCTTCGTGGTGGACACCACGCCTGACAGGTGTTCAGTCCAATGCCATTGAGTTTTTTTTCAAATGCTATGTCGTTTTTAAGAGTACGAAAGATGGTGAGATATTCAACAATGGATAATAACTTGTTAGAGCATCTCCAGCCGCGGCCCCAAAGGACCCCCTAGGACCCTTTTTCGTCGCCGACGCCGAAAAATCGACCCAGTCGCGCCCCCAGGACCCCGTTTTTCGTCGGTTAGAGCCCTTTTTTGGGCCGGCGAACCTAGGCCGAACCCAGGACATTGGGGGCCTCTTGGGGGCTCCGGCGGTAACAAATCGGCGTGTGGGACACCACTGTCAGGCGAATCTCGTTCCTTTTTCCTAGCGCCGAGCCACTCCCCCATTGTCGACCCCGGCGACCCTCGCCTGTTCACGGTCCCTGCGCCGCCGCTAGAAGACCCCACTTCGCCCTCGCTCGCCGGATTTCGCTTCCCCGACCCTCGCCCATCCCTCGCCCAAGCCACGCCAGCCGAGGCGCCGGCGTCTGCTCGCCTGCTCGCCCGTCACGCCGACAAGGTGTTCGACGTTTTGCCTGCTCGGCCATGGACTCCGACGATGAGGAGGCGTTCGCGGCCCTATTGGAGGAAGAAGCCAAGGCCGACACCGCCGACGAGGAGCACCTCATGATACTGTCCTCGCTTCATTGAACTATTTGATTTTGTATTAATTTCTATGATGAACTTTGGTACGAAACATTCAGTTTTTTGTTGAATTTATGCCGAAAGAACACCGATTTTGTTTATTTTATGCCCAAAAAGCGCCGATTTTGTTGATTTCAAAGTCGAAATAGCACTGAAATGGGGCCGAATTTGGGCCGATTCTACGCCGATAATGGACCGAAAGCGGCGGTTGTGGGGCGACCCCGGGGTTCGATTGGGAAAACGAGCCCCCCAGGCTGATTTTATCGCCGGCTCGGCCCTAGACGACGCTATTTCGGCCCCCTGGGGGCCAACGGCTGGAGATGCTCTTATGCTCCATGGTTGGCCGTATCCATGGATTTCATAGGCGGGAGCAAAGGAAAGGGCTTGTGGCAGCAAGTGCACGAAATATTTTAGGCACGAAAGCACATTCTGTCCTACGACATGTACATCATTTAACCACGCAACATGATGTTTTTTCGTATCGTTGGCACACTCTTTGGATTAGCGTCATCAAGTTTTGCGACGTGGTTCGTCAGCTCGAGGCAAGGTGGCCATTGCACGCGACAGAGGACAAGATCGTAAGTTTTGCTTCATCTTGCTCAATTTGTGGATTGATTCATTCACACAATGTTGATCTGCGCATTATATGTAGCCCGCACGCGCTGCCGTGGCGTACTACATGACAGAGAGACGGGTATTTACGTACACACACTGTTGAATAAAGTTGAAGTTGAAGTATGTGTGAAACGATATGATTCATTGATGAAAAACTTGTTGGCCATCCGGGATCTAATCGAATTTCAAACATTGTTGTACTAGACTTAATTTACATGCTATGGTTGAATGGTTTGTGCTAATTTTTATCCAAAATTTTCTGAATATCTATTGGTTTGCATGAATTACGTTCGATTTGTTTAAATGTGGGTTGATATGTATACGGTTATGCTTTGATAGCGTTCTTTGCATCCATGTCCGTGGATTGATTTTTTTTCTATCTACGGATCGGAAAGAAAATTTGCGTGTTACGTTTGGAGATGGGCCGTGCTCTAGCTGTAGACTAAAACCAGGAGAGCACGCACATACATGACGGCGGCGAGAGAGAAAAGACGAGAGAGCTAGCTAGTGGCTAACGGAAAGTGTCCGTGTCGTGCATGCATATGCATCCATCCGTTGGCGTAGTCGGCCCGGCCGGTGGTTGGGATGCGGAGAATGACCTGCGGCTGGGGGCAAGAGATGCGCATCACGTCAACCATCGCCAGGCGCATCTGCCAAAAGGGACAAGAGACCACAGATACATGCGTGCGTACGTGGGCAAAGCTAGCTAGCGAGCACTAGAAAGATAGATCAAGCATGGACCGATCAAACATCGCGTGCCGCCCTGCACTGCTTAGTTAGCTTAGCTGGGTCATGAGAAAGGGCCAAGCTTGTTGTTCGCCGTTGCCCGTTGGGTCTCTCTCCCACATAGTTCAGCAGAGTTCTATGGAGGTAGCTAGCTCACGGACCAGCCAATCCAAACGATCTGAATGCGGGCTTCAGATGAAGAAAAGAGTTGGACGGGACGGATGGATCTACGTAAGCTGTAATGCTGATGGGCCTGCATACATTGCATTCCAGACGGGAGCAGGAGTCCGTCCGTACGTGTATGTTGATGGCGTGCAGCACGCCGCCCATCTGTTCATGTTGGCGACCTCGGATGGAGCTCCTCTCTGGAGCCATGTCTGCATGGGATGGCGGGCGATCAGATCACACCGATCCACACGTTGGTTACTTGCAGGCCGTGGGCTGCACTCGGACAGAGCAGTAATGAGTCATGGCCTGTCTGCACAGATAACATAAGCAATGACCTACCTCGCCATTCCTAGGCCATTGCTTCTGAATATGACAAGGAAAATGAAAGCAGAGTCTGGAGGCGCCGAGCGGGTTTTCAGGCAGTGAGAGACGACGGCTAAGCAGGGGATTTTCTTTTTAGGAAATTTGGCCGGGCTTTATTAATCAGTCAAAATGGTTAAAGGAATGGCCAACCGATCGTAAGGATCTCGAACCAGCCTTTTGCCTCGCTTTATATATAAAGAAACCACACAACAAAATACACGACACAACGATACAAAATGATGGGGCAACCTGCAATAATGCCGACCCTAGACTACCCGTATCACGCAGGACACAACTAGACTACGAAAAAAACACAGCATAATCTGAATACATCGTCACACAAAGCCCTAGAACGCCTAAGCTCCACGACAACGCACTCAGGAGGGACACGGCGCCAAGCGTCGCCGCTGCCTAGTCCAAAAGGACAAGCATTTTCATCTGGAACCTTGACACGAAGAAGAGCACCTAGGCGACGTCTTCAAGTAGAGAGGGGCCTCCACGGGCATCGCCGTCGTCGACGACAAAGCGCGCAGATTTCACTCGGCAGCTCTGCCGTGAGGGCTCTAGAACATGTGTGACGAGAGTAGATCTCCAGTTCCGGATCGGGGCAACGCCACTGCCAAAGACAGAGAGCATGCCCAAGCCACCCGCCGCCATCCCTCTTGCCGCCCGCACGACCAAGAAGGGAAGCCACCATCGCCACCATGGTGCCCGCCGGAGAGCCAACCATGCGGACCGCCATCCGGGGCCGCCACCCCGACATCCATATCCGAGACCCCGTCCACCATCGACATCATGGAGCACCCACCACGGCAGGAGGAGTAAAAGGTGACTCCTTTCACTCCTAGCCCTGCATCAGGCGCAAAATCTGGGTCAACACCTCCACAGTAGGAGGCGACCACGCCTGCATCCCCAGCCAATCCCGATGGATCGGAGGGGACACGATCCCGTGGCTACCGACGGCCATCGCCGAACACGCTCGCACAACACCATGCTCGTGGCCATCGGCCCCGCTCTGCCAGACAGAAGACCTGGATCCCAACCACCGCCATCAACCATCGTACCCGCAAGGCAAGGGACCTCACTGCTCACGGGCACGACCCGGACCGAGCCCACCGTCGCCTACCCGGAGCCGGAGCTCCGACCCGCCCTAGGCTCAATCAGATCCGCCCGAGCACGAGCCCTAAGTCCTGGCCATCTCCACCACGTGCCTCCACGCCGCCGCCCAAGACCTAGGAGAGGGGAGGAACTACCACCACCCGTGCCTCGCGGTCGAACTACCGCCGCCGCCAAAGCCGCTGCAGGCGCCCCACGCACGAAGGCATCCACCGCGAGACAGCTTGACCAGATCACGGCAGGGCGAGGTCGCCCCACCTAGAACCTGCCCAGAGCCTAGTAGATCCACACCTTAGGCATCCAGAGGAGGTCGCTGAGCGCCTCACCACCGGCTGGCCAAGAGAGGCCGAGGCCGTGCCCGCATGGCTAGATCTGCGCCTGCACCGTTGCCCCTGCGACATCCCCAGCCTGGCGCTCTGCCCAGACCTCAGACCGAGCATCCACCACGGCAAGAACCACCCCCAGCACCAACGTGGTCGAGATCCCTGCCGTCGCAACGCCCCGCACCAGCACCACGCTCCCGTCGCGCCGCTACATCTCGCGCTGCTGCCGCGAGCTGGAAGGGAGGAGGAACCCCGTCGCCGGTGACGCCGCCCGAGCTTCGCGCGGCGGCGCCCTCCGGCAACGGCGAGGAGGAGGAGACGGTCGCAGGGAGAGCTAGGTCCGCCCGACGACGCTCGCGAGAGTGATGCGGGGGTCTTTTTTCTCATCCGAATCTCAAAATAACCTCCACCGATCTTCCTCACCGATCGTAGTGATTGCCCGGCCAAACATGTCTCCCAGGATTTGAGAGACACCATACCTAAGCATCATCAACATTTGATGTTCTATGTTCAAAAGCAAAATTATACAAGAACCAAAGGTTTTGGCTTGATCCCTAAGGGCTCCTCTCATTCAAAGGAATTCTATATGGTTTTTTGAAGGATTGAGATCCTTATGAATTTTTCCTACATTGATCCTTTAATTCATAGGATTGTATCCCATAGGATTTTTTCCGATGAAATCTTTTGTACTACATTTCATAGGAAATCGAACATCCACTCCAACCTCGTTTTACAATCTTTTATTTATCCAATGACATCAAACACTCTTTGCTAATCCTATAGGATTCAGATAGACATGGCACTCTAACCCTATACTTTTCCTATTCCTGTGTTTTTAAAATCCTACAAATCAAAGAGGCCCTAATCTCTTCCGTAATTCCCTCGTAGCTTCCTCCCCCTCCATGGATGATATGACCAACCACTGGCTTACAATCTAATGTGATGTACAAATGATGGATCCCCAAATCCTCTGCTTCCTGGCACACTATAGCTTCCGCCGAACCTGGCTCCAAGCGACCCCATATAACAAGCACCGATGAGCCCAGATAAACACCATTCCGATCGCGACAAACGCAACAGCTGAAGATTGTGAAGCCAATGCAGCTCCAAAACGCCTTTGTCGTGTGATTTCCTTTTTCTTTTCTTGTCTGCTCTAGCCGGTTGTAATAAGTTTAGACAAAAACTCAGTTTCTTTTGCTTTCTTCTGCGGAACTACCCCTCTTAGTGGGTTGATGTCATAATGATGTTGGTTTCATTGATGAAATGGAACCGGGGAGAGGCCTCCCTGTTCTTCTAAAAAAACGCAGCAGCTGCACCGGAATTATGATCATGTGAGATGCCTGCGTCCACAATAAATATGATTTTCCCTTCCGGCGGAGCTCGTCATCTTGGATGAGTCATGTCTGTTCGATGTGTTGTGATCGTATGTGTATCGGAAGGGGCCTGTGCTTGATCCAACTCTGCTATATATCTGCTCACAGACAAATGAGTTGAGAGAGGACTCTGGCTGATAACTTCATGGATGAATATCCTTTTAGCCGTACACACCACCCACAATGTAACAATCAGCCAAGTTAGATCCTTGTGAGGAAGCACCTCTCTCATGATGAATAACCAGTTATGTGCTAGAGATTCTGTAGTGTCCATCATATGCTAGATCTTGGTCCACTAGTGCCCATACACATCTTGCCATCGAACACCCAATGAGATTATGCCTTCATGAATCTTGTATTCTACACATGGAGCTACTATCCGTAACGGGCATTTACATGTGTTTCATGACATCCTCCATGGGCAAGAAGCTTTTGCTAGTCGCCATAAGAAGATTTTTAATTTGGCCATAAGAAGAATTTTAATTTGGGCTAAGCAGGTGTTTCTTGTAGCTGGAATCTATATTTCGCTCTTATATAGCTGGTAAAAGAATGAGAGAGCTCCCCAGCGGGACGCTCCCACATGGGTCGGGCCCAGTAGCGCATCTTTCTCTTTCTTTCTTTTTTCCTTCATTTATTTTTACTCATTTCTTTTAGATTAACTACTACCGCTGTATGTTTTTAGTTAACATATAAGCACATTTATTTTTAATCATGTAAATTAATATTATTTTTCCTAAAATTGAACATATTCTTACAGCTACATGTATATTTACTTTTACACACAACTTCCTATATTATTTTTCCTAAACTTGAACATATTCTTACAGCTACATATATATTTTTCGGAAAATGAAAAACATTTTTCATATATGATTGATTTATTTTAAAATACATGAGCCCTTTTTCATGCACATATAATTTTCCTATGCATTAAAAAAACTATGGGATTGTTAGTATTTTTTAGAGGCATTGAAAAATCATTCCGGTAAATTTGAAACGTGTGCTTGTAGTTCTAAACAACTACACCTATTTTAAAGCATGATAATGCCTTATAAGAAAGAAAGTCTTTATGAAGTTAGAAATTGTTATCATATTTTAGAAAAATGATTGTATAATTTTAAAAGTGTTTGCGTCCATAAAAAAAGTTCAGCTAATGTTGAAAAATTATTCATGCATTAAATACATTAATTCAAAAAATCTGTTTATCTTTAACATGAAAAGGAAAAAGGAATGGGAAAAGCAAATAGAGAAGGGAAAAAGAGACACAAGAAAAGTGTATGGGTTGCTTTAGGGAGCAACTAGTTAGTAAGCACTCCCTCATAAGCGTTCCAACGATCGCTCCCACGCGCAGTCACTTGGCGCATTTCAGTCGTCGCCACGTGTTGCGCTCTGATCATCCCTTCGGATTTTGTTTTTTATATTTTTTCGCACGCGTTTTCGCTTTTTGGAATGGGTTTTTTTCGGATTTTTTGGTGTTCCGGTTTTTCACCGGTCTTTCGTAGCTTATGGACGAAAAAAATTCAAAAAAAATTGTGCGAAAAAACACGTTTTCTGTTTTTTACGGGAGGCACGGCCGTGCCTCTCGAAAAGGGAAAAACGTGTTTCTGTTTTTTTAGAGGCACGGTTTTGCTTCCGCAAAAGGTACGATTTCTCTTTCACGAGAGGCACAGCCGTGCTTCTCGAAAAGGAAAAAACATGTTTTCTGCTCTCTTTTTTCCGTGAGAGGCACGATTTTACTTTTGCGAGAGGCACGGACGTGCCTCTCCCGAAAGGGAAAAAAACGCGTTTTCTGATCTCTTTTTTTTTCGTGAGAGACACGGTTTTGCTTCCGTGAGAGGCATGGTTTTTCCTTCGCGAGAGGCACGATCCGTGCCTCTTGGAAAGGAGAAAAACGTGTTTTCTGTTTTGTTTTTCTATCGCGTGAGGCACGGTTTTTTCGTCCGGTTTTTTTCGTGAAAAAAAAGTTATTCAAAACCTATCAACATGGGATCTAGTTTTGAAGACCTCGACGCGAGAAAGCCAACGATGAAAACAATTCAAGATTTGGATGCACGGTTTAATAGATAAAACATTTTGAAAATACGGATTTACGAAAAAAGAAAAAACTTTCAGGTTGCGACAAATGGCACGCATGTAGTGCGCCAATTGTCGCAACCCGGGGAAATGAGAGTAATCGTTGAAAGGTGTACTCGCTAACTAATGATTTTGGTTGCTTTATGTTCTTCTTTTATAGCGAAGGACTAAGATATAACACACAATTGGGCCAGGCCCAAGAAGCACTCGGCCGTGTGGCTCTGGTGAGAAAACAACAACCATGTGGTGCAAATTTTAGGGATTGTGTGATGTTATTTTGTTTACGTTAGAACCATGTTCTCAGCTTTCTAAAGGAAACTATGGGTCCTTCCAGACCCGAATACTATCCACAAAAAGTGAATACAATAAAAAAATGAAAAACAAGATCTGAAAAAAAAACTAAGTGGAAAAACATGAGAAAATCAAAAAAATCATGAAACCAACGTTCTAGTTTCCTAAACTTGGGTTAGCCTAGCACAATCATGTTGTGTACGTTGCATGGAAAAAAAATCTATGCTTCATCAAAATCAATCTAGAAGATGAGCATCTACGAGAGAGGAGAGTAGATCTACATATCCTTGTAGATCGCTAAGCGGCAAGCGTTAATAAACGCGGTTGATGTAGTCGAACGTCTTCGCGATCCAAATCACTGAGCGTCCCGCGATCCAATCACGATCCGTCCTGATCTAGCACGGAACGGACGACACCTCCGCGTTCAGCACACGTACAGCTTGATGACGATCTCCGCCTTCTTGATCCGGCAAGAGGGAGCAGGGAGCGGAGAGGTAGACGATTTCTCCGACAGCGTGACGGCATTGCGGCAATGGTGGTGGAGTAATTCCAGCAGGGCTTCGCCTAAGCACTGCTGAAACCGATCTAGAGGAGAAACTACGGACTAGAGAAGAGGATAGCACGTGTCTGAAAATATATGTACAAAAACCCTAAAACCTCTAGTATATATAGGAGGAGGAGAGGAGGAGGCTTGGCCGCAAAGGCAAGCCCTCTTGGCTTCGGCCGAAGTGGAAGGAGGAGTCTTACTCCTCCACTCCTAGTCGGTTTAGGACTCCTTCCTTATATTAGCCTTTTTCCACCTTTTTCACTTTGGATTTCCTTCCCAGCCGCATGGGCCCTATGTGGGACTTCGGCCAGCCCACTAAGGACTGGTATTCATCCTCCCACAGCCCATGTAGCCTCTTGGGTCGAAATACCCCTCCCGATGGTCCTCCGGTACCCTCCCGGCACTCCCGGTACACTACCGATGAGCCCGGAACTTTTTCGGTGACCAAAACAGGACTTCCTATATATCAATCTTTACCTCCGAACCATTCCGGAGCTCCTCGTGACGTCCGGGATCTCATAAGGGGCTCCGAACAATCTTCGTTCACCACCATACATAACTCTGTACTACCGAAACATCACCAAACCTTAAGGTGTGCAGACCCTGTGGGTTTGAAAACTATGTAGACATGACCAAGACACCTCTACGGTCAATAAACAATAGCGGGACCTGGATGCCCATATTGATTCCTACATATTCTAAGAAGATCTTTATCGGTCGAACCTCTATGTCAAGGATTCAGTTAATCCCGTATGATGTTCCCTTTGTTCTTCGGTATGTTACTTGCCCGAGATTCGATCGTCGGTATCTCCATACCTAGTTCAACCTCGTTACCGGCAAGTCTCTTTACTCGTTTCCGTAATACACAATCCCGTGACTAACACTTAGTCACATTGCTTGCAAGGCTTATTGTGATGTTGTATTACCGAGTGGGCCCTGAGATACCTCTCCGTCACACGGAGTAACAAATCCCAGTGTTGATCCATGCCAACCCAACAGACTCCCTCGGAGATACCTGTAGAGCACCTTTATAGTCACCAAGTTACGTTGTGACGTTTGATACACACAAGGCACTCCTCCGGTGTCCGTGAGTTGCATGATCTCATGGTCGTAGGAACATATACTTGACATGCAGAAACTGTAGCAATAAACTGACACGATCATATGCTACGTTTATAGTTTTGGGTCTTGTCCATCCCATCATTCTCCTAATGATGTGATCCCGTTATCAAATGACATCTCATGTCAATGGCTAGGAAACCTTGACCATCTTTGATCAACGAGCTAGTCTACTAGAGGCACACTAGGGACAAAGTGTTGTCTATATATCCACACATGCAATGTGTTTCCAATCAATATAATTATAGCATGGATAATAAACAATTATCATGAACAAGAAAATATACCAATAAACACTTTATTTATTGCCTCTAGGGCATATTTCCAACAGTCTCCCACTTGCACTAGAGTCAATAATCTAGTTCACATCACTATGTGATTTACATTATAATGAATCAAACACCCATGCAGTTCAGGTATTGATCATGTTTAGCCCTTGGAAGAGGTTAGTCAACGGGTCTGCAACATTCAGATCTGTGTGCACTTTGCCAATATTTATGTCCTTCTCCTCGATGTAATCGCAGATGGAATTGAAGCGTCGCTTTATGTGTCTGGTCCTCTTGTGAAACCTTGGTTCCTTGGCCAGAGCAATGGCACCAGTGTTGTCACAGAATAGAGTCATTGGATTCAGTGCACTAGGCACTACTCCAAGATCTGTCATGAACTGCTTCATCCAGACACCTTCCTTCGCTGCCTCCGAGGCTGCGATGTACTCCGCCTCGCATGTAGAATCGGCTACCACGCCTTGCTTGGAACCGCACTAGCTTACCGCTCCCTCGTTGAGAATAAATACGTATCCGGTTTGCGACTTAGAGTTACCCAGATCAGTGTCAAAGCTTGCATCGACGTAACCCTTTACGACGAGCTCTTCATCACCTCCGTAAACGAGAAACATTTCCTTAGTCCTTCATAGGTACTTAAGGATATTCTTGACCGCCGTCCAGTGCTCCATTCCAGGATCACTTTGAAACCTTCCGGCCATACTTATGGCAAGGCTGACATCGGGTCTTGTGCACAACATTGCATACATGATAGAGCCTATGGCTGAAGCATAGGGGATGACACTCATCTTCTCTCTATCTTCTGCTGTCACTGGGCATTGAGTCTTACTCAACTTCACACCTTGTAAAACAGGCAAGAATCCCTTCTTGGACTGATCCATTTTGAACTTCTTCAAAACTTTATCAAGGTATGTGCTCTGTGAAAGTGCTATTAAGCGTCTCGATCTATCTCTATAGATCTTAATGCCTAATATGAAAGCAGCTTCTCCTAGGTCCTTCATTGAAAAACTCTTGTTCAAATATTCCTTCATGCTTTCCAACATTTCTCTATTGTTTCCAATCAGCAATATGTCATCCACATATAATATTAGAAACGCTATAGAGCCCCCACTCACTTTCTTGTAAATACAAGCTTCTCCATAAACCTGTATAAACTCAAACGCTTTGATCACCTCATCAAAGCGCTTATTCCAACTCCGAGATGCTTGCACCACTCCATAAATGGATCGCTGGAGTTTGCAAACTTTGTCAGCATTCTCTGGATCAACAAAACCTTCTGGTTGCATCATATAAAACTCTTCCTCAAGGAAACCGTTGAGGAACGCTGTTTTGACATCCATCTGCCAAATTTCATAGTCGAAATAAGTAGCTATTGCCAACATGATTCTGACAGACTTAAGCATCGCTACGAGTGAGAAGGTCTCATCGTAGTCAACTCCTTGAACTTGTGAAAAACCCTTTGCCACAAGTCGAGCTTTATAGACAGTGATATTACCGTCCGCGTCCGTCTTCTTCTTAAAGATCCATTTGTTCTGAATGGCCTTCCGCCCTTAAGTTAATACTTCCAAAGTCCATACTTTGTTTTCATACATGGATCCCATCTCGGATTTCATGTCCTCTAACCATTTCTCGTAATCTGGGCTCATCATCTCTCCTCCATAGCTCATAGGTTCATTGTTGTCCAACAACAAGACCTCCAAGACAGGGTTGTCGTACGACTCAGGAGCAGTACACGCCCTTGTCGACCTACGAGGTTCAATAGTAACTTGATTCGAAGCTTCATAATCATCATCATTAACTTCCTCTTTAACTATCGTAGGCTCGACAGAAACATCTTTCTGTGCTGCGCTACTCTCTGGTTGCAGTAAAAGTTCAATAACCTCATCAAGCTCTATTTTCCTCCCACTCAATTTTTTCGAAAGAAACTCTTTCTCAACAAATGTTCCGTTCTTAGCGACAAACACTTTGCCTTCAGATCTGAGATAGAAGGTATACCCAACTATCTCTTTCGGGTATCCTATGAAGACGCATTTCTCCGCTTTGGGTTCCAGCTTTTCAGGCTGAAGCTTTTTGACATAAGCATCACATCCCCAAAATTTAAGAAACGACAACTTTGGCCTTTTGCCAAACCACAGTTCATATGGCTTCGTCTCAACGGATTTTGACGGTGCCCTATTTAAAGTGAATGCAGCTGTCTCTAATGCATAACCCCAAAACGATAGTGGAAAATCGGCATGAGACATCATAGAACGCACCATATCTAATAAGGTTCGATTACGACGTTCGGACACACCATTGCGCTGTGGTGTTCCAGGCAGTGTCAACTATGAAACAATTCCACACTATCTCAAGTGACTGCCAAACTCATAACTCAGATATTCACCTCCTCGATCAGATCATAGGAATTTAATCTTCTTGTTACGACGATTCTCAACTTCACTCTGAAATTGCTTGAACTTTTCAAACGTTTCAGACTTGTGTTTCATTAAGTAAATATATCCATATCTACTTAAATCATCAGTGAAGGTGAGAAAATAACGATATCCATCGCGCGTTGCAACATTCATTGGTCCGCACACATCAGTATGTATGATTTCCAACAAGTCACTTGCCCGTTCCATTGTCCCAGAGAATGGCGTTTTAGTCATCTGCCCATGAGGCATGGTTCACATGTGTCAAGTGATTCAAAATCAAGTGACTCGAAAAGTCCATCAGCATGGAGCTTCCTCATGCGTTTTACACCAATATGACCCAAACGGCAGTGCCACAAGAAAGTGGTACTATCATTATCAACTCTACATCTTTTGGCATCAATGTTATGAACATGTGTATCATCACTATCAAGATTCAATATGAATAAACCCCTCACATTGGGTGCATGACCATAAAAGATATCATTCATATAAATAGAACAACCATTATTCTCTGATTTAAATAAGTAACCGTCTCGCAATAAACAAGATCCAGATATAATGTTCATACTTAACACAGACACTAAATAACAATTATTCAGGTTCATCACTAATCCTGATGGTAATCGAGGAGAGAGCGTGTCGACGGCGATCACATCAACCTTGGAACCATTTCCCACGCGCATCATCACTTCGTCCTTTGCCAGCCTTCGTTTATTCCATAGTTCCCGTTTTGAATTGCAAATGTGAGCAACCGAACTGGTATCAAATACCCAGGCACTACAACGAGAGCTAGTAAGGTACACACCAATAACATGCATATCATATATACCTTGTTAGTTGTTGGTCACTTTCTTGTCAGCCAGATACTTGGGGCAGTTCCGCTTCCAGTGACCAGTTCCCTTGCAATGAAAGCACTCAGTTTCTGGCTTGGGTCCAGCCTTGGGTTTCTTCACAGGAGGAGCAACTGCTTTGCCATCCTTCTTGGATTTACCCTTCTTGCCCTTGCCATTTTTCTTGAAACTAGTGGTTTTATTGACCATCAACACTTGATGTTCTTTCTGGATTTCAGACTCAGCAACTTTCAGCATCGCAAACAGCTCGGCGACTGACTTGTTCATCCCGTGCATGTTATAGTTCATCACAAAGCTCTTGTAGCTAGGTGACAGTGATTGAAGAACTCTATCAGTGATCGCCTCTGGCGGAAGGGGCATCCCTAACTCCGCCAGACGAGTCGAATACCCAGACATTCTGAATATATGTTCACTGATAGACCCGTTCTCCTCCATTTTGCAAGCATAGAACTTATCGGAGGTCTCATACCTCTCAATCCGGGCATTCTTCTTAAAGATAAACTCCAACTCCTGGAACATCTCATATGCTCCATGACATTCAAAACGTCTTTGATGTCCCCTTTCTAAGCCATACAATATTGCACACTGAACTATTGAGTAATCTCCAGAACGTGCCTCCCAAGCGTTCTTAACGTCTTCGGATGACATGTCTTTGGGTTGGTTACCAGGCGGTGCATCAAGGACATATGACTTCTGGGAAGCCGTGAGGATAATCCTCAGATTACGGGCCCAGTCCACAAAGTTACTTCCATCATCTTTCAACTTAGCTTTCTCTAGGAACGCATTAAAATTTAGGGGTGCTACTGCGCGAGCCATTGATCTACAACATAAATATGCAAATGTTACTTAGACTATTGTTTAAGATAGTTAGTTATATTAATCAAATTACTAAAGCTCCCACTCAAATTGACATCCCTCAGGTCATCTGAGTGACACATGATCCAAATTCACCAACTCAAGTCCGATCATCACATGAGTTGAGGTGGTTTCAATGGTGAACATCATCATGTTGATCATATCTACTATATGACTCATGTTCGACCTTTCGGTCTCTTGTGTTCCGAGGCCATGTCTGTACATGCTAGGCTCATCAAGTTTAACCCGAGTGTTCTGCATGTGCAACACTGGCTTGCACCCATTGTATGTGAACGTAGAGTCTATCACACCCGATCATCACGTGGTGTCTCGACACGACAAACTTTCGCAACGGTGCACACTCGGGGAGAACACAATTCATCTTGAAATTTAAGTGAGGTGTCACCTTATAATGCTATCGTCGTCCTAAGCAAAATAAGGTGCATAAAAGGATTAACATCACATGCAAATCATAAGTGACATGATATGGCCATGAACTTGTGCTTTTGATCTCCATCTTGAAAGCACCGGCATGATCTCCATCGTCACCGGCATGACACCATGATCTCCATCAACGTGTCGCCATCGGGATTGTCGCGCCCACCATGCTTCTACTACTATTGCTACTGATTAGCAATAAAGTAAAGCATTACATGGCGCTTAATGATTGACATGCAGGTCACACAATAATTAAAGATAACCCTATGGCTCCTGCCGGTTGCCGTACTCATCGACATGCAAGTCGTGATATTCTATACAACACATGATCATCTCATACATCAAATATATCTCATCATGTAATTGGCCATATCACATCACAACATACCCTGCAAAAACAAGTTAGACGTCCTCTAATTGTTGTTGCATGTTTTACGTCGCTACTACGGGTGTCTAGCAAGAACAATTCTTACCTACGCATAAACCACATTGGTGATACATAAGTTGCTTTTCAACCTTATCAAGGACCGCCTTTGTCGAATCCGATCCAACTAAAGTAGGAGAAACAGACACCCGCAAGCCATCTTTGTGCAACGAAGTTACACGTCAGTCGATGGAACCGGTCTCTCGTAAGTGTACGAGTAAGGTTGGTTTGGGCCGCTTCATCCCATAATACCGTTGAACCAAAACACGACCAAGGGAGGAAGCAATCTAAGCATCAACGCCCACAAACTCTTTGTGTTCTACTCGAGATCTCATCTACACATAGACCTAGCTCATGATGCCACCGTTTGGGAACGTTACATGGGAAACAAAAAAATTCCTACGCTTCACCAAGATCAATCTAGGAGATGAGCATCTACGAGAGGGGAGAGTGGATCTACATAGCCTTGTAGATCGCTAAGCGGAAAGCGTTAAGAAACACGGTTGATGTAGTCGAACGTCTTCGCGATCCAAATCGCCGAGCGTCCCGCGATCCAATCACGATCCGTCCCGATCTAGCACCGAACGGACGGCACCTCCGCGTTCAGCACACGTACGGCTTGATGACGATCTTCGTCTTCTTGATCTAACAAGAGGGAGCGGAGAGGTAGACGAGTTCTCTGGTAGCACGACGACGTTGCGGCGATGGTGGTGGAGTAATTCCAGCAGAGCTTCGCCTAAGCACTTCTGAAACCGGTCTAGAGGAGAAACTACGGACTAGAGGAGAGGGTAGCACGTGGCTGAAAATCTATGTGAAAACCCCCTAAAACCTCTAGTATATATAGGAGGAGTAGAGGAGGAGGCTTGGCCGCAAGGGAAAGCCCTCTTGGCTTCGGCCGAAGTGGAGGGAGGAGTCCTACTCCTCCACTCCTAGTCGGTTTAGGACTCCTTCCTTATATTAGCCTTTTTTCCACCTTTTCCACTTTGGATTTTCTTCCAAGCCGCATGGGCCCTATGTGGGACTTCGGCCAGACCACTAAGGGTTGGTATTCATCCTCTCACAGCCCATGTAGCCTCTTGGCTCGAAATACCCCTCCCGATGGTCCCCTGGTACCCTCCCGGCACTCCCGGTACACTACCGATGAGCCCGGAACTTTTTCGGTGACCAAAACAGGACTTCCTATATATCAATCTTTACCTCCGAACCATTCCGGAGCTCCTCGTGATGTCCGGGATCTCATCCAGGACTCCAAAAAACATTAAGTGTGAAGATCCTGTGGGTTTGAAAACTATGTAGACATGATCGAGACACCTCTACGGTCAATAAACAATAGCGGGACCTGGATGCCCATATTGAGTCCTACATATTCTACGATGATCTTTATCGGTCGAACCTCTATGTCAAGGATTCAGTTAATCCCGTATGATGTTTCCTTTGTTCTTCGGTATGTTACTTGCCCGAGATTCGATCGTCGGTATCTCCATACCTAGTTCAACCTCATTACCGGCAAGTCTCTTTACTCGTTTCTATAATACAAGATCCCGTGACTAACACTTAGTCGCATTGCTTGCAAGGCTTGTTGTGATGTTGTATTACCGAGTGGGCCCTGAGATACCTCTCCGGCACACGGAGTAACAAATCGCAGTGTTGATCCATGCCAACCCAACAGGCTCCCTCGGAGATACCTGTAGAGCACCTTTATAGTCACCCAGTTACGTTGTGACGTTTGATACACACAAGGCACTCCTCCGGTATCCGTGAGTTGCATGATCTCATGGTCGTAGGAACATATACTTGACATGCAGAAAACTGTAGCAATAAATTGACACGATCATATGCTACGTTTATAGTTTTGGGTCTTGTCTATTCCGTCATTCTCCTAATGATGTGATCCCGTTATCAAATGACATCTCATGTCAATGGCTAGGAAACATTGACCATCTTTGATCAACGAGCTAGTCTAGTAGAAGGACACTAGGGACAAAGTGTTGCCTATATATCCACACATGCAATCTGTTTCCAATCAATATAATTATAGCATGGATAATAAACAATTATCATGAACAATAAAATATAACAATAAACACTTTATTTATTGCCTCTAGGGCATATTTCCAACAAATCAGTCATATGCAAACATCGAAAAACAAAAGATTCCCTTGAGGATTACCGCATTGTAGGAGTATGCCTCGCTTTATGCGAGATGTAGCGTGGCGTCGCCTTAGTGGTCCGTACCATTAAGGTGGTTTTGGGAATGCTCTTTAGACCGGCTTTAGAAACTTCCATGCGGTATTGTTCTCTTTTATTTCACTTTTTTTGTCATCTTAATCAGTTTGTTATAAATACATGCATGCTTTAAATTCAAATTGTACATTTTCCATATACATTTGGAACTGTTTTATACACATTTGATCATTTTTCAAATACCAGGCATCTTTTTTTATACATGTTTGAGCTTTTTTGGAATACATGTTAAAAAAATTAAACACACAGTGCAGTTTTTGTGAACAAAGTTTTTTATTTACATGAAGTTTTTTTACATTGAGTACTTTTTTATTGATACAAACATTTTTAAATGTGACCTGCATTTTTCATGGTATGTAACCTTTTTTTACATTGTATATTTCTTAAAATGTCACGAACATTCTTTCGAAAGGTGTAATCATTTTTTAAATGGCATGAAATATTTTTAAATATTTTTCTATTTTTAAAATTACGCTAACAATTTGTTTACATTGTGTTATGTTTTTCAAGCTAGAACTGAATATATGTTTTAAAAATAAAATGATTAAATTATTATTTTGAAATAATTTTATTTTAAAACTTGTAAAATTTATAATAAACATTAATATAAAATATAAACAAAGTAAGAAAAGGGAACACTATTGGCCAGCAAAATAGTTGTGACCTGAAGTGCCATAGAGGCAAGACCTCGTACTTCAGTATGTTCCTATGGCTCCCATGTAAACACGGTGAGCACTTATGTTCCGCTCTTTGCGGCAATTAATCTGCCCCCCCCCCCTCCAACAGTGAACTCCCCGACAAGGCCAGCCCAATAGTAGCGATCAGAGTGAGGCGAGAGCTCCTACGTGCTGCTCTTTGCGGCGGCCTCGCACATGGCTATTGTAGCCGACACTTGCGAGAAACGGATTTATTGGTGCAATTGGAGCGGTGTGCAGAGATCAGTATGGAGCATATTTGGGAGCTTTTGTTAGAGTTTTCAAGGGTATCTTTTATCCACCAACTCTAGAGGAACTAGTGGCGAGGGAAGCTTTGCCGCTTGCTAATGATCTTTACGTTTATCAGATCCTATGCATCGGATTGCATGATGGCGATAGATGACATAAAGCTAGGAAATGTGGTGATTTACGGTGTGCCAATCCGTGAAATCATTGGTCGTGCTACTGCGTTTTCTAGGTGCATTTTTATTCATGAGTTTAGCGGCCCAAGATCCGAGACTCGTAATTTAGCAAAGCATGCATTATCTTTAGGTTTGGTTGTCATGTCTGGTTTGGTCAGTCCTGATCTCATAATTTCGTCCATGTAAAACGTTGTGGCGATTTAATAAAGCTTTGCGAGATTGTCTAAAAAAGAAAGGGTTGTTATAGCCGGTCGACTATTGTATCGATTATTTTTTATTTCATTTTCCATTTTTTTAAACATGAATATTTAAAGTTTTGTTATTATTTTAATTAATACATTTATAATTGAAAATATTTTTTTTCTGAAAACGGGAACATTTTTGGGGAAAAGATGTTCTTTAAAAAATGTTGAAGATTTTTCTCGAAAACAAGAAATTTTTTGAATTTTTTAACACGGATAAACGAGATCATTTTTTGATATTCTGAACAAAATTTGATAGAATTTTTGATAAACGCTAACATTTAAAAAAAATGCAATTGTTTTAGTTTTTAATTTATTTACATAGGGACATTTTTTAAGAAAAGGTAGAAAAATAAAACAATCGAAAGAAAACCTGTAAAAGAAACAGCAGAAAAAAAAGATAAAACGAAAACCATTAAAAAAACTACCCGGGCGGCGAGATGGGCCTGTCCTGCTGGTTGGCTCCTGAGCGAAGCCCGACCAACAGAGGGATTTAGGAAAAGTCTGGATCCCCGCCGTCTTGGGCCTTTTGTGACAAGAAAAACATAAAACAAGAAGACGACCCAAGATCATTAATTGACGAGTACAAGTTTCAAAGATCATGTCCATCTTTCTAGGTTATGACAAGTGCATCACTTGTCGTAACCTGAAAGTTTTGTCTTTTCGTAGATTCGTATTTTTAAAATGTTTTGTCGTTTCAACCGTGCGTTTAAATTTCGAACCGTTTTCACCGTTAGATTCCTCACGTCAAGATCTTCAAAACTAGATTCCATGTTGATAAATTTTGACGAGCATTTTTTTCTTCAAAAAACGGACGAAAAACCGTGCCTCTCGTGATAGGAAAAAGAAGAAGACAGAAAACGTGTTTTCTTTTCCTTTCTGAGATGCACGGCCGTGTCGTTCGCGAAAGCAAAACCATGTCTTTTGCGAAAAAAGTCGCGTTTTTCCTTTTTTTGTACTGGATCCCATGTTGATAAATTTTGACAAGCGTTTTTTCTTCTTAAAAAAACAGACGAAAAACCGTGTCTCTCGTGATAGGAAAAAAAGACAGAAAACACATTTTTTTTTTCTTTCTAAGATGCATGGCCGTGCCATTCGCTAAAGTAAAATCGTGCCTTTCGCAAAAAAAGTCGAGTTTTTTCCTTTTTGAGAGGCACTCGCGAAAGTAAAACCATGTCTCTGGCAGAAGCAAAACCATGCCTCTCGCGAAAAAAAAAGAAAATTGAAAATACGTTTTTTTTCTCTTTTCAAAAGGCACTGTCACGCCTCTCACAAAAGCAAAAACGTATCTATCACAGAAGCAAAATCATATCGCGAAAGCAAAATCGTATCTCTCAAAAAACAGAGTTTAAAAAAAATATTTTTTGTTCAAAAGCTAGGAAAAACCGGTGACAATCGAGAACACGAAAAAAAGGAAAACTCATTCTAAAACATCAAAAACGCTTATGAAAAATAAAAAAATAAAATTCAAAAAGTAAAAAAACGTTCAGAACGTGACATGTGACAGCAGTTAAAAACGCGTTAAATGATAAGAATGATTGTCGAGAGGCTTTCGAAAAAAATGCTTTCTAATTAGTTGTTTCTAAAACGACGTGAACGATTAGACCCGCAGTCTAGAGTGGGCCACTGGGACGGAAGAAACCGGACCACCGGCGAGTACGTGGAGCCGAGGATGGATGGACGCGTGCAGGGCACGAGCTGATTCCCGTGAGGCGAGTTAAGGAGGCATATATGCTCGACCGTGCACAGATGCTCATCTCGTTCACGGATAATAATAACTTTCTTCTCTCCAAAGAAAAGAGGATTTTTCACCCTCAGAAAAAAAAAGAGGATTTCGATGGGATCACACGAGGAGTTGCTGTCACGCTGCTACGCGATCTCGCAGATTATCAGGAGCACACATGCCCGTGGCGGAAAAAAAAGGAAAAAGAAACGGATAAAGGCATATACAATAATGACATATGAATACATAGCTTCATGATAAAAAGTAATTTGAGACATTTATATTAATTTTTTCTCTTCAATGCAAGCTATCACTAATAACCTCATCAAGAAAAAAAATCTCATACACATGTATTTTTACTTCTTACTGTAACTTTTCAGCTTTTTACATTAGATCATATTCTGTCTTTCCAAACACCCGCCTCCTGTTGAGAATCCCGTTACATCATAAGAAACTACATCCTATCCCGCATGGCATGTGTGAAGCATCATCCTCGGATTATGCATCGGCCATGCTCTAATTGCGATTAAAAAATTGCACTCACATAACATTCTTTGCAAAGAGATCTGGCCGTCAAGCTGTTCCTGTTGGGGCTCATTGCAAAAGGCAGATCCGTATTCTGAAAGACACCTTTGTGGAATCACTTGTGCATGCACTCTGCTTTGCGTTGTTCTAGCAGGAGGATGGTAGTCGGAGGACGAGCGAGCGAGACAAGACGCGATCAAGCACTGTAAAAATTCTGGAGAAGAGACCAAAGGTGATAGGTTCGCACATATATACGGCCATAATTCTAGTCAATTGTTTCCGTTCGGTGAGGGAGAAGAAGCCTCAAGTAACTGATTATTGTGGCGGATTGAGGAGGATGTGTAGTGGCAAAGCAAAAGGGTCGACGGACAAGAGAAGAAAGATGTGGCGGTGGAACGGGCCGGCGGCTAGGGTTTCGCACCCGAGTCAACCATATTGACAAAAAGGTTGGTCTTGAAATGATTTACTTCCTTCTGTCTGTATTAATTATCATTGTTTTAGCATAGATAACATAAGCCGGGGGGTATTTTTCCTTGTTTTTCGTGTGAACCAAACTAGCAAGTGAACTTTGGTATAGGATTGGAAATCAATCGATGGTTGGATGGTTTGATGAATAGTGATATCCTAAGTCTTAGACTTGACATCGGTGCCCGCATTTATTAGATTTATTTCAATTTTTTGATGATGTGTGTTTAGTGACGACTTCGTCAATCTTAACATAATTGTATCAGTTCGGTCTATCGAAGATGCTCATGGATTAAGATATGTGTACGTGTTTTTACCAGTAAAAGAGAAGATTACATGGACGTATGTATGAGCGTCATCATCGATACTGTGTTCAAGAGAAAAAAAGCTTTTTTTTTAAATAAAACCCGATCTTTATCATTCACAATAATAGTTATATCGTTTGTGAGGAGCATTACAATTTCATTTAGAGGTTCCTCAAACCAATCGTCGACTAAGGAAAATCTAGCTAGTCTAGCAAGTTCATGCGCTACTTTATTTGCTTCTCTATTACAGTGTTCGAATCTAGTAGTAATGAAATCACACGCATATTGAAAACAGTCATCAAAGATTGCCGCCACTGCTCCCGCCGATTGTCCTCCGTCCTGCATGGTCTCAAATACCTTCAAGTTATCCGAATTAATAATAAGGCGATTACATCCCGCCTTTTGTGCCAATGTTACACCAAATTTTAAAGCTAAAGCTTCCGTCATAAGAACGTCCATGCAAAAATAAATCTTCAAATTCCCTCCAGCAATAAACCTGCCTTTGTGATCTCTTAGAACCGCTCCCATCGAACCTCTAAGCAGGTCATGGTCAAAGGATGCGTCTACGTTAAGTTTTACAAAACCACTCGGGGGACATGACAAACCCCTTTTTTTCATATCAGCCTTGGGGGGCGATGAGCATTTTGTGTTACCTCCTTATGCACCAATTTTCGTCTTTCCATCATAAATACCATGCTGAGACAACAATCATTTCTCGCACAATTCTTGTTCTGGCAGAAGTAGTAAGTACTCCAAAACCGTCTCTCACATACGGTCCACCTCGCAAGCTTTATCAATAATATCCTCCAACCCGAGCCTTCTCCAGACCTCCTTTGCTTTTGTACATAGAAACAACATGTGCTTTGTGTCTTCTAACCCCTCTCAGCAAATAGGACAAATGGGCGAGATATTCATATGTCTATTAGCAAGGGTAACCCTACATGGAAGTGTGTCGTGTAGAGTGCGGCATATAATTTTTTTGACTTTTGCCGGACAAGCTAACTTCCAAATCTTACTTCAAATAGGATTAACTTTGATTCGACCCATCTCATTAGAATGTCTTAGCTTACTCCCATATTGGTGATCCCACTCCACAGAGTAAGCCGACCGAACCAAAACATACCACTTTTTTGTGTAACTCCAAGCAATGAAATCTGACATATCATGTTGCCAAAGTGAAATTGAAAGGATTTGTTGTACATCAATTGGCCACAAGTTTGTAAAATCAGGTCTTCATCCCATCTATTGGATATTGGATCAATAAGATCACCCACTTTGGATAACAGATGTCTCCCCTTAGGCGGCACAATTTTCCTTGTTGCACAATTTGGTATCCAGGCATCTTTTCAAATGTTGATATTTTGTCTATTCCCCACATGTCAAATATAGCCACGTTTTAGAGAATTTATACCTGTCATAATACTTTGCCAAGTAAAGGAAGAGCCTTTCTTTAGCTTGGTGTTCAACAAATCGCCATTAGGATAGTACTTTGCCCTTAGGATAGTGGCACACAAGGAATCAAGCTTATCAAGAAGGCGCCACGCTTGTTTTGCGAGCAATGACAGGTTAAAGCAGTGAATATCACGAAAACCCATCCCTCCATTGTTTTTAGAAACACACATTTTCCACCAGGCTATGGTTCTCCTTGTCTCCCCACCAGAAATGCGCCATCACATCAATGATTTCTTTACAAATGGTTTTATGAATTTTAAAGACCGACATTGCATAAGTGGGAATGGCTTGGACAACGGCCTTAAGCAGGATCTCCTTTCCCGGCAGATAGTAATTTTTCTTTCCAACCACTAATTCTCTTAACAATGCGTTCAATCAAAAAATAAAAATAGTCTGTTTTATCTAACCTCACATTTGTTGGCAAACCCAAATATTTGATGTAGTAATCTTCCTGCCTTTTGCTGTAACGACCTAAGAGCATCTTCAATGCGAACCATCAAAGCGGACATAAATATAAGGGTCGACGTGTTCGGACGTGTTGCAAGTCATCCGTTGTAGTGCCTCATCGGTCCACAAACACATTCGCTTGTTCGAAAACCCGCAAATTTGAGCAAACCAGGAGGAGGTATACATGAGTCTATAGGTATGTCATGTACGTGCCTGACCGCTATGCCCCACCAAAAACCCTCTCCTCTCTACACTGAAATGGTTGCCGCACATTCATGTCTCAGAAACCGCTCCAAAACGAACGCGACTCTACGGCATTGATGTCGGTTAGAGCGACACGGTCGGACAAGCCGTATGGCAACGTTGCTTCAATGAAATGAAGATGTGGGGCCCAAGAAGCCTACTCCGGTTGATGTGCCACGATGAAGCAAGGTGCCCAACCATTCGCATGATCGCGAGTATTTAAGTGTGGCTCCAGTGTTGTTCAGAGTACATCACATCTCATATTCTCTCATCTCTGGTCACAGCTGCTCCACTCCTCTCCTCTCACCTCCATCGCTGATGTAGAAGTCTTGGTTCTCCGCTCGCAGGTGGCTCTAGATCTCCTTCCAGATCCGGATTGTTGCGTCGCCGTCGTCGCTTTCTTGGGCCATAGACCCCCACTACGACTGGCTCCCCCAGGAGGGAGCAAGAGCCGCAACACATGCGCCTCCTCACGGACGAGGAGTACCATGCGCAAATGGAGATTATGCCCAAGTGGTTGCTCAGGTACCGCGATCAGGCGCTACCGTCCCCACCGCAAGCCCGTTCAAGGCAAAGGGGGCGTCGCCAGCTTGCCACCACGTCAAGGAGGATCAGGTGTACCGGCATGCAACCGCGGTGTCCAAATCTGACATCGCATGAAGCAGGAGCCGACATCGCCACCACATAGCCGGTACACCCGCATCGAGGAGCCGGCGCGCGACAAGGCCTTGAAGGAGGAGCTGCCCCCGGCAATTGCGAAGGTGCTCGAGTGCCTCTTCCACCACCTCGGTGGTCGTGCAGCGATGACTCCTCGTAGCGGAGCATCATGTCGGCGGAAGAGAGGTTGACCAGGGAGGCGGCATAGAGGGAGCGGTGCAACATGGCGCGTCGAGTGTCCTTCGCGAAGTCCTACATCGCACCCGCATGGGTCCTCACGGACTATGACCTCACACATACTTGGGCTTACGACTGGTCTTGTACGAGGTCATCGTCTGCTACAAATTAGTTTAGTTTCTTTTAAGTTTTAGCTAAAGCAACAAAATATCGTCCAGTTTATATAGATTATGTCTGGCTAGTGCCAGTATGCATTAATTCCGTCATGTTTCCATGAATTATGTCTGAAAGTTTTTTATCGCGGTCAGAGGCTTAGGGCAAGCGTTGGATCGTTGGCTCCCGTATCACTGTCCGCGGACGAGTTCAGACTCGTCGGTGGACAAATACTATGTTCGTTTCCGGTGTTGGCATTGGAGATACTCATCTTCGGGTCACATATTCGGCATCTCCCTTCCCAAAAACTGCATAGTCCGCATGATAAACATTCATTATTCTTGCCATCTGCAAACATAGGAAACAAACATGCCTCAATGAAAATTCAGAAAATGAATGACCTACGGTTTCTCCAAACCGGTACAATGAGGATATTTCAACCAATAAAAGAAGGAGCAACGGGGGGAGAGTACGTTAAAGGGTGGAAGGGGAACATAGTTAATCGATTGAAGCTCCAGTCCGCAAAATTTAGTGGGCATTAGGGTAGAGAAAGGGAGGTGCGGCCGGGGTGAGGAAGGGGGAAAGGGAAGGGTTTGGGAGAAAAGAAAAGGGGTTGACCGTTTTGTTGATCCAAGGGGCATATGGTTCCCTGGACACATGAACGTCGTGCTATTTGGGCATGACGTCTTCGAGTCACCTCTGATCCTCATGCCGCTCTTGACCAGGGCGTCATGCTCAATAGTATGGCGCCTCGACCCTATGCGTCATGAAAATGAGTTATTGAATGAACAATTTTCAAATCGGGTTTCAGGTTCATTTTATGTTGAATTTTCCAAAATGGGTCATTTTTTCGTTTTTCGGCCCGGGGTGTGGGAGGGGGGGGGGGGGGGGCAGAGATCCAGCGAGTGGCCTCTGCCCAGTCACGCCGTGACCGACGTCCAGCCAGACGTTGAATGAAGGATGGGCTGTCCAGATTTAAGTGTTGTAACAGAAATACTGTAGCTCGTACTGTGCGACGGGTGCCGTGAGACATCTACTACATCTACTGTAGATGAAATCACTGTAGACTGGGTACTGTTCCTACAGATCCGTTGGTTGATCCTTGATCCGAGGGTCTTGAGAAGGAGGGCAGTCACCCTACTGTCCACAGGTGAGTTGTCCACAACAAGTCACTGGATCTCAATCAGGTGGGGGGTATTCTGCTGCGTGGCATTTCCTCTTTTCCTGGTAATTTTTGCGCAGCACGGTTTGACGATCCGGAGAGGGCGACGGCTACGGCAAAGGAGGCAAGGAGGCAGATTGCGCTAGGACGAGAAGTTTCTTTTCTTTTTCTTTTTTTGCAGGGAGCAAGAAGATGGGCAAAGAGTTGGTTTCGTCTATATGCCGTAGGTGGAGGTGGAGGAGCAGCCCGTACAGGTCGCTCGGGAGGTGTACCCAGCGCGATTTATCCATATCCTAGGGTATGGATAAAATTGAGAAGGGTCCGGAAGAGCTAGCCATCGGCATCAATGGAGGTATCTGGGAAAGGCAAGATCAATGGACGGACACGGCCGGCCAGTGAAGAAGGTACGTGTGCGCTGGGCTTGCTCGTGCGCGTGCGGTGACGGTGAGAGATTCCTTTCGCGCGGCGGATGGCGGACGGGCGCTGGCCCCCGTCGCGTAGCTAGAGTTTCTCCCGTCCCCAGCCCGTGCCGGACCAGCTGATTCCCTCCCTGTCAAGGTCTCAGGCTCTCAGCCCCGGCTCTCGTGACCCCCACCCCCAACTCCGGCCCGGCGCGCGGCTATATATACCACGGCAAGCAGCTGCCATTGCTCCTCACCAAGCAAGAGCATAACCAATTAACCACAAGTCGATTTGCGAAGCACTCTCCGATCACAATCCAAGACCACCATGGCTGACAAGTGCGGCAACTGCGACTGCGCTGACAAGACCCAGTGCGTGTAAGCATCTACCAGCCATCCAGATCGAGCTATACATAAACCTTTCTCTCGATCGAGCTAATCCATCGATCTGATCGATCTCTAACTTCCTACTAGCTACTCCACATGATCTTCATCTTCGTATTCATATCCATCATTGCTCTACCCCGTCTCTGAACATGTTCCTGTGGTTTTGTCATGTTTGCAGGAAGAAGGGCGACGGCTACGGCATCGTCATGGCTGACACCGAGAAGAGGTACGTACTATTTCACTTCGTTGATCCAGCCCCGATCAAAGTACAAAACAATCAATTAACTGTCCACACCCAAGGAAAATACTCCCTCCGTTGCAAAAAAAAAAAAAAAAAAAGTTCTACTAGTTCTGTCAGATTACACGAACTCACAAGCTAGCTTGCTGTCAGATTGACCAAATTAACTCGAGCTGCAAGATCCACTTCATGCAATTTCGTCCGAGATGTTCTTTGATATAGCCTCCAGAACTAAGACACGAAGTGAGCCTGTACTCAAAAGCTTCTACGGAGAGATCTATCAGAAACTTGACGTTGGTCCATGCATGCATGTGCAGCCACTTCGAGGTGCAGGAGACCGCGGAGAACGACGGCAAGTGCAAGTGCGGCACCAGCTGCACCTGCACCAACTGCACCTGCGGCCACTGAAGCCTCTCATCACGCGTCGGCGTCTACCCGTACTACTGTACTAGTAACCGGTGCCAATAAAAATATGTACGTGTGTTTGTCTACGTCCGTTGTGTTGTCGCCGTGCGCAAACCTGAAGGTTAGCTGATGATGTGTGCATAGGATATCGATCGGATCGGCCTCGATCCTGGCCGTGTTCCCCTGTAACCAGTGGCTGAGCTTCAGGTTTGTAGTACTATCACTATGTGATTGTGAGCTGAGCTCGTACGTGTTCGGGCATGTGACTTCATTTCGTGTATCTGTGTTGCATGGAATGAAATTTATAGTGTGGTTTCCTAGCTAGTAAAACATCTATTTGGGAGGTTGTCTCTCTATCCAGCATCTATGTATGCCTGTTTGCAGATCAGGGCGGCAATCAAGCAACATCTAGACTGGTGTTTAGTTTTTTTTTATCTTGACATAAAGGGTTTTTTAGAACACGCAAAAAACTTGTCCCAGTTTCATTAACAAAACTTAGCAGGTTCTTTACACCACCGCGCGAAGGTTAGACACGGACTACATGCGGGTATATGTGATTATTTTTTTGCGCGGGGAGAGGAAACAAAACAAATCAAAACAAAATGTTGGACCTACGTTTTTCTAGACCTAGGCTCCATAACATCCATTGTTGTCCAACAAAAATATGAATCAAGATATACAGCCTTTAGAGGGTTGTATGAAGAGTTCCGAAAATCAACCGAGGATTGGCATACCTGTAAATTTATAATCACCTTACCCACCCTGTTGGTATGAACGTGTTGGGGTTGTGTGCCTCTTCCTATGGAGAGGCGTGGTTTATACTCGTTCTGGTTTCTATTGTCTGGATGTCATGTTTGAGTCAACAAATTTCCTTTACGGAAAAGTAATAATGGTCTACTATTACTTCCGTGTGCCTCGTGCCTTGGGCCAATTGTGACATACGACCTATTCCTCTTGTCGTTGATTATGATCATATATTTTTCGGATGGATTTTCGGCATCAATTGATCATTTTTAAATATATTTGTTTATCATAGAACTTCGTGGATCAAACATTTGGTACAAGGCATCCTCTATAAGCATACTTTTACTTACTTGACAGTTTTAGTAGCATGTTGCATGCAAGAAAAGATTTGGTAAACTTGTTATGCGCGGGGTAGGTTGAGTTGTCTTTTCGGTATTTATTGTCTTCGATTCAATTGTTTTTACATGAAACTTTACATGAACTTTATGAAAAGAATATTAGTTTTGAGGTGCCTTTTTCAACCAGATGGAAAAATTATTAGTGCCCTCACAATATTTTATATCAAACATCACATAAGTACAAAAATTATAGCGGATATTCAATCCATACCAACGATGTGCTTTCTCAAAAAGTAAACATAATTGGCTTGGCAAAAATTGGAACCGAATGAAGTAGGTGTTTGGATGACCAACTTTAATTTAGTTTTTCTATTCAGTGAAAGATTTCATTTCTTTAACACAAGGGTGGATCGGCAGTGGCAAATAGACGAGCACACGCTCGCAATGAACCGAAGTAGGCCGGCCTTGTTTGCCGCGCTCATTGTGTTGTTTTTCAGGGGCTGGTTGTTGTTGGGTTTTTCGGGTTTTTTCTTTGTGTGATATTTTGCTTTGATTTTTCTTCCTCTTTTATTTTGTGGTTTTCTTATGTTTTTTTGCTTATGGGTTCTGTTTTTCTTGCATTTTTATAGTTTTTGCATCATAAATATTTTTCTAATATCAGTTGAACATTTTTCAAATACACAATGGATTTGTTATAATACACAATGAGCATTTAATAAAAATACATGCTAAACTATATTTTAATATGAGTTAAAATATTTTTCAATGTATAGTAAACTTTTATTAATACAGTCAACTTTTTAAAAATACACACTGAATATTTTCTAATATTGCATGTATTTAAAAAAATATTATTTCATCCTAAGGTTGGGCCGGTCTATTGGTGACTCGCCTCAGGCATCGCCTCGTCTGTTCAATGCCACCAGGCGTCTAATAGGAGGACTCCAACCCAAGTGGTCTAGTCCGCACAGTCCTTCGGAATCATTAGTTAAAGGTTACCTCTTATAAAGGTCACTTTCATGGAGTTCCCCTATTTTAGATAGATCCGTTTATTCAATAAACATTTTATGTCTTGAAATTTGCGTGTAAATCATGAACCGTTTTCATCATTAGATTTCTCGCATCGGAATTTTCAAAACAAAATACCATGTTAATACATTTAGATGAATTTTTTATAGAAAAAACCAGAAAAAAAAGAAACTGGCTACCAGCAGAAAAAAACGAATGTCAAAAAAATAGTTGAAAAAACCCGGAGTCTGCAGATTCGAAAACTTCACACATTTGAAAAAGTTTGTGAATTCATGAATTCAAAAAAAGGATCACAAAAATTTCAAAAAAACATAAATTTGAGAAATAATCAATGAATTTGAAAACATGCAAATTTCAAAAAATAGAATTTGAAAAATTCATAAAATATTAAAATGTCTGTGGATTTTGAAAAGGTTCATAAATTTACACATTTTGCGAAAAAGAAATCGCGCCCATTCTAAATGTTGAGAAAAATGAAAAGAAAAATAACAGAAAAATAAAGAAAACATAAACCAGAAGGAAAACCGAATGAAAAAATAGAAAGAAAATTGTGTTGCCTGATGGCTTGCGAATCATGCGCGTACACTATGATCCAAGCTCGGGGCGAATGCCACGGAGGGGGTGGTACGCCGATTTGAAGGAATACCGTAGCTGTCGCTAAGGGCATTGTGTGGGGATGTCGCGACAAGTGTCCTCATAGGAGAACTTAGTTGTGAGGCCACAACTGCTAGGCAAAACCTTAAATGGGGTTGATCGGGAACGAGAGAGGCAAATATATCCAGATTCGGCCCCTCTAGTGAGGTAAAAGTCTACTCCTGCTTGTGTTTACTTATTCGATGTCAAGATCTCGATTACAAGGTGTTGTTTCGCTACAAATGGCTTGAGAGCTTCTAACTTAGATCTGTTCTTTGAATCCATGCGGGGCTTGTGTTTCCAACAAGTCTATATTATAGATAACACATGGACGGCCTTTTTCGAAAGGGTTCTTTACACCACCACGCAAAGGTTAGAAATGGACCACATACGGGGCTGGGCGGGGCGGGGGGGGGGGGAGGGGGGTGCACGGAGGAGAGGAAACAAAAAAAATCAAAAAAGGTTGGACCTAGGTTTCTCTAGACCTAGGCTCTATAACATCCATTGTTGTCCAACAAAAATCTAAATCGAGATATGCACCCTTTAGAGGGTATGGAGAGTTTCGAAAATCAACCGGAATTGTTTTTTCTCCTTTTTTCCCTTTTCAAGAAGCACAATATGTGTGCTTCAATGGTAGCAAATCTATACCTCCAATAGAATAAAATATTGCTTCTCGTGGAAGCACAACTTTTTTTCTTTTTGAAAAGCATAACATTGCTTCCCACATAACATAATTTGGGTCTCCATCAGAAGTAAATATGTGTGTCTCGAGAGGCAATTATGTGCTTGCCGTGAAAACACAATTTTTTCCACGAGAGGCTCAACAGGTGTATAAAATGGGGAAGTTTCTGGATGAATGTCCTATTAGGTCAGCACTGGGTTAAGCAAAGTAGGTTCCACGAGAGAGAGAAAATCATGTTTATCTACGAAATGCAATTCCGAGTCTTCACGAGAAGAAAATTGTACTTCTCGTGGAAGCATAAACTTTTCCTTTTCTGAGAAGTATGGTTGTACTTCTTGTGATAGCAAATATGTATTTCTGGTGGAAGCACAATACAAATTTGTGCAAAAAACACAATTTTTTTTCTCAAAACCTAGGAAAATTGCGCAACAACCGAAAAGACAGAAAACGAAAAAACACATTAAAAGTCTGAAAACACGTACCAAAAAAATAGAGCACCTAGCATGTTGCATGTGACGACGACAGGATGCATCACTTGACAATGTTCCCAAAGCATGAAAAGTGACCCTTGGAGGTCACCCACGATGAATAACCTCCAGTAAATTGCTCTCACATTCCTCCCTTGATGTTCGGTTTTAATACCCAAATCTCTTGTGTTAGACAAACCGAGTGTCTAAATTGAAAGTGAGTGTCCAAATCTCTTGACTTCGAAGAATTGATCACAAAAATTATATAAAAAGTTCATAAATTTATAAAAAAATGAATTTTAAAATATTATAAATTTTAAAAGTAATGAATTTGAAAAAATGCGTAAAACTTTAAAAAGTTATGTGTATTTTGAAAAGGTTCATAATTTGAAAAAGGTTCGTGTATTTGAAAAAAATTACACATTTTGCAAAAGCAAAGTCGCGCGCTTTCGAAATATTGAGAAAAATGAAAAGAAAAGAAAGAAAGAAATAAACAAGAAGGAAAACTGATGAGAAAATAAAAGGAAAACCAAGTTGCCTGAGCGGCTGGCGAATCAGACATGTACGCTGCGATCCAAGCCCGCGACGAATGGTCGGAGGGGTTGGTACGCCGGTTTGTGGGAATACAGTAACTGACGCGCAGGACGCCAAATAGGAATTGTGGTCTTCCTTTGTGTTTTTTTAGACAACTTCATGAAGCTTTATTAATTCGTCACAATGTTTACAGGGACGGATCGTAGATTTCCAGGATGGCCTAACCGAACATGGCGGCCACCCCCAAGAGATAAAGCATGCTTTGCTAAGTTGTGAGCTTCAAAGTTTGAGCTCCTAAATTCATGACTAAATAAACATAAATCGAAAGAAGAGGAATGATCTATGATTTCATGTACTATAGCTCCGTAGGGCGCGACGAATTCCCTTTATTTAGATCCTGAATAACCGCCTTGTAGTCTGACGCAACTTCAACCCGTCTCAAGTAAAGATCCTCCGCTAGTGCAAGTGCTTCTCTGATGGCTAAAGCTTCAAGGGTGGGCGGGTCAACTGTGTGTTTAAAACATAGGGTAGAGGCCCCCAGAAACATGCCTCCATGGTCTCTGCAAATCACCCCCACCGAGCCAACTCCATTCCTGGAGACAGCAACGTGAACATTCAGTTTTACATTGCCTCCCTGAGGTGCCTGCTACACCCTTGGTCTCACCGCCGGGGTAGTCCCACGTGTTGGAAATATGCCCTAGAGGCAATAATAAATTAGTTATTATCATATTTTCTTGTTCATGATAATCGTTTATTATCCATGATATAATTGTATTGATCGGAGACTTAAATGCATGTGTGGATACATAGACAAAACCATGTCCCTAGTATGCCTCTAATGGACTAGCTCGTTGATCAAAGGATGGTTAAGGTTTCCTAGCCATGGACATGAGATATCATTTGATAACGGGATCACATCATTAGGAGAATGATGTGATGGATAAGACTCAAACTACAAACATAGCATATGATCGTGTCAGTTTATTGCTACTGTTTTCTGCATGTCAAGTATATGTTCCTATGACCATGAGATCATGCAACTCACAGATATCGGAGGAGTGCCTTGTGTGTATCAAACGTCGCAACGTAACTGGGTGACTATAAAGGTGCTCTACAGGTATCTTCGATGGTGTCTGTTGAGTTGGCATGGATCGAGACTGGGATTTGTTACTCCGTGTGACAGAGAGGTATCTCGGGGCCCACTCGGTAATGCAACATCACAATAAGCCTTGCAAGCAATGTGACTAATTGTTAGTTGCGGGATCTTGTATTACAGAACGAGTAAAGAGACTTGCCGGTAACGAGGTTGAACTAGGTATGGAGATACCGACGATCGAATCTCGGGCAAGTAACATACCGAAGAACAAAGGGAACATTATACGGGATTAACTGAATCCTTGACATAGAGGTTCGACCGATAAAGATCTTCGTAGAATATGTAGGAACCAATGTGGACGTCCAGGTCCCGCCATTGGTTATTGACCGTAGAGGTGTCTCGGTCATGTCTACATAGTTCTCGAACCCGCAGGGTCTGCACACTTAAGGTTCGGTGACGTTTCGGTAGTGTAGAGTTATGTATGGTGGTGATCGAAGTTTGTTCGGAGTCCCAGATGAGATCCCGGACATCACGAGGAGCTCCGGAATGGTCCGGAGGTAAAGATTCATATATAGGAAGTCCCAGTTTGGTTTCCGGAAAAGTTTCGGGCTCATCGGTAGTGTACCGAGAGTGCCGGTAGTGTACCGGGAGGCCTCCGGGAGGGGTATTTCGACCCCAAGTGGTCCATGGGCTGTGGGAGAATAATAACCAGCCCTTAGTGGGCTGGGAAAACAGCCACAAAGGCCCATGACGCAGGAGAGAAAGTCCTAAAGCAAAAAGTGGAAAATCAGCCAATAGGAGGCAATCCTACTCCAACTAGGATTGGAGGTGAAGTAGGATTGCTCCCACCTCCTATTTCGGCCGACCCAAAGGCCTTGGCTGCCTCTCCTCTCCTCTCCTCCTATATATACTAGTGGATTGGGTGGTTTTTGGACAGAATTTCCGGCCACGTGCTACCCGTTCCACCGGTGCATAGTTTCTCCTCTAGATCGGTTTTCTGCAGCGCTTAGGCGAAGCCCTGCCGGAATTGCTCCATCATCATCACCGGAGCACCGTCACGCTGCCGGTGAACTCTCTCTCCTCTCCACCTCCTCTCGCTGGATCGAGACGGTGGAGATCGTCATCAAGCTGCACGTGTGCTGAACGCGGAGGTGCCGTCCGTTCGGCGCTAGATCGGAAGGACCGTGATCGAGATCGCGAGACGGTTCGTGATGAGATCGCGGAACGGATCGTGATGAGTTCGCGGGACAGATCGTGATCAAGATCGTGAGACGGATCGTGATGAGATCGCGGGACGGATCGTGATGAGTTCACGGGACGGATCGTGATTGGATCGTGGGACGGATCGTGATGAGATCGCGGGACGCTCGGTGATTTGGATCGCGAAGAAGTTCGACTACACCAACCGCGTTTCTTAATGCTTCCCGCTCAGCGATCTACAAGGGTATGTAGATCCACTCTCCCTCTCGTAGATGCTCATCACCATGGATATGTTTGCGTGTGCGTAGGAAAAAATTTGTTTCCCATGCGACGTTCCCCAACACCACGTACAGGCTGTCGCACCTTGAAAAACTGCGGTCCATC
Source organism: Hordeum marinum (assembly GCA_022496015.1). Classification (NCBI taxonomy): domain Eukaryota; kingdom Viridiplantae; phylum Streptophyta; class Magnoliopsida; order Poales; family Poaceae; genus Hordeum; species Hordeum marinum. The sequence continues at coordinate 99,699,808 of CM039674.1, read as the reverse complement.
CAAGTAGTTGGTAATGAAGACATTCACCGAATGCGGTGCTTGGTAGATATGTTCATGGATAGCCTTCCTCCTGACTCTCCATAATGCCCACATTGTAACCACCATCCGCTGGAAAAGCTCGTTTGATAGTATTTCATGTAAGGCAAATAGCCATTCCTCCATGGTCTTCCTTTGTGTGAGACGCATCATCCCCTCACTTTAACTGTGTACGAAATGGGCTAGGCCTAGCGTGATGTCACATACGTCACGTGTTTAAAAATGTGCATACCATTCAAAAAATGATGAACATATATTCATAGAAAAGTTTAATGTCTACTTAAAAATGTTTAACACGTGTTTACAAAATGGTCATCAAGATTTCAAAAAACAATTGACGCTAATCAAAAATAAATTCTTCATGTATTTCAAAAAAAGCTCAAGATGTATTTAAGAAATCTGTCACATGTATTAAAAATATATTTAACGTGTATTAAGAAGTTGTTACACATATATTCAATAAAGGTCACACGTGTATTGAAATAACTTAACATGTAGTAAAAAATGTTCAAACATTTTTTTGAGAAAATGGTTATCATGTATTTGAAAAATGTTCAACCTATATTAAAAAAATATTCAGCATTCATATGAAAAATGCACTTGTATATTTCAAGAAAGACGACAGATATTTAAAAATCAAAATAAAACAAAAAAGTAAGAGAAACGAAGAAAGAAGAAACCAGGAGAGTATGCTAAAAAATCCGATGTAAACCAACAAAGGAAAAACAGAAAAGAAAAATGGTCATGCTAGGCGCTGGCCAACCGACCTAAAATTTTGTTGGGCCAGTCGGGCGTGCACCGCCGGATAAACCCCCTCTATCCAAAGAACTTCGTTCTAAAACGCGACTCCAATCAAATGAGGCAATGCTCAACAACGGTTGCCATCAAGCACCTGGCGTCGGTGTTGTGAATTCCGTTCACGCGCTCGAAGCTTCCATCACCATTGCAGTACCTGACGCCAACGCAGCACACTCCGTCGCATGACCCTGCAATCCCTCGTGCAGTTTACGGTCGTGTCGGTGGCCGCTTGCCATCATAATGTCGCAGATTGCCGGAACCAATGTCGGTTCCAGCAAAACAGCACCGGCCACAACAGTCCAAAAACGCGATTCCGGCAAGCTAAGATGCTGCTTCCAGCAAGGTAGATTCACGGTTTCAACATTTTTTGTCGCCGTACAGGAAATGCACGGGTCCAGCAGGTTGACGTGCGTCGCCGTTGAGAAAATGAAGTAATAGCACGAGGGGTACTACAACTTGCACTCAATGTGATACTTTGGTCCTGAAAGTTGAAAAATGACCCTAAACATTCTCAGAACTTGCACCCAATGTGCATATCCAGTCCAAAGCCACAACTCGCCAACTGAACCAGGCGGGTCAGCTCATGACACTTTGCACATAGCCCCCTCAGGTTGGGCCTAATTAATCAGCAACTACAAACCCTGCTGAAGCTTGCATACGTATCCTTGCAGGGACACAATCACTAATGTACCGGCGATTGACAGCTCTGGCAGAACCCAACCTGAATTACAATAATTACTGTCAATAAAATATAAAAGAGCACTCTCGTTAACTGGCACACAGTTAGTAAAAGATTTTTTCTGAGGATCAGAATACCAGAATGTCACATGAAATAGAGTAACTACTGGAATTTCATTGCGTCAAACATCACATATCTCCTACGTGCATAATATAGAGCAGACACCCAGACAGACTATGTAAGAAACACCGGTATTACCATACATCTAAAGAAACTGCGGTAGGATGAATTCGATAGAACATGCAACTGAAGCAAACAAATCTCAGGAATAATAGATTTACAGTAATAATGCATCTATCCATGGGTACTTACCCACAGAGCAGGCGGCCAACAATAAGGACCGTCAGGGACTTCGTGTCATAAGCCATTGCATAGCAGACATTACCCAAGAACAGAACAATATGACTTGTTCGACCATGCGCTGAAGTACACTGAAGAAAATACTTGTGCAACGGCCACTGAACCAATAACAACACCACAAACAGTAGAAGCAGCCCCAAGGCTCATTGAGTAGTCATCTGCGGTTGGCACAATGATGTATGTGTTGACCATGTAAAGGAATGTGTTCATCAAATTCAGCATAAGGGACACGAAATGGTATTTTTGATCTTCTATTTCTTCCTCTCCTGCAGTACTAGGAGACTCCTCTTGTGCAATTAGGGCATGTTGCCCCAAAAACCGTAGGAAATTAGTTGACCATGTCAGTTTATCCATCGATGAATTTATCATATCAATGATTGGGTCCTACAATGGATCAAGAATAATCCGATCAGAAGAATCTTTTAACATAGCAACAAAACCATTGGATGAGAATAAAAATACTCTTATTTTGGCATCAGGAGAGCAGCAATGAAATGAACAAACCTTAAGAGCAGAAGATGGTTGGTCATAAATAGACAAATAACTTCCTTGACGCTCCTGAAAGTCAGCAAGGTTACGTGACAAGGCTCCTACAACAGCTCACACCCTGGTTGCAGAATTGATCGTAAGATAAAAATACTGATGTATGTTCTAAGCATAAAAGGAACTTGAAAAGTCGGATCATAATTTCAATAAAAACACAGTATACAAAATGCAAATGAAATGCACAATAAAATAATTGAATGACACTAAATCTGGAGTCAGTACATTACCACATGCTTGAAGACCTGTTGTAGCTGAGAATAAGGATGATTTGATCTACTTGACACGTACTCCTTCCGTAACTAATATAAGAGCGTTTAGATCACTATTTTAGTTACCTAAACACTCTTATATTAGTTTACAGAGGGAGTAGTAATCAGTAAATCTGTAATTAAAGCGCTTACCAAACTTCTTCAAAAATTTCCAAATGCCAGTTGCATTCAGATCAACGAATTTGACAAGTTTGATCAGACCCAGACCGACTTCTCTATAAGCTTCTCGCAACTCAGCAAGTGCAGTTATATCTGCTGTTCTGCTAGTATAGCTCTTTGCTTTCCTAGCTTTTCTATCCTGCTCGCCAACCTTCCTTGTTGCTCCAACAGAAATAGAACAATCGTCTCAATCTGAATTAATAGAAATAAACCATCAGCAAATTAAATATGTGCATTTCAGGGATAACGGAGGAGGGGAGGGGGTTACATGAAACAATTAGAACAGTTTCGTTCGATCCTTGTGTAATTATTCAAGATCCAGTAGTTAATATATTAACTTGACTGTTAATGGGCATGGGTTCTAGTTAGAATTATCCATTGACCGAATTATCTGCTAGTGTGCCAACTGATTTTTTTTTTGCATAGAATGAACTTATATTGTTGAAGCCTGAGAAGATAACTGAATCTTTTTATGTAGATCCAACGGTTGCTGATTAATTAGGCCCAACCGGAAGGGGCTATGTGCAAAGTGCCACGAGTTGACCCGCCTAGTCCAGTTGGCGAGTTGCTATTGGCCGGTGGTGGTTGTGGACTGGGTATGCACATTGGATGCAAGTTCTGAGAGTGGATAGGTTCAATTTTAACTTCTAAGACCAAAGTATCACATTGGGTGCAAGTTGTAATACCCTGATGCAGACGCTGCTTCGGTGCAGTAACTGCAAGTGCCTTTGGGCCAATGACATGTGGGCCAGCCAAGGTTGTCAGAATCGTGATTCTGTTATGCAATTCTACGACTTTATGATTCAAATTAACCTTTCTGATTCTACGATTTTATTTCATAAAATCTACGTTTCTACGATCCTGATAGTGGAGATTCTACGATTTGCGATCCTACAATCGAAGTTTCGATCCGATTCAGAATCACGATTCTAACAACCTTGTCCAGCCACCTATTTGGTCCACATGTCAGGGACCAAAGACACCTGTAATTACGATACTGAAGCTCAGTCCCCTGATGCTATTACCTCCGAGAAAATGTATGGGTCCAGTAGGCTGCCAGAACATGCATGTGTTGCCGGAACCGCGTTTTTGGCCTGTTGTGGCCGGTGCTGTTTTGCTGGAACTGACATCGGTTCCGGCAGTCTGCGACGTTACGATGGCCAGCGGCCACCGATGCGACCGTAACTGCCATCTCTTTTTGAGCAACACATGATACATCTCTTTGCTGGAACATACACCTCTGTTTGAGCAACACATGTCTGTTTTGCTGGAACATATATCTTTTTTTCTAATTTCGAGCAACACATGATACATCTCATAATAAGCAAGATATTTCATAGGTGGCTGATCAGCCAGGTCCGAAGACAGAAACGGCCCAAACTGAGGGACGAAACGTGTATACATAAAATTACAGGTGTAGGGTTGCTAAAAAAAAAGAATTACGGATGTAGGCAGCCTGTTCATTATAGCATCTATAGCCGGATCCCTCATATCTACCACACACTTTCGGATAGGCTGGCCGGTCACTTACCGGTCATAAAAAATCGATCCAGTCGACTTCCACAAACGGACCTCGAACGCCCGGACTGACCGGTACCCATTATCTCCAGCCTAAATATGAAACGGATATGAAGAAGCCGGGTGCGTTCGGGCACGCCCGTCACGTGGATCCTCGCCCAACCGCAAATTACACCAAATTCATCCCGCAGAACTGTCAGATACATTTGTTGTTTTCCTCTCTTCTTCCTCCTTGCCTCGTCCGTCTCGCAATTTCATACTAGAAGTGGTGGCATCACATGACTTGTGAATTTGGCATGTTTTTTTTTAAAATGTCGGGTTTTCACAATGACATCAATGTGTTTGAACGGTCTTCGATGTTTAAGAGGCTTTGCAACGGTGTTTAAGTGGCAGCTGATGACATGTTGTATTATTTTGCACAGTATGATCGTCGAGGATGAGGGTGATGATGTAGATCAAATCAATGATTTTGAAGCACGTGTAGAACAAGTTGAAATCCCGAAAGATCAAGATGCAGTTCAACTTATGAACTTTCTACAAATGCATCAGAATCTCCGAATCATCACGTGCACATGCAACTACTCAATGATCCAGTGAAGCATATGTGGACCCACAATGAAAATCAAAGAGCGGATGATTAATTCTGCAATTCAAATAAATTTGATGTAACAGTATTTATGTTCGGTACTAACATCTGTTATTTCCTTGTGACATCTAGTTTGTGTGATCGGCGTGCATGATTTTGCATGAATTTAATAGTCCGGATATAAGATATATGGATGCAGGAAACGAAATATGAGGATCGTCCGGATGCGTCTGCGAACGTGTATGGACACGTCCGTGGCCATACAGGGAGCGGATTTGTCCAATTCGATTAGATGCTCGTACAACTCTTGTATACTTATACACTTCGCTCATACAGTGAAATCACGTACGAACATGGAGAAGAAAGAGAAGGAGTAAAACGAAAGACAAGCGAGAGAAGGTACTACGAGTACGACCATGGCAATGGCAGGTCCGCTTTTTTCAGGTCCAGCCGTCCGGCACACAACAGTCTCCTGCTGTAGCAACTGTTGAGTTTCCGCGCCATGTGACTATGTGATCACCTGCTAGCCTCGGCCCTCGGCGCTGCCTGCCTGCCTCGTCTCGGCTGCACGCAGGAGGCCAGGCTACTGGCTACGCATGCGGTAGCATCTTTCTCAGCTTCGAGACAAGATCACAAGAAGCCATCGCCATCGCCACTGCCATTGCCCGCCACAGCAGCTGCATGCGCATCTCTCTCACGTCGGCATCACACCGCCAGGCACCCGAGACTAGACCCGCCCCCTCTCTATCTCTCTCTTTCTCCTACCTCGTTTCCCCCTTCTTCCTCCTCCTCCAGATCGATTTCCTCAAGAATGCTTGCGTACTAGCACAGCAATGGCTGAATATATTTTTTCCGGGTTGAGCAAAGACTGAATCCGAATGCATGATAGACAGCGTCTCTTCCGACTTCTGATCGAGCCGTAGGATGCCGGCATCAGACTGACAAGCACGCCGCGCATGGCCTTGATTTCTCCGTACCGGTGCATTGTGCGCCCGTCAAAATGAGCAATTTTGTTCTCTGAAAAAACACAGTTCCGCCTGCAGGGCGGGATCGCAGGCGGTAGCCTACTGCATTCGTGTCTCTGCCTCCAATATGAATTGTTTTGGAGAAAACAAACGGCGCCGATCACTTGGCCGGCCTTGCCCTTGCGTATTGACGACGGAGAGGGGCCACGTACTCTACTCCCGGTGGTTGGGTTGGTTGTCCACTGTCTTCCTCCTCCAGATCCCGATCCCCCGGCCGGCCGCATGTGCACTGCTACCTAGCTACGCAATGCTAGCCGGACATGCATGCCCTACGGGCTTCGTCCGTACGTACGTCCACGGCGGCATGACCGAGACGACGTACACTCCACATGCGCGTATGTATACGCACTACGTAGGTCGAAATTAAGATTTCACGTGTCATTAACTAATCCCAACCAACCGCGTATGGACTAAGTTATGCACGTACCAACTAATTATAAGTATGCAGATGGAAATAGCGTGGCTTGGGCTGGCAACTAATATAAGGATAACTCCAATCACATGGACATTTTTTTTATTTGTCCACTTGAGTCCGTTGGCAGAAATGATGGTCCAACACGCAAACGCAAACCCATTTTGTATCCATCAGCTGATCTGATCGTGTGGATGCAAACCCATTTAGGTTGGATTTGAAGCAACTCAAACAGGAAGACCGAAACGGACGTGCGGTTTGTCCGTTTTTCGTCCGTTTGGGTCGTTCGTTCGTTTGTCCGTGTCCGTTTTTTTAAATGGTTCAGCCGGGGCACCCAACGGAAGACGGATGGACGGGAGCGTTGTGGCAATAAAATAATAGGAGAGAGGTGGGTGGGGTGGGTCAGCGAATTAAATAAGAAGGGAGAGGTGGGTGGGTCTGCTCGGACATAGGCGGACGATGCAGACGCAGAAAACATTCGCTTTGTGTCCGCCTACGACCCAAATGTGACCCAAATTTAAGCCAGAAATGGATCCGCGCGGACACAAAGCGGACGCAAAATAGAAATGGGTCTCTGCGTTGGGCCATCATTTTTGTCCGCGCGGATCTAAATGGACATGGGCGGACGAAATCGGTCCTCCCATTGGAGTTGCTCTTACCTCCCATGGATAGAAGATGAACGTGTCGCACGTCTGCATGGTGTTCGCTCTTCCCTCACGCGTCGACCACCCAACCAGCACCGCTGGTCCCTTTAAATGTGTGCGTGCGGGGGCCTCGACCTTCACCTTGACGCGACGAGGTGATGTGATGCGAGTGCGCGATCGCCTATACATGTCTGTCCATCGGTGCCGACACTACTTGGAGAATGCCATCTCCATGCCCCGACCTAACGTCAGCTTGAACACGGCTGTCATTTGAACCCGAGTAGGGTCCCACTTTCACTTGTGTCGGCCGCAGGTCGTCACGGGATCCGGCGTCATTGTGCTCAGCTCTCGGCGGACCTCCATGATGACCCGACGTTCACGATGAACTCCACACACACTAGGACACGTGGTTCACCGACGAGCATGACCAACATTGTTGGTCGTGCTTCGAGGATGTGCCATGTTGAAAGGACGTGGATGTCGCCTAGAGGGGGTGAATAGGCGCTTTAAAATAATTACGGTTTAGTCTTGAACAACTGCGGAATAAAACTAAGGTTTAATATGTCAAACACAAAACCTAAAACAACTAGGCTCACCTATGTGCATCAACAACTTATGCTAAGCAAGATAAACAACTAAGTGATAGCAAGATATAAAGCATGAAACAATATGACTATCACAAAGTAAAGTGCATAAGTAAATGGGCTCGGGTAAGAGATAAGCGAGGCACGCGGAGACGACGATGTATCCCTAAGTTCACACCCTTGCGGATGCTAATCTATGTTCGGAGCGGTGTGGAGGCACAATGCTCCCCAAGAAGCCACTAGGGCCACCGTAATCTCCTCACGCCCTCGCACAATGCAAGATGTCGTGATTCCACTAAGGGGCCCTTGAGGGCGGTCACCGAACCCGTACAAATGGCAACCCTTGGGGGCGGTCACCGGTACCCGTACACTTTGGCAACCCTTAGGGCGGTCACCGATACCCGTCCAAATTGCTCGGGGCAATCTCCACAACCTAATTGGAGACCCCGACACTTGCCCGGAGCTTTACACCACAATGATTGAGCTCCTGGATACCACCAACCGTCTAGGGCGCTAAGGCACCCAAGAGGAACAAACTCTAGGGTGCTCAAACACCCAAGAGTAATAAGCTTCTCAACTTCTCACTTCCACGTATCACCGTGGAGAACTCAAACCTATGCACCAAATGCAATGGCAAGGGCACACGGAGTGCCCAAGTCCTTCTCTCTCAAATCCCACCACAACAACTAATGTTATGGAGGAAATGAGAGGAAGAACAAAGAAGAACATGAAGAACTCGAAGATCTAGATCCAAGGGGTTCCCCTCACTTAGAGGAGAAAGTGATTGGTGGAAATGTGGATCTAGATCTCCTCTCTCTTTTCCCTCAAGAACTAGCAAGAATCATTGGAGGGATTGAGAGTTAGCAAGCTCTAAGAAGGTCAGCAGTGGGGGGCAAACACAAGCTCAAAAGGTTGAGATCCATTGGGGAAGAAGACCCCCTTAAATAGGTGGGGGGAAATCCCGCACACAAGCGGTAGTACTTAGGAGTAGAAGGGGCAGCAGTAGTACCGCTTAGTACTACCGCCCCTACTACCGCTTAGGTGGCACTGGTCACCAGACATAGAAAAGGCAGTGTCTGGTGCCCCGCGTGAGGAGCCGGACCCCCCCCCCCCCCCAACGGTACTACCGTTGTGGCCAGTGGTACTACCACCCTAGGGACAGAAACAAAGAACCAGAGCAACCAGATGGAAACAGTAAAAATAGAACTGCCATAACCTATGCAGATGAGCTCCGAATTGAGCAAACTCAAGCTTGTTGGATTCAGGACGTCAAGAGCTATCCAACAGCGATGGTTATCTTAAGAAGAGGCGGTATGAAAATGTCAATGATATAGAGATGTGAAACCTCTATGAATGAAGAAGCGGCAAAAACTCCAACATCGAAAACATCATAGAAGATGCATATGGACTCCGTTTTCGATGAACTTGGGCTTGTCATGAAGCTAACCATAAGCTCAATAACCCACATAGAGAAAAGCCAACCAAGAACCAAGAAAGATTATGATGCCAAGATTGCAATGGTTTGAGCTCTCAACAAACGATACGATCAGGCTACTCACTTGAGAGCCCCCCTTGATAGAACGACTATCGATCCTATAACCCGGTCTCCCAACTACCACCATGAGACCGGTAAAATACAAAACCCTATCAAGGTCAAACTTTTGCCTTGCGCATAGTCCACTTGAGCTAGATGATGACGATCTTGTCCGTCTCAAGATGGACCACCTTTCTTGACTCCGCCGGCTCGATGAAGACTAGTAGATTGCTCCCCCATACTCCACTATGGGTGAGCCACTCTTTGGCACATCTTCACAAGTCCATTGTCACCACAATGGACGGCATGCTTCAAGCATGATCTCTCTATGATGATTCACTTGAACTTGCACACCGCAACCTTGATGACGATCACCACTTGATGTCATCTTCCATGGGATGTATGGGATCTTCCTCTTGATGCAAGCCCATGGAAATATACCTAACCCCACAAAGAACTCTCATGTAGACCATGGGTTAGTACACAAAAGCGTAATAGGCAATGCTTACCATAGCATGGGATCCCTTGATCCCTCTCGGTATATCTTGTACGCTTTGTTTGTTGATCAACTTGATTCACTTTTTGATTTAGTCCTGATCAACCTTGTATCTTATCTTATCTCTTCATAAAGATGATGTCTTGAAGGTATACATGCATGCTCACACAATCTTGTTCTTAAAGACATACTTGCAATAAGCTCAACTCTCACATGACCAATCTTTGGATAAACCTTGAATACCGCCTTGGTCATCATATAAACTCCTTGAAACCCAACAGATGGACTTCAAGAAGTGCCTATGGACAAATCCTTCGACATACTTGCAATAATCTCAACTCTCACATGACCAATCTTTGGATAAACCTTGAATACCACCTTGGTCATCATATAAACTCCTTGAAACCCAATAGATGGACTTCAAGAAGTGCCTATGGACAAATTCTTCGAATGTAACTCAAGGCAACCATTAGTCCATAGAGGTGTCATCAATTACCAAAACCACACATGGAGAAATGTGCTCTTACACATGTGCACCACACGCACTCCAGCGCCACAATCGGTGGTGTAGGAGGAGGATGAGGAGGTCGAAGAGGCCTACATGAGCGTGTTGGATTGAGAAAGGGCGTCTAGAGGGGATGAATAGACTACTTGAGAAAATAAAAGCCTATCCCTTTCCTAGTTTTAATGGTTGGCAGATTTTAGCAATTCTAACAAGTCTAGCACACCCAATACATGCAAGTCAACGACTATAGCAGCGGAAAGTAAAGACAAGCACATGAAAGTAAGAGGTAGAGATAAGAAGATCAAACACAATTGGGGACACGAAGATTTTTCCCGTGGTTCCGATAGGTGGTGCTATGGAATGTCCACGTTGATAGAGACTTCAACCCACGGAGGGTAGCAGTCGTGAGAGTCCATGGAGGGTTCCACCCATAAGGGTCCACAAAGAAGTAACCTCGTGTATTCCATCACAGCTTACGTTCACGAACGAGCAACCTCGCTCGGGGTAGATCTTCATGAAGTAGGCGATCTCCTTGCCCTTACAAACTTCTTGGTTCAACTCCACATGCAGTCGGAGGCTCCCAAATGACACCTAATGATACGGGGAAAACCCGTGGGTGTCAATCTTTCACGAATTGGAGGGGAAACCTCAAGAACACGAAGAACATGGGGATGAACAAGGAGAAATCACAAGAGAAAACACTCAAGAACAAGTCCAATCACACATCCACTAGACTCACCACACACGAGATCCACAAGGTACAAGAACAACAAAGGGAAAGTAAGATACATTGTAGAGTTCATCCCAAATCCCATCGGGAGATGGGGCCTTGAATCCACTAGGGATCTTCCCTCGCAAGGGGCCTTAACATCCACTAGGGGATCTTCTCTCATAGAGACATCTACTCCATGGGAGAGGTAGTGGAAGGAGCTAGGCTCAACTAACTAAGAGCTAAACCATTGCTAACCCTAGAAATGAGGAGGCGGGGGAGTATATATAGGTCCAAGGTGTGAAGGGGGTAAGTTAGGGGCGAAATGGGCATACATGGGCTAAGCCCAATAGTTGCACGCAGGCAGCCCCGTGTGCACGGGGTAAGCGGAGCCCGTGCGCACATGGTCTCTAGGTCGCCATCCACTTAGCCTATGCGCATGGGCGTGTACCATGGGCACGGGGGTCCCGTGGGCATGGGTTCTTCTCGGCCTGTGCGCACGGGGTCTCCAGGGATCTTCGGGTACCCTCGTGCGCACGGGGTCTTCTGGGCCGGTGTGCACGGAGTTACCTGGGACTTGGCTGTTTGGCCTTCCTCCAGCTTCTGGACTTCGTCTTCTTCCGTCTCCGCTTCCAAGCTTCCCTCGTGGATGATGTAGTTGTACGTAGGTGCCAACACTCCTCCTCATCCTCCGTGAATCTCCGACAATACCTATGCATGCACACGAGAGGAGTGTCAAGTAGTATACCATCCTCGAAGGGGTCAAGTGAACACGTGTAAAGGAGATGATTCACCTTTATGTATGTGAACTAGTTGTGGCACGTGTCACTTGCTAAATGGCCTCTTGTCATTGTGATGTCTATGGGATGCTCCGCATCATCCCCTCTCCCTTGGGAAAGATCTGTCCTCGGATCAAAATCCAAATCACCATGGGAAGGAGATGGCGTCGCCGTGTAGAAGTGGACGATCACCAAGCCCTCATCATCATCAAGCTCTAAAGGGGCACACTGTCTCACCATCTAGGAATTCCTTCAAAAGGAGCAAATACGACAAACACTTGGAAAAACAAATGTGGTTAGCGTTAGTGCAAAACCAAGCATTCAAGCAGTGATTCACCGAACAAGTGTCGTCATCATGCATAACATATGGTGTGACAAGGGATTGTGTCATGACATGTAAGCGTACAAATTGAGCACAAGTAATGTAATCATGGGAGCAAGTATGCTAAGGTGAGGTAGGGATGCAAATATGTGTGACAATATAACAAGCATCTACCTCATGGTCATAGCAATCATGCACAAAGAAATCGACAAAAGGTCTATGGTAGGCAGAGGAATCATTCACAGCACCAAGTACAATGAAGCTTTTAAACACATGATGCAATCCAAAAGTGCAATACAATCCAAGAATAATGTGCACATGGTGTATTGAAGATAGTGAGGCACTCAACACAATAGAAAGAGCAATTGGTCATCATGTGTGAGGCAATCAAGTCAAGCATGTAGCAAGCAATGTGGCATGGCAATTGTGAAGGATGGAAATTGTTGCAACCAAGCATATGATAAGAGCAAACAATCCACAAGTTGGGTGCAACACACAAGGTATATATGTCATGAGGCATGGAAAGATGGAAATCTAGAATGGTAGCAATATCTCTAACATGCGTGTAAGTAAGTTGTCCAAGATGACCTACATATGGCGTGGTACAAGCAACACAAGTAGGATGAGCCACAATAACCATGCACAAGAAGGATGTCACCTCAAAAGCGTGACCTTGTGCGTCCGTCACAATGCCGATGCGCAAGAAAGTGCAATATAGAAACGCGTGGTGTAGCATGGCTCGTTCTCAATAGCTCCAATCGTCAACTCACGTGAAGTGGAATTTGACATGTAGTCGAAGTATCCTACGCATACACACAACAAAGCAAAGAGTGTATGTGCATGGTAGATAAACACATCATCCGTCATGATGGTTCTCCTCTCTTGCACCTAACCATTAGGAACAATAGTGCATGAACAATATGATGCGACAATGGCTAAATTCATGGCACTAGACATATGGTGCAAAGAAGGAAGGAAAACATGCTTCACACGAAAGATGTCAAAAACTCCAAAAATATGGGAGAAAGCTATGAGGGCAGTCTCATTAGCAATAGTAGAAGCATTGTTGCACTCAATACATGAAAAATCATCTAGCATGAGCAAGGCAAAGCATGGAGACATATGACAACAAGCAATATCAAGTATGTGCGAAGCATGGCAATGGTTGTCATCAACCACATAAAAGGAGCACATCGGTGATGCAACATAATCAAGCATAGTGATCATGTCGTGCAAACTAGTAGTGTGAAGATGCAACATACTAGAAGAAAGCATGGCAATCATGTCATGCAAGCAAATAATAGGCATAGGCAATGCGCATGACATATCGCGAGCACAAAACATGATCAAAGTATCATCATAGGCATGGAAGCTAGTAATATCTCCACCTAGCTTGCAAATACACATACAAATACGAGAGTCATGGGTCATGTGTAATGCAAAGCATGGGTCACAAATGCATGGCAAAGGCATAGAAATGAGCATATCATGCAAAGTGAACATGGCAATATGGGCAAAGGATATATAATGCACAATAAGCCTTAACCATGTGAGGGCCATGTAGAAGAGATGCGTGTAGTCCTTGCACGAGGGGAATGGTTGGAGACACATTCCGATGAATCCGAACCCGTCGTTGCTCTCAAGAGCTCTTTTCGTCAACTCATGGGATTGTGAGGTTGACGAATATTCATGGGTACCTGCACACAACAAAGACAAAGAAAAAATTATGTGTGCATGGTATATGTACACATCATCCATAAGGATGTGCATGTGCTTGTGTTCATTAGCACAAAATATCCAATGCTCAAATAAATTTGAGGCATGGTATAGGAATACATCATCCATCATGCAATGATAGTTATTATGCTCAACATGATTGGGACGCAATTTATAGCAAGTATGTGGCACAAGCATTTTATTCATATCAATGGCAAGCATATTGTGCGTACAAATATGGAGATCATGCAAAGTGTAGGATGGAACAAAATCTCCTAATATGTATGAGAAAACTATGGGGGTCTCCTCATGTGCAATAGCAGAAGCATAATATGGAGAATATGGACAACATCCAAAACAATGCATATTCGTAGCTAGGTGGTTATGGAATGTCATATGAGAACTATTGCGCAAAGTATGCAAAGGAAGCATGACAATATCATCACAAGAAAAACAAATGTCAATAACCATGGGTTTGTCATCTATGCCATATGAGCAAATTGGATTAATTTTTATGGGATATGCATAGTCGCTACGCTGAGATTGCAAAGATGCAATATGGGGAATTTCACGCATAGCATATGACAAGTGTAGCGGATTGTCAAACATGATGTGACCAATAGAATTTTCACATGTTATCCTATGGAGTATAGAATCACAACTAGGTAAGTCAACATGCTCATCATCATATTCATCATAAATAGGCTCCACATCTAAGCATGAAGAAGACATAGCATGTGAAGTATCCATAAGATGATCAACATCATGCAAGCAATCAATGTCAAGATAGTCCACTAGTGGGACAAGAGCATCACCCTCGCCTATTTTACCTTTCTCATTCTACTCATGTGGTGTAGGCGAGGTGGGAGAAACCAACTTGTGGTCCTCGTCATCATGATGGAACCATATGGGGGGTGAATGATATTCCACAAGGCCATCGTCTTGTCCAAAGGGAGGACGAGGTCGTCAAGGATCGACGTGTCGTCGTATATGGGACCTAGCACCAAGGAGAAGACACAATAGAGGTAGAGGTTAAGTTTTTAGCAATCGAAATGGCCTCACATGCCCTATAAACTACCTCACTCGCTCTATGTGGTGGTGGCTCACTCACTCCCTCTAGGTAGTTGCATTCATACTCACATATGGTGGAGTCACTCATCTCACTCAAGTGGTGGGGTTTTGGCTCTCCTCACATGGAAAGTGTGGCAACTCATCAAACATGGGGCTAGTGGTGGTCACGTGTTGGGAGACGTAGTAGTAAATCAAAATTTTCCTACGTTCACCAAGATCTATCTATGGAGAAACCAGCAATGAGAGGGGAGAGATTGCATCTTCATACCTTTGAAGATCGCTAAGCGGAAGCGTTACAAGAACGCGGTTGATGGAGTCGTACTCGCAGCGATTCAGATCGCGGTAGATCCGATCAAGTGCCGAACGGACGGCACCTCCGCGTTCAACACACGTGCAGCCCGGTGACGTCTCCAACACCTTGATCCAGCAAGGAGGAAGGAGAGGTTGGGGAAGGGCTCCAACAGCAGCACGACGGCGTGGTGGTGGTGGAGTAGCAAGGTATTCCGACAGGGCTTCGCCTAAGCGCTGCGGAGGAGGAAGAAGAGAGGTAGGGCTTCGCCGTGAGAGAGAGAGATCAAATCTTATCTCAAAACATCCAAAACCTCAAGTATATATAGGAGGAGGGACGTGGAGGGCTGGCTTGGCCTCTACTCCAAAGAGGAGATGGCCGGCCGAATTAAAGGGAGAGTCCACCTCCCACAAGGGAGGTGGATCTCCTCCTTTTAAATCCTTTTTGCCTTATCTCCTTATCTCCAGCCACATGGGCCTTTAGCAAAAGTATTTCCCAGCCCAATAAGGGCTGACACACTTTATCTAACAGCCCATGAAGTCCTCTGGTCGTCACACCCCTCCCGGGGGTCCTCCGGCACCCTCCCGGCACTCCCGGTACACTACCGATGAGCCCGAAAACTTTCCGGTGACCAAAACTGGACTTCCTATATATCAATCTTTACCTCCGGACCATTCCGGAGATCCTCGTGACATCCGGGATCTCATCCGGGACTCCGAACAACCTTCAGTAATCACGTATACCATTTCCCTATAACCCTAGCGTCATCGAACCTTAAGTGTGTAGACCCTACGGGTTCGGGAGACACGTAGACATGACCGAGACACCTCTCCGGTCAATAACCAACAGCGGGATCTGGATACCCATGTTGGCTCCCACGTACTCCACGATGATCTCATCGGATGAACCACGATGTCAAGGATTCAATCAATCCCGTATACAATTCCCTTTGTCTATCGGTATGATACTTGCCCGAGATTCGATCGTCGGTATCCCCATACCTTGTTCAATCTCGTTACTGGCAAGTCTCTTTACTCGTTCCGTAATACATCATCCCGTGACTAACTCCTTAGTCACATTGATCTCATAATGATGATGTCTTACCGAGTGGGCCCAGAGATACCTCTCCGTCACACGGAGTGACAAATCCCAGTCTCGATTCATGCCAACCCAACAGATACTTTCGGAGATACCCGTAGTGCACCTTTATAGCCACCCAGTTACGTTGTGACGTTTGGCACACCCAAAGCATTCCTACGGTATCCGGGAGTTGCACAATCTCATGGTCTAAGGAAACGATACTTGACATTGAAAAGCTTTAGCAAACGAACTACACGATCTTGTGCTATGCTTAGAATTGGGTCTTGTCCATCACATCATTCTCCTAATGATGTGATCCCGTTATCAATGACATCCAATGTCCATGGCCATGAAACCGTGACCATCTATTGATCAACGAGCTAGTCAACTAGAGGCTCACTAGGGACATGTTGTGGTCTATGTATTCACACATGTATTATGGTTTCCGGTTAACACAATTATAGCATGAACAATAGACAATTATCATGAACAAGGAAATACAATAATAACCATTTTATTATTGCCTCTAGGGCATATTTCCAACATCACGCTCATCCTCTCATAGGAAATGCACTCAATATCACATATGGTGGAGTCACTCATCTCACTCATGTGGTGGTGGCTCTCCTCACATGGAAATTGGGGCATCTCGTCATATGTGGGTGTCAGAGAGATGTAGGTGCAAACGTCTCCATGCTCAACTCCTTTCGCCTTCATGGTTGAAGGTATAGTCCCATGCTCAATTGTCTCGTCGTCATCGTGGATGAAGGCCGAAGATGGCACATCATCACTTGCCTCCATGGTCGAAGGGAAAATCCCATGCTCAGACATCTTCCTTGGGATGCTTCCGAAGATGGAAGGGTCATCCATGCGTGTATTCGATCGCCTTGATCTTGGCGTCGAAGCTTGTCGTTGGTGGTGATCTTGGTCTTCGGTTGGGCGCTTCAAAGATGTGCGACTTGAGCGTCTACGCCTTGACGATGATGAAGGGGAAGAAGACTTGTAGTTGTCCACCATGTTTCGAAGTTGCTCCATGTGTGTGTCCACCATGTATCTTTTTCGAGCTTCGGAGTGTCATATGTCGATGGCGATTCACTCGATTTGTTGGTTGATGTGGTTGCTCATGCTGATGTACTCGTCAAAGACCGAAGATGATGTGCTTTGCCTAGCCATCACAAGACTCGAGCAAAGGTGAGTGAGAAATGAGATAAACAATACCAAGATACCATTCCCAAAGTTGAGGATGTATCCCGTTTCACTCAATGTGAATTGAGAGAATAGTGGAATTGGTACCGGACTTGTTCACTTCACCTACAACATAAAGCGATGGACTTCAATTAGGAAAAGTGGCACAAATTCATGCAAATTGAAGTCCAAGATATTGTAAATGTTGAAATAAATCCAAAGGACTCAAAAATGCAAAGCAAGAGATCACAAATATAGAGGAGGGAAATAGAGAAACACACCCGGTGAGATAATGGGGCTTGTGCAACTATAGGGATGAGCAATACAAAATTTCCTAACAAAGACTAAGCTCACGTTGCACAAACACAAGGAGAGACGCTAGATTGATTGAACGTTTGGGCACAATTCACCACTTGGCACCAATCCTATTTATGCAAGCAAAACGTTTCCTCTTCCATGTATCCTCATGCACAAGTATCTCTTCTCATGCTCAACTCTTTTTTCTTATAAGCTTATGATCTTTCTTTCTTGCTTAGAAGCTTTTTCCTCTCTTCCTTTCCATTATTATTATTGAGCCTCAACCAACAATATGAGATAAAGATCGTAATATATGCACGGGAGCACGCAATTGCACGATGTGATATTTCAAATGATGGAATAATATGATATCGTATCACTAAGGTGCACAAGTTTTCGTGAAGCCCGGAATACTCGGATAGCTAGTCTTAATAGGTATGAAGGTAATCGCAAAGATGGTGGGGATAAAAAGATGTAATGGCAAGGAAGGAAAATTTTATGACGGAATGTATACTTTCTTTACACTTTAACCTTTCATTAAGTCAGGGTAAACTGGTCTTGCTTCTAGTTGAAGATGGTCTCAAAGGATGGATGGTCGTCGTCGATGTCGAATGTCGGTGGTCGATGTAGATGATGGACCGATACAAGTCACCGGTGGTTCATGAATAAGTAACCATCCCTAAGTATCCAAAACACCTTAGGCAACTCAAATCACAACTCAAACAACCACAAATGCAAAGGGAACCGAAATGGGTTAGGTTGCGGAAGTTTTGGGTGGTGGTGCAGAAGGTATGGTGGAAGGCCTATGCAAAGATGACAAAATGTGAAAAAATGAAATTTCCAAATGATTGTAAAACCAAGATGATCAGCTCGGGCATGTCGATAGCTTCAAAACGAGCCAAAGAACACTCCAATCGGAGTTCGGGAGCGAAAGTTACGACCAAAACGGTGAAGTTGCTCATGCTGGTGTCGGGGGGTCATGCGCACGGGGTCTTAGGACCGTGGACACGGGGTCCCATGCGCACAGGACATGGCCATGGGCACGGGGTGTTCAAGAACTTTGAGGGGACCTTGGTCACGGGCTAGGTGGAAAATTCATGATTTTGGAGGCCAAATTCGATGAGGAAAAGAAAAACCGGGCTAAGGGGATGCAAAGGGAGGTGGATCTACTTGCTAAACACCAAATCCATGGATTGAAATCAACAAAAACGCATTAGGAACAACAAATCACAAAAAAATGGTATGGTTCTTTTTGGTGGGATTTTCGAATTTGGACAAAATCAAACAAAATTAGGCTAGAAAACAAAGGGGAGGACTCCAAATTCGTGATCAACGTGGCTCATGATACCATAATAATACTGGGCAAACCCGTGGGTGTCAATTTTTCATGAATTGGAGGGGAAACCTTAAGAACACGAAGAACACGGGGATGAACAGGGAGAAATCACAAGAGGAAACACTCAAGAACAAGTCCAATCACACATACACTAGACTCACCACACATAAGATCCACAAGGTACAAAAACAACAAAGGGAAAGTAAGATACATGGTAGAGTTCATCCCAAATATCATGGGAAGATGGGGCCTTGAATCCACTAGGGACCTTCCCTCATAGAGGCATCTACTCCATGGGAGAGGTAGTGGAAGGAGCTAGGCTCAACTAACTAAGAGCTAAACCATTGCTAACCCTACAAATGAGGAGGTGGAGGAGTATATATAGGTCCAAGGCATGAAGGGGATAAGTGAGGGGCGAAATGGGCATACATGGGCTAAGCCCAATAGCTGCATGCAGGCAGCCCCGTGTGCATGGGGTAAGTGGAGCCCGTGCGCACGGGGTTGCCAGGTCGCTGTCCACTTAGCTCGTGTGCACAGCCGTGTACCGCAGGCACGGGGTTTTCTGGGCCCGTGCAGATGGGGTGTCCAGGGAGCTTTGGGTACCCTCGTGCGCACGGGGTCTTTTGGGCCCGTGTGCATGGGGTCGCCTGGGACTTGGCTGTTTGGCCTTCCTCCAGCTTCTGGACTCCGTCATCTTCCGTCTCTGTTTCCAAGCTTCCCTCGCGGATGGTGTAGTTGTACGTAGGTGCCAACACTCCTCCTTGTCCCCCGTGAATCTCCGACAATACCTATGCATGCACACGAGAGGAGTGTCAAGTAGTATACCATCCTCGGTGGGGTCAAGTGAACACGTGTAAAGGAGATGATTCACCTTTATGTGTGTAAAGTAGTTGTGGCACGTGTCACTTGCTAAACGGACTCTTGTCATGGTGATGTCCGTAGGATGCTCCGCATCACCTAACCAATCTGGGATACACCACTCACCAAAAGGTAATAGATGTGATAAGAATGATGAGCTCCTTGCTTTTGTGCTTCAAAAGATAGTCTCATCAACACTCAGTCACTCTCTCACATATTTGACTTGGTAGAAGAGGTTGATTGGGTGGAAAGCAACTTGGTGAGGCTAGAAATCAAGATTCATATGGTTGAAGTGGAAGATCTTGATCTCAACGCGTGAGTGGGTGGTTCTCTCTCAGAAAATAGGTGGGGTAAGTGTTGGTCTGTTCTAAGGGGTTCCTCCTCGAGTGAGAGGCAGGTGGAGGGCATATATAGGCATCTCCAAAAATCCAATTGTTACAACATTATTTCCCAACTCGGTAAAACCGGAGCAAAAAACTCGGTTGCATTGACTAGTGCAAAATGTGGCAATTTTTGGCATTTCGGTGAGTCCAATATATAAATTTCGGTGGGTCCGATTTTGGCTGGCCTAGGCAGTTACCAGTTTTGCTGTCACCGATTCCTAAAACTAGGAAATTCTGATTCTTAGAAATTGGACAATAGAAAGTTGGTCACTGATTTTGTTTTCACCGAAATAGAACTTGGTGCCACCGAGACTTTAGGGTTTGGCTTTGGATCTGTCTAGGATGAAATTCGGTGGGGCCGATTTGGTAAACTTGGTGGCACCGAATTTGAGTTTTAGGGTATAGACATAATATTTCTAGGATAATTTCATGAGGGTTTTTGGTGGCTAAGTCTAAGCAGTTGAGCAACCAGATCATCATGGATACCTCATCCCCTTTTAATAGTATTGGTTTTTCTATGGATCAAATGTGTTTTTTTCACAAAATGCAAAATGTAGAGTCTTGAAGCTTGAATCTTGGACAATCCTATTCTTATCCTTCCTTGGGGATTCTCCTCACAATACTTAGCCAATCCTCTCTATGGACTTTATTTGAAATAAACTAGGTAGAACTATTAGTTCAAGAGACAATGTCATGAATTATCAAAACCACCAAGGGAGCATATATGCTTTCAGAACGTCGCCGGAGCCTTCGTGCTCGAGGAGCTCGCCAATTGACTTGGCTTGTGTTTGGTACTGGACAAATTGGCTAGAGTGCATGTCGTCACGCCTGAGCCGGAGTAGCAGCACTGGCTACTAGTGGGGCAATCGTGGTCGTGGATGTCCACCTTCCCTTGCATGCCTTGGTGTCGTGCACGTCCATGTGTGTGGGCGCGGACCAGTAGCAGTGGTCGGAGCAACCATTGGCATAACAGGAGGAGCTGCAAGTGGCACCATTGCACACTCCGACGTCGACGATAGTGTCATGGTCGTATCCATGGCCGACGTAGATCTATATCGACCTCATCGATGAGGACAACGGCGATGGCGACCACTACATCTAGGCTTTATTCATGTTTTTAACTAATGTGTTAGTTTAACTAATGGACGATCGGACATTGACGACATTTTATATATGTTTTTATTTTCTAAATTTAGTCAAAATCCGAATTGCGTTCATGTCATTGGGCGCACCTATGGGCCAGCGGATACAGAAAGACTTTTTATGTACGCATGGCTACCCAAACAAACAACAAGGTCACTCAATGTTGTATGGGTTTCATTGCAAGAAGCTCAATGTTATCGTGTTTTTATTATAGCCTGATTCCAAAAGGTTAAAGGCCACATGTCTCGATGTATGAGACTATCTATAAAATTGTCACTCAATGTTATCATGTGTTTATCAGCCTGAACCTATTTGCGATGTAATGCTTTTATGTGAAACCATTTTTACAAATATCGATTACTATGTAGATGTGCACACGCACATCAACACCCACACAATCACACGACGCATATTAAAGATCAGGCCAAAAATGCAGAGATTCAAGATATGAAGTCATCACGTACGCCTTATTGTCAACGAGAACATTCCCTTCAACTAAAGTAATATGCGCAATAGCGAGGCACAAAAGCGTCAAACCTAGGGTTTGATCCTCTCATGAATTGGGGATATTACCACCCTCCTAACAATCCAACTACTAGTTGGTTCTCCGTATGTGAACGTTTGGTTTTTAGATTGGTTGTCTCTTTTGTTATTGATCATTGGTTGTATAATTGCCATGATTAAACTTCTCAGCAACTTACGCCTTAAATGTCACATTTCGGTTAGTTTTTTTAATTTCTTTTTGTTCGTTCTCTTTGACCCCCCCTACCCCTCTAAACACACACACACACACACACTTTATATTATACTCAAACTTATAGTACAAAATATCATAGAACAATCAGAAAATACCCATCAAGAAAAAATGGAATGGTTTATGTTGCTCTCCACCTTAGAACTACAGTACGCATGTCATTGTGAAGGATCACTAGAAGAGTGTCTAGAGGGGGGGGGGTGAATAGACTACTAGCAGTAATTTAAAACCTAACCTTTCCCAAGTTAATTGGTTGGCAGATTTTAACAGTTTTAGCAAAGCTAGCAAGTCTAACATCCCTACACATGCATGTCAACAAATATGGTAGCGGAAAGTAAAGACATTGCATATGAAGTAAAGAGTTGAGATAGGTAGATCAAACGCAGTTGGAGACGCATGGATTTTTCCTGTGGTTCCGATAGGTGGCGCTATCGTACATCCACGATTATGGAGTCTTCAACCCATGGAGAGTAATGGTCGCGAGAGTCCATGGAAGGCTCCACCCAAAAGGGTCCACGAAGTAGCAACCTTGACTATTCCATAACGGCTTCCATCCACAAAGGACTAGCCTCACTATGGGTAGATCATCACGAAGTAGGCGATCTCCTTGCCCTTACAAACTTCTTGGTTCACTCCACAACACGAAGTAGGAGGCTCCCAAGTGACACCTAACCAATCTAGGAGGCACCACCCTCCAAAAGGTAATAGGCTCGGTAATGATGATGAACTCCTTGATCTTGTGCTTCAAGATGATAGACTCCTCGGCACCCAATCACTCTCTCACAGATTTGGCATGGTGGAAGAGATGGGATTGGTGGAAAGCTACTTGGGGAGGCTAGAGATCAAGATCCATATGATTGGAGTGGAATATCTTGACCTCAACACAAGGGTAGGTGATTCTCTCTCAGAAAATCTGATAGGATAGGTATGGAATAGTTCTGAGTGTTTCACGTTCGAGTGAGTAGTGGTGAAGGGGTATATATAGGCATTCCCAAAAATCCAACCATTACACACAAAATGACCAACTCGGTGACACCAATGTGTTAATCTCGGTGGTACCGAAGTGACCAAAAGGTGGCAACTTTTGAATCTCGGTGAGACCAATATAGGAAACTCGGTTGCACCGATAAGGTGACCAACGGTCAGATTTCCAATCTCGGTGACGCCGATCCAACATTCTCGGTGGTACGGATAATGTGAATTTGCATAACAGAAAGTTGGGAACCTAAACTCGATGGCACCGGTATGGTATCGATTGCACCGAAGTGGCTAGGGTTTGGTTGAGTCTGTCTAGGTTCTGGAATCAGTGGCACCGGTATGGGAAAGTTGGTTGCACCAATTTTGAGTGTTAGGTATAGAACAGACTTTGGTGGGAGAGTTTGTGGATGTTTTTGGCGACTATCACTTGTGCACGTTTGAGCATATTGTTCACCAACAAAACCTTACCCCCTTTTAATAGTATTGGCTTTCCTATGGACTCAAAGTGATTTCTCACAAATATAAAATGTAGAGTCCTTTTGCTTGAAGCTTGGCCAACCTATTTCCTTGCATCTTGGGGTATGTCCACAATCTCCTTTTGCCAATCCTATCATTGAACATTTCCTGAAATATACTTGGTGGAAACATTAGTTCAATGACTTATATGTTGTTATTAATTACCAAAACCACCAAGGGAGCATGTTGTGCTTTCAATCTCCCCCTTTTTGGTAATTGATGACAAGATACAATCAAAGCTTCAAATAAAGATATGCATGGTTATACTGAAGACTTTGAGAGACACATGACTTAGACTTGCTCCCCCTAAATGTGTGCAATCCTTTAATGGATAGTTGCTTTCGAATGTGTGAACACAAATAAGGTAGAAGGGATATAACAGGTCATGTGTATCTTAGCTATATGCATCAAATATATATGAATGAGCTGTATCTTTGTTCAAGACATCACTCTTGCAAATAATATGTGCAAGAAGCAAGAGATCATCTTGACCAAGGATATGATTCATATACTTACCTTGAGTTCTTGAGCATCCTCGTAATAGAAACACACTTGAGAAAACAATGTTAGGAAACACAAGAGTATTCTACCAAACAGCAAGGCAATAGAACTCAAAATTGCCAAGATATGGAGGACATATAGAAAATAGTATTCCTTAGAATTGATATGTCTCCAAGATCATTGAGAATTTTCTCACCGTAGATATGAAAATAGATTATCCTCTCCCCCTGAATCTTAGCATGTAGATATTAGGATTGGATAAGGTGAGAAAGGTCAAAAAATTTCTTCTCCCCCTACTTTGATATTCTCCCCCTGTTTATTAAGGTATGAGTATTGATATTGGCTCTCCCCCTTGATCATATCTCCCCCTTTGCAAAAGCATGTATCTCCCCTTTAGCATGAAGCTTTGATCTTCTCCCCCTTTGGCATTAATTTCCAAAAAGGTCAAAAAAAGGGATAGATACAGGGATCATTGACTGAGAAGGGATCCTTGAGAACAAGGGTCATCGAAATGTAGGATTCATAGAAATGAAAACTAAGAGAGTCATGGAAAATGATTTCTCTCCCTTTGAGATGTTGTAGGACTTTGTTCTTCTCCTCCTTTCTTCATTGAAGATAGGGATTCTTGAATAAAGAAATTCTCTCCTCAAGATTAACTTTAGTTCTTCTCCCACTAAGTAATACAATTATTTTATAAAAGGGATCATCCAAGTAACAGAAGTATTACAAGAAAGTTCACTAAGAAAACACAGAATTGCAAAAATGAATTCAAATGAGACAAAATGAAAATCGGTGACTCCGAGATAGATTGATCGGTGGTACCGAGATTCTGTAGTGCAACTTGTCCGCAATTTCGGTAGAACCGAGATATCTGAGTCGCTGGCTCCGAAAGAGAAACCAAGTTTCTGTTTTTACAGAGTCAAGAGAAAGATTTTCAATGAATTATGAAGTTTTTACAAGGGACATCAACTAGAGAAGATTTGAGTAGTTATGAGAAATCATGCAATAGAGAGCAAACCACACCAGATTCTTAACTAGATGATGGGCGGTGACTAGGTCACCTATATTAGAGTATATCGACTTAGGATCCAAGCAAGAATACTTGATCATAGGTCATACTCTACGTTAAGCTCAAAATGGGGTTACCATTTTTTGATTAAGCGTTTTAATGTCTTCATATCGCTTGAGTTGCTTTAGCTCATTTCTTGGAGTAAAGCCTTTTCAAGGACATGAGTACATAACTTTGAGTGATGTTGATGACATAGCTTGTAGATGAACTTGTTGAGGATGCTCGAGGTTGATGAAGATCATCTTGAGTTTTGAGCAATCATTCTTGTTCTAGTACACTGGTTACTTACAAAGATTGGTCATGCAAGGAAGAACAATAGATATATCCAATTGACATGATACCAATAGAGAGTGTGCAATTTTGATCAAGTATATGTCAAGGATATGGTTGAGTGGCCTTCTTCCTTCCATCATCAAGAGGGGTTGTGGATACTTGGTAATGACAAGATTGCTTATGATTGGAGTTGATGGCAATCTTGTGGAATGAAGTTTTTCCAAGTACCTACAAGAGATTAGATGCAATACAAGGGAGCATAGAATTCCATGGCATAAGATGAAATGCTAAGATACATGGAAATATCAAGGAAGCTCATGCCCTTGCATGCAACCGAGTGAGTCTAGCTCAAGTTTGAAGCATCGATGATGTTCAACTCACTCCTCAAATGACAAAATGTCTTCTCATCAAGTGACTTAGTAAAGATATCAGCCAATTGCTTGTTAGTGCGAACATGCATAAGATTAATATCTCCTTTGGCAACATGATCACGCATGAAATGATGTCGAACTTGAATATGCTTAGTTCGAGAATGTTGCAAAGGATTATGACCAATTTTAATGGCACTTTCATTGTCACAAAGTAATGGAACATTTTTAACATGAATTCCATAATCCTTAAGTGTTTGTGTCATCCAAAGTAGTTGCGCACAACAAGATCCAACAGCAATATACTCAGCTTCGGCAGTCGATAGAGATACTGAGTTTTGTTTCTTAGAGGACCAAGATACAAGAGGTCTGCTCAAAAATTGACAAGTACCCGAGGTGGATTTTCTATCAAACTTGTCACCAGCATAGTATGAATCATAATAGCCAACAAGGTCAAAAGAAGATCCCTTGGGATACCAAATGCCAAAATTTGGCGTTTGTATCAAGTATCTCACAATGCGTTTTACAGCCAAAAGATGACATTCTTTTGGTGCAGCTTGATATCTAGCACAATGCAAACACTAAGAATAATATTGGGACGAGATGCACATAGATATAACAATGAACCAATCATAGATCGATAAACTTTCTGATCAACCGGCTCATGCTCTCTGGTAAGATCAACATGTCGCTAGTAGGCATAGGGGTTTTCATACCTTTGCACTCCTGCATGTTGAACTTTTTGATCAAGTCCTTGGTATACTTAGTTTGAGAGATGAAAGTTCCTTCTTTTGATTGCTTAACTTGCAAGCCAAGAAAGAATTTCAGCTCACACATCATGGACATCTCATACTTCTCAGACATCAACCTTCCAAATCTTTCACTAAATTGAGGGTAAGTGGAACCAAAGATAATATCATCCACATAGATTTGGCACACAAATAATTCACCATTAACTCTCTTAGTGAATAAGGTTGTGTCAATTTTACCAATTTCAAAACCTTTTTTGATAAGAAACTTCGTTAAACATTTGTACCAAGCACGAGGGGCTTGCTTAAGACCATAAAGAGCTTTACGAAGCTTGTAAACATGATTAGGTTTCTTAGGATTCACCAAGCCAGGTGGTTGCTTAACATAAACCTATTCTTCAATCTCACCATTTAAAAATGCACTTTTAATATCCATTTGATAAAGAGTGATATCATGGTGATTGGCATAAGCAAGAAGAATGCGAATAGCTTCAAGTCTAGCAACAGGGGCGTAGCTCTCACCGTAGTCCATACCTTCGACTTGTGTATATCCTTGAGCAATGAGGCAAGCCTTGTTGCGCACGACTTGACCGTGTTCGTCTTGCTTGTTCCAAAATACCCATTTGGTTCCGATGATGTTGTGTTCATCCTTGGGCTTCTCCATGAGTGTCCACACTTCGTTCCATTCGAACTTGTGAAGCTCTTCATGCATAGCGTTCACCCAATCCGCATCTTCAAGAGCTTGTTCTACATTCAAGGGTTCAATGCTAGAGATGAAAGAATAATGCTCACAGAAGTTTGCTAGACGAGTTTTAGAGTGAGTGATCCTCCCTATTTGTATATCACCAAAGATTTGGTTTAGGGGATGGTTCTTAGTCACTTGTGCTCGAACTCGGGTCAGCTTCCGATTGTTGGTTGGTGGAATTTCTTATTCATCATCATCTCCTTCATCTTCGTTGTTGTTGAAGGTGTCGTTCCCTTGAGGTGGTGGTGAAGGAGGTTGTGGTGGATCTTCATGATGCACTTCCTCCTCTTCATCATCTTGTCGTGTACCGCTTGTGGATGCCTCCATGTCATGTTGTGGTTCACCTTGTCGTGAAGTAGGGGCTTCCACTTGAGTTGATGAAGTACTTTCCTTCACCTCCATGGGACGAATCTTGCCGATGGGTAAATCTAGGATAGCTTTCGAAGGGTTCTTATCACCTACATCATTTGGCAATTGTTCGACTTGCGAACCATTAGATTCATCAAACTTCACATCTACCGTCTCTTCAACTTTTTGAGTGAAGTTGTTGTAGACACGGTAAGTGTGGGAGTTCGATCCATAACCAAGTAGGAATCCTTCATGAGATTTAGGAGCAAATTTTGTACGACGATGCTTATCAAGAATGTAGCACTTGGAGCTGAATACCCGAAAGTATCCAACTTGGGGTTTGTTACCGGTGAGTAGCTCGTATGTTGTTTTACCGAGAAGCTTGTGCAAGTAAAGTCAGTTTGTGGCATGACATGTTGTTTCCACGACTTCTGCCCAAAAGTGTTTTGGTGTCTTGTATTTGTCAAGCATCGTTCTTGCCATCTCAATGAGTGTCCGGTTCTTCCTCTCAACAACTCCATTTTGTTGAGGCGTGTACGTGGTCGAGAACTCATGTGAGACACCTTGTTCGTCAAGAAAGGTATCCACATGGGTGTTCTTGAACTCCAATCCGTTATTGCTCCGAACCTTCTTGATCTTCACTTCAAACTGATTTTGTGCTTTGTGAGCGAAGTTCTTGAAGATCTTTTGAACCTATGACTTATCATCAAGAAAGAATACCCACGTAAATCTGGAAAAATCGTCAACTATAACTAGACCATAGGAATTTCCACCGGGACTCTTGTAAGAATTGGGACCGAAAAGATCCATGTGAAGTAACTCAAGTCGTCTCCTAGTAGTCATGATATTCTTAACAGGATGACTTCCACCTACTTGCTTTCCAGCTTGACAAGCACTACAAAGTCTATCTTTGTCAAAGATAACATCTTTAACACCAAGTATATGATCACCTTTGATAAGTTTGTCTAAATTACGCAAGCCAACATGTCCTAATCTTCTATGCCAAAGCCAACCTTTAGAAGATTTAGCAATTAAACAAGTGCGAGGTTTGGATCTCTTAGTGAAATCGACAATGTATAGATCACCTCTATGGATACCGGTAAAGACCATTTTATGATTATCTTGATGAGCAATCTATTTTCGTGAATAACACATTGAAACCGAAGTCGGCAAGTCTAGACACGGAAAGAAGATTATAGCCAAGAGATTCAACAAGCATAACATTTTGAATAGAACTATCATGGGATATGGCCACCTTACCAAGGCCAAGTACCTTACCCTTGGAGTTGTCTCCAAACGTTAAGTACCTTCGCGGTCCATGGTTTGGTGTAATCTCTTCGAACATTTCTCTATCTCCGGTCATATGATCGGTACATCCGCTATCGAGAATCCACTCTTTTCCTCCGGACATGTAATCCTTGAAGTTTTCCATGGGACTTAGATTCTTCATAATCTTCTCATACTCGATGTCGAACAGCTCATCTTCATCATAGTAGCCATGTTCCACATTGTCATCATCAAGTGGGAAATCCTCGTCATAAAGAACAAGAGATTCATTAGGATGGTGATCATGACAATGTTCAAGTTTATGAATGCAAAGGGCCTCTATAATGATATTGTTGATAGTTGTGACATCTCCTTTAGAATGCATGAGGTCTCTAAGCTCAAATAGACAAACATCAAATTTAGGATCACTAGGCGACATTTTGTGAAAGGCAATGGTTTTATGAAGAATTTCATCAAGATTACTTAATGAATAATTTGGATATCATTTCTCCAAATCATTCCACAAAGTGTAAGCACATGCAAAATTCTTCATTTGGTTAAGCACATTTCTAGGCAATGCTCTAACAATGAGATTAACAGTTCTAAGATTGCATAGCATATCAATTTCCTCTTCATGTGTGGGATGCAAAGGATCAATAGGAGGCTCATAGGGGCGCATAACATATTTTCTCAATTGAAATTCATTAAACAGCTCAAGCATCAAAGATTTCAATTGACTATAGTACTCTCCATCAAGAATGGGCACTCTACAACTCAAACTCCCTATACTATACACATCCATCTTCCTCCTCTATGATTAAACCGAAGCAATGGAGACCAATGCTCTGATACCAATTGAAGGATCACTAGAAGAGTGTCTAGAGGGGGGGTGAATAGACTACTAGCAGTAATTGAAAACCTAACCTTTTCCAAGTTAATTGGTTGGCAGATTTTACCAGTTTTAGCAAAGCTAGCAAGTCTAACAGCCCTACACATGCATGTCAACAAATATGGCATCGGAAAGTAAGGACATTACATATGAAGTAAAGTGTTGAGATAGGTAGATCAAACGCAGTTGGAGACGCATGGATTTTTCCCGTGGTTCCGATAGGTGGCGCTATCGTACATCCACGTTTATGGAGTCTTCAACCCACAAAGGGCAATGGTCGCAAGAGTCCACGGAGGGCTCCACCCAAAAGGGTCCACGAAGTAGCAACCTTGACAATTCCGTAACGGCTTCCGTCCACGAAGGACTAGCCTCACTATGGGTAGATCTTCACGAGGTAGGTGATCTCCTTGCCCTTACAAACTTCTTGGTTCATTCCACAACATGAAGTAGGAGGCTCCCAAGCGACACCTAACCAATCTAGGAGGCACCACCCTCCAAACGGTAATAGGCTCAGTAATGACGATGAACTCCTTGCTCTTGTGCTTCAAGATGATAGACTCCTCAGCACCCAATCGCTCTCTCACAAATTTGGCATGGTGGCAGAGATGGGATTGGTGGAAAGCTACTTGGGGAGGCTAGAGATCAAGATCCATATGATTGGAGTGGAATATCTTGACCTCAACACAAGGGTAGGTGATTCTCTCTCAGAAAATCTGATAGGATAGGTATGGAATAGTTCTGAGTGCTTCACATTTGAGTGAGTGGTCGTGAAGGGGTATATATAGGCATCCCAAAAAATCCAACCGTTACACACAAAATGACCAACGCGGTGACACCAATGTGTTAATCTTGGTGGTACCGAAGTGACCAAAAGGTGGCAACTTTTGAATCTCGGTGAGACTAATATAGGAAACTCGGTTGCACCGATAAGGTGACCAACGGTCAGATTTCCAATCTCGGTGATGCCGATCCAACATTCTTGGTGGTACCGATAATGTGAATTTACGTAACAGAAAGTTGGCAACCTAAACTCGATGGCACCGGTATGGAATCGGTTGCACCGAAGTGGCTAGGGTTTGGCTGAGTCTGTCTAGGTTCTCGAATCGGTGGCACCGGTATGGGAAAGTTGGTTGCATCGATTTTGAGTGTTAGGTATAAAACAGACTTTGGTGGGAGAGTTTGTGGATGTTTTTGACGACTATCACTTGTGCACGTTTGAGCATATTGTTCACCAACAAAACCTTACCCCCTTTTAATAGTATTGGCTTTCCTATGGACTCAAAGTGATTTATCACAAATATAAAATGTAGAGTCCTTTTGCTTGAAGCTTGGCCAACCTATTTCCTTGCATCTTGGGGTATGTCCACAATCTCCTTTTGCCAATCCTATCATTGAACATTTCCTGAAATATACTTGGTGGAAACATTAGTTCAATGACTTATATGTTGTTATTAATTACCAAAACCACCAAGGGAGCATGTTGTGCTTTCACATTGATGTCCAAAATGGTTGGCCTTGGCGTCATGACTAGACACTCAATCTCCTAACTACAGAAAAGAAAAGAAGAACCAATTGGCCCCAATCCCTGAATTCTTGAAACCCTAATTCATAAATCTAAGAACCATATATTTTTATAACTTACTTTCGCATCCACTATACGGTTGTTACTATAGTCGGTGATGCAAAACATGTTGATTTTTTCGTCCTAACTCATGGCCGCAACGCCCGTCGATGGTGGAAAATTAGCAACAACAGTCCGATGCAAGATGTCAAGAGCTAACATACTAAGAGCATCTAAAGTCAAACCCCTCATATCGCCCTCAAACGCCCGGCAGGCCGCCCGGTCACTGACCGATCATGAAACTTTGACCCAATTGGGCCTCTCAAACCGGCCTCAAACGCTCGGGATGACCGGCACCCCTCATATCAAGCCCACATATGGGGTGGATATGGAGGAGATCGGGCACACCCGCCACGTCGGCCTGATGACATGGCCCCATGCAGGCTCACTTAGAAACCTAACGGTCCGACGGGCGCCTCGATCATCGCCATGATGTGGACATTGCGTGACACCGCTCCCGCTCGCCGCCTGAGGCCATAGCCAGCTATTTAAGCTGGCCGCCGTCCCCCAGCCCTAGCATATCCACCTCCTCCCTCCCTTCACCGCCACCCGAGCCTGTCCACCTCCTCCCTTCCTTCGCCATCGACCGAGCCCATCCACCTCCTCCCTCCCTCTACCGCCACCCGAGCCCGTCACCCATGCCTCCACACCGCCGCCACTACATGATCCAGCACCATCTATGGCTCCTTGAGCAGGTCCGGATCCGGAGGGCCGCGGGGCTACCTATGGATCCGGAGGAAGATTTCTAGGAGGATGAGGAGGTGGAGAAGGAAGAGGAGGAGGAGCTGGGGGAGGAACAGGAGGAGGGGCAGGAGCTAGCGGAGGAGCCGCTGTCACTAGGTGTGGGGAAGGACCAGCAAGAGCTGGCAGAGGTGGCCCCACCACTGGATGTGGGGGAGGAGGAGGCCTCGACGATGAAAGAGGACGTGGATCTGTGGCCGGAGCACCAGTCCATCCTGAACTCCATCCGCTCAGAGTCGGCTGCGAAGTCCAAGCGTCTTCGTCGGCAGTAGATGGAGGCGGCGCGGACTGAGGCGGAGGCGGCGGAGGCTCTAACGGTGGCGGCTCAGGCTCTAACGGTGGCAGCTTAGGCCATCTCTGACGACGATGAAGAGTACTATAGTACGTAGTACATAGTACGTATGCTATATATTCTACATGCTTTTGTATGAATCTAGGGGATCAAATATGAGAGAATTTGCGGTGGACGGACTGATTTGAGGCGTCACCGGTCGTCTGCGGACGCGGGCGTTTGAGGGTATGGATTTGCAAGGTCCGGCTATAGATGCTATAACTCGACCAAAAGGCAAAATAGCTTGGGAATCTTACCCTTGAAGCGTGCGAAGAAACGATGAACAGAGGCCTTCAAACACGGGAACGAACGACGAACACCAGATTCTCCACCTGCACCACCACCACCACCACCTCCACCTCCAACACCACCACTACCACCACCTCAACAACTCCCACTACCACCACCACAATGGTCACCACCACCATGTTGGGGAACGTTGCATGGAAAACAAAAAATTTCCTATGCACACGCAAGATCTATCCATGGTGATGAGCATCTACGAGAGGGAGAGTGGATCTACATACCCTTGTAGATCGCTAAGCAGGAAACGTTAAGAACTGTGGTTGATGTAGTCGAACGCCTTTGCGATCGAAATCGCCAAGCATCCCGCGATCCAATCACGATCCATCTCGATCTAGCGCCGAACGGACGACACCTCCGCGTTCAGCACATGAACAACTCGATGACGATCCATGCCTTCTTGATCCAGCAAGAGGGAGCGGATAGGTAGATGAGTTCTCCGGCAACGCGGCGGCGGTGGTGGTGGAACTAATCCGGCAGGGCTTCGCCTAAGCAATGCAGAACTAATCTAGAGGAGAAACGATCTAGTGTAAGAA
The DNA here is from genome assembly GCA_022496015.1 of Hordeum marinum. Lineage (NCBI taxonomy): Eukaryota > Viridiplantae > Streptophyta > Magnoliopsida > Poales > Poaceae > Hordeum > Hordeum marinum. Next base: position 99,666,441 of record CM039674.1, on the reverse strand, counting down.
TAGGGCAACACGTGGAATTTAGGCTTGGGGCTGCCCTCAAAATTCTCTAGTATATATAGGAGGAAGGGGAGCGAGGCTGGCGCCCTAGGGTTGCCCCTAGGCTTAGGACAAAGTGGGAGAGGTGGAGGAGTACTACTCCAATCCTACTAGGAGTAGGATTCCTCCCCCACTTGGAAACGTTTTCCACCTTTGGGTTTTCCCACCCCTAGCCGCATGGGCCTTAGTGGGGGCTTCGGCCAGCCCACTAGGGGCTGGTTTGCCTCCTCCCATAGCCCATGTGGCCCTTTGGGGTGAGAGGGCCCTCCCTATGGTCCCCCGATACCCTCCTGGTGTTGGAAATATGCCCTAGAGGCAATAATAAAGTGATTATTATATTTCCTTGTTCATGATAATTGTCTATTGTTCATGCTATAATTGTATCAACCGGAAACCGTAATACATGTGTGAATACATAGACCACAATATGTCCCTAGTGAGCCTCTAGTTGGCTAGCTCGTTGATCAATGGATGGTCACGGTTTCATGACCATGGACATTGGATATCGTTGATAATGGGATCACATCATTAGGAGAATGATAAGATGGACAAGACCCAATCCTAAGCATAGCACAAGATCGTGTAGTTCGTCTGCTAAAGCTTTTCTAATGTCAAGTATCATTTCCTTAGACCATGAGATTGTGCAACTCCTGGACACCGTAGGAATACTTTGGGTGTGCCAAACGTCACAACGTAACTAGGTGGCTATAAAGGTACACTACGGGTATCCCCGAAAGTATATGTTGGGTTGGCACGAATCGAGACTAGGATTTGTCACTCCGTGTGACGGAGAGGTATCTCTGGGCCCACTCGGTAATACATCATCATAATGAGCTCAATGTGACTAAGGATTTAGTCACGGGATCATGTGTTACGGAACGAGTAAAGAGACTTGCCGGTAACGAGATTGAACAAGGTATAGGGATACCGACGATCGAATCTCGGGCAAGTAACATACCAATGGACAAAGGGAATTGTATATGGGATTGAATGAATCCCCGACATAGTGGTTCATCCGATGAGATCATCATGGAACATGTGGGAGCCAACATGGGTATCCAAATCCCGTTGTTGGTTATTGACCGGAGAGGTGTCTCGGTCATGTCTACATGCCTCCCGAACCCGTAGGGTCTACACACTTAAGGTTCGATGACGCTAGGGTTATAGGGGAATTGTGTACGTGGTTAACGAAGGTTGTTCGGAGTTCCGGATGAGACCCCGGACTTCACGAGGAGTTCCGGAATGGTCCGAAGGTAAAGATTTATATATAGGAAGTGAGGTTTTGGTCACCGGAAGTGTTTCGGGCATCACCGGTAATGTATCGGGACCACCGGGAGGGGCCAACGGCCCCGAGAGGCTACATGGGCCAAGAGTGGGAGGGAACCAGGCCCTAGGTGGGATGGTGCGCCTCCCACCTCAGCCCAAGGCGCAGCCAGGAGGAGAGGGGGCAAACCCTAGGTGTGGATGGGCCCTAGGCCCACCCTAGGGCACGCCCCCCTCTCTCCCTCTCTTGGTCGCTGGCCAAACCCCATCTAGGGCTGCCGCACCCCCTAGGGTGGGAACCTTAGAGGGGGCACACCCTCCTCTCCTCCTCCTATATATAGTGAGGGTTTTGGGGCTTCCGAGAACAGGCATCTCTCTCTCCCTTGGCGCAGCCCTACCTCTCCTCCTCCTCGTCCTCCGTAGTGCTTGGCGAAGCCCTGCCGGAGTACCACTCAGCTCCACCGTCACCACGCCGTCGTGCTGCCGGAGCTCTCCCTCAACCTCTCCCTCCTCCTCGCTGGATCAAGGCACGGGAGACATCACTGGGCTACACATGTGTTGAATGCGGAGGCGCCGTTGTTCGGCGCTTAGCTCGAAATCGACCGCGATCTCAATCGTTGCGAGTATGACTCCACCAACCGCATTCTTGTAACGCTTCCACTTAGCGATCTTCAAAGGTATGAATATTCTCTACCCCTTTTCTCGTTGCTGGTTTCTCCATAGATTGATCTTGGTGACACATAGGAATTTTTATGATTTACTACTACGTTCCCCAACACCTGGCACTCCCGGTACACTATCGAAGTACCCCGAAACTTTTCTGATGACCAAAACGGGACTTCCTATATATCAATCTTTACCTATGCACCATTCTGGAGCCCCTCGTGATGTCCGGGGTCTCATCCAGGACTCCAAACAACCTTCAGCCACCACCATACATTACTCTATACTACTGAAACGTCACCGAACGTTAAGTGTGCAGTCCCTGCGGGTTCGAGAACTATGTAGACATGACCAAGACACCTCTACGGTCAATAACCAATAGCGGGACCTGGATGCCCATATTGGTTCCTACGTATTCTACAAACATCTTCATCGGTTAAACCGCTATGTCAAGGATTCTGTTAATCTCGTATGTTGTTCCCTTTGTTCTTCCATATGTTACTTGCCCAAGATTTGATCGTCGGTATCTCTATACCTAGTTCAATATCATTACCGGCAAGTCTCTGTGCTCGTTTCATAATACAAGATCTCATGGCTAACATTTTAGTCACATTGCTTGCAAGGCTTGTTGTGATGTTGTATTATCGAGTGGGCCCTGAGATACCTCTCCGTCACACGGAGTAACAAATCCCAGTCTTGATCCATGCCTACTCAACAGATACCCTCAGAGATACCTATAGGGCATCTTTATAGTCACCCAGTTACGTTGCGATGTTTGATACACACAAGGTACTCCTCTGGTGTCAGTGAGCTGCATGATCTCATGGTCATAGGAACATATACTTGACATGCAGAAAACTATACCAATAAACTGACACGATCATATGTTATGTTTATAGTTTGGATCTTGTCCATCACATCATTCTCCCAATGATATGATCTCGTTATCAAATGACATCTTATGGCTATGACTAGGAAACCTTGACCATCTTTGATCAACGAGCTAGTCTACTAGAGGCATACTAGGGACACAATGTTGTCTATGTATCCACACATGCAATGTGTTTCCAATTAATACAATTATAGCATGGATAATAAACGATTATCATGAACAAGGAAATATAATAATAACCATTTATTATTGCCTCTAGGGCGTATTTCCAACAGTCTCCCACTTGCACTAGAGTCAATAATCTAGCTCACATCACTATGTGATTTACATTGTAATGAATCTAACACCCATACAGTTCTGGTGTTGATCATGTTTAGCCCTTGGAAGAGGTTTAGTCAACGGGTCTGTGAGATTGAGATCCGTGTGCACTTTGCAAATATTTATGTCCTCCCCCTTGATGTATTTGCGGATGGAATTGAAGCGTCGCTTTATGTGTCTGGTCCTCTTGTGAAACCTTGGTTCTTTGGCCAAAGCAATGGCACCAGTGTTGTCATAGAACAGATCCATTGGATTCAGTGCACTGGGCACTAGTCCAAGATCTTTCATGAACTCCTTCATCCAGACACCTTCCTTCGCTGCCTTCGAGGCTGCGATGTACTCCGCTTCGCATGTAGAATCGGCTACCACGCTCTGCTTGGAACTGCACCAACTTATTGCTCCCGCATTGAGAATAAATACGTATCCGGTTTGCGACTTAGAGTCATCTAGATCAGTGTCAACACTTGCATTGATGTAACCCTTTACGACGAGCTCTTGATCACCTCCATAAACGAGAAACATTTCCTTAGTCTTTTTCTGGTACTTAAGGATATTCTTGACCGTCGTCTAGTGCTCCATTCCTGGATCACTTTGAAACCTTCCAGCCATACTTATGGCAAGGCTGACATTGGGTCTTGTGCACAACATTGCATACATAATAGAGCCTATGGCCGAAGCATAGGGGATGACACTCATCTTTTCTCTATCTTCTACAGTCACTGGGCATTGAGTCTTACTCAACTTCACACCTTGCACATAGGCAAGAACCCCGTCTTGGACTGATCCATTTTGAACTTCTTCAAAACTTTGTCAAGGGATGTGCTCTGTGAAAGTCCTGTTAACCTTCTCGATCTATTTCTATAGATATTAATGCCTAATATGAAAGCAACTTCTCCAGTTCCTTCATTGAAAAACTTTTATTCAAATATTCCTTCATGCTTTCCAACATTTCTATATTGTTTCCAATCAGCAATATGTCATCCACATATAATATTAGAAACGCTGTAGAGCCCCCACTCACTTTCTTGTAAATACAAGGTTCTCCTTAAACTTGTATAAACCCGAACGCTTTGATTACCTCATCAAAGCACAGATTCCAATTCTGAGATGCTTGCACCAGTCCATATATGGATCGATGGAGTTTGCAAACTTTGTTAGCATTCTCTGGATCGACAAAACCTTTCGGTTGTATCATATACAACTCTTCCTTAAGGAAACCGACAAACCGTTAAGGAACGTTGTTTTGACATCCATCTGCCAAATTTCATAGTCGAAATATGCAGCTATTGCTAACATGATTCTGACGGACTTAAGCATCACTACGGGTGAGAAGGTCTCATCGTAGTCAACTCTTTGAACTTGTGAAAAACCCTTTGCCACAAGTCGAGCTTTATAGACGCTGACATTACCGTCCGCGTCCGTCTTCCTCTTAAAGATCCATTTGTTCTGAATGCCCTTTCGCCCTTCAGGTAATACTTCCAAAGTCCATACTTTGTTTTCATACATGGATACCATCTCGGATTTCATGGCCTCTAACCATTTCTTGGAATCCGGGCCCATCATCGCTTCTCCATGGCTGGTAGGTTCATCGTTGTCTAACAACATGACCTCTAAGACAGGGTTGTCGTACCACTCAGGAGCAGCACGCGCCCTCGTCGACCTACAAGGTTCGATAGTAACTTGATCTGAAGCTTCATGATCATCATCATTAACTTCCTCTTCAACCGATGTAGGCTCTACAGAAACATCTTCCTGCGATGCGATACTCTCTGATTGAAGTAAAGGTTCAATAACCTCATCAAGTTCTACTTTGCTCCCACTCAATTCTTTCGAGATAAACTCTTCCTCCAGAAATGTTCCATTTTTAGCGACAAACACTTTGCCTTCGGATCTAAGATAGAAGGTATACCCAACTGTCTTTTTTGGGTATCCTATGAAGACGCATTTCTCCGCTTTGGGTTTCAGCTTTTCAGGCTGAATCTTCTTGACATAAGCATCACATCCCCAAACTTTAAGAAATGACAACTTTGGATTCTTGCCAAACCACAGTTCATATGGCATCGTCTCAATGGATTTTGATGGTGCCCTATTTAAAGTGAATGCAGTTGTCTCTAATGCATAACCCCAAAATGATAGTGGCAAATCGGCAAGAGACATCATAGAACTCACCATATCTAATAAGGTTCGATTACGATGTTCGAACACACCATTATGCTGTGGTATTCCAGGCAGTGTCAATTGTGAAACAATTCCACACTGTCTTAAATGACTGCCAAACTCATAACTCAGATATTCTCCTCCTCGATCAGATCGTAGGAATTTAATCTTGTTATTACGATGATTCTCAACTTCACTCTGAAATTGCTTGATCTTTTCAAATGTTTCACACTTGTGCTTCATTAAGTAAATATACCCATATCTACTTAAGTCATCACTGAAGGTGAGAAAATAACGATATCCATCGCGCGCCTCAATGCTCATTGGACCACACACATCAGTATGTATGATTTCCAACAAGTCACTTGCCCGTTCCATTGTTCTAGAGAATGGGGTTTTAGTCATCTTTCCCATGAGGCATGGTTCACATGTGTCAAGTCATTCAAAATCAAGTGACTCCAAAAGTCCATCAGCATGGGGCTTCTTCATGCATTTTACACCAATATGACCTAAGCGGCAGTGCCACAAGAAAGTGGTACTATCATTATCAACTCTACATCTTTTGGCATCAATGTTATGAACATTTGTTTCATCATTATCGAGATTCAATATGAATAAACCCCTCACATTGGGTGCATGACCATAAAAGATATTACTCATATAAATAGAACAACCATTATTCTCTAATTTAAATGAGTAGTCGTCTCACAATAAAAAAGATCCAAATATAATGTTCATGCTCAACGCATGCAACAAATAACAATTATTCATGTTCACAACTAATCCCGATGGTAATCAAAGTGCGAGTATGCCGACGGCGATGACATCAACCTTGGAACCATTTCCCACGCGCATCATCACTTCTTCCTTAGCCAGCCTTCATCTATTCCGTAGCTCCTGTTTTGAGTTGCAAATGTGAGCAACCGAAACAGTATCAAATACCCAGGCACTACAACGAGAGTTGGTAAGTTACACATCAATAACATGTATATCATATATACCTTGTTTGGTGTTGGCTGCCTTCTTGTCGGTCAGATACTTGGGGCAGTTCTGCTTACAGTGACCAGTTCCCTTGCAATGAAAGCACTCAGTTTCTGGCTTGGGTCCAGTTGCTACCGCTTGAGCATGCGTTGGTTTTCCATTGAATAGGAAAGGGTGATGCAGCGAAGTAGGTAAGTATTTACCTTAGTTGTTGAGAATCAAGGTATCAATCCAGTAGGAGGAACAAGCAAGTCACCAATGGATGCATCTACACAAATAATCAAACTCTTGCACCCAACGTTATAAAGGGGTTGTCAATCCCTTCATGGTTATTTGCAAGGATTAGATCCGATAGAGATAGATGTAACTAGTGCAGAAAGTAAAAGATAAATAAATTGTAGCAAGTATAGATCTGAAAATATATGATTGAAAATAGATCGGGGGGGCATACGTTTCACTAGAGTATTTAGTTCATGAAGAATAGAGTAACGCATTAAGAAAGATGACATGATGTAGAGGGATAAACTCAAGCAATATGATGAAAACACCATCTTGTTACCCTTGATGGCAACAATACAATACGTGCCTCGCTACCCCTACTTTGTCACTAGGTGAGGACACCGCAAGATTGAACCCAAAACCAAGCACTTCACCCATTGCAAGAATTACCAATCTAGTTGGCCAAACCCAACCAATAACTCGAAGAGACTTGCAAGGATATGAAATCATGCATATAAGAAATCAGAGGAGATTCAAATAATATTCATGGATAATATGAACATAAACTCACAATTCATCAGATCTTGACAAACTCACCACAAAAGAGGATTACATCGGATAGATCTCCATGAATATCATGAAGAACATGGTATTAAAGATCAAAGAGAGAGAAGAAGCCATATAGCTACTAGCTATGGACCCGTAGGTCTGTGATGGACTACTCACACATCATCAGAGGGGCAATGGAGTTGATGTAGATGCCCTCCGTGATCGAAACCCCCTCTGGCAGATTATCGAAAAAGCTCCAAGATTGGATCTCTTAGGAACGGAGGCTTCCGTTGGCGGAAAAGTATTTGCGTGGCTCTTTCTGATGTTGCGGGAATATTTGGGTATTTATAGGCCAAAGAATAGGGTTAGGAGACCTGCCAGGAGGCGACAAGCCTGCTAGGCACGGCCAGGGGGGCCGCGCCTATCAGGCTTGTGGCGCTCTGACACCTCCCCTGACGTGCACTCCAAGCTTGGATGACTTGTTTCCTTCCAGAAAAATTCCTTCCGTAGGTTCTATTCCGTTTGGACTCTGTTTAATATTCCATATCTACAAAACTCAAAAACAAGGAAAAAAGAGAAACTGGCACTTGGCTCTAGATTAATAGGTTAGTCCCAAAAATAATATAAAATAGCATATTAATGCATATAAAACATCCATAATAGATAATATAATAGCATGCCATCATCAAAAATTGTAGATACCCATCAATATATGGAGATGCCCATCAATATATATCAATGTTAGTGAGTAGGATTGCCATGCAACCGATGCACTAGAGCTATAAGTGTATGAAAGCTCAAACAGAAACTAAGTGGACGTGCATCATGAAGAAAAATTCCACTAGTTATATGAAAGTGACACAATAGGAGACTCTCTATCATGAAGATCATGGTGCTACTTTGAAGCACAAGTGTGGCAAAAGTAGTAGCAATGTCTCTTCTCTCTTTTCTCTCATTTGTTTTGTTGGGCATCTAAGGCCTCTTTTATTCATTTTTTTTATTTGGGCTTCGCTGGCCTCTTTTATTTGTTGTAAAGTTCGGACTCTCATTCCTACTAGTAAGGGAATCATAGCTTCCATCATCCTTTGCTCACACGGGACATGCTCTATAATGAAAATCATCACACTTTTATTTACTTACAACTCAAAAGGAAAATTACAACTCGATGCCTATGACAAAATATGACTCTATATGCAATATGGAAGTGATGGTGCATGTCATAAAAGGAAATGGTGGAAGTTGCATGGCAATATATATCGGAATGACTATGGAAATGCCATAATAGGTAGGTATGGCGGCTGTTTTGAGGAAAGATATATGGTGGCTGTTTTGAGGAAGGTATATGGTGGCTGTTTTGAGGAAAGTGTTTGTTGCACCAACGAAAGTTGCGCGGTACTAGAAAGGCTAGAAAAAGTAGAAGGGTGAGAGTACGTATAATCCATGGACTCAACATCTATACCCCTACTAATAAATCAAGGTGATATTCTTGGTTTCGTCCCGTAATAATTTTATGTGATTTTTATAATAAGATACATAGGTGAGGTGATACTAATTCAAGGACGTATGATGCTTTAATTTTCCATGTCTCGTCCGTCAGATGTTGGGCCGCATGTTCAGTTGGGCCTGGTCCGCCTTTTTTCCTCAAAAAGGGAAAAAGGATTCTACGGAGTCGAACACGCAAACTCCCTCACGAAGTACCACATGCCTAGCCAACAAATCCTAGGATATTTTATGATGATGTACAGAAGGTTCTGTTATTTATAGTCGAGAAATTGTGTGGATCGGACACCTGGGTCTTGGCCCGTTCTATCCCAATGAAGTGCACCAGCTCACATGTTGTTGATGGGCCTGTCAAAAATTACTGCTCCTATGTGGAATCAAACCCACGTCCTCTACTTCAGTTTCAAAATCTGCAGCCATTAGAGCTAACTTTTGGTCATGATAGAAGGGAGGGTTTGGTTTTAAATTAATAGTCCCAGCTTGCTATTGTATATCAAATCTCGTCAGTTCATATACCTTAGCAGATAGACAATCAACACGCCTCTTTGTCAATCAATAATCAAACAGAGGGTGAGGTGTTGGCTGGATTGTGGGAGAGACTAAACAATGAGAACAACGAGGGAATGACTAAGCGTGGGACTCGTAGTATACGAATCGAAGTTGGACATTGCTCACCGTGAATGAAGGAGTAAAATAGCTACAACGTGCATCGATTAAGGACGGCAGCCTACACACACGTGACATGACTGAACGAGGAGAAGAAAAGAGGTGCAACCTACTTGGTTGAGGACGGCATTGTTACCCGCTTGGAGCGAGCTTTTCGTGCATGGCCGGCGGCGACGTACACATAGGGACACAACATGTTTTTTCCATCAAAGAAATTCATTTTATCATTTGGTCACAGAAACATACAGATTAGATTTAATATATAGTTGGCACAATATTCAAAGTTAGGGAGATGACCAAAATAGCTAGCACATCTTTGTGCACAGTTTGGAATTTAAAAATTCAAAAATTCACTTCAGCAAGGAAAATTGTATCCAAAATTTTAAATAATCCCAGTATGCCATTGTTGCACTTTGATCATAAACATTTATGTTGAGAGAAATCTAAACCTTTTCTTTTCTATAGTCATATCAGAATTGAGTAGATTAATATTTTCATAGAAAAATCTAATTAAGCATTCATGTCATCGCCAATTACGTGTGCAACTTAATGTTCATTACAATTATATAATATTCAATACAACTTATAATATTTACGTGTGCCGTCATCCAGTTAGAAAAATATACGAAGATATTTTTTCTTCCGTTGCAATACACGGGCATTTTTCCTAGTTAGTCATAAAGAACTCACATACTTATTGCAAAAGTATATTAGTCATTGAAGCAAATCATTAAACGCGTGCTCCTAGGGGGAGGTTGGTAGGAGTTAACCATCGCGCCCCCCCAACCCTCACACAAAGGTCGACAATCTATAAACAAGTCATGCTCCGACTTCCTTACACAGCGGTTCACCATACGTGCATCCTACAGGAATCACAAACCTTTACACAAGTATTTTTACCAAATCACAATTTACTTCCTAACATGTCTCTTAACATTTCCATCTTTATATCTCAAAACTTTATGCAAGGAATCAAACTTCTCATAATTACTCAATGCACTGAATATGGAAGTTATTATTATATCCCTTTTGGATGCCTATCATATTAGGACTAAATTCATAACCTAGACTAATTACCATGCTGTTTTTAAGAACTCTCAAAATAATTGAAGTGAGGTACGAGAGTTCAAGTATTTCTATAAAACGAAAACACCACCGTGCACTAAAAGATATAAGTGAAGCATATAGAGCAAAATTGCTCAACTCAAAAGATATAAGTGCAGCACATAGAGTATTCTAATAAATTCACGATTCAGGGTGTCTCTCTCAAAATATGTGTGCAAAAAGGATGATTGTGGCAAACTAACAAGCAAAGACTCATATCATACAGGACGCTCCAAGCAAAACACATACCATGTGGTGAATAAAAATATAGCCTCAAGTAAATTTACCAATGAATTGAAGACGAAAGAGGGGATGCCTTCCGGGGCATCCCCAAGCTTAGGATATTTGGCATCCTTGAATATGACTTGGGGTGCCTTGGGAATCCCCAAGCTTAGGCTCTTGCCACTCCTTATTCCAATCCATCCAATCTTTATCCAAAACTTCAAAACTTCATAGCACAAAACTTAACACAAAACTCGTGAGATCCGTTAGTATAAGAAAATAAATCACCATTTTAGGTACTGTTGTGAACTCATTATTTATTTATATTGGTATTATACCTACTTTAATCTAACTTCCCCATGTCTCATACCACATGATACAGCCCATAGGTTCATCAAAATAGGCAAACAACTCAAAGAAAACAGAATCTGTCAAAAACAAAACAGTCTGTTGCAATCTGGAAACTTCGTATACTTTTGTAGCTCAAATAATTATGAAAACCTGGGAAATTTATATATAAATATTTTGTAAAATTTCAGTTGAATTTGACGCTCTGAAAAAATTAGAAAATTCCTGGAGTGAGCGAAAAAGTTTCTGTTTTTCAGCAAGATCAAATCAACAACTACCATAGATCACCCCAAAGGTTTTACTTGGATCAAACACTAATTAAAACACCAAAAGACAATTACTAGAGAATTAATAATGTTGGAAAGACTCAAAAGCAGAAGCAAAAAACAGAACACAAAAATAAAATTGGGTTGCCTCCCAACAAGCGTTATTGTTTAACGCCTCTAGCTAGGCATAATGATTTCAATGATGTTCACGTAAAAGTAGTATTTGAAACATGCAAGAGAGAATTATGAATCTCAAGACAAACACCTTTAAGTCTCACCCACTTCCTATGCATAGGGATTTTGTGAGCAAACAATTTATGGGAGCAAGAATCAACTAGCATAGGAAGGCAAAACAAGCATAACTTCAAAACTTTGAACACGTAGAGAGGAAACTTGATATTATTGCAATTCCTACAAGCATGTGTTCCTCCATCATAATAATTTTCAGTAGCATCATGAAGTAATATCACAATATAACTATCACATAAAGGCTTCTTTTCATGATCAATTATAGCATATGTGTCATCACCAAAACTTGGGGAACAAAAAATATCATGTTCGTCAAGCATAGCATCCCCAAGCTTGTGGTTTTGCATATCAATAGCATCATGGATATTCAGACAATTCATACTAACAACATGGAAATCATGCTTTTCATTCAAGGAACTATCATGAATCACCTTATAAATTTCTTCTTTCAACACTTCATCAAAAATTTCAGATTCATGATTTTCAAACAAAACTTCATTGAGATAATAAAGTAAACTCAACTCACTAGCAATTGGGTTCATCATAATTTCATCTTTTGAAAAGACTCGCAAGTGTATGAGGATCCATATCAATAGATTTTTAGCAAGCGAAGATGCAAGCAAATAGAAGGCACATGGCAACACAAGCAAACATAGAAACGAAAAGGCGAACGGAAGAAGGGCGAATAAAAAGGCAAAATTTTTTGGTATTTTCTGAAAATCGTTTTAAAAGTGGGGGAGAGGAAAACGAGAGGCAAATGGCAAATAAAGTAAATGCAAGAGATGAGTTTGTGATGGGTACTTGGTAGGCTTGATGTGTATCCTCCCCGGCAACGGCGCCAGAAATCCTTCTTGATACCTATTGAGCATGCGTTGGTTTTCCCTTGAAGAGGAAAGGGTGATGCAGCAAAGTAGGTAAGTATTTACCTCGGTTGTTAAGAACCAACGTATCAATCCAGTAGGAGGAACAAGCAAGTCACCAATGGATGCACCTACACAAATAATCAAACTCTTGCACCCAATGCTATAAAGGGGTTGTCAATCCCTTCACGGTTATTTGCAAGGATTAGATCCGATAGAGATAGATGTAACTAGTGCAGAAAGTAAAAGATAAATAAATTGCAGCAAGTATAGATTTGAAAATATATGATGGAAAATAGACCCGGGGGCCATAAGTTTCACTAGAGGCTTCTCTCTTGAAGGCAAATATCATGGTGGGTGAACAAATTACTGTCAAGCAATTGATAGAAAAGTGAATAATCATGTAGTTATCCAAGGTAATGATCATGCATATAGACATCACGTCCGTGACAAGTAGACCGAAACAATTCTGCATCTACTACTATTACTCCACACATCGACCGACTCCTGCCTGCATCTAGAGTATTAAGTTCATGAAGAACGGAGTAACGCATTAAGAAAGATGACATGATGTAGAGGGATAAACTCAAGTAGTATGATGAAAACCCCATCTTGTTACCCTTGATGGCAACAATATAATATGTGCCTTGCTACCCCTACTTTGTCACTGGATGAGGACACCGCAAGATTGAACCCAAAACCAAGCACTTCTCCCATTGCAAGAATTACCAATCTAGTTGGCCAAACCAAACCAATAACTCGAAGAGACTTGCAAGGATATGAAATCATGCATATAAGAAATCAGAGGAGATTCAAATAAGATTAATGGATAATCTGAACATAAACTCACAATTCATTGGATCTTGACAAACACACCACAAAACAGGATTACATCGAATAGATCTCCATGAAGATCATGAAGAACATGGTATTGAAGATCAAAGAGAGAGAAGAGGCCATCTAGCTACTAGCTATGGACCCGTAGGTCTGTGGTGGACTACTCACGCATCATCGGAGGGGCAATGGAGCTGATGTAGGTGCCCTCCGTGATCGAAACCCCCTCTGGCAGATTACCGAAAAAGGCTCCAAGATTGGATCTCTCGGGAACGGAGGCTTCCGGCGGCGAAAAAGTATTTGTGTGGCTCTTTCTGATGTTGCGGGAATATTTGGGTATTTATAGGCGCGACCTGCCAGGAGGCGACAAGCCTGCTAGGCGCGACCAGGGGGTCGCGCCTAACAGGCTTGTGGCGCCCTGGCACCTCCCCTGACGTGCACTCCAAGCTTGGATGAATTGTTTACTTCCAGAAAAATTCCTTCCGCAGGTTTTATTCCGTTTGGACTCCGTTTAATATTCCATATCCACAAAACTCAAAAACCAGGAAAAAACAGAAACTGGCACTTGGCTCTAGATTAATAGGTTAGGCCCAAAAATTATATAAATTAGCATATTAATGCATATTAAACATCCATAACAGATAATATAATAGCATGAGATCATCAAAAATTATAGATACGTTGGAGACGTATCACTAGTCTTGGGTTTCTTCATGGGAGAGGCAACTGCTTTGCCACTCTTCATGGAGTTACCCTTCTTGCCCTTGCCATTCTTCTTGAAACTAGTGGTTTTATTGACCATCAACACTTGATGCTCTTTTCTGGATTTCAGACTCAGCGATTTTCAGCACCGCAAACAGGTCAGCGATAGACTTGTTCATCCCGTGCATGTTATAGTTCATCACGAAGCTCCTGTAGCTAGGTGGCAATGATTGAAGAACTATGTCAATGATCGCCTCTGGTGGAAGGGGCATCCCTAGCTTAGCCAGACGGTTCAAATATCCAGACATTCTGAGTATATGTTCACTGACAGGCCTGTTGTCCTCCATCTTGCAAGCATAGAACTTATCGGAGGTCTCATACCTCTCGATCCAAGCATTCTTCTCAAAGATAAACTTCAACTCCTGGAACATCTCATATGATCCATGACATTCAAAACATCTTTGAAGTCCCGGTTCTAAGCCATACAGCATTGCACATTGAACTATTGAGTGATCTCAGAACATGTCTCCCAAGCGTTCTTAACGTTTTTGGACGACACGGGAGCGGGTGGGTCACCAAGTGGTGCATCAAGGACGTAAGCCTTCTGGGAAGCCATGAGGATAATCCTCAGATTACGGGCCTAGTCCACAAAGTTACTTCCATCATCTTTCAACTTGGCTTTCTCTAGGAACACATTAAAATTCAAGGGAACTACTCTACGAGCCATTGATCTACAACATAAATATGCAAAGGTTACTTAGACTATTGTTCAAGATAATGAGTTTAGTTAATCAAGTTACTAAAGCTCCCACTCAAATTGACATCCCTCTGGTCATCTGAGTGATACATGATCCAAATTCACCAACTCAAGTCCGATCATCACGTGAGTTGAGGTGGTTTCAATGGTGAACATCATCATGTTGATCATATCTACTATATGACTCATGTTTGACCTTTTGGTCTCTTGTGTTCTGAGGCCATGTCTGTACATGATAGGCTCGTCAAGTTTAACCCTAGTGTTCTGCACGTGCAACACTCGCTTGCACCCATTGTATGTGAACGTAGAGTCTATCACACCCGATCATCACGTGGTGTCTCGACACGACGAACTTTTGCAACGGTGCACACTCGGGAAGAACACAATTTTATCTTGAAATTTAAGTGAGGGATCACCTTATAATGGTACCATCATCCTAAGAAGAATAAGATGCATAAAAGGACTAACATCACATGCAAATCATAAGTGACATGATATGGCCATGAACTTGTGCTTTTGATCTCCATCCCCAAAGCACCAGCATGATCTCCATCGTCACCGGCATGACACGGTGATGTCCATCCCCTTGATCTCCATCAATGTGTCGCCATGAAGTTGTCGCGCCTACTGTTGCTTCTACGACTATTGCTAACTCATAGCGATAAGTAAAGCAAAAACGACGAAAATAATTAAAGACAACCCTATGGCTCCTGCCGGTTGCCGTACTCATCGACATGCAAGTTGTGATATTCTATACAAAACATGATCATCACATATATCACATCATGTACTTGGCCATATCACATCACAACATACCCTGCAAAAACAAGTTAGACATCCTCTAATTGTTGTTGCGTGTTTTACGTGGCTGCTATGGGTATCTAGCAAGAACAATTCTCACCTACGCAAAAACCACAACGGTGATACACAAATTGCTATTCAATATTCTCAAGGACCGCCTTTGTCGAATCCGATACAACTAGAGTGGGAGAGACAGACACCCACCAGCCATCTTTATGGAACAAAGTCACATGTCAGTCGATGGAACCGGTCTCTCGTAATCGTACGAGTAAGGTTGGTCCGGGCCGCTTCATCCCACAATACCTCTGAATCAAAACATGACCATGGAGGAAGCAATCTGAGCATCAACGCCCGCAAACTCCTTTGTGTTATACTCGTGATCTCATCTACACATAGACCTAGCTCATGATGCCACTGTTGGGGAACGTTGCAAGGAAAACAAAAAAAATCCTATGCACACGCAAGATCTATCCATGGTGATGAGCATCTACGAGAGGGAGAGTGGATCTGCATACCCTTGTATATCGCTAAGCGAGAAGCCTTTAAGAAACGCGGTTGATGTAGTCGAACGTCTTTGCGATCCAAATCGACGAGCGCCCCACGATCCAATCACGATCCGTCCCGATCTAGCGCCGAATGGACGACGCCTCCGCATTCAGCACACATACATCTCGATGACGATCTATGCCTTCTTGATCAAGCAAGAGGGAGCGGAGAGGTAGATGAGTTCTTTGCCAGCGCGACGGCACGGCGGGGGTGGGGGTGGAACTAATCCAGCAAGGCTTCTCCTAAGCACTTCACAACTAATCTAGAGGAGAAACGATCTAGTGGAAGAATAGGGCAGCACGTGGCAATTAGGGTTGGGGCTGCCCTCAAAATCCTCTAGTGTGTATAGGAGGAAGGGGAGGGAGGCCGGTGCCCTAGGGTTTCCCTAGGCTTCAGTCGAAGTGGGAGAGGTGGAGGAGTCCTACTCCAATCCTACTAGGAGTAGGATTCCTCCCCCACTTGGAAACCTTTTCCACCTTTGGGTTTTCCCATCCCTAGCCGCATGGGCCTTAGTGGGGGCTTCATCCAGCCACTAGGGGCTGGTTTGACTCCTCCCATGGCCCAATTGGGCCTTTGGGGCGAGAGGCCCCGCCCGATGGTCCCTCGGTACCCTCTCGACGCTCCCGGTACACTAACGAAGTACCCCGAAACTTTTCCGGTGACCAAAACGGGACTTCCTATATATCAATCTTTACCTCCGGACCATTCCGGAGCTCCTCGTGACGTCCAGGATCCCATACGGGACTCCGAACAACCTTTGGTCACCACCATACATAAATCTATACTACTGAAACGTCACCGAACATTAAGTGTGCGGACCGTGCGGGTTCGAGAAATATGTAGACATGACCGAGACACCTCTATGGTCAATCACCAATAGCGGAACCTCGATGCCCATATTGGTTCCTACATATTCTACGAAGATCTTTATCGGTTGAACCACTATGTCAAGGATTCGGTTAATCCCATATGTTGTTCCCTTTGTTCTTTGGTATGTTACTTGCCCGACATTCGATCGTCGGTATCTCTATACCTAGTTCAATCTCGTTATCGGCAAGTCTCTTTACTCGTTCCATAATACAAGATCCTATGGCTAACATTTTCGTCACATTGCTTGCAAGGTGTCACACCCTGTGATTATAGTACATTGTTATGTTTGGGTTTATAAAATTTGGAGCCAACTAAAACTTTTTCTATGTGTTTGTGCTTGTGCTTGCTTGTTGTGTTGTTTGCTTGCTTGTTGATTGAGTTTTATGGCACTACTAGGTTCCATTCCCCTCCATAATCATCTTCCTTGATAAAAACCCCTTGCCCAATGATCATGACATGTGAATAGTGCCTAAAACTATTTTTATCAAATTTTGTTTTAACCAAAAAAATGATTTATTTAATCTGAGTTCCCAAAACCCCCTGAAATGAGGTTTGCATTGCAAGTCCTCAAATCAGGTGAACCCTTCCTTCCCAAAGGATTTATTTCAAATCTACTATATATATGACTTCTCAAAACCACCAAATATAATTTTTAAAGATTATTTTCATATTTTATTTAAAGGCTTTTTCGTAAGTCTAGAAATGGTTTTTCGTAAGGAAAAATTATTTAAATGCTTTAAAAATATTTGAGAAAATTTAGAGAAACTCAGTAGACATATATTTCCCATATATATGAGTTTCAACACAAGGGCATGATCAGATCATAGGCAAAACCCATCAAAACCCTTTCTGTTCAGATCAAACGTTTGGGATATTTCTATAGGAAATATTCTCAATAAATTCCAGGAAAATTCATGCAAGTCAACACTATCATGGGTCATGATATTGCAAAGTTTCGTCCAAATCCAAGTTGGTTTGGTTCACCAAATCATCCCAAAACCATTCCTGTCCAGAATCAAATTTGAGCAACATTACATTGTGAAGTGTCTCCCCTTGGCCTCAAACTTTATGGGCATGCTCTAATGGCCAAATAGTGATGTTACACTAATTGGTGCATCAAGGGTTAATTCCTAGCATCATTGGATCTACAGAAATCAGCTTCTGCCAATTTCTAGGGTTCACCAAATTTCCATTGGCAACTTTTTCCCCTTGAGCTCAAATTTGGTGAAGCATCTCATTTTCACCTAGCCTTTGACCCTGGTAAAAATCTCAGTAAGCTGGTAAGTCCTTCTTGCCCAAAACCTCATCAAACACCTTCTGGTAATTTTGTAAAACCAGCTTTTTCACCTCTTATCCTTTTACCCTTGCCCCTAACTTTCTACCATAGCTTCTCATTGGTGTGTTTTACCTCCAGTAAGAACCCCAAGACCCCAGGTCACCAGGAGGTGGGGTAACACCCCTGATTTTACCCCTGGCAGCACCATTTCTACCCCCTCTCCCCATTTCCTTCTTCCCTAAGTCTCCTCTAGAGCTTACCCCTAGCCTATCCGAGCATTTGGGCATCTCCAATACCCCAAGGCACAAGAGGACACGCAGGGGGCTAAACTATTGCCCAGGCATGTAGAGCTCGCGCTCTGGAGCGCGCTACAGTGTGCACCCGTAGTGTAGCCGCCAGCCAACAGGTAGCCCCGACCACCTCGGGCCGCCCCAGCATGTCCCTTCTGCCCCCCTCGGCATCCGCAGCACGCCGCCCGGTCGCATCTCTCTTTCCTCTCTCTCCCTCGTGCACGCACGGCGCCGCCTGTACCGGCTAGTGGCCGCACTCGCACGCGCGCACCCTCAGGCCCCTCCCCCTAGTTGATTTCCCTCCTCCCATGTGCGGACCATATCCAGGTAGCCCCCATACATGGCATCGCCCGCCCCTGTGGCCTGAGGTGAGCGCCCCGTGCTCACCGACGCACCGCGTCCACGGTGAGCCGGTGGCCCGCCTATTTAAGGCCTCCCTGTGCCTCCTGCTCCCCCTCCTCGTTCCCTCTCTTCCTTCGCTCCTCCCCCGTGCCCAAAACTCTCTCCCTCTTGGTCGGGAGCCTCCTCCCGACCCAAACCCTCGCCGCCGCCATCGGGTTTCCTCCTCGCTGGCATTCCCCTCTCTCCCCAGCGACCCCGCGACCCTCCTTTGACGCGCGACGCCCCCAGGAGCCCGCCTATGCCCTTTGTTCCCTTCGCCGTGGCCTGAAGCCCTCCGGTGAGCCCCTCCTCCACTGCTGTCGCGAGGAAAGGGATGACAGGTGGGGCCCACGTGTCATCCCCTCACCCCCTCTCTCTCTCTCGCTGGAAGGCCAGGCCCGCGGGCAGGTTTAAAAGCAAACCTGCCGCGCGCAACTCCTTGCCTGGGCCGGCTTCTCCCTTGGGCTGGCTTCGGCCAGGCATTCTGGCCCGAAAGAGGCACAACAACTTTTTCCTTTTTCTTTTTTTATAATTCCAAAAATCCCTCAGGCTAATATATTTATCCAATGACAATATTTCTTCCGCCTAAATTCATGAAATAATCCCTAGAATTTATTAGTATAATTTGTAGAAATTTTTAAAAATGTTTTTAGTACTGTATTATTTTAAAACCTATATATTGGCACCTTTTTGCCTCTGTTATTTTATTTCCAAAATCTTTTTCATAACAAAACCCTAAGAGAATATTTTTAATATGACTTTTAGTATTTATCAGAGTAGGTGGACATTTTTGGTAGTAGTTTGAGTGCTCTGTTTTGTGTGTTTACTTATTTTTATCGCGACGATAGATTGCGCTGTTGACGAAGAGGTTGGACCCGAAGACTTCGAAGACCCCGGAGACTTTGTTGAGCCAGGTAAGCAGCCCTTTGACCATGATAAGAAACCATTTTATTGCATGTCATATAGCACTTTACTTTCATCATATTTGAGAATGTGTTGTGGTGTTCCCCTTTCGGTGGGATACCTCTGATACTTTTCTTTTAACACTTGCATCATGCATGACCCTACCACCTTATGAGGGTTGTGCGGGTGGGAGTAGTTAGGGTTCTAATAGATGCTACACAAAGGGGATGGGACTTATGCATAGAGATGGAAAAGAGAGAAATGATTTCAAAGACTCTTTCGAAAACCCCGTCGGGTGACACTAATGCCCGAGGGAGATGATGATGAGTTGGGTAACCACTTGAGAAAGAAGTGGTATGCCGGAGCAAGTGAGTGTGTGTTTTCGAAAACGGAGAGTTCTAAGGTCTGCTGACCATCCCAACCTTACATGCGCAACCACGATACCCCTTATGGGACATTGCTTTGTTGATTACTATGGTTGGTACTAGCAAGGAGCCCGCACTACTAGTGGCAAGAGTGAAGTGGTCACTCTTGAGACAGGGTCGTCCCAAAGTGGAAGGTCATGCGCTGTCTTTACAGGCAGCGGGCACACCGTTGCGTGCCCTCATGGATGGTATGAGTGATGTATATCATGAGGGATGGCACCAACGAGTGGACTCTTTGTTTAGTATAGCCATGGGAAAGGCATTGGTCGGGTGCTTGCCTCTGGTCTGTTATATACCGAGAGTCGTGGATGACATGGAAGTTCCCCAAGTCTTGTGGGTAAAGTGTGCAACATCTGCAGAGTGTAAAACTATTCGAATAGCCATGTCCGTGGTCATGGACAGTTGGAGGTCCTTCTTAGAATACGTCCGGATGTTTTCATAAACCTTGGTGTGTGTATGGATGTGATGGTGACAAGGAGTCACATGAGCTAAGTCCGATGACTTAGCGAGAGAATTGAACTAAGTCTGATGACTTAGCGTGAACATGAGTTGTTTAAACAATACTTGTGATGGTGTTTGGTTCAAATGGATACTTACTAACTGTTGATGCATGCTCGGTAATTACTTGATCATGCCATGTGCATACAAAAATTAGCTTTCACAAATTTACCTACTTAGTGCTATAGCATGCATCATTGTTACCTCGTTCCACACTTGGTTGCTTGCGAGTACATTAAAAGTACTCATTGGCTTGCCACTGGTTATTTAATTGGCCAGGCATGGAAGAACAGGAGTATGTTGAAGAGTTCGTTGGAGACGAACATGCGAACTAGGATGCTTCCCAGTCAGAATGCATGTAGGTTAAGGCAGATGGCATGGGTTCATGCTTTCGACCAAGATTTCCACTGCTTGTTCTATCTTAAGTGTTTGGACCGTGTGGCCCTATCTATGTAAGACTAAGACCCTTGTGGTCATTATTTGTGTAAGACATTAAGTGTGGATGTAAGACTCTTGTTATCCGGCTTCTATGTGTTTAGTGAGCATTGATCTCTAGGATCACTATACATGTGCATTCGATGATCACGACTTATGAGTCGGGGTCCCCACAGAGCTGGTATCAGAGCCATCCTGACTGTAGGAAGCCCTTAGTTAGCATGTACGTTAGTTAGGATAAAAGTCGTTTTGAAAACTACGCCTAGCATTGGAACTTAGGATTTCTGCACTGTTTACCTCTCCTATGCTTCACACAACACTTTGCTGACTCTCCTCCTTTCAAACCTTGGTAGATGGTCGTCGTACCCGAAGCCTTCCTGACATCCGGCTTTCCCTTACTCCTTGGGGATAGCCTGGAGAAGTGCTAGTTTCGCCAACCAACCATTTTCCTCTACCACGAGCACTGGGTCGATGCCGTCACGAAGGAGTACCACGTGGATGTGGTCGTGAAGGCAAACGACTCCCCGACTAGTTGGTTCTTTGAAGGACCACAGATGGAGACCATGATACTCGCAGTCAAGGCAGTTGCACGCAAGGCACTCCTACACCTTCGAGACATCATTCCAGAGATGGCTGACGAGCTAGCTACTCGTTACCTTCCCTTCAAGAAGGATGACTTTGGCAAGAGTTGGACGCTGATTCTGACCAAGGAAGATGGCGCACCACTTAGGTTCCAGACGCACTTCAGCCTCTCCGCCGATAGTCTGGTTCATAACTTGATGAAGGAGTCTGTGAAGCTCCGCGAGGAACTTCACCACACCCGAGACCTACTTCGGCAAGCCAAGACGAAGCCAGACAAGATCAAGAAGGATGGAGCCCCTCAGGGACGACCAACCGTCGCTTATCGAGGAGGAGTACCCCTAGCTAGTGAAGCACCTACGTGTAGTCATCGCATGAGTGCGAAGGAGTACCGTGAGCTCTTCACCGACCTGCCTGCAAAGCGTCCTCGGGATGGGCCTCCTCGTTCCCTGACCCCTTTGACCGGAAATGATGCCCGTTCAGATGATGAACATGCGGAAGACCCAGAGGAGCATGACTATGAGACCGAGCACTTCACCACGTGAGTCCGAGAACCCCTAGGGTAGGATCAGTCAAGTATCCCTCATGCGAAGTCGAGTCCGTGTATCGGTTCATATGAAACCATGTGTGCTTGTTGTTTGTTTTGTTGTTTGTGTTCCGACGCGAGTCGCGCTTTTGCCTTAGGCAATATGTAAGCGACTCCATCGTCTATCTTAATATATGTTGATGGTATTTTGACCTTTGTTTCAACACACTTGCACTTGACCGACCCCCTTAGGCGCGCTTTGCCGTTATTGCTTATCCTCTTGTCAATCCCAGTTGTTTGACTTGGCTGCTCCAAACAGGATGGTGACTGCTACCCGCAACAGCTCCTTCACCAACCCCGAAGTCGGCAACTCGAGCCAGCAACAGGGAGCTGGTGGGGCTACTCACGCTGGAGGACACGAGGAGCAGCCACAAGGCGACATTCCCCTGCCACCACCTCCGCTGGAGAACATGACCATAGCTGAGTTTCTCCAAGTTTTCCAGGAGGAACGCCAGGCCAACAATGCTGCTATCCAGCAGATGGCTCAGGCTCTCGTGAACAACCAGCAGCAAGGCAGGAATGGCAATGGCTACTCCATGCTGTCTGAGTTCATGAGGAACTCGCCCCAAACCTTCACCGAGACTGCTGAACCATTGGATGCTGATGACTAGATCCGCACCATCGAGTACCTCCTTGCATTGGTCAACTGCAATGAGGATCGTGAGAAGGTACTTTATGCCTCTCACTGCCTCAGAGGTACCGCCCGAGCTTGGTGGGATGGATTCAAGGTCATGCAAGGAGAACGTGTGATCACGTGGAATGACTTCAAGGGAGGATTTCATACTGCCAATGTTCCTTCTGGGATCATGGCTACCAAGAAGAGAGAATTCCGAGCACTAAGGCAAGGAAGTGGTTCTGTCAAGGAGTATGTGCAGAAGTTCAACCTGCTGTCAAGGTATGCACCTGAAGATGTCAGCACGGAAGATGACAAGAAGGAACGCTTCATGGAAGGACTTCAGCAGGTCCAGCAGTATCAGCTCATCATCTGCAACTATCATACCTTCTTCGACTTAGTGAACAAGCCCCTTATGCTGTAAGACAAGTGTCATGCCATCGATGACACTCGCAAGCGCAAGATGATCAGCAAGGGAAGCTCAAGCAACCAGAAGCCTCACCCATGGCAGCCAGCCCCAGCCAGGCCAACCCATCAGCCGCAACAGGCTAGACCTCCTGCACCTCGTCTGAGCTACTAGCCTCAGCAGTATGCCAATCCTAGGCCAGCCTACAACAACAACCCCAATAACAACAACGGTGGCAGGAACTTCAACAACAACCCTGGGCAAGTCACTTGCTTTGGATGTGGTCAGTCTGGACACATCTCTAAGCTTTGCCCTAATAGGAAGCCAGATGCACTACGCCCCAATGCGCCAGCTCAAGGTCAAGCCCATGGGGCACCGCTAAGGAACCCGGCTCCCCGCAACCAGCCCAACAATGGAAAGGGTCATGTGAATCACGTCACCGCAGAGGAAGCCCAGGAACACCCGGACGTCATACTGGGTACGTTCCTCGTCAACTCAACCCCAGCAACAGTATTGTTTGATTGTGGAGCTTCGCATTCTTTTGTCATCCAAAAGTTTGCACTAGAGAGTGGCATGAAACCTGCACCCCTGGGTAGTCGTATGCTGATACAAACCCCCGGTTCAGTTATGAAGTCTGGGATAGGGTGTAAGGGAGTGGATATTGACATCATCAGGGTAGACTTCCTAGCAGACCTTATAGTTCTGGATTCACCTACCTTGGATGTCATCCGTGGCATGAATTGGTTGACTAAGCACCAAGGCTTGTTAGACTGTGCCAAGAGGATTGTCACCATGACTAATAGCTAAGGAGTGGAAGTCAAGTATGTCCCCAACTCTGCCTCCACTCAAGCCCCTCAGGCTAACTGCCTATCGGGAGTTGAGTTGGATCAAGTGCCAATGGTATGTGAATACCCAAATGTGTTTCCTGATGAGCTGTCCGGAATGCCTCCTGACCGCGACATTGAGTTCATCATTGAGCTTATGCCCGGATCAAGGCCCATCTATAAGAAGGCTTACAGGATGGGATCCGAAGAGTTGGCTGAGTTGAAGAAGCAACTAGCAGAGCAGCTTAGAAAGGGATTTATTCGCCCTAGTGCCTCTCCTTGGAGATCGCCTGTTCTGTTTGTGTCAAAGAGGGACAGAACTATCAGACTTTGCGTCGATTACCATTCTCTCAATGAGGTCACGATAAAGAACAAGTACCCACTCCCCAAGATTGAAGACCTGTTTGATCGGTTGAACGGAGCCAAGGTGTTCTCCAAGATCGACCTCAGGTCTGGGTACTATTAGCTGAAGATCTGACCCCAAGATATCCCGAAGACAGCATTTGTAACCCGGTATGGCCTGTATGAATACATGGTTATGTCATTTGGGTTAACTAATGCCCCTGCCTACTTCATGTACCTCATGAATAAAGTCTTCATGGAGTACTTGGACAAGTTTGTTGTTGTCTTCATTGATGACATACTCGTCTTCTCCAAGTCTGAAGAAGAACATGAGGAACACTTGAGATTGGTCCTAGAAAAGCTTCGAGAGCACCAGCTCTATGCCAAGTTCAGCAAGTGTGAATTCTGGCTGCATGAAGTGGGATTCTTGGGTCATGTGTTGACTGCACAAGGATTATCAGTGGATCCTGCCAAGATTGAAGCCGTGATTGAATGGCAAACCCCGACCACCGTGAAGGAAGTCAGGAGCTTTCTCGGACTTGCGGGATATTACCGCAAGTTCGTGGAAGGGTTCTCAAGCATTCCCCGACCCATGACCCGGCTTTTGAAGAAGGACAAGAAGTTCGAGTGGACAGCTAAGTGTGAGGAAAGCTTCCAGGAGCTCAAGAAGAGATTGACCACAGCCCTAGTTTTGGCTACCCCCGATATTCACAAGGAGTTTGTGATTTATTGCGATGCATCAAGAACCGGACTTGGAGGTGTTTTGATGCAAGAAGGTAGAGTCGTAGCATATCTATCCAGACAGCTACGCCCTCATGAAGAGAACTACGCAACTCATGATCTCGAGTTGGCAGCCGTGGTTCATGCATTGAAGACATGGCGACATTACATTCTAGGGAAGCGATGTGAGATATTCACAAACCACAAGAGTTTGAAGTATATCTTCACTCAAAGGGAGTTGAACATGAGGTAGAGGAGATGGTTGGAATTGATCAAGGATTACAACCTCAGTGTTCAATACCACCCTGGAAAGGCCAATGTGGTAGCAGACGCCTTAAGCAGAAAGGCTTGTTCCTTGAATGCTATGATTAAGGAAAGGCTACCCTCCCTGTATGAAGAACTTGAGAGCTTTGGCCTGGAACTGGTTGCACCAGGATTCCTCGCCAACCTCAAAGCAAAGCCTATCTTGATAGATGATATCAAAGAAGCCCAGAAGGGACATGAGAGCATTGAAGGCATCAAGAGGAAGATCAAGGCAGGCAAGGCCCCAGGATTCTCCGAGGATGAACAAGGAGTTGTATGGTTCAGGAATCGCATATGCATACCCAACAAGGAAGATCTCAAGAACCTAATCTTGCAAGAAGCTCATGACACTCCCTACTCCATCCATCCTGGAGGAACCAAGATGTATCAAGACCTCAAGGCAAGATTCTGGTGGCATGGAATGAAACGGGAGATAGGCACGTTTGTGGCTAAATGTGACATATGCCAGAGGGTCAAAGCTGAACATCAGCGACCCGCTGGACTATTGCAACCTCTCAAGGTGCCCGAATGGAAGTGGGATAAAGTCGGGATGGATTTCCTCACCGGTTTACCAAGGTCAAGCAAGGGACATGATTCCATTTGGGTCATTGTCGACCACCTGACCAAGGTAGCCCATTTTATTCCCATCAAGACCACCTATGACGGTAACAAGTTAGCCAGCCTCTACATCGAGCGTATCGTGAGCCTTCACGGAGTTCCAAAGGAGATTGTGTCAGATCGAGGCACCCAGTTCACCTCAAAATTTTGGAAAATGTTTCAAGAAGCTATGGGAACCAAGCTCTCCTTCAGCACTGCTTTCCACCCCCAGACTGGCGGACAAACGGAACGAGTAAATCAGATACTCGAAGATATGCTCCGCGCTTGTGTTTTGGCATATGGAGCCAAGTGGGAAGATTGCCTACCATTCGCTGAGTTCTCCTACAACAACAACTATCAGTCGAGTCTTCAAATGGCACCATTTGAGGTGTTGTATGGACGCAAGTGCCGTACTCCCCTCAACTGGTCAGAGACCGGAGAAGGATTTATTTTTGGACTAGATATCCTCCGCGAAGCCGAAGAGCAAGTTCAACTTGTCCGAGAATGCCTCGAGACCGCTAAGTCAAGACAAAAGAACCATGCTGACTCTCATCACCGAGAAGTGAACTTCTGTGTCGGAGACAATGTCTACCTCCGGGTCACGCCTCTCAAGGGAACCAAGCGCTTCCACGTCAAAGGAAAGCTCGCACCAAGATTCATCGGCCCCTTCAAGATCACCACCACGCGTGGAGAAGTTGCCTACCAGTTGGAGCTACCTTCCGAGCTATCAGATGTGCACAACGTCTTTCATGTATCACAACTCCGGAAGTTTCTTCAAGTTCCCAACTGCCCCGAACTCTACAAGGACATCGACCATCAAGCCATCGATCTTCAGCCAGATCTCACTTATCATGAGAGGTCAGTTCACATCTTGGATGAAGCCGAGCGCTGCACCCGAAGCCGCACCATCAAGTACTTCAAGGTCCAGTGGAGCAACCACACTGAAGCAGAAGCAACCTGGGAGCGTGGAGATTATCTTAGATCAGAGTTCCCTTATCTTTTTAGCGCTTAGCCTAAGAATCTCGAGGATAAGATTCTTGTAAGGGGGAAGGTCTGTCACACCCTATGATTATAGGACATTGTTATGTTTGGGTTTATAAAATTTGGAGCCAACTACAACTTTTTCTATGTGTTTGTGCTTGTGCTTGCTTGTTGTGTTGTTTGCTTGCTTGTTGATTGAGTTTTATGGCACTACTAGGTTCCATTCCCCTCCATAATCATCTTACTTTATCCAAACCCCATGCCCAATGATCATGACATGTGAATAGTGCCTAAAACTATATTTATCAAAAACAAAATTTAACCAAACAAATGATTTATTTAATCTGAGTTTCCAAAACCCCCTGAAATGAGGTTTGCATTGCAAGTCCTCAAATCAGGTGGACCCTTCCTTCCCAAAGGCTTTATTTCAAACCTAATATATATATGACTTCACAAAACCACCAAATATAATTTTTAAAGATTATTTTCATATTTTATTTAAAGGCTTTTTCTTAAGTCCAGAAATGGTTTTTCCTAAGGAAAAAATATTTAAATACTTTAAAAATATTTGAGAAAATTTAGGGAAACTCAGTGGACATATATTTTCCATATATATGAGTTTCAACACAAGGGCATGATCAGATCATAGGCAAAACCCCTCAAAACCCTTTCTGTTCAGATTAAACTTTTGGAATATTTCTATAGGAAATATTCTCAATAAATTCCAGGAAAATTCTAGCAAGTCAACACTATCATGGGTGATGATCTTGCAAAGTTTCATCCAAATCCAAGTTGGTTTGGTTCATCAAATCATCCCAAAACCATTCCTGTCCAGAATCAAATTTGAGCAACTTTACATTGTGAAGTGTCTCCCCTTGGCCTCAAACTTTGTGGGCATGCTCTAATGGCCAAATAGTGATGATACACTAAGTGGTGGATCAAGGGTTAAAGCCTAGCATCATTGGATCTATAGAAATTAGTTTCTGCCAATTTCTAGGGTTCACCAAATTTCCATTGGCAACTTTTTTCCCTTGAGCTTACATTTGGTGAAGCACTCATTTTCACCTAGCCTTTGACCCTGGTAAAAATCTCAGTAAGCTGGTAAGTCCTTGCCCAAAACCTCATCAAACACCTTCTGGTAATTTTGTAAAACCAGCTTTTTCACCTCTTATCCTTTTACCCTTGCCCCTAACTTTCTACCACAGCCTCTCATGGGTGTGTTTTACCTCCAGTAAGAACCCCAAGACCCCAGGTCACCAGGAGGTGGGGTAACACCCCTGATTTTACCCCTGGCAGCACCATTTCTACCCCCTCTCCCCATTTCCTTCTTCCCTAAGTCTCCTCTAGAGCTTACCCCGAGCCTATCCGAGCATTTGGGCATCTCCAATACCCCAAGGCACAAGAGGACACGCAGGGGAGCTAAACTATTGCCCTGGCATGCAGAGCTCGCGCTCTGGAGCGCGCTATAGTGCGCACCCACACTGTAGTTGCCAGCCAACGGGCAGCCCCGACCACCTCGGGCCGCCCCAGCATGTCCCCTCTGGCCCCCTCGGCGTCTGCAACATGCCGCCCAGTCGCCCCTCTCTTTCCTGTCTCTCCCTCGCGCGCGCACGGCACCGCCCGAACTGGCCAGTGGCCGTGCTCGCACGCGCGCACCCCCGGACCCCTCCCCCTAGCTGCTTTCGCTCCTCCCACGCGCGGACCGCGTCCAGGTAGCCCCCAGACACGGCCTCGCCCGCCCCCGTGGCCTGAGGTGAGCGCCCCGTGCTCACTGGCGCACCGCGTCCATGGTGAGCCAGTGGCCCGCCTATTTAAGGCCTCCCCGCGCCTCCTGCTCCCCCCTTCTCATTCCCCCCTCTTCCTCCGCTCCTCCCCCGTGCCCAAAACTCTCTCCCCCGTGGTCGGGAGCCTCCTCCCGACCCAAACCCTCGCCGCCGCCGTCGGGTTTCCTCCTCGCCGGGGTTCCCTCTCTCCCCGGCGACCCCATGACCCTCCTCCAACGCGCGACACCCCTAGGAGCCCGCCTGTGCCCTTCGTTCCCTCCACCGCGGCCTGAAGCCCTCCGGTGAGACCCTCCTCCGCTGCTGCCGCGAGGAGAGGGATGACAGGTGGGGCTCACCTGTCATCCCCTCACCCCCTCTCTCTCTCGCTGGCAGGCTGGGCCCGCGGGCAAGTTTAAAAGCAAACCTGCCGCGCGCGGCTCCTCGCCTAGGCCGGCTTCGGCTAGGCATTCTGGCGCGAAAGGGGCATAGTAGCTTTTTCCTTTTTCTTTTTTTTAGAATTCCAAAAATCCCTCAGGCTAATATATTTATCCAATGACAATATTTCTTCCACCTAAATTCATGAAATAATCCCTAGAATTTATTAGTATCATTTGTAGAAATGTTTAAAAATGTTTTTAGTACTGTATTATTTTAAAACCTATATATTGAGAGCTTTTTGCCTCTGTTATTTTATTTCCACAATATTTTTCACAAGAAAACCATAAGAGAATATTTTTAGTATGACTTTTAGTATTTATCAGAGTAGGTGGACATTTTTGGTAGTAGTTTGAGTGCTCTGTTTTGTGTGTTTACTTATTTTTATCGCTATTTTATCACGACGATAGATTGCGCTGTTGATGAAGAGGTTGGACCCGAAGACTTCGAAGACCCCAGAGACTTTGTTGAGCCAGGCAAGCAGCCCTTTGACCATGATAAGAAACAATTTTATTGCATGTCATATAGCACTTTACTTTCATCATATTTGAGCATGTGTTGTGGTGTTCCCCTTTCGGTGGGATGCCTCCGATACTTTTCTTTTGACACTTGCATGGTGCATGACCCTACCACCTTATGAGGGTTGTGCGGGTGGGAGTAGTTAGGTTGTTAATAGATGCTACGTAAAGGGGATGTGACTTATGCATAGAGATGGAAAAGAGAGAAATGATTTCAAAGACTCTTTCGAAAACCCCGTCGGGTGCCACTAATGCCCGAGGGAGATGATGATGAGTTGGCTAACCACTTGAGAAAGAAGTGGTATGCCGGAGCAAGTGAGTGTGTGTTTTCGAAAACGGAGAGTTCTAAGGTCTGCTGATCATCCCAACCTTACATGCGCAACCACGATACCCCTTATGGGACGGGGCTTTGTTGATTACTATGGTTGGTACTATCAAAGAGCCCGCACTACTAGTGGAAAGAGTGAAGTGGTCACTCTTGAGACGGGGTCATCCCAGAGTGGAAGGTCATGCGCTGTCTTTACAGGCACCGGGCACACCGTTTGTGTGCCCTCATGGATGATACGAGTCATGTATATCATGAGGGATGGCACCAACGAGTGGAATCTTTGTTTAGTATTGCCATGGGAAAGGCATTGTTCCGGTGCTTGCCTCGGGTATGTTATATACCGCGAGTCGTGGATGACACGAAAGTTCCCCGAGTCTTGTGGGTAAAGTGTGCAACCTCTGCAGAGTGTAAAACTATTCGAATAGCCGCGTCCGCGGTCATGGACAGTTGGAGGTCCTTCTTAGACTACGTCTGGATGTTTTCATAAACCTTGGTGTGTGTATGGAT
Organism: Hordeum marinum; assembly: GCA_022496015.1. Classification (NCBI taxonomy): domain Eukaryota; kingdom Viridiplantae; phylum Streptophyta; class Magnoliopsida; order Poales; family Poaceae; genus Hordeum; species Hordeum marinum. Next base: position 99,635,928 of record CM039674.1, on the reverse strand, counting down.
GTGATGGTGACAAGGAGTCACATGAGCTAAGTCCGATGACTTAGCGAGAGAATTGAACTAAGTCCGATGACTTAGCATGAACATGAGTTGTTCAACCAATACTTGTGATGGTGTTTGGTTCAAATGGATACTTACTAATTGTTGACGCATGCTCGGTAATTACTTGATCATGTCATGTGCATACAAAAATTAGCTTTCTGCAAATTTACCTATTTAGTGCTATAGCATGCATCATTGTTACCTCGTTCCACACTTGCGTTGCTTACGAGTACATTCAAAGTACTCATTGACTTGCCACTGGTTATTTAATTGGCCAGGCATGGAAAAATAGGAGTATGTTAAAGAGTTCGTTGGAGACGAACATGCGAACTAGGACACTTTCCAGTCAGAATGCCTGTAGGTTAAGGCAGATGGCATGGGTTCACGCTTTCGACCAAGATTTTCGCTGCTTGTTCTGTCTTAAGTGTTTGGCCTGTGTGGCCCTATCTATGTAAGACTAAGACCCTTGTGGTCATTATTTGTGTAAGACGTTAAGTGTGGATGTAAGACTCTTGTTATCCAGCTTATGTGTGTTCAGTGAGCATTGATCCCTGGGATCACTGTACACGTGCATTCGGTGATCACGACTTATGAGTCGGGGTCCCCACAAAAGGCTTGTTGTGATGTTGTATTACCAAGTGGGCTCTGAGATACCTCTCCGTCACACGGAGTAAAAAGTCCCAGTCTTGATCCATGCCTACGCAACAGACACCCTCAGAGATACTTGTAGAGCATCTTTATAGTCACCTAGTTACCTTGTGACATTTCATACACACAAGGTACTCCTCCGGTGTGAGTGAGTTGCGTGATCTCATGGTCATAAAAACAGATACTTGACATGTAGAAAACTATAGCAATAAACTGACACGATCATATACTATGTTTATTGTTTGGATCTTGTCCATCACATCATTCTCCTAATTATGTGATCCCGTTATCAAATGACATCTTATGTCCATGACTAGGAAACCTTGACCATCTTTAATCAACGAGCTATTCTACTAGAGGCATACCAGGAACACAGTTATGTATCCACACATGCAATGTGTTTTCAATTAATACAATTATAGTATGGATAATAAATGATTATCATGAAGAAGGAAATATAATAATAACCATTTATTATTGCCTTTTGGGCATATTTCTAACACACCACTACGAGCTACCTCATCACCATATCAAGGTTTCCCTAGCCTCCCCTAACCCTCTAGAATCAATTTATGGTGGAAAACGGGGAAGAAACCGGCTCAAAATTCGTCTAGAAATCGAGGCATTTTGGGGTGAAGAGAGAAGGGACGAAGAACCTAAGAGAAATGGAGGAGGAAGAAGGGGAGCGGCACGGCCCAACCTGTGCGGCCTCCTGTCGGCTTCGCCAGGGCCGACAGGCAGCCCGGTCGACTTCACCGCGACCGACTGGGGGCCACCAGGCCGAGTGACGTGCTCTCGCCAGTTATTGGCCGGCACGTGGCCGACGGGCCACTAATCGGCCGCCACACGAACAACTAGGCCTTGTCGGTTTTACCATAGCCGATTAGATCCAGTCGGCTTCTATGAAGCCGACGCTGTATTATTTATGAAAAAAAATCAAACCGACTAGTTTAGTAAAAAATTTGGAAAAAATAGCCTCCATCAAGTCATACAACTGTTTTCATTGCCAAGGTCCTTGGCCACACTGGTGCATGCGTCGTTGTGGTGCCGCCATGGCCAATGTTTCTGTTCGTTTCCTCCCGGTGCCACCATGTATAGTTTAAGGACGGGATATTTTCTTGATAATCAACGTGTATAATTTAGGGACAAAATATTTTCTTACCTATTGGTAATCAATTAGTTATTGTAGAGATTAATTATTTATACTTATTCTCTCTGTTTTGAAATCTAAGGTGTATTCGTTTTTTCTTAAACCAAACATGCACATGTTTCACCAAGTTTTTAGAAAACATTTATCAATATTTCCAATCCCAAATTTACCTCCTGGTACAAGCAATAAGCAACACAAACTTGACATAATACAACACCAAATATGTATCGCTAGATCCATCAAGAACATTATTTTTATATTTTATTTATTATGTATTGTAGATGTTAATATTTTATTTTATAATCTTGATTAAACATATTCCTACATAAGTTTGACCTGCACGAATACCGATGCCCCTTATAATTTCCGAAAACAATTAGGCTGGTTGTAATGGGAGTATCATAGGTAGTATCATGCATGTCAACTAGACAATCTTGATGAGATGCCATAGAATTAAATGAAAAAAGAAAAGATTGAGTAACATATGATAATATCGTATCATATTAAATGATATAGTACTATGTGCCATGCATAGTAATAAATAAACTATCTTATAATACTAACCTATGGTACTATGCACTACGGATGTTGTATCATACACTAGTATCATATGCATGATATACTTTTCATTACAACCAGCCTTAAGCAGAATGTGGATTGTACTAAACTTAAAATATAAATTTCGTCTTGTCACTTCTCACTGGCGACGGTGGTTTAATATTGCTGGAAGGGACAGCCCAAACCCATGAACCCTGTATGGTACTTCGGCCGTTGCTATATGTCTACAGTCCACTCTAATTGGCAATATACATCTACACATGTTTTGGCTCCATCTTGGACACAGCAACGTTGCCTGTTCTTTCGTATGACTTGTCTCCTCTTCCTATCCTAGTTGCGTCCTGCCCATGCTTCTCTTCTCGTTCTTGTGTGTCGGCACTTCGGCAGGCTTGATGATAACTGGGTGCGTGGACTTGGTCAACCAGTAAAATAGTACGGTACTACAAGGATAAGAAGATGATCGAACTTGATTAAGCCCTTGATCCTATGCACAAAACCTGGATCATTATCCACACCATTAGAATGTACTTGTAATGATAAATAAAAGAATATACTTGTACTGCTCAGTCAAAAACGTAGTACCAGTTGTTTCTACTAGTGCAGGCTTAACATAGCGTGGAAGAAACACCTTCTGATGCACATGTCAGCCATGTCAAAACTAGGCGGAAAAGTTTACGCGTTGCAAATTTGGTGATGCGTTTTTCATACGCAAATATGAAGCTTTTGAATTGATGGAGGTACCACGTATGCATTGCTACCGATGAGAACAACACCTCCCACCGAAAAAAACAATTTGCGTTAATGTGACAAATATGCATAACATTTTTTCGAGAAAAAAAAGACGCATATTGTCGTCGTTTTCTCACGACAGATGTCATGAATAGGCTTATCGTGGGTGGTTGGGGCCGGAGGACGCCGACGGGCTTCGGGTACGAGATTAGGTACAAGCGGTGGTGAGACACGATGTACCCAGGTTCAGGGCCCTCCGTGGGAGGTAACACCCCTAGTCATGTTTGGTCTAGTTGGATGGATTGGTACGTTTGCAAGGTTGCTCCTACAGCTGTGTCTAGAGGAGTAAGAAGAAGCAGTCGGCTCGTCTTCCTTCGTTGCTAAGGATGATATGAAGGGAGTGTCCCATGTGTGTGTGTCTATGAGCGGTCGTCCCCGTTGCATGGGGAGCTCGGGGGGGGGGGGTATAGGCATCCCCCGGCTTTATAATACTTCTAAGGTACATAGATGAGGGGCCCGGCTGGCAGCCTCCTCGGCTGACCAGGGGGTCCCGCTTCTCGAGCCGTCTCGTCGCCGGTAGGGTCCACCGACTGCGCGGTCCCGACCCCTGTTGGGGCCCGCCAGCCGGCTCCGTGATTGGCCCCCGTCAACCTACTAAGGCACGGGTTGCCCGGATGGCGTCGTCTAGTGCCAGCCGGCCGAAATCTCCGGTATGGCCGGCTGCACTGCAGCCAAGCCGGAGCAGGTAATCGAGTGGACGGGGGTGTGTCGGCACTGTTCCCCCGCCCGGTCACGGTCGCCAAGGTTAGCGGCCCAGACGGCCGGACTATATCCACGCGCGCCCGAGCGTCAACGGTCATTGTGGCTACATTGGCATCCGTCGTGGCGGTCATGTCATGTCCTCGTACCCGCGCGCACAGGGACGGGACATTGCTTGTCTGCCCAGGGGTCAACGGAGGAGGCAGCTCGCGGGGAGCCGATCGCGTCCAGCCGGCTGAGGACCGAGCCGGCTCCCTGACCAGCCGTCCCTAGGCCAGCCGGCAATTGCTCCTGCCGGCTGTGCACCAGCCGGCCAGGAGGCAGCTGTCCGTGTGCTTTTTCTTTGAAGCGGGGGAGAGAACCCAGTGCTTTGGCCTACCCATGGGTAATAACCCCATCAGTAGTCCCCGAAGCCGGCGGGGGCCCGCGTTCGGCACACGGAGGGGAGCCGACAGCTATTGGGGAACGTCGCATGGGAAACAAAAAAATTCCTACGCACACGCAAACCTATCCATGGTGATGAGCATCTACGAGAGGGAGAGTGGATCTACGTACCCTTGTAGATCGCTAAGCGGGAAGCGTTAAGAAACGCAGTTGGTGTAGTCGAACTTCTTCGCGATCCAAATCGCCGAGCGTCCCGCGATCCAATCACGAACCGTCCCGCGAACACATCACGATCCGTCCCGCGAACTCATCACGATCCGTCTCACGATCTTGATCATGATCTGTCCCGCGAACTCATCACGATCCGTTCCGTGATCACATCACGAACCGTCTCGCGATCTCGATCACGGTCCTTCCGATCTAGCGCCGAACGGACGGCACCTCCGCGTTCAGCACACGTGCAGCTTGATGACGATCTCCACCGTCTCGATCCAGCGAGAGGAGGTGGAGAGGAGAGAGAGTTCACCGGCAGCGTGACGATGCTCCGGTGATGGTGGTGGAGCAATTCCGGCAGGGCTTCGCCTAAGCGCTGCAGAAAACTGATCTAGAGGAGAAACTATGCACCGGTGTAACGGGTAGCACGTGGCCGGAAATTCTGTCCAAAAACCACCCAATCCAGTAGTATATATAGGAGGAGAGGAGAGGAGAGGCATCCAAGGCCTTTGGGTCGGCCGAAATAGGAGGTGCGAAGCAATCCTACTTCACCTCCAATCCTAGTTGGAGTAGGATTGCCTCCTATTGGCTGATTTTCCACTTTTTGCTTTAGGACTTTCTCTCCTGCGCCATGGGCCTTTGTGGCTGTTTTCCCAGCCCACTAAGGGCTGGTTATTATTCTCCCACAGCCCATGGACCTCTTGGGGTCGAAATACCCCTCCCGAAGGCCTCCCGGTACACTACCGGCACTCCCGGTACACTACCGATGAGTCCGAAACTTTTCCGGAAACCAAACTGGGACTTCCTATATATGAATCTTTACCTCCGGACCATTCCGGAGCTCCTCGTGACGTCCGAGATCTCATCCGGGACTCCGAAAAAACTTCGATCACCACCATACATAACTCTACACTACCGAAACGTCACCGAACCTTAAGTGTGCAGACCCTGCGGGTTCGAGAACTATGTAGACATGACCGAGACACCTCTACGGTCAATAACCAATGGCGGGACCTGGACGTCCACATTGGTTCCTACATATTCTACGAAGGTCTTTATTGGTCGAACCTCTATGTCAAGGATTCAGTTAATCCCGTATAACGTTCCCTTTGTTCTTCGGTATGTTACTTGCCCGAGATTCGATCGTCGGTATCTCCATACCCAGTTCAACCTCGTTACCGGCAAGTCTCTTTACTCGTTCCGTAATACAAGATCCCGCAACTAACAATTAGTCACATTGCTTGCAAGGCTTATTGTGATGTTGCATTACCGAGTGGGCCCCGAGATACCTCTCCGTCACACGAAGTAACAAATCCCAGTCTCGATCCATGCCAACTCAACAGATACCATCGGAGATACCTGTAGAGCACCTTTATAGTCACCCAGTTATGTTGCGACGTTTGATACACACAAGGCACTCCTCCGATATCTGTGAGTTGCATGATCTCATGGTCATAGGAACACATACTTGACATGCGGAAAACAGTAGCAATAAACTGACACGATCATATGCTACGTTTGCAGTTTGGGTCTTGTCCAATACATCATTCTCCTAATGATGTGACCCCGTTATCAAATGACATCTCATGTCCATGGCTAGGAAACCTTAACCATCTTTTGATTAACGAGCTAGTCTATTAGAGGCATACTAGGGACATGGTTTTGTCTATGTATCCACACGTGCATCTAAGTCTCCGATCAATACAATTATAGCATGGATAATAAACGATTATCATGAACAAGGAAATATGATAATAACTAATTTATTATTGCCTCTAGGGCATATTTGCAACAGTCTCCCACTTGCACTAGAGTCAATAATCTAGTTCACATCACCATGTGATTCGCATTGTTATGAATCTAACACCCAACGAGTTCTGGGGCTCGATCATGCTTTGCATGTGAGAGAGGTCTAATAGTCAACGGGTCTGTAACATTCAGATCCATGTGCACTTTGCAAATACCTATGTCAAACTGTAAACACTGCTACCACACTCCGCTCGGTACTATTCCAAATGGCTGCTCCACTATACGTATCCAGATTGCTACTACGAGTCATCCGGATTAGTGTTAAAGCTTGTATCGACGTAACTCCTTACGACGAACTCTTTATCACCTCCATAATCGAGAAACATCTCCTCAGTCTCTTAGTTACTGAGGATAATCTTGACCGTTGTCCAGTAATCCACTCCTGGTTCACTCTTGTACCCCCTGACGGACTCATGGCAAGGCACACATAGGTGCGGTACACAACATGGCATAATATAGAGCCTATGGCTAAGGCATAGGGGACGACGTTCGTCCTTTCTCTTTCTTCTACCGTTGTCGAGCTTTGAGTCTCACTCAACTTTCACACCTTACAAATCAGGCGAGAACTCTTTCTCTGACTGATCCATTTTGAACTCTTTCAAAATCTTGTCAAGGTATGCACTCATTGAAAGTCTCATCGAGCATCTTGATCTATCTCCATGGATTTTGATGCTCAACAATTAGGTAGCTTCATACAGGTCTTCCTTTGAAAATCACTTTCCAAATGACCGTTTTATGATTTCCAGAAACTCTACATTATTTCTGATCAACAATATGTCATCCACATATACTTATCAGAAATTCTATAGTGCTCCCACTCACTTTATTGCAAATACAAGTTTCTCGTAAACTTTGTATAAACATCAAAACTTTGATCACCTCATCAAAGCGTATATTCCAACTCCGAGATGCTTGCTTCAGTCCATGGAAGGATCACCGAAGCTTGCACACCTTTTAGCATCCTTAGGCCTGACAAAACCTTCTGGTTGTATCACATACAACCTTTCCTCAAGTAAACTGTTAAGGAAACGATGTTTTGACATCCATCTACCAGATTTCATAATTGAAAACACAGCAACTGCTAACATAATTCCAACAGACTTTAGCACCACTACGAGTGAGAAAGTCTCATCGTAGTCAACTCCTTGAACTTGTCACAAACATCTTTGCAACAAGTCGAGCTTTACAAATAGTGACATTCACCATCAGTGTCTGTCTTCATTTTAAAGATCCATTTGTACTCAACGACCTGTCGTCCAACGAGCAAGTCTACCAAAGTCTACACTTGGTTTTCATACATGGATCCTATCTCGGATTTCATGGCCTCCAACCATTTGTCGGAATCCGGGCCCATCATCGCTTTTCCATAGCTCGTAGGTTCATCGTTTGTCCAACAACATGACCACCAAGACAGGGTTGTCATACCGCTTAGGAGCAGTACACATCCTTGTCGACCTACGAAGTTCGATAGTAACTTGATCTTGAAGCTTCATGATCATCATCATTAACTTCCTCTTTAACTAACGTAGGCTTCACAGAAACAACATCCTGCGCTGCGCTACTCTCTGGTTGAACAAAGGTTTAACAACCTCATCAAGTTCTATCTTCCTCCCACTTAATTCATTCGAGAGAAACTTTTCCTTGAGAAAGGATCCGTTTTAGTAACAAACACTTTGCACTTGGATCTGAGATAGAAGGTTCACCCAACTGATCTTAGGGTATTCTACGAAGATGCATTTGTCCGCCTTGGGTTCGACCTCATTAGGTGAAAACATTTTCCACACGAGTGTCGCAGCCCCAAGTATTAAGAAATGACAGCTTAGGTTTCTATCAAACCATAATTCACATGGTGTCATCTCAACGGATTTAGATGGTGCCCTATTTAAAGTGAATGTAGTTGTCTCTAATGCATAACCCCAAAATTATAGTAGTAAAATGACAAGAGACATCATAGCACGCACCATGTCCAATAGAGCATAACTATGATGTTCGGACACACCATCACACTATGGTGTTCCAGGTGGCGTTTAGTTGTGAAACAACTTTCACATTGTCTTAAGTTGTATGCCAAACTCGTGACTCAGATATTCACCTCCACGATCATATCGCAGTCATTTTTATCTTCTTGTCACGATGATCTTTAAACTTCACTCTGAATTTGCTTGAACCTTTCAAACGATTCAGACTTGCATTTCATTAAGTAAATATACACTATATCTACTCAAATCATCAGTGAAGGTAAGAAAATAACGATATCCACTGCACGCTACAAGACTCACTAGATTGCATACATCAACATGTATCATTTCCAATGAATCACTTGCCTGCTCCATCCAACGGGGTCCTTTGGTCATCTTGCCCAAGAGGCATGGTTCGCATGTCTCAACCGATTCGAAATCGAATGAGTCCAAATATCCATCACCATGGAGTTTCTTCATGCGCTTTATACCAATATGACATTTTGCGGCAGTGCCACAAGTATGTGGTACTATCATTATTTAACTTTGTATCTTTTGACATCAATGTTATGAACATGTGTATTACTACGATCAAGATTTCAACAAACCATTCTCACTGGGTGCATGACCATTGAAGGTATTATTCATGTAAACATAATAACTATTATTCTCTGACTTAAATGAATAACCGTATTGCAACAAACATGATCTAATCATGTTCATGCTCAACGCAAAACACCAAATAACATTTATTTAGGTTTGTCCCTAATCCTGAAGGTAGAGAGAGCGTGCGATGTTGATCACATCAACCTTGGAAACATTTCCAACACACATCGTCACCTCACCCTTAGCTAGTTCTCCGTTTATTCCATAGCTTTTATTTCGAGTTACTAACATTTAGCAACCGAACCGGTATCTGTTGGGGAACGCAGCAGAAAACAAAAAAATTCCGACCTACGCACCAGCCCAGGACCACTATGGAGACTGCATACAAGGTTTGATCTGATCTGTACCGACTCGAAGCGCAGCGGAAGTAGAGTCGATGACGAACGGCGGTGCAGATCCCCGCAGCTAGGATTTTACAACCTCCCAACCACGAGGATGTATACCCTCATCTGCCCTGCGGACAGCCCTCCGGGAGGCGGTCGCATAGCCCCCCGGACGGTGTCGCGGACAGCCCTTCGGGAGGACCTCCGAAACTCGGACTGTCACTCGGACAGCCCTTCGGGAGGACCTCCAAAACTTGGACGGTCACACAGACAGCCCTTCGGGAGGCACTCTCGAACTAAGACCGAAACTACGATCTCTCTACAGAGTTGCACACATACGGTGTCATCTATCCGGCAGGGCTTCGCCGTCCAGAACTAGTTCCTGCCGGAACCCAGACAGCCTTTCGGCTCTACGAAACTATTTCGCTGGGAGGGAGAGAGAGAGCTTGCAAATCAAAGCATGTGTATGAGAGCACAAGGATGAGGATTTTGGGCTGCCTCCTCACCCCTATTTATAGGATGAGAGACTATGGTAAAAATACCAAAATGCCCTCAGATATTTTCACTATTCATAATAGTGATTCCACTATTCATAAATAGTGTTCCCCACTATTCACAATAGTGTTTTCCACTATTTTGTAATAGTGTTTTCACTAGTCATGAGATATTTTCTCCCAATAGTGTTTCCCACTATTCATAATAGTGTTTCCACTATTCACGAATAGTGTTTCCACTATTCACAAATAGTGTTTCCAATAAAGTAATCCAAAAAGCACTTTCACTATTCATGACGATATTTTTCAGCGTCCGTTCAAACTAAAAATATTTATGTGGACTTAGAACATTTCCAGTACCCACTAAAATAATTTTCAATACGATTCGGAACAATTCCGGAATAGTGATTTTCATCTGTGAAAAGCATCTGAAGCGGTTCCGGCAGCTCCGGAACATTTCCGGTTATTCTTCCGGAAAATTCCCAGAAGTTTCCAGAATGATTCTGGCACCCTCCAAGAATTATCAGGCATGTGCCAAAACCAATTTGACTTTATGGTATCCTCTGAAACAACTTTTCAGTTTCACCGAAACTGTTCCGGTGACCTGTCTGCGGAACATTTCCGCTGTCCGAAACTTTTCGGTGATTTTCTCTCAGACTCCCTGTCTAGTATTCAACAGATAGATGACCCTTAAGCGTGTGACCCTATAGGTTCGGTGAAGCATAGACATGACCTGGAAACCCTTCCGATCAATGATCAACATCGGAGCCGTGGACACCCATATCGATCCCTATACCCACACGAATAAATATTCGAGTGAACCTCCAGTTGCCGTGTGCTATACCTGTTGCTTCGCGATATGTTACAAATACCCGAGGTGAGACATGTTGGCATCCCCATGGATCAACAACTTGTCCACTATGCCAGTTACCTCGTTATCGGTATTGTTCTCTTTTCTCGTTCCCGTGTTCCGGCATCCCCGTGATCAAATCGCAAAGTGTCTAGCCAGACGATGATGGATACGGTAACACCGAGAGGGCCCAGAGATATCTCTCCATCGTCGGAGGAGCAAATCCCAATCTTGAGCTATCAAGTTACTTCACTTACTTTTCCATGAACCCGTAAGCCGCCGTAATAGCCACCCATTTACGGATGACGTTTAACAAACCCCAAAGTTCATGAAGCAAGCATGAAGAAACTCGATACTCTCATGGTCTAAGGAATTAGGCAAACATTAACTTCTGTGTGTTATTAACCATTAACTTATGACGAATGTATCTCATAGCATAACATTAATTTGGGTCGATTCAACACCAATGTTCTTCTAACATTGTGCCCTCAAAATTGCCGGCATAGCCATGCCCATGATCAGGAAAACAGGATCATCATGCAATACTTGAGCCAGTCTTAGAGGCCAGACTAGGAATACATTTTACCATTTATTATCCCACACGTGCACATGAGTTTCCCTCCAAGCCTCGTTTTATTTGTAGACTCGAGAATCATTGCAGTTATAGCATGGAACATAAACATAATTATGAACAGGGAGATAATCAATAACATTTATTATTGCCTCTAGGGCATATCTCCTACAGTATCCAATACCCAGGTGCTACTAGAAGTACTAGCAAGGTACACATCAATAACTCGTATATCAAATATACTTCTATCGATGTTGCCAGCCTTCTTATCTACCAAGTATCTAGGGTTGTTCCGCTTCAGCGACCTCTCACCTCATAATAGAAGCACTTAGTCTTGGGTTTGAGTTCAACTTTGGGATGCTTCACTGGAGCAGCAACTGACTTGCTATCCATGAAGTTTCCCTCCTTGCTCTTGCCCTTTTCGAAACTAGTGGTTTGATTAACCATCAACACTTGACGCTCCTTCTTGATTTCTACCTTTGCGGTGTCAAACATCACGAACAGCTCAGGGATCAATACTTCTATCCCTGGTGTATTATAGTTCATCACTAAGTTCTAGTAGCTTTAGTGACAGTGACTTGGAGAACTATATCAATCACTATCTTATTTGGAAGATCAACTCCCACTTGATTCAAGAGATTGTAGTACCCAGACAATCTGAGTACATGCTCAACGATTGAGCTATTCTCCTTCATCTTACAGGCAAAGAATCTTGTTGGAGATCTCATATCTCGCAACACAGGCATGAGCCTGAGATCACAAACTCTGCTCCTAGAACATCTCATATGTTCCGTGACGTTCAAAATGTTTCGGAGCCTCAATTCTAAGTCGTAATGCATGACGCACTAAACTATCAAGTAGTCATCGAAACGTGCCTGTCAGATGTTCACAACATCTATAGACGACGCTAGACGGGGTGGCGCACCGAGCGGTGCATTAAGGACATAAGCCTTCTGTGCAGCGATGAGGACAATCCTCAGATCACGGACCCAGTCCGCAATATTGCTACCAACATCTTTCAACTCTATTTCTCTAGGAACATATAAAAATTTAAGGGAGCTACAGCGCGAGCTAGTAATCTACAACATAATTTGCAAAGACACTTTGACTATGTTCATGATAATGAGTTCAATTAATCATATTACTTAAGAACTCCCACTCAAATTGACATCCCTCCGATCATTCGAGTGATACATGATCCAAATTCACCAACTCAAGTCCGATCATCACGTGAGTTGAGGTGGCTGCAATGGTGAACATCATTATGTTGATCATATCTACTATATGACTCATGTTCGACCTTTCGGTCTCTCGTGTTCCGAGGCCATGTTTGTACATGCTAGGCTCGTCAAGTTTAACCCGAGTGTTCTGCGCGTGTAAATTTGGCTTGCACCCGTTGTATGTGAATGTAGAGTCTATCACACCCGATCATCACGTGGTGTCTCAACACGACGAACTTTCGCAATGGTGCACACTCGGGGAGAACACAGTTCATCTTGAAATTCAAGTGAGGGATCACCTTATAATGCTACCACCGTACTAAGCAAAACAAGGTGCATAAAAGGATTAACATCTCATGCAATTCATAAGTGACATGATATGGCCATGAACTTGTGTTTAAGATCTCCATCTTCGAAACACCAGCATGATCTCCATCATCACCGGCACAACACCATGATCTCCATCATCTTGATCTCCATCAATGTGTTGCCATTGGGGTTGTGGCGCCAGCCCTGCTTCTACTTCTATTGATACTGCTTAGCGATAAAGTAAAGCATTACATAGCGCTTAATGATTGACACGCAGGTCATACAATAATTAAAGACAGCCCTATGGCTCCTGCCGGTTGTCGTACTCAACGACATGCAAGTCGTGAAATTCTATACATCACATGATCATCTCATACATCACATATATCTCATCATGTAATTGCCATATCACATCACAACATACCCTGCAAAAACAAGTTAGACGTCCTCTAATTGTTGTTGCATGTTTTACGTGGCTGCTACGGGTATCTAGCAAGAACGATTCTCACCTACGCGTAAACCACAACGGTGATACATAGATTGCTTTTCAACCTTCTCAAGGACCGCCTTTGTCGGATCCGATCCAACTAAAGTGAGAGAAACTGTCACCCGCAAGCCATCTAAGCAACAAGTTGCGTCGAGGGAACCGGTCTCTCGTAAGCGTACGAGTAATGTTGGTCCGGGCCGCTTCATCTCACAATCCCGCTGAACCAAAATCCGACCAAGGGAGGAAGCAATCTAAGCATCAACGCCCACAAACCTTTTGTGTTCTACTCGAGATCTCATCGAACCATCAACCTAGCTCATGATGCCACTGTTGGGGAACGTCGCATGGGAAACAAAAAAATTCCTACGCACACGCAAACCTATCCATGGTGATGAGCATCTACGAGAGGGAGAGTGGATCTACGTACCCTTGTAGATCGCTAAGCGAGAAGCGTTAAGAAACGCAGTTGGTGTAGTCGAACTTCTTCGCGATCCAAATCGCCGAGCGTCCCGCGATCCAATCACGAACCGTCCCGCGAACACATCACGATCCGTCCCGCGAACTCATCACGATCCGTCTCACGATCTTGATCACGATCTGTCCCGTGAACTCATCACGATCCGTTCCGTGATCACATCACGAACCGTCTCGCGATCTCGATCACGTCCTTCCGATCTAGCGCCGAACGGACGGCACCTCCGCATTCAGCACACGTGCAGCTTGATGACGATCTCCACCGTCTCGATCCAGCGAGGAGGTGGAGAGGAGAGAGAGTTCACCGGCAGCGTGATGGCGCTCCGGTGATGGTGGTGGAGCAATTCCGGCAGGGCTTCGCCTAAGCGCTGCAGAAAACCGATCTAGAGGAGAAACTATGCACCGGTGTAACGGGTAGCACGTGGCCGGAAATTCTGTCCAAAAACCACCCAATCCACTAGTATATATAAGAGGAGAGGAGAGGAGAGTCAGCCAAGGCCTTTGGGTCGGCCGAAATAGGAGGTGGGAAGCAATCCTACTTCACCTCCAATCCTAGTTGGAGTAGGATTGCCTCCTATTGGCTGATTTTCCACTTTTTGCTTTAGGACATTCTCTCCTGCGCCATGGGCCTTTGTGGCTGTTTTCCAAGCCCACTAAGGGCTGGTTATTATTCTCCCACAGCCCATGGACCTCTTGGGGTCGAAATACCCTTCCCGGAGGCCTCCCGGTACACTACCGGCACTCCCGGTACACTACCGGCACTCCCTGTACACTACCGATGAGCCCGAAACTTTTCCGGAAACCAAACTGGGACTTCCTATAAATGAATCTTTATCTCCGGACCATTCCGGAGCTCCTCGCGACGTCCGAGATCTCATCCGGGACTCCGAACAAACTTCGGTCACCACCATACATAACTCTACACTACCGAAACGTCACCGAACCTTAAGTGTGCAGACCCTGCGGGTTCGAGAACTATGTAGACATGACCGAGACACCTCTATGGTCAATAACCAATGGCGGGACCTGGACGTCCACATTGTTTCCTACATATTCTACGAAGATCTTTATTGGTCGAACCTCTATGTCAAGGATTCAGTTAATCCCGTATAACGTTCCCTTTGTTCTTCGGTATGTTACTTGCCCGAGATTCGATCGTCGGTATCTCCATACCCAGTTCAACCTCGTTACCGGCAAGTCTCCTTACTCGTTCCGTAATACAAGATCCCGCAACTAACAATTAGTCACATTGCTTGCAAGGCTTATTGTGATGTTGCATTACCGAGTGGGCCCCGAGATACCTCTCCGTCACACGGAGTAACAAATCCCAGTCTCGATCCATGCCAACTCAACAGACACCATCGGAGATACCTGTAGAGCACCTTTATAGTCACCCAGTTATGTTGCGACGTTTGATACACACAAGGCACTCCTCCGATATTTGTGAGTTGCATGATCTCATGGTCATAGGAACACATACTTGACATGCGGAAAACAGTAGCAATAAACTGACACGATCATATGCTACGTTTGCAGTTTGGGTCTTGTCCATCACATAATTCTCCTAATGATGTGACCCCGTTATCAAATGACATCTCATGTCCATGGCTAGGAAACCTTAACCATCTTTTGATCAACGAGCTAGTCTATTAGAGGCATACTAGGGACATGGTTTTGTCTATGTATCCACACATGCATCTAAGTCTCCGATCAATACAATTATAGCATGGATAATAAACGATTATCATGAACAAGGAAATATGATAATAACTAATTTATTATTGCCTCTAGGGCATATTTCCAACAGCGGCTTCCCCCCAGCAGTGTCCGCCTCCGGCGTGGAGCCAAAAGGTTAGCCGGGTCGGCAGCCGAACCCGACGCCCTGGGTTCCGACGCGATGCCCCGGGACCCGGGCCGGGCCGGCGCGCACCACGCGGCGGGTAATGATGTCGCGTGCCCCGCGCATGCGGGCTGGGCGTAGCCTGCTAGGCCTCGGGGCGCAGGCCAGGATCCTCTGCGCCCCGAAGCGGCAGTTATGGCCCGAGCCGCCCACTCGTGCGCGGAGATTCTAGGGGAGTGGGCGCAGTTAATCCCCATGTCCCCCGGTCGTGGCCTCCCCATTTAAAAGGGGAGGAAGGGTAGAGGGCGGAAGCATTCGCACCCCCTTGCCCCCTTGCCTTCTTTCCTCTTGCCTCCTTCGTCTCTTCGCGCGCCGTTGCTCCTCTCGCTTGCGACCACGCCCGCACATCGTCCCGCCATTCCAATGGCCGACGGGCGCGGAGGAAGCTGGGCCGGGTCCGTGGTCACGAAGGCCACAATTGCGGAACTCCGCCGCGCACGTATGCTGCTGCCGGCGGAGCGCGTAATCGCCCGCGCACCGGGCGACGAACCGGTGCCCAACCCGCAGGCAGGCGAGTTCGTCATCTTCGTGTGGCACTTCTCCCGCGGCTTCGGGCTCCCGGTGAGCCAATTCCGCCGGTTGTTGTTGGATACATTCGATCTTCAGTCGCACCATCTCGGCCCCAACGCCATCCTCTACCTCGCCGGCTTCGTGACGCTGTGCGAGGGGTACTTGGGAGTTCTCTCCTTCCTTGACCTCTTCAACTCTCTCTTCTACCTCAAGGCGCTGACGAGCAACGCCTGCGGGGGCATGGCGGTGTGCTATCGCGGCAGCGCGCGCTTCCCGCCCTTCTCCCTCATCAAATCTATCAAGGGGTGGCGTCGGACGTTCTTCTATGTGACGAACGCCGACCAGCAACTAGACTACATCCGACTGCCGGCGTTCGTCAATGCGCAGTCCTCCGGAGCGAACTGGCCGGGAGCCGCCCCGCGCGGAGTGGCTCTGGCGGAGCTCGGCCAGCTCGCCTAGCTGAAGAGCGCAGAGGGGCTGGTCGCCTCCGACCTGGTGGCGGCCTTCATCTCGCGCCGGGTGCTTCCCCTCCAGATGAGGCCGCACCGGAGCTGCGACATGTATGGCCATCGGGACCCCTGCCGGCTGACGACCGTCAAAATGACGCCAGCTCAGGTGGCGACGCGGGTGAACGCCATCACGACGTTCAAGCTGGCGCCGACATCGTGGACTTTCGGCATGGAGCCGTACGACCGCATCAACCATCCTCCCATGGTACGTTTTGTCGAGGCGGCTCTTTTCATTTGATTCTTCCCAGCCGGCAGCCGGCACCAGACCTCACTTCTCCGTGCTGACCGTAGTTGTTCATGCGACAGAACATGCTGGACGGCATGCACCCCCAAATATTCGAGGCGGAGCAAAAGCACTCCGACTCCGAAGACTACGAGTGGGGAGGCCCGCCTGAAGAGGGGGTTGACTCCTCGGGAGGGGTCAAGGAGCCGGCCGATCCGTGAGCCGGTGGGCCCGACGGAGCCAGAGGGTCCGGCGCAGCCGGAGAGCCCAGCGAAGCCGGTGAGTTCCCTATCAGACCCACGGTCAGGGACTGGACCGATGACGATGATGATGATGATGTGATGATCCTGAACGCGCCTCCTCCCTCAGTTCAGCAGGGTCGGCGTGGGCGAAGCAAGGAGCGTCCGGATCAAGCCCCGGCGACCGGAGCCGCCAGCCGGGTGAAGAGGCCGGCTCAGGAGGAGCCAGCGGCCCCACCGACTGTCCATAAGCGGGTGAAGGTGGCCGCACGGAAGCCGCCGACGCATGCCAAGCGGGCCTTGCCCGTCGTTACCGGGTAAGCGTCCTATTTTTCCTTGCGTCTGTTTCTTTCCGAGTAGCGGGCCGGCAGGTGTTTGACCCTTGTGCATCATAGGGACCCCATCAAGCTCCACGAAGTGGAGTCAGCGATGGACCAGGCGGACCTCGCCAGCCGGCTAGCCCGCGAGCACGCGGCCACGCATCGGGAGGAGAAGAGGAGGCTCGCGGAGCTGCGAGCCTTAAAGTCCGAAACGCGAGGCGGGGCCGCGCATTCCGGGACTTCGAGAGGCGGGAGGCGAAGGAGGTCCATGAATCCCGCGTGGGCATCCGACTCGGCGGCGAAATCGACCCGCCTGTCGAGGCCCCCGTCGAGCGAGCCGCGAGAGGCAGCCACGGAGCCAGCTACGCCCCCGCCTGCGGAGAAGACGGCCCGACTGGGCGAAGGCTACGGAGCCGGTCGCCGAGGCGGCCAGGACGGAGGTGCCGGATGTGATTCCACCCGTAGTCGAGCCGGCCCGGGTCGACGTGTCGGAGGCTCCGGCAGCCCCGGAGGTAGTGCTGGACGCGGCGTCAGAGGCGCCGGCCATGAAGACGTAGGCGCCATCCGTCGCGGTCGTCGCGTAGGAGCAGCGGGAGGAGGAGAAGGCGCTGGCGCCGAGCGAGGGGCCAGTGGGGACTGACTCTCGGGCCCTCGCCGTCATCAACCCCCCCCCCCCCCCCGGCCCCGGCGGCCGGCACCATGGCAAGCACCGGGACGAGTGGCAATGGCTGCCGGGCCCAGAGGTCCATGCAGGACGTGCTCTGGGACTAGAAGGCGTTGGCGCGCGCCCTAACCCTTCCTGCTCTCCCGACAGGCGGTCCGGTCCGTGCGTTCGGGGAGTTGGGGAGCGTCCTGGATCGGTGCCGCAAGGAACTGGCCTGGTTCATGGAGGCGGCCGACACCACCCTTAGGCGCGTGGAGTAAGCATCGTTGTCTTTGTTAAAATTTTCAGTGGGGGTGCGCAAGCGCACCCACTAGGTGTAACCCCCGAGATGCGGGTCGGCTGACCGGCTAGTGGGCAGCCAGGCCGGATCCCCTTGTGCGGCCTTTGATTTTGGCTTCATGTGGCAGGAGGGGAACTCTGAGCGGCATAAGTGTTGGGTAATGCGACAGAAAACAAAAATTTCCGGTATAGAGAACACGCCCAGGACCACTATGGAGACTACATACAAGGTTTGATCTGATCCGTACCGACTCGAAGCGCAACGGAAGAAGAGTCAGTGGAGATCGTTGGTGTAGATCCCCGCAGCTAGGATTTTACAACCTCCCAACCGCGAGGATTTACTCCCTCGTCAGACAGCCCTTCGGGAGGCGGTCGGACAGTCCCCCGGACGATGTCGCGGACAGCCCTTCGGAAGGACCCTCGAAACTCGAACGAAGACTCGGACAGCCCTACGGGAGGACACACGAACAGCCCCTCGGGCAAAAGATCGAAACTACAACCTCTCTACGGGGTTGCACACATACGGTGTCATCTATCCGGCAGGGCTTCGCCGTCCAGAACTAGTTCCTGCCGGAACCCAGACAGCCTTTCGGCTCTACGAAAGACTCTTTTCGTGGGAGGGAGAGAGAGAGCTTGCAAAGCAAAGCATGTGTATGAGAGCACAAGGATGAAGAAATGGCATCCCACTCACCTCCTATTTATAGGAAAACCAAGGGGTAGGGTGGTTTTACAATAAAACCCAAAATGCACATGAATGAAGTCCTTCCACAAGGGCATAAAAGTGAAACCAAGGAACAAGAGGGACTCCATGAAGGAGTCCACCATGTGGCCGGCCACACACTCATGTGGCGCCCCAAAAATGGCTCCAATCCATCCATGTCATCCCCAAGATCTTTTGGAGCAAAGCCCCAAAAGGTGGCTTTCCATAAAGTAGTCCAAAGTTCATGAAGCAAGCATGAAGAAACTCGATACTCTCATGGTCTAAGGAATTATGCAAACGTTAACCATCTCTGTGTTATTAACCATTAACTTGTGACAAATGTATCTCATAGCATAACATCAATTCGGATCGATTCAACACGAGTGTTCTACCAACATCGCGTCCTCAAAATTGCCGGCATAGCCATGCCCATGATCAGGAAAACAGGACCATCATGCAACACTTGAGCCAGTCTTAGAGGCAAGACTAGGAATACAATTCACCGTTTATTATACCACACGTGCACATGAGTTTCCCTCCAAGCCTCGTTTAATTTGTAGACTCAAGAATCATTGCAGTTATAGCATGGAAGATAAACAATTATTACAAACTTTGGAGATACAAAATAACTGTTATTACTGCCTCTAGGGCATATCTCCTACAGACTCCCACTTGCACTAGAGTCATAATCCAGTTACATGGCTTCCCCAACACCAATGGCTATCCGGTGTTGCTCATGCTTTGCTCATGGTAGAGGCTTTGTCATTGGGTCTGACACATTCAGATATGTGTGAACTTTGCGTACTTTCACTAAACCTTCTTCGACATGATGTTGAATGAGTTTATATTTGCGTTGAATATGCATTGTCTTATGGTGCGAACATGGCTCCCTTGCCTGAGCCACGGCGCCACTATTATCACAATAGATCTCCACCGGGTCCAGAGCACTTGGAACCACACCAAGGTCTTCAAGAAATTGCTTGATACCGATAGCTTGCTTGGAGGCTTCAGAAGCAGCAACATATTCCGCCTCCGTCGTAGAATCCGCCACAGTCTTTTGTTTGGAACTTTTCCAATCAACTGCGCTGCCGTTCAATATGAAAACATAGCCAGATTGAGATTTGAAGTCATCTGGGTCAGTCATGAAGCCTGCATCAGTGTAACAACTTACAATGAGCTCTTCATCACCTCCGTACACAAGGAGTAAATCCTTGGTCCTTCTGAGGTACTTAAGAATACCCTTGACTGCGGCCCAGTGTTCCAATCCTGGATCACCTTGGTACCGGCTGCTAACACTTAGCGCATAGGAAACATCCGGTCTTGTACATAGCATGGCATACATAATAGAACCAACTGCCGAAGCATATGGAATATCATTCATTTGTACTCGCTCATCGAGGGTCCGAGGACTCTGATTCTTGCAAAGCACTATGCCAGGTGACATGGGGAGTAGGCCTTTCTTGGAGTTCTCCATGTTGAACCTTTTCAACACCTTGTCAATGTACGTCCTTTGGCTAAGCGCTATTAGGCATCTTGATCTATCTTTATAGATCCTGATGCCCAATACATATGCCGCTTCACCTAAGTCTTTCATTGAAAAACTCCTTTTCAATGAGTCTTTTATTTTGCTAAGAAAATTCACATCATTCCAATCAACAATATGTCATCCACATACAAGATTAGAAATGCTTTTGCGCTCCCACTAAACTTCTTGTAAACACAAGATACTTCATCGTTCCTGATGAAGCCAAACTCTTTGACCACTTCATCAAAACGAATGTTCTAGCTCCTTGATGGTTGCTTCGGACCATAAATGGCTTTCTGAAGCTTACATACCTTTCTAGCATTCTTAGGATCGACAAAACCTTCTGGTTGTATCATGTATACATCCTGTTCAAGGTTTCCATTTAGGAAAGCCGTTTTGACATCCATCTGCCAAATTTCATAATCGAAATAAGCAGCAATTGCTAGTAATATCCGAACAGACCTAAGCATAGCTACGGGCGAGAAAGTCTCGTCGTAGTCCACTCCTGGAACTTGCGTGAACCCTTTCGCGACAAGTCTAGCTTTGTGGATAGTAATGTTACCATCCGTGTCCGTCTTTCTTTTGAAAATCCATTTACAACCAATGGGTTTTATGCCATCTGGAAGTTCTTCCAAGTTTCAAACATGGTTTTCGTACATGGATTCCATTTCGGATCTCATGGCCTTGTGCCATTCCCTTGAGCTAGGCCCCGCCATCGCTTCATTGTAGTGCGCAGGTTCATCGTCTTCAAGAATGAAGATTTCGTTATGAAACCACTCAGGTGGCTGGATAGCCCTACCTGATCTGCGCGGTTCAGTAACAACATTGTCTGAAATTTCCGCATCACATGCGACAACTTCCGGCTCGGTTGTTGGTATAATTTGCGGAATTACTTCCGGTTCCTTAGCCATATCAACGGTTGCCAAAGATTCACTAATCTCATTAAGTTGTACTGTCCTCCCACTCAATTCTTTAGCGAGAAATTCTTTCTCGAGAAAGTGTGCAACCTTTGCGACAAACATTTTGCCTTCGGACTGGTGGTAGAAGGAATATCCAATGGTGTTATTTGGATAACCTACAAAGTAACATTTGTCTGATCTAGGTTCTAGTTTGGTTGGCTGTAAACGTTTTACGTATGCCTCACAACCCCAAACCTTGAGATGCGACACACTAGGTATCTTCCCACACCACATCTCATGTGGTGTCGTCTCAACAGACTTAGACGACACTCTGTTTAATGTATAAGCGGCAGTGAGTAGTGCGTGACCCCAAAAAGATATCGATAGATCTGTAAGAGACATCATCGACCTTACCATGTCTAACAGGGTTCGGTTACATCGTTCCGACACTCCGTTTCGCTGTGGAGTTCCGGGAGGCGTAAGCTGTGAAACGATTCCACGGTCACTCAGATGTTGGCCAAACTCATGACTAAGATATTCGCCTCCGCGATCAGACCGCAGAAACTTAATCTTTTTGTCACGATGATTTTCTACCTCATTCTGAAAATCTTTGAACTTTTCAAAGGTTTCCGACTTATGATTCATCAAGTAGATATAGCCATACCGACTTAAATCATCAGTAAAAGTCACGAAGTAAAAATACCCACCCCGTGCGGCCGTGTTCATTTGACCACATACATCACTATGTATTATTTCCAATAATTCACCCGCCCGTTCAGGATGACCCGTGAACGGCGTCTTGGTCATTTTTCCCATCAAGCAAGCTTCACATGTGTCAAATGATTCAAAATCAAGGGACGGCAAAACTCCATCTTTATGGAGTCTTTGCGTGCGTTTCTTTCCAATGTGGCCAAGCGGACAGTGCCACAAGTAAGTGGTGGTGGTATCAGCCTTCTTAAGGCATTTAGCATTCACATTAAAGACATCATTTCCACAATCTAGATTTAGTATGAAAAGGCCCCCAACAATGGGTGCAAATCCATAAAACATATCCTTACAATAAAGTGAACAACCATTGTTCTCAGACTTGTAGGAGTACCCATCCTGTACTAAACATGATCCAGAGATAATGTTTCTACACAATAACGGAACAAAATAACAGTTACTAAGTTCCAAAATAAATCCTGAAGGGAGACGTAGAGGCATAATGCCGACGGCTTGAGCGGCGATCCCAGTGCCGTTCCCGACACACATCACAACTTCATTCTTTGCCAGCTTGCACACCTTCTGAAGCCCCTGTATCGAGTTGCAAATGTGAGCAACCGATCCGGTATCAAATACCCAAGACTTAGAATTTTTGCTAGCAAGCAAAACGTCAATGAAATTTAACTTGTATAACAATTATACCTTTTCCGGTTTTCCCGGACTTCTTATCTTCCAGATACTTCTTGCAGTTTGTCTTCCAGTGTCCTGTGCCCTTGCAGTAGAAGCACTCAGTTTCATTCTTGGCTCCGCCCTTAGATTTGCGTTGGAAGCCGGTCTTACAGGTGCCCTTGCCCTTCTTTGGCTTGCCTTTCTTTTTGAAACTGGCAGTTTTATTCACAAGCAACACTTGCTTGCGATTTTTCTGCAGTCCTCCTTCAGCAGTTTTCAGCATGGCGAGCACCTCATTTGCTGTTTTGTCCATCCCATTCATGTTGTAGTTCATGATAAAACCGCCATAAGACGGGGGGAGTGAACCTAGCAACAAGTCCATAACATGCTCTTCTGGAAGTGGGAATTCCAGGATTTTAAGCCTTTCAGCGTAGCCAATCATATTGACTACGTGCTCGCCAACTAAACTGCCCTCAGCCATCTTGGTCTCCGCCATCATTTTCATGATGTCAAAACGTTCAGACCGTGCATTAAACTTGTAAAGAGCATCCAGATCCTTGATCATATCAAAGGAGTTATGGAATTCAAAACATTTTTGAAGCTTTGAACTCATGCAAGATAGCATGAGGCACTGCACTAAGTTGTAATCATCATCCTTAGTGGCCCAGACATTTTGTATGTCTGCCGCGGCTGTTGCCGCTGGTTTAGGGGGAAGAGGTCCGTCAAGCACATACACTTTCTTAGCACCCCGGAGGACAATCCTCAGGGTACGGACCCAGTCCGCATGGTTGTTTCCATTCGCAGCTAACTTCTCTTTCTCTAACATAGGGCCTAAGTTGAATGCGGTGTTGCGAGCCATTTGATCTACAACGGAAAACACAAGTTCATTTAGACTTTGTTCATAATGATTTTTGGCACTAGTGAATAAATAATTTTATTCCAAGGTGCACTCCCACTCAAATCAATATCTCTCATAATTGATTGTGAGTGATGCAAGACCCAACTTTCAATTCAGCGTCAAGGATGTAACCATCTCAAGTGACGAGAATTTCAATTGGTAGGCCAACTTGCCAATCACATCTCTATGTGACTCTTGTTCATCTTTCGATGTGTGTGTTCCGAGCTCATGACTTTCATGCCTGAACGTCAAGACAACCAAGTGATCTCGCTGCGAGGTCTCAACTCACCCGCCTCACACTTCTCTAATCGTTCGTACCCATGTAACCAGGTGATACCCCGAAGAGATAGGTGCCGTGACGGTGCTACACTTGGGAGAACACTAGCTACTTGATATTTTAAGTGAGATATCACCCTAATAAAAAGCGACTACCGCGCAATTAAGAAGGGTGCATCAAGAGGGATAAACATCTCAGGCAATTCATAATAGCATGATATGGTATAGCCCCTTCTGACGGAGAAGTCAAGTATTTCTTCGTCTTCGGCATTCGCGTCGGTGTTCACCTCTGCGAAGATTGCCACCACCTTGTCGATGCACCAGATAATATTGCTATCTTTATAGCTAATAAAATAAGTGCTTTACCTAAGGTTGACACGCAGGTCATTAAAGTGCAATCATATGGCTCCAGCCATCATGCCGAATCATGACACGCAGGTCATGTTAATTACATCATATAGCCATCTCATACATAATCAAATTAAGTATGAGCATTGCTATACCACATCACATGCAAACCATCCTGCAAAACCAAGTTAGACGCCTCTAATAGGTTTATACAAAATTTTATTTTACGTGGCTTCTAAGGTTTTGACTCAAACCGCAACTACCAACGTTTATCATCAAGTATGATAATTCAAGTTGCTAGATTAACTTTCCAGGGTGTATGAAACACGAGATGATAAAATCTCGAGCCCCATACTAAACTTCGTCATACGTGTGACCCCCGTGCAGATCATATCTGCATTGCCCTTTCGTCTGCGAAACATCCATCTTTCTTTTGACTATGGTGGAACCCAAAGAACTGTTAGCACTTCGTTGATCTGTCAATCAACATACTCAGGAGCAGCATGAAAGGATCGCGGATTGCCAGAACTTTGTAAGATTCCACCATTCCGTCAAGATATGGACTACGCAAATTCACGGGAAGCAACAGGAACATCGGGTAACAGATTTCATCTACTACCCGCACAAATAATTTTCAGCAATAGATCTCATCTACTACAAAATTATACTATGCAATACCCATACATCTCATGTATTCTAGATCATAACATGCATCTACTCATAGCCTGGCTCTTGATGCCACTGTTGGGTAACGCGACAGAAAACAAAAAATTCTGGTATAGCGAGCACGCCCAGGACCACTATGGAGACTGCATACAAGGTTTGATCTGATCTATACCGACTCGAAGCGCAGCGGAAGAAGAGTCGGTGGAGATCATTGGTGCAGATCCCTGCAGCTAAGATTTTACAACCTCCTAACCATGAGGATGTACTCCCTCGTCGGACAGCCCTTCGGGAGGCGGTCGGACAGTCCCCCGGACGATGTCGCGGACAGCCCTTCGGGAGGACCCTCGAAACTCGAACGAAGACTCGGACAGCCGTACGGGAGGACACACGAACAGCCCCTCGGGCAAAATATCGAAATTACGACCTCTCTACGGGGTTGCACACATACGGTGTCATCTATCCGGCAGGGCTTCGCCGTCCAGAACTAGTTCCTGCCGGAACCCAGACAGCCTATCGGCTCTACGAAAGACTCTTTTCGTGGGAGGGAGAGAGAGAGCTTGCAAAGCAAAGCATGTGTATGAGAGCACAAGGATGAAGAAATGGCATCCCACTCACCTCCTATTTATAGGAAAACCAAGGGGTAGGGTGGTTTTACAATAAAACCCAAAATGCACATGAATGAAGTCCTTCCACAAGGGCATAAAAGTGAAACCAAGGAACAAGAGGGACTCCATGAAGGAGTCCACCATGTGGCCGGCCACACCCTCATGTGGGGCCCCAAAAATGGTTCCAATACATCCATGTCATCCCCAAGATCTTTTGGAGCAAAGCCCCAAAAGGTGGCTTTCCATAAAGTAGTCCAAAAAGCACTTTCACTATTCACGGCGACATTTTTCAGCGTCCGCTCGAATTGAAAATATTTATGTGGGCTTAGAACAATTCTAGTACCCCACTAAAATAATTTTTAATGCGATCCGGAACAATTCCGTAATAGTGATTTTCATCTGCGAAAAGCATCTGAAGTGGTTCCGGCAGCTCCGGAACATTTCCGGTTTTCATCCCGGAAAATTCCAGAAAGTTTCTAGAACGATTCTGGCACCCTTCAAGAATTATCAGGCATGTGCCGAAACCAATTTGACTTTGTGGTATCCCCTGAAACAACTTTTCAGTTTCACCGAAACTGTTCCGGTGACCTGTCTGCGGAACTTTTCCGTTGTCCGAAACTTTTCGGTGATTTTCTCTCAGACTCCCTATCTAGTATTCAATAGATAGATGACCCTTAAGCGTGTGACCCTATAGGTTCGGTGAAGCATAGACATGACCCGGAACCCCTTCCGATCAATGATCAACATTGGAGCCGTGGACACCCATATTGACCCCTATACCCACACGAATGAATATTCGAGTGAACCTCTAGTTGCCGTGAGCTATTCCTGTTGCTTCACGATATGTTTACAATTACCCGAGGTGAGACATGTAGGCATCCTCGTGGATCAACAACTTGTCCACTATGAAAGTTACCTCATTGCCGGTATTGTTCTCTTTTCTCGTTCCCGTGTTCCGGCATCCCCGTGATCAAATCACAAAGTGTCTGGCCAGACGATGATGGATACCGTAACACCGAGAGGGCCCATAGATATCTCTCCATCGTCGGAGGAGCAAATCCCAATCTTGAGCTATCAAGTTACTTGACATACTTTTCCATCAACCCGTAAGCCGCCGTAATAGCCACCCATTTACGGATGATGTTTAACAAACCCCAAAGTTCATGAAGCAAGCATGAAGAAACTCGATACTCTCATGGTCTAAGGAATTATTCAAATGTTAACCATCTCTGTGTTATTAACCATTAACTTGTGACGAATGTATCTCATAGCATAACATCAATTCGGATCGATTCAACACGAGTGTTTTACCAACATCGCGTCCTCAAAATTGCCGGCATAGCCATGCCCATGATCAGGAAAACAGGACCATCATGCAACACTTGAGCCAGTCTTAGAGGCAAGACTAGGAATACAATTCACCGTTTATTATACCACACGTGGACATGAGTTTCCCTCCAAGCCTCGTTTAATTTGTAGACTCGAGAATCATTGCAGTTATAGCATGGAACATAAACATTCATTACAAACTTTGGAGATACAAAATAACTGTTATTACTGCCTCTAGGGCATATCTCCTACAATAAATTGTTTGAGGAGGCAGTCTCCATCCACGACCGCGGCAAGTACGGCTTCTACCGGCTGGAGAAGGAGCTGGCGCGGGTGCAAGGTATGTCAAGTCTTGCGGGAGGGGTACATAGCCCCTGGGAGCCGGGCCGGCTGCCTGGCAGCCGGAACGGGCGTGGGATGACTGGCGGATGCCCGCTTTGCTTTGTAGATGAGCTAACCGCCCTCCGGGCAGAGAAGACCGTGGCCGTCTCTGAGCGGGACCGGCTGGTGCAGAGCATCCAGGCGGTCACTCAGGAGAAGGACCCGCTAGCCACACTGCTGGTGGACGGGGAGGCGGCCTAGGACCGCCTCAAGGCTGATGTGGCATGGGAGGTGACGGCCAAGGAGAAGGCCGTCAAGGAGGCGGCTTCCGCCGCCCAGCGGACTGCCGCCCTTCAAGGCGAGGTGACCCGCCTCGAGAGGTCGCTCGAGGAGCTTAAGGGCTCCCTCGCCGAGGTGGAGGCGGCGTTGGCGTCGCAGTGGGATGCGTCGCTCCACTTTGCCATCGAGGTGGACGACTCCATCGAGCGTGAGTGTCCAATTTTCTTTTTTCAGCCATTTGCCTTTTTCCTTGTCTTTGGGTTGCTTTCTTCTCATTCTTCCATTTCTTCTTTAGGTAGCTTTCCGGAAACCCAGCGCCATGCTGAGCGCTCCGTTGAGGAGCACCATGAGTATCTCCGGGTGCGCGGGCGCTCCATCCAGGAGGACTCCAGCTGGGATATGGCGGAGCTTGGGCTAGCCATCGAGAACAGGCTAATCCACCTCGAGCGGAGCGTGGAGCGGCTGAAGACGGCCGGCAAGGAGATCATCGCCGCCTTGTGGCCGAGCCGTGGCGGGGCTCCGGAGAACCGCGTGTCCTTGTGGATGGAGCACGTCGTGGCCAGGCTCGAGGTTTGGAAGGCATCAGCAGCTCGAGCCGGTGCGCAGATGGCGCTCCGGTTCGTCACTTCGTGGTACCACGGCATGGACTTGGGCCGGATGGCCACTATGCGGGACGAGTCGGCCGAGGAGCGGGCGGCCCGTGAGCTGGCCCTTCTCCGCCAGGCCAACGAGCTCGCGTCGTAGGTCGACCAAGATGAGCTCCTGCTAGCCCTTGGTGAGGACGGCGAGCCGGCAGCTGAAGATTCCTTCGACATCCCCCAAGGTCCGGAGGACGAGGAGGTTGCCGATGAGAGTATCGACTCCAGCGGCGAGACAACTGGGACCGCGAAGGCCGCCTCGAGGTCCAAGGAAGCCGACCTGAAGGCCGCAACTACCTCCGGGACAGGAGTCGAGCCGCCCAGCGATGCGCCGGCTGGCGACGCGCCAGTGGCCTGAGCCCTTGGGCGTCTTATCTTTTTCCCTTTGCTATCTTTCTTGCATGTTAGGCTTAAGTCCACCCACTGGGGGTGTAATTATTGGAAATATGCCCTAGAGGCAATAATAAAATGGTTATTATTGTATTTCCTGGTTCATCATAATTGTCTATTGTTCATGCAATAATTGTGTTAACCGAAAACCGTAATACATGTGTGAATACATAGACCACAACATGTCCCTAGTGAGCCTCTAGTTGACTAGCTCGTTGATCAATAGATGGTCACGGTTTCATGACCATGGACATTGGATGTCGTTGATAACGGGATCACATCATTAGGAGAATGATGTGATGGACAAGACCCAATCCTAATCATAGCACAAGATCGTGTAGTTCGTTTGCTAAAGCTTTTCAATGTCAAGTATCGTTTCCTTAGACCATGAGATTGTGCAACTCCCGGATACAGTAGCTTTGGGTGTGCCAAATGTCACAATGTAACTGGGTGGCTATAAAGGTGCACTACGGGTATCTCCTAAAGTGTCTGTTGGGTTGGCACGAATCGAGACTGGGATTTGTCACTCCGTGTGACGGGGAGGTATCTCTGGGCCCACTCGGTAAGACATCATCATAATGAGCTCAATGTGACTAAGGATTTGGTCATGGGATTATGTATTACGGAACGAGTAAAGAGACTTGCCGGTAACGAGATTGAACAAGGTATAGAGATACCGACGATCGAATCTCGGGCACGTATCATACTGATAGACAAAGGGAATTGTATACGGGATTGATTGAATCCCCGACATCGTGATTCATCCAATGAAATCGTCGTGGAGCATGTGGGAGCCAACATGGGTATCCAGATCCCGATGTTGTTTATTGACCGGAGAGGTGTCTCGGTCATGTCTACATGTCTCCCGAACCCATAGGGTCTACACACTTAAGGTTCGATGACGCTAGGGTTATAGAGAAATGGTATACGTGATTACCGAAGGTTGTTCGGAGTCCCAGATGAGATCCCGGACGTCACTAGGAGCTCCGGAATGGTCCGGAGGTAAAGATTGATATATAGGAAGTCCAGTTTTGGTCACCGGAAAGTTTTCGGGCTCATCGGTAGTGTACCGGGAGTGTCGGGAGGGTGCCGGAGGACCCCCGGGAGGGGTGTGACGACCATAGGACTTTGTGGGCCCTTAGAGTATTTGTGCCAGCCCTTATTGGGCTTTCCAAGACCTTCTAGAAAGGCCCATGCGGTTGGAAATCAAGGGATAAGGCAAAAGGGGTTTGAAAGGAGGGAGATCCACCTCCCTTGTGGGAGGTGGACTCTTCCCTAGCTTCGGCCGAAGCTCTCCTCCTTGGAGGAGGAGACAAGGCAGCCCTCCCTCTCCCTCCTCCTATATATATGCAAGGGTTTGGGCTGATTTGAGACACGACTTCTCTCTCTCGGCGCAGCCCTACCCTTTCTCTTCCTCGTTCTCCGTAGCGCTTGGCGAAGCCCTGCCGGAGTTCACATAGCTCCACCGTCACCATGCCGTCATGCTGCCGGAGCTCTCCCTCAACCTTTCCTTCCTCCTTGCGGTATCAAGGCGTAGGAGACGTCATCGGGCTGCACGTGTGTTGAACGCGGAGGCGCCGTTGTTCGGCGCTGAGATCGGAATCCACCGCGATCTGAATCGCTGCGAGTACGACTCCACCAACCGCGTTCTTGTAACACTTCCGCTTAGCGATCTTCAAGAGGTATGAAGATGTGATCTCTCCCCTCTTGTTGTTGGTTTCTCCATAGATAGATCTTGGTGACACGTAGGAAAATTTTGATTTACTACTAGGTCTCCCAATAGTAATGTAATGAACCGTGATGGCCGTGGGCCTCTTTTATCTTAAAATTCGTATCTGAATGTTTGATGTGTTTGCCTATTACGCATGCCTGCTCGTCCTTACCCTTCTTTGCCCCTTTGGTTTTGTCTGTTCTGTCCCTTTTCCCCTTTGGTTTCGGCCCCGCCAGCCCAACAGCCGGGAGCCGGTCTGTAGTTGGGTCGAGGCGTCCGCCTCAAGGGAGCCGATTCTGAACTTAGGAGTCGCGAGAGATTTTTTGGGTAAGTTGAGTGGCAGAGGCGAGGTGGTGGTCCGGTTGGACCTAACTGACGACCCCTTTGCGATCGGACTTTCGTGTGTGCTATGTTTTCCCGCCCTGAGGCCCCGTCAGTCGGACAGCCGGGAGCCGGTCTATAGATGGGAGGGGTGGGAGGGGTTCCACAGCTCACATTACTTGGCCGATTTTAGGAGAGGCGACCTAGGACCAGCCGGAGAGCCCCCGGGCCCGGGAGCCGGGTCGGAGAGCCGGTGAGTGAAGAGACTTTTGAGGGAAACGAAGAGGGTGTGCCCCAAGAGCCGGCTTGGGGCACCCATTGCATTCATAAGCCCAAAAGGGGAGGGATACATACATACATACACTGTTCTTTTCAGTAGTAAAACGGACGGAGGAGCGCCGCGTTCCATGGGCGCTCGGTCTCCTCGCCGGAGGCATCTCTTTTGCGCTTCTGCGTCTTCTGGGCGTCTATTAGGTAATACGCGTTGTTGTGTAGCGCCTTGCTGACGATGAATCGGCCCTCCCATGTGGAGGACAACTTGTGTTGTCCGGCTGTCCGCTGGATCCGCCTGAGCACCAGGTCCCCTTCGTGGAAGGAGAGCGGTCGGATTCGTTTGCTGTGATAGTGCTGGAGCTTCTGCTGGTACAATGTCGTCCGGCTCAAGGCCATTTCGCGGGCTTCTTCGAGTAAGTCGATGTCATCTTCTCTTGCCTCCTTTGTGTCCTTCTCCGTGTATAGGGCGACCCGAGGCGAGTCGAACTCGATGTCGGTGGGAATGATCGCCTCGGACTTGTACACAAGGAAGAAGGGCGTGTAGCCAGTTGATCGGTTGGGGGTGGTCCTGAGACTCCAAAGGACAGCCGGCAGTTCGTCGACCCAGCAGTCGGCTGACCTCACCAGCGGTGTTACGAGCCGGGGCTTGATGCCGGACAAGATGAGGCCGTTTGCCCTCTCGACCTGGCCGTTTGATTGTGGATGAGCGACGGAGGCTAGGTCAAGCCAGATGCCTTGCTTGGAGCAAAAACGCATGAGTGCGCCCTTTGGCGAAGTTTGTGCCGTTGTCGGTGATGATGCTGTGGGGAACGCCGTAGTGCACCATGATGTCATCGATGAACCGGACGGCCGTGGGGCCGTCCATCTTCTTGATTGGCCGGGCCTCAATCCACTTGGTGAATTTGTCGACGACTACTAGCAAATGCGTCATGCCGCCTCGTGCAGTCTTGAAGAGACCCACCATGTCTAGTCCCCAGACGGTGAAGGGCCATGAGAGGGGGATGGTCTGGAGGGTCGATGCCGGCAGGTGGCTTTGCGCGCTGAAGCGTTGGCAGCCCTCACATTCGTCGACCAATTTTTTGGCCGTCTCCAAGGCAGTTGGCCAGAAGAATCCGTGGCGAAAGGCCTTGGCCACCAGGGTTCTGGAGGCGGCATGGTGCCCGCACTCGCCCTGGTGGATGTCGAGGAGGATCTCCTGACCCTTTTCTGACTCGACACACCGTTGGAAGACGCCAGTGGTGCTGCGGTGGACGAGCTCATGGTTGATGATGTTGTATGCCGAGGCCTGGCGCTGAATTTGTCTCGCCATAGTTTTTTCCGGGGGGAGCTCACCGCGTAAAAGGAACGCCAGGATGGGCTGGGCCTAGGAGGGGACCGAGACGGGAGCCGGCTCGGGAGCCCCGGGGCCTGGTTGATCAGTCCCCGGGACTGGCTCACTAGCCCTCGGGACTGGCCCGCCAGACCCCAGGGCCGGCTCGTCAGCCGCCGGGTCGGCGACGGCTGGAGGGGCGTCAATTGTCATTATGATAGCCGTGTCGTCGGAGCCGGCGGCCTTGGGTGTAGCTACCGGCGAAGGTGCCGAGGTTAAGGGAGCCGGCGGCGAAGATGCCGAGGGGGCAGCCGGAGCCACCGATGGGCCGGCTGCATCAGCCGGCACGAAGATGGACTCTGATTCTGGGGAAGGCTTGATCGATGGCTTGAGCAGCCGCTCGAGGGAGACGCCGGCTGCGATGGCCTGCCGGGTGGAGCCGATTTTTGCCAACGCGTCGGTCGCCTCGTTGTCCGCTCGTGGGATGTGGTGGAACTCACAACCCTCAAAAGAGCCGGTGAGTTGTTGTATGAGGAAGCGATAGTTGGCCATGTTGGCATCCCTGGCGTCCCATTCGCCAGAGACCTGCTGCACCAGGAGGTCGGAGTCACCGAAGCACAGGATCCACTTGATGTCGATCTCCTTGGCGAGCCGGAGGCCGTGGATGATGGCCTCGTATTCGGCCACGTTGTTGTAGGCGGTGAAGTGGATCTGGAGGGCGTACTTGAGCTGATCTCCCTTGAGAGAGGAGAGGACTATGTCGATGCCCAGGCCGGTCCTCATTTTTGAGCCATCGAAATGCATCCACCAATGCGTGGAGTCTAGGGGAGGCGGCACGAACTCGGTTTCCGCCTAGTCCACGAGGAAGTCGGCCAACGCCTGTGACTTGATGGCGGTACATGGTTTGTACCGGATCTCGTGATCGGCAAGGGCGATGACCCACTTGGTGATCCGGCCAGTGGAGTCCCAACCGCTCATGATCTCACCGAGAGGGGTCGTGCTTACCATAGTGATGGTGTGCTCCTGAAAGTACTGCTTGACCTTCTTGGCGGCAAAATATATGCCATAGCACATATTCTGGTAGTGGGGGTAGTTCTGCTTGGAGGCAGAATGGACATCGCTAAGGTAGTAGACGGGACGCTGGACCGGCAGGGATTTGCCCTCCTTCGGCCGCTCGACCCCCAAGACGACGCTGATGACGCGAGTGGTTGCTATGATGTAGGCAAGCAAGGGCTCCTTCTTAGCCGGCGCGGCCAGGATGGGTGTGCAGGTAAGAGCTTTCTTGAGGCCGCGGAAAGCCTCGTCCGCCTCGTCGGGCCAGTCGAACATGCCCCGCTTGTTGGTGTGACCCGACTCGACCAGGGCTGTCTTGCGAAGGAGCCCATAGAGGGGCAAGGCTTTCTCCCCCAACCGGCTGATGAACCGGATGAGCCAGGTGAGGTAGCCAGTGAACTTCTAGTTGTCGCAGAGCCGGATCGGCTTGGGCATGCGCTCGATCATGCTGATCTTCTCTGGGTTAACTTTGATGCCGCGGGTGGACATGAAGAAACACAAGAGCTGGCCAGCTCGAACACCGAAGACGCACTTCTCTGGGTTGAGCTTGATCTTGTACTCGCGCATATTCACGAAGGTCTCCCGGAGATCATCGAGGAGGATGAAGTGCTTCTTGGTTTTGACGACGATGTCGTCGACATAGACGTGGATGTTCCTGCCTATGTGAGGCAGGAGGCACTTCTGCATGCACTGCTGGAAGGTGGCGCCTGCGTTCTTTAGGCCAAAGGACATGATGATGTAACAGTAGGCCCTCAAGGGCATGATGAAGGAGGTCTTGAGCCGGTCCTTTGGATCTAGCTTGATCTGGTGGTAGCCAGAGTAGGCGTCCAAGAAGGACAACAAGTCGCAGCCGGCTGTGGAGTCGATGACTTGATCGATCCACGGCAGGGCGAATGGGTCCTTGGGGCACGCCTTGTTCAGGCTGGTGTAGTCAATGCACATGCGCCAGGTCTTGTTCTTCTTCAGCACCAGGACTGGGTTGGCAAGCCAGTCCGGGTGGAAAACTTCCATGATGAACCCAGTTGCGAGTAGCCGGGCGATCTCTTCTCCTATAGTATGCCGCTTCTCCTCAGAGAAACGGCGCAGGGGTTGCTTGACTGGCTTGACGTCCGGCCGGACATGTAGTTTGTGCTTGGCGAACTTCCTCGGAACACCCGGCATGTCCTTGGGGGACCATGCAAAGATGTATCGATTCTCATGGAGGAAGTCGACGAGCTCGCCTTCCTATTTGCTGTCGAGGCAGGAGCCGATGGTGACGCACTGGGCAGGGTTGGCCGGATCAAGCTAGGTTTGCTTGGTGTCCTTGGATGGCTGGAAGGAAGCCTCGCCGACGGATTGCGAGCGAGGAGCCGGCACGGCCGGCTGGCTGGCAGCGAGGGCCACGAGCCAGTCGAGATGTCGCTTTTCTTTAGCTATCTCGAGGGCCTCGGCCAGCCGGCTGCTGTCCCAAGCGCACTCGAGCGACATCTTGTAGTCGCCCGTGATGGTGATGATTCCCTTGAGGCCCGGCATCTTGAGCTTGAGGTAGGCATAGTGAGGGACCGCCATGAACTTGACGAGTGTCGGCCGGCCCAACAGCGCGTGGTAGGGACTCGCGAGGTCCACGACCTTGAACAACACTGGCTCACGACGGAAGTGGCCGGGTCCGCCGAAGAGGACGTCAAGCGTGATCTTGCTGCCACGGGAGCAGGACTTCCCAGGCACGATGCCGTGGAAGATAGTTCGGCTCGCCTGGAGGTCTTCTATTTTCAGCCCCATCTTGCGCATCGTGTCGAGGTAAAGGATGTTGATGCTGCTGCCACCATCGATCAACACCCGTGAGAAGCGGCAGGTGTGCTTCTCGGTGGCGATGGTGGGGTTGAGGACCAGGGTGTAGCTGCCGGGATTGGGCATCACGGCGGGGTGATCCGCCCGGCTCCAGGTGACCAGCCTCTCCGACCAGTGCATGAACTAGGGAGTCGCCGGCATGGTGGCGTTCACCTCGCGATGGAGCCGGCGTTGAGCATGTTTGCTCGTCTCTTAACTGGTGAAGACGACGTAGCAACCGTCCTGATTAGGGAACTGGTCAAGCAGACAGCCGTCGTTCTGGGCCGGAGCCGGGCCGGCGCGCGGGCAGGCGGCGTGGGAGGAGCCGGAAGGCCGTCTCCCTGGGCCAATTGCTGTGACAATCTGCACTGCCGGAGCATGTGCGTGGAGGACTTGGCTCCAGAGTGATTCTTGCAAGGAAGGTCGAGCATCTGCTCGAATGTGAGCTTCGGCTGCCAAGCAGCCTTGCCAGTGCGTTGATGCTGGCTGGAAGACTGGGCAGTCGTCTCCTGCTTCTCGATGGTGGTGACCTGCCGGCTCCCGTAGCGGGGATTCGGCTGGTCGTTCTTGCGTTTGTTATTCTGCGGCTGCCGGTTGTCAGCAGCCGGTCGGGACGCCGCCGACATCGATGTTGCCTTGGCGGGCGGGGTCGTCTTGACCCGAATGGCGGAGTCGGCCATGGCATACTTGTCTGCCTTGGTCATGAGCTCGGCGAGCGTAGCCGGCTCAGAGCACAGAAGCTTGTGCTTGAGGGGGGTGCCGTCGTGACAGCCTTCGATGAAGTACTGTATGGCCTGCACCTCATGCACCCCTCACAGGAGTTGCGGAGCTCGGTCCACCGAGTGAGATAGTCATGGAGGGATTGTTGGAAATATGCCCTAGAGGCAATAAATAAAGTGTTTATTATTATATTTCCTTGTTCATGATAATCATTTATTATCCATGCTATAATTCTATTGATTGGAAACACATTACATGTGTGGGTAAATAGACAACACTTTGTCCCTAGTATGCCTCTAGTAAACTAGCTCGTTGATCAAAGATGGTCAAGATTTCCTAGCCATTGACATGTGATGTCATTTGATAACGGGATCACATCATTAGGAGAATGATGTGATGGACAAGACCCAAACTACAAACGTAGCATATGATCGTGTCATTTTATTCCTACTGTTTTCTGCATGTCAAGTATATGTTCCTATGACCATGAGATCATGCAACTCAAAGACATCGGAGGAGTGCCTTGTGTGTATCAAACGTCACAACGTAACTGGGTGACTATAAAGGTGCTCTACAGGTATCTCCGAGGGTGTCTGTTGAGTTGGCATGGATCAAGACTGGGATTTGTTACTCCGTGTGACGGAGAGGTATCTCAGGGCCCACTCGGTAATACAACATCACAATAAGCCTTGCAAGAAATGTGACTAAGTGTTAGTCATGGGATCTTGTATTACGAAACAAGTAAAGAGACTTGCCGGTAACGAGGTTGAACTAGGTATGGAGATACCGACGATCGAATCTCGGGCAAGTAACATACCGAAGAACAAAGGGAACATCATACGGGATTAACTGAATCCTTGACATAGAGGTTCGACCGATAAAGATCTTCGTAGAACATGTAGGAACCAATATGGGCATCCAGGTCCCGCTATTGGTTATTGGCCGTAGAGGTGTCTCGGTCATGTCTACATAGTTCTCGAACCCGCAGGGTCTGCACACTTAAGGTTCGGTGACGTTTTCGGTAGTATAGAGTTATGTATGGTGGTGACCGAAGGTTGTTCGGAGTCCCGGATGAGATCCCGGACGTACGAGGAGCTCCGGAATGGTCCGGAGCTAAATATTGATATATAGGAAGTCCTGTTTTGGTCGCCGGAAAAGTTTCGGGCTAATCGGTAATGTACTGGGAGTGCCGCTAGTGTACCGGGAGACCGGCGGGAGGGGTATTTCGATCCAAGAGGCTTCATGGGCTGTGGGAGAATAATTACCAGCCCTTAGTGGGCTTGTGTAAGTCCCACACAAAGCCCATGCGGCTAGGGAGAAAAACCCAAAGAGAAAAAGTGGAAAAAGGCAAAAATAGGGTGAATCCTAGTCCTACTAGGATTGGAGGTGGATTCCACCTCTCCCACCTGGTTTGGCCGAATCCTAGAGGCTTGGCCCTTGGGCCAAGCCTCCTCCTCTCTTCCTCTTATATATACTGGAGGTTTTAGGGTTTTTGCACAGAATTTTTAGCCACGTGCTGCCCGTTCCTCCAGTGCATAGTTTCTCCTCTAGATCGGTTTTCTGCAGCGCTTAGGCGAAGCCCTGCCGGAATAGCTCCACCACCATCGTCGGAGCACCGTCACGCTGCCGAAGAACTCTTCTTCCTCTCCGCTCCTTCTTGCTGGATCAAGACGGCGGAGATCGTCATCAAGCCGTACGTGTGCTGAACGCGGAGGTGCCGTCCGTTCGGCGCTAGATCGGAAGGACCGTGATCAAGTTCGCGGGACAGATCGTGATCAAGTTCGCGGGACGGATCGTGATTGGATCGCGGGACGCTCGGCGATTTGGATCGCGAAGACGTTCAACTACACCAACCGCGTTTCTTAACGCTTCCCGCTTAGCGATCTACAAGGGTACGTAGATCCACTCTCCCTCTCGTCGATGCTCATCACCATGGATAGATCTGCGTGTGCGTAGGAAAATTTTGTTTCCCATGCAACGTTCCCCAACAGGGATTCGTCCGGCCCCTGAATGCACATGGCTAGTTCACGGGAGCGGCCGGGCCGCTTGTAGGTGCCGGTGAAGTTGCGGACGAAGGACCCCTCGAAGTCCGTCCAGGTGTTGATGTTGCCGGCCGCCGGGCTTTTGAGCCAGGTGTGGGCTGAGCCGACCGGCATGGGGGAGCGTAGCAGACGGCAACGCGCTTGTTGCCCCTAGCGATGCCAAGGCGGTGGTGTAGTCGATCATCCAGTCTTCAGGCTTGGCGGGCCTGTTGTACTTCGGGGTGTCTCGGGGGAGTGTGAAGATGGTTGGGAACGGCTCATTGCGGATTCAAGGGCCAAATCAGGCCGGGCCAATCGAGCCCTCCTCCTCTAGGAGGGCCGACTATGCGAGCCGATCAATGCGGAGGCGAGCATCATTCTCGTTGTGGGGAATGTGCGGTCCGAGCCGAGCCGAGAGCTCGGGACGGATGACGGGCGGAACCGATCGTTCCGTCTCGCGCCGCGGGGGTGGTGTATGCCTGGAGCTCGTGGCGGTGGCCGCTGCGAGGCAGGTCGTTGGTGTGCCGGCTGTTTACAGCCGGCTACTCGCTTCCTGACAGCTGATATGGCCGAGGGTTGTTCGCCTCGACCCGGCGGCCGGAGACGCGAGGGGAGTAGGAGTGCTAAGCCAGTTGACGGCCAGCAGTCCCCGTGCCCTTGCGCTCGAGCCGGGGGCCTTCGGAGGCAGCACCGCCCGCCGCGAGCAGATGCTGCTGCGCGTCGACGGCGTCAATGAGGTCCTTGATGTGACGCTCATGGGCGGCACGCTCTTCGCACTCCAAGGTAGCCAAATCCTAGTAGGCTACCTTGAGGGCCCGCAGGTTGACTGTGGGGGTGTCGTAGATGGGCAAGTTGCCGCCCAGTATTTTGGCGACCACGCGGTCGTGGTCGCGCACAACCCCATGCCGGCTAGGCTCGGTGCCAGCCGAGGTGAGACCGTAGGCGGAGGCGTACTCCTGCTGAGCGGCCTCCATACGGTGTCGCGTGGCCATGAGGGCACTGGCGTCTGCGAACAAAAGGCGGTGGGCCGCCTCCAATTCGGCTGTGACGGCGTCGGGGTTTGCCGTCGGGGCAATGGGGGTGCTCAGGCCCCGGAGGGCCACACCGAGCGGGTCGAAGGTGCCGACGCGGGTCGCGGCGGCGTCGGCCTCGGCCCTTGCACAACCGGAGGAGGTGGAGGAGATGATGGCCATCGCCCCCACGCGATCGCCGGAGCCGCTGGACTAGGTCACAGCGAGTGCGCCCACAGCCATGGGCGGATCGGCGCAGACGAGCACCTGGCCAGGGTACTCGTTGGCGATCGTAGCCTCGGCGAGGCTTAGCTTGCCGAAGCGCTCGGTGAGTGCGTCGATGTCGAGCGTGAGGTCGATGGAGTTGCCCACAGGGCCTGCTGGAGCAAGCCACACGAGCCCGCGGTTTCGCCTGGACGTGACGCGGCGGTGGGAAATGGCGAGAGGTCCCGCCCGAAGCATGAATCCGGCCGGCACTGCATACGGCCCCATGGTGGGCGCCAACAGTCATCTTTTTCTCACAACATATGTCATGGGTAGGCTTATCGTGGGTTGTTGGGGCCGGAGGACGCGGACGGGCTCCGGGTGCGAGATTAGGTACAAGCAATGGTGACACACGATGTACCCAGGTTCAGGGCCCTCCGTGGGAGGTAACACCCCTAGTCCTGCTTGGTCTAGTTGGATGGATTGATATGTTTACAAGGTTGCTCCTAGAGCTGTGTCTAGAGGAGGAAGAAGGAGCAGCCGGCTCGTCTTCCTCCGTTTGATATGAAGGGAGTGTCTCGTGTGTGTGTGTCTGTGAGCGGCCGTCCCCGTTGCATGGGGATCCCGGGGGGGTTTATAGGCCAACCCTCGGCTTTATAATACTTCTAAGGTACATAGACGAGGGACCCGGCTGGCAGCCTCCTCGGCTGACCAGGGGTCCCGCTTCTCGAGTCGTCTCGTCGCTGGTATGGTCCACCGGCTGTGCGGTCCCGTCGACTGTTGGGGCTCGCCAGTTGGCTCCGCGATTGGCCCCCGTCCACCTGCTATGGCACGGGTTGCCCAGGTGGCGTCGTCTAGTGCCAGCCGACCGAAGTCTCCGGTACGGCCGGCTGTACTGTAGCCACGCCGGAGCAGGTAATCGAGTGGACGGGGGCATGCCGACACTGTTCCCTCGCCCGGTCGCGGTCGCCAAGGTCAGCGGCCTGGACGGCCGGACTGTAGCCACGCGCGCCCGAGCATCAGCGGTCACTGTGGCTACATTGGCATCTGTCGTGGCGGTCATGTCATGTGGGACTGGACATTGCCTGTCTGCCCAGGGGTCAACGGAGGAGGCGGCTCGCGGGCAGTCGGTCGCGTCCAGCCGGTCGGGGACCGAGCCGGCTCCCTGACCAGCCGTCCCTGAGCCAGCCAGCAATTGCTCCTGCCGGCTGTGCACCAGCCGGCCAGGAGGCAGTCGGACGTGTGCTTTTCCTTTGAAGCGGAGGAAAGAACCCCGGTGCTTTAGCCTACCCATGGGTAATAACCCCATCACATATGTATAACGTCTAACATAAGGTTTAATCAATGAGGGCACACCGCCTTACTTGTCACTCCACTGCATAACAAATAGTAAATTCTGCATAGTGATTCATATTTAGTTTTCATTGTTTGTTGTGATTATCGGGTCTTTCTTTTTGTCAAAAGTAGTTCAATTTAAACCTTACCCATCTTTTGTTTTGGTGTTAAAATATCGGTCATAAATAATTAATTTGGGTGTGAATTCTTTAATTTTATTTTAAAGATATAAACAACATATTTTAAAAACAATTAAATTAAAATCCATCTTTTTAGAAACACGGTACAAATGCAACCCCTCACATAGTCACCCTATGAACGCATCTGAAAGGTTAAGCCGACAAATCTTGAGATTGATGAAGTCAACACATGCGCCTTGTAGTAGGCATCTTTCGCTAAACTGACGTCGACGAGAAAGTTAAAACAATTTCATAAAAATACGAGCACTCGTGTCAAGTCTGAGATTTGAATCAAGGTGAACCTAACCATCTGGACTATGCTTAGTTCAAAGTTGTATATAAAAGAAAAGATAAAACAATTGTACTCGTGATTTTGGAAACGGATCGTGTGACTTGGTACCGTTTATTTGGCGTAAGATCATCTTTAATGGGACGACCCATTTTGTCCGCTGGCGTCCGTTTGCGTTGGCATGGACATAAAAGGCGACCCAACGCGTCGATCCAAATGGACACGCGTCCGCTTGGTGTTCGCATGGCGATCCATTCCCGGCCCAATTTTGAGCCAGATTTGCGTCAGCGCGGAGACGAGATGGACGCGCGCGCGCCTACTCCTCTCCTCGGGCCCGCCGATCGGTGACAACCACCATCATTTCTCCCCATTTCCACAAAAAAAACTCCCGTCCGCGCGCTCCCGCCGCACACCCGCCATAGATGACGCCATTGACCTTGACGCCGCCGCCGGCCTCGCCTCCCTCGCCTCGTCCGTCGCCGCCACCCCTTTCGGGAAAGGCAAGCCTTGTGCCCCGCGCAAGACCGCCACAGCGACCAAGCCAAAGAAGGCGCTGACACCCGAACAACGGGCAAAGGAGTCGGCCAAGAGGAAGGACCGGAGGCACACTGCAGACGCGAGGGGTGAGGCCGCCGCGCATGCCACCGCCGCCACACAGCAGGAGGTCACCAACGCCCGTATCGCCGCGGCAACGAGGGAGGCGCTCTACATGCTAGGGGCAAATCCTGGCCAACACGGCCTCGTCCAAGCCGCCGTCGCCACCGGCCAGCACCGGCTCGTCGACGTTTCCTTGGATGGTGCTGCCCGACTCGCCCCGTGCGTCGGCTTGCAACCCGATCCCCGGCTTCCACGTCTATCCGCAGGCCTCCCGCCTCTCCGGGGAGTGCTCGCCAAACGTGAGCGTGGTCGCGCCTTCCACGCCCGCGCCCGCGCCCATCGACCTCAACGCCACTCGGTGGCAGGTGGCTCGTCATCTGGCGTCACGAGGAAACATGGTGCCGGTATGAGACATGACCGCTGGCACGATCGGCCGCGGGCCTTTTAAAAAAAATTTAAGTGCAAACATGAAATGGGTCGACGCGTTGGACGCACTACCGACCTAAATACAAAACTGGACGGACGCCGGACGGACGATCAACCCAAACGAACAAAAAATGAACAAATGCGTCGTCCGTTTGTGTTGCTCTAAGATTTATGCCTTTTCACCAGACACCAGACGATCCTGTCCGCTTGACATATGCCACTCATTACCGCTTTCATTGACTTTCACAAATCCCCTCCGCATTCCCAGGTGCTCTTCCGTCCGGAACAAGCTTTTCGCATTTTACCCGCCAAGAAAACAATCCACCGGAAGCAAGCAGCAGCAGCTGCAGCAGCGGGCCCACCACGTCATACTCTGCCATTTACAGAGCCCGTGTACGTCCGCCGTGGTCACGTAGCGCGCCTCCCTCCGCGCCCGCGCGAACCAATTGGACGCTAGCTCAGGCGCACAGCGTAACGGCCAGCGTCGTCCTCGAAGACGCGGCCTCCAGAAAGCCACCCTTCCCACGTACTGCCCCCGACACCGCGGGCCCCTCCGTGCGGGACAAGCCTGTCAGCGAGCGTATGTGCAGACTGGTATGGAAACGGGTACGTAAGGTTATGTTGCCGGGGGCGCAGAGACATCGCAGCGAAGAACAGCTGCTTCCGTATTTAACTCCGGTGGGGAAACGGATCTGCACATGTGCCCCCCGAAAGTCGGATTATTCCGCTCCGGTTTCTCACAAGCTTCCCGTAGGAAACTAGGAATGCCTGAGCCCCCCAGGTGTAGAAATATTGCGTAATTGACCTAGGGTGGTGCAGGTTTTTCTGTTTTTTTTGTCAAATTCGTTCTCTTTGTTATGTATAATATTTTTTAGCCCAACGCAGACGCAAACACTCATACATATACACATACACTTATCCCTATAAGCATGTCCGAGAAATTAAGCCAACACATCATCTTAAGATTGACGAAGTAACGTCTCCTCTCACTGAATAGTCATAGCCGGAAAGATTGAAATAAATCCAGGAAGCGAAGTTTCTTCTATAATTACTTTGTGAACTTTTGTATGCGATCAATTACTTTGTGAATATGAAATGAGCAATTTTTGTATATGGCTAATTGTTCGTTTATTTGTCAGCGGGCACATATAGGTCATCGTGATATTTTAGAGTTGTATGCATGGCAAATCCGAAGAAATTGTCTTCGATTAGAGGAAAATTAATACCTTCGTAGACAACTTAAATTTCCGGATCATCCAGTGTAAAAGGCATCTCCAACGCTGATTCTTAGCAGACACATATTTGATTGAGAACTCATGGACACGAATACGAAAGCCCGCCATCATCAGATGCCCGCCACCGTTGAACTTAAATAAAATATAGACTAGTTAGCTTCC
The DNA here is from genome assembly GCA_022496015.1 of Hordeum marinum. Taxonomy (NCBI): domain Eukaryota; kingdom Viridiplantae; phylum Streptophyta; class Magnoliopsida; order Poales; family Poaceae; genus Hordeum; species Hordeum marinum. The sequence continues at coordinate 99,592,744 of CM039674.1, read as the reverse complement.
TTCGGCCAAATCTAGCGCAACTAATTTGCTTGCTTCCGCCAAATAGTCTACTAATTAGCTAGCTTCCACCTAATCCTGCACTCACTCCGTTCCTAAATAATTGTTGTTAGGAAGAATTAGATTAGTTCTCCTCAATAACAATTATTGTGGTACAGAGAGAGTAGAAAGTAGCCTGCTTCCATTTACCACATAAAGTGTTTGAAGAAAAAATGAAGGAAAATAGTGCAACAAAATGATTAGTGGCTTCCGCCAAACTTCAAACATGTTATTCGTCAAACGCCAAGCATGTCAAACCCAAATAGCAACACAACAACGGCCTTCCACCATCCAGACAGAGAGTATAATGGTACATGATGCTTTTGGTTGGCCATGCAGATATTTGGACTCTCGCAAACCATCCTTAAGTTTCTTCCAGTTTTGTGGGAATTTGAACATGCGGACTGGTCCGCGGACAAATAGGGGTCTGTGTTGGATGACAAACTACGTGCAGACAACTCGGTTTGCACGTTTGTAGGCTATTTGAGAGCCCGCGTCGAAAATGCCCCGATACTTTTAAAATGGAAATACTTGTGTGATCTCATTTTCTTATTTGGTCATAGCCGGAAGGATTCCAAAATGATCTTAATTGAGATGTCTACGATTGCAATGTTTTCATATTTTAAAAGCACCAGAGAGGAAATTTTGGCTCATGTTAGTTTAGATTGGTTGCTTTTTTTTGTTGGATAATGTTAACGGAGACATGCAATTGCTGCGTTCATTTTGAAGAGCTTGACACCTAAGAAATAATGTGACCTTGGGGATGAAAAATGCTTCAATTTCATCTTATGTTCTTGTACAGTCTTTGGGCGTCTTTAAAAGCATCTGCAGCCGAACCCTTTATACCAGTCTCAAACGTCCGGATAGGCCACCCGGTCATTGACCGGTCATAGAAAATCAACTAAGTATGTTTTTGTTCCTTAAGTTTATTAAAAATATACAACTGGCCCCTTCAGAATTTTTGAGCGACATTTGGTCCCTGAGGTCTCAAAACCGAAGATATTTGGTTCAAAACCGGAAATGCAGAATAAATCGCTGATGTGTCGTTGGTTCTTTCTCTCCTTCCCTCTCTCTCTCGTACATACACTGTCCAAACTCCTCATACACGACCAACTTTAGAAAAAACACGTACCAGTAAATACACAATCTTAGAGGCCCACTCATAAAAATACACCCAAAGAAGCAATCAAAGGATCATGACATCACGGTCCACCCTCAGGGAAAACCCAAAATTACAAACAGGTCCCTGTTCTCTCGCCGTCTTCTTCACCTGGCCGTTGCCAGTCAGTCTCTCACTACTCGCCCGCCTCCACTCCCAGCCCAGGGTCCATCCACCCCCTCCTCCCCTTCCTCTCCCGCCCCCGCCCCCGCCCCAAACCCTAACCGCACTCCTACGCAATTCTCTGGACCCCCGAGATCCGCTCCCTCGCATGCCGTGACTGCCCCGGCGGCGCGGCAGGCCGGGCCGAGTGACCCGCGCGCCCCTCCGCCATGGGCTGCGTGTGCGGCCGCCCCGCGGCCATCGACGACGGCCGGTGCGGCCAGACGCCTCCGCCGGAGGGGAAGCTCTCGGCGGCGGGGGTGGCCGTGCTGAGGAGGGAGGAGGAGGCGCGGAAGCAGGCGCGGGCGCGGGATGAGGCGCTGGAGAGGCGGCGGGCGGCCGCGATGGCCATGGCCGCGTGCCAGGTGAGGAGCCCCGTGCCGAGGGCGCTGGAGGCGGAGCAGGTGGCGGCGGGGTGGCCGCCGTGGCTCGCCTCCGTCGCCGCCGAGGCCGTGCGCGGCTGGGTGCCGCGCCGCGCCGAGTCGTTCGAGAAGCTCGACAAGGTCACGCTCTCTTCCTTCCTCCGCTGTCTTTCTTCGCATTTTGCTTGTAGCTTTGGTCTATCTGCTTCGGGACATGAGAAGTTCAGAACAGTAAAAATCGGAAAAATTGTCCTGCAATTGTTGCCTCTCCTTTTCTTCCGGATTTCTGTTATTACAAGACGAGGAAATATGGCCAGCCATCGCCCTTCTTTATTCTTTCTTCATTGCTCTAGTGGCTGCTTGGGATTTGCAAAATTTGTGCTGTAACTGGAGGAATTTACCTTTTTTTAGTGGTATACTGTAATTGGTAGTAGCTGGGGACGACTGGTAACAGTAAAATTCTGTTATGAGTGGAGGATGCCTTTTATCTTGGACGAAGAAAATGCGGTAGTCTTTTCTTTCTTTTGGACTTGTTTTGTTGGTCTCAGTGGACCATGGAACCTGGAAATATTAGACATCACTAGCAATCTCTGCCATTAATGAGCAATCCTTTCTTCTCGGTGGCTAGTTTGGATAGGCAAAAAATATACCCAATCTCTTTAGGTTCACATGTATCTTAGTCTACTTCCCTTCCATCCCAGCAGCCCTTACTAGAAATATGACGACATGGTTCGAGAGTAAGGTGTCTACTTTTCAGCTACATATTGCTGCCCTACGGAAGACAAAAATGGGCAGTGCTAATAATGGGATCGTACTTTTCACATTAGATGGTCGAATTTGGTGGAGGTATTCCGTCTTCCATGCTGTGGATACGTTAGGTTTGCACTATTGCTTTAAAGGGTTAGTAACAGGTTGAAAGCAATGCATTATTTTGCTATCATAAATTTCATGCTGTGATGAACGAACCTGTAAATGGTTTCATCAATGAAATCGGGCAGAAGTCCCTTTTCTTAAAACAGATATTCTGTAACTTGTGTACATAGATGCTTGCCATACTAAGTTGTCAGTTTACGCATATGAATATCACCTGGTTTAACTTATATTTAAATATTGTGTTCAATCATTGCTCTTTTTTCCATTAGCTAACAAAAAACATTGTTCTTTTGTATTCAGATTGGTCAGGGAACATACAGTAACGTGTACAGAGCTCGTGATCTTGAAAAACAGAAGATTGTTGCTCTAAAGAAAGTACGCTTTGATAATTTGGAGCCTGAGAGTGTGAAATTCATGGCCAGGGAAATCCTCATTTTGCGACGGCTTGATCATCCAAATATTATTAAGCTGGAGGGTCTAGTAACTTCGAGGATGTCTTGTAGCTTATATCTTGTTTTTGAGTACATGGAGCACGACCTAGCTGGCCTAGCTTCTTTTCCTGGACTAAAATTGACCGAGCCTCAGGTACATGGTATTCCGATGCAGGGGTGCTTAGTACATTCCTCATTCAATATTTCAAAAAGAAAAAAGTCATGTTATGCAATCATTTATAACCCCTTAATTCACATGCAGCATTTACTTCACATATGGTTAGAACATTCAGCTAATAAGCATGATTCTTTACAGGTTAAATGTTACATGCAACAGCTACTCCGTGGTCTTGAGCATTGTCATAGTCGTCACATTCTGCACCGTGACATTAAGGGCTCCAATCTCTTGATTGATAACCGAGGCATACTAAAGATAGCTGATTTTGGCTTAGCAAGTTTCTTTGATCCAGAACAAAGGCACCCTTTGACTAGTCGTGTGGTCACACTTTGGTATAGACCACCAGAACTTCTGCTTGGTGCCACGAATTATGGTGTTGCTGTAGATCTGTGGAGTACTGGCTGCATTCTTGCTGAGCTATATGCTGGCAAGCCTATCATGCCTGGTAGAACAGAGGTATGCTGTCAAGCTCTTTTCTTACTCGAAGCAAGTGCAACAAGATAGTGTTGTCAATTTTGTCACAAGACCAACTTGTGTACACTATTCTTTCTGCAGGTCGAGCAGTTGCATAAAATATTTAAACTCTGTGGTTCGCCATCAGAGGACTATTGGAGGAAGTCTAAACTTCCCCATGCAACCATTTTTAAGCCGCAGCATCCATATGCAAGGCGTGTTACAGACACATTTAAAGACTTCCCTTCACCTGCTCTAGCATTAGTAGATGTTCTTCTTTCAGTAGACCCAGCCGATAGACGGACAGCGTCTTCTGCGTTGCAAAGTGAGGTATTTACATTCCTTCTACTTTTCTCCAGTGTCAGGAGACAATTCTGTTTGGTTATTTCAGACGTACACATTTTATTTGATCAAGTACATCAAGCCATCTGATTTCCCAACTTACTTTTTCCCCGTAAAATATTGTAGTGGACTAGTGATTGAAGCCTGAACCGTTGAAGTAGGAAAGCTTAACCATTTCAACCTTACTTTCTTTGTTCCTTGGATAGATCAGCTTGGTTCTGATTGGACATTTAACATTTTATGTTTAAGAGTTCGTCCTAGTTAGATGCACTGTCGAAGACAGTAATGAAGAGCTCCTCCTACTTATTTTATGTTGTCTCTGAGTTTATGTTGTCTCTGATAGTCACCATTTTCTACTTAGTTTGACTGTCCAGATTCTTTTAGTTGGGTTCAATTGTTTGGATCAAGGACAATAGTTATAAACATATAGCGCTACCCATTTCTGTGCCCTACTTGATGTGTATGTCTTTGTTGGAAAATGGTGTAGCTTGCAAATTGGAGCCAGCTAAAAAATGTCACAGTTAATTATTGAGTTGAATGTGTAAATGCTACCCTATGATACCATCCATGATTTTGTTTTTTTCTTATTAATTTAGAAATTTAACAATGTATTTATAATTATGTTTTTGCAGTTTTTTACAACAAAACCATATGCTTCCAATCCTTCAAGTTTGCCAAGATATCCCCCTAGCAAAGAGTATGATGCAAAACGCAGAGATGAGGAAGGTCGAAGGTACCCTCAACCAACTTATTATCTTGAACTGAGAACATTCTTATAGAGCTCGGGTGAAGGTTCGGCTGACCTGATGCCATTCTTATTTTATTTTCATATATAGAACTGGAAACATGGTTTTGCAATGAAATAAGGCTGTTTATTCACACTGAGCAAGTTGTGCTAGCATCTTTATTACCGCATCGAATGCCTAACTTGTGGTAGCCCATACTCCAAAAGCCCATATATTTGCTTGGTTATGAACATGAACTTACCTACCTGTACAGTTTGTTGGAAATAAAACCATTCAATGCCACCGGATAACTCCATAGTTCTACCTGCAACCAGATAGGCACATTCTCCTTCTAGGCCCACATTTTCTTTCCTCTAAGCCGTCGCTGTTACCATTTTGTCCTAATGGCATTTATTTGTGGACAAATGGCAGACAATGGAGAAATAGTCAAAGCCATTGAATGAAGAGTTTGAAATCTGATGCCATGGAATGAATAGGCACTTATGTGGGAGCATATCATGCAACTGATAGTTATTATGTGGAGCATATCATGCAGCTGATAGTTACTATTTTCCTTTTTTGAGGGGAACAGATAGTTGTTCTATCATTTCATTACCATAAGAGACTATCTTTCCACTCGTGAAATCTAGAGTATAGTTACTGTAATACTGTGTCTGCCCAACACACATGCTTTGAAAATTGGCTGGAAATTAAATGAATAGTGTAGATTTGATTAAATGGAGCGTGAATTCCGTTATCGTCATTCTTTTATTCACTTCTCTAAATACCACACCGGGATCTTATTCACCTACCTGTAAAAAGTAGGTATATTGTCCATTTTGTATGCACTCTTTTAGACTTTTGCACCTTCATGATTTATTTCATATGTTTGATCTTTCAGTGCCTATGGTTTGTTCTCTGCTTCATATTGGTTTTAATAGGTTGAACTTTAGGGAAAAATAAATAGGCTTGTGTCACGAATCACTATTGTATTTATTCTCATGCTTATATGCCTTTCTCTAGGCAAGGTATTGCTGGAGGAAAGCAACATCCTGAAAGACGAACTAGAGAGTCAAAAGCAGTCCCTGCACCTGATGCAAATGCAGAACTAGTGTCATCTTTGCAGGTATAGCCACCACCTGTTGACATCTTTATTGAATATATAGTCTTGTTCGTCTTTAGCTTGTTGAGGTATATTTACTCTTATTAGTGCTCTTCGAAATTATGTTTCTATTCATAATCATCAACAATGCCATATGTGATCCTTCCTTGTATATATAAGCTGCCCTCCTTCCTCACAAGCATGTTGTATATATAGTCTTAAATGCAACAACAAGCATGCTCAGTCCATTATCTTCTAGATTTTTACCGTCTCCTTAATTTTTTTATTTTGAAATGCCTAAATTCATGCTGTCTTCATTTTCAGAAGAGGCAAGCCCAAGCCAACACAAAGAGCAGGAGTGAGATGTTCAATCCTTGCAAGGAAGACTCTGCATCTGGATTTCCAATTGAACCACCCAGTTCAACTCACATTATTGAATTGTCCGGAGACTCCAAACACGTCTACCCAACGAGAACCTTCCATTCTGGGCCTTTAGTTAACCCATCAAAGACTGGAACAAGCAAACATGGCGAACATCATGTACGTGCCGTTGCGGATCCCCGGAATTTCCCTGTGGTTGTATCAGCAAAATCAGATGCGCGTCCGGATGATAGCAATGGGATCGGGTTTACTCAAGCCGAATCATTTGCTCATGGACGGAGGCTGTCTGAATCTATTAACGGGCACTTCAGTGGTAGCGGGAAGTACGACCAAGTATTCCACCAGAAAGATGAAAAGAGCGCCGGCCGGGTGGATGGAGGAGGAGCTATTGTAAGTAAACCCAAACTTCTTCCAGACGGTGAAAGCCTTTTCTTATGCCATGTCATTCATGGTCATTGCATGGTTCCTTCAGATGTCATACTATGTTGCACCCGTTGAAATCGAAATATCGTCACTTGTTAGGGTAAATTGTTCAGAATTTTACGGTTAGGGTAAATATCGTCACTCATAATGCATTGCATAGTAAACGCATTAGGAGGCTACTGTATCCATTCATGCCTGAGAAAATGTCAGGCAACAGCAGTGCTTGATCGATTACAGTTCTGGCAAGAAAGAAAACTGAGCTGTTTGGTGTTTGACGGCAGGGCTACGGATCGAAAGGCAACAAGATCCACCATTCGGGGCCTCTGACCTCCTGCCCTTCGGGCAACGTCGACGAGATGCTCAAGGAGAACGACCGGCAAATCCAGGAGGTTTTCCGGCGAACCCGGGTGGAGAAGTCGTCGAGGGCGAGGAGGGCCCATGGGGACGCCGGGGAGGCCGGGCTACGAGACTTCGGCGCTGTCCCGGTCTTCCCTTCCAGCCGCTCCAGCTACCGAGCCGCGCCCCAGTGATGGTATAACCTGGACATGTAGGCTGGCTCCTGGCAGTGTAAGTTCGTATAGCTTAGTGGCAAAATCTCTTCTGGAGAGAGGTTTTTATTGCGTCTTTCTTCCTCCACTTAATTCCCGGGGGATACACAGCAGATTCTGTACAGGAATGACTCGGCCGTGTAATATTTGCCTGTTGGAATTACCACGGAGGTGTGTTGAGAGGGGGAGAAGGTGATTTGTTTACTTGGGAAGGTGATTTGAGCCGGGGTCTCGGTGGTCAGCAGCTTGCTTGTGGATCACAGTTGGATGATGAGGCAGTCAACGTGACTTTACCCTGTAGTACGTACTTGATTTGCCTTTTCTTTTTGAGACTAGTACTTGATTTGCTAAAATCTAGCGAAAGACTTACAATTGTCATTATTTAAGAAGAGAATTGGTTAGTAAATTCACGAAAAACCTGGCACGAACGCGTCGACAAAAGCACCATTACAGAACATTGCAGTGTATAGGGCACCGATCGACATAGAGTCCACGAACGGTAGAGAAGAGAGCATCGGTCATAGTCATTGCCCATCACACTAAAAATCCATTGCCCCTGACCTCAGCGTAGACAGCCATCAACGCGGTGAACATCACGGGCCGGCCGTAGATGGCGAGCGGCACCGGTTTACCTGGAGAGCGACGGCTGTCTACTCGCAGAGACGTGTTGAGTCATCTGGATCTCGGGACAAATATGTAGCTTGCGTGCGTGTCCTCGATCAAAGACGAAGGGGATGGCAAGCAAGGAAGAATAGAACGCCCGTCCGTCCGTTTCATGCGTCGTATATCTATGCCCTGCGTCCAGGTTCTTCTTTTTTGCCTTGTGCGCAGTCACACGGTCAGCGATCAACCCTCAACCTGCCGATCACCCTCATCGTGTCATGTATATAACCCAGTGATCCAGTGTACGTATGGACACGATACACGAGTGGCCACTCGCCGGAACCGGAACCGGAACCAATCGGAAAGTGCTACCCGAAGAAAGAAGAGAAAAAGGTTGTCACCCTGCTGACTGAGTTGAACGTTTTGTCGCCGTCTTTGCCGTGCACGAGACGGGCGGCCAGTCATCCCCGGCGGATTCTTCCTTCCTTCCTTCTTACTGTTAGAAATATGAGCAATTTACCATATAATTTTATTAATAGAATAAATAAATAAAATATCATGGAAAACATGACTATTATAGTAGAGATGAAACAAGTCATGTTATCTAAAAGAAAAAGGGCAAATAGCATGCGCACATGTGAAGAAAAACAAAACATATGTGGAACAGAAGCTAGTGCAAGAAAAACTAGAGTAGGAAACTGAAGCATGATCTTAAACAGAGAGAACACGAGGATATACGGAACAACGACAGAAGGCCTGGTCTTGGGGTCGGTGTCGTCGCCAGCCATGTCGTCGAAGAGGTAGTCGACGTCGGGAAAGAAGTCGTCGTTGGGAAAGTGATCGTCGGTGTCCGGAGTGTCCGTGATCAGTAGTCGTGCAGAGTGCTTACCAAAAATCTTACCACCCTTTTTTCGTACAGGATTCAAAAAGGTGTGATTTTGGAGACCTATTGTCCCGACCTGCGATGCATCGTAGTAGCGGTGTTTGGAACCATCCATGCGACAGGCGACGGCGACATCCAGCAATCGATGGACCAGCCACACCTCCGTGCCAAAGCAAGCACGTACGTACGGGAACAAATCAAGCTTAGCTTCGTCCATGACGGGGCGCACGGCACGGTGTGCTCAAACATGCGAGACAGTGACCCCCGCAAAAAGGTAAAAATATATAATCCCTCCGTAAACTTGTATAGAATGTTTGCATCACTAATTTAGTAATTTAAAACGTCTTATAAAAATGTATAGAGATAGTGTATGAGATGTCAGTGATGTGCATGTGTACGTGTGGGACGTGAAAATGTGATTTAGCACTAGAAAAAACATTATCAGAGGTCGAAGGTAAGCTCACAGTTTTTACTTAATCCATATCGAATGCCTTTTCCTCTGTGTGTGTAATACAGTATGTAACACAAGAAAGTTGCTCCTCATACAGTTTTGGCGGTTAAACCACTGAACCCTAACCAAACGAGCGGTTTGAAACGCTTGCCAGGAGCATGCCTGCCACTGACGCTAACAGCCGATAATAAAAGCTCCATCGAGACAAGAGGCTTCCCCAAAGCATCTTGAATCAAGCACTGATCCAGGCGGCACACGCATGCCATTGGCCGTGCCGTCGTCAACAGCCGTACCGCTAGCAGGGAGCACGTTAAAGACTCACACGTGAACACACTGCTCCGCGAAAATGTCTTGGATGGCATGGTAACCTGTGGCGTGACAAGCGACAGACCCAGCCGTGTATCGTCGCCCGTCAGACGCACCGTCTTCTGAAAGGTTGAAACGCGAATTGAAGGTTGGTTGGTTAGCGCGTAGCGGGTGTAGATTCACGATGATGATGTTTAATAATAACGAATTAATTGCATGAAGGTATCATAATTAAGATAGCACGTGTGAATTGGTATCAAGATTGATAACTTTAACATGCCAGTATCAACTATGGGGTTCGTCGTTACACCGAAGACTTAACTGACTGTTTGTACGTATTGATCCCAAACTGACTGATGGGGCCCTACTGTTAGGCGTCACGCTAGCTAATCGGCGCGCGTCCGCGCGTTGACGAGGACAAGTCCGGCTCGAACCGCTCTTGGCCAGGTTCGACCGAACCCGTTCGTTTAGCCATCAGTCCCACCTCTCTCCTGAAAACCTAATTCTTCCCGAGCGGCTATGGCGTCGGCTACTCCGGCGGGCGGCGACAACGACGACGGAGACCTCCCGCTAGCAGCAACAGGGAGCACGTTAAAGACTCACACGTGATCACACTGCTCCATGAAAATGTCTTGGATGTCATGGAACCGATGGCGTGGCAAGCGACGGAGCCATGTATTGTCGCCCGCGAGACACACCATCTTCTGAAAGACTAAAACGCGGATTGAAGGCTGGTTGGTTAGAGCAACTTCATCGGGTCGACCCGCTTTGTCCGTTTTCTGTTCGTTTGGATCAACACGTTCGCTACTCGTCCGCCCCTTTTGCGTTTGGGTCGACCGTGTGGTCAACGCAACGACCCACAGAATGCAATTTAAACCTAAAAAGGCATGTGGTCATGTATCATACCAACGACCATGCCGTAGCATAGAGTTCATGCTGGGCGCCATGCGAGCGGTCACCACACAGTTCAAGCTGGCTCATTGCCAATGACCGGCACACATGCCAGCACAGAAAAAGAGGTGGGACAAGAGTTCAACCACACCGTCGCGCCCGTGGTCTCGGCCGTAGATCACTCGTCGTCGAACTTGAGCATGTCGGCGTGCATCTTCTCGAACCAAGCCCTCTTTCTTGGGGAGACCGTGCTCAAGTCCACCTTCATGAGCTCTACCCCCTTTGCCATGCAAGCGAGCACCACTTCTTTTGCTTTGGTCTTGGCATTGGTGTCCTCGATCTCGAGCATCTTCCTTTGCTTTTGCGCCTCCATCCCATGCTTCTCTGTCTCCAACTCGAGCCTCTTCCTTTGTATCTCCATGAAGGCATTCATTCGTTCTTCTTTGTCTTGCCGGCGCTTCTCCTTCCTTGTCTATTTCTTGGTCATCATGCCTTCCAAAGTAGTACGCAAGTCAATCGACGCCGCATCATGCTTGTTCTCCTTCTTGGAGTTGGTCTTCCCCCTCGACCGCGGCTTCTCTCCCCCACCATGCTTCTCGACGACCTCCTTCCCTCTACGCGCCATGTGAGCGGCATATTTGCGCCTTGAACTTCTCATCCCCATTGACGATCAACCAAGCATGTGTGAGATTGAACGACTTGTTCTCATGTTGAGCCTTGAATGCTTCCAAAGCTTGGAATGCCTATAAATGAAAGGCGAGCAAGCATGTGGGCAATTGGACAAGCAAGCATATGGACATAATGGGCAACCAAGAAATTGCACAAGCAAGCATATGAACAAAATGAACAAGCAAGCATATGAGCAAGAAGATGGCCGACATGTATACCATGTCTCTGATGCCGAGACCACTCACGAGTCGTCCCTCGATGCTTTAAAGAGTGGCACAAAACTTGTTGCATTGTTTTTGTATCACCCTCCAACGCTTCGAGGGTGACACCCACCCACGCTTGGTCTCCATCTTGTTGTACGTCGACAACTTCTTGTGTTCATGGTATTCACGATGAAAAAGTAGCCAAAAGGTGGATGCCTTTTGCTTTGCCGCTTCTTGTTTGCATTATCTTGGGTGGTGAGCTCGTCGGCAAACAAAGGCTCCTCGTCGATGTCCACTTCATATTATTCCTCTTGGTCGTAGTCCTCCAGGAATTTTTCCACTTGGGGGAAAGCGTAGAAGCAGTCGGCTTGGGGGAATTCTTGATCGAAGGCGTCGACCGTGTTGGCCATGAAGGGGGCTCAGTCGTCTTGACTTTGTGTGCCGTCGGGATCGATGCCCGTTGCGCCACCCACACCACCTTTGAAGATGATGTTATTGTTGGGGAACGTCGCATGGGAAACAAAAATTTTCCTACGCACACGCAAACCTATCCATGGTGACGAGCATCTACGAGAGGGAGAGTGGATCTACGTACCCTTGTAGATCGCTAAGCGGGAAGCGTTAATAAACGCGGTTGGTCTAGTCGAACTTCTTCGCGATCCAAATCACCGAGCGTCCCACGATCCAATCACGAACCGTCCCGCGAACACATCATGATCCGTCCCGCGAACTCATCACGATCCGTATCACGATCTTGATCACGATCTGTCCCACGAACTCATCACGATCCGTTCCGTGATCACATCACGAATCGTCTCGCGATCTCGATCACGGTCCTTCCGATCTAGCGCCGAACGGACGGCACCTCCGCGTTCAGCACACGTGCAGCTTGATGACGATCTCCACCGTCTCGATCCAGCAAGAGGAGGTGGAGAGGAGAGAGAGTTCACCGGCAGCGTGACGGCGCTCCGGTGATGGTGGTGGAGCAATTCCGGCAGGGCTTCGCCTAAGCGCTACAGAAAACCGATCTAGAGGAGAAACTATGCACTGGTGTAACGGGTAGCACGTGGCCGGAAATTCTGTCCAAAAACCACCCAATCCACTAGTATATATAGGAGGAGAGGAGAGGAGAGGCAGCCAAGGCCTTTGGGTCGGCCTAAATAGGAGGTGGGAAGCAATCCTACTTCACCTCCAATCCTAGTTGGAGTAGGATTGCCTCCTATTGGCTGATTTTCCACTTTTTTGCTTTAGGACTTTCTCTCCTGCGCCATGGGCCTTTGTGGCTGTTTTCCCAGCCCACTAAGGGCTGGTTATTATTCTCCCACAGCCCATGGACCTCTTGGGGTCGAAATACCCCTCCCGGAGGCCTCCCGGTACACTACCGGCACTCCCGGTACACTACCGATGAGCCCGAAACTTTTCCGGAAACCAAACTGGGACTTCCTATATATGAATCTTTACCTCCGGACCATTCCGGAGCTCCTCGTGACGTCCAGGATCTCATCCGGGACTCCGAACAAACTTCGGTCACCACCATACATAACTCTACACTATCGAAACGTCACCGAACCTTAAGTGTGCAGACCCTGCGGGTTCGAGAACTATGTAGACATGACCGAGACACCTCTACGGTCAATAACCAATGGCGGGACCTGGACGTCCACATTGGTTCCTACATATTCTACGAAGATCTTTATCGGTCGAACCTCTATGTCAAGGATTCAGTTAATCCCGTATAACGTTCCCTTTGTTCTTCGGTATGTTACTTGCCCGAGATTCGATCGTCGGTTTCTCCATACCTAGTTCAACCTCGTTACTGGCAAGTCTCTTTACTCGTTCCGTAATACAAGATCCCATGACTAACACTTAGCCACATTGCTTGCAAGGCTTGTTGTGATGTTGTATTACCGAGTGGGCCCTGAGATACCTCTCCGTCACATGGAGTAACAAATCCCAGTCTCGATCCATGCCAACTCAACAGACACCATCGGAGATACCTGTAGAGCACCTTTATAGTCACCCAGTTACGTTGCGACGTTTGATACACACAAGGCACTCCTCCGATATCCGTGAGTTGCATGATCTCATGGTCATAGGAACATATAATTGACATGCAGAAAACAGTAGCAATAAACTGACACGATCATATGCTATGTTTGTAGTTTGGGTCTTATCCATCACATCATTCTCCTAATGATGTGATCCCGTTATCAAATGACATCTCATGTCCATGGCTAGGAAACCTTAACCATCCTTTGATCAACGAGCTAGTCCATTAGAGGCATACTAGGGACATGGTTTTATCTATGTATCCACACATGCATTTAAGTCTCCAATCAATAAAATTATAGCATGGATAATAAACAATTATCATGTACAAGGAAATATGATAATAAGTAATTTATTATTGCCTCTAGGGCATATTTCCAACAGTTATCCATGATGAAAATGTTGTGACTGTCATCTTTCTTTGTGGCCAGCATTCTGTCGAACAGGCTGCGGGCATCAGGACACATGTTGGTTGGGATATCTCGTAGGAGTTTCCGGCCTCTGATATCCGATCCATAGGCCACAAGGGTGGTGTTGAGGTCGATGCGGATGGGCACAGGGGTGGTCGGCACAACCACGTTCCGCTGGACACATGCCCCCGTCCCTTCCTCTTTGCTGAACAGGTTGCGGGCAGCGGCGGACAGGGCCGACATGGCGGCGGACACATGCCTCCGTCCCTTCCTCTTTGCTGATTGCATGACCCGCTGCTCGGGCATTAGCGGCATCTTCTTCGACTGCGCCTTCATCTTGTGGACAACGTGATGATTGCCTATGGCAATTGTGAGGCTGGAGGAAGCGAGGGAGGCATGGTCAGCCGTGATGGCGAGGGTCGGCTCATCGCCCATGTCGAGCGGGGGCGGGAAATGTTTTTGAAAGCACATTTGCTCCCTTGGTGGTTTTGGTAATTAATAACAACATATATGTCATTGAACTAATGTTTCCACTAAGCATATTTCAAGAAAAGTTCAATGATAGGGATGACAAAAGGATTGTGGAGAAACCCCAAGATGCAAGGAAATGGATTGGCAAAGCTTCAAGCAATAGGACTCTGCATTTTACTTTGTGAGAAATCACTTTGGGTCCATAGGAAAGCCAATACTATTAAAAGGGGGTAAGGTACTGTTGGTGAACAAGATGCTCAAACGTGCACAAGTGATAGTCACCAAAAAGACCCACAACTCTTCCACAAAAGTCTGTCCAAAGCCAAATATCCAAAATCGGTGCAACCAACAATTCCCACTCGGTGCCACCGATTTCCAAACTTAGACAGACCCATGCTAAACCCTAGCACATCGGTGCAACCGATTCCACTTTGGTGCCACCGAGTTTGGGTTGCCAACTTTCTGTTACCTCGATTCACAAAATTGGTACCACCGAGTTTGTTGGATCGACGTCACCGAGTTGCGCAATCTGACCATTGGTCATCTGGTCGGTACCACCAAGATTTATATATTGGTCTCACTGAGATTCAAAAATTGTCACCTTTTGGTCACTTCGGTACCACCGAGATTCACACATCGATGTCACCGAGTTGGTCACTTAAGGTGTAAGGGTTGGATTTTTGGAGATGCCTATATATACCCCTCAGCCACCACCTACTCACAAGAGAAACACTCAGAATAGATCCCCACTCATACCAATTGATTTTCTGAGAGCAAGCCACCTACTCATGTGTTGAGATCATGCCATTCCATTCCAACCATATGAATCTTGATCTCTAGCCTCCCCAAGTTGCTTTCCACCAAATCAATCTCTTTCACCAAAGCCAAATCTATGTGAGAGAGATTGAGTGTTGAGGAGTCTATCATCTTGAAGCACAAGAGCAAGGAGTTCATCGACATTATCGAGCCTATTACCTTTTGGAGGGTGGTGCCTCCTAGATTGGTTAGGTGTCGCTTGGGAGCCTCCTACTTCGTGTTGTGGAGTGAACCAAGAAGTTTGTAAGGGCAAGGAGATTGTCTACTTCGTGATGATCTATCCGAGTTAGGCTAGTCCTCCGTGGATGTAGGCCATCATGGTGTAGTCAAGGTTGCTTCTTCGTGGAACCCTTCGTGGGTAGAGCCCTCAGTGGACTCTCGGACCGTTACCCTCTGTGGGTTGAAGACTCCATAAACGTAGGCGTACGATAACACCACCTATCAGAACCACGAGAAAAATATTTATGTCTCCAAATTGCGTTTGATCTTCCTACCCTTCCTTTACTACTCATGCTTGTCTTTACTTTCCGTTGCTATACTCGTAGACATGCATGTGTAGGGTGTGCTTGACTTGCTATGAATGTTAAAATCTGCCAACACTTAAAATTGGGAAAAGTAGTTTTTTATTTGGTCAAGTAGTCTAACCCCCCCTCTAGACCTACTTTCGATCACACAAGTGGTATCAGAGCTTTGGTCTCCATTGCATTGGTTTCACAACCTAGGAGAGTATGGCGTTTAGCGAGGGAAATTATCACCTTAGAGGTCCGTACTTTGATGACACTAATTTTGCTAGTTGGAAGCACAAAATGAAAATGCATATCCTTGGTCATAACCCTGCCATTTGGGCTGTTGTTCGTGTTGGATTGCAAAGTGAATTCTTTGCGGATGGAAGGGAACCGGATCGTGAAGCGACTACGGATGAATTGAAGATGTTGCAATACAATGCTCAGGCATGTGATATTCTCTTCAACTGCCTATGCCCCGAAGAATTCAACAAAATCAGTTGTCTTGAGAATGCAAAAGAGATTTGGGATACTTTGGTTGATATGCATGAAGGTATGAAATCTATGAGAGAATCCAAGTTGGATGTTCTTCAAAGTCAGATTGACAAGTTCAAGATGAAGGATGGTGAAGGAGTCGCTGAGATGTACTTGAAGCTTTGCCAATTAGTTTGAAGCTTTGCCAATCCAAGCACAAATGAGATTGCCGGCTTAGGAAGCGAAGAAATGACCGACACATTCATCATCAAGAAGATACTTCGAGTTTTGGAGGATAGATATGACACCGCATGCACATTGATCCAAATGATGCCCAACTACAAAGATCTCAAGCCTACGGAAGTGATTGGAAGGATTGTTGCTCATGAGATGACACTCAAGGACAAGGAAGTCTAGCGGTGCTTACAAAGCCACAAGTGATGCTCCCGCAACTTCAAGCGACAAACTTGTCACAAATGAAGAGATAAGCCTCATGGTCAAGAAATTCAACAAGTTCTGTAAGAATAGAGGCAAAGATCGAAGCTCCAACTCAAGATATGAGGAGAACAAAACTACTACAATTGTGGGAAGCCTGGACACTACTCTAATGAGTGCACGACTCCTTACAAAAGGAAAGAAGAATCACAAGAAGACGAAGCTCAAGAGATGAGTCACCTCGAAGAGAGAGAAGGAGTAGAGATGATCGTTATGAATGAAGACTCTCAAGGATAAGTAGGGACTCGGTGAAGAAGGACAAGTACACCAAGATCTACTCAAGAAGACATCAAGCTCATGTTGGTGAATGGGTTTCCGGCTCCGAATCCGACAACCACTTTGAGAGAAGCTATCACTCCAACTCTGACTATAGTCAAGATGAAGGTGTTGCCGGACTTGCACTAGCGACAACCGACTCCTACGGCATATTTGATTTACCAAATGAAGGGAGTGAATGTTTCTTCATGTCTAAAGGCCCCAAGGTATCACACCCTGAGTATCTTGATTTCAATAGTGATGAGGATGACTTGTTAGTAGATGATGACTTGCTATTTGAAAAATCTAGTAATGTTAGTCAAGATGAACTTGCTAGTAATCACTCTAGTCAAGATAAGTCGTGCGTTGATGATAAGTTGGAAATAGAACGACTAACTCAAGAACTAAACACTCTTAATTTAGATCATGAGTCTACTCTACAAGATCATAGAGAGCTTGAAAGGACACACGAGAAGCTCCGCTTCGAGAAGCTCAATTTAGAGCAAGAGCATGAGTTCCTTAAAGCTATCGGCGATGATCTTCGAAAGAAGACTTCCTATTATCTAACCAAACGACTTCTTTTGTCTACATTCATTCCACAAGTTAAGGCTAAGCAAACTAGTAACAAAGGCTAGAAAGGTTCTTCAACTAGTAGCAATAAAAATGATAAATCCAATGATATTGCTTCTAGTAGTTCTATTGATCCCACTAACATGTCTCTTAGCCAAGTTACACTTGAGCAAGAAAATGAACTTTTGAAAGAGATTATAGAGAAAGGTATCTACAAGAGTCTTGCCGTATGTAAGCAATTTGAGGAAATTATACGCAAGGACGGAGGATATCGGAAGAACCATGGCATTGGCTACTTCAACGCTAATGAAGTTGAATGGGAAGAAGGTCAATACCCCAAGCCCAAGTTTGTTCCTCAAAAGGAGAAGGATGAAAATACTCTCCCCAAGGGAACAAAATCTCAAGATGACCTTCCACCACAAGACCCCAAGCTCAAGGGCAAGAACAAGCTTCAAGAGGACATTGACTCATATGAAGATGAATCCCGAGCTTTGGTGAAATTGGTTCCCAAGGCTAATACAAGGTCAACTTCTATAAGTGCCACTTCAACACCAAGGATCCCCATCAACTTGATGTGGGTCCCCAAGAAGAAGAACTAGACAAGTTCTTGAGGGGTGACTCCGCCAATGAAATTCACTCATATTCATTATTGGCAAGAACTAGTTGCAATCAACATCAACATTATGCAATAGTTCAAGGAGTCTCACATTCCCTAAAGGTAAGCAAGGGACAAGGTAATCAACAAATCCATGGACATCATCATGTATGCTTTTTACTCCATGTCCATAGATATCCTTGTATTTGTCTCTTGTGTGTTGGGACTAACCCATGTAGGTGAGAAGAGTAAGGAAACAACAAGGATTCTCCCAACTCATGGTGATCTTCATCAACATTGAGCATCCACCACTACTTCATCTACATGAAGTCTTCATTGACAAAACCCAAGGTTAGTTTATCCCTCCTATGGGGAGATGTCACATCAAGGGGGAGCTTTACTCTAAGACTTGAGTCAAAGCATCTCATAGTATGTGACAACATTAAATGCTCTATGTAAAAGTGTTAACCTCACTCGTGCTTACACGATGAGTATGACCTATGATCAAGTATTCTTACTTGGCTCCTATGTCAATATACTCATATATAGATGGCTCTGTCATTGCCAAAGTGCTTGATATATGCTAGTATGTATGTGCATGTTTGCCATGTTTTCATTTGACATATTATTGTGTGAGCATGTTGGTCTGCATTTCTTTATCCATTCGAGGACATCCAATTGTTGCTATTTGAACTTTGTTTTTACTTTTGCCAATTGGATGGACAAGAATGCCTAGGACCCTCCTCTAGCTATCTATGATTTCTCATCTCAAGTTCTATTCATGCTTCATCACAAAATTTGAACACGTACTTTTCAATCTCTCTATGTGAGGAGCGCTCGGAGTTTCGTACCGACAAAGGATTGACCATTAAAACCTCCCAAGTGCATCTCAGTGGAACCAACCCAAAATCTTGGTCTCACCGAATGCCTAGGGTTGATTTGGTTTTCTATCTTGGTACCACCGATTCCATCTTCTCGGTTACACCGAGTTTCCCTGTTAGCAGACAGTTGTGGAACTCGGTGACACCGAAAAGTTAGAATCAGTGTCACCGACAGCCACGGGTATATATAGAGGCAGACCCTACTTTTGAAATCTATTCTTCAAATGTCATCCCCTCAAAACCCTAAACTACCGAACAGAGGCCCCTGGTCGTCGCCATTGTCTTCCCGAGCGCCTCCACCGTTGGAAGTCCACGCCGTCGACGGAATCTCCACCCCCGTTGCCGCCATAGCAAAGTCGTCACCAAGCTAGGGTATGATTTCACCCCCTCATGCTCTCCAATCTCTGATTCTTGCGCATTAGGGCTTCTCCATCGATTATCCACAGTTTGAGATTGATTCATCCACGAGAAACTCCAGTAGATTAGCGAACGAACGATTTTTTAGGTTTTGCCATCCGCCACATGAATCTCGATAGAACCGATGCAAAATAATCGTAGCTCTGATTTGCTTTTTTGGTCGACTGAGAATAGTCTTGGTGAAATCGAGTGCCCATTTTCGGTCTCATCGAAAGTGGTGCGAAGTTTCTGTTATGAAGACTATCTACCTCGGTAGGTGTGAAATATTTGCTTCGGTTGTACCGATATACATTTGGCAGAATGCAAAATTTGAGAAATCTTAGTTCAATCTTTTGAAAATGTCTGCATTTTACTCATCCCTTCTACTCCTCTACACTCTATTCACAGGGTCAGATATGTCAGATGTTGAAGACAGTCAGAATGATTTCAAAGAGGAGAATGTTGACATGAGCTCTGGCACTAGTCCAAACAATAGCTCATCCTCTTCAGATGTTGGTATTCCCAGCTCACCTGATCTGCCCAGAGCTGCTACTAGGGCAAAAGGAAAGCTAAATTCTGATGAGGAAGATGAGGACTTCATACCTGATGAAGTGCCTCCCAAGTCAAAGCAGGACAAGTCTGTCAAGAACACTGCTGCTGCCACTTCTTCCAAGTAGAAGAAGATTGTCAGGAAGGAGTATGCCCCTTCTGAATCTATGAGAGCACCTGGGAGATCTAGAGGCACCATGACTATTGAGCCTCCCAGGAAGTCTATGCCTAAGAAGGCAGGTGAGAAGAAAGCCAGGAAGAGGATCATTCATGTTGTTGGCAGGGCTACCTCTATGTACGAGGACCCAAAAGACACTACTGCTGCTGCTGCTGAGGACGAGGAGGAAGAGCCAGCTGCAAAGGCTCCTCCCAAGAAGAAGCAAAAGAAACTTTTGGCTAATGCTATGCCAAAGCAAGCTCCATCCAAGAGCACCAAGCCTGCACCAAGAAGGCTGCTGCTGAGAAGGCCAAGAGGTTCTCTAGAGAGATTCCAGCTTCTGAGAAGAACAAGGGATCTACCTCCAGAGATCTAGATGAAGATGCCATGTCTGCTTTGATAAATCTTAGACCACACCTTCCAGAGCACAATGCCAGACACTTGGTTGCTGAGGACATGAAGAAGAAGAAGGATGCAGGTCTGAGGGAATGGAGAGTAATTGATCCTTACTCTCAAAGGAGAAAAACAACTATGGACTATAGGTTTTATACCAAGGAGCAACAAGATTTCCATGAGTCTGTTTTGCTTGACAAGAGCCCAGCTATGAGTGATATGAGATATGTGGATTGGAAGTATATCAAGGAGAATGAAGACTACTTCCCGAGTGTGCGAGACAACTTTCACTGCATTGGCCTAGACAAATTTGTTGGCAAAGAATTCACTGCATGGAACGATGAAATGATCATGCAATTCTACTCCACTGCTCACTTCTGTGGAGATGGTAGGATTGTGTGGATGACTGAAGGAGCAAGATATGAGTCCACTATTGATGAATGGGCTGCCATCTTAGGAGTCCCAGAGGTGGAAGATGGAGATATCTATGTGTACTCTGAGTCCAAGGCAAGCCACAATGCCATGAAGGACATGTACAATGCAATCCCTGCTGCACATCTGAATTCTCATAAGCTAGGATCGATCTATTACCTCCAGGTAGGTCTTCGCACTATCAACACCATTCCGAGGCACACTTTGGTGCCCAAGTCAAGAGATGAGAAGATGATCCGAGGCTACTCCATCAACTTACTGCTTCTTATAGACCAACATACGAGATTCAGAGTGATGGATCTCATTATGGAGAGAGTGAAGAGGATTGCTGCTGATCAGAAGCGCTCATGCTGCTATGCACCCTACATTCAGATGCTCATCAACTCCAAGATGCAGAAGCATATTTTTGCTTTTCACAGGCCACACTTGCCCTTGCAGCCAGATCTTGAGGACAACGTTGTGGTGATGGACCCAGATCATCCCACATCAGCTGCAACACAAGCAGAGGCAGAGGCAGTTAGAGCCACTAGTGCTCAACTCCCTAGATCCAGGAACAAGCAAATGGATCTTTTGATCACTACCGTTCACGGCATGCAGAAGGACATCAAGGACATATTGGAGAATCAACATAGTCTTGTGAGCATCATGGAGAATAGGATCAAGACCCTCAATGACAAGGTGGATGGGTTGACCAAGACCGTGAACGAGCTCAAGCAGGAAGTTGATGCTGTGCTTATCCCTCATTCTACAGATGATGATGAGGATGGCTCTCGTCTTAGGCCAGGCACTCATTTCACTACCTAGGCCAGATCAACCACAATGCCAACTCTAGAGTTGAGGCCTTGTTCATCAGCACCTGCTATAGCATCTTCAGCTCCATCAGCTCCACCAGTTCCTTTAGTTGCTACACCCACTCCATCCATGACATCAGCAGAGGTCTTCACCGACGCAGTTCCCTCAACTCCAACTTCAACTACCAGAGGAGATCAGCCCCAGAAGAATGATTAGCTCTATACCTTTGAACTTTTTGGTAACTTGTTGCCAAAGGGGGGGAAGTTGTATAGATCATTAGGGCTTTGAGAGAGAGCATTGATTTTTATCGCTTTTCAAAAACATTTGATCTTTTGGTTTGCTTGTGTTAAACTTTTTGGTCTTTGATCATACACTTGATGTGTTGCTACTATTTCCTATGATTTTGATGCTTATGAGATGGTCAATCGCCTTTACTCAATTGTGTTATGCTATTATGTTCATTATTACTCTTCTCGCACACCACCAAGTTGTATGTGACATGAAAGAGCGCCCCATGTACCTAATCGATTGTGCATTTGTATTCAAACACAAATTTAAAATAATGCACAAATTTAAGGGGAGCTCTTGCTTATCACATACTTCTCAAAGTGACGATTATATTCATTGATTATATCATATGTCAAAGCTTTGATCTATATGTTGTCATCAATTACCAAAAAGGGGGAGATTCAAAGCACATTTGCTCCCTTAGTGGTTTTGCTAATTAATAACAACATATATGTCATTGAACTAATGTTTCCACTAAGAATATTTCAGGAAAAGTTCAATGATGGCAAAATGATTGTGGAGAAACCCCAAGATGCAAGGAAATGGATAAGCAAAGCTTCAAGCAATAGGACTCTACATTTTACTTTGTGAGAAATCACTTTGAGTCCATAGGAAAGCCAATAATATTAAAAGGGGGTAAGGTACTGTTGGAGAACAAGATGCTCAAACGTGCACAAGTGATAGTCACCAAAAACACCCACAACTCTTCAACAAAAGTCTGTCCAAAGACAAATATCCAAAATCAATGCAACCAAAAATTCCCACTCGATGCCACCGATTCCCAAACTCACACAAACCCATGCCAAACCCTAGCACATCAGTGCAACTGATTCCACTTCGGTGCCATCGAGTTTGGGTTGCCAACTTTCTGTTACCTCGATTCACAAAATTGGTACCACCGAGTTTGTTGGATTGGCGTCACCGAGTTGCGCAATCTGACCATTGGCACCTGGTCGGTACCACCGATATTTATATATCGGTCTCACCGAGATTCAAAAGTTGTCATCTTTTGGTCACTTTGGTACCACCGAGATTCACACATCGGTGTCACCGAGTTGGTCACTTAATGTGTAACAGTTGGATTTTTGGATATGCCTATATATACCCCTCCACCACCACCTACTTGCAAGAGAAGCACTCAGATTAGATCCCCAGTCATACCAACTGATTTTCTGAGAGAGATCCACCTACTCATGTGTTGAGATCATGCTATTCCATTCCAACCATATGAATCTTGATCTCTAGCCTCCCCAAGTTGCTTTCCACCCAACCAGTCTCTTCCACCAAAGCCAAATCTGTGAGAGAGTGATTGAGTGTTGAGGAGTCTATCATCTTGAAGCACAAGAGCAAGGAGTTCATCGACATTATCGAGCCTATTACCTTTTGGAGGGTGGTGCCTCCTAGATTGGTTAGGTGTCGTTTGGGATCCTCCTACTTCGTGTTGTGGAGTGAACCAAGAAGTTTGTAAGGGTAAGGAGATCGCCTACTTCATGAAGATCTACCCGAGTTAGGCTAGTCCTCCGTGGACGTAGGCCATAATGCTATAGTCAAGGTTGATTCTTCGTGGAACCCTCCGTGGGTAGAGCCCTCCATGGACTCTCGCGTCTGTTACCCTTCATGGGTTGAAGACTCCATAAACATGGACGTACGATAGCACCACCTATCGGAACCACGGGAAAAATCTCCGTGTTTCCAAATTGTGTTTGATCTTCATACCCTTCCTTTACTACTCATGCTTGTCTTTACTTTCCGCTGCTATACTCGTAGACATGCATGTGTAGGGTGTGCTTGACTTGCTATGAATGTTAAAATCTGCCAACACTTAAAATTGGGAAAAAGTAGATTTTTATTTGGTCAAGTAGTCTAATCACCCCCCCTCTAGACCTACTTTCGATCTTATAGTTTTGGGAAAGTGGGCGATGTGGGGTGGATGTGGCGCCTACAGGAGGGCCGGGGAGAGGAGTAGGTGGGTGATGTCTACTATGAAACTTTATTCTTGTAGACTTTGTTGGGCCTCCAAGCACACAGTTTTGTAGGACAATAGCAATTTTCCCTCAAGTGGATGACCTAAGGTTTATCAATCCGTGGGAGGTTTAGTATGAAGATGGTCTCTCTCAAACAACTCTACAATCAAATACAAGAAATCTCTTGTGTCCCCAACACACCCAACACAATGGAAAATTGTATAGGTGCACTAGTTCGGCGAAGAGATAGTGATACAAGTGCAATATGGATGGTAGATATAAGTTTTTGTAATCTGAAGATATAAAAACAGCAAGGTAGCAAGTAACAAAAGTGAGAAAAAATAGTATTGCAATGCTTGAAAACTAGGCCTAGGGTTCATAGTTTCACTAGTGCAAGTTCTCTCAACAATGCTAATATAATTGATCACATAACCATCCCTCAATGCGCAACGAATAATCACTCTAAAGTTCTTATCTAGTGGAGAGCATAAGAAGAAATTGTTTGTATGGTACGAAACCACCTTAAAGTTATCCTTTCTGATCGATCCATGAAAGAGTTTGTACTAAAATAACCAAGTTATCCTTTCCGATCAATCTATCTAAGAGTTTGTACTAGAATAACACCAAATGATATGCATCAACCAACTCTAATGTCACCTACATACTCCAATGTCACCACAAGTATCCATGAGTTAATTATACAATACACATCAAACAATTTCAGATTCATAACGCTCGATCCAACACAAAGAACCTCAAAGAGTGCCCCAAAGTTTCTAACGGAGAGTCAAGACGAAAACGTGTGCCAACCCCTATGCATAGATTCCCAAGGTCACGGAACCAGCAAGTTGATCACCAAAACATACATCAAGTGGATCAATAGAACATCCCATTATGACCACGGATATCCCATTTCAAGACATACATCAAGTGTTCTCAAATCCTTTAAAGACTCAGTCCGATAAGAAAACTTCAAAGGGAAAACTCAATTCATCATAAGAAGATAGAGAGGGGAAAACTCCATATGATTCATCCATATTAATAAAGCTCGCGGTACATCAAGATCGTGTCATCTCAAGAACACGAGAGAGAAAGAGAGATCAAACACATAGCTACTGGTACATACCCTCGCGGTACGCCGCGATGATGAGGATGGCCTCCGGTGATGGTTCCCCCTCCGACAGGGTGCCAGAACGGGCCCCCGATTGGTTTTTCGTGGCTATAGAGGCTTGAGGCGGAGGAACTCCTGATCTACGGTTCTTTTCGGAGGTTTGGGTATTTATAAGAATTTTTGACGTCAGTCTCACGTCAAGGGGGTGCCTGAGGGGGCCACAAGCCCGAAGCACCCTCCCTGGGGGTAGGGCACGCCTAGAGGGCTTGTGGCCTCCTCGTCCACTTCCTGGCCCAGCTCTTGTGCTTCAGGGGTCTCTTTGGTCCATAAAAAATCACCGTAAATTTCCAGCCCATTCCGAGAATTTTTATTTCTACACAAAAAACGACACCACGGTAGTTCTGCTGACAACAGCGTCAATCCGGGTTAGTTCTAATCAAATCACAAAAAACATATAAAAGTGTTGTAAACATGGCATGAATCCTTCATAAATTATAGATACGTTGGAGACGTATCGGCATCCCCAAGCTTAATTCCTGCTCATCCTCAAGTAGGTAAATGATAAAAGAAATAATTTATGAAGTATGAATCCTATCTACATTTTTATTAACGTAATATTTTTTATTGTGGCAAGAATATTCAAATCCATAAGATTCAAAACAAGAGTTGAATATTGACATAAAAACAATAATACTTCAAGCATAGTAATAAAGCAATCATGTCTTCTCAAAATAACATGGCCAAAGAAAGTTATCCCTATAAAATCATATAGTGTGGCTATGCTCCATCTTGATCACTCATACTATTAAATCATGCACAACCCTAGTTTTAGCCAAGCAATTGTTTCATACTTTAGTATTCTCAAAAAAATTCAACTCTCATGCAATACATGAGCGTGAGCCATGGATATAGCACTATAGGTGGAATAGAATATGGTGGTTGTGGACGACAAAAAGGAGATAGTCTCACATCAACTAGGCGTATCAACGGGCTATAGAGATGCCCATCAATATATATCAATGTGAGTTAGTAGGGATTGCCATGCAACGGATGCACTAGAGCTATAAGTGTATGAAAGCTCAAACAGAAACTAAGTGGGTGTGCATCCAACTTGCTTGCTCACGAAGACCTAGGAAAATTTGAGGAAGCCCATTGCTACCTCTTGAGCTTGCGTTGGTTTTCCCTTGAAGAGGAAAGGGTGATGCAGCGAAGTAGATAAGTATTTCCCTCATTTGTTGAGAACTAAGGTATCAATCCAGTAGGAGAAACAAGCAAGTCACTAACGGATGCACCTACACAAACAATCGAACTCTTGCACCCAACGCTATAAAGGGGTTGTCAATCCCTTCACGATTATTTGCAAGGATTAGATTCGATAGAGATAGATGTAAACGAGAATGAAAAGTAAAAGGTAAATAAATTGCAGCAAAGTATTTTTGGTATTTTTGGTTTATAGATCTTAAAATATATTATGGAAAGTAGACTCGGGGGCCATAGGTTTCACTATTGGCTTCTCTCTTGAAGGAAAATATCATGGTGGGTAAACAAATTACTGTCAAGCAATTGATAGAAAAGCGAATAATCATGTAGTTATCCAAGGCAATGATCATGCATATAGGCATCACGTCCGTGTCAAGTAGACCGAAATGATTATGCATCTACTACTATTACTCCACACATCGAGCGATTCCTGCCTGCATCTAGAGTATTAAGTTCATGAAGAAGAGAGTAACGCATTAAGAAAGATGACATGATGTAGAGGGATAAACTCAAGCAATCTGATGAACAACCCATCTTGTTACCCATGATGGTAACAATACAATACATGCCTCACTACCCCTACTATGTCACTGGGTGAGAACATCGCAAGATTGAACCCAAAACTAAGCACTTCTCCCATTGGAAGAATTACCAATCTAGTTGGCCAAACCAAACCAATAACTCGAAGAGACTTACAAGGATATGAAATCATGCATATAAGAATTCATAGAAGATTCAAATAAGATTCATGGATAATCTGAATATAAACTCACAATTCATCGGATCTTGACAAACACACCACAAAAGAAGATTACATCGGATAGATCCCCATTGAAAGGACGTGGATGTATCCTAGAGGGGGGGGGTGAATAGGTGCTTCAAAATAATTTCGGTTTAGGCTTGAAAAATGCGGAATAAAACTATCGTTTAATTAGTCAAGCACAAAACCTAAAACAACTAGGCTCACCTATGTGCACCAACAACTTATGCTAAGCAAGATATACAACTAAGTGATAGCAAGATATATAACAAGAAACAATATGGCTATCACAAAGTAAAGTGCATAAGTAAAGGGGCTCGGGTAAGATATAATCGAGGCATGCGGAGACGATGATGTATCCCGAAGTTCACACCCTTGCGGATGCTAATCTCCGTTCGGAGCGGTGTGGAGGCACAATTCTCCCCAAGATGCCACTAAGGCCACCGTAATCTCCTCACGCCCTCGCACAATGCAAGATGCCGTGATTGCACTAAGGTACCCTTGAGGGCGGTCACCAAACCCGTACAAACTAGGTTGGGGCAATCTCCACAACTTAATTGGAGCCCCCCAACGACACCATGAAGCTTCACCACAACAGACTGTGGTTCCGAGGTGATCTCAAATGCTCAGGGTAATCTCCACAACCTAATTGGAGACCCCAACGCTTTCCCGGAGCTTTGCACCACAATGATTGAGCTCTGAGACAACACAAGCCATCTAGGGCTTCAAGTCACCCAAGAGGAACAAGCTCTAGGGTGCACAAACACCCAAGAGTAATAAGCTTCTCAAACTTCACTTCCACGTATCACCGTGGAGAACTCAAACCTATGAACCAAATGCAATGGCAAGGGCACACGAAGTGCCCAAGTCCTTCTCTCCCAAATCCCACCACAACAACTAATGTTATGGAGGAAGGTGAGAGGAAGAACAAAGAACATAACTCCAAGATCTAGATCCAAGGGGTTCCCCTCACATAGAGGAGAAAGTGATTGGTGGAAATGTGGAGCTAGATCTCCTCTCTCTTTTCCCTCAAAAAGGAGCAAGAATCATTGGAGGATTGAGAGATATCAAGATTAAAGAGGGTCAAAAATGGGGGGCAAACATGATCTCAAAGGATAAGATCCATTGGGGAAGAATACCCCCTTTTATAGGTGGGGAAAAATCCAACCGTTATCCTCATAGCCTGCACAGAGCGGTACTACCGCTCCAAGGAGCGGTAATACCACTAGGGCGGTAGTAGCCATATGAAAAACAACAGCGAGGAGGCAAAAGGCCAGTAGAATCGCCGGAGCGGTACTACCGGTTGTTCTCACGGTACTAGAGCTAGGGATAGCGGTACTACCGCAAAGGGTAGCGGTACTACTGCTTGCGAGTGGTACTAAAAAAAATACATCCCTGCCTACCATCGGTGGACAAAACACGAGATTTAGGTCCGGAGTGGTAGTACCGCTCATGGAGCCATGGTAGTACCGCTCCGGAGCGGTAGTAAAAAATTACATCCGCTCTAGCCGCGATAGTACCGCTGCAGCCTTTTAAGAACACCAAAACTGCCACAACTTTTGCAAACGGACTCCAAATTCAACGAAACAAAGTTTGTTGGAAAGATAATGACATGGTCTAACACAATATTGACTAAAATATCAAGAAGATTCAAATGAGAAAAGGCCCATAAATGGTGAGAACCCTTCCTCGAATGAGACCGGTAAAACCTCCAACACCGAAAACGCAATAGACGAAGCATATGAATCCGTTTTCGATGTACTAGAGCTTGTCACGAAGATAACCACAAGATAAAGAACCCACATAGAGAAAATCCAACCAAGAACCAAGAAATATGATGATTCCAATAATGCAGTGGTTTGAGCTCTCAACGAACGATATGATCAAGCTACTCACTTGAGAGCCCCCCTTGATAGTACGGAAATCGATCCTGTAACCTGGTCCCTCAAGTACCACCATGAGACCGGTAAAATAGAAAACCCTATCAAGGTCAAACCTTAGCCTTGCGCATAGTCCACTTGAGCTATATGATGATGATCTTGACTTCCTCAAGATGGACCACCTTTCTTGATTGCGTTGGCTTGATGAAGACTAGATGATTCCTCCCCCATACTCCACTATGGGTGAGACACTCTTCGGCATATCTTCACAAGTCCATTGTCACCACAATGAACGGCGAGCCTCAAGCATGATCTCTCCATGATTCTTCACTTGATCTTGCGCATCGCAACCTTGATGATGATCTCCACTTGATGTCATCTTCCATGGGATGTATGGGATCTGCCTCTTGGTACAAGCCCATGGAAATATACCTAAACCCACAAAGAACTCTCACATAGACCATGGGTTAGTACACAAAGCGTAATGGACAATGCTTACCACACCATGGGATCACTTCATCCCTCTCGGTACATCTTGTACACTTTGTGTGTTGATCAACTTGATTCACATTTTGACTTAGTCTTGATCAACCTTGTATCTTAGATTCTCTCTTCATAAATATGATGTCTTGAAGGTAAACATGAATGCTTACACAATCTTCTTCTTCAAGACATGCTTGCAATAAGCTCAACTCCCACATGACCAATCTTGGGATAAACCTTGAATACCACCTTGGCCACCATATAAACTCCTTGAAACCAACAGATGGACTCCAAGAAGTACCTATGGACAAATCCTTTTAATATAACTCAAGGCAACCATTAGTACATAGGGATTGTCATCAATTACCCAAAACCACACATGGAGAAATGTGCTCTTACACCCATGAAGATCATGAAGAACATGGTATTGAAGATCAAAGAGAGAGAAGAAGTCATCTAGCTACTAGCTATGGACCCGTAGGTCTGTGGTGGACTACTCACGCATCATCGGAGGGGCAATGGAGTTGATGTAGATGCCCTCCGTGATCGAAACCCCCTCCGGCAGATTACCAGAAAAGGCTCCAAGATTGGATCTCTCAAGAACGGAGGCTTCTGGCGGAGGAAAAGTATTTGTGTTGCTTGTTCTGGTGTTGAGGGAATATTTGGGTATTTATAGGATGAAGAATGGGGTTAGGAGACCTGCTAGGAGACGACAAGCCTGCCAGGCGTGGCTAGGGGAGGTGGCTGCGCCTACCAGGCTTGTGACCTCCTGGCAAGTGCCCTGGCATGCACTCCAAGCCTATTTGATTTGTTTCCTTCCAAAAAAAATCATTCCAAAGATTTTATTCCGTTTGGAGTTCGTTTAATATTCGATATCTGCAAAACTCAAAAACAAGGAAAAACAGAAACTGACACTAGGCTCTAGATTAATAGGTTAGTCCCAAAAATAATATAAAATAGCATATGAATGCATATAAAACATCCAAAACAGATAATATAATAGCATGACATCATCAAAAAATTATAGAAACGTTGGAGATGTATCAACATCCCAAGCTTAATTCCTGCCCGTCCTCGAGTAGGTAAATGATAAAAACAGATTTTTTGATGTGGAGTGCTACCTAACATATTTATCCATGTAATATTCTCTATTGTGGCATGAATATTCAGATCCATAAGACTCAAAACAAAAGCTTAATATTGATATAAAAACAATGATGTTTCAAGCATACTAGTAAAGCAATTGTATCTCTTCAAAATATAATGGCAAAAGAAAGTCATTCCTACAATATCATATGGTTTGGCTATTCTCCATCTTCCCCACACAAAGTATTATATCATGCACAACCCCTATGAAAATTCAAGCAAATGTTTCACACTTTTATTTTCTCAAACTTTTTCAACTCTCACGCAATACATGAGCATGAGCGATGGATATAGCACTATAGGTGGAATAGAATATGGTGGAGGCTGTCAAGGAAAGGGAGAAGATAGTATCACATCAACTAGGCGTATCAATGGGCTATGAAGATGCCCATTAATAGATATTAATGTGAGTGAGTAGGGATTGCCATGCAACGGATGCACTAGAGTTATAAGTGTATGAAAGCTCAAGAGGAAACTAAGTGGGGGTGCATCCAACTTGCTTGCTCATGAAGACCTAGGGCAATTTGAGGAAGCCCATCATCGAATATATAAGCCAAGCTATATAAAGAAAAATTCCCACTAGTATATGAAAGTGACAAAATAGGAGACTCTTTATCATGAAGATCATGGTGCTACTTTGAAGCACAAGTGTGGAAAAATATAGTAGCAATGTCCCTTCTCTCTTTTCTCTCATTTTTTTCATTTTTTCCATTTATTCATTTTTTATTTTTTTTCCTTTCTTTTTTGGTGGGCATCTAAGGCCTCTTTTATTTTTATTTGGCCTTCGCTGCCCTCTTTTATTTTTTTCTTGAAGTCCGAAATCTCATCCCCACTTGTGAGGGAATCATAGATTCCATCATCCTTTCCTCACATGGGACATGCTCTAATAATGATAATCATCACACTTTTGTTTACTTACAACTCAAAAAAGTTACAACTTGATACTATGACAAAATATGACTCTATATGCAATATGGAAGTGATGGTGCAAGTCATAAAAGGAAGCGGTGGAAGTTTCATGGCAATATATCTCGGAATGGCTATGGAAATGCTATAATAGGTAGGTATGGTGGCTGTTTTGAGGACGGTATATTGTGGCTGTTTTGAGGAAGGTGTTTGTTGTACTGGCGAAAGTTGCGCGGTACTACAGAGGCTAGCAAAGGTGGAAGGGTGAGAGTGCGTATAATCCATGGACTCAACATTAGTCATAAAGAACCCACATACTTAATGCAAAAGTCTATTAGTCATTGAAGCAAAGTATTAAACACATGCTCCTAGGGGAGAGGTTGGTAGGAGTTAACCATCGCGCGCTCCCAACCCTCACACAAAGGTTGACAATCTATAAACAAATCATGCTCCGACTTCCTTACATAATGGTTCACCATACGTGTATGCTACGGGAATCACAAACCTTTACACAAGTATTTTTACCAAATCACAATTACTTTCTAACATGACTCTTAACATTACCATCTTTATATCTCAAAACTGTATGCAAGGAATCAAACTTCTCAAAAATACTCAATGCACTTAATATGGAAGTTTTTATTATATCCCTATTGGATGCCTATCATATTAGGACTAAATTCATAACTTAGGACAATTACCATGCTGTTTAGAGATTCTCAAAATAATATAAGTGAGGTACGAGAGTTCAATTATTTCTATGAAACGCAAACACCACCGTGCTCTAAAAAATATAAGCGAAGCACATAGAGCAAAATTACCCATCTCGAAAGATATAAGTGAAGCACATAGAGTATTCTAATAAATTCATGATTTAGCGTGTCTCTCTCAAAAGATGTGTGAAGCAAGGATGATTGTGGCAAACTAAAAAGCAAAGACTCATATATACAATACGCTCCAAGCAAAAGACATATCACGTGGTGAATAAAAATATAGCCTCAACTAAATTTACCGATGGATTGAAGATGAAAGAGGGGAAGCCTTCCGGGGCATCACCAAGATTAGACTCTTTTGCATCCTTTAATATGACTTGGGGTGCCTTGGGCATACGCAAGCTTAGGCTCTTGCCATTCCTTATTCCATAGTCCACCAAATATTTACCCAAAACTTGAAAACTTCACAACACAAAACTTAACAAAAAACTCATGAGATCCGTTAGTATAAGAAAATAAATCACCACTTTAGGTACTATTGTGAACTCATTCTTTATTTACATTGGTGTTATACCTACTGTATTCTAACTGCTCCATGGTTCATACCCCATGATACAACTCATAGATTCATCAAAATAGGCAAACAACTAAAAGCAAACAGAATCTGTCAAAAACAGAACAGTCTATAGAAATCAGAAAACTTTGTATACTTATGTAACTCAAAAAATTCTGAAACTTAGTATAAAGCTTTTGTAAAATTTCAGACTCATTCGACGTTGTGAAAAAATTAGAAAATTTCTGGACTGAGCGCAAAAGTTTCTATTTTTCAGCAAGATCAAATCAACAACTACCATAGATCACCCCAAAGGTTTTACTTGGCTCAAACACTAATTTAAACACCAAAACATAATTACTATAGAAGTAAAAATGTGGGAAACACTCAAAAACAGAAGAAAAAATGGAACACAAAAATAAAATTGGGTTGCCTCCCAACAAGTGCTATTGTTTAACACCCCTAGCTAGGAAAAACACAATAGATCTAGGTATTGTTACCTTTGGTATGCAATCCAAAAGTAGCTCTCATAATAGATTCATAAGGCAATCTTAGTTTCTTTCTATTAAAGTGTTCCATGCCTTTCCTTAACGGAAATTGAAATCTAATGTTTCCTTCTTTCATGTCAATAATTGCACCAATCGTTCTAAGGAAAGGTCTACCTGTTGGGAGACGTAGTAGTAAATCAAAAATTTTCCTACGCGTTCACCAAGATCCATCTATGGAGAAACCAGCAACGAGCAAGGGGAGAGTGGATCTTCATACCTTTGAAGATCGCTAAGCGGAAGCGTTACAAGAACGCGGTTGATGGAGTCGTACTCGCAGCGATTCAGATCGCGGTAGATCCGATCAAGTGCCGAACGGACGGCACCTCCGCGTTCAACACACGTGCAGCCCGGTGACGTCTCCAACACCTTGATCCAGCAAGGAGGAAGGAGAGGTTGGGAAGGGCTCCAACAGCAGCACGACGGCGTGGTGGTGGTGGAGTAGCAAGGTATTCCGACAGGGCTTCGCCTAAGCGCTGCGGAGGAGGAAGAAGAGAGGTAGGGCTTTGCCGTGAGAGAGAGAGATCAAATCCTGTCTCAAAACATCCAAAACCTCAAGTATATATAGGAGGAGGGACGTGGAGGGCTGGCTTGGCCTCTACTCCAAAGAGGAGATGGCCGGCCGAATTAAAGGGAGAGTCCACCTCCCACAAGGGAGGTGGATCTCCTCCTTTTAAATCCTTTTTGCCTTATCTCCTTATCTCCAGCCACATGGGCCTTTAGCAAAAGTATTTCCCAGCCCAATAAGGGCTGACACACTTTATCTAACAGCCCATGAAGTCCTCTGGTCGTCACACCCCTCCCGGGGGTCCTCCGGCACCCTCCCGGCACTCCCGGTACACTACCGATGAGCCCGAAAACTTTCCGGTGACCAAAACTGGACTTCCTATATATCAATCTTTACCTCCGGACCATTCCGGAGCTCCTCGTGACGTCCGGGATCTCATCCGGGACTCCGAACAACCTTCGGTAATCACGTATACCATTTCCCTATAACCCTAGCGTCATCGAACCTTAAGTGTGTAGACCCTACGGGTTCGGGAGACACGTAGACATGACCGAGACACCTCTCCGGTCAATAACCAACAGCGGGATCTGGATACCCATGTTGGCTCCCACGTACTCCACGATGATCTCATCGGATGAACCACGATGTCAAGGATTCAATCAATCCCGTATACAATTCCCTTTGTCTATCGGTATGATACTTGCCCGAGATTCGATCGTCGGTATCCCCATACCTTGTTCAATCTCGTTACCGGCAAGTCTCTTTACTCGTTCCGTAATACATCATCCCGTGACTAACTCCTTAGTCACATTGAGCTCATTATGATGATGTCTTACCGAGTGGGCCCAGAGATACCTCTCCGTCACACGGAGTGACAAATCCCAGTCTCGATTCGTGCCAACCCAACAGATACTTTCGGAGATACCCGTAGCGTACCTTTATAGCCACCCAGTTACGTTGTGACGTTTGGCACACCCAAAGTATTCCTACGGTATCCGGGAGTTACACAATCTCATGGTCTAAGGAAATGACACTTGACATTGAAAAGCTTTAGCAAACGAACTACACGATCTTTGTGCTATGCTTAGGATTGGGTCTTGTCCATCACATCATTCTCCTAATGATGTGATCCCGTTATCAATGACATCCAATGTCCATGGCCATGAAACCGTGACCATCTATTGATCAACGAGCTAGTCAACTAGAGGCTCACTAGGGACATGTTGTGGTCTATGTATTCACACATGTATTATGGTTTCCGGTTAACACAATTATAGCATGAACAATAGACAATTATCATGAACAAGGAAATACAATAATAACCATTTTATTATTGCCTCTAGGGCATATTTCCAACAGTCTCCCACTTGCACTAGAGTCAATAATCTAGTTCACATCACCATGTGATTAACACTTACATCACCATGTGATCATATCATCATGTGATTAACACCCAATAAGTTCTGGGGTTTGTTCATGTCCTGCTCGTGAAAGAGGTTTTAGTCAACGGGTCTGCGACATTCAGATCCGTGTGTACCTTACAAACTTTCCATGTCATATTTGTAGATACTACTCCCATGCTCCACTTGGAGCTATTCCAAATGGCTGCTCCACTATACGTAGCTGGATTTCTACTAAGAGTCATCCGGATTGGTTTTAAAGCTTGCATCATCGTAACACTTTACGATGAACTCTTTATCACCTCCATAATCGAGAAATATTTCCTTAGTTCTCAAGTTACTAAGGCTAACTTTGACCGCTGTCTAGTGATCCACTCTTGGATTACTCTTGTACCCCTTGACAGACTCATGGCAAGGCACACACAGGTGCGGTACACAGCATGGCATACTATATAGAGCCTATGGCTAAAGCATAGGAGATGACACTCATCTCTTCTTTATCTTCTGCCGTGGTCGGGTATTGAGTCTTACTCAATTTCACACCTTACAATACAGTCAAGAACTCCTTCTTTGACCCATCTATTTTGAACTCCTTCAAAAACTTGTCAAGGTATGTCTTCGTCGAAAAAACTTATCAAGCGAATAGATCTATCCCTATAGATCTTGATGCTCAATAAAATAGTAGCTTTATCTGGGTCTTCCTTTGAAAAACAAAACTTTTCAAACAACCCTTCATGCTCTTCCAGAAATTCTACATCATTTCCGATCAATAATATGTCAACTACATATTCTTATAAGAAATTCCATAGTGCTCCCACTCACTTTCTTGCAAATACAAGTTTCTCATAAACTTTGTATAAACTTAAACACTTTGATCACCTCATCAAAGCATATATTCCAACTCCGAGATGCTTGCTCCAGTCCATAGAAGGATCGCTGGAGTTTGCATATTATTAGCATCCTTAGGATTGACAAAACCTTCTGGTTGTATCACATACAACTCTTCCTCACAGAAACCATTACGGAAACCTTGTTTTGTCATCCATCTGCCAGATTTCATAATCGAAAAATGCAGCAACTACTAACAAAATTTTAATAGACTTTTAGCATCGCTACAGATGAGACAATCTCATTGCAGTCAACTCCTTGAACTTGGCGGAAACTTCTTTGCGACAAGTCGAGCTTTATAAACGGTGACATTTCACCATTAGCGTCTATGTTTATCTCAAAGGTCCATTTGTACTCAATGACCCGCCATTCAACAGGCAAGTCTACCAAAGTCCATACTTGGTTTTCATACATGGATCCTTTCTCGGATTTCATGGCTCCTAGCCATTTGTTGGAATCCGGGCCCACCATCGCTTCTCCATAGTTCGTAGGTTCATCGTTGTCCAACAACATGATTTCCAAGACAGGGTTGTCGTACTACTCAGGAGCAGTACGCGTCCTTGTCGACCTACGAGGTTCGATAGTGACTTGATCCGAAGCTTCATGATCATCATCATTAACTTCCTTTTCAACTAAGTAGGCTCTACAGAAACATCTTTCTGTGTTGCGCTATTCTCTGGTTGAAACAAAGGTTCAACAACCTTATCAAGTTCTATCTTCCTCCCACTCAATTCTTTCGAGAGAAACTCTTTCTCAAAAAGGACCCGTTCTTAGCAACAAACACCTTTTGCGCTTGGATCTGAGATAGAAGGTATACCCAATGTCTCATTAGGGTATTCTATGAAGATGCATTTGTCTGCTTTGAGTTCGAGCTCGCTAGGTGAAAAACCCATTTTCACATAAGCGTCGCAGCCCCAAACATTAAGAAATGACAGCTTAGGCTTCTGTCAAACCATAATTCTCACGGTGTCATCTCAACAGACTTAGATGGTGCCCTGTTAAAGTGAATGGATTTGTCTTTAATGCATAACCCCATAACGATAGTGGTAAAACGATAAGAGACATCATAGTACTCACTATATCCAATAGAGCACGACTACGACGTTCGAACACACCATCACACTATGGTGTTCCAGGAGGCGTGAGCTGTGAAACAATTTCCACATTGTCTAAAATTGCATACCAAACTCGTAACTTAGATATTCACCTCCATGATCATATCATAGACATTTATCTTCTTGTCACGATGATCTTTAACTTCACTCTGAAACTCCTTGAACCTTTCAAACATTTCAGATTCGTGTTTCATTAAGTAAATATCCCCATATTTACTCAAATCATCAGTGAAGGTAAAGAAAAACAACGATATCCACTGTGTGTTTCAACACTCATTGGACCACATACATCAACATGTATTAATTCCAATAAGCCACTTGCCCGCTCCATCATATTGGATGACGGGGTCTCAGTCATCTTGCCCAAGAGGCATGGCTCGCATGTCTCAACCGATTCGAAATCGAGTGAGTCAAAAAACATCCATCATCATGGAGTTTCTTCATGCGATTTATACCAATATGACATTACGTGGCAGTGCCACAAGCATGTGGTACTATCATTATTAACTTTGTATCTTTTGGTACCAATGTTATGAATATGTGTACTACTACGATCATGATTCGATAAACCATTTCGAGTGGGTGCATGACCATTGAAGGCATTATCCATGTAAACAGAATAACCATTATTCTCTAACTTATATGAATAACCGTATCGCACTAATCATGATCTAATCACGTTTATGCTCAACGCAAACACCAAATAACATTTATTTAGGTTTATCACAAATCCTGAAGGTAGAGAGAGCGTGCGATGGTGATCACATCAATCTTGGAAATACTTCCAACACACATCGTCACCTTTCACCTAGCTAGTCTCCATTTACTCCATAGCTTTTATTTCGAGTTGCTAACACTTAGCAACCGAACCGGTATCTAATACCCAGGTGCTACTAGGAGTACCAGCAAGGTACACATCACTAACACGTATATCAAATATACTTCCATTGACATTACCAGCCTTCTTATCTACCAATCATCTAGGGTTTTTCCGCTTCAGCGAACATTCTCCTCATAACAGAAGCACTTAGTCTCAGGTTCGGGCTCAACCTTGGGTTTCTTCACTAGAGCAACAACTGGCTTGCCATTCCTGAAGTTTTTCCCTTCTTGCCCTTGCCCCTTTTGAAACTAGTGGTTTTCACTTAACCATCAACACTTGATGCTCCTTATTGATTTCTACCTTCGTGGTGTCAAACATCACGAACAACTCAGGGATCATCTTATCCATCCCTGGCATGTTATAGTTCATCACGAAGCTCTAGTAGCTTGGTGGCAGTGACTTGGAGAACTGCATTAATCACTATCTCATCTGGAAGATTAACTCCCACTTGATTCAAGTGATTGTAGCACCCAGACAATCTGAGAACACGCTCACCGATTAAGCTATTCTCCTTTATCTTGCAGGCAAAGAATCTTGTTGGAGGTCTCATACCTCTCAACATAGGCACGAGCTTGAGATCACAATCTCAGCTCCTAGAACATCTCATATGTTCTGTGACGTTCAAAACATTTTGAAGCCTCAATTCTAAGCCGTAATGCATGACGCACTGAACTATCACGTAGTCATCAAAAAGTGCCTGTCATATGTTCACAACATCTACAGACAACGCTTGAGGGAGTGATGCAGTTAGCGGTACATCAAAAACATAAGCTTTCTGTGCAGCAATGAGGACAATCCTCAGATCACGGACCCAGTCCGCATTATTGCTACCATCAACTTTCAACTTACTTTTCTCTAGGATTGTATCAATAAAACTGGGGAGCTACAGCGCGAGCTATCTACGACATAATTTGCAAGGACATTTTTAGACTAAGTTCATGATAATTAAGTTCATTTAATCAAATTATTAATGAACTCCCACTTAGATAGACATCTCTCTAGTCTTCCAAGTGATACATGATCCATGTCAACTAGCCCGTGTCCGATCATCACGTGAGACGGACTAGTCATCCATGGTGAACATCTCTATGTTGATCGTATCTTCTATACGACTCATGTTCGACCTTTCGGTCTTCCGTGTTCCGAGGCCATGTCTGTACATGCTAGGCTCGTCAAGTCAACCTAAGTGTTTCGCATGTGTAAATCTGGCTTACACCCGTTGTATGCGAACGTTAGAACCTATCACACCCGATCATCACGTGGTGCTTCGGAACGACGATCCTTAGCAACGGTGCACAGTTAGGGTGAACACCTTTCTTGAAATTTTATTGAGAGATCATCTTATTTACTACCGTTGTTCTATGCAAATAAGATGTAAACATGATAAACATCACATGCAATCAATATAGTGACATGATATGGCCAATATCATTTTGCTCCTATGATCTCCATCTTCGGGGCACCATGATCATCACTGTCACCGGCACGACACCATGATCTCCATCATCATGATCTCCATCATTGTGTCTTCATGAAGTTGTCTCGCCAACTATTACTTCTACTACTATGGCTAACGCTTAGCAATAAAGTAAAGTAATTACATGGCGTTTATGATTGACACGCAGGTCATACAATAAATAAGACAACTCCTATGGCTCCTGCCGGTTGTCATAATCATCGACATGCAAGTCGTGAATCCTATTACAAGAACATGATCAATTCATACATCACAATGCATCACATCACATCCTTTGGCCATATCACATCACAAGGCACATGCTGCAAAAACAAGTTAGACGTCCTCTAATTTGTAGTTGCAAGTTTTTACGTGGCTGCTATAGGTTACTAGCAAGAACGTTTCTTACCTACGTCAACACCACAACGTGATTTGCCAATTGCTATTTACCCTTCATAAGGACCCTTTTCATCGAATCCGATCCGACTAAGGTAGGAGAGACAGACACCCGCTAGCCACCTTATGCATCTAGTGCATGTCACGCGGTGGAACTGGTCTCACGTAAGCGTACGTGTAAAGTTGGTCCGGGCCGCTTCATCCCACAATACCGCCGAATCAAGATAAGACTAGAAGCGGCAAGCAAATTAACAAAATCGACGCCCACAACTGCTTTGTGTTCTACTCGTGCATAGATTCTACGCATAGACCTAGCTCATGATGCCACTGTTGGGAGACGTAGTAGTAAATCAAAAATTTTCCTACGCGTTCACCAAGATCCATCTATGGAGAAACCAGCAACGAGCAAGGGGAGAGTGGATCTTCATACCTTTGAAGATCGCTAAGCGGAAGCGTTACAAGAACGCGGTTGATGGAGTCGTACTCGCAGCGATTCAGATCGCGGTAGATCCGATCAAGTGCCGAACGGACGGCACCTCCGCGTTCAACACACGTGCAGCCCGGTGACGTCTCCAACACCTTGATCCAGCAAGGAGGAAGGAGAGGTTGGGAAGGGCTCCAACAGCAGCACGACGGCGTGGTGGTGGTGGAGTAGCAAGGTATTCCGACAGGGCTTCGCCTAAGCGCTGCGGAGGAGGAAGAAGAGAGGTAGGGCTTTGCCGTGAGAGAGAGAGATCAAATCCTGTCTCAAAACATCCAAAACCTCAAGTATATATAGGAGGAGGGACGTGGAGGGCTGGCTTGGCCTCTACTCCAAAGAGGAGATGGCCGGCCGAATTAAAGGGAGAGTCCACCTCCCACAAGGGAGGTGGATCTCCTCCTTTTAAATCCTTTTTGCCTTATCTCCTTATCTCCAGCCACATGGGCCTTTAGCAAAAGTATTTCCCAGCCCAATAAGGGCTGACACACTTTATCTAACAGCCCATGAAGTCCTCTGGTCGTCACACCCC
Organism: Hordeum marinum; assembly: GCA_022496015.1. Taxonomy (NCBI): domain Eukaryota; kingdom Viridiplantae; phylum Streptophyta; class Magnoliopsida; order Poales; family Poaceae; genus Hordeum; species Hordeum marinum. Next base: position 99,552,063 of record CM039674.1, on the reverse strand, counting down.
TCCCGGGGGTCCTCCGGCACCCTCCCGGCACTCCCGGTACACTACCGATGAGCCCGAAAACTTTCCGGTGACCAAAACTGGACTTCCTATATATCAATCTTTACCTCCGGACCATTCCGGAGCTCCTCGTGACGTCCGGGATCTCATCCGGGACTCCGAACAACCTTCGGTAATCACGTATACCATTTCCCTATAACCCTAGCGTCATCGAACCTTAAGTGTGTAGACCCTACGGGTTCGGGAGACACGTAGACATGACCGAGACACCTCTCCGGTCAATAACCAACAGCGGGATCTGGATACCCATGTTGGCTCCCACGTACTCCACGATGATCTCATCGGATGAACCACGATGTCAAGGATTCAATCAATCCCGTATACAATTCCCTTTGTCTATCGGTATGATACTTGCCCGAGATTCGATCGTCGGTATCCCCATACCTTGTTCAATCTCGTTACCGGCAAGTCTCTTTACTCGTTCCGTAATACATCATCCCGTGACTAACTCCTTAGTCACATTGAGCTCATTATGATGATGTCTTACCGAGTGGGCCCAGAGATACCTCTCCGTCACACGGAGTGACAAATCCCAGTCTCGATTCGTGCCAACCCAACAGATACTTTCGGAGATACCCGTAGCGTACCTTTATAGCCACCCAGTTACGTTGTGACGTTTGGCACACCCAAAGTATTCCTACGGTATCCGGGAGTTACACAATCTCATGGTCTAAGGAAATGACACTTGACATTGAAAAGCTTTAGAAAACAAACTACACGATCTTTGTGCTATGCTTAGGATTGGGTCTTGTCCATCACATCATTCTCCTAATGATGTGATCCCGTTATCAACGACATCCAATGTCCATGGCCATGAAACCGTGACCATCTATTGATCAACGAGCTAGTCAACTAGAGGCTCACTAGGGACATGTTGTGGTCTATGTATTCACACATGTATTATGGTTTCCGGTTAACACAATTATAGCATGAACAATAGACAATTATCATGAACAAGGAAATACAATAATAACCATTTTATTATTGCCTCTAGGGCATATTTCCAACACTACCAAGAATAATTGGACATGTAGGATTGCAATCTATATCAAGAACAATGAAATCTATGGGCAAATAATTCCTATTTGCAACAATAATAACATCATTAATCCTTCCCATAGGTTTCTTAATTGTGGAATCCGCAAGATGCAAATTTAGAGAGCAATTGATATGTCCATTTTGCATCATGATTTTATATTGAAATTTATTGCATTATGGGCAGTTATAACACATTTTGGTACAACACTTATGCCTTTTCTCTCTTATTTTACAAGGTTTACATGAAGAGGGAGAATGTCGGCAGCTGGAATTCTGGACTGGAAAAAGAGCAAATCCGAGATACCTATTCTGCGCAACTCCAAAAGTCCTGAAAATCTACGGAGAATTATTATGGAATATATAAAAAATACCGGGCGAAAGAAATACATCATGAGGCCTACCAGGAGCCACAAGCCTACTGGCCGCGACCCCCCTAGCCACGGCTAGCGAGCTTTTGGCCCACCTGGAAGCCCTCCGGTGCCCATCTTCTCCTATATGGAGGGTTTCGTCGAGCAAAAAATCATAAGAGACCTTTCGGGACGAAGTGCCGCCGTCTCAAGGCGGAACTTGGGCAGAACCAATCTAGAGCTCCGAGAGGGCGATCCTGCTGGTGAAACTTCCTTCCGGGTGGGGGAAATCGAAGCCCTCGTCATCACCAACGATACTCTCATGGAGAGGGGGTCAATATCCATTGACATCTTCACCAGCACCATCTCCTCTCCAAACCCTAGCTCATCTCTTGTATCTGATCTTTGTCTCAAAACCTCAGATTGGTACATGTGGGTTGCTAGTAGTGTTGATTACTCCTTGTAGTTGATGCTAGTTGGTTTACTTGGTGGAATATTATATGTTCAGATCCTTGATCATCACTTATACTCCTCTGATTATGAACATGAATATGTTTTGTGAGTAGTTACGTTTGTTCCCGAGGACATGGGATAAGTCTTGTTATAAGTAATCATGTGAATTTGGTATTCGTTCGATATTTTGATGAGATGTATGTTGTCTCTCCTCTAGTGGTGTTATGTGGACGTCGACTACATAACACTTCACCATTGTTTGGGCCTAGAGGAAGGCATTGGGAAGTAATAAGTATATGATGGGTTGCTAGAGTGACAGAAGCTTAAACCCTAGTTTATGCGTTACTTCGTAAGGGGCTGATTTGGACCCACACGTTTCATGCTATGGTTAGATTTATATTAATTATTCTTTCGTAGTTGCGGATGCTTGCGGGAGGGGTTAATCATAAGTGAGAGGCTTGTCCAAGTAAGGGAAGCACCCAAGAACTGGTCCACCCACATATCAAATTATCAAAGTAGCGAACACGAATCGAGTGAGCATGATGAAAACTAGCTTGACATAATTCCCATGTGTCCTTGGGAGCGCTTTGCTTTATATAAGAGTTTGTCCAGGCTTGTCCTTTGCTATAAAAAGGATTGGGACACCTTGCTGCACCTTTGTTACAATTGTTACTTGCTACCCATTACGAATTATCTTATCACAAAACTATCTGTTACCGATAATTTCTGTGCTTGTAGAGAATACCTTATTGAGAACCGCTTGTCATTTCCTTCCGCTCCTCATTGGGTTCAACACTCTTACTTATCAAAAGGACTACGATAGATCCCCTATAATTGTGGGTCATCAAGACTCTTTTCTAGTGTCAGGGAGTGAAGCGCCTTTGGTGAGTGGAACTTGGTAAGGAAAATTTTATATAGTGTGCTGAATTTTATTGTCACTTGTTACTATGGAAAGTAATACTTTGAGGGGGCTTGTTCAGGGTATCTTCACCTCGATCAGAAACACAAAGAGTTTTCCCTCAACCTACTGAACCTAGTGAAAATATTTATTAGGAAATTGCCTCGGGTATGATAGGGAAACTGCTAACTAATCCTTATGTAGGAGATGGAACACTACATCCTGATTTGCATCTAATCTATGTGGATGAAGTTTGTGGATTATTTAAGCTTGCAGGTCTGCCTGAGGATCACGTCAAGAAGAAGGACTTTCCTTTATCTTTGAAGGAGAAGGCATTGACATGGTATAGGCTATGTGATGATATTGGATCATGGAGCTACAACCGGTTGAAAATGGAATTTCATCAGAAGTTCTATCCTATGCATTTAGTTCATCATGATCGGAATTATATTTATAATTTTTGGCCTCATGAAGGAGAAAGAATCGCTCGAGCTTGGGGGAGGCTTAAGTTAATGTTATATTCATGCCCCAACCACGAGCTCTCGAGAGAAATTATTATTCAAAATTTTTATGCTCGGCTTTCTCGTAATGATCAATCCATGCGCGATACTTCTTGTGCTGGTTCTTTTATGAAGTAAGATGTTGAATTCAAATGGAATTTATTGGAAAGAATTAAACACAACTCTAAAGATTGGGAACTCGACGAAGGTAAGGAGTCAGGTATATATCTTAAGTTTGATTGTGTTAAATCCTTCGTGGACACCGATGCTTTTCGTGAATTTAGCACCAAATATGGACTTGACTCTCAGATAGTAGCTTCTTTCTATGAATCTTTTGCTACTCATGTCGATCTCCCTAAGGATAAGTGGTTTAAATATCATCCTCCCATTGAAGTGAAAGTAGTGGAACCTATTAAAGTTGAATATAAAATTATTACTTACAGTGCTAATCCTGTTATCCCTATTGCTTACATCAAGAAACCACCTTTCCCTGTTAGGATAAAGGAACATGCTAAAGCTTCAACTGTGGTTCATAAGAGTTGTATTAGAACACCTACACCCCCTGAACAAATTAGAGTTGAACCTAGTGTTGCTATGGTTAAAAATCTCTTGGTTGATAATATTGATGGGCATGTTATTCATTTATGTGATGAAGCTGCTAGAATTGCTAGACCTGATACTAAGCATAAACATAGACCAGTTGTTGGCATGCCTGTTGTTTCTGTTAAAATAGGAGATCATTGTTATCATGCCTTGTATGATATGGGTGCTAGCGTAAGTGCAATTCCCTATTCCTTATACAAATAAATCATGCATGATATCGCACCAGTTGAACTAGAGGATATTGATGTTACTGTTAAGCTTGCTAATAGAGACACTATTGCACCAATAGGGATTGTTAGAGATGTTAAAGTCTTGTGTGGGAAAGTAAAGTATCCTACTGATTTTCTTGTTCTTGGTTCCCCACAAGATAATTTTTGTCCCATTATATTTGGCAGACCCTTCTTGAATACTGTTAATGCTAAGATTGATTGTGAGAAGGAAGTAGTTACTGTGAGCTTTGGGGATGTGTCCCATGAATTTAGTTTCTCTAAATTTCGTAGACAACCCCATGACAAGGAATTTCCTAGTAAATATGAAATTATTGGTCTTGCTTCTATTGCTGTGCCTCGTACTGATCCCTTAGAACAATATTTGCTAGACCATGAAAATGATATGCATATGAATGAGAGGAATGAAATAGATAAAATTTTCTTTGAGCAGTAGCCTATTTGGAAACATAACTTACCTGTTGAAATACTTGGGGATCCTCCTCCACCCAAGGGTGATCCCGTGTTTGAGCTCAAGCAATTACCCGATACATTGAATTATGCTTATCTTGATGAAAAAGAGATATATCCTGTTATTGTTAGTGCTAACCTTTAAGAGCATGAAGAAAAGAGATTATTGAAAACTCTGAGGAAGCACCGTGCTGCTATTGGTTATATTCTTGATGATCTTAAGGGCATTAGTCCCACTCCATGCCAGCATAAATTAATATGGAGCCTGATGCCAAACCAGTTATTGATCATCAACGATGATTGAACCCTAAGATGAAAGAAGTGGTAAGAAAATAAGTACTAAAGCTTCTGGAGGCAGGTATAATTTATCCTGTTGCTGATAGTAGATGGGTTAGTCCCGTCCATTGTGTCCCTAAGAAGGGAGGTATTACCATTGTTCCTAATGATAAAAATGAATTGATCCCGCAAAGAAATGTTACATGTTATAGAATGGTAATTGATTTTAGGAAATTAAATAAAGCTACTAAGAAAGATCATAACCCTTTACCTTTTATTGATCAAATGCTAGAAAGATTATCCAAACATACTCATATTTTCTTTCTAGATGGTTACTCTAGTTTCTCTCAAATACCTGTATCAAGCCAGGATCAAGAAAAAACACTTTTACTTGCCCTTTCGGTACCTTTGCTTATAGACGTATTGTAGCGACCCGACTCAAAACGAGTCAAGCCTCTGTCTGTTCTGTGCCATCCCTGGATCAGTATGCTAGCCCACATAGTACATCAATGTATATATCAAAGTGCAATCACATGTAATTAACGTAAAACTGATATATACCTTATAATCTCAGCGGAAACAGTCAATGGGAGTGGAGTCCCAATAAACACCAACGGCAGGTTGAGTGTAGACCGTAACCTTGAATCGTACTCTTACTCGTCGAAGAAGAGTATCTGCAACATGAGACGTTGCAGCCATGTAGGTCATTATTTTGAATATGCCGGCAAGTCACAAAAGAGGGGGTGAAAAATAATCATCTATACTGTATGCATATATGGCAGGTGGGGCTATAAGTTCAATTTTTGCGTAAAGCAAATTTTTCCTACAACAAGAGAGGGGAAATGCAGAAATTATTACTAGAAAGTTGGTTGATTAATGAGATGGTTCCACCAACCAATTCTCATACCCAAGTTAATAATAATACCCTCATCAATATAATTATTTGTGTTGAGAGTTCCAGATAGTTTCAGTTCCTTTGGCTCAAGTTGTCCATGACCGTGGACACGGCTAATCGATTAGGTTTGTGTACTCTACAGAGTTTTGCACACGTTCCCCACAAGATTTGATCGCCTCCGTTGGATTCCTCGCACTTCAGGGTGTTTGAGGAACGGATGATCAAAAGATGGTCTTCTAAGGGGTTCCTCTGAGACTCTGTCGGTGCCCATCCTTTCCTACCGTTCTTCTACATCTCGTAGCACTGCCTATCCAGGGTCACCACAATATCCAACCAAGCCAGAGCCCATAATGGCTTGTGGCTGTGCAGGTAAGCCTTGGGTCTTGAAGCATCCATCCATCTCTTTGTTCCTGGGTGGACCTTTCCGCGTGAATACTAGCACTTCTCCAGCAACACCTAGGCTAACCACTGGCTTCTCCAGGGCGCCGTTCAACCATCATCCACCCAGAGGTATGTTGAAAACTTGGAGTCTTGAAGTCTTGATCATCATGTAGGTCTTGTAATTATTATCTCACAACTCTCATGAATCACACAACCAACCCCGTCTACTAATAGCATAGCAAAATTAAATCAACATTTCCCGGGGCCAAGGTGTCAAAGGATTGAGGGCGCCTACCACATGATACTACATCAAGTAACCAAATTTCCAAGTTACCTACTTTGCATGCAATGGGTGGATGGTTGAACTAATGCAACTTGAAAAACATAGGTAATAACATTGTAAATGTGAACTTGCCTGGTAAGGTTGATGAAGATAGAATCGCTCTCAGAAATTTACTCTATAGAACTATTCGTCACTCTCCGATGGAAATCTATAATAATCAATCCTTGCATTCCTATAAGCAATCATACTAGCAATCAATTCTAACACACAAGAATAACACAAGAGTAAACACCAAAGGGTTGTGATGAAGGAAATACTTAAGACAAAAGTTAAAATCAACAAAATTTCATCAAATCAACCAAAAGTGGTTTTCCCCTACAACTGATTTTATTTTCAAAAGGCAACAAAACACTAACAAATTAAAATCCAACAAAAGTGTTTTGGGAAAGTATTTTTGCTATTAACAAGAATCACTTTTGAAGAACAACTAGAACTATGACACAACTCACTAACAACATAAGTTTTTAACTACTAGAACATACCAGCAAGAAAACACTAAGATAATAAAACAAAACAAATTTTAAAACAAATAATTAACAGAAAGTATTTTCTCATAAATCTTTTATTTTGCAAAAATAACTAATTGAAGTGCTTTTATAAAAATTCTTCTTTCGATATAAAACAAGGTCATCCTTGGCTTAAACCACAAACAATCTCAACTATAATACAAATTGTTTCTGGTCTAAACTTAGATTAACAGAAAATAAAACTTATAAAACGATTTGTGGAAACTATTTTCAAATAGTAGATCAAACTAGCAATGAAAATCAAATTGCAAGTTATAATTAAACTAGATTTGATTTTCATGCAATTAACTAATAAAATAATATTTGTTTGAAGGGCTACTGTTATCTAACAGAAAACTTTATAAAATCTATCAACTAATATAAAAGAAAATAAATTAAAACAATTTAAAACAAAGGAAATAGAAATAAACCTAAAAAGAACTAAAACAGAATCTGTTTTGTTACAAATACTAATTTAAATTATTCTAAAAATTCCCAAGTTCTACCTACTGTGAAATAAAGTCACTAGGGACAAGTAGCAAAAAGAATCAACTTAAAATCCATTTTTAAACTCAAAATATTCAGAAAATAGGATTTGAATCAAATCTGTTTGAATTCAAATTCAAATTATTTAAATATAGTCAAACTTGATATCTACAGAAACTAGATAAAATTGGTGACAAGATGCAAAAATAATCAATTTAAAACAATTAAAAACTGAAAAGATATAAAGAAAACAAAAACAGAACTATTCTGTTTTTAAAATAGAAAACAGAAAAAGAAAAAAAATCTTACTAACGGACAGGGTGCTACGTGGCGTTCTCTGATTGGCTAAAGGGGGTGCGGGTTCTAACGATTCGAGCGGACGACTAATACTTAAAGAAAATGGTTCGATTAAAATAATAAAAGTAAAAACTGACCGGTTTATTATACTAAACCGAAGGGGTATGCTAGATCCAATTGGGGCCGTTCCTCTAAGATCTGACGGTGGGGAGAGGGGGGGTGCTTACAGAGGGGTGGGGTGCTCCGGCGATGTCCCGACGGCAGCGGTGGCATCGGTGGTCGTCGGGGACGGCGTCCGATGGGTCCTGTCGACGACGGCGGACCTCCGGCGTCCGTTGGTGGTGACGGCGAGGCGAGGGAGCGTCGGCGTTGAGCTCCACGAGCTCGGGATGGTGGTGTCAGAGGGGAACTCCCGCGAGCGATTGTGGTAGTTCGGGTGAGGGGCTGGCGGGGGTTTGGGAAAAAATCGAACGAGGCCGAGCTCCTCTATTTATAGGAGAGGTCAGGAGCTCGGGGAAGGAAAGGGGAGAGAGATCCGGTCGGGATTGATCTCGCCGGCGTTGGAAAGGAAAGAGGAGAGAGAAAGGAAAGAGATGACCGCGGGGATCGCGCTGGCGGTCGGTGGGGCCCGCACGTCAGAGAGAGGGAGAGAGAGGGTGCGGCATCGGTGGCTGATCCGAACAGATTTCGGATCTGATTCAGGCCTGGTTTGGTAAGTGGGCCATAGTGGGTTTCCTAATGAAAAAAATATTTTCCTTTTATAAAATAACAGAGAATGGAAACTTTATTTTGGGCAATCAAAACATTTCCAAAAATAAATTTTTATATACCAAAATGATCAGGGAAATAAATGCAATAAGATGAACATTTTTCCATGGCCAAAATAAATACTAAAAAAAATTATTTTTAGAAAATGCCTAAATGGCTTTGAATTCCTTTTGCAAATAATTTTAAAATAACCCCATGGGTTTTAGGGTTCAAATATTTCACAAAATACCCCCGGTTTGGAGGGTCATGTTCCTCTACTCAAGATTTGTCAAGGGTTTGAATTCTTTCAAACTTGAAATTGGAAATCAAATATGAAAGGAACTCCATATCAGAAAATTTCAAATGTTTTCAAATTCACTCTTCAAATCTTTTTATATTTGAAGAAGTCATGTCATCTTCTTTCACTGATTTGGAATGTAGGAAATTTGAATTCCAAAAGCATATGGGAAAGTCATGTCATTCCTTCTCATTCAAAAGTTTTCAAAAAGTTTCAAATTTTCACTCAATTTCAATAACTCACTCAATCAAACAATCATTCTAATATTTATTATAACATTCCAAAATTTGGGATGTTACACGTGTGCATTTTGGTTTATGTAATGCACCCGCTTCCTTTCAAAGATGTATGATGGCTATATTCTCTAACTTTTGTGAAAAGATTCTTGAGGTTTTCATGGAAGATTTTTCCGTTTACGAAAATTCATTTGATGATTGTTTGAGCAACCTTGATCAAGTTTTGTAGAGATGTGAATAAACTAATCTTGTCTTGAATTGGGAAAAGTGCCACTTTATGGTTAATGAAGGTATTGTCTTGGGGCATAAGATCTCCGAAAGAGATATTGAAATTGATAAAGCTAAAGTTAATGCTATTGAAAAACCGCCATGCCCTACAGATATCAAAGGTATAAGAAGTTTCCTTGGTCATGCTGGTTTCTATAGGAGGTTTATCAAATATTTCTCTAAGATTTCTAGGCCTCTCACATACCTTTTGCAAAAAGATGTTCCATTTGTTTTTGATGATGATTGCGTAGAAGCGTTTGAAATTCTTAAGAATGAATGCCTTGATTACCGCACCTGTTGTTCAACCACCCGATTGGAACCTACCTTTTGAAATTGTGTGCGATGCTAGTGATTATGTTGTTGGTGCTTTTCTAGGACAAAGAGTCGATAAGAAATTAAATGTTATCCATTATGCTAGTAAAACTCTAGACAGTGCTCAAAGAAACTATGCTACAACTGTAAAGGAATTTCTAGCAGTTGTGTTTGCTTGTGATAAGTTTAGACCTTATATTGTTGATTCCAAAGTAACTGTTTACACCGATCATGCTACTATTAAATACCTTATGGAGAAGAAAGATGCTAAACCTAGACTTATTAGGTTGGTCCTTGTGCTACAAGAATTTGATTTGCATATCATTGATAGAAAGTGTGTTGATAACCCTATGGAAGATAACTTGTCTAGGTTAGAAAATGTTCTTGATGACCCACTACCTATTGATGATAGCTTTCCTGATGAACAATTAGCTATCGTGAATACTTCACATAATGCTCCTTGGTATGCTGATTACGCCAGTTACATTGTTGCTAAATTTATACCTCCTAGTTTCACATACCAACAAAAGAAAAAGTTCTTCTATGATTTAAGGCATTACTTTTGGGTTGACCCACATCTTTATAAAGAAGGAGTAGATGGTATTATTAGACGTTGTGTACCTGAGCATGAACAGGAACAAAACTTACACAAGTGTCACTCTGAAGCCTACAGAGGATATCATGTTGGAGATAGAACTGCACACAAGGTACTACAATCTGGGTTTTATTGGCCTACTCTCTTCAAGGAGGCTCGTAAGTTTGTCTTATCCTGTGATGAATGTCAAAGAATTGGTAATATTAGTAGACGTCAGGAAATGCCTATGAATTACTCTCTTGTTATCGAACCATTTGATGTTTGGGGCTTTGATTATATGGGGCCTTTTCCACAATCTAACGGGTATACTCATATTCTAGTTGCTGTTAATTATGTCACCAAGTGGGTAGAAGCTATTCCAACTAGTAGCGCTGATCATAACACTTCTATTAAAATGCTTAAAGAAGTTATTTTCTCTAGATTTGGAGTCCCTAGATATTTGATGACTGATGGTGGTTCACATTTTATTCATGGTGCTTTCCGTAAATTCCTTGCTAAATATGATGTTAATCATAGAGTTGCATCTCTTTATCATCCTCAGTCTAGTGGTCAACTAGAATTGAGCAATAGAGAGATTAAATTGATTTTGCAAAAGACTGTTAATAGATCGAGGAAGATTTGGTCTAAGAAACTTGACGATGCATTGTGGGCTTATAGAACTGCTTACAAATATCCTATGGGTTTGCCTCCGTATAAGATGGTTTATGGTAAAGCATGTCACTTACCTCTAGAGCTAGACCATAAGGCTTGTTGGGCAATCAAAGAGCTCAATTATGATTTCAAACTTGCTGGGGAGAAGAGGTTATTTGACATTAGCTCACTTGATGAATGGAGAACCCAAGCCTATGAGAATGCTAAGTTGTTTAAAGAAAAAGTTAAGAGATGGCATGATAGACGGATACAAAAGCATGAATTTAATATAGGTGATCATGTCTTGCTATACAATTCTCATTTAAGATTTTTTGCAGGAAAACTTCTCTCCAAATGGGAAGGTCCTTACGTCATCGAAGAGGTATACCGTTCTGGTGCCATCAAGATTAACAACGCCGAAGGCACAAACCCGAAGGTGGTGAACGTCAAAGAATCAAACATTATATCTCAGGTACTCTCATAAATGTTGAAACCAATATCATCAATACCATAACTCCGGAGGAGTACATTAGGGAGATTTACTAGAACGTTTCAGACTCCGAAAAGGAATAGGTACGTGGTACGGTAAGTAAAAAGACCCCAAAACTTTTTCTATGGCAATTTTCATCTGTTCTGGAATATTTAAAAAATTAGGAAAATTTAAAGTAGTCCTAATAGTGCACGAGGAGGCGACAAGCCTGCTCGGCGCGGCCACCCCCTGGCCGCGCCCCTAGGGCTTGTGGCCACCTCATGCACCACCCGGACTCTGTTTTCTTGTGGCATACTCCTTCGGGTCGGTAAAAATTTATTATATAATCTCCCGAAGGTTTTGACTCTCGTATCACGACAATACCTCCCGTTTTCTATTTTGAGTTGTTTCTGCAGTAGATCTAGGTCAACATGGCGTCCCCAAGCCTTTCAAAGGACAAGAGAAGGCCATCAACCCCTACCTTGTGGAGGTGCTGCAACACCCTCAAACCATTGAGGTGCATGAGGGGGTGCTGCACATCCGTGATGTGGAGGGGCCAAAGAAAACCGGAAGCATGGAGACAAGGCTCAAAGCAATGGAGCAGCAGGTCTTCAAGTGCCATGGGATGGTGGAACGGGGACTTGATGCTAATCAGATCATGATCGTGGAGTTTACCCATAAACATAAGCTGGACGCCAATGATGTTGTGGATCACATATTCAAGCTTTACGAGAGAATCGAGCACCTCCAAGCCCAGATCTACGACCTGCAAAACCAAAATTGTGAGTATGAATACAGATTTAAGAGAATGAGTTTGGCTGTAGATCCTATGCCTTGGAAGATGGAGGACAAGCTTCCAACCTCATCAACAACTCCCACATCATCACCTCCGAAGCCAGACAACTAAACACATGGGTATGGGCACTCCCCTTGGCTTGTGCTAAGCTTGGGGGAGATGCCCCGATATCGTGTCATCACCACATCTTTCGTTTTATTTTTATTTTTATTTTTATTTTCATCATCTTTTCTTAGTTCAATCCTTTTGGTTATATCTAGATCTAGTAGAATAAAGTTTTCATGTTATATAGTTTTGAGTCTTTGCTTTATGATTCCCCCCATGTAAGCAAGTCCGTAAATTATATAATGAAAAGTGCTTTTGAGTTGAGGGCTTTGCTTGACATGATATTAATCTTGAGAAAGATGAAGTAGAAATAAGTGTAGAATAAAAGCAAAGAGTACATATGAAAATCTTATGGGGAGTGATGACTTCACGTATGAAAAGTATGTCGATTGAAACCTGTTATGGGTTGACAAACATAGATGTTGGTCATTGGGGCAATTAAAAGGAAGTAATAAAGAAAGAGAGGTTCACATATAAATATATTATCTTGGACATCTTTTATGATTGTGAGCACTCATTAAAATATTATATGCTAAGAAGTTGATGTTGGACAAGGAAGACAACATAATGGTTTATGTTTGCTCATTTCCGATTAGAAGTTATATTGTTATAGATCCCTCAACATGTGTCGCTTGCTTCCACCTCATAACAGCCAAAACTTTTGCACCAAGTAGAGATACTACTCGTGCATCCAAATACCCTTAACCCGGTTTTGCCATGAGAGTCCACCATACCTACCTAAGGATAGAATAAGATACTTCAAGTAAGTTGTCATCGGTGCAAGCAATACAAATTGCTCTCTAAATATGTGTGATATATTAGTGTGAGGAAAATAAACTTTATACGAACTTGTGATAGGGAAGACATAAAAGCGACAGACTGCATAATACAGTTCTCTATCACAAGGGGCAATATAAAGTGAAGTTCTTTTGCATTAAGAGATTGTGCATCATATTATAAGAGCGCATGAAAACCTCTGCTTCCCTCTGCGAAGGGCCTATCTGTTACTTTTACTTTCTAGTACTTACCTTTATGCAAGAGTCGTGGTGATATCAATCACCTTCTCTATTTTTGCCTTTATCTTCTGGCAAGTGCCACATGTTGGGTAATGATCTAGGCACATATATCCACTTGGAAGTGGGTGAGCATGAGTTATTACTGTTTACGTTACCCTTTAGGTAAATAGTTGGGAGGCAACACCATAAGCTCCTATCTTTCTCTGTGTCCGATGGAAACTTTGAACTCATAGGTACCGCGTGAGTGTTAGCAATTGTGAAAGACTAAAAGATGATTGAGTATGTGGATTTGATTTACAATCTCTTATATTTACTCTTTCCTACGTTATGATAAATTGGAATTGCTTCAATGACTGAGATCATAATTTGTCAATTCTCAATAGAGTTCTTGATTCATACTTTGCCATTGTGAATGAACTGTTACTTTAGCATAAGAAATTATATGTCAAAAATATATTTCTGTTTAAAGATGATCATGATGCCTTCATGTCCATATTTTATTTTATCGACACCTCTATCTCTAAACATGTGGGCACATTTATTGATTTCGGCTTCCGCTTGAGGACAAGCGAGGTCTATGCTTAGGGGAGTTGATACGTCCATTTTGCACCATGATTTTATATTGATATTTATTGCATTATGGGCTGTTATTACACATTTTGGTACAACACTTATGCCTTTTCTCTCTTATTTTACAAGGTTTACATGAAGAGGGAGAATGCCGACAGCTGGAATTCTGGACTGGAAAAGGAGCAAAGCTGAGATACCTATTCTGCGCAACTCCAAAAGTCCTAAAAATCTAGGGAGAATTATTTTGGAATATATAAAAAATACTTGGTGAAATAAATACATCAGGAGGCCCACCAGGGAGCCACAAGCCTACTGGTCGCGGCTAGCGAGCTTGTGGCCCACCTGGAAGCCCTCCGGTGCCCATCTTCTGCTATATGAAGGGTTTTGTCGAGCAAAAAAATCATAAGAGACCTTTCGGGACGAAGCGCCACCGTCTCGAGGCGGAACTTGGGCAGTACCAATCTAGAGCTCCAGAAGGACGATCCTGCCGGTGAAACTTCCCTTTGGGAGGGGGAAATCGAAGCCCTCGTCATCACCAATGATACTCTCATCGAGAGGGGGTCAATCTCCATCAACATCTTCACCAGCACCATCTCCTCTCCAAACCCTAGTGCATCTCTTGTATCCGATCTTTGTCTCAAAACCTCAGATTGGTACCTATGGGTTGCTAGTAGTGTTGATTACTCCTTGTAGTTGATGCTAGTTGGTTTACTTAGTGGAGATTATATGTTCAGAGCCTTGATCATCACTTATACTCCTCTAATTATGAACGTGAATATGTTTTGTGAGTAGTTATGTTTGTTCCTGAGGACATGGGATAAGTCTTGTTATAAGTAATCATGTGAATTTGGTATTCATTCGATATTTTGATGAGATGTATGTTGTCTCTCCTCTAGTGGTGTTATGTAAACATCAACTACATAACACTTCACCATTGTTTGGGCCTAGAGGAAGGCATTGGGAAGTAATAAGTAGATGATGGGTTGCTAGAGTGACAGAAGCTTAATCCCTAGTTTATGCGTTACTTCGTAAGGGGCTGATTTGGATCCACACGTTTCATGCTATGGTTAGATTTATCTTAATTCTTCTTTCGTAGTTGCGGATGATTGTGGGAGGGGTTAATCATAAGTGGGAGGCTTGTCCAAGTAAGGGCAACACCCAAGAACCGGTCCACCCACATATCAAATTATCGAAGTAGCGAACGCGAATCAAGTGAGCATGATGAAAACTAGCTTGACATAATTCCCATGTGTCCTCGGGAGCGCTTTGCTTTATATAAGAGTTTGTCCAGGCTTGTCCTTTGCTATAAAAAGGATTGGGAAACCTTGCTGCACCTTTGTTACAATTGTTACTTGTTACCCGTTATGAATTATCTTATCACAAAACTATCTATTACCGATAATTTCGGTGCTTGCAGAGAACACCTTACTGAGAACCTCTTGTCATTTCCTTCTGCTCCTCGTTGGGTTCGACACTCTTACTTATCGTAAGGACTACGATAGATCCCCTATACTTGTGGGTCATCAGCAATCATCAAGATCATTGTAACCTAGCACATCACATAAAGTTTTCGGAATCGTGGAAACACTAGCACCCAAATCACACAAAGCATGGCACTCATAATCTTTGATTTTAATCTTAATAGTAGGTCCCCACTCATAATGAATCTTTCTAGTGATAGAAACTTCTAACTCAAGTTTTTCTTCAAAAGATTTCATCATAGCATCAACGATATGCTTAGTAAAAGCCTTATTTTGACTATAAGCATGAGGAGAATTCATCATGGATTGTAACAAGGAAATACAATCAATCAAATAGCAACTATCATAATTAAAGTCCTTGAAATCCAAAAGAGTGGGTTCATTGCTATTCAAAGTTTTGACCTCTTCTATCCCACTTTTATCAATCTTAGCATAAAGATCTATAGACTCTGAATCATTAGGACGCTCTTTAACTAAAGTTGACTTATCTCCAGCCCCATCTTTATCAAGATTTATATTGGAAAACAAAGATTCAATAGGAGTCACATCAATCACTTTAAGATCTTCATCATCATTATCAAAAGATTCTGGCTTAGCAGCCATTTTATTGACTAAGGCAGTTTGTTTATAGGAAATTTGGCCTACTAAATCTTCAAGATAAGCAAACTGAGATTTCAATCCATAAAACTCTTTAGACGTATCATCAAGTTCTTTGTTCATGTATTCAAGCATACCCTTTTGTTCTTTAAGCTCGTTTTTAAAGAAGTTATTATGGTCAAATTGGAGTGTCATGAATCTTTTAGCATTATCCTCAATATATTCTAACTTCCTAAGATAAATATTAAAGTCATTAGGTGGATCCATAAAGACGAACAAACGAGCTAACGCACAAGCAAACAAAAGGCAAACAAGAGAAGGGCGAATAAAAAAGCAAATCTTTGTGGTATTTTCTGAAAATCATTTTAGAAGTGGGGGAGAGGAAAATGAGAGGCAAATGGAAAATGATGTAAATGCAAGAGATGATTTTGTGATGGGTACTTGGTATGCTTGATGTGTATCCTCCCCGGCAACGACGCTAGAAATCCTTCTTGCTACCTCTTGAGCTTGCGTTGGTTTTCCCTTGAAGAGGAAAGGGTGATGCAACAAAGTATATAAGTATTTCCCTCAGTTGTTGAGAACCAAGGAATCAATCTAGCAGGAGGAACAAGCAAGCCAATGGATGCACCTACACAAACAATCAAACTCTTGCACCCAACGCTATAAAGGGGTTGTCAATCCCTTCATGATTATTTGCAAGGATGAGATCCGATAGAGATAGATGTAAATGAGAACGAAAAGTAAAAGGTAAATAAATTGCAGCAACGTATTTTTGGTATTTTTGGTTTATAGATCTGAAAATATATTATGGAAAATACACCCGGGGCCATAGGTTTCACTAGAGGCTTCTCTCTTGAAGGAAAATATCATGGTGGGTAAACAAATTATTGTCAAGCAATTGATAGAAAAGCGAATAATCATGTAGTTATACAAGGCAATGATCATGCGTATAGGCATCACGTACGTGTCAAGTAGACCAAAACGATTCTGCATCTACTACTATTACTCCACACATCGATCGACTCCTGCCTGCATCTAGAGTATTAAGTTCATGAAGAACAGAGTAACACATTAAGAAAGATGACATGATGTAGAGGGATAAACTCAAGCAATATGATGAAAATCCCATCTTGTTACCCTTGATGGCAACAATACAATACGTGCCTCGCTACCCCTACTATGTCACTTGGTGAGGACACCGCAAGATTGAACCCAAAACCAAGCACTTCTCCCATTGCAAGAATTACCAATCTAGTTGGCCAAACCAAACCAATAACTCGAAGAGACTTACAAGGATATGAAATTATGCATATAAGAATTTAGAGAAGATTCAAATAAGATTCATGGATAATCTAAACACAAACTCACAATTCATCGGATCTTGACAAACACACCACAAAAGAAGATTACATCGGATATATCCCCATGAAGATAATGAAGAACATGGTATTGAAGGTCAAAGAGATATAAGAAGCCATCTAGCTACTATATATGGACTCGTAGGTATGTGGTGGACTACTCACGCATCATCAGAGGGGCAATGGAGTTGATGTAGATGCCCTCCATGATCGAAACCCCCTCCGACAGATTACCGGAAAGGCTCCAAGATTAGATCTCTCGGGAATGGAGGCTTCTGGTGGCAGAAAAGTATTTGCGTGGCTCGTTCTGGTGTTAGGGGAATATTTGGGTATTTATAGGAGTAGGAATAGGGTTAAGAGACCCGCGAGGAGACGACAAACCTGCCAGGCACGACCAGGGGGTGGCTGCGCCTACCAGGCTTGTGACCTCCTCGTAGGTGCCCTGACGTGCACTCCAAGTCTATTGGATTTGTTTCCTTCCAGAAAAAATCATTCCAAAGATTTTATTCCGTTTGGACTCCATTTAATATTCCATATCTGCAAAACTCAAAAACAAGGAAAAAGTAGAAACTGGCACTAGGATCTAGATTAATAGGTTAGTCCCCCGAAAAATATAAAATAGCATATTAATGCATATAAAACATCCAAAACAGATAATATAATAGCATGAAATCATCAAAAATTATAGATACGTTGGAGACGTATCACCCATCATTGGAATATATAAGCCAAGTTCTATAATGAAAAATTCTCAGTATTATATGAAAGTGACAAAATAGGAGACTTTCTATCATGAAGATCCTGGTGCTACTTTGAAGCACCAGTGTGGAAAAAGGAATAATAGCATTTCCCCTTCTATATTTTCTCTAATTTTTTTTTGGTGGTCTTCTTTGGCCTCTTTTTTTGTAAAGTTCAGAGACTCATCCCAACTTGTGAGGGAATCATAGCTTCCATCATTGTTTCCTCACATGGGACAATGCTCTAATAATGATGATCATCACAATTTTATTTACTTACAACTTGATACTTAGAACAAAATTTGACTCTATATGAATGCCTCCGGCGGTGTTCCGGGATGTGCACTGACTCAAGAGTGACATATATAAAAAATATGAACGGTGGCTTTGCCACAAATACGATGTCAACTACATGATCATGCAAAGCATTATGACAATGATGATGCGTGTCAGAAATGGAACAGTGGAAGTTGCATGGCAATATATCTCGGAATGGCTATGGAAATGCCATAATAGGTAGGTATGGTGGCTGTTTTGAGGAAGGTATATGGTGGGTTTAATGCATCGACAAAAGTTGTGCGGTACTAGAGAGGCTAGCTAGGGTGGAAGGGTGAGAGTGCGTATAATCCATGGACTCAACATTAGTCATAAAGAACTCACATAATTATTGCAAAATTCTATTAGTTATCGAAACAAAGTACTACATGCATGCTCCTAGGGGAAGGGTTGGTAGGAGTTAACCATCGTGCGACCCCGACCTCCACACAAAGGAGGGCAATCAAAAAATAAATCATGCTCCGACTTCATCACATAATGGTTCACCATATGTGCATGTTATGGGGATCACAACCTTTAACACAACTATTTCTACCAATCCACAATTACTCACTAGCATGTCTCTCATATTACCATCTTTATATCTCAAAACAATCACAAGGAATCAAACTTCTCATAGTATTCAATGCACTTTATATGAAAGTTTTTTATTATATTCCTCTTAGATGTCCATTATATTAGGACTAAATTAATAACCTAAGAAAATTACCATGCTCTTTAGATCCTCTCAAAATAATATAAGTTAAGCATGAGAGTTCATCAATTTCTATAAAATGAAACCACCACCATGCTCTACAAAGATATAAGTGAAGCACTACAGCAAAAGATAAACTACTCCAAAAAGATATAAGTGAAGATCAATGAGTAGCTAACAATTAAATAAATATGTGGAAACTCTCTCATCTAATAATTTCAGATCTTAAGTATTTAATTGAAACATAAAACAAAATAAAATGACATTCCAGGGATAACACATATCATGTGAAGAAATAAAAATTTAGTCTCCACATAGGCTAACCGATAATTGTTGATGAAGAGAGGTGGGATGCGTAGCATCCCCAAGCTTATATTATTAAGACTTCTTGAAATATTTATTTGGTGTTCCTTGGGCATATCCAAGCTTGAGATTTTGTATCTCGTTCAATCGTCTCATATCTTGGTTTCACCTATTCTCAAAAACTTCATCCACACAAAAGTTGAAAAGAACTCGTGTGATAGGTTAGTGCACAGAATAATAAATCAACTCTTTATGTACTTCCAAGATAAGTTTAATAATATTTTTCAAACATTGTCTACTATTTACTATTATTTCCACAATTTATATCTAATAGTATAAGCTATGGAAACTATAGGAAAAGTAGATAACAAAACTATGACAACAATCTGTCCCAATAGAACAGTCTGTAGAAATCTATTAAACCAGTGTACTTATGCATCTAAAAAAAAATCAATTTTTTTGAAATTATAAATAATTTATATTAAAACACTCTGTAAAAAATTCATAAACTTTTCACGTTCCAGTAAAATAAGAAAATTCAAACACTACAGAAAAAGTTTCTGTTTTTACAAAGCACATATCAAGACATGCAATGCAAGCATCCTAATGCAATTCTTGGAAATTTTTATTAGAAAAAAAGATTATAAATAACATCTAACATATAACGACAAATTATAATGATGCTCCAAGCAAAACACATATCGTGTGAGATATAAAAATATAGCTCCAAGTAAGATGTACCGATAATGTTGGAGACGAAAGAGGGGATGCCTTTCGGGGCATCCCCAAGTTTAGACGCTTGAGTCTTCCTTGGGTATTACCTTGGGGGTGCATTTTTAATTACAAATCTTAGTTCCTTGCTTCTCCTTATTCACCTCATATCGGTATCTCACCCAAAACTTAAAAATTTCAATCACACAAAACTTAACGAAACTTCATGAGATGGGTTAGTGTAGTAAATATAGATCATTCACTTAGGTACTGTCAAGACAAGAGCCATAATTGTTCTAATATAAAACCTACTATATTCCATTATACCCACAATTTATATTACCACATATAAGCTATGGAAACACTTACAACAAGCAAACAATGCATGCAAAACAGAATCTGTCAAAAACAGAACAGTCTGTAAAGATCTGAATGATCAACATACTTACCTGACTCTAAAAATTCTTAAAAATTAGTAAATATCACAGAATTTTCATATAAATGTAGTTTAAAAATTTCAGAATTTTTTGACTCTCCAGTAAAAGTTTATAATTCATATACTAGACATAAAACTTTCTGTTTTTGCACAGAATCAAACAAGCAAGTATCCACACTATCCCAAAGGCTTTACTTGGCACTTTATTGAAATAAAAGTCACAAAACATGATTAATGCAGTAGATTAATCATGTTAACACATAAAAACAGAAGGTAAAAGTGTTGGGTTGTCTCCCAACAAGTGCTTTTCTTTGATGCCTTTTAGCTAGGCACGGTTATTTCAATGATGCTCGCACAAACAAAATGGGAGCATCATGAAGCATATGACAAGAACATTTAAGTCTAACCCACTTCCTATGGATAGGGATATTGTGATAGAACAATTTATGGCATCAAGAATCAACTAGCATAGGAAGGCAAAACAAGCATATCTTCAAAAATTTGAACACATAGGGAGGAAACTTGATATTATTGCAACTCCTACAAGCATATGTTCCTCCCTCATAATAATTTTCAGAAGCATCATGAAGGAATTCAACAATATAATTATCATTTACATCATTCTCTTCATTATGCACAAGCATAGATTTTTTATCATTCTCCACATAAGCAAATTTCTTCTCATTCATAATAGTGGGAGCAAACTTAACAAAATAACTCTCATGAGGTACTTGATAGACATAACCACTTTGAATATTAAAATCATGATAACAAGTTTCACGGTTACTATCACTCTTTATATCATACATGTCATCATTATAATCATCATAGATAGGAGGCATGCCATCATCATAATAGTTTTGCTCATCAAAACTCGGGGGACTAAAAATATCATATTCATCAAACATAGCATCCTCAAGCTTGTGGCTTTGCATATCACTAGCATCATGAATATTCAGAGAATTCATACTAGCAATATTTCTATCATGCTCATCATTAAAGGAATTCTCATCAAGTATTCTCATAAATTATTCCTCTACCAATTAAGCACAATTTTGTGAACCATCATTTTCACGAAAGACATTAAACAGATGAAACAATTGATGCAACCTAAACTCCATTTTTTGTAGTTTTTTTTATATAAAACCAAACTAGTGAAAAACAAGAAACTAAAATATTTTATTGCAATATCTAAAGATATACCTTCAAGCACTCACCTCCCCGGCAACGGCACCAGAAAAGAGCTTGATGTCTACTACACAACTTTATTCTTGTAGACTTTGTTGGGACTCCAAGCATAGAGTTTTGTAGGACAGTAGCAATTTTCCCTCAAGTGGATGACCTAAGGTTTATCAATCCATGGTAGGTGTAGGATGAAGATGGTCTCTCTCAAACAACCTTGCAATCAAATACAAGAAATCTCTTGTGTCCCCAACACACCCAACACAATGGCAAATTGTATATGTGCACTAGTTCGACGAAGAGATGGTGATACAAGTGCAATATGGATGGTAGATATAAGTTTTTGTATTATGAAAATATAAAAACAGCAAGGTAGCAAGTAAAAAAAGTGAGAAAAAACGGTATTGCAATGCTTGAAAAGAAGGCCTAGGGTTCATACTTTCACTAGTGCAAGTTCTCTCAACAATGCTAATATAATTGGGTCACATAACCATCCCTCAACGTGCAAAGAATAATCACTCCAAAGTTCTTATCTAACGGAGAGCATAAGAAGAAATTGTTTGTAGGGTACGAAACCACCTTAAAGTTATCCTTTTCGATCGATCTATCCAAGAGTTCGTACTAAAATAACCAAGTTATCCTTTCCAATCAATCTATCTAAGAGTTCATACTAGAATAACACCATATGATACGCATCAACCAACTCTAATGTCACCTTGATACTCCAATGTCACCACAAGTATCCATGAGTTAATTATACGATACACATCAAACAGTTTTAGATTCGTAACACTCAATCCAACACAAAGAACCTCAAAGAGTGCCCCAAAGTTTCTACCGGAGAGTCAAGACAAAAACGTGTGCCAACCCCTATGCATAGATTCCCAAGGTCACGGAACCCGCAAGTTGATCACCGAAACATACATCAAGTGGATCAATAGAACATCCCATTGTCACCACAGATATCCCATTGCAAGACATACATCAAGTGTTCTCAAATCCTTTAAAGACTTAATCCGATAAGAAAACTTCAAAGGGAAAACTCAGTTCATCACAAGAAGATAGAGAAGGAAAACTCCATATGATTCATCTATATTAATAAAGCTCGCGGTACATCAAGATCGTGCCATCTCAAGAACACGAGAGAGAGAGATAAAACACATAGCTACTGGTACATACCCTCGGCCCTGAGGGTGAACTACTCCCTCCTCATCATGGAGACCGTCGGGAAGATGAATATGGCCTCTGGTGATGGTTTTCCCCTCTGGCAGGGTGCCAGAATGGGCTCCCGATTGGTTTTTCATGGCTACAGACGCTTGCGGCGGAACTCCCGATATAGCGTTCTTTTCGGAGTTTTGGGTATTTATAAGAATTTTTGGCATCATTCTCACGTCAAGGGGGTGCCCGAGGGCCCCACAAGCCCGAAGCACCCTCCCTCGAGGGTAGGGCGTGCCTAGAGTGCTTGTGGCCTCCTTGTCCACTTCCTGGCCCAGATCTTGTGTTTTGGGGTATCTTTTGGTCCATAAAAAATCACCGTAAATTTTCAGCCCATTCCGAGAACTTCTATTTCTGCACAAAAAAACCCCACGGTAGTTCTGCTGAAAACAGCGTTTGTCTGTGTTAGTTCTAATAAAATCATACAAAAACTATATAAAATTGTTGTAAACATGGCATGAATACTTCATAAATTATAGATACGTTGGAGACGGATCAGTGGGCGTCACGCGCGTCTGCTTAATGTCCATGCCGACACAAATGGGGCTCAAGTTAGGGATCCAAATGGGTCGCCCGACGGACAAAAAACAAATGTGCGTCCGTTTGTGCCGCCGCATTGGGCCTACTTTTCCATCCGTGCCGACTCTAATGGACAGACACGGACGAAATGGGTCAGCGTTTTGGAGTTGCTCTTAGTGCATAGCTGGTGTAGATCCATGACGAAAATGTTTAATAATAGTGTTAGAACAGGACCGGACGGACGGCTAATTATGGCCTCATTTCTGTGTGCACTCGCTCACTGATAGCGGGTGCCTCAAATTGTCTCAAATGTACATGAGTGTGGACTTCACAAAAACCGATCCAACAAGACGGCTCAAACGGGTCTCAAACGTTCGTGATGACCAACATCTCTCATAACTAACCCAAATGTAAGGCGGGTATGGGGAGGCCCGAGCGCGTCCGCCGTGTCTCCTTCGTCGGTCCGATGTCGTCATGTGGCACCGCTCTGTCGGGTCACGTAGTGCCTGATACGTCTCCAACGTATCTATAATTTTTTATTATTCCATGCTATAATGTTATCATTCTAGGATGCTTTTGGGGCATTTATTTGTTGATTCATATTATTTTTAGCACTAACCTATTAACCCAGTGCCAAGTGCCAGTTGTTGTTTTCTATATGTTTTTGGCTTTTCAGGTTCATAGTACCAAACAAAGTCCAATTGCGACGAAACTTTTTTGATGATTTTTCTAGACCAAAAGAAGACCTAGAAACTTCGGGAGGAGGCCGGGGACTGCACGAGGCCCAAGCTAGTACCACCACCAAGGATGGGCCCTCAATTTGAATTCAACATTCATCGTCACTCCAGAGTTATGAACCCTATGCCCAGACTTCCAAGTCTTCGAAAACAAGGACCACCACGTCCTCTTGTCTTCGGTGTGAAGAGCTTCAGACTCAACAATACTTTCCTTGACTCAGACAGGAATACCTACAATCAACCGAAGACACAATCTGACAGGTTCTCGAGTACTTCCCAAAGTTAATATTATAATGTGTGCTCTATGGAGAAAACATGATTTTCCCCACAAACACCTTAGCTTTGAAGCTATGGAGGATCTTCCTTATTTTGATCAAGCAGTTGACTGTATTCGGGATGTTGGACTATTGCCATTTGTTAGTGACCATGAAGAGTGGAATAAAGAACTCATTCTTCAGTTCTATGCAACTCTCCACATCTATGGCTTTGGAAGAGATCTGAACACATGGGTAATGGACTTCATGATTCGCGATGAACATATCCAGGTCCCTCCTATGGAATTCTTTGACACAACTCCACTTGCTTCCTGAGGCGAAGACCTTCATCCGAAGTCTGCAGCCTATGATAAAGCCACCAAAGCATCTTCAAAATGCCTGAGCCCAACATGACTGCAATGCTGACTTAATGAAGCCTTTGGCCCCACATGCAGATTTGCCCACAAGATTCTTCGTTAATGATCTTTAATATTTGTCGAAGACTATTTATCATATTCTTCGTCACACCATATGACCAATCAAGGGGCATTCGTCTTCACGCAAGATAGAAGAGGCTCTGAAGACATTGATCTACAATATTGTCTATGGCATCAGGTTTAATCTTTAAGATCTATTCCTGCGCAACCTAACAGCAAATGACATCAATCTGTTTAAACCCAAAATCTATGCTTCATGGATCATGTGCTTCATCAAGCACAGAACAAACACAAGGTATCTGCCTTCTGCTCGCAATCATGACATATATCTTCTTGATGTGGAAGTCATTCATGAAGACACTTACCCATCCAAGAGCAAGAACCCCATTATGGAAGGCACCAGTGGCACTGCTGACGATGAAGGGCTTCACCTTCCTTCCTATCCAAACAGAGCAAGGCTGATTGGCTCTAGTTGTTGTCCTCAACCAAGTGCTACGCCACTGAAGCCACAACTAGCACTCCACCTTGACAATTCCAACCCAGAAGAGAACATGCCATCACTGATCGAGAACTTCTTGTCTTGCCGATTCAGAAGAAGGATCGGCACCACGAGTGGACGCGACGACAAATGCATTCCCTCGAAGAGAAATGACGCCAGATGCCCTCCCTCGAAGATAGTGATTCTTCTTCTTTAGCATCGTCTGTCAACGCCGGGCTTGCAAATGATGAAGCTGAAGATGTCACTTCTCCACCTGCACCAACTAAGCGTCCCGACACTACACCAGGCTCACCTACACCAACCAACACCGACCCTATTGCACCATCGTCTTCAACTCATGATGGCAACGTGTAGTTGAGGGATCACTAGAAGAGTGTCTAGAGGGGGGGGGGGTGAATAGACTACTAGCAGGAATTTAAAACCTAACCTTTCCCAAGTTAATTGGTTGGTAGATTTTAACAATTTTAGCAAAGCTATTAGTCTAACATCCCTACACATGCATGTCAACAAATATGGCAGCGGAAAGTAAAGACATTGCATATGAAGTAAAGTGTTGAGGTAGGTAGATCAAACGCAGTTGGAGACGCATGGATTTTTCCCGTGGTTCCGATAGGTGGCGCTATCGTACATCCACGTTTATGGAGTCTTCAACCCATGGAGGGTAACGGTCACGAGAGTCCATGGAGGGCTCCACCCAAAAGGGTCCACGAAGTAGCAACCTTGACTATTACATAACGGCTTCCATCCATGAAGGACTAGCCTCACTATGGGTAGATCTTCACGAAGTAGGCGATCTCCTTGCCCTTCCAAACTTCTTGGTTCACTCCACAACATGAAGTAGGAGGCTCCCAAGCGACACCTAACCAATCTAGGACGCACCACCCTCCAAAAGGTAATAGGCTCGATAATGACGATGAACTCCTTGCTCTTATGCTTCAAGATGATAGACTCCTCAGCACCCAATCACTCTCTCACAGATTTGGCATGGTGGAAGAGATGGGATTGGTGGAAAGCTACTTGGGGAGGCTAGATATCAAGATCCATATGATTGGAGTGGAATATCTTGACCTCAACACAAGGGTAGGTGGTTCTCTCTCAGAAAATCTGATAGGATAGGTATGGAATAGTTCTGAGTGCTTCTCTTTCGAGTAGGTGGTGGTGAAGGGGTATATATAGGCATCCCCAAAAATCCAACTGTTACACACAAAATGACCAACTCGGTGACACCGATGTGTTAATCTTGGTGGTACCGAAGTGACCAAAAGGTGGCAACTTTTGAATCTCGGTGAGACCGATATAGGAAACTCGTTTGCACTGATAAGGTGACCAACGGTCATATTTCCAATCTCGGTGACACCGATCCAACATTCTCGGTGGGACCGAAAATGTGAATTTGCGTAATAGAAAGTTGGCAACCTAAACTCGGTGGCACCGATATGGAATCGGTTGCACCGAAGTGGCTAGGGTTTGGCTTGAGTCTGTCTAGGTTCTGGAATCGGTGGCACCGGTATGGGAAAATTGGTTGCACTGAGTTTGAGTGTTAGGTATAGAACAGACTTTGGTGGGAGAGTTTGTGGATGTTTTTTTGGTGACTATCACTTGTGCACGTTTGAGCATATTGTTCACCAACAAAACCTTACCCCCTTTTAATAGTATTGGCTTTCCTATGGACTGAAAGTGATTTCTCACAAATATAAAATGTAGAGTCCTCTTGCTTGAAGCTTGGCCAACCTATTTCCTTGCATCTTGGGGTATGTCCACAATCTCCTTTTGCCAAACCTCTCTATAGACTGTATCTTAAATACACTAGGTAAAAGTATCAGTCCAAGAGACAATGTATGTTGTCATGAATTATCAAAACCACAAAGGGAGCATGTTGTGCTTTCAGTCTCCCCCTTTTTGGTAATTGATGACAACATACAATCAAAGCTTCAAATAAAGATATGCATGGTTATACTAAAGACTTTGAGAGACACATGACTTAGACTTGCTCCCCCTAAATGTGTGCAGTCCTTTAAAGGATAGTTGGTTTTGAATGCATGAACACACATAAGGTAGAAGGGATATAACAGGTCATGTGTATCTTGGCTATATGCATCAAATATATATGAATGAGATGTATCTTTGTTCAAGAAATCACTCTTGCAAACAATATGTGCAAGAAGCAAGAGATCATCTTGACCAAGGATATGATGCATATACTTACCTTGAGTTCTTGAGCATCCTGGTAATAGAAACACACTTGAGAAAACAATGTTAGGAAACACAAGAGTATTCTACCAAACAGCAAGGCAATAGAACTCAAAGTTGCCAAGATATGGAGGACATATAGAAGATAGTATCCTTTAGAATTGATATGTCTCCAAAATCATTTAGAATTTTCTCACCGTAGATATGAAAATAGATTATCCTCTCCCCCTGAATCTTAGCATGTAGATATTAGGATTGGATAAGGTGATAAAGGGCAAAGATTTTCTTCTCCCCCTACTTTGATATTCTCCCTATGTTTATAAAGGTATGAGTACTGATATTGGCTCCCCTCCTTGATCATATCTCCGCCTTTGCATAAGCATGTACCTCCCCGTTATCATGAAGCTTTGGTGTTCTCCCCTATGGCATTAATTTCCAAAAAGGTTACAAACAGGGATAGATATAGGGATCATTGACTGAGAAGGGATCCTTGAGAACAAGGGTCATCGAAATGTAGGATTCATAGAAATGAAAACCGAGAGAGTTATGGAAAATGATTTCTCTCCCTTTGAGATGCTGTAGGACTTTGTTCTTCTCCTCCTTTCTTCATTGAAGATAAGGATCCTTGAATATCAAAAAATCTCTCCTCAAGATTAACTTTAGTTCTTCTCCCCCTAAGTAATACAAAGTTTTTAAGGGATCATCGAAGTAACAGAAGTATTACAAGAAAGATCACTAAGAAAACACAGAATTGCAAAAATGAATTCAAAATGAGACAGAATGAAAATCGATGACCCCGAGATAGATAGATCGGTGGTACCAAGCTTTTGTAGTGCAGCTTGTCTGCAATTTCGGTAGAACCGAGATATCTGAGTCGGTGGTTCCGAAAGAGAAACCAAGTTTCTGTTTTTACATAGTCAAGAGAAAGATTTTCAATGAAATATGAAGTTTTTACAAGGGACACCAACTAGAGAAGATTGGAGTAGTTATGAGAAATCATGCAATAGAGAGCAAACCACACCAGATTCTTAACTAGATGATGGGCGATGACTAGCTCACCTATATTAGAGTATATCGACTTAGGATCCAAGCAAGAATACTTGATCATAGTTCATACTCTATGTTAAGCTCAGAATGGGGTTACCATTTTTCGATTAAGCGTTTTAATGTCTTCATGTCGCTTGAGTTGCTTTAGCTCATTTCTTGGAGTAAAGCCTTTTCAAGGGCATGAGTACATACCTTTGAGTGATTTTGATGACGTAGGTTGTAGATGATCTTTCTAAGGATGTTCGAGGTTGATGAAGATCATCTTGAGTTTTGAGCAATCCTTCTTGTTCTAGTACACTGGTTACCTACAAAGATTAGTCATGCAAGGAAGAACAATAGATATATCCTATTGACATGATACCAATTGAGAGTGTGCAATTTTGATCAAGTATATGTCAAGGATATGGTTGAGTGGCCTTCTTCCTTCCATCATCAAGAGGGGTTGTGGATACTTGGTAATGACAAGATTGCTTATGATTGGAGTTGATGACAATCTTGTGGAATGAAGTTTTTCCAAGTACCTACAAGAGATTAGATGCAATACAAGGGAGCATAGAATTCCATGGCATAAGATGAAATGTTAAGATACATGGAAATATCAAGAAAGCTCATGCCCTTGCATGCAACCAAGTGAGTCTAGCTCAAGTTTGAAGCATCGATGATGTTCAACTCACTCCTCAAGTGACAAAATGTCTTCTCATCAAGTGGCTTAGTAAAGATATCTTCCAATTGCTTGTTAGTGCGAACATGCTTAAGGTTAATATCTCCTTTGGCAACATGATCACGAATGAAATGATGTCGAACTTGAATATGCTTAGTTCGAGAATGTTGCACATGATTATGACCAATTTTAATAGCACTTTCATTGTCACAAAGTAATGGAACATTTTAACATGAATTCCATAATCCTTAAGTGTTTGTGTCATCCAAAGTAGTTGCGCACAACAAGATCCAACGTCAATATACTCAGCTTCGACAGTCGATAGAGATACCAAGTTTTGTTTCTTAGAGGACCAAGATACAAGAGATCTGCCCAAAAATCGACAAGTACCCGAGGTGGATTTTCTATCAACCTTGTCACCGGCGTAGTCCGAATCAGAATAGCCAACAAGGTCAAAAGAATATCCCTTGGGATACCAAATGCCAAAATTTGGCGTTTGTATCAAGTATCTCACAATGTGTTTTACAGCTAAAAGATGACATTCTTTTGGTGCAACTTGATATCTAGCACACATGCAAACACTAAGCATAATATCAGGACGAGATGCACATAGATATAACAATGAACCAATCATAGATCTATAAACTTTCTAATCAACCAACTCATCCTCTCTCGTAAGATCAATATGTCTGCTAGTATGCATAGGGGTTTTCATACCTTTGCACTCCTGCATGTTGAACTTTTTGATCAAGTCCTTGGTATACTTAGTTTGAGAGGTGAAAGTTCCTTCTCTTGATTGCTTGATTTGCAAGCCAAGAAAGAATTTCAGCTCACACATCATGGACATCTCATACTTCTCGGACATCAACCTTCCAAACCTTTCACTAAATTGAGGGTTAGTGGAACCAAAGATAATATCATCCACGTAGATTTGGCACACAAATAATTCACCATTAACTCTCTTAGTGAATAAGGTTGCGTCAATTTTACCAATTTCAAAATCTTTTTCGATAAGAAATTTCGTTAAACATTTGTACCAAGTACGAGGGGCTTGCTTAAGACCATAGAGAGCTTTACGAAGCTTGTAAACATGATTAGGTTTCTTAGGATTCACAAAGCCAGGTGGTTGCTTAACATAAACCTCTTCTTCATTCTCACCATTTAAAAATGCACTTTTAATATCCATTTGATAAAGCGTCATATCATGGTGATTGGCATAAGCAAGAAGAATGCGAATAGCTTCAAGTCTAGAGACGGGGGCGTAGGTCTCACCGTAGTCCATACCTTCGACTTGCGTATATCCTTGAGCTACGAGGCGAGCCTTGTTGCGCACGACTTGACCATCTTCGTCTTGCTTGTTCTGAAATACCCATTTGGTTCCGATGATGTTGTGTTCATCCTCGGGCTTCTCCACGAGTGTCCACACTTCGTTCCTTTCGAAGTTGTGAAGCTCTTCATGCATAGCGTTCACCCAATCCGCGTCTTCAAGAGCTTGTTCTACCTTCAAGGGCTCAATGCTAGAAATGAAAGAATAATGCTTACAGAAGTTTGCTAGACGAGTTTTAGAGCAAATGATCCTCCCTGTTTGTATATCACCAAAGATTTGGTTTAGGGGATGGTTCTTGGTCACTTGTGCTCGAACTCGGGACACCTTCCGATTGTTGGTTGGTGGAGCTTCTTCTTCATCATCATCTCCTTCATCTTTGTTGTTGTTGAAGGTGTCGTTCCCTTGAGGTGGTGGTGAAGGAGGTTGTGGTGGATCTTCATGATGCACTTCCTCTTCTTCATCATCTTGCCGTGTATCGCTTGTGGATGCCTCCAAGTCATGTTGTGGTTCACCTTGTCGTGAGGTAGGGGCTTTCACTTGAGTTGATGAAGTACTTTCCTTCACCTCCATGGGACGAATCTTGCCGATGGGTAAATCTAGGATAGCTTTCGAAGGGTTCTTATCACCTACATCATTTGGCAGTTGTTCGACTTGCGAACCATTAGATTCATCAAACTTCACATCTACCGTCTCTTCAACTTTTCGAGTGAAGTTGTTGTAAACACAGTAGGTGTGAAAGTTCGATCCATAACCAAGTAGGAATCCTTCATGAGATTTAGGAGCAAATTTAGTACGATGATGCTTATCAAGAATGTAGCAATTGGATCCGAATACCCGAAAGTATCCAACTTGGGGTTTGTTACCGGTGAGTAGCTCGTATGCCATTTTACCGAGAAGCTTGTGCAAGTAAAGTCGGTTTGTGGCATGACATGCTGTTTTCACGGCTTCTGCTGAAAAGTGTTTTGGCGTCTTGTATTCGTCAAGCATCATTCTTGCCATCTCAATGAGTGTCCGGTTCTTCCTCTCAACAACTCCATTTTGTTGAGGCGTGTACGTAGCCAAGAACTCATGTGAGACACCTTCTTCGTCAAGAAAGGTATCCACATGGGTGTTCTTGAACTCCGATCCGTTATCGCTCCGAACCTTCTTGATCTTCACTTCAAACTGATTTTGCGCTTTGCGAGCGAAGATCTTGAAGATCTTTTGAACCTGGGACTTATCATCAAGAAAGAATACCCACGTAAATCTGGAAAAATCGTCAACTATAACTAGACCATAGGAATTTCCACCGAGACTCTTGTAAGCATTGGGATCGAAAAGATCCATGTGAAGTAATTCAAGTTGTCTCCTAGTAGTCATGATATTCTTAACAGGATGACTTCCACCTACTTGCTTTCCAGCTTGACAAGCACTACAAAGTCTATCTTTGTCAAAGATAACATCTTTAACACCAAGTATATGATCACCTTTGATAAGTTTGTCTAAATTACGCATGCCAACATGTCCTAATCTTCTATGCCAAAGCCAACCTTTAGAAGATTTAGCAATTAAACAAGTGCGAGGTTTGGATCTCTTAGTGAAATCGACAATGTATAGATCACCTCTATGGATACTGGTAAAGACCATTTTATGATTATCTTGACGAAACACTTAGCAATCTATTTTCGTGAATAACACATTGAAACCGAAGTCGGCAAGTCTAGACACGGAAAGAAGATTATAGCCAAGAGATTCAACAAGCATAACATTTTGAATAGAACTATCATGGGATATGGCCACCTTACCAAGGCCAAGTACCTTACCCTTGGAGTTGTCTCCAAACGTTAAGTACCTTCGCGGTCCATGGTTTGGTGTAATCTCTTCGAACATTTCTCTATCTCCGGTCATATGATCGGTACATCCGCTATCGAGAATCCACTCTTTTCCTCCGGACATGTAATCCTTGAAGTTTTCCATGGGACTTAGATTCTTCATAATCTTCTCATACTCGATGTCGAACAGCTCATCTTCATCATAGTAGCCATGTTCCACATTGTCATCATCAAGTGGGAAATCCTCGTCATAAAGAACAAGAGATTCATTAGGATGGTGATCATGACAATGTTCAAGTTTATGAATGCAAAGGGCCTCTATAATGATATTGTTGATAGTTGTGACATCTCCTTTAGAATGCATGAGGTCTCTAAGCTCAAATAGACAAACATCAAATTTAGGATCACTAGGCGACATTTTGTGAAAGGCAATGGTTTTATGAAGAATTTCATCAAGATTACTTAATGAATAATTTGGATATCATTTCTCCAAATCATTCCACAAAGTGTAAGCACATGCAAAATTCTTCATTTGGTTAAGCACATTTCTAGGCAATGCTCTAACAATGAGATTAACAGTTCTAAGATTGCATAGCATATCAATTTCCTCTTCGTGTGTGGGATGCAAAGGATCAACAGGAGGCTCATAGGGGCGCATAACATATTTTCTCAATTGAAATTCATTAAACATCTCAAGCATCAAAGATTTCCATTGACTATAGTACTCTCCATCAAGAATGGGCACCCTATAACTCAAACTCCCTATACTAGACACATCCATCTTCCTCCTCGGTGGTTAAACCGAAGCAATGGAGACCAATGCTCTGGTACCAATTGAGGGATCAATGGAAGAGTGTCTAGAGGGGGGGGGGGTGAATAGACTACTAGCAGGAATTTAAAACCTAACCTTTCCCAAGTTAATTGGTTGGCAGATTTTAACATTTTTAGCAAAGCTAGTAAGTCTAATAGCCCTACACATGCATGTCAACAAATATGGCAGCGGAAAGTAAAGACATTGCATATGAAGTAAAGTGCTGAGGTAGGTAGATCAAACGCAGTTGTAGACACATGGATTTTTCCCGTGGTTCCGATAGGTGGTGCTATCGTACAACCACGTTTATGGATTCTTCAACCCACGGAGGGTAACGGTCACGAGAGTCCACGGAGGGCTCCACCCAAAAGGGTCCACGAAGTAGCAACCTTGACTATTCCATAACGGCTTCCGTCCATGAAGGACTAGCCTCACTATGGGTAGATCTTCATGAAGTAGGCGATCTCCTTGCCCTTACAAACTTCTTGGTTCACTCCACGACACGAAGTAGGAGGCTCCCAAGCGACACCTAACCAATCTAGGATGCACCACCCTCCAAAAGGTAATAGGCTCGGTAATGACGATGAACTCCTTGCTCTTGTGCTTCAAGATTATAGACTCTTTAGCACCCAATAACTCTCTCACAAATTTGGCATGGTGGAAGAGATGGGATTGGTGGAAAGCTACTTGGGGAGGCTAGAGATCAAGATCCATATGATTGGAGTGGAATATCTTGACCTCAACACATGGGTAGGTGGTTCTTTCTCAGAAAATCTAATAGGATAGGTACAGAATAGTTCTGAGTGCTTCTCTTTCGAGTAGGTGGTGGTGAAGGGGTATATATAGGCATCCCCAAAAATCCAACCATTACACACAAAATGAACAACTCGGTGACACCGATGTGTTAATCTCGGTGGTACCAAAGTGACCAAAAGGTGGCAACTTTTGAATGTCGGTGAGACCGATATAGGAAACTCGGTTGCACTGATAAGGTGACCAACGGTCAGATTTCCAATCTCGGTGACGCCGATCCAACATTCTCGATGGGACCGAAAATGTGAATTTGTGTAATAGAAAGTTGGCAACCTAAACTCGGTGGTACCAGTATGGAATCGGTTGCACCGAAGTGGCTAGGGTTTGGCTTGAGTCTGTCTAGGTTCTCGAATCGGTGGCACCAGTATGGGAAAGTTGGTTGCACCGAGTTTGAGTGTTAGGTATAGAACAGACTTTGGTGGGAGAGTTTGTGGATGTTTTTTGGCGACTATCACTTGTGCACGTTTGAGCATATTGTTCACCAACAAAACCTTACCCCCTTCTAATAGTATTGGCTTTCCTATGGACTCAAAGTGATTTCTCACAAATACAAAATGTAGAGTCCTCTTGCTTGAAGCTTGGCCAACCTATTTCCTTGCATCTTGGGGTATGTCCACAATCTCCTTTTGCCAAACCTCTCTATAGACTGTATCTGAAATACACTAGGTAAAAGTATCAGTCCAAGAGACAATGTATGTTGTCATGAATTATCAAAACCACCAAGGGAGCATGTTGTGTTTTCAGTAGTGCTCAATGTCTTCGCCCTTTTTGGTCACTCGATGACAAAGGGGGAGAAGCATTGGATTGATACTCTTCAAGCGGGTTTATATGGGATGGGTGCTACTATTTTTTTGGTAAGTTTAAAACTCTCGTTCTGAACATTTGTCATTTGGGTTGTAAAACTTAAGTCCCGATGGACGTCTGCACACTCTATGTTTACCTTTCTTTCGGCGCTACTTTGAGTTTTATCATATGCTCCCTAAGCCATACTGCAGATGCCCGTTTTCATTATGCATTTAATTATCTTTGAAAATCACTTAAATGCATAGTGATTGGATTCCAAGATATAGGGGAGATCTCCACAAATTAAAACCTGCCATGTGTTTTTGCATTTCAAGCAAAATCTTCATAAGCACATCTTCAGGGGGAGCTCTCTATATCTTGCAATCATAATCTCCAAGTCTTTATCTTCATATATTTTATCCCCGAAGAAAACTTCAGCCAGTTTGTCATCAATCACCAAAAAGGGGGAAATTGTAAGTGCATCTAGTGCCACCCTTGTTGGTTTTGGAGTATTGAAGACAAACGTGGTTGAGGAACTAATGTGTTTGTGAGAGTTCATAGGATAACACAAATGGAAGTCCATGGATATTCAGTTTAACCATCGAAGGTGACCCCTAAAAATGTCCGAATACATTGATGATGGCCGAAGCCATTTGTGGTACGCGAAGATATTCACTTGAAGATAATGAAACGCAAAGACAAAGTCTTTTGGTTGTTTTGTTTCTTCTTCCTGAGTCATAGGAACCACCGTGATTGAAGCTAGACGCTGACATGATGCTCAACCCATACCTATGTCTTCGAGTGAAGACAATGAGAGGAAATCTCTTCTAGAGTTGGTTGAGTCAGCGTGTGTGTCTTTGAAATCCGACCGTTGGAACACATGTCGTTGGCCATTGACCCAGGGTCATTTCGGTCGTATCTGGCCGGGTTGCATGTTGGCTATAATAGCCCATCCCCTCCTCCATAAGAAGGTGACTACTCAGAGAGAGATACGACTGTTTTCGTTTTGGAGCAACCCACCTCGAGGACATTGAGAGAGAGCTATCCCGCAAGGATATACTCAAACACCTAGAGCTAGTGTGTTTGAGCATCACCGAAGTCGTTCTGTTCTGAGTGAATTGAAGACTTATTACACTTAAAGACTCTAATCTTCTAGATGTTTAGGCGTCTGGGTCTAGAGCATCCAAGAGTCATTGTGGATTGTCGGGTGACCAAGTTTGTACGGATTTCAGAAGTCTCCCTTGAAGACTTACCCGAGTGATTGGGCGCTGTCTAAGTGACTTAGGCTCAAGGGGAACAAGGCGAAGATGAGGTCTTCTGTCCCTAACTAGACATACAGATGTCACAACAATTGGAATTGGTTCAAGAAATCTTGTGTCTTCGTCAAGCGAATGGTTCTATCTTTCACTCTAATACTTTCCGTCCTGCATTGTGAAGCCATTGCTTGTTCATCCTTGTTCGAATACATTCACGAATACTTTCCTTAACCTGCCATTTATCTTGTCACAACCTAAGTTTATCTTCGATACATCTTAGTGTGCATGATGATTATGCTACACCTGTCTGAATGTCTTTGTTGTATCCCATGCCTTGCTTAAATCCTTGATTGATAACCCTACCTGATCCTGTATCGCTTCTGCTTACTTTGAATACATTTATTGTTTCGGAACTTTTCATAAAAATCGCCTATTCACCCTCTCTAGTCGATAACTAGTACTTTCAGCACATCACTGGTCAATTATATCACAACATTACTTTCAGTTATTCTGTCTTATTCTGTCGTGTGCTCATGTGCAGTAATTTTGATAGTTTCGGCATGTGTGTCTTCATGTTCCAACTAGTTGTACTTAAGGTGATTTGTTTCTTTGTTCATATGCTTTACATCTGGTGTTACTTGGTCATCCTTTTCAGTCTTGCCCTCACGAACACCTCGTAATAGTGCACATATTTTATTTCAGTTGTAGTTTTCTCTTTTAGCCTTGCGCCTATTTAGTTTTGTTTCCATATGTTGTGTTTAGAGATTTTAAGTTTTTTTTTAACATATCCCCATTCACCTTTCCCTGTGGTTGATATACTTTGGTCCTACACCTCCTCCTCCTTAGCCATCCAGTCCCCTCAGGCCTCCTCCTCTCTACGGCCGTCACCGCCATCTCCACCACCCACATTGTCGGGAAGACCATGCCGCTCCTCGTCCTTGTTCTCCTTTGCTAGACTTCACTTCTCACAGATGAGAACGGTGACGAGACAACGACCTGTGTGGCTTGGAGTGAGTGGGAGGGGGGAATTGAGAGAAGGGATATGCCCACAATGCCGCTCGACAGGAAGAAGAGAGGAAAGCGGGTGTTCACTCATAGGCAGTCGGGAAGCAAACGCTTTTCTCCCTGACATGGTAATCCACCAAGCATAAGATCACTATATGATCGATCGGACTGCCGCCGCTGTGTTCGCTCTGAATCTCCAAAAATCGGACGTCAGATTTTTACAATTTAAAAAAAAACAACTAGTAGAGAGGGAAAAAATAGAGAGTTCGTGCGTGATGCGACAGAAGCAACGAGAGAGGGACCTTTTTCGTGTGTGGAGCAATGGGGAGCAGGGTGAGGGAGCGCATTGCGTACGGAGAAGGAGAGGAGGGCGCGTACGGTACGGAGCGGTGGTGGATGGTATTTCGGGGTAAC
The DNA here is from genome assembly GCA_022496015.1 of Hordeum marinum. Taxonomy (NCBI): domain Eukaryota; kingdom Viridiplantae; phylum Streptophyta; class Magnoliopsida; order Poales; family Poaceae; genus Hordeum; species Hordeum marinum. Next base: position 99,514,651 of record CM039674.1, on the reverse strand, counting down.
GGCCGTGTTAGCCGGGGCAGCCTCGCCACTTGCCGGGCCGCCGCGCGCCACTCCGTCCCAATATGTTAATGCTTCTCTAGAGTCTCTCCCGCGCACTATATATCCTCTCATGATCCTCATCTCCGGCCACAATTAATAGTAACCGCTCCCCCCCGCAATACCTGCCATCTCCCCTCCTCCACCATCGATCTACTCTCCCTCTCTCTCTCTTTCTCTCTCTCTGCTCGACTAGATCGATCTCGATCGATCGATCTTCCTCATCTTCGTTGGTCGATTTTCATCGTCCTCTGTGCGTGACGAAGGTGCTGTCGTCGTCGATCGATCGGTTGATTTATTGATCCTCTCTGTTCCAACAACTGGTCAATAGCTGCGATCCTAGGTCGTCTGCTCAGTTGCATCGCCATCGCCTTCAATTCCACTCGTTTTCAAGCTCCCCTCCTCCCCGTTGATCGGATCAAAGGGCTGGGATTAACCTGACCCAACCTAACCTAACCTCTGCGACCGGATTCGACTCCCCACTTGACGCCGGTCCACTCGACCGGATTCCTTGTCGATCGCAAATTCGCAACAAGGATTTCTTCTTTGCGCCTCTCGTACGTATCCTACATACATAGCGCGCGCGTGCGGGCTCGGTGGCGGTTCGCGTGATACACTACTTTCGAGATAATTGGCAGTTGTGATTCATAGCGCGCGCGCGCGGGCGATCGAGGCGTGGACAGCGAGCGGCATGGGGGCCAACGGCCGCGCCGAGCACCACTCGCCGTCGTCGGCCAAGACGTCCCCTCGCGGCGCTGGCGCCGGAGGTGGCGGTGGAGGCGAGCAATACTCCTCGGCGACCAAGTCTCCGCGCGCCGGAGGTGGTGGGGGAGGCGAGCACTACTCCGCGTCGAGCAAGTCCCCGCGCGCCGGCATCGGTGGCGGCGTGTCGTCCCTGCTGCCGAGCGGCGCCGTGGCGACGCTGCTCGAGAGCCGGTGGGCGATCTCGGGCGCGCTCACTGTGTTCCTGTTCCTCGCCGTCACGCTCTCCGTGACGTCGTCGCTGTCCCCCGTCTCGGCCTCCTTCTTCTCCTTCCTCCCGGCCGGCCGTGGCGACCTCGTCGAGCCGCGGGTGCGGGTCGAGCAGCAGCAGCCGCAGGCCCCGGCGACCCCGCCGCCGCCTCCGCCCGGCGCCGGCGTGCCGCGGCTGGCGTACCTCATCTCCGGGTCCAAGGGCGACCTGGACCGGCTGTGGCGCGCGATGCACGCGCTCTACCACCCGCGCAACCTCTACGTGGTGCACCTGGACCGCGAGGCGCCCGTGGGCGAGCGGCTGGAGCTGGCGGCGCGGGTGGCCAACAGCACCGTGTTCCGCCGCGTCGGCAACGTGGAGGTGATCCGGCGCGCCAACATGGTGACCTACCGCGGGCCGACCATGGTGGCCAACACCCTGCACGCCTGCGCCGTGCTCCTCCGCCGCAGCCGCGACTGGGACTGGTTCATCAACCTCTCCGCCTCCGACTACCCGCTCATGACCCAGGACGGTACGCACTTTTTTTTCTACCCGCTCACGTTTAAATATTCCCGACTTAGCTTGACACGATATCTATCCATGATCGAATCTGCTGACTAACCAACTGCGGCGACACGCACAGATGTCCTGCACGTATTCTCGACGCTGCCGCGCAACGTCAACTTCATCGAGCACACCAGCCGCCTCGGCTGGAAGGAGTGAGCGCTCTTCCCTCTTTCTCCTTCTTCCTCCCCTCCGGCGATCGACGGCGGCGACTGACTGTGTCATGAATGATATGCAGGGGGCAGCGAGCGCAGCCGCTGATCGTGGACCCGGGGCTGTACGCGTCGAAGAAGCAGGACATCTTCTACGCGGCCAGCCGGCGGGAGCTGCCGACGGCGTTCAGGCTGTACACGGGGTCGGCGTGGGTGGCGCTGACGCGGGACTTCGCCGAGTACGTGGTGTGGGGGTGGGACAACCTGCCGCGCACCCTGCTCATGTACTACGCCAACTTCGTGTCCTCGCCGGAGGGCTACTTCCAGACGGTGCTCTGCAACGCGCCCCGGTTCGTGCCCACCGTGGCCAACCACGACCTCCACCACATCCAGTGGGACGTGCCGCCGCGGCAGCACCCGCACGCGCTCACGCTCGGGGACATGGAACGCATGGTGCGCAGCGACGCGCCCTTCGCCCGTAAGTTCGCGCGCGACGACCCGGTCCTCGACGCCATCGACGCCCAGCTGCTGGGCGGGCGCGGCGGCGGGAACGGCACGGCGGCGGGGATGTTCGTGCGCGGAGGCTGGTGCGGCGAGCAAGGGGACTGCCTCGGCGCCGCCGGCGCCGAGGACTGGGTGCTCAGGCCGGGGCCCGGCGCGGAGAGGCTGCGCAGGCTCATGGACACGATCGTCAGGTCGGAGGCTTTCACCAACCGCCAGTGCAAGTAGCCCAGCTAGGCCGGAGATGGTCGGCCATGCGTGCAAGCCAGGTCATCGTCACGCACGCACGCACGCACTGTGTGGCGTGGTGTGATGTGATTTGCTCGTTTCCTTTCACGTTTGTACAAAATCATGCATCAGGGCGTACATACCATATGTCATATACATACATACATAGAGCGAGAAATATAGAGAGCTTCGCGGTACATTATCAACTGGTCCATCAATCATCCATTAGATGAATATACATGCTGTTCCTTGGTCACATTTCATCTTTTATATCTTATGCAAACTTGTCCAAGAATCAATCGAAGGATTCAACTGAAAACTGATCCAGATGATGGAAAGTAAACGAGTCTGAAAGAAACTGATGCCAGAGTCCGACCGCCATCTCGCAAGGAGAACAGGATAAAGGAGACCTCGACTCGTAACTCTTAGCGCTTAAGCAAAAGCAGCAGGGTTGCTGTCGGAGAAGAGCGGGAGAAAACGGAAGGACCGAGCATCTGCATCACCGCTTCTCGAGCTTTCCATTGCGCGATCGGTGGCATGGCACCTGGACCGTAGAAGCACCGCATCTTACCATCAGGAGACGAGACCATAACGAGTGGTCTACAAAGGCCAGGCAGCACCGGCTACGAATAAACGGCCAAATCTTATCGTTCCAAGATATGCACGCACGCACGCCGACCCGCCGTAAGCAAATTTCAACAAATTCATACGGCCCCTCAAGATTTTGACGGTTTTGGTTGGAATGTTTATTTCAAACAAGGTAAAATATTTGTCATTTTTATTAATCTCTACTCCTAATTGCTCAGTTGGTAAAATAACATCTTGGTTTTTTCAACCGGATTAATTTCATCGCACCCCACCACCTCATTCCATTTTGGTCTATCAATTTATTTTTCTCTTCACTCTTTTATTACAAACCTGTACTTTCCTAACTTATAACAAATTACGGATATAATTTTTTTATTAAGTTATTCAAATCAGTCGATACATCATTATTGCAATTTGTTTTAGGAAACAAATAATAGATTTTCAGGAAATAAATAACAGATTTTCAACGAACTTTCCTAACTTATCTCAATCAATCGATCCGTTTCATTAATGCAATTTGTTTTAGAAAACAAATAAAATATTTTCAGGAAACACATAACGGATTTGAAGGAATTTTTTGCCTCACCTCCCACCATCTTTTCCAATTCCCCCTCCCATTAAAAACCGAATCGATTCGTTCGATTCTCCTTTCATTTTTTCGTGCTTGCTTTGACAGGTACCGAGTCAATTAAGTAACTAATAAATGAAAAAATTGTCCATATATGTCTCTCTCCTATGTAAAATCTGCCAATCCCACCCACGCAACGGAAAAAGGGTAAAACCAGGCTACACCTCCTCCCCTCGTGCGATCCTATACACCCATGATATGCTAGGGCGGAAAAGCACATGCAAAATCACTGCTCCGCCGGCGCCAGCGACTGCACCCCCACGCTGCCTCCGAGTCTCTTCCTCGGCTCGTCATCATCCGTCCAAGTTCGTCACCATAGCTACACGCCTCTCCGCGCACGAAGTTGACGCCACTCACGCACCACATGAGTCCGCGCCTCGCTCGCCTTCGTCGATGACGCCCGATGCAGCCCAAGCACGGTGTGCCTCGGACCGACGCACTCGGCCACGACTAGCGGCTAAGCGGCGGCAACGTCAAAGACGAACGCTTCTAGATCAGGTGCACGAACAACGGCTAAGCGGCGGTAGCGTCGAGGACGGACGCTTCCAGATCAAGTGCTAGCCGACCGTGGCCCCATGTTCTCCTCCCGATTTGTACTGGGGTGATAACATCTATGTCTAATTTCTTGGCATTGCTCTGTTCAGACCTGTCTTACATGGCGGAGCAAGATTAAGGCTGACTACTGGTCATGTTCTCGAGTGCAAGCTCCATAGGGAAGCATTCAACACATGGTGAGATCTCTTTTGTGCCTCTAAATAATGTGCACTATCCTTTCTTATCCATCTCTATATACAATTTTCATGGCTGATTTGTGACTTCCTAATGAACCTAAAGAATCTGTATATGCTTCCTTGAACAGAATATTTATTTATTCTATTTGAGAAAAGAATATATATTTATTTTTCGAGATGTTGATTGAATAGTTCATAGTTTTGATGACCTCTTGATTCATGTCATTAGTAGTTATTTTTCAGTACTTTTCAGAAAGGCAATATGGCCAGTGGGGTTTTCTCCTAAAATTGGACTAAAATTTCCAATGGGGTTCTCCGATTTAACTTTTTCTAAAGCTTGTTTGTTAGAAGCTATGAAGAAAAAGGGAATAACCTTCCACTTGTCATGTACATCATCTTAAGGTCTTGCCATGCTCAGCTGTGTTTATTCATTGACCAAGTACATGTACTGGAGCATGATCCCAGGAGTGTATCACTACATGCTATCCTGACATGACTGGGTAAGTGACATTATTGTAGCATTTCCGACATTTGTCCATGAATAGTGGCAGGTGTAGTTCAGTCATATGGTCTTGCCATGCTCAACTCTGTTTATTGTGCATCAACGACCATCAATGATAAAGATTAATATATTGAGTAAATATGATGATGTGCAACGCCAACCCATTGGAAGGATTTAACGCTTCCAATTATGCATTGTGTATATTTAGATGATTGCACATGTATATGTTTATTATAAGGAAATTTTGTTTAAGATATCATTCGTGTCAATGAAATATAGTACACGTGTGAATAAAGGGACCTATGACATACTCCCTTCGTTCCTCTATATAAGGTGTATTTGTTTTTTGATAAAATTTCAGAATGTAAGATGCATTTCTTTTGATTCTCCATAATTCCCTTGTTAGCCCTCCGAAAAAAAGGAAAGAATCTATTTCCTGATAGTCTGTATCTCTTTTTATAGCAAAAGAAGGAAACTATCTCTTTGTCGATTGTATGTATCCTGGACTAATTGATTCACTTTCCAGTGTCCAACAAATTTGCCAAGGGTAATTTAGTCTTTACATGTCTATAATTATGTGCCTTGATCAATGTGCCAAAAATAATACACCTTACATAAAGGAACGAATGGAGTACAAAATACTAAAATAAATTTGGAGGGCTGGGGGTGTCGGACTAGAGCCTCGTCCCCCATGTGGTATGCTCTGTCCAAGTACGTGTTCCCGTTCGCCGCATCTACATACTTGATGAAGCTTTTTGCTAATTGCGAAGTATGTGGAAGTCAGTGGTGAATACTCTATATCATTGTTCCAGAAAAGTAAGTTTCAACAGTTTCCACTACATTTCATGTTCGTTCCATGTAGTAGTGTATGCGGGTGTCGGTGTCAAAACCGGCGGATCTCGGGTAGGGGGTCCCAAACTGTGAGACTAGGATCGATGGTAACAGGAGACGAAGGGGACACGAGTTTACCCAGGTTCGGGCCCTCCAATGGAGGTAATACCCTACGTCCTGCTTGATTGTATTGAAGGTGTAAGGGGTTACAGAGTTGATTTACCTCGAGATCGTATGTCTAACCCTAGATGAGTTGTTCTCTATCTACACCCTAAATCCCTCCGGCTTATATAGATGCCGAGGAGGCCTAGGGTTTACACACAGTCGGTTACATGCCAAAGAGATAAACATGCCTATTTACTACATCAACGTGGAGCGCAAGCCATGCTCCTCGAAACTTCCATCCTGGAAACTGGGCCTTCAGATCATCCAGTGTTCGGTAAGTAGCCCATACAGTCCGGCCTATAAACAACAGGTCGGCTATCCAAGGACCCTCTAATCCGGGACTCCCTCAGTAGCCCCCGAACCTGCCTCCAACGCCAAGGGTCTTCAGGTTCAATTGGTTTACGAACAAAGTCTTCGGCTTGCGAGGTGAGTTCCTTCCCACCAAACCATAGCTCAGCCTCCGATGATAAGTAGTTTTTTTGCATAGTGGCATGTCCGAATCCTGTGAATTAAGTTGGCTCTGAAGGCCAACCGCCAGGGAAAAAAGTAAGGTTCCCTGATGACCTTTCTGACGAAAGGTCACAGCCCTCCACAATCTATAGGCCAGTTACAGGTACTCGATGCGCGGTTCGAGGCCGTTCTATCCACACAATCTATCGACATGTCGATTGTGTCCTGTTTTATACGGGATTTACTTAATTAGGCGCTCACAAATGGCTCACGCGTCTCGAGGACTAGAGGGATTCACGGCACAGCAGGGGGAGCCCGAATCGGCAGACCTCATAAAAGGAGAAAGAAAACCCCAAGGGCTTTTCACGCTCTCCATTCAATTTCTCCACCTCCTATTCCCTTGCACCTCTAGAGCACACATCTAGGTTTCTCCACCTCCGCTCCCGAGCTCAGCAATGGCGGGCTCCAATGGCCAATGGGAAGCTTCCACGGTCACCAATCAAGACATAATCGACCTTAAGAAGGCCGGTTACCTCCCCACCAACTTCCCTCCTCGCGCGGCGAAGGAGGGCCAAGTAATCCCCACCCCCCAGCCAGGCGAGCGGGTGGTGTTCATCCCCCACTTCATCAGGGGGTTGAGCTTCCCCCTCCACCCCTTCATCAAGGGGCTAATGTTCTTCTACGGCCTCGACTTCCATGACCTCCTACTGAAATCCATTATGTACCTCTCCGCCTTCATCCTCGTCTGCGAGGCCTTCCTGCATGTCGAGCCGCATTTCGGGCTCTGGCTGCAGGTTTCAACATCAAGCCGAAGTGTGTTAGCGGCAAGCACGCCGACTACAGCGGGGCCATCATCGGCAAACTCACCCGCGTCGGGTGGCCGTCGGGCACCCTCATCGACACCATCAAGGGGTGGCAAAAGGAGTGGTTTGATGGGTTATGGGAACGTTGCATGGGAAACAAAAATTTTCCTACGCACACGCAGATCTATCCATGGTTTGAAGACTGGTTGATCGACTACACCACCGCCGTCGGCATCGCCAGGGGCAACAAGCGTGTTGCCGTCTGCTACGCTCCCCCATGCCGGTCGTCTCAGCCCGCACCTGGCTCAACAGCCCGGCGGCTAGCAGCATCAACACCTAGACGGACTTCGAGGAGGCCTTCGTCTGCAACTTCACCGGCACCTACAAGCGGCCCGGCCGCTCCCGTGAACTAGCCATGTGCATTCAGGGGCCGGACGAATCCCTATTGGGAAACGTTGCATGGGAAACAAAATTTTCCTCCACACACGCAGATCTATCCATGGTGATGAGCATCTATGAGAGGGAGAGTGGATCTACGTACCCTTGTAGATCACTAAGCGGGAAGCGTTAAGAAACGCGATTGGTGTAGTCGAACGTCTTCGCGATCCAAATCGCCGAGCGTCCTGCGATCCAATCATGATCCGTCCCGCGATCCAATCACGATCCATCCTGTGAACTTGATCATGATCCGTCCCGTGAACTTGATCACGGTCCTTCCAATCTAGCGCCGAACGGACGGCACCTCCGCGTTCAGCACACGTATGGCTTGATGACGATCTCCGCCATCTTGATCCGGCAAGAAGGAGCGGAGAGGAAGAAGAGTTCTCCGGCAGCGTGACGGCGCTCCAGCGATGGTGGTGGAGCTATTCCGGCAGGGCTTCGCCTAAGCGCTGTAGAAATCCGATCTAGAGGAGAAACTATGCACTGGAGGAACGGGCAACACGTGGCTAAAATTCTGTGCCAAAAACCCCAAAACCTCTAGTATATATAGGAGGAAGAGAGGAGGAGGCTTGGATCTCAAGGAGCCAGCCCTTGGGTCGGCTGAGCAAAGGAGGATTGGAGGATTCCTCCTCCAATCCTAGTAGGACTAGGACTCCTCCTTATTTTTGCTTTTTTGCCTTTTTTCACCTTTTTCTCTTTGGGATTTTCTTCCCAGTTGCATGGGCCTTGTGTGGGACTTCCATCAGCCCACTAAGGGCTGATATTTACTCTCCCACAGCCCATGTAGACTCTTGGGTCGAAATACCCCTCCCGATGGTCTCCCGGTACACTATCGACACTCTCGATACACTACCGATGAGCCCGAAACCTTTCCGGCGACCAAAACAAGACTTCCTATATATGAATCTTTACCTCCGGACCATTCCGGAGCTCCTCGTGACGTCTGGGATCTCATACGGGACTCCGAACAACCTTCGGTCACCACCATACATAACTCTATACTACCGAAACGTCACCGAACCTTAAGTGTGCAAACCCTGCGGGTTCGAGAACTATGTAGACATGACCGAGACACCTCTACGGTCAATAACCAATAGCGGGACCTGGATGCCCATATTGGTTCCTACATATTCTATAAAGATCTTTATCGGTCGAACCTCTATATCAAGGATTCAGTTAATCCCGTATGATGTTCCCTTTGTTCTTCAGTATGTTACTTGCCCGAGATTTGATCGTTGGTATCTCCATACCTAGTTCAACCTCGTTACCTGCAAGTCTCTTTACTCATTCCATAATACAAGATCCCGTGACTAACACTTAGTCACATTGCTTGCAAGGCTTATTGTGATGTTGTATTACCAAGTGGGCCCTGAGATACCTCTCCGTCACATGGAGTAACAAATCCCAGTCTTGATCCATGCCAACCCAAAAGACACCCTCGGAGATACCTGTAGAGCACCTTTATAGTCACCCAATTACGTTGCGATGTTTGATACACACAAGGTACTCCTCCGATGTCAGTGAGTTGCATGATCTCATGGTCATAGGCACAAATACTTGACATGCAGAAAACAGTAGCAATAAACTGACATGATCATATGCTACGTTTGTAGTTTGGGTCTCTTCCATCACATCATTCTCCTAATGATGTGATCCCGTTACCAAATGACATATCATGTCCATGACTAGGAAACCATAGCCATCTGTGATCAACGAGCTAGTCTATTAGAGGCATACTAGAGACATGGTGCTGTCTATGTATCCACACATGTATCTGAGTTTCCGATCAACACAATTATAGCATGGATAATAAACGATTATCATGAACAAGGAAATATGATAATAACCAATTTATTATTGCCTCTAGGGCTTATTTCCAACAGTCTCCCACTTGCACTAGAGTCAATAATCTAGTTCACATCACCATGTGATTCGCATTGTTATGAATCTAACACCCAATGAGTTCTGGGGCTCGATCATGATTTGCATGTGAGAGAGGTCTTATAGTCAATGGGCCTGCGACATTCAGATCCATATGTACTTTACAAATCTCTATGTCAAACTGTAAACACTGCTACCACACTCCACTTGGTACTATTCCAAATGGCTGCTCCACTATACGTATCCGGATTAGTGCTAAGAGTCATCCGGATTAGTGTTAAAGCTTGCATCGACGTAACTCTTTATGATGAACCCTTTATCACCTCCATAACCGAGAAACATTTCCTTAGTCTTTTAGTCACTAAGGATAATATTGACCGCTGTCCAGTGATCCACTTCTGGATAACTCTTGTACCCCTTGATGGACTCATGGCAAGGCACACACAGGTGCGGTACACAGCATGACATACTATACAAATCCTATGGCTAAGGCATAGGGGACGACATTCGTCCTTTCTCTTTCTTCTGCCGTTGTCGAGCTTTGAGTCTCACTCAACTTCACACCTCGCAATCAGGCGAGAACTCTTTCTCTGACTGATCCATTTTGAACTCTTTCAAAATCTTGTCAAGGTATGTACTCATTCAAAGTCTCATCAAGCATCTTGATCTATCTCTATAGATATTGATGCTCAACAATTAGGTAGCTTTATCCAGGTCTTCCTTTGAAAAAATCTTTTCAAACAACTATTTATGCTTTCCGGAAATTCTACATCATTTCCGATCAACAATATGTCATCCACATATACTTATCAGAAATTCTATAGTGCTCCCACTCACTTTATTGTAAATACAAGTTTCTCGTAAACTTTGTATAGACTCAAAAACTTTGATCACCTCATCAAAGTGTATATTCCAACTCTGAGATGCTTGCTTCAGTTCATAGAATAATCACTGAAGCTTGCACACCTTTTAGCATGCTTAGGACTGACAAAACCTTCTAGTTGTATCTCATACAACCTTTCCTTAAAGAAGGAAACGATGTTTTGACATCCATCTGCCAGGTTTCATAATCAAAAAATGCAGAAACTGCTAACATAATTCCAATAGACTTTAGCATCGCTACGAGTGAGAAAGTCTCATCGCAGTTAACTCCTTGAACTTGGCGGAAACTTCTTTGTGACAAGTCGGGCTTTATAAATGGTGACATTCACCATCAGCGTCTGTCTTCATCTTAAAGGTCCATTTGTACTCAACGACCTGCCGTCCAACGAGCAAGTCTACCAAAGTCTATACTTGGTTTTCATACATGGATCCTTTCTCGGATTTCATGGCCTCTAACCATTTGTCGGAATCCAGGCCCATCATCGCTTCTCCACAACTCGTAGGTTCATCATTGTCCAACAACATGACCTCCAAGACAGGGTTGTCGTACCGCTCAGGAGCAGTACACATCCTTGTTGACCTACGAGGTTTGATAGTAACTTGATCTGAAGCTTCATGATCATCATCATCAACTTCCTCTTCAACTAACGTAGGCTTCACAAAAACAAATTCCCGCGCTGCGCTACTCTCTGGTTGAACAAAGGTTCAACAACCTCATCAAGTTCTATATTCCTCCCACTCAATTCTTTTGAGAGAAACTCTTCCTCGAGAAAGGAACCAGTTTTAGCAACAAACATTTTATGCTTGGATCTGAGATAGAAGGTTTACCCAACTGTCTTTAGGGTATTCTATGAAGATGCATTTATCCGCTTTGGGTTCGAGCTCATTAGGTGAAAACCTTTTTTCACATAAGTGTTGCAGCCCCAAACATTAAGAAATGACAGCTTAGGTTTCTATCAAACCATAATTCACACGGTGTCATCTCAACGGATTTATATGGTGCCCTATCTAAAGTGAATGTAGTTGTCTCTAATGCATAACCCCAAAATGATAGTGGTAAAAGGATAAGAGACATCATAATTCGCACCATATCCAATAGAGCACGACTATGATGTTCGGACACACCATCACACTATGGTGTTGCAGGTGGCGTGAGTATTGAAACAACTTTCACATTGTCTTAAGTTGTATACCAAACTCGTAACTCAGATATTCACCTCCACGATCATATCACGAACATTTTATCTTCTTGTCACGATGATCTTAAACTTCACTCTAAATTTGCTTTAACTTTTTCAAACAATTCAGACTTGCATTTCATTAAGTAAATATACACTATTATCTACTCAAATCATCAGTGAAGGTAAGAAAATAACGATATCCACCGCATGCTACAAGACTCATTGGATTGCATATATCAACATGTATCATTTCCAATAAATCACTTGCCCGCTCCATCAAACCAGAAAACGGGGTCCTTAGTCATCTTGCCCAAGAGGCATGGTTCACATGTCTCAACCGATTCAAAATCGAATGAGTCCAAAGATCCATCAGCATGGAGTTTCTTCATGCGCTTTATACCAATATGACATTTAGCGGCAGTGCCACAAGTATGTGGTACTATCATTATTAACTTTGTATCTTTTGCCATCAATGTTATGAACATGTGTATTACTACGATCAAGATTCAACAAACCATTCTCACTGGGTGCATGACCATTGAAGGTATTATTCATGTAAACAGAATAACCATTATTCTCTAACTTAAATGAATAACTGTGTTGCAATAAACACGATCTAATCACGTTCATGCTCAACGCAAAACACCAAATAACATTTATTTAGGTTCATCACTAATCCCGAAGGTAGAGAGAGCGTGCGATGTTGATCACATCAACCTTGGAAACATTTCCAACACACATCGTCACCTCACCCTTAGCTAGTGCTCTGTTTATTCCGTAGCTTTTATTTCGAGTTACTAACATTTAGCCACCGAACCGGTATCCAATACCCAGGTGCTACTAGGAGTACTAGCAAGGTACACATCAATAAAACGTATATCAAATATACTTCTATCGACGTTGCCAGCCTTCTTATCTACCAAGTATCTAGGGTTGTTCCGCTTCAGCGACCGCTCTCCTCATAATCGAAGCACTTAGTCTCGGGTTTGGGTTCAACTTTGGGTTGCTTCACTGGAGCAGCAACTGACTTGCTATCCATGAAGTTTCACTCCTTGCTCTTGCCCTTCTCGAAACTAGTGGTTTGACTAACCATCAACACTTGACGCTCCTTCTTGATTTCTACCTTCGTGGTGTCAAACATCGCGAACAACTCAGGGATCATTATTTCTATCCCTGGCATTGTATAGTTCATCACGAAGTTCTAGTAGCTTAGTGACAGTGACTTGTAGAACTATATAAATCACTATCTTATCTGGAAGATCAACTCCCACTCGATTCAAGTGATTGTAGCACCCAGACAATCTGAGCACATGCTCAACGATTGAGCTATTCTCTTTCATATTACAGGCAAAGAATCTTGTTGGAGATCTCATATCTCGCAACACGGGCATGAGCCTGAGATCCTAATTTCAGATCTTAGAACATCTCATATGTTCCGTAACATTCAAAATGTTTCGGAGCCTCAATTCTAAGCCGTAATGCATGACGCACTAAACTATCAAGTAGTTATCAGAACGTGCCTTTCAGATGTTCACAACATGTACAAACGACGCTAGAGGGATTGGCGCACTGAGTGGTGCATTAAGGACATAAGCCTTCTGTGCAGCAATGAGGACAATCCTCAGATCACGGAGCCAATTCGCAATATTGCTACCATCATCTTTCAACTCTATTTCTCTAGGAACATATAAAAATTCAAGGGAGCTATAGCGTGAGCTAGTAATCTACAACACAGTTTGCAAAGACACAACTGACTATGTTCATGATAATGAGTTCAATTAATCACATTACTTAAGAACTCCCACTCAAATTGACATCCCTCAGGTCATCTGAGTGTCACATGATCCAAATTCACCAACTCAAGTCCGATCATCACGTGAGTTGAGGTGGCTTCAATGGTGAACATCATCATGTTGATCATATCTACTATATGACTCATGTTCGACCTTTCAGTCTCTTGTGTTCCGAGGCCATGTCTGTACATGCTAGGCTCGTCAAGTTTAACCCGAGTGTTCTGCACGTGCAACACTGTCTTGCACCCGTTGTATGTGAACGTAGAGTCTATCACACCCGATCATCACGTGGTGTCTCGACACGACGAACTTTCGCAATGGTGCACACTCAGGGAGAACACAATTCATCTTGAAATTTAAGTGGGGGATCACCTTATAATGCTATCGTCGTCCTAAGCAAAACAAGGTGCATAAAAGGATTAACATCACATGCAAATCATAAGTGACATGATATGGCCATGAACTTGTGCTTTTGATCTCCATCTAGAAAGCACCAGCATGATCTCCATCGTCACCGGCAAGACACCATGATCTCCATCATATTGTTCTCCATCAACGTGTCGCCATCGGGGTTGTCGCGCCTAACATGCTTCTAGTACTATTGCTACCGTTTAGCGATAAAGTAAATCATTACATAGCACTTAATGATTGACACACAGGTCATACAATAATTAAATACAACCCTATGGCTCCTGCCGGTTTCCGTACTCATCGACATACAAGTCGTGATAATCTATGCATCACATGATCATCTCATACATCACATATATCACATCATGTAATTGGCCATATCACATCACAACATACCCTGCAAAAACAAGTTAGGCGTCCTCTAATTGTTGTTGCATGTTTTACGTGGCTGCTACGGGTATCTAGCAAGAACAATTCTCATCTACGCAAAAACCACAACGGTGATACACTAGTTTCTTTTCAACCTTCTCAAGGACCACCATTGTCGAATCCGATCCAACTAAAGTGAGATAAACTGGCACCCGCAAGCCATCTATGAAACAAGGTGCAGTTGAGGGAACCGGTCTCTTATAAGCGTATGAGTAATGTTGGTCCGAGCCACTTCATCTCACAATACCGCTGAACCAAAACACAACCAAGGGAGGAAGCAATCTAAGCATCAACGCCCACAAACTCTTTGTGTTTTACTCGAGATCTCATCTACACATAGACCTAGATCATGATGCCACTGATGGGTTATGGGAACGTTTCATGGGAAACAAAATTTTTCCTACGCACATGCAGATCTATCCATGGTGATGAGCATCTACGAGAGGGAGAGTGGATCTACGTACCCTTGTAGATCGCTAAGCGGGAAGCGTTAAGAAACGCGGTTGGTGTAGTCGAACGTCTTCGCGATCCAAATCGCCGAGCATCCTGCGATCCAATCACGATCCGTCTCGCGAACTTGATCATGATCCGTCCCGCGAACTTGATCACGGTCCTTCCAATCTAGCGCCGAACGGACGGCACCTCCGCGTTCAGCACATGTACGGCTTGATGACGATCTCCGCCGTCTTGATCCAGCAAGAGGGAGCGGAGAGGAAGAAGAGTTCTCTGGTAGCGTGACGGCGCTCCGGCGATGGTGGTGGAGCTATTCCGGCAGGGCTTCGCCTAAGCACTGCAGAAATTCGATCTAGACGAGAAACTATGCACTGGAGGAACGGGCAGCACGTGGCTAAAATTCTGTGCCAAAAACCCTAAAACCTCTAGTATATATAGAAGGAAGAGAGGAGGAGGCTTGGATCCCAAGGATCCAGCCCTTGGGTTAGCCGAACCAAGGAGGATTGGAGGATTCCTCCTCCAATCCTAGTAGGACTAGGACTCCTCCTTATTTTTGCCTTTTTTGCCTTTTCCACCTTTTTTTATTTGGGATTTTCTTCCCAGCTGCATGGGCCTTGCGTGGGACTTCCACCAGCCCACTAAGGGATGGTATTTACTCTCTCACAGCCCATGTAGCCTGTTGGGTCGAAATACCCCTCCCGATGGTCTCCCGGTACACTACCGGCACTCTCGGTACACTACTGATGAGCCCGAAACCTTTCCGATGGCCAAATCAAGACTTCCTATATATCAATATTTACCTCCGAACCATTCCGGAGCTCCTCGTGACATCCGGTATCTCATCCAGGACTCTGAACAACCTTCGGTCACCACCATACATAGCTCTATACTACCAAAACGTCACTGAAACTTAAGTGTGCAGACCCTGCGGGTTCGAGAACTATGTAGACATGATCGAGACACCTCTACGGTCAATAACCAATAGTAGGACCTGGATGCCCATATTGGTTCCTACATATTCTATGAATATCTTTATCGGTAGAACCTCTATGTCAAGGATTCAGTTAATCCCGTATGATGTTCCCTTTGTTCTTCGGTATGTTACTTGCCTGAGATTCGATCGTCGGTATCTCCATAACTAGTTCAACCTTGTTACCGGCAAGTCTCTTTACTTGTTCCATAATACAAGATCCCGTGACTAACACTTAGTCACATTGCATGCAAGGCTTATTGTGATGTTGTATTACCGAGTGGGCCCTGAGATACCTCTCCGTCACACGGAGTAACAAATCCCAGTCTTGATCCATACCAACCCAACAGACACCCTCGGAGATACCTGTAGAGCACCTTTATAGTCACCCAGTTATGTTGCGACATTTGATACACACAAGGTACTCCTCCCGTGTCAGTGAGTTGCATGATCTCATGGTCATAGGAACAAATACTTGACATGCAGAAAACAGTAGCAATAAACTGACACGATCATATGCTACATTTGTAGTTTGGGTCTTGTCCATCACATCATTCTCCTAATGATGTGATCCCGTTACCAAATGACATCTCATGTCCATGACTAGGAAACCATAGCCATCTTTGATCAACGAGCTAGTCTATTAGAGGCATACTAGGGACATTGTTTTGTTTATGTATCCACACATGTATCTGAGTTTCCGATCAACACAATTATAGCATGGATAATAAACGATTATCATGAACAAGGAAATATGATAATAACCAATTTATTATTGCCTCTAGGGAATATTTCCAACATGGTTCTATGTCACCGAACCACAAGAAGAAGGCTAGCTCCCCGCCGCCGCATTTAGATCCGGTCCCCCGACCCGATTGGCTTCTTGGCTCGAAAAGGGCCTCACCTGGGGGTCGAGAAAGGAGGTGAACGATCTGCAGAAGCGCGTTCATTCCCTGCTCGAGGATGGCACCATGTTGCCCGATGTGGTCCAGGTGATGCTCCGAAGATGCATCCTCCCTTGCCAGTGCCGGGACACTCCCCTGTGGGCTTGGAAACTCGAAGCCGAGCCCACAGTCCGGAGCCTCTTCCGCACTACGCAGAAGAAGCTGTGGAAGGCGTTCTTCAAATCCATAAATAGTTGGATGGCCAAGGAGGAGGACAAGGGCCTGCATGCGACCAAGCCAGATTTCGAGGTACGATACACCCTAGCTTGGTCGGCCTTATTACATAGAAGATATATAACCCTGTGTCCGATCTGTTTATGAAGAGATGGCTGAAGAAAGCCATCAACATCAGCAGTCCGGCTCCTCAGCCCAAAGACGAGAGGACCGGGCTGCTAGCCAGGATGCTCGTGGAGAAGCCTGATGAGGCTCCCACGAAGAAGGAGAAGAAGAAGAAACCAGGTCAGGCTAGCCTTTGCGTCAAGGACCAGCCTGATGCTGCATCCAAAGACACCCCCGCCTCCTCAAATCAGGAGGAGGCCGAAGAGGAGGGAGAGGAGGAGGAGGAGGTCGAGAGAGAGGGGGGAGGCAACTTCCCCTGCACCAAGAAGAGAGAGGCGTCTTCAGACGCCCCGGGGCAGGCAGCTTCTCCTGCCCCGAAGAGGGCGTGGCAAGTGCGGATGATCTTGTCCGATGACAGTTCGGACTCGAGCTTTGCTTCCGAAGACCCCGAGGAGGTTCCACGAAGGAGCCTAAGGGTCAAACCCCCTCCATCCAGGTTAGGATCCACGGACCCTCCTCCCTATAACTAGTAAATTCAGAGTTTGCTAACATGCAAGTTATTCATCCTACAACCCCCTGCGCATCATCCCCACCGAGGTGGTATCGGATGGGGAGACCCTGCCCGTCGAACTAGCGGAGAGCAGGGATGCCCTACACCCCACCACTCTAGGTTCTACGAGGGACGCCATGGAGGTGTTGTCCCAGCCTACTCCAATGGAGGCGGGCCCAGGGGCCGAGGGAGACATCATTGTGCCCGAGGCTAACGCTTCGGCCACCGAAGACCAGGGGACAGTCCCCCGCCCGGACACCAAGGAGGCTGAATGGACTGGAAATCAGTCCCCTCCGAGGACATCTCCGGAGCGCATTGTGACTCCAGAGGCACCGGTCCAATCCCCGGTGGGTGATCAGGAAATCTGATCATCCCCGCCGCCGCCGACCAACAGGTGGTCGGCCATGGAGGATGCTCTATCAAGCGCCTCCATTCCTGAGGATCACCGCACCCTTATGGGTGCGGTACTACAAAGCGTCCAGTCCATTGACAACAGACTAAAGGAGGCCTTCAAAGGTCTCCTTGCGGGCTTTCAAGTAAGTCGCCCGATATTTTTGCAAAGATTTTTATTAATTCACATTGTATACATGGAAGCCCTCGAGCCCTAGGTGAGATGGACAAGCTCACCTAGGGGTCATATCTTTAATTTCGGGAAGTGAGTGCTGATGTGATGTACGCATTGTGTGTGTAATGTAGGCTTCATCATCATCGGCGGCCAAAAATGGTGCCAAGATGGACGAGCTACATCGGAAGTTCTAGTGCTCCGAGGATGAGGTGGAAGCCCTCAACAAGAGATTTGACAAGGTGGAGGGTAAGTCCGAACTAAATTTGGATACTTTCTCTCAAATACTGTCAATGCAGATTCCTGTTGAATAAAGTCACATCGTGTTGCAGCTTCGTCGAAAGAGATCGACAAGCTCAAGGCCGAGCTTCAACGTGCCAAAGATGAAGTGATACGTCTTCGTCGTATCTATATTTTTTGATTGTTTCATGCCAATACTCTACAACTTTCATATACTTTTGGAAACTTTTTATACAATTTTTGGGACTAACATATTGATCTAGTGCCCAGTGTCAGTTCCTGTTTGTTGCATGTTTTTTGTTTTGCAGAAAATCCATATCAATCAAAGTCCAAATGGGAGAAAAACTTACAAAGATTTTTTTGGAATATATGTGAATTTTGGGAAGTGGAATCAACAGAAGGCGGTGCCCGAGGGGCCCACAAGCCTGCCAGGCGTGCCCAGGGGGGTAGGGCGCGCCCTGTGGGCTTGTGGCTACCCCTTAGGTCGGTTCAAGCTGCCCTTTGGCCGCAAGAAAGATATTCTTATAAGGAAAATCCCCTCAAAATTTCAGCCCGATCGGAATTACGGATCTCCAGATATTTAGGAAACGGTGAAAGTCCAGAATCGGGGAGCGCAGAAATAGAAGGAAACATAGAGAGAGATCCAATCTCCCATCTGCTTCCATGAAGGCCATGGACCTGAGGGGAAACCCTTCTCCCATCTAGGGGGAAGTCCAAGGAAGAAGAATAAGGAGGGGGGCTCTCTCCCCCTCTCTCCCGGTGGCGCCGGAACGTCGCCGGGGCCATCATCGTGACGACGATCTACTCCAACAACTCCGTCATCTTTACCAACACCTCCATCACCTTCCCCCATCTATCTACAATGGTCCACTCTCCCGCAACCCGCTGTATACTCTACTTGAGCATGGTGCTTTATGCTTCATATTATTATCCAATGATGTGTTGCCATCCTATGATGTCTGAGTAGATCAATTTTGTCCTATTGGTTGATTGATGATCACGATTGGTTTGAGTTGCATGTTTTATTATTGGTGCCATCCTATGGTGCTCTCCGTGTCGCGCAAGCGTGAGGGATCCTCTCTATAGGGTTTTGCAATGTGTTCATGATTTTCCTATGGTGGGTTGCTTGAGTGACAGAAGTATAAACCCGAGTAGGTGGGTTGTTGCATATGGGAGTAATTAGGACTTGATACCTTATAATGCTATGGTTGGGTTTTACCTTAATGATATGTAGTAGTTGCGGATGCTTTCTAGAGTTCCGAAGTGCATATGATCCAAGTAGAGGAAGTATGTTAGCTTATGTCTCTCCCTCATATAAAATTGCAATAATGATTACCGGTCTAGTTATTGATTGCCTAGGGACAATTCCGCAACTCCTACCACCACTTTTTCATACTCATTAAACTAACTTAGGTGTTTCTTTATCTAAGCAGCTCCTAGTTTTTATTTACGTGTTCTTTATTAGCTTGCAAACCTATCCTATCACACCTACAAAGTACTTCTAGTTCAATACTTGTTCTAGGTAAAGCGAATGTTAAGCGTGCGTAGAGTTGTATCGGTGGTCGATAGAACTTGAGGGAATATTTGTTGTACCTTTAGCTCCTCATTGGGTTCAACACTCTTACTTATCGAGAAAGGCTACAATTGATCTCCTACACTTGTGGGTTATCAAGACCTTTTTCTGGCGCCGTTGCCGGGGAGCAATAGCGTGGGGTGAATATTCTCGTGTGCGCTTGTTTGCTTTATCACTAAGTAAGTTTTATTTTATATTTTAACTTGTGTTTTATCTTTAGATGTGGGTAGGAAATGCAAAATACCAAAAAAATTAGTTGTACTTGCTGCTCCAAAAGTTGAGGAACCACTAGTGTTCCGTACCACCGAAGAATATTACTTGTGTCATCTTCAATCCACTTGTGCTTGTGCTGAAAACCCAACTAGCTTAGTTGAGGGAAAATCATTAAATGAGCATGCTCGTTATGTGTGACACCGCATATCTCAAAAAGGGAAACTCTTGTGGCATCAAATTAATACTTTGTGTTGCTATGCTTGGAATCTATGTGAAATTTATGATTTTACTTGTTCTTCTAGAGAAGCTAAAAAACACCTTCCCTACCAACGCGTGTTTTGTGATAATGAAATATTATCCTCTTATGCCACGGAGGCCTATTGCTATAATGATTTTGAATAAATTGAAGAATTTGTTTCTTTTAAGGGTGCCTATGAAATTGCTTCTTTCACTGAAAAGTATGATGCTACTCTTTATGAATCTGAAATTTTTGCCATACTTAAATATTGCTATGAAAACTATGCTTCTAATGCTTATGTAAAAGAGTTTATTGAAAGAATGACCACTGCTTTGGAGGAGACTAATATTTTGCAGGAATCTATGGAAGAGCAGAAACTATGAGCTCATTAGATGAAAAAGATGAGGAGGAGAGCGAAGAAAAAAAGGAGGAAGAGCGGATTGGCTACCCATGCCCACCTTCTAATGAGAGTAACTCTTCAACTCATACATTGTTTAATTTCTCTTCGTGCTTACCGAAGGATGAATGCTATGTTGATTGCTATGATCCCTTGGATTCATTTGAAATATCCCTTTTTGATGAACTTGATGCTTGCTATGCTTGTGGCCATGATGCCAATAAGATGCTTATGGAGATGAACTTGCTATAGTTCCTTATGTTAATAATGAAATTGTTGCTATTGCACCCACACATGATAGTCCTATTATGTTTTTGAATTCTCCCAACTACACTATATCGGAGAAGTTTGCACTTATTAAGGATTATATAGATGGGTTGCGTTTTACCATTACACATGGTGATTTTGATAGATATAATATTCATGTGCTTGCTTGTCCTACTTGCAATTATTATGATATAGGAACTACATCTCCATCTCTCTATGTTTCCAATTTGATAAAATTGCAAGAAACTGCTTATGCTATGTATTGGCCTTTACGTTGTGTGCATGAATTGTTCTTTTATGACATGCCGATGCATAGGAAGAGAGTTAGACTTCGTTTTTGCATGATATATGTTACATTGTGATCACTACTAAATTACAAATCATTGTTAATTAAAATTGGCTTTGATATACCTTGGGATCCGGGTGGATCCATTACTTGATCACTTTATGCCTAGCTTAATGGCTTTCAAGAAAGCACTGCCAGGGAGACAACCCAGAAGTTTTAGAGAGTCATTTAATTCTGTTGTGTGCTTTTATATAGTTTAAAAACAAAAAAATAAAGAGGGTAACCTAAAAAAATTCAAAAAGAAAAGTGAAAGTGAGAGAGACAAGCATTGTGAAAGTGGGAGCTAGCCTTGAAGTTTGTTCATGCCCATGGAAACCTTGTGAATCTTAATTACAGAAACTTTTCAACACAAATAATTATCCCATTGTATAAATACATTGTATTATAAAAATAATGTGCCAAGATTTGCCTTTAGGATTATTAGATTGCTTGTTTGGTGTGTGCAGTGCAAAAACAGAAACTTTGGCTGTAGTGCGTGAATTTACATTTTTTACTGGAATGTCAAAAGTTCCTCAATTTCTTACACAGTATTGCTATGCAATTTTTTTGTCCTAACTGTTCAGAAATTTTAGAGTTACATAAGTATGGTGAATGTTCAGATTGCTACAGACTGTCCTGTTTAAGACAAATTCTGTTTTTGATGCATTGTTTTGCTCGTTTTGATGAAACTATCAATTGTATCGGTGGTATAAGCCATGGAAAAATTATAATACATTAGATACAATGAAAAAACAAAATATGAATTGGTTTGAAACAGTACTTAAAGTTGTTATTTGCTTTATTATACTAACGGATCTCACGAGGGTTTTGTTAAGTTTTGTGTGATTGAAGTTTTCAAGTTTTGGGTTAGATCACAATGGATGAAGGAATAAGGAGTGGAAAGAGACTAAGCTTGGGGATGCCCGAGGCACACCAAGGTAATATTCAAGGACTCCCAAGAAACTAAGATTGGGGATGCCCCAGAAGGCATCCCCTCTTTCTTCTAACAACCATCGGTAATTTTACTTGGAGCTATATTTTTATTCATCACATGATATGAGTAAATCTTGGAGCGTCGTGTGCTTTTTATTTTTATTTTAATAATGCACCATGCTGGTATGAGAAAATCCTTGGTTGATTTATAGAATGCTTCATGCACTTCACTTATATCTTTTGAGTATGGCTTTATAGAATGCTTCATGTGCTTCACTTATATCATTTGAAGTTTGGATTGCCTGTTTCTCACACATAGAAAACCACCGTTTGTAGAATGCTCTTTTGCTTCACTTATATTTTTTAGAGCATGGGCATATCTTTTGTAGAAACAATTAAACTCTCATGCTTCACTTATATCTTTTTAGAGAGTTAACAGGAGTTGGTCATTCACATGGTTAGTCATAAAATCCTACATAAAACTTGTAGATCATTGGATATGATATGTTTGATTCCTTGCAATAGTTTTGCGATATGAAGATGGTAATATGCGAGTCATGCTAGTGAGTAGTTTTGAATTGGAGAAATACATGTGTTGAAGTTTTGATTCCCGTAGCATGCATGTATGGTGAACCGTTATGTAACAAAGTCGGAGCATGATTTGTTTAATGATTGTCAACCTTTGTGTGAGGGTTGGGAGCGCGCGATGGTTAATTACTACCAACCTCTCCCCTAGGAGCATGCATCTAATGCTTTGTTTGATAACTAATAGACTTTTGCAATAAGTGTGTCATTTCTTTATGACTAATGTTGAGTCCATGGATTATACGTACTCCCACCCTTCCACCTCTGCTAGCCTCTATAGCACCGCGCAACTTTCGCCGGTGCATCAAACCCACCTTCCTCAAAACAGGCACCATACACCTTCCTCAAAACAGCCACCATACCTACCTATTATGGCATTTCCATAGCCATTCCGAGATATATTGCCATGCAACTTCCACCGTTCCGTTTAGTATGACATGCACCATTATTTTCATATTGCTTTGCATGATCGTAAGACAACCTGCATGATGTTTTCAGGGCTTGTCTTTTTTTTGATGTCATTTGCTAGGCTAGATCGTTGCACATCCCGGTATCCTACTGGAAGCATTCATATAGAGTCATATTTTTGTTCTAGGTATCGAGTTGTAAGTAAATAAAAGTGTGATTTTTTTCATTATTAGAGCATTGTCCCGTGTGAAAAAAGGATGATGGAAGCTATGATTCCCTCACAAGTTGGGAGGAGTCTCCGGACTTTACAAAAAAATAAAGGAGGCCAGCGAAGCCCAAATAAAAAGAGGCCAAAGATGCCCACCAGAAAATAAAAAAATAAAAAAAGGGTAAAAACAAAAAAA
This sequence comes from Hordeum marinum, assembly GCA_022496015.1. Classification (NCBI taxonomy): domain Eukaryota; kingdom Viridiplantae; phylum Streptophyta; class Magnoliopsida; order Poales; family Poaceae; genus Hordeum; species Hordeum marinum. The sequence goes on along the minus strand of CM039674.1, from coordinate 99,491,161 downwards.
TGAAATAAAGAGAGAAGGGACAATGCTACTATCTTTTTCCACACTTGTGCTTCAAAGTAGCACCATGATCTTCATGATAGAGAGTCTCCTATTTTGTCATTTTCATATAGCTAGTGGAATTTTCATTATTTGCATGACCACTTAGTTTTGTTTGTGAACTTTCATACACTTATAGCTCTAAGTGCATTCATTGCATGGCAATCCCTACTCACCCACATCTATTGATGGGCATCTCCATAGCCCGTTGATACGCCTAGTTGATGTGAGACTATCTTCTCCTTTTTCCTCATCACCTCCACCATATTCTATTCCACCTATAGTGCTATATCCATTGCTCACGCTCATGTATTGCGTGAGAGTTGAAAAGGTTTGAGAACATAAAAAGTGTGAAACAATTGCTTGACTTTTCATTGGGGTTGTGCATGATTTAGATACTTTGTATGGGGAAGATGGAGCATAGCCAGACCATATGATTTTGTAGGGATAACTTTCTAAGGCCATGTTATTTTGAAAGGATGCAATTGCCTTGTTTTTGTGCTCGAAGTATTACTGTTTTTATGTCAATATAGACTATTGCTTTGAATCACTCGTGTCTTAATATTCACACCATGATTAGATTATATGATCAAGATTATGCTAGGTAGCATTCCACATAAAAAACTTATCCTTTTATCATTTACCTACGAGGACGAGCAGGAATTAAGCTTGGGGATGCTGATACGTCTCCATCGTGTCTATAATTTTTGATTGTTTCATGCGAATATTCTACAACTTTCATATACTTTTGGCAACTTTTTATACTATTTTTGGGACTAACATATTGATCCAGTGCCCAGTGCCAGTTCCTGTTTGTTGCAAGTTTTTTGTTTCGTAGAAAATCCATATCAATCAAAGTCCAAACGGGACAAAAACTTACAAAGATTTTTTTGGAATATGTGTGAATTTTGGAAAGTGGAATCAACAGAAGGCGGTGCCCGAGGGGCCCACAAGCCTGCCAGGTGCGCCCAGGGGGTAGGGCGCGCCCTAAGGGCTTGTGCCTACCCCTTAGGTCGGTTGGAGATGTCCTTCGGCCTCAAGAAATATATTTTTATAAGGAAAATCCCCTCAAAATTTCAGCCCGATCGGAGTTACGGATCTCCGGATATTTAAGAAACGGTGAAAGGTCAGAATCGAGGAGCGTAGAAACAGAAGGAAACAAAGAGAGATATCCAATCTCGGAGGGGATCTTGCCCCTCCGCTGCCATGGAGGCCATGGACCAGAGGGGAAACTGTTCTCCCATCTAGGGGGAAGGTCAAGGAAGAAGAAGCAGGGGGCTCTCTCCCCCTCTCTCCCTGTGGCGCCGGAACGCCACCGGGGCCATCATCGTGATGACGTTCTACTCCAACAACTCCATCATCTTCACCAACACCTCCATCACCTTACCCCATCTATCTATAGTGGTCCACTCTCCCGCAACCCGCTGTACCCTCTACTTGAACATTGTGCTTTATGCTTCATATTATTATCCAATGATGTGTTGCCATCCTATGATGTATGAATAGATCTATTTTGTCCTATTGGAAGATTGATGATCATGATTGGTTTGAGTTACATGTTTTATTATTGGTGCTATCCTATGGTTCTCTTTGTGCCGCGCAAGCGTGAGGGATCTTCGCTGTAGGGTGTTTCAATGTGTTCATGATTTTCCTATGGTGGGTTGCTTGAGTGACAGAAGCATAAACCCGAGTAGGTGGATTGTTGCATATGGGAGTAAAGAGGACTTGATACCTTATAATGCTATGGTTGGGTTTTACCTTAATGATCTTTAGTAGTTGCGGATGCTTGCTAGAGTTCCAATCATAAGTGCATATGATCCAAGTAGAGAAAGTATGTTAGCTTATTTCTCTCCCTCATATAAAATTGCTATAATGATTACTGGTCTAGTTATCGATTGCCTAGGGACAATTCCGCAACTCCTACCACCACTTTTTCACACTCGTTAAACTAACTTAGCTGTTTCTTTATCTAAGCAGCCCCTAGTTTTTATTTACGTGTTCTTTATTATCTTACAAACCTATCCTATCACACCTACAAAGTACTTCTAGTTTCATACTTGTTCTAGGTAAAGCGAACGTTAAGCGTGCGTAGAGTTGTATTGGTGGTCGATAGAACTTGAGGGAATATTTTTTCTACCTTTAGCTCCTCATTGGGCTCGACACTCTTACATATCGATAAAGGCTACAATTGATCCCCTACACTTGTGTGTTATCATGAAGCAACCGTGGAAAAGGCGGCAGCTAAAGAAGCGGCCACCACGCTCTCCTCCCTAGGAGCCACCAGTGATAAACACCAAGATTGCGTGGCGGAGATACAAGATGAGCTCAAGGACGCTAGCAACAAGTGCGAGTCCTTGGAGCAAAAGTATACGATGATCTCGGCCGAACTGTCCACCATGAAGTCTGATCTCCAGAAGGAGCGGGTGGACAAACGGTTCTTCGAGGAACAAGTTCGCCAAACCAAGGAGATAGCCGATGGTAAGCCATACACCCTAAAGTGCGTGTTCGGAGATAGCAAATTCGAATTACTAACCCGGGTGTGGCAATCCTCAGGCGCAACCGCCGATCTCCAGAAGAGTGTGGCGGACGCCAATCAGCTGCTTGCCTTGAGGTGAGAGGAAGACGAAGCTCGGACGTTCTGGGCACAGTTCTAAGCCCCCGAGCGTCTTCCTCTTCTGGTGGAGCAGCTGAAACAGCTGATGGAGATGCACCAGATGGCGAAGCCGGCCATCAAGGACCTTCGTATCCGCTTATGGCCCAACGAGCCACTCCTAGGTAGCTACTTCGGCCTGGTGCAACGACTGATTGTTGCCACGCCCCGCCTCGACGCCGTCAAGCGCTCCTCCTACATCGAAGGAGTCCGGATGGACCTTGCCAAGGCCAAAGTGCACTGGTCGGGGCTCAATCCGATTAAGGTCGCCACCGACCCACCGCCACCCGGAAAGGAGCACCGACGCCCCGAGCTTTACTTCGATGGAGTGATGGAGAGTGCGCGGGTCATAGCGTCGCAGTGTTCGGGCAAAAAATTATTTGAATGAGCTTGTAATGTGTCGGAAGACTTGTGATAACTTTCAATGATATTAGTATCCGCTCTTATATGGTTTTGCCTTTCTAACTCATGAATGGTTGTTTAATACTGAAAGATGTGAGTCATCGACTTCAGCCCCCACGTAGATACTACATGGGGTGTCTATGCCAATTCACTGTGTCCCTTGGCCAAGTTACAGGAACCCGAAGGCGGTTTAGTGCGGCAGACTAGGCAATCGGACTATTGTGCTTATTTCTTTCACTTAACCGAAGGGGCGTGAAAAGGCTTGCAGGAAGTGTATGATTATCCACAAGAGTATTTGCGATGTTTAGACGAACCGAGGCCGAAGCCGACATCATAGTATTTGCACAAAGTGCGAATTCCTCGTGTAACACGGAATAACCGCTTACGAAGGTGAAGTATAATACTTCTAACTTGGGGTTCACAGATCGGATCACGCATACTATGATAGTCCGTTTTCAGCTTTCTCCTCTAAGGTGCTTGACCGGACTATCCGGAAGCACAATTGCATGGGTGCTCCCTTTGCCCTTTTAGCCGAACGAGCAGAACATAAAGGGGCAAGCAAAAGAGTCGGGCAACCCAAGTCAATGACCAAAGACATAGTTCGAAACCGATGCATACAAATTCAAACGCCAGGACACCAATCACACAATGGTTAAGGCGATTTGTGTTTGAAATCAAGCTCTCGGTCTATTAGCCGGTGACCTCGAGTACGGAGCAGGTTCACGAAAAGAGGGAGGGAAGAAAAAAGGTATGCGCCAAAAATAGGATAAATGAGGCAGACTTGCGCCATGCAATTTCGCATGTTCGCAACAACTCTTATAACTCGGATTGCCGAAGCAAATGTTTACACGTATGTGAAAGAAAATAAGAAATAAAGTCCTACAAGAGCTGTTGTACCAGGGGTCTTCAATGGGTGACCAGGCGCCTTCGATATGCCCTGTTGCTAGTTGACTCCTGCTTTTAGATGCACCTTGATGGGTCTTAGTGTGGGCGGATCTTGTGAACAAAATCTTGAGAGGCCGCAGTGTTAAAGGTGAGCTTGACACCGTGGGCAGGCTCTTTTAGGAGCGCCTGCATCTTGTCCACAGACGTGTTGATGGTAACAGTTTGGGACAACCGAACACCCATCGTAAGTTCCCCACCGTGACCCATGGAATCTTAAGTGCAAAGTTGTGCCTCCTCGACACGTACTTCGCTGGTCCTAAGGTTGTGCGGTGGGGGGCGAGTCCCTATTGAGGGGAGGAGGGAGGGTCAGAGCTTTCAGTCTGAATCTGGACTCGTTTCCCAGCCTTTCGTGCCTTTACGGCGAATGCCGAAACTTGCCGTCGTCTTTGTAGCTGAATTGGCGGCCAGTGCCACTGCATGTTGCTTTGTTCGAAGGGACCGCTCCGTATTGCCATTGACAGTAATGACCCCATTGGGGCCCAGTGCGTAATGCGGGACTACGTTGAACTGAGCAAATGCCGTTCGGCCGAGCAGCGCGTGATAGCCGCTGCGGAAGGGCACAATGTCGAAGATCAAGTCCTCACTACGGAAGTTATCAGGCAAGCCAAACACAACCTCCAGAGTTACAGAACCTGTACATCGGGATTCAACACCTGGGATTAGTCCCTTGAAGGTAGTGCTGCTTTGTTTGATCCTTGACGGATCTATACCCATCTTTTTCACCGTGTTTGAGTAAATCAGATTGAGGCTACTTCCTCTGTCCATTTGGACTTTAGTGAGGTGATACCCATCTATATGGGATCTAGGATGAGGGCGGCCGAGCCCCCATGATGGATACTGGTCAGGTGGTCATGCCAGTCAAAAGTGATTGGGTATGCTGACCATGGATTATACATTGGAGCTACGGGCTCCACAATATAGACCCCCCAAGGGCCCGCTTCCTCTCCTTCTTAGGTATGTGGGTGGTGTATATCATATTCACTGTTTTGACTTTGGGAAGGAATTTCTTCTGACCGCTACCCATTGGACCCTGAGGCTCGTCTTCGTCCTCGCTGTGCGAACTTTTGCCCTGGTCTTCGGGCTGTATCTTGCCAACCTGTTTAAACACCTAGTAGTTGCGGTGTGTGTGATTGGCAGGCTTTTCCGAAGTCCCATGGATTTGGCAAGTCCTGTCCATGATCTTCTCGAGCTGAGTGGGTCCGTCACGATTGCCTTTAGGGGGCTTCTTCCGTTGCCCAGGTCGGGAGTTGCGGAATCCGGCATTAACCGCCATGTCATCAGCGTCGTTGCTATTGTGCCGACGCTTGTTCTTATTGCGCTTTGGTTTTGAGTTGCCATCCTGGGCTTCAGGTGCCACTGGATCTTCAGAATTGTTGCTGCGTCTTGCCAGCCAGTTATCTTCGCCTGCACAAAAGCGGGTCATGAGGGAGGTAAGGGCGGACATAGTCCGGGGCTTGTCCTGTCCTAGCTGGCGGGCTAGCCATTCGTCCCGAATATTGTGCCGGAAGGAGGCTATGGCCTCAGCATCCGGATAGTCGACGATTTGGTTCTTCTTAGTCAAGAACCAATTCCAGAACTACCGGGTAGGCTTCCCAGGCTTCGGGACGACGTTGCTGAGGTCGGAAGAGTCTGGCGGGCGGACATAGGTTCCCTGGAAGTTAGAGCGAAACGCGTCTTCCAAGTCTTCCCAGCATCCTATGGAGTTTTTGGGGAGGCTGTTTAACCAGTGTCGAGCTCGCCCCTTAATCTTAAGAGGGTATGTATTTGATGGCATGGAGATCATCTCCTCGTGCCATATGGATATGGAGGAGGAAGTCCTCGATCCATATAGTTGGGTCAGTGGTCCCGTCATACTGTTCTATATTTACGGGTTTAAACCCTTCGGGGAACTGATGCCGCATTACTTCATTTGTGAAGCACAGTGGGTGAGTGGCGCCTTTGACCCGAGCTATGTCCTGCATGTACTCGGCGTTTGTATGGGGCTGGTTGTGTTCCCGGGCTCTATGGTTTTGGTCGAACCATGGTCTATAATCTCCTCGTCTATCCGGTGAGTAATCTCTGGATCCGTAGATGGATCTTGTATGGCCTGCTCTGTGATCTAAGTCGTCGTGCAGGTCAAACCTGTCATTGGGTTCGAATGGCTCCTTACCCCGTCTGCGGGGCATCGCCAGTACATAATCGGTGTCATTGGCCTCTTTGTCACGCCCACGAGGAGGGCGGTCTGGTTTGTCATATGGGGTATGATGCGGAGACAGAGTGTTAGTGAGCTCATCGTAGAATTATGGCAGCAGCCTTCTCCAAGGGTAGCTTTTGGGCTGGTTTGACAGACCAGCGGCGTATACTTCCTGGGCTGAGAGGACTTTCGTCCATTGATCAGTGAGGTCAACCTGTTCAGCTTTGAGTTGCTGCTCTTTGGCATTTAGGCTGCGAGCCGTTGCTATGAGCTGCTGCCTGATTTCTTCCTAATCCTTGAGGTTAACAGAGATGTACAAGTCATCGGCTTCTGGTATGTCTTCCTATTCAACGGGGGGAAGGTAATCGTCGCCTTTGGGGTCATTGATGGTATCGGGGTCGTTTTGGTCCTCGGGTTCTTCCGGACCCTCAAACGGGTGCTCGGGGACATCGGGATTGTCATGATCAGCGGGGGCGTTACCGTCCTCGTTGCTGGTAATAGCTCTTCTTCCCTTTTTTGCTTTTGGACCGCTTATGCGATTTCCGGGCACATCGCCTGATTTGTCGCCATTGGTGGCAGGAGTATCCACCATGTAGACATCATATGTAGAAGTGGTGGTCCAATTCCTGGTATTAATGGGAGTGGGAGCACATTCCTCTTCATCCATGTATTCTGCCTCTTCGGAGGCATAGTCCAGCACGTCGGTTAAGTCTTCGATGGTGGCTATCAAGTGGGTGGTGGGTGGTCAAAAAATTTGTCCCTGCCTGAACCGTAACCGGGTCGGACGTAGATCGGGGCTGGATCATCGGTGGTCCTCATCGACGAGAGTTGCTCCAAGGCCTCGTCAATCGTTGAGGGTTTGGTCCGATCCAGCTGTTCGGAACTCGTGGGGTTTACCCCCGTGAAGTCCACCCATGGAGATTGTTCGGAAGGAACGTATGTCTGGTCTTATGGTTTAATAACCGGACCGAAATGAGAGATCGGACTATCGCCGTGGGTCAACCCATCGGCGTGTCCGAAGAAGGGGCTCGAGGTTAAAGCCTCAGAGCCCTCGGGGGCTACGGGCAAAGCCGCAAGCCCGGTTAGTGACAAGTCACCTCGAGAGTCGACGGAAAACTTTAGGTTTCCGAATCTGACCTCTTAAACGGGGGCGAAGTTCTCCACACGGCCTAGATGGTCGACGGAATCAGCATGCATCACAACGCTACCGAAGGCGAAGATCTGCCTAGGGACGAAAACATCCATATTGCAGACCTATTCGTTGATGACAAGGCAAGGTGTCGATCCCATTTTGCTCACAGAGGAACTCTCAATGAAAGCACCAATGTCGGTGTCAAAACCGGCGGATCTCGGGTAGGGGGTCCCGAACTGTGAGACTAGGATCGATGGTAACAAAAGACGAAGGGGACATGAGTTTACCCAGGTTCGGGCCCTCCAATGGAGGTAATACCCTACGTCCTGCTTGATTGTATTTAAGGTGTAAGGGGTTACAAAGTTGATCTACCTCGAGATCATATGTCTAACCCTAGATGAGTTTTTCTCTATCTACACCCTAAAACCCTCCGATTTATATAGATGCCGAGGAGTCCTAGGGTTTACACATGGTCGGTTACATGCCAAATAGATAAACATGCCTATTTACTACATCAACGTGGAGCGCAAGCCGTGCTCCTCGAAACTTCCATCCTGCAAATTGGGCCTTCAGATCATCCAGTGTTCGGTAAGTAGCCCATATAGTCCGGCCTATAAACAACAGGTCGACTATCTGAGGACCCCCTAATCCGGGATTCCCTCGGCGGGAATTATATTGATCATTTCATTTGACCTTCATATCTGCTGAATTTTCTTACCAAACACAAAAACTTTGTGTTTTGAGGTGTTGATTGAAGCAAACATAATTCAGATACAAGCCTAAGATTCTGAAAATATTTTTATGGTTCAATATTCCGATGAGGGGAGTGAGTGGAGACGGCAATGAGTGGCTCAACACGTCGAGTAGCTGCTGCCTATGAGTCGAATGAGTGGAGACAACCATATTTGTATGATGGAGGGGCTACAGAAGCTCAAACGAAAGATTCCTCGCTAGCATCTGAGCAATTTATTGGCCAGATAGACACCAAAGCTCCTGCGTGGAAGTGAAGGCATGTCATTATTAAGAAGTTCAATCTTTGTAAACTCGGCATGCGACGCTATATAAAAATAGAAAGATGCTAGATAATTGTCGCTAACCAATTTCGTATGTAGTTGTGAGCATTGCTAATTTCTGTCAACATGAATGTTATCTGCACTATTGATATGGCAACCATGTGTTTAACAAATTGTCTGATTAATGTGACACTCCTGAATAGATAGGTGTGTGTGCCATGTCATTTGGTCTGCTTTACACTAACAAAATCTCTTTGTCAATGCGTGATCCATTAATATTGTTTTAAGGAAAATGTGCTTCGAAAATGTTATCTTGACAGCAACATCGCAGTTGTTTTTTCCGGTATGTATGATAAGCATAGATGTCAACTTTGAAGCATATGATAGATTGTTAGTTGTAATGATTTGATATGACTATTCATATTAATGATTATGCTTTGCCCCCTTAGAAACATGCAAAGAAGAAATGATTGTGAGGGAGAAGGGGGAAGAGAAAGATGACGATGAGATGCATTTATCTACCCCAACACAAGCATGAAATATCATCACATGTCAATTTTATATGACTCCCATATCATATGACATTTATATTTCCATATACATTTTTATTAGCATATTTCCTGTTCTACATATATTTTGCTAGGCCGTGGCAACGCACGATCAATGAACTAGTTAAGACAGAAGGTGTACAGGCATATAGACCAAAGACCGATATTACAACACTCTAAGGAGATAAGGAACAACAAGGAAGGAAGCGGCCTGCACAATTGTGTTTCCTGGAGCGCATTATGATTCCACCACACGTTAACAGAGGTCGCAACCTTGTAGTCATACAAACAGAGTACTGAGGCCTGTCGCCCGAACCGCTCCCGCGGGCGGCAGGGTGAACCCTAGCCGCCACAGGCCCATTCTCCTCCCTCATCTCGTCTCACCCTAGTCACATTCGGAGGTCACTGTCGGGCGAAGCCCGGTCGGCGTCGTCGTCGGAGGGGTCTCCTACTTTCCCTCCCTTGTTGCGTGTGTCCCGGGCACGACAACATGGCAGGTGTAAGAGCACATTTCTCCATGTGTGCTTTTGGGTAATTGATGACAATCCCTATGGACTAATGGTTGCCTTGAGTTATATTCTAAGGATTTGTCCATGGGTTCTTCTTGAAGTCCATTTGTTAGTTTCAAGGAGTTTATATGGTAACCAAGGTGGTATTCAAGGTTTATCCAAAGATTGGTCATGTGGGAGTTGAGCTTATTGCAAGTATGTATTGAAGAAGAAGATTGTGTAAGCATTCATGTTTTCCTTCAAGACATCATCTTTATGAAGAGATAAGCTAATATACAAGGTTGATCAAGACTAAGTCAAAAAGTGAATCAAGTTGATCAACACACAAAGCGTACAAGATGTACCGAGAGGGACCAAGTGATCCCATGGTGTGGTAAGCATTGTCCATTACGCTTTGTGTACTAACCCATGGTCTACGTGATAGTTCTTTGTGGGGTTAGGTATATTTCCATGGGCTTGCATCAAGAGGCAGATCCCATACATCCCATGGAAGATGACATCAAGTGGAGATCGTCATCAAGCTAGCGATGTGCAAGATCAAGTGAAGCATCATGGAGAGATCATTCTTGAGGCTCGCCGTTCATTGTGGTGACAATGGACTTGTGAAGATGTGCCAAAGGGTGGCTCACCCATAGTGGAGTATGGGGGGGCAATCATCTAGCCTTCATCAAGCCAACGCAATCAAGAAAGGTGGTCCATCTTGAGGAAGTCAAGATCGTCATCATCTAGCTCAAGTGGAGTATGCACAAGGCTAAGGTTTGACCTTGATATGGTTTTCTATTTTACCGGTCTCATGGTGGTTGTTGAGAGACCGGGTTATAGGATCGATTGCCATACTATCAAGGGGGGCTCTCAAGTGAGTAGCTTGATCGTATCGTTCGTTGAGAGCTCAAACCATTGCATTCTTGGCATCATCATATTTCTTGGTTCTTGGTTGGCTTTTATCTATGTGGGTTCTTGAGCTTGTGGTTATCTTCGTTACAAGCTCTAGTACATCAAAAACGGATTTCATATGCTTCGTCTATTGCGTTTTCTATGTTGGAGGTTTTATCGGTCTTATTTGAGGAAGGGTTCTAACCATTTTATTATGGGCCTTTTCTCATTTGCTTCTTATTGATATTTCAATCAAGATTGTTTTATCCCATGTCGTTAGCTTTCCAACAAACTTTGTTTCGTTGAATTCGGAGTCCGTTTGCAAAAGTTGTGGCTGTTTTGGTGTTCTTAAAAGGCTGTAGCGGTACTACCGCGGCTAGAGCAGATGTAATTTTTTACTATTGCTTTGGAGCGGTACTATCGCGGTTCCAAGAGCGGTACTACCGCTCTGGACCAAAATCTCGTGTTTTGTCCACTGGTGGTAGGCACAGATGTATTTTTTAGTACCGCTCGCAAGCTGTAGTAGCGCTACCCTTTGCGGTAGTACCGCTCCTTGGAGCGGTTACCGTCTGTGCGGGGCTGTGAGCATAACGGTTGGATTTTTCCCTACCTATAAAAGGGGTTCTTCTTCCTCATTGAACCTTATCCTTTGATCTTGAGTTTCCCCCCATTGTTGACCTTCTTCGAGCTTGCTAACTCTCAATCCCTCCAATGATTCTTCCTAGTTCTTGAGGGAAAAGAGAGAGGAGATCTAGATCCACATTTCCACCAATCACTTTCTCCTCTAATTGAGGGGAACCCCTTGGATCTATATCTTGGAGTTCTTCGTGTTCTTCTTCGTTCTTCCTCTCATTTTCCTCCCTTGCATTAGTTGCTTTGGTGGTATTTGGGAGAGAAGGACTTGGGCACTCTGTGTGCCCTTGCCATTGCATTTGGTGCATAGGTTTGAGTTCTCCGCGGTGGTACGTGGAAGTGAGAACTTGAGAAGCTTATTATTCTTGGGTGTTTGAGCACCCTAGAGCTTGTTCCTCTCGGGTGCTTTGGCACCCTAGATGGTTGGTGGTGCCTCAGAGCTCAATCATTGTGTGCAAAGCTCCGGTCAAGGTTCAGGGTCTCCAATTAGGTTGTGGATATTGCCCCGAGCATTTGAGGTCACCTCGGAGCCACAATCCATTGTGGTGAAGCTTCTTGGTGTCGTTGGGAGCCTCCAATTTAGTTGTGGAGATTTCCCCAACCTTGTTTGTATGGGTTCGGTGACCACCCTCAAGGGTCCCTTAGTGGAATCACGACATCTTGCATTGTGCGAGGGCGTGAGGAGATTATGGTGGCCCTAGTGGCTTCTTGGGGAGCATTGTGCCTCCACACCGCTTCGAACGGAGATTAGCATCCGCAAGGGTGTGAACTTCGGGATACATCATCGTCTTCGCATGCCTCGGTTATCTCTTACCCAAGCCCCTTTACTTATGCACTTTACTTTGTGATATCCATATTGTTTCTTGTTATATATCTTGCTATCACTTAGTTGTCTATCTTGCTTAGCATAAGTTGTTGGTGCACATAGGTGAGCCTAGTTGTTTTAGGTTTTGTGCTTGACTAATTAAACGATAGTTGTATTCCACATTTCTTCAAGCCTAAACCGTAATTATTTCAAAGCGCCTATTCACCCCCCTCTAGGCGACATCCACGTCCTTTCAATTGGTACCAGAGCTAGGTCTCTCATTATTAGGTTTAATAACCTAGAGAGTAAGGATGTCGACTGGGGGATTAGGATTCTCTAACACTTTTAGTTTCAATGTCACAAATTTTGATGTTTTGGTAATTCACATGCTTAATCTCTTTAGGATCATGGACCCAAATTTAGAGCTAAGTGTAGATATGGGTTTTTCTTCTCCAAATGATTCTTAACACATATCTTTAGAGGATGATAAAAAATCTTATCTCAATGCTCAAGCTTCTAATGTGCTTTTTGATGCTTTGAGCAATGTAGTTATATTTCAACTCATGCCATTCCGGGATGCTCATGAGTTGTGGACAAAGCTTCAAGATAAATATGGCGTGTCCAAGATTTGTAGGGATGATTGTTCTCCCTCCACCTCCGGTCGTGTTGTCTTCTCAACTTCATCTACTTCACCTACATGTGGATTGCCACAAGGTAATTATATGGTGAGTAGTGATGATCATTGTAATGATGATAGTGGGCTTATTGTTGATAATTCTTCTTCACTATCTTATTGCAATGCTTCATCTTTGGACGTTAACACCTCGAGCACTTTAAATGTTTCACATGCTTGTGCTGATAGTCCTTGCATGTCATGTACAAATTGCTTGACTAAATCTCATGATGATATGCTTGCTATATCTTGTTGCCATGATAAAAATGTTTCTATGTGCTAACAATGTAGAGGAAACCGAACACTCCATGGAACAAGATGTGGTCTTGAATGGTGCTTCAAGGGATCCTACATCATCATCTATTGTGTCTCACTTTTGCCTTATGGCTAAGGGTTCAAAGGTATCTCCTACTTTGAATCCCAATATATCTCATGATGATGATGTTGTGATAACGAGGATAATCATGAAGAGTGTGATAATGTTGCTTCCTTAAAAATTAAGGGAGAAATGATTTTTAAAGCTCTTCATAAGAATAAACTTGCTCGTTCCAACTTCATGGAAATCATGTCTATTTCCATTGAGGGCAATAAATATATTGAGGAGTTGTAATCCCATCTCGAGGAGCATGAAGCCACCCTTGAGAAAATGGAAGGTCATGAGCGTGATTACGCTAATGAGATCGCTGAGCTATCTCAAGCTCTTGAAAATGAACAAACCACCAAGGAATATCTTGAGGAGACCTTTTCTCTAGAAGTATCTATATTAAAGGAATCCCATGAAAGAGCTCTCAAGGTGGCTAATGATTTTAGAACTAAAAATGATAAGCTTGAAGTTGCACATGCTAAACTCCTTGAGGACTTTGAGCACCTTGAAAATGGCTCAAGGGTCATTAAGAGTTTGCTCATTCAACTCACCGAGTCTCATGCTTAACTTGAAGCTTCATATGCTAAAGAGCTTGCCATGTTGGCTTCTACTTGTGTTGTTGATAATGATGCTTGTGCTACTAACTCTATTTCTTGTGAAGCATCCATATTAATGGAGAATGTTGAGCAAATGGCTCAACTTGAGTTGCTATCTAGAAATTATGGGAAATTGGAAGAAAGTCATGAAAAGCTTTCTAGATCTCATGGCGATATTCTAGTATCGCATAATGTGCTAAAGATAGCTCATGAGGCTAGTACTACAAAGGTAACATCTAGTGAGCCTCATGTGGACATTAGCACTACATCTAGTAGAAATGCTTTATTGCCATGTGCTAGTCCTCGTAGTTCATCTAATCATAATGTTGGTACATCTTGTGGTGAATTACTATCCTTGCCTTGTTGCTCTAACGATGAAGCGTATACTTCCTCTAGCACTTGTGTTGATTCTAACCATGTAGAGGGAATCAATGAACTCAAGGCCCAAGTCACTTCTTTGAAGAAAGACATGGAAAAGAGTCATGAAGGGAAGTGCACACTCAACAATATCTTGAGTGTGCAAAAATTCCCAAATGACAAAGGTGGACTTGGATTCAACTCCAAGAAGAAGAATATGTCCACGAAGTACAAGAAGAAGGGCCAAGAACAACTCAAGAATTCGGCTAAGATTATTTGCTTCAAGTTCAAAATAGAAAGGCACATGTAAGATCTTGCCCATTGAATAAGAAGCCTCAAAGTATAAAGCAACAAGGGAAGCGTCCACAAGTTCAACCACATGCTCAACCACAAGTTGAATAAAGGACTCTTCCCAAGAATACCCAAGTCATCTCTCCTCAAGTTGAGAAATCAAATGAGAAGAAAGTAAAGGGTAGATGTTGCTACTTAGGTCGTGAGAAGGGTCACTTCGGTTCTTCTTGCATGAAAGGTAACTTATCCAACCCAATCATTATTGATTATATATATTCTCTTGGGAAGGATAAGGTTGGCAATGTGTTTTCCAAGTTTATTGGTACTCAAAGTGGTGTCAAGAAAAGAACCATTTGGGTAGCAAAGTCTATTGTGACTAACCTCTTAGGACCCAACTTGGTTGGGGACCAACAAGCTCAAACTTGATTAATAGGTATTGTTGGAGGGCATTGGTGACGTGGCTACATTATGAAGAATTGAGGGTTCTCCATCATTCATATTGTCTCAAGCCAAGTCATGTGGATCATTAAGTGTCTATCATATACCAATGTTCCTCTTTGCGGTAACTTGTACTTAAATTGAATACATTGTTAGTTACTTGCCCCTTTGCATGTTTTGGTTTTGTACCTTGCATGTGTTTGTATATGTTGTGCTTCCTATTTTTTTTATCTTGAGAAATCAAGTATGTATGATGGGTTGCACATCATGCATGTGTGAGTCTTGTGTAGAGCCTTTTTGCATCATGTTTGTATCTTAGTTGTCTCTTTGTGAGAGATTAATGGATTATCCCATTTTGGGGGAGTGATGTGCTTTATGCACTTCACGACCCTAAAAATGTGTGTTCATGAGGAATACCACCTAGTATTGATATTACAAGATTATCTAGCTTGTATTTGGTATGTCTTCTCATGAGAAATTCAAATTCTAAATGGTCCATTAATTATCTCTTATTGGATTTCATTTGCCACTTGTTATTAACGTTGGGTTACCACATTATGGGGGAGTAATATGCTATGTGCATATTACAAGCCGACAAAATGTGTACATTTGAGATATTGCCACTTAGATTTGATTTCGCAATTTATCTTGTTCCTCGGTGGCATGCCAGCTATACAAGTGTCATTTGCTTGTGATTGAGGAGTAAAGATGATTTTGGATCTATTTGCAATCTACCAATGGGAATTATTTCCAAATACTTCTTGTCCTTGACAATTGGTACCCCTTTTAAGTGGTAGAGATTGCTAATCATCTTTACATAGGATTTTATTTATTGTTTGTCTTCCTTGCCTCTTGTGGATCTTTTTGAGCATGCCTAGTGTTTCTATAGATATAGGTAACGTGATGACCCCATCGTGTGCATTTTGTATTCAAATGCAAATTCTATATAACGCACATCTCTTGGGGGAGCTATCCTATTTTCTGTAGAACGCTCTCTTTATGTGTTCATCATAAAATCTTTTGATCTTCATCAAGTGTGTGTTGGTGGGAGGCAAGCCTTCTGTCTATGGTGCTTTGTGTCATCATGAAAATTTGCGGAGGGTTTGGTTTGTTTGGAACCTAGCTCTATTTTGTGAACTTGATACCTCTTGTTTTCCTTCAATTGGTATATTGTTTCCTTCTATTTGGCATGTGTCAATGGATATCTCATCCCTTGATGTATCTTTTATTTGGTATCCATCAAGTGATAATTTTTCGTTTGGTATCTTATTTTCACTTGATATCCTATCTTTTGGTATCTTAGCAACTGTGTGTTGATTTGATTCTTGAAAGCCTTGAGCATGCATATTTTCTACATGTACTTTCGGTTGCATGTTCTCTTTCCTCGACCCAATATATAGGGGATACTCCACTATAACATAAATTGGCTAAAGTGTGCATGAAATTCAATTTCATATCTACATGCACATATTTATGTGGAGTTTTGTCCTATGTATTGTTGGTCCACTAACTTTTCGGTCCTAATGAGTTTGGGTACCACTTTGTTTGTGGTGTTGTTCTAGGAACAATTGGAGATACATTGGACACTCGGCTCACTTACAAAGAATTTGTTGACACCATGTGCTTATTGGAGCCATACTAGAATGATCATTGAAGCATTGTCTACTACATCATCCAATGCTATATCGGTCACAAGTATCTACTTAATGCACACATTTCTTGCATTCAACCTTTTCTAGGTTGCATCATGGCGTGAAGTTCTTGATTCATTCTTGTGATACTTGTTTCCTTTCTCAAAGCATCCCAACGATCATCTCTTGTTGCTAGTTGTAATGTATTTGATGTTCGTATGCTGGGAGTTCATTTATGTACAATAAGAAAATACTAGGCCATGTGCTATGCTTTCAAGCAAAGATCTTATTGGTATATTTATGACTTCCTTTTGGATATCTTGTCCATTCCTTCTTGTAACTATTTCGTGTATACATCATTCTTTGTGGATATATCATCATGGTTGTCCTCTACCTAGAATCTTATACACATGAGGCAAGTTACATCTCTACTTGATATCCTCTTATCTTTCACGTCCATCGTTGCATTCCCTTTTTTATTTCCTTGGTGGTTTCATGAAAGAATTTGTGTTGAGTGTGGATCTTATATCCTTGCATCTTGATGCGCTCTTTGGTGGTAAAGATTATTTTCCTCATGCTTGTCTTCACGAGGGTTTTGCCATCTCGATTGGTATCCCTCCTCTTGACAAGGCTATTATTTCCTATCTTCACCGGGGGTTGTCACAAGCTTTGGTTTTTAATTTTCTTCTTAGCTTGTGAACCCACTAGCTAGTTGTTTGTGTATGGGAATGATATGTCTTCCACTTTATGTCTCATTTCATCAAGACTATGTTAATGCTTAATGCTCATCCTTATATTAGTCCTCTCAAGTGCCTTGTCATGACTCACACACATAATTTTGGTTGAGCCTTTTCTTTAACCTCTTCTACCTATTGCTCAACCATATGTTTGGTGCAAGTACTATGATTATTGGCTTATCTACTTGCTTGCACTCTAATTTGTGTTTATATTGATTTTTGGGGGAGTCATGATCCTATTTTGTGCACTTACATTCAAATACAAAAAATCTTAATTGTGCACAAATCATGGGGAGCTCCTCTAGTTTCTTTATGAACACTCTTTTGACCATATCATAATATCTTTTATTCATGTGGCTCGTAGGTCCATGTGATTGATTGTTCCAATTAGTATCTTTTGATTGCTTGCTTCACTCTGGTGTATGTCTTTGTGCCATACGATCCTTTTTGCAATCTTTGGGTTCTCAATATAGTTTGTCTTTCTCCAACTACTTATCAATGGATTTGTGTATTTCTTTGAACACATATTTTGATAAATACAAACCTTTTGTAGGAACACCTATTATATTGGCTTTCTAAGCTTTTCGCCCATTTTAAAAATCGATGCCAATGGGGAGAAGTTTAGAGAGTTTAGTTTGGAAAGCTTAGAGAGTTTTGCTTTTGTTGCTTAAGCATTTGCATCTCACATCCATGCATTGCTTTGCATTTTTGTGTGCTTGGTTGTGCTTATTTCCTTATATAAACTCTCTTGAAAGTGGTTGTCATCAATTACCAAAATGGGGGAGATTATAAGAGCACATTTCTCCATGTGTTGTTTTTGGTAATTGCTGACAATCCCTATGGACTAATGGTTACCTTGAGTTATATTCTAAGGATTTGCCCGTGGGTACTTCTTGAAGTCCATCTGTTGGTTTCAAGGAGTTTATATGGTGACCAAGGTGGTATTCAAGGTTTATCCAAAGATTGTTCATGTGGGAGTTGAGCTTATTGCAAGCATGTCTTGAAGAAGAAGATTGTGTAAGCATTCATGTTTACCTTCAAGACACCGTCTTTATGAAGAGATAAGTTAAGATACAAGGTTGATCAAGACTAAGTCAAAAAGTGAATCAAGTTGATCAACACACAAAGCGTACAAGATGTACCGAGAGGGATCAAGTGATCCCATGGTGTGGTAAGCATTTTCCATTACATTTTGTGTACTAACCCATGGTCTACGTGATAGTTCTTTGTGGGGTTAGGTATATTTCCATGGGCTTGCATCAAGAGGCAGATCCCATACATCCCATGGAAGATGACATCAAGTGGAGATCGTCATCAAGGTTGTGATGTGCAAGCTCTAGTGAAGCATCATGGAGAGATCATGCTTGAGGCTCGACTTTCATTGTGTTGACAATGGACTTGTGAAAATGTGTCGAAGAGTGGATCACCCATAGTGGAGTATGGGGGAGCAATCATCTAGCCTTCATCAAGCCAACACAATCAAGAAAGGTGGTCCATCTTGAGGAAGTCAATATTGTCATCATCTAGCTCAACTGGAGTATGAGCAAGGCTAAGGTTTGACCTTGATATGGTTTTCTATTTTACCGGTCTCATGGTGGTAGTTGAGAGACCGGGTTATAGGATCGATTGTCGTACTATCAAGGGGGCTCTCAAGTGAGTAGCTTGATCGTATCGTTTGTTGAGAGCTCAAACCATTGCATTCCTGGCATCATCATATTTCTTGGTTCTTGGTTGACTTTTCTATATGTGGGTTCTTGAGCTTGTGTTTATCTTCATGACAAGCTCTAGTACATCGAAAACGGATTTCGTATGCTTCATCTATTGCGTTTTCGGTGTTGGAGGTTTTACCGGTCTTATTCGAGGAAGTGTTCTCACTATTTTCTTATGGGACTTTTCTAATTTGCTTATTATTGATATTTCAATCACTATTGTGTTTGCCTATGTCATTAGCTTTCCAACAAACTTTGTTTTGTTGAATTCGGAGTCCGTTTGCAAAAGTTCTGGCAGTTTTGGTGTTCTTAAAAGGCTGCAGCGGCACTACCGCGGCTAGAGCGGATGTAATTTTTTACTACCGCTCTGGAGCGGTACTACCGCAGATCCAAGAGCAGTACTACCACTCCGGATCAAAATCTCGTGTTTTGTCCACCGGTGGTAGGCACAGATGTATTTTTTTAGTACCGCTCGCAAGAAGTAGTACCGCTCCTTGGAGCGGTAGTACCGTTTGTGCGGGGCTGTGAGCATAACGGTTGGATTTTTCCCTACCTATAAAAGGGGTTCTTCTTCCTCATTGAACCTTATCCTTTGAGCTTGAGTTTGCCCCCCATTGTTGACCTTCTTCGAGCTTGCTAACTCTCAATCCCTCCAATGATTCTTCCTAGTTCTTGAGGGAAAATAGAGAGGAGATCTAGATCCACATTTCCACCAATCACTTTCTCCTCTAATTGAGGGGAACCCCTTGGATCTAGATCTTGGAGTTCTTTGTGTTCTTCTTCGTTCTTCCTCTCATTTTCCTCCCTTGCATTAGTTGCTTTGGTGGTATTTGGGAGAGAAGGACTTGGGCACTCCGTGTGCCCTTGCCATTGCATTTGGTGGATATGTTTGAGTTCTCCACGGAGATAGCGCGAACTAGTGTGTTTTGCCCTCCACGGGAATCTCCTCCACCACCTATCAGCTCTATTAATACCCAAATATTCCAAAAACCCTAGGGGAGCCGAAGAAACACAATTCCAACCGCGGCAAGTTCCAAAACCATGAGATCCAATCTAACTCCATCACGGATGGTTGCATCGTCTTCATGGGTGCCTCTTCGACGATGCGTGAGTAGTACACCATAGACCTATGGGTCCGTAGCCAATATTTAGATGGCTTTCTCTCTCTCTTTTGATTCTGAGTACAATGATCTCTTGGAGATGTATTTGATGTAATGACTTTTTCCGGTGTGTTTGTTGGGATCTGATGAAGTTTGAGTTCATGATCAGTTTCTATCCATGAATAATATTTGAGTCCTCTTTGATCTCTTATATGCATGATTACTTATAGCCTCATATTTATTCTTTGAATCTTTGGTTTAATTAGGCCAACTAGATCGATTTTTCTTGCCATGGGAAGAGGTGCTTTGTGATGGGTTCGATCTTGCGGTGTCCTCTCCTTGACAGAAGGAGTAGCGAGGAACGCATGTATTGTTGATATTAAGGATAACAAGATGGGGTCTATACCTACATGAATATGCCTTGTCTACATCAGGTCACCGTTCTTATTGCATTACTCCATTTCTCCATGAACTTAATACACTAGATGTATGCCGGACAGCGGTCAATGTGTGGAGTAATAGTGGTAAATGCATAATTGTTTCAATCTACTAATCTTGGAGGTGATGCCTATATAATGATCATTGCCTTGGATATCATCATGATTATTTGATCTTCTATCAATTGCCCAAATTAATTTGTTTCCCACCGTGTGCTATACTCGTGACAGAAGCCACTAGTGAAACCTATGGCCCCTAGGTCTATCTTTTACCATATTGCTTTTTGATCTATCTTTTTCCGCATTTGCTTTCGGATCTATTATCCCAAAAACCAAAAATACCTTGCTGCACTTTTTATTTACATATTTTATTTTGTGTTCTTACGCGACCTATTTACCCAATCTAATACAAACCGATCTATCTTTTACCGTCGAGAGATTGACAACCTCTCTTACGCGTCGGGTTGCAAATATTTGTTCTTTGTGTGCATGTACCATTTACATAGTGTTGCTTGGTTCTCCTACTGGTTCGACAACCTTGATTTCATAACTGAGGGAAATACTTACCATTGCTGTGTTGCATCATCCCTTCCTCTTTGGGGAAATACCGACATAGTCTCAAGCCACATCAAAGGAATTTCTCGCGCCATTGCCGGGGAGACATCATCGACATCTATCAGGTTCCTAATCAAAAATCTAGATTCCTTGTAATTTACATTATTTTCCATTTTCCTCACATTTTCCTCTCCTCCACTTCACAAAATTTGCCGTTCTATTCGCCCTCTTTTTCGTTTGCCTTTTTCTCTTGAGATCTCTTGTTTGCTTGCAATGTGACTCAAGAAAATAGAAAATTTTGTGATTATTCCAATAACAATTGGAATGATTTTATTAGTACTCCTATTGCTCCTCCTGCCACTAGTGCGGAGTCTTGTGATATTAATGTTGCTTTGTTGAATCTTGTCATGAAAGATCAATTTTCCGGTACGCCTAATGAGGATGTTGCGTCCCATCTTAACACATTTGTAGAGTTGTGTGATATGAAAAATAAAAAAGATGTGAACAATGATATTGTGAAGTTGAAATTATTTCCTTTCTCCTTGCGGGATCGTGCAAATTTTGAGTTTCTTCTTTGCCTAGCAATAGTATCGATTCTTGGGATAAGTGCAAGGATGCTTTTATTATTAAGTATTTTCCGCCCACGGAAATTATTTCCCTTAGAACTCAAATCATGAATTTTATGCAACTTGAGCATGAACATGTTGCACAATATTCGGAAAGAATGAAATTGATGCTAAGAAATTTTCCTACTCATGGTTTAAATCTTTGGATGATCATACAAATTTTTATGCGGGACTGAATTTTGTCTCTAGAAATTTTTTAGATTCCATCGTGGGTGATACTTTTATGGAAATTACTTTGGGTGAATCTACTAAATTTCTAGATAATATTATGGTAAATTATTCACAATGGCATACTGAAAGAGCACCTTCTAATAAAAAGGTTAATTGGGTTGGAGAAATTAGTACTTTGAGTGAAAAAGTTGATGCTCTTATGAAGTTGGTCGCTAGTAAAAAAATTCATATTGATCTTAATGATGTGCCTTGTCTACGTTGATTGAGCAAAATATTGATTGCATATATGTGAATTTCATATCACGAAACAATTTCAATAACAATGCTTATAGAGGTAATTTTAATCCTAGGCCTTTTCCTGGAAATTCCTCTAATAATTATTGTAAATATTCTTACAATAATAATAGGAACCCCTCTTATCTTGAGAGCAATTTAAAATAATTTATCAATACTCAAAAAGTTTTCAATACTACGATAGAAGAAAAGTTGAATAAGATTGATGATATGTCTAGAAGCATTGATAGAATTTCCCATGATGTAGAAAATCTCAAGTTGCAAGCTTTTACACCTAATATTAATGAATAAATTAAAGTTTTATGTGTTTCTATGGATGAAAGTAACAAAAGAACCACTATGCTTAGAGCTAAAATAGAATTTTCTAGAAAAAACGTTTTCTAGTGATCGCTTTCATATAAATGATGAAGATCTTAAAATGATTGGTGTTTTTTCTATTGATTCCTTGTTTAGTAATGTTAAAATTGATAATAAAGGGACTTTAGAAGAGTAAACTTTATCTACAAGGCGTCCCAATAATTTGAAGGGTGAAAATGTTGATGAAAATTTTGATGAAAGTGGGTTTGGAGAGGTCAAAACGTGAACTAGTGATGTGCCCACTATTTCGGATTACAAAGACTTTAATTATGATAGCTGCTCTTTGGTTGAATGCATTTATTTCTTGCAATCCATGATAAATTCACCCCATGCTTATGAACAAAATAAAGCTTTTACTAAACATATTGTTGATGCCATGAGGAAATCCTTAGAAGAAAAGTTGGAACTAGAGGTTTCAATTCCTAGAAAATTACATGGTGAGTGGGAACCTACCATTAAATTAAAGTATGTGATTTTGGTTCCAGTCTTTCCACATTTTCGAAAACTCTATGTGATGTGCTTGGTCTTACCAATATTGAAGAATGTTCTCTCAATTTACACTTGGCGGATTCTACCGTTAAAAAACCTTTTGGAAGAATTAATGATGATCTCATTCTTTTAAATATGAACTATGTGCCCATAGATTTTATTGTTCTTGATATTGATTTCAAACCGTCTTGTCCCATCATACTTGGTAGACCGTTTTAACGCTCTATAGGCGCCGTGATTGATATGAAAGAAGGAAATATTAAATTTCAATTTCTACTTAGAAACGTTATGGAACACTTTACTAGAACTAGATTCATGCCACCATATGAATCAATCATGAGGGAATCCTATGTAGCAAAAGCTAAAGATGACGATACTTGAATCTGCGTGTTATGCCTAGCTAGGGGCGTAAAATGATAGCGCTTGTTGGAAGGCAACCCAATGAATAAAATTTATTTTTTCTTTTTTTCTTTCTTTTATTGAGTGTTTACAAAATTATGCTACTGTTATGATTGTGTTTTTATGTTTTAATTTTTGTTTGTGCCAAGTAAAGCCTTTAGGATCATGTTGGGTGATAGTTGATTTGATCTTGTTGAAAAACATAAACTTTTTCGCCAATAAAAGAATTCTTACAAATCACATAAGCGACGAAAAATTCTGATTTTTTTACAAAATATTTATATAACGATTTATGAAGTTGTCCTAATTTTGAAGAATTTGTTCAGTTCCAGAAGTATGGTTAGAGTACAGATTACTATAGATGTTTTGTTTTTTCAAATTCTGTTTTTGTTGCATGTGTGCTTGTTTTGATGAATCTATGGCTTGTATTGGAGGGTATAAGCCATGGTAAAGTTAGAACATAGTAGATGTAATGCAATAATAAAATATGAATGAGTTTGCAACAGTACTTAAAGTGGTGATTTGCTTTATTATACAAACAGATCTCATGAAGATTTTGTTAAGTTTCATGTATTGGGAGAGATCACAATGGATGAAGAAATAAGGAGTGAAAAGATCCTAAGATTGGGGATGCTATGGCACCCCATGATAATATCTAAGAAGGAAGAAACAACTAAGCTTGGGGATGCCCCGAGTGGCATCCCCTCTTTCTTCCAACGACCATCAGTATTTTACTTTGAGCTATATTTTTATTCGTCTCATATCATGAGTTTTGCTTGGAGCGTCTTGTATTATATGAGTCTTTTCTTGATATGCTTTTTATTTTTTCACAATGATCTTTGCTGGACACACCTATTTGAGAGAGCCAAAGTTATGCAATGATTTGTTAGAATTTCTCTATATGCTTCACTTAAATTTTTTGAGCTATGGAATTCCTCTAGTACTTCACTTATATCTTTTTGAGCACGGCATGCTTTAAATTTATGAAGAAATACCATCATGCTTCACTTAGATTAATTTGAGATTTAGTAAATTTTGAAGAAATTCTCTCATGCTTCACTTATATTATTTTGAGAGATGAAACTTTTATGCTCATGTTCTTCACTTAAATTTATTTGAGCTTGTCAAAAGCAATGGCAATATATGAAACTTGTCCCAAAGTGATAGATATTCAAGAGGCATATAATAACAACTTTCTTGAAGATCATTGGACAAATTAAACTTGATTCCTTGTAATAGTTTTAAGACATGATGATAGCAATATGTGAGTTATGTTGGTGAGTAATTATGCTTTAGTAAGAATATTTGTGTTAAGGTTTGTGATTCCCTATGCAAGCACGATAGTCAATAGTTTTGCAATGAGATTACATCCTACTTATGGTGCATTATTCGGTGTTAGTTATGTTTAATGCCCATTTATGTGAATTTTTGTTTCTTGGTTGGTTGCTTCTCAATCTATTTGCTAGCCTCCACTTGTACTAAGTAGAAATACTACTTGTGCATCCAAAATCCTTAAACCCAGTTTTGCGTTATGAGTCCACCATACCTACCTATATGCGGTATTTCCGGGCCGTTCCAAGAAATTTTTTATGTGCCATCTCTAATTCTCAAAATGAATTTCCTTTTTGTGTGCTCGTACTGCTCATAAAGCAGAATAGGGTGACCGATATTTTTCAATGCTAGATGTGTTATTCTCAAGATGAGTGTTTATTCACTTTTCATTGCATGAGAGTACGACGGTAATAGGGATGCCCAGTCCTGAAATGAAAAAGAAATTTACTTTATATTGTGAAATAATAAATTCCTTGGGAAGTGTTGGTATGGAAGGCAACCGTGGGTTCGGCTAGCCATGAATTGTGATAGAATGCTGGAAAAAGGAATAAACTTTAGTTTCTGTTTGGAAACCACTTATGATATATCTAGCATGGAAAGGTATTGAAAGCTCGCGGTCATTTTCGTTAACAGGAAAGGCATGCCACCCAAAATATTTTTCTCTCTCAATTTAAACTTTGAGCTCTGGTGCCTCTACAAATCCCTACTTCCCTCTGTGAAGGGTCTATCTATTTACTTTATGCAATTTTTACTTTTATTTGAGTCTTAATCCTCTATTATAAAGCACCAACTAGGGGGCACTATGATTATTCTTGAGCATTGGGTGTTGGTAATATTTGTGTGTGTTTCATGAATGGATTAATGATTGAGCATGATGGGCTAGGGATAACTTTCTTTAGTGTTGATATTTTGAAATACATGGTTGTTTGTTGGTATGCTTAAGTATTAAATTCTTCAAGTCAAAACTAGACTATTGCTTTGAACCATCTAAAAGTCAAAATGTCCATGCTACAAAAGAAAAGAATAAGTGATGAACATGTTATTCCACATCAAAAATTCCATTTTTATCATTTACCTCCTCGAGGACGAGCAGGAATTAAGCTTGGGGATGCTGATATGCCTCCAATGTATCTATAAATTTTGTTTGTTCCATGCTGTTATATTATCAATCTTAGACATTTTACAATCATTTTATAACAACTTTATATCAGTTTTGGGGACTAACCTATTGACATAGTGCCAAGTGCCAGTTGCTATTTTTTGCTTGTTTTTTAGTTCGCAGAATAGCAGTACCAAACGAAGCCCAAAACCGTGAAACTTTTGGAGATATTTTTTGGGCCAGAAGACAACTGGGGGACCAAAGAAGCACCTAAGATGAGGGCCGTGGAGGCCACAAGACACCTGGGCATGCCAGAGGCCCCTAGCATGGCCTGGTGGGTTGTTCCCTCCACAGGACCCCTCTCCACCACCTATCAGCTCTATAAATACCAAAATATTCGAAAAACTATAGGGGAGTCGACGAAACACAATTCCAGCCACCGCAAGTTCCAGAACCACGAGATCCAATCTAACACCATCACGGAGGGGGTGCATCATCTTCATGGGTGCCTATCTGATGATGCATGGGTAGTCCAGCATAGACCTACGGGTCCGCAGGCAATAGCTAGATGGCTTTCTCTATATCTTTTGATTCTCAATACAATGGTCACTTGGATATCTACTTGATGTAATGACTTTTTGTAGTGTGTTTGTTAGGACCCGATGAAGTTTGAGTTCATGATCTGCTTCTATCCATGAATATTATTTGAGTCTTCGTTGATCTCTTATATGCATGATTACTTATAGCCTCATATTTCTTCTTCGAATATTTGGCTTAGTTAGGCCAACTAGATCGATTTTTCTTGCCATGGGAAGAGGTGCTTTGTGATGGGTATGATCTTGCGGTGTCCTCTCCTAGTTATAGAAGGGGAAGCGAGGCACACATGTAGCATGGATATTAAGGATAGAAAGATGGGGTCTATTCCTACATGAATAGATCTTGTCTACATCATGTCATCGTTCTTATTGCATTACTCCGTTTCTCCATGAACTTAATACACTAGATGCATGATGGATAGCGGTCGATGTGTGGAGTAATAGTAGTAGATGCAAAATCATTTTCGTCTACTAATCTTGGATGTGATGCCTATATAATGATCATTTCCTTGGATATCGTCATTATTATTTGATCTTCTATCAATTGCCCAATAGTAATTTGTTTACCCACCGTGTGCTACATTCATGAGAGAAGCCACTAGTGAAACCTACGACCCTCGGGTCTATCTTTTATGATATTGCTTTCCGATCTATCTTTTTCCACATTCGCTTTCAGGTCTATTATCCAAAAAAACAAAAATACCTTGCTGCACTTTTTATTTACATCTTATTTTGTGTTCTTATGCGATCTATTTATGCAATCTCATACAAATTGATCTATCTTTTAACGTGGAGAGAATGACAACCTCTCTTTGCATCGGCTTGCAAGTATTTGTTCTTTGTGTGTAGGTACTATTTACATAGTGTTGCTTGGTTCTCCTACTGGTTCGATAACCTTGGTTTTATAACTAAGGGAAATACTTACCGTAGCTGTGCTGCATCATCCCTTCCTCTTTAGGGAAATACCGACGCAGTCTCAAGCCACGTCAGTAAATCCCCTAATAATTATGGAAATTCTTCTACAAATAATAATAGGATATCCTCTCATCTTGAGAACACCATTAAATAATTTATTAGTTCTCAAAATATTTAATACTATGGCAGAAGAAAAGTTGCATAAAGTTGATGATTTGGCTAAGAAAATGGATATAATTGCTCTTGACGTGGAAACTCTAAAAAATAAAAATTTGCCACCCAAGCATGATTTTAATGAGACTATTAAATATATCCAAATATATATTAATTAAATTAAGGAGAGAACCGCTAAGTTGAAAGCTAAGCGAGAATTCTTAGAAAAAGCTATTCGACCCGTTTTTTACGGGAGTTGTGATGAAAATCTTAAAATGATTAGTACTTATGCTATTGAATATTTAATTAATTATCTGAAAATAAATTAGAAAGGGACTTAAGATGAGTCAACTTTAGCTAGGAGGCGTCCCGTTTGCTTGGAGGTTGATGGTTCTAATGATAAGATTTAAAAAGTGGGTTTGGAGAGGTTAAAACTTTAACTAATGATGTGCCCGCTACCTGGGATTACAAGGACGTTAATTATGAAAGTTGCTCTTTATTAGAGTCTATTTCCTTGTTGCAATCCACTGTTAACTCACCCAATGCTTATGAACAAAATATAGCTTTTACTCAACATATAGTAGAAGCGACGATTAAAGCTTATGATGAGAAACTTGAACTTGAAGTTTCTATTCCTAGAAAGTTGCGTGATGAATGAGAACCTACTATAAAAATAAAAATGAAAGAATATTAATGCAATTACTTGTGTGAAGTTGGTACTAGTGTTTCAATGATACCTAAGTCTCTTTGTGATGTGCTTGATCTCACCAATATTCAAGATTGTTCCTAAACTTGCATCTTGCGGATTCTACCATCAAGATACCTTTGGGTAGAATATATGATGTTATTATACTTTAAAATAGAAATTATGTGCTTGTATATTTCATTGTGCTTGATATTGAATGCAGTCCTACTTGTCCAATTATACGTGGAAGACCGTTCTTATGAACTATAGGTGCAATTATTGATATGAAAGAGGGAAACATAAGGTTCCAATTTAAATTAAACAAATGGATGTAACATTTACCTAGTAATATAATTAAGCCACCTTATGAATCTATCATGAGGGATACTTATGGGTGGAGTGTCAAAGATGACAACACTTGAAACTATGCAATATGCCTAGCTAGGGGTGTAAAACAAATAGCGCTAGTTGGGAGGCAACCTAATAGTTATCTTTAATTTTTTTTGTTTTTTTAATTTATGTTTGTGTGTGATAACATGATTATTTCCTGTGTAATTATTGTTTTTTATGTTTAATTAGTGTTGTGCTGAGTAAAACCTTTGGGATGACTTATATGATGAGTAGAATTGATATGGTGCAAAAACAGAAACTTTAGCATCCAGTGCAGAATTTCTCTGATTTTACTGGAACGTCTTTTTGATCTGAATTTTTTTACATGGTATTTATATACAAAGTATTCAGGTGTTTATTATTTTTTAGAGTTTTTGGAGTTACATAAGTATAGGTTCTTTAAATATCTTTACAGGCTATTCTGTTTTAGACAGATTTTGTTTTTCCTTGCAAAGTTTGCTTGTTTTGATGATGCTATGGATTGTATTGGGGTATAAGCCATGGATAAGTTAGAATAAAATATATTATGCAATAATAAAATAATAATAAATTTATAACAGTACCTAAAGTATTTTATATGTCTTCTATACTAACGGATCTCACGAAGGTTTTATTGAGTTTTGTTGGCTGGAGTTTTCAAGTTTTGGGTGCTATCATGATGGATGAAGGAATAAGGAGAGGAAAATAGCAAAAGGTTGGGGATTACCAAGGAACCCCAAGGTAATATTAAAGTGATAATCAAGCATCTAAGCTTGGGCATCCCCTCTTTTGTCTCATTCCATCGGTATGACACTTGGAGCTATATTTTTATTCATCACATGATATGAGTTTTGCTTGGAGCGTCATTTGCTTTAGTTTTCCTTTAGTTTTTGTTTTACACAATCATGTTTGATTTACACACCCACTTGATAGAGATACAAGATCACCATGATTTGTTAGAATACTCTTTGTGCTTTGCTTATATCTTTGGAGCTTAGCAGTGCTCTAGTATATCACTGATATCTTTTAGAGCAATGTGGCGTATAGATTTTATAGAAATTGTCTATATTTCTTCACTCATATTTTTTTGAGAGTTAATAAATAGTGACGGTAATTTTCATGGGTTATAAGACTAGTCCAGAAATAATAGGTATCCAATGAGTGCATAATCAAAACTACATGTAGCACATAAAAGAGAAACTGTGGGTTAATGATATTGACGTGGTAATGTCAAAGGGCATGTGCATGATCATTGGTTAGTAAGAATATTGTGAATTAGAGGATGTTAACTTGTTCTTCATATAACTATTTTATATGGCATTGTGATGATGTGCGAGCATACTTATTCCTCATTGAAATCCTAGTGTTGTTTAAGTCGGAGGCGCACAATGGTTAACTCCTCCCAAGCTCCTCCCTAGGGGCATGCGAGTTGTACTTTAGGTCGAGAGAGCTAATAAAATCTTTCAGTGAGTATGTGAGTTCTTTATGACTAATGTGAATCCATGGATTTATGCACTCTCACCACCTCATATTTGCTAGCCTCTTCGGCACAGTGCCTTCCGCATTCTCACCTCGAGGATTGGTGCAACTTTCGCCGGTGCATCCAAACCTCGTGATATGATACGCTATGTTGCACATAAGCCTTATTATATATTCCTAAAATAGCCACCATACCTACCTATTATGGCATTTCCATAGCCATTCTGAGATAGATTACCATGCAACTTCCATTCTTACATCATATGACTAGCACACTCATTGTCATATTGCTTTGCTTAATTGTAAGATAGCTAGCATGACATTTCTATGGATTGTCCATTTTCTATATCCTTTGCTAGGATAGATCATTGCACATCCTGGTACACTACTAGAGGCATTCATATAGAGTCATACTATAGTTTTACATATTGAGTTGTAAGTAAATAAAAGTGTGATGATCATCATTATTAGGGCATTATCTCAGTGAGGAAAGGGTTATGGAGGCAATGGTTCCCCCACAAGTCGGGATGAGACTCCGGACGAAAAATAAAATAAGGAAAGAAAAAAAGAAAAAAGGAGAAAGAAAAAGAAAAAGGGGAAAAAAGGAAATAAATGAGAGAAAAAGATAGAAGGGGCAGTGCTACTACCTCTTTTTCCACACTTGTGCCTCAAAGTGGAACCATGTTTTTCATATAGAGAGTCTCTTGTTTTGTAACTTTCATATGTTAGTGGAATTTTCATTATAGAACTTTGCTTGTATATTTTGATGACAGGTTTCCTCAAATGTATGAGGTCTTCATGAGCAAGCAAGTTGGATGCACTTATAGCTCTAGGCATCCGTTGCATGGCAAACCCTACTCCTCGCATTGATATCTATTGATGTGCATCTCCATAGCCTGTCGATATACCTAGTTGATGTGAGATTTTCTTCTTCATTTTTACCCCTTTGAAACCTGCCGCCATATTTTATTCCACCTTTATGCTATATCCATGGTTCACACTCATATATTGTGTGGGTAATAAAAAGCTGAAGCGCGTTAAGAAGTACGATCCAATTGCCTGACTTGACACTGTGGTGCTGTTGGAAGTATGCCCTAGAGGCAATAATAAATTGGTTATTATTATATTTCCTTGTTCATGGTAATTTTTTATTATCCATGCTAGAATTGTATTGATAGGAAATTCAGATACATGTGTGGATAGATAGACAACACCATGCCCCTAGTATGCCTCTAATAGACTAGCTTGTTGATCAAAGATGGTTAAGGTTTCCTAGCCATGGACATGAGATGTCATTTGATAACAGGATCACATCATTAGGAGAATGATGTACAAGATCCAAACTATAAACATAGCATATGATCGTGTCAGTTTATTGCTATAGTTTTCTTTATGTCAAGTATCTGTTCCTATGACCATGAGATCATGCAACTCACTGACATCGAAGGAGTACCCTGTGTGTATCCAATGTCTCAACGTAACTTGTTGACTATAAAGGTGCTCTATAGGTATATCCGAGGGTGTCTGTAGGGTTGGCATGGATCAAGACTGGGATTTGTTACTCCGTGTGACGGAGAGGTATCTCTGGTCCCACTCGGTAATACAACATCACAACAAGCCTTGCAAGCAATGTGACTAAGTGTTAGCCACGGGATCTTGTATTACGGAATGAGTAAAGAGACTTGCCAGTAACGAGATTGAACTAGCTATAGAGACAGCGACGATCAAATCTTGGGCAAGTAACATACTGAAGAACAAAGAGAACGACATACGAGATTATCTGAATCCTTGACATAGAGGTTCGACCGATAAACATCTTTGTAGAACATGTGGGAACCAATATGGGCATCTAGGTTCCACTATTGGTTATTGACTGTAGAGTTGTCTCGGTCATGTCTACATTGTTCTGAAACCCGCAAGGTCTACACACTTAAGGTTCGGTGATGAATTGGTATAGATTAGTTATGTATGTTGGTGACCGAAGGTTGTTCGGAGTCCCAGATGAGATCCTGGACATGACGAGGAGCTCTGGAATGGTTCAGAGGTAAAGATTGATATATAGGATGTCAGTATTCGGATTCCAGAAAAGTTTCGGGACTTACCGGTTTTGTGACGGGAATGCCGAAAGTGTTCAGGGGGTCCATCAGGGGGGTCCACCTGTCTCGGAGGGCCCCATGGGCTGTGAGAGGAGGCGCACTAGACCCTGGTGGGATGGGCGCCCCTCCCACCTAAAGCCCATGCGGCTCGAAGGGCTTGGGTTGGCCTAAGAGGGGGTGCCCCACTTGCCTTGGGGGCCAAGTTCCCCCCTTGTCCACCGCCCCACCCTAGGGGAAACCCTAGGGTGCCCCTCCTCCTCTCCCTCCTATATATATGTGAGGGGAGGGAGGGATGCAGCACCA
The DNA here is from genome assembly GCA_022496015.1 of Hordeum marinum. Classification (NCBI taxonomy): domain Eukaryota; kingdom Viridiplantae; phylum Streptophyta; class Magnoliopsida; order Poales; family Poaceae; genus Hordeum; species Hordeum marinum. Next base: position 99,459,191 of record CM039674.1, on the reverse strand, counting down.
CAAGCCACGGCGCAGCCTCTCCCATCCCCTCTAGATTAGTTTCTCCTCTATATTGTCGCGGTAGCGCTTGGTGAAGCCCTGTCGAGGAAGCTCCACCACCGCCGCCACCACGTCGTTGTGCTAGCGGAGAACTCATCTACCTCTCCACTCCCTCTTGCTGGATCAATAAGGTGGTGATCGTCATCAAGATGCACATGTGCTGAACGTGGAGGTGCCATCCATTCAGCACTAGATCGGAAGGACCATGATGGGATCGCGGGACGGCTCGTGATGAGATCGCGAGACGGATCGTGATTGGATCGCGAAGACGTTCGACTACATCAACCGCATTTCTTAACGCTTCCACTTAGCGATCTACAAGGGTATATAGATTCAATCTCCCTCTTGTAGATGCTCATCACCATGGATAGATCTTGCGTGTGCGTAGGATTTTTTTGTTTCCCATGTAACATTCCCCAACAGGTGCTTGACATTTGTATTTATGTGATGAAGACGGAGCCATGCCATTCTAATATGATAAAATGAATAGGGGGTGAACATTCTTTAAGGATCGTATATTTTGAAACTTGATGATTATGTTGCTTATGTTTATAAGTATGACTATGTTGATGTTTATTGATTCATCTTTTCTCAATGATCATATTTGTCATAGATTACATGTTGGGTAGCATGTCACATCAAACATTCTATTTTTTATCATTTTCCTACTCGAGGACGAGCATGAATTAAGCTTGAGAATGCTGATACATCTCCAACATATCTATTATTTTTGATTGTTCCATGCTATAATATTATCATTCTAGGATGCTTTTTGGGGGATTATTTACCAATTCATATTATTTTTGAGCACTAACCTATTAATCCAGTGCCCAGTGGGAGTTGTTGTTTTCTGCATGTTTTTGACTTTTCATGTTTACAATACCAAATGAAGTCCAATTGCCTCGAGACTTTTTTATGTTTTTTCTAGACCAAAAGAAGACCCGGAAGCTTTGGGAGGAGATCAGTGGTCGCACGAGGGAGTGAGCACATGACCGTGTGCCCATATGGAGCCGTGTTCCAGTGCCCTGCTAGAGGGGGATCGATCACGGAGGGCCTCTACATCAACCTTGCTGCTCCCATGGTAGCAAAAATCCTTGTGTTTTCGTTAAACTCTCACCTACATGAGTTAGTCATGCAATAAAGAACATGATATATCCAAATGACAATAGTGAGGTTTTCATCAAATGTTTGCCAATGATATGGTTTGTGTTGTCTTCTTCCTCCATCTCAAGCTGGGGTGTTTATACTTGGCCATAACGATATTGCTTGTGGTATGAGTTGATGCAATCTTGTGGAGTGTACTCTTCCAAGTACCTACAAAAGGTTAGATCATAAGATAGTGTCATATCAATGGTGTCACGGAATAGTAAGAATAAGCTCATGCCCTTGCATGCATTCGAGTGAGTCTATCTCAAGTTCGAAGCATCAATGATGTTCAACTCACTCCTCAAGTGAAAAAACACTTTGTCATCAAGTGGCTTAGTAAAAATATCCACCAATTGTTTGTTGGTAGGAACATGTTTGAGATTAATGTCCGCTTTGGCAACATGATCATGAATGAAATGATGACGAACTTGAATATGTTTAGTGAGAATGATGCATGGGATTATGAGCAATCTTAATAGCACTCTCATTGTCACAAAGAAATGGAACATGTTTCACATGTATACCATAGTCCTTAAGAGTTTAAGTCATCCATAGCAATTGAGCACAACATGATCTGACGACAATGTATTTCGCTTTGTTTCTTGGATGACCAAGATACAAGATATCTCCCAAGAAATTGATAAGTACCCGAGGTGGATTTTCTATCAACCTCATCTCTGACATAGTTCGAGTGCGAATAGCCCATAAGATTAAAAGAAGATCCCTTGGGATACCAAATGTCAAACTTTGGTGTATGTATCAAGTATCTCACAATTCTTTTCACGGCCTTAAGATGGCACTCTTTGGGTGTCGCTTGATATCGGGTACGCATGCACACACTAAGCATGATATCGGCACGAGAGTGACATAGATATAGCAATAAACCGACCATTGATCGATAAACCTTTTGATCAACCGGTTTGTCCTCATTGGTGAGGTCAACATGTCCACTAGTAGGCATAGGAGTTTTCATACCTTTACACTCTTGAATGCTGAACTTCTTGATCAAGTACTTGGTGTACTTGGTTTGAGAGATAAATGTTACTTCTCTCGTTTTCTTGATTTGTAATCCAAGGAAAAATTTCAGCTCACACATCATAGAAATCTCATATTTCTCGGACGTCAACCTTCCAAATTTCTCACTAAAATTTGGGTTAGTAGATATAAAGATAATACCATCAAAATAAATTTGGCACACAAATAATTCACCATTAACTCTTTTAGTGAACAAGTTTGCGTCAATTTTACGAATCTCAAACCCCTTTTTTGTGAGAAACTTCGTTAAGCATTTGTACCAAGCTTGTCGTGCTTGTGTAAGACCATATTTACGAAGTTTATAAACATGATTAGGTTTCTTAGGATTCAAAAAACCGGGAGGTTGTTTAACATAAACTTCCTCCTCAATTTCACCATTTAGAAATGCACTTTTGATGTCCATTTGGTGAAGAGTATATCATGGTGATTGGCATAAGCAAGAAGTATGCGAATGGCCTCAAGCCTAGCAACGAGGGAATAAGTCTCACCATAGTCCATATCTTCGACTTGAGTGTAACCTTGATCTACGAGACATGCCTTGTTGCGTACCAATTGACAATCTTCATCTTGCTTCTTCTGAAACACCCATTTTCTTCCAATGATGTTGTGCTCGTCCTTGGGCTTCTCCACTAGTGTCCACACTTCATTCCTCTCGAAGTTGTGTAGGTCTTCGTGCAAGGAATTCACCAATTGGGTTCTTTAAGTGCTTCTTCTACCTTCATAGGCTCAATACTAGAGATAAACGAGTAATGCTCACAAAAGTTAGCTAAATGAGTTTTAGAGCGAGTGATTCTCCTAGTTTGTATGTCCCTGAATACTTTCTCTAAGGGATGATTCTTTTTCACTCGTGCTCGAGCTCGTGGTAGCTTTTGCTTGTCGGACGGTGGTGCTTTCTTATCATCATCTTCCTATCCGTTATTATTGATGGTGTCATTCCCTTCAGGGGGTGGTGAAGGAGGTTGAGGTGGGTCATCTTGATGTACTTGTTCTTTCTCTTCATCTTGGAGTATTCCGCTTGTGGATTCCTCCATGTCATTTTTGGTTTGCCTTGACGCGAGGTAGGAGCTTCCACTTGTGCTGATGAAGTACTTTCCTTCACCTTCATGGGACGAATCTTGCCAATGGACAAGTCTTGAATGGCTTCTGAAGGTTCCTTATCTCCTACATCATTTGGAAATTGTTTGACTTGCAAATCATTAGTCTCATCAAACTTCACATCTACTGTTTCTTCAAATTTTCGAGTGAAGTTGTTGTAGACATTGTAAGTGTGAGAGTTTGATCCGGAACCAAGTAGGAAACCTTCATGAGATTTAGGAGCAAACTTAGGATGATGATGCTTATCAATAATTTAGCACTTTGAGCCAAATAACCGAAAGTATCCAACTTGGGGTTTGTTACTGGTGAGCAGATCATATGTCATTTTACTGAGAAGCTTGTGTAGGTAGAGTCAGTTTGTAGCATGAAAAGTTGTTTCCACAGCTTTTGCCCAAAAGTGTCTTGGCGTCTTGTATTTGTCGAGCATCATTCTAGCCATCTCTATGAGAGTCTGGTTCTTCCTCTCAACAACTCCATTTTGTTGAGGTGTGTACGTAGCCGAGAACTCATGTGAGATAACTTTTTCGTCAACAAAAGTATCCACATTGGTGTTCTGGAATTCTGATCCTTTGTCGCTCTGAATTTTCTTGATCTTCACTTCAAATTGAATTTGGGATTTGCGAGTGAAGTTCTTTTGTACCTATGACTTGTCATCAAGAAAGAATACCCACGTAAATCTAGGAAAATCGTCAACTATACCTAGACCAAAGGAATATCCACCTATGATCTTGTAAGCATTGGGACCAAAGAGATCCATGTGAAGGAACCCGAGTGGTATCCTAGTAGTCATGATGTTCTTTAGGGATGACTTCCACCCACTTGTTTTCCTGCTTGACAAGCACTACAAAGTTTATCTTTGTCAAATATAATATCTTTAACACCAATTATGTCATCACCTTTGATGAGCTTGTCTATATTACGTATACCAACATGTCCTAGACTTCTATGCCATAGACAACCTTTAGAAGATTTTGAAATAAGACAAGTATGAGGTTGGGCTCTCTTAGTGAAATCAACAATGTATAGATCACCTCTATGGATACTGGTAAAGGCCATGTTATGATTGTCTTGACGAAACACTTGGAAATCTACTTTGGTAAATAGTACATTGAAACCATAGTTGGCTAGTCTAGATATGGAAAGAAGATTGTAGACAAGGGATTCAATAGGCATAACATTTTGAATAGAACTATCATGAGATATGGACACCTTACCAAGAAAAAGTACCTTACCCTTGGAGTTGTCTCCAAAATTCACATACCTCCGCGATCCATGATTTCGTGTGATCTCATGAAACATGTCTCTATATCCGGTCATGTGATCGGTGCATCCACTATCGAGAATACATTCCTTTCCTCCGGACATGTAGTCTTTGAAGTTCACCATGAGACTTAGATTCTTTATAGTCTTCTCATATCTGATGTCAAACTTCTCATCTTCATCATAGTAGCCATGTTCCACAGTGTCATCATCAAACAGAGTATCCTCATCACAGAAATCAAGAGATTCGTTAGAATTGTGACTATGACAATGTTCAAGATTATGAATGTGAATAGCTTCAACAATGATGTTTTTGATGGTTATGACATATCCTTTAGCACGCATGAGGTCACGAAGGTCACACAAGTATTTATCGAAGTTTGGATCACTAGGCTTCATTTTATGAAAGGCGATAGTTTTATAGAGAATGACATCAATATTTTTCAAAGAGTATTTTGGGTATCTTTTCTCTAAATCTTTCCATAAAGTATAAACACACTCAAACTTTTTCATTTTATCAAACACGATTCTTGGTAATCCTCTAATGATGAGATTGATAGTTCTAAGATTACGAAGCATATCAATTTCTTCCTCATGAGAATGATGTAAGGGATCAATGGGAGGCACATAGGGGGTATCAACACAGTTGCTCAAATGGAATTCATCAATTAGATCAAGCATTTTATCTTTCCGTTGACTATAGTACTCCCCATTGAGAATAGGCACTCTAGAACTAAGACTCCCCAAACTAAGAACATCCATCTTTCTGCAATGGTGGTTAAACAAAATCTATGGAGACCAAAGCTCTTATACCAATTGCGGGATCGAGAACAGGTGTCTAGAGGGGAGGGGGGGTTAAATAGACTACATGAGCAAATAAAAACCTAACCTTTTCCCAATTTTAATGGTTGGCAAGTTTTAGCAATTCTATCAAGTCTAGCACACACTACACATGCAAATCTACAAGTATAGCAACAGAAAGTAAAGACATGCAAGTGCAAGTAGAGGGTAGATATATGAGGATCAAAGGCAATAGGTAGTTGAATATTTTTCCCGAGGTTCCAATAGGTGGTCCTATCATACGTCCATGTTGATGGAGACTTCAACCCATGGAGGGTAGCGCGAGTCCACGGAGATCTCCACCCATGAAGGGTCCATGAAGTAGCAACCTCGTCTATTCCATGAAGGCTTACATCCACGAAGGACTAGCCTCACTCAGGATAGATCTTCACGAAGTAGGCTACCTCGTTACCCGTACAAACTTCTTGGTTCAACTCCACATGAATTGGAGCTCCCAAACGACACCTAGTCAATCCAAGAGACACCACTCTCCAAAAGGTAATAGATGTGGTATGGATGATGAACTCCTTGCGCTTGTGCTTCAACATATAGTCTCCTCGACACTCAATCACTCTTTCACAAAATTGGCTTGGTAGAAGAGATTGATTGGATGTAAAGCAGCTTGGTGAGGCTAGAAATAAAGATTCATATGGTTAGAGTGGAAGATCTTGATCTCGACACATGAGTAGATGGTTCTCTCTCAGAAAATGAATGGGGCAAGTGTTGGCTTGTTCTGAGTGCTCTCTCTATGAATGAGAGGGAGGTGGAGGGGTATATATAGCCATCTCCAAAAATCCAACTATTACAGCATTATTTCCCAACTCGGTGAAACTGAACCGAAAAATCGGTTGTACCGACTAGTGCAAAATGTTGCAACTATTGGGTTCTTGGTGAGACCAATATATAGATTCTCGGTGAGACTGATATATAGATTCTCGGTGAGTTCGATTCAGTTGACCTAGGGTGTTCGTCACTTCGGTGACACCGATTTGTAGAACTCGGTAATTCTGATTTTTAGAAAAGAGATACCAGAAGGTTGGTCTGTGCTTTTCGGTTGTACCGTACCAAAACTTGGTTACACCGAGTTTCTAGGGTTTGGCTTTGGAATTTGTCTAAGGAATACTCGATAGGGCCAAATGTGGAAAGTTGGTGGCACTAAATTTGACTTTTGGGAATTTGACGTGATATTTTTTGGGAGAATTCATGAAAGTTTTTGGTGGCTAATATCTAAGAACTTGAGCAACCAAATCATCATAACTACCTCATCCTCTTTTAGTATTATTGGCTTTCCTATGGACTTAAGTTTAGTTTCTCACATAAATGCAAAATGTAGAGTCTTGAAGCTTGAAGCTTAGCCAATCCTATTGCTCTCCTTCCTTGGGGTTCCTCCTCACATTTCCATCCACAACAATCCTTTAGACTTAATCTGAAACACTGGGTAAAGCCATTAGTCCAAGAGATAATGTATGTTGTCATGAATTATCAAAACCTCCAAGGAAGCATATGTGCTCTCAGAAAGCTCAAATGAAACTAAGTGGGTGTGCATCCAGCTTGCTTTCTCATGAAGACCTCAGGCATTTGAGGAAGTCCATCATTGGAATATACAAGACAAGTTCTATAATGAAAAAAAATTCCCACTAGTATATGAAAATGACAAAACATGAGACTCTCTATATGAAAAACATGGTGCTTTCTCTAAGCACAGGAGTGGAAAAAGAGGTAGTAGCACTATCCCTTCTATCTTTATCTCTCATTTATTTCTTTTTCTTTTTTCCTTTTTCTCTTTTCTCTTTTTTTCCTTTTTCTTTTATTTTTCGCCCATATTCTCATACCGACTTGTGGGGGAATCATTGTATCCATCATCCTTTCCTCATTGAGATAATGATCTAATAATGATAATCATCACACTTTTATTTACTTACAATTTGATATGAAAAACTACTAAATGATATGACTCTATATGAATGCCTCTGACAATGTAGTAGGATGTGCAATGATCTAGCTTAACATGTAAACAATGATAAATGGTGGCTTTGCCACAAATACTATGTCGGCTAAATGATCATGCAATGCAATATGACAATGACTGCACAAGTCATATGATGTAACGATGGAAGTTGCACGGCAATATATCTCGGAATGGCTATGAAAATGCCATGATAGGTATGTATGGTGGTTGTTATGAGGAAGATACAATGAGGCTTATGTGCAATAGAGCGAATCATGTCACGGGATTTGGATGCACCGACGAAAGCTGCACCGATGCTCGAGGTGAGAATGCGCAATGCACAATACCGAAGAGGCTAGCATATATGGAAAGGTGAGTGTGCATACATCCATGGATTCATATTAGTCACAAAGAACTCGCAGACTTATTGCAAATCTTTATTAACTCTCTCAAAGCAAAGTACTACTCGCATGCCCCTAGGGAGAAAGTTGGTAGGAGTTAACCATCGCGCGCCTCAACCTAAGCAACACTAGGTTTTCAACAAGGAATAAGAATGCTCACACATCATCACCATGCCATAACCAATATTTAGATGAACAAAAAATTAACACCCTATAACTATCCATATTTCTACTAACCAACAACCAAGCACTCACACCCTTTCATATTAGCACATCTATATCATTGACCCATAATTTCTCTTTTATGTGCTACATGAAGGTTTTGATTATGCACTCCTTGAATGCCTATTATTTTTGGACTAGTCTTATAACCCATGTATATTACCGTCACTATATATATTAGACTCTCGAAGAAATTTAAGTGAAGAAATTGAGTGCAATTATTTCTCTAAAATCTATACGCCACCGTGCTCTAAAAATATAAGTGAAGCACTAGAGCAACTACTTAGCTCAAAAGCTATAATTGAAGTACATAGAGTATTCTAACAAATCATGGTGAACACGTGTCTCTCTCAAGTAGGTGTCTCCATGATACCTGTGATCTGCGTTGGGTTTTCTCTAAAGAGGAACGGGTTATCATAGCACAATGTGGGTAAGTATTTCCCTCGGATATGAAACCAAGGTTTATCGAACCAATAGAAATACCAATCCTGAACTGTCTTCAGCGGCTACACACAAAAGAACAAACAACTTGTTCCCAACGCCGGCAAGAGGGTTCTCAATCCCCTTGATCTCGTTATTTGCAAGCAAGTCAGTTGTGTAGATAATTGTAAATTTCAAAATAAAATAAAATCAAATAAATAACATCAAGGTAGTGATAGCGTTTGTGAATATATAAGTGAATAGACCCGGGGGCCATAAAGTTCTCTAGTGGCATCTCTCATAGAAATAGCATACGATGGGTAAACAAGTTAGTGTTGGGCAGTTGATACAAAAGTGAATAGTTATGTGATTTTCACGACAATGATCATGTGTATATGAGCATCTCGTCCATAAGCAAACAGGCTGACTCCTGCATGCACCTATCACTATTACTCCACTCATCGACCACTATCCAACATGCATCTAGAGTATTAAGTAACACAGAGTAATGCTTGAAGAACGATGACATGATGTAGACTAAGTAAACTAAATCAATATGAATAAACCCCATCGTTTTATTGTTAGTAGACGAACACAAAGACCCGAATTGTCCCCTTCTATCACTGCGACATAGAAACTCGTCAGATTGAACCTACTATAATGCACCACTCCCATCGAAAAAATATCAATCTAGTTCACCAAACGATCTCAATAGATCGGACAACATTATGAAACAATGATGGTCATGCAAATAAGAATCTTAGTATTCAGGCCCAAATACTTTTCATGAATAATCTGAACATAAACTCACAATTCATCAGATCCCAACAAACACACCGTACAAAGGGATTACATTGGATAGATCAAGGCAAAGATGCGATGAACATTGTATTTAAGATCAAGAGAGAGAGAGAGGTATTTCCATCTAAGTACTACCTATGGATCGGTAGGTCTATGGTGAACTACTCGCACATCATGGTGAGGGCAGCAATATTGATTAAGAGTGTAAGTGCCTCTAGTGCCCCTTAGTGATTTTGGTGTATTGAAGACTTATAGGTTAAGGAACTAATGTGTTTGTGAGTGTACACAGGCTCTATAAGTCGATGAGGAGTTTGATATATTCAGAGATTACCGACCCCTAAAAATGTATGTCTTCAACTGAAGACTTTGGTGAAGACTTTGGTATTCCCTAAAGACTTTTAAAATGAAGAAGTTGGTGTGACCTTGAAGATATGAACGAGGATTATGAAACGTGAAGACTTTTGTTTTTGTAGTTTCATTTCCTTTCTTTGAGTCATAGGAAACACCGTACTGTCAAAGGGGGCCGAGGTAATACTAAGGAAAATTTCCAATTGATGCTCAATTCCAAAAGCCTCAACCTATCCAATCCTTCGAGTGAAGCCTTTGGAAATCTCTTGCAGTTCAATCAAGTCCTTCAGTGATAGAGACGATGTTCTACTGGTCTCTGATGAAATTGATGTGACTAAGGAGTTAGGATTTCGCCAGCGCGAATTGCCTAAAAGTGAGGAACATGATAAGCCTGAGGACTTTCATCGTTCGAAATTCCGACCGTTGTTGTGCTTAGCGCCAACTGTCCCCAATCATCTTATCCACATAACGGTCATATCATTGGGAGCATTTATGTCTTGTCATGTCAGGTTGCACCCTGGCTATAAATAGCCACCCCCCACAACCACTAGTTGGTTGTCTACTCCGAGAGAGAACTCACACTTGTCATTTGAGAGCAACCCATCCTCCGAGGACTTTGAGAGAAAATCATCAGTGAGGAAAAACCCAAATCCAAACCACCAAACCCAAAGTGATTAAGCATCACTGAGGAGATTGTTCCTGTGTGGAACCGACACTTGTTACCTTTGAGGACTGTGTATCCTCCAGACGGTTAGGCTTCATGGTCTAGTGCATCCTACAGTCAATTGGGGATCACGGAATGACCTAGGTCTAGAGCATCCAGCAGTTAATTGTGGATCGCTGCATGACCAGTTTGTGAGGGTTTTGGAAGTATACCCTGAAGACTTACCACGAGTGTTGGGCGAGGACTTTGTGACCTTAGCTCAAGGAGAATACGGTAAGGACTGTGTGTCCTGGGACTGTGTATCCCCTGGTTTAAATACCAGGCTGCTCCAAACCACGTACGACTGTCACAACAGTTGGAACTGGGTCATCAAACCATTGTCTTCATCGAGCTACCTGGTTCTATTTCCTCCACCCCTCTATTCCTAGTATACTTGTTGATGAAATTGATCTTTACTGTTTGAAGAATTTGACCGAAGACTTTCACAATTTCCTCACCTCAAATTCTTCAAGTTACCTTGTTCCTCACCTGCTTATCCTGTATGACGCTACTTGTAATCTATGCATGTTTCATTTCATCATGATGACTATGCTATCGCTATGTTTCTCATGCACTTGAGTACTTAATCCGGTGCTAGTTATTCATCACATTTCAAATTCCTCAAGTTGAAATTCCTAGTGATGATTTTTTACAAATCGCCTATTCACCCCCCCTCTAGTCGATATAACGCACTTTCAATTGGTATCAAAGCAAGCTACTCCCTTGTTCTGTGTGATTTTGGTTTAACCACCTGGAGTTCTTGTTGTGTCGATTGCAGGTATGATCAAGGTTTCCGCAGGATGTCCCACCTTCGATGGGACGGACTATCCTTATTGGAAGAACAAGATGCACATGCATCTTGAGGCAATTGACAACGATCTCTGGTACGTTGTGGAAAATGGTGTTCCCCGCATTTCTCCGACTGCCACTACTGCTGATACGAAGAAATTCAAACAACTCGACTCTCAAGCAAAGAATATCATCTGTGGCCATCTGAGCAAAGGTCAGTGTGGTAGAGTGAGTGCTTTGGAGTCTTCTAGGCTTATCTGGGATAGGCTGTCCAAAGTCAATGAAGGTGTTTCCACTCAACGTGAATCTCCTGTTGATGTTCTTCACAATCTCTTCAACCGCTTCGAGAGACTCTACAATGAAAATGTTCAGCAAACTTTTGATCGTCTCAATGATATCTCCAATGAGCTTCAAGCACTAGGTGCCACTGATATCACTAACCATGAAGTGGTGAAGAAACTGCTAAGATCTCTTGATTCTGTTGGAAATATGCCCTAGAGGCAATAATAAAATGGTTATTATTGTATTTCCTAGTTCATGATAATTGTCTATTATTCATGCTATAATTGTGTTAACCGGAAACCATAATACATGTGTGAATACATAGACCACAACGTGTCCCTAGTGAGCCTCTAGTTGGCTAGCTCGTTGATCAATAGATGGTCACGGTTTCATGACCATGGACATTGGATGTCGTTGATAACGAGATCACATCATTAGGAGAATGATGTGATGGACAAGACCCAATCCTAAGCATAGCACAAGATCGTGTAGTTCGTTTGCTAAAGCTTTTCAATGTCAAGTATCGTTTCCTTAGACCATGAGATTGTGCAACTCCCGGATACCGTAGGAATGCTTTGGGTGTGCCAAACGTCACAACGTAACTGGGTGACTATAAAGGTGCACTACGGGTATCTCCGAAAGTATCTGTTGGGTTGGCACGAATCGAGACTGGGATTTGTCACTCCGTGTGACGGAGAGGTATCTCTGGGCCCACTCGGTAAGACATCATCATAATGAGCTCAATGTGACTAAGGAGTTAGCCACGGGATGATGTATTACGGAACGAGTAAAGAGACTTGCCAGTAACGAGATTGAACAAGGTATGGGGATACCGACGATCGAATCTCGGGCAAGTATCATACCGATAGACAAAGGGAATTGTATACGGGATTGATTGAATCCTTGACATCGTGGTTCATCCGATGAGATCATCGTGGAGTACGTGGGAGCCAACATGGGTATCCAGATCCTGCTGTTGGTTATTGACCGGAGAGGTGTCTCGGTCATGTCTACGTGTCTCCCGAACCCGTAGGGTCTACACACTTAAGGTTCGATGACGCTAGGGTTATAGGGAAATGGTATACGTGATTACCGAAGGTTGTTCGGAGTCCCGGATGAGATCCCGGACGTCACGAGGAGCTCCGGAATGGTCCGGAGGTAAAGATTGATATATAGGAAGTCCAGTTTTGGTCACCGGAAAGTTTTCGGGCTCATCGGTAGTGTACCGGGAGTGCCGGGAGGGTGCCGGAGGACCCCCGGGAGGGGTGTGACGACCAAAGGACCACATGGGCTGTTAGATAAAGTGTGCCAGCCCTTATTGGGCTGGGAAAGACTTTTGCTAAAGGCCCATGTGGCTGGAGATAAGGAGATAAGGCAAAGAGGATTTAAAAGGAGGAGATCCACCTCCCTTGTGGGAGGTGGACTCTCCCTTTAATTCGGCCGGCCATCTCCTCTTTGGAGTAGAGGCCAAGCCAGCCCTCCACGTCCCTCCTCCTATATATACTTGAGGTTTTGGATGTTTTGAGAGAGGATTTGATCTCTCTCTCTCACGGCGAAGCCCTACCTCTCTTCTTCCTCCTCCGCAGCGCTTAGGCGAAGCCCTGTCGGAATACCTTGCTACTCCACCACCACCATGCCGTCGTGCTGCTGTTGGAGCCCTTCCCCAACCTCTCCTTCCTCCTTGCTGGATCAAGGTGTTGGAGACGTCACCGGGCTGCACGTGTGTTGAACGCGGAGGTGCCGTCCGGTCGGCACTTGATCGGATCTACCGCGATCTGAATCGCTGCGAGTACGACTCCATCAACCGCGTTCTTGTAACGCTTACGCTTAGCGATCTTCAAAGGTATGAAGATCCACTCTCCCCTTGCTCGTTGCTGGTTTCTCCATAGATGGATCTTGGTGAACGCGTAGGAAAATTTTGATTTACTACTACGTCTCCCAACAGTGGCATCATGAGCTAGGTCTATGCGTAGAATCTATGCACGAGTAGAACACAAAGGAGTTGTGGGCGTCGAGTTTGTTAATTTGCTTGCCGCTACTAGTCTTATCTTGATTCGGCGGTATTGTGGGATGAAGCGGCCCGGACCAACTTTACACGTACGCTTACGTGAGACCGGTTCCACCGCCTGACATGCACTAGATGCATAAGGTGGCTAGCGGGTGTCTGTCTCTCCTACCTTAGTCGGATCGGATTCGATGAAAAGGGTCCTTATGAAGGGTAAATAGCAATTGGCAAATCACGTTGTGGTGTTGACGTAGGTAAGAAACGTTCTTGCTAGTAACCTATAGCAGCCACGTAAAAACTTGCAACTACAAATTAGAGGACGTCTAACTTGTTTTTGCAGCATGTGCCTTGTGATGTGATATGGCCAAAGGATGTGATGTGATGCATTGTGATGTATGAATTGATCATGTTCTTGTAATAGGATTCACGACTTGCATGTCGATGATTATGACAACCGGCAGGAGCCATAGGAGTTGTCTTATTTATTGTATGACCTGCGTGTCAATCATAAACGCCATGTAATTACTTTACTTTATTGCTAAGCGTTAGCCATAGTAGTAGAAGTAATAGTTGGCGAGACAACTTCATGAAGACACAATGATGGAGATCATGATGATGGAGATCATGGTGTCGTGCCGGTGACAGTGATGATCATGGTGCCCCGAAGATGGAGATCATAGGAGCAAAATGATATTGGCCATATCATGTCACTATATTGATTGCATGTGATGTTTATCATGTTTACATCTTATTTGCATAGAACGACGGTAGTAAATAAGATGATCTCTCAATAAAATTTCAAGAAAGGTGTTCACCCTAACTGTGCACCGTTGCTAAGGATCGTCGTTCCGAAGCACCACGTGATGATCGGGTGTGATAGGTTCTAACGTTCGCATACAACGGGTGTAAGCCAGATTTACACATGCGAAACACTTAGGTTGACTTGACGAGCCTAGCATGTACAGACATGGCCTCGGAACACGGAAGACCGAAAGGTCGAACATGAGTCGTATAGAAGATACGATCAACATAGAGATGTTCACCATGGATGACTAGTCCGTCTCACGTGATGATCGGACACGGGCTAGTTGACATGGATCATGTATCACTTGGAAGACTAGAGAGATGTCTATCTAAGTGGGAGTTCATTAATAATTTGATTAAATGAACTTAATTATCATGAACTTAGTCTAAAAATGTCCTTGCAAATTATGTCGTAGATAGCTCGCGCTGTAGCTCCCCAGTTTTATTGATACAATCCTAGAGAAAAGTAAGTTGAAAGTTGATGGTAGCAATAATGCGGACTGGGTCCGTGATCTGAGGATTGTCCTCATTGCTGCACAGAAAGCTTATGTTTTTGATGTACCGCTAACTGCATCACTCCCTCAAGCGTTGTCTGTAGATGTTGTGAACATATGACAGGCACTTTTTGATGACTACGTGATAGTTCAGTGCGTCATGCATTACGGCTTAGAATTGAGGCTTCAAAATGTTTTGAACGTCACAGAACATATGAGATGTTCTAGGAGCTGAGATTGTGATCTCAAGCTCGTGCCTATGTTGAGAGGTATGAGACCTCCAACAAGATTCTTTGCCTGCAAGATAAAGGAGAATAGCTTAATCGGTGAGCGTGTTCTCAGATTGTCTGGGTGCTACAATCACTTGAATCAAGTGGGAGTTAATCTTCCAGATGAGATAGTGATTAATGCAGTTCTCCAAGTCACTGCCACCAAGCTACTAGAGCTTCGTGATGAACTATAACATGCCAGGGATGGATAAGATGATCCCTGAGTTGTTCGTGATGTTTGACACCACGAAGGTAGAAATCAATAAGGAGCATCAAGTGTTGATGGTTAAGTGAAAACCACTAGTTTCAAAAGGGGCAAGGGCAAGAAGGGAAAAACTTCAGGAATGGCAAGCCAGTTGTTGCTCTAGTGAAGAAACCCAAGGTTGAGCCCGAACCCGAGACTAAGTGCTTCTGTTATGAGGAGAATGTTCGCTGAAGAGGAAAAACCCTAGATGATTGGTAGATAAGAAGGCTGGTAATGTCAATGGAAGTATATTTGATATACGTGTTAGTGATGTGTACCTTGCTGGTACTCCTAGTAGCACCTGGGTATTAGATACCGGTTCGGTTGCTAAGTGTTAGCAACTCGAAATAAAAGCTACGGAGTAAATGGAGACTAGCTAGGTGAAAGGTGACGATGTGTGTTGGAAGTATTTCCAAGATTGATGTGATCACCATCGCACGCTCTCTCTACCTTCAGGATTTGTGATAAACCTAAATAAATGTTATTTGGTGTTTGCGTTGAGCATAAACGTGATTAGATCATGATTAGTGCGATACGGTTATTCATATAAGTTAGAGAATAATGGTTATTCTGTTTACATGGATAATGCCTTCAATGGTCATGCACCCACTCGAAATGGTTTATCGAATCATGATCGTAGTAGTACACATATTCATAACATTGGTACCAAAAGATACAAAGTTAATAATGATAGTACCACATGCTTGTGGCACTGCCACGTAATGTCATATTGGTATAAATCGCATGAAGAAACTCCATGATGATGGATGTTTTTTGACTCACTCGATTTCGAATCGGTTGAGACATGCGAGCCATGCCTCTTGGGCAAGATGACTGAGACCCCGTCATCCAATATGATGGAGCGGGCAAGTGGCTTATTGGAATTAATACATGTTGATGTATGTGGTCCAATGAGTGTTGAAACACACAGTGGATATCGTTGTTTTTCTTTACCTTCACTGATGATTTGAGTAAATATGGGGATATTTACTTAATGAAACACGAATCTGAAATGTTTGAAAGGTTCAAGGAGTTTCAGAGTGAAGTTAAAGATCATCGTGACAAGAAGATAAATGTCTATGATATGATCATGGAGGTGAATATCTAAGTTACGAGTTTGGTATGCAATTTTAGACAATGTGGAAATTGTTTCACAGCTCACGCCTCCTGGAACACCATAGTGTGATGGTGTGTTCGAACGTCGTAGTCGTGCTCTATTGGATATAGTGAGTACTATGATGTCTCTTATCGTTTTACCACTATCGTTATGGGGTTATGCATTAAAGACAAATCCATTCACTTTAACAGGGCACCATCTAAGTCTGTTGAGATGACACCGTGAGAATTATGGTTTGACAGAAGCCTAAGCTGTCATTTCTTAATGTTTGGGGCTGCGACGCTTATGTGAAAATGGGTTTTTCACCTAGCGAGCTCGAACTCAAAGCAGACAAATGCATCTTCATAGAATACCCTAATGAGACATTGGGTATACCTTCTATCTCAGATCCAAGCGCAAAAGGTGTTTGTTGCTAAGAACGGGTCCTTTTTGAGAAAGAGTTTCTCTCGAAAGAATTGAGTGGGAGGAAGATAGAACTTGATAAGGTTGTTGAACCTTTGTTTCAACCAGAGAATAGCGCAACACAGAAAGATGTTTCTGTAGAGCCTACTTAGTTGAAAAGGAAGTTAATGATGATGATCATGAAGCTTCGGATCAAGTCACTATCGAACCTCGTAGGTCGACAAGGACGCGTACTGCTCCTGAGTAGTACGACAACCCTGTCTTGGAAATCATGTTGTTGGACAACGATGAACCTACGAACTATGGAGAAGCGATGGTGGGCCCGGATTCCAACAAATGGCTAGGAGCCATGAAATCCGAGAAAGGATCCATGTATGAAAACCAAGTATGGACTTTGGTAGACTTGCCTGTTGAATGGCGGGTCATTGAGTACAAATGGACCTTTGAGATAAACATAGACGCTAATGGTGAAATGTCACCGTTTATAAAGCTCGACTTGTCGCAAAGAAGTTTCCGCCAAGTTCAAGGAGTTGACTGCAATGAGATTGTCTCATCTGTAGCGATGCTAAAAGTCTATTAAAATTTTGTTAGCAGTTGCTGCATTTTTCGATTATGAAATCTGGCAGATGGATGACAAAACAAGGTTTCCGTAATGGTTTCTGTGAGGAAGAGTTGTATGTGATACAACCAGAAGGTTTTGTCAATCCTAAGGATGCTAATAATATGCAAACTCCAGCGATCCTTCTATGGACTGGAGCAAGCATCTCGGAGTTGGAATATATGCTTTGATGAGGTGATCAAAGTGTTTAAGTTTATACAAAGTTTATGAGAAACTTGTATTTGCAAGAAAGTGAGTGGGAGCACTATGGAATTTCTTATAAGAATATGTAGTTGACATATTATTGATCGGAAATGTTGTAGAATTTCTGGAAGAGCATGAAGGGTTGTTTGAAAAGTTTTGTTTTTCAAAGGAAGACCCAGATAAAGCTACTATTTTATTGAGCATCAAGATCTATAGGGATAGATCTATTCGCTTGATAAGTTTTTTCGACGAAGACATACCTTGACAAGTTTTTGAAGGAGTTCAAAATAGATGGGTCAAAGAAGGAGTTCTTGACTGTATTGTAAGGTGTGAAATTGAGTAAGACTCAATACCCGACCACGGCAGAAGATAAAGAAGAGATGAGTGTCATCTCCTATGCTTTAGCCATAGGCTCTATATAGTGTGCCATGCTGTGTACCGCACCTGTGTGTGCCTTGCCATGAGTCTGTCAAGGGGTACAAGAGTAATCCAAGAGTGGATCACTGGACAGCGGTCAAAGTTAGCCTTAGTAACTTGAGAACTAAGGAAATATTTCTCGATTATGGAGGTGATAAAGAGTTCATCGTAAAGTGTTACGATGATGCAAGCTTTAAAACCAATCCGGATGACTCTTAGTAGAAATCCAGCTACGTATAGTGGAGCAGCCATTTGGAATAGCTCCAAGTGGAGCATGGGAGTAGTATCTACAAATATGACATGGAAAGTTTGCAAGGTACACACGGATCTAAATGTCGCAGACCCGTTGACTAAAAACCTCTTTCACGAGCAGAACATGAACAAACCCCAGAACTTATTGGGTGTTAATCACATGATGATATGATCACATGGTGATGTAAGTGTTAATCACATGGTGATGTGAACTAGATTATTGACTCTAGTGCAAGTGGGAGACTGTTGGAAATATGCCCTAGAGGCAATAATAAAATGGTTATTATTGTATTTCCTAGTTCATGATAATTGTCTATTATTCATGCTATAATTGTGTTAACCGGAAACCATAATACATGTGTGAATACATAGACCACAACGTGTCCCTAGTGAGCCTCTAGTTGGCTAGCTCGTTGATCAATAGATGGTCACGGTTTCATGACCATGGACATTGGATGTCGTTGATAACGAGATCACATCATTAGGAGAATGATGTGATGGACAAGACCCAATCCTAAGCATAGCACAAGATCGTGTAGTTCGTTTGCTAAAGCTTTTCAATGTCAAGTATCGTTTCCTTAGACCATGAGATTGTGCAACTCCCGGATACCGTAGGAATGCTTTGGGTGTGCCAAACGTCACAACGTAACTGGGTGACTATAAAGGTGCACTACGGGTATCTCCGAAAGTATCTGTTGGGTTGGCACGAATCGAGACTGGGATTTGTCACTCCGTGTGACGGAGAGGTATCTCTGGGCCCACTCGGTAAGACATCATCATAATGAGCTCAATGTGACTAAGGAGTTAGCCACGGGATGATGTATTACGGAACGAGTAAAGAGACTTGCCAGTAACGAGATTGAACAAGGTATGGGGATACCGACGATCGAATCTCGGGCAAGTATCATACCGATAGACAAAGGGAATTGTATACGGGATTGATTGAATCCTTGACATCGTGGTTCATCCGATGAGATCATCGTGGAGTACGTGGGAGCCAACATGGGTATCCAGATCCCGCTGTTGGTTATTGACCGGAGAGGTGTCTCGGTCATGTCTACGTGTCTCCCGAACCCGTAGGGTCTACACACTTAAGGTTCGATGACGCTAGGGTTATAGGGAAATGGTATACGTGATTACCGAAGGTTGTTCGGAGTCCCGGATGAGATCCCGGACGTCATGAGGAGCTCCGGAATGGTCCGGAGGTAAAGATTGATATATAGGAAGTCCAGTTTTGGTCACCGGAAAGTTTTCGGGCTCATCGGTAGTGTACCGGGAGTGCCGGGAGGGTGCCGGAGGACCCCCGGGAGGGGTGTGACGACCAAAGGACCACATGGGCTGTTAGATAAAGTGTGCCAGCCCTTATTGGGCTGGGAAAGACTTTTGCTAAAGGCCCATGTGGCTGGAGATAAGGAGATAAGGCAAAAAGGATTTAAAAGGAGGAGATCCACCTCCCTTGTGGGAGGTGGACTCTCCCTTTAATTCGGCCGGCCATCTCCTCTTTGGAGTAGAGGCCAAGCCAGCCCTCCACGTCCCTCCTCCTATATATACTTGAGGTTTTGGATGTTTTGAGAGAGGATTTGATCTCTCTCTCTCACGGCGAAGCCCTACCTCTCTTCTTCCTCCTCCGCAGCGCTTAGGCGAAGCCCTGTCGGAATACCTTGCTACTCCACCACCACCACGCCGTCGTGCTGCTGTTGGAGCCCTTCCCCAACCTCTCCTTCCTCCTTGCTGGATCAAGGTGTTGGAGACGTCACCGGGCTGCACGTGTGTTGAACGCGGAGGTGCCGTCCGTTCGGCACTTGATCGGATCTACCGCGATCTGAATCGCTGCGAGTACGACTCCATCAACCGCGTTCTTGTAACGCTTCCGCTTAGCGATCTTCAAAGGTATGAAGATCCACTCTCCTCTTGCTCGTTGCTGGTTTCTCCATAGATGGATCTTGGTGAACGCGTAGGAAAATTTTGATTTACTACTACGTCTCCCAACAGATTCCTCATTCGATACTCTAGCTTTGATTATTCAAGAGCGTGGAGACTACAAGTCACTTGATCCTACTGATATTCTTGAGAGACTCAATACTCATGAATTCCAACAAGCTGAGAAGAGAGACCTCTAAGGGCCAAGCTATGGAAGATCTCGTGCTCTGAAGGCAAAATAAATTTCCTCATCCGAAGGTGAAGATCTGATAGTAGTCTTGGTGATCCTGAAGAATTGAGTCATGAGCTAGCAATGCTCGTGAGGAAATTCCAGAAGTTCTCAAGGAGAGGTGGATTTGGAAAGTCATCAAAAAGTGGTTTGAGGAAATCATATTCCTCAGATGACTACAATAAAAGAACTTGTCACAAATGCAAGAAATCTGGTCACTTCATCTCTGACTATCCTCTCTAGGAAAAAGAATCAAAGAAGAAGAAGAAGTACAAGGACAACAGTTCTGATGACTCGAAGAAAAAGAAGAAATCTTCAAAGTCCTCATCTGCAAAGTCCTCATCTTCAAAGTCCTCAATGAACAAGAAGAACAGTTCCAGAAAGGCTCGGGCTTTCATTGGCAAGGAAATGGACTCAGAAGAAGAGTCTAAAGAATATGAAGAAGAGGAAGAATCTGAGGTGGAATCTGAATCTGGTGTCGCTAGCTTGACTCTTGCTAGTGCTTTTGTCAGCAAGTCCATCTTCAATGATGAACAAAATGACTACTCCAACGACTCTGACGTCAGCAATGATGATTATGCTCCCACCTATTGCTTCATGGATAAAGGTTCCAAGGTACATAAGCATCACTCCTCCTCTGAATCAAGTGATGGTGAATCTGATGAATATGTGAAATCTAGCTATGCCAAACTTGCTAATATTTCTACTAGGCAACAAAGTGCACTTGAAAAGCTTCAGAAAATGCTAGACAAAAGCGATGATCTATGGATTGAGGAAGTGGATCAAACTCAAACTCTGTTTGATGATCTCAAGAGTCTTCAGAAAAAGTATGATAACCTTCAGAGTCATCATAATGCTCTCTTAGCCGATCATGAGAAGCTTTCTGATGAATTTCTTCAAAGAAAGCAAGATCTTGAGAAACTAAGGGTGTCACATGAGGATCTCCAAAGGGAAAACAATTCCTTACTGGCTCCATGGATCAATACAGGCCAGGAAGAATTTGTTCCACCTTGTTTGAAATTCATCGAACATGAAACTGCTAATTCTTCACCTGAATGTTCAAATACTTCTATTGCTACAAATTCTTCAACTATTCCAGTGGTCACAAATTCCTCATCTGAGGATACCACAAGTATCACTAACAAAAATGCAGGGTTGAAGGAATTGTATGTGCCAGGCATGTAGAAAATCTCAAAGGGCATCAAACCCTTTGCAATGTCCTCAAAAAGTAGATTCTGAACAGGAACCCTAGGAAAGAGGGTATTGCCTTTGAGAGGGAACTCAACGCTGATGGATCCTACTGGACACCTGAGCAGTACCCCAAAACCTCATGGGTTGCTGTGAAAGGACCTCCTGTAGATCCATCCACTTTATCTGGCTTTACTTGTGAAACTTCATATTCCTCTGATGAGTCACTTGAATCCAACTACAAATTCTTCAAAAATCAAAAAGGTGAAGTATTTGCCGGATTTGTTGGAACTAACTGCAAGAACGGTTCTCCTATGAAGAAAATCTGGGTTCCCAAGAGCTACCTACAAAATCTTCAAGTGATTGTCCTCACAACACCACTCATGAAGAACAAGAACCCCAGATCAAAATCCTCATATGGACTAAAGTCTTCACCTGGACCAAATTCCTCAAATGGTCAAAAATATCATTCTCGTGCTAATGCATCTGTTTCGCAGGGAAAATCTAAGAGTTCTGAATATGTGCATTATTCTTGAAATCGTTATGTTCACAAGTCCTTGAAGAAATTCTCTGCTTATTCATATGAGTATGTCAACCCTCGTCCTATGAAACGAAGCGCACTTGCTTCAATGCCTACCTTCTCATATGGTGCTCGTAGAATGATGAACTCTTTGTCACCCCTCCAGTTGTGGGTGATGAAGAAATTGAACTAATTTCTTATGCAGGGTCAGGTCTCTAGATGAACTTGAACGTCTCATGAATTTGCTGGAGACCTGAGGAAATGCTTGAAAGGACGCAAGATAACAATGTAGAAATGAATTCCTCATTTCTCACGTCCTCTCACACTACTTGCTTACTATCTTATGTGATGTCTGTCTGATGAAATTGATGTCATATTCTTCACTCTGAAGCATATGAGTTCGTAAGTTGTACTAATTCATCTGCAGGATGAACCTCCAAAAGCTACTGAGTGGGTCCTCGATAGTGGATGCACAAACCACATGACTGGTGACAAGAATCTACTGATGAATTTGCCACTTGCTCCTTCTCATCTGAAGCATATCACCTACGCAGACAAAGAAAAAAGCAAGGTATTGGGTCTAGGTAAGGTTGCAATCTCAAAGGACCGAACCATGGATAAGGTGATGTTAGTCGAATCCCTTGGGTTCAACCTTATGTCTGTCTTAATGCTTTGTGATCTTGATATGATTGTCGTATTTGGAAAATATTGTTGTGTTGCCATCATGGAATCTGACAATTCCAAAGTGTTCGAAGGCTTTAGGAGAGGAGACTTGTATATTGTTTAATTTATCTACAGGTCCTCAGCCTGCCACATGCCCACTTGCAAAGTCCTTAGAAGGTTGGCTATGGCATCGACGACTTGGACATGCCGGTATGAGGAACTTGCACATGCTCGTGAAGAAAAAGCATGCCATTGGCATTGAAGGTGTCAAATTCCTCAAGGACCACCTTTGTAGTGCATGTGAGTTTGGGAAGATGACTAGATCCAAGCATCCCTCGAAGACAATCATGACCACGACTCGGCCCTTTGAATTGCTTCACATGGATCTCTTTGGCCCCACTCATTACTCCACACTAACAAATTCTTCAAGTTTGTATGGCTTTGTCATTGTTGATGATTACTCTCATTATACTTGGGTGCATATTATTCTGTACAAGTCTGAAGTGTAGGATGTCTTTAGACAATTCGCTTCAAGGGCCTCCACGAACTTTGGCGTCAAGATCAAGCATATCAGGAGTGATAATGGGACAGAGTTCAAGAACACAAATCTTGATGAATATCTTGATGAACTTGGTATTACTCATGAGTTATGTGCCCCTTATACTCCTCAGCAGAACAACATCATGGAGCGCAAGAATATGACTCTTGTTGAGATGGCTCGCACCATGCTTGATGAATACAAGACTCCTTGTCGCTTCTGGCCTGAGGCAATTGATACTGCATGCCACATCATCAACAGGGTATATCTTCACAAATTCTTCAAGAAGACTTCGTATGAACTTATGACTGGCAAGAAACCCAATGTAAGTTATCTCAAAGTCTTCGGTGCAAAATGCTGGATTAGAGATCCTCACCGTAGTTGTAAATTTGCACCGAAAGCACATGAAGGTTTTCTGCTTGGTTACGGAAAGGACTCGCACACCTACAGAGTCTTCAACACCTACCACCACAAGGTTGTTGAAACTGTAGATGTGCGGTTCGATGAAACTGACGGCTCGCAAAGAGAGCCCCTGCCTTTTGTGCTAGATGAACAGTCTCCCGAGAAATCCATTAAGCTGCAGGCTACTGAAGACGTCATACCCACTGAGGAAGTCATTCCAACAAATGAAGACATTCATTCTGATACACCTAAAGAAAATGGTGCTGAAGAAAATCCTTAGCCACGTCAACCTGCTCACCCAAGAGTTGCAAATGAAGTGCAGATTGACAAAATCATCGATGACATCAATGCACCAGGTCCCCTCACTCGCTCAAGAGCTTCACATTTGACTAACTTTTGTGGGCACTTTGCTTTTGTCTCTATCATAGATCCCACCAAAGTCGATGAAGCATTCAAGGAGGCTGAGTGGATTCAAGCTATGCAAAAGAAATTGCATCAATTCAAGCTCAACAACGTGTGGGAACTTGTGAAGCAGCCAGATCCTCGCAAGCATAACATCATAGGTACCAAGTGGATCTACTGCAACAAGTAAGATGAAAATGGCCTTGTGGTAAGGAATAAGGCTCGTCTTATAGCTCAAGGCTACGCACAAGTTGAAGGAATTGACTTTGATGAAACTTTTGCACCTGTTGCTAGACTTGAAGCTATTTGCATATTGCTTGTTTATGCTAACCATCATGATATCATCTTATATCAAACGGATGTGAAAAGTGCATTCCTCAATGGTAAGCTTGAGGAAGAAGTATATGTTGCTCAACCACCAGGTTTTGAGGACCCTAAGCATCCTGACAAAGTCTTCAGACTCAACAAGGCCCTCTATGGCCTCAAGCACGCCCCTCGGGCGTGGTACGACACTCTGAAGGAGTTCCTCATGAAGAAATGCTTCAAACCCGGTTCACTCGACCCAACTCTTTTTACAAAATCCTATGACAATGAACTATTCATATGCCAAATATATGTAGATGATATTATCTTTGGCTGTACTGACAAATGTTACAGTGATGAATTTGCCTATATGATGAGTGAAGAATATAAAATGTCTATGATGGGAGAGTTGAAATTCTTCTTAGGTCTTCAAATTCGTCAACAAGACAATGGCATCTTCATTTCCCAAGAGAAACACCTCAAGGATGTTCTAAGGAAATTCGACATGCAGGATTGCAAAGGCGTCAAAACTTCAATGCCTTCAAAAGGCCACCTCTGCACTGACAAAAATGGTAAAGATTTCGATCAGAAGGTATATCGCTCCATGATTGGCTCATTATTGTATCTATGTGCATCTAGACCTGATATTATGCTGAGTGTTTGCATGTGTGCCCGATTGCAAGCAACACCGAAGGAATCACACCATAAGGCTGTGAAATATATTCTTCGATACTTAGCTCACACACCAACGCTTGGATTATGATATCCTAAGGGCTCAAATCTTCACCTCGTCGGATACTCTGATGCTGACTATGCTGGAGATCGTGTGGATCGCAAGTTAACCTCAGGCACGTGTCATTTCCTCGGACGATCCTGTTGAAACCGATTTCGGCCGAAGTGAAACATGGTGCTTAGATATTATGCAAATAAAATCATTTACATAAAATGATCAAACAAAATAGTGAATCGCCGAATACATAGATTAAAAATACCATGATGAATATCCGTCGTGTCTCTCAACATAAAATAACAAAGCCGAAATAAAGAAGAATAAAATGAGCCTTATCGTCATATAAATTAGAGAACATATGACTTTCACACACACATGCCGTCATCAACGGGGAAATTCCGATGTTGACCCGGATGCAAAGTTTCATAGACAACACTAATATTACCAAAAGATTATCATATTTACATATTTATGAACATTATTCTGTCACCGCTAAAAGAAATATTGGCACAACAACGTGTGTGTGAAATAATCTAACGCACAGTGATAAAAAAATGATGACAGACCATCGTATAATTATCAAAGCAAGAATTTCTTTCCATATCATCAAAATTAATCTGACCAAATACACTTGTACGGAATGAATACGTATATGCATGGGTGCATCTATGAGCTACGTGCATGCATTAGATTAATTATGCGGCAAGATTAAAAGCTAAGTGAGTAATTAACCAGCCCATAGCCCATATAGCAACGTCAGACGTAATCTACGTCCTCCTCTTCGGCACGCATGCATGCATCAGGCTCTAACTAGATCAAAGGCCCATACGTGAGTCAGCGCATACACAAGAAAAAGGCCATACATGCATGCACGCACGCGATTACAGCTTAATTATGTGATTAGTCTTAATGAGGCCAGGCCCAACTGTGGTTCGGACGTGCAAAATATCGGGCAGCGACACCCCACGCCCCACGTTCTCCACCATCAACAACGTGCCCAGGTAACTTGGCGCACACGGGAAGTTCTAAAGATATCCTCCGCTCACCTATAAATACGTGGTCGCCCGACTTACAAGAGCTGCTGGCTCATTTCATCGATCCATCTGCAAGCACATCATCCATTCACTGCTCACCATCTACATCAATCCATCGCTCGTCATTTGCACGCGCCGACGTGTACGCCGTTGGCAGTTCGTCTCGTCGTCGTTGCCGTCGCCGCCGGCCGATCGTCATCATCGTTGCCGGTGACGCCGCTCCTTGTCAGCCACACACGTCGCCAGCTGTTCGTCGTCGACCGTAGCCGGCCGCTCATCATCCGCAACGCCCACAAACTGCTACACGGCGGCGGCTGTTCATCCGTATCACCACTTCACACGTACCTAAAGGGTCCAAAACAAGGTGAGAACTCATGGATACATTCTCCCTCACCTCTTGATGGATGATGCTTTATTTTCATCGTACGTCTCATATATGTCCGGTGCTATCCAGTTAGTTGTCCTTAATTCGGTCTCATGGTAATCTTGACTCTTGCTGATACAAATCAAGATAATTCATGAAATGCCTATCGGATCATATACCGCTCTTCAATCTTATACTGATATTAATTAAACGGACATGCACAATATAAATGTTTCTTATTTGGTCAGCATGGTGACTCCGGTCGCATGTAGATACAATTAAGGACACAAATAGAAACAAATTAACTTCCTCTTGTTTTTCTTTATTCTTGATCATACATATGCTGATCCCTCAAATTAAATCACTCCTTATTTGGTCAACATGGTGTAGATACAAATTAAGGATATAAATAGGAATAAATTAACATGCTTCTTACTTGGTCATCATGGTGAGTCCAATCCCATGTAGATACAATTAAGGATAGAAATAGAGATCAAACCTTATATTTCTCAGGTCTCGTAAAATCCCAACTCATAGAAATTAGGATATATATGTGTTCCATATCGTGTACATGCCATGATCTAACTGAATTTAAACTTGATCTTGATTTGATCTCATGGTGATTCCGATCCCCATGCTGATACAAATCAAGGAAATAAACCAAATTCCTAAATTGGTCTCATAGTGATCCTTGGTCCTATGGTGATACAAATTAGGTACACATGATAAAATCCTTCTTGGTTCGGTCACATGGCGATTCCGATCCCATGTTTGATACAAATCAAAAATAGAAGTAAAACTTCATATTTGTTTGGTCTCATGAAGTTGTACCTGATAGAAACTAGGACAGATTTGCCCCACATGATAGTATATGCTAATCCCCTAGATGCATGAATCGGTGTTGTAATTAGCAGATAAATCACATTATGTATTCTCTTATATGGATGTATGTATCATCTAAATGAATTGCTTGACACATGATTTTCGTATACTAATTTGGCACTGGATATAGCATAGTGCATCATGTTGTTAATATTAAAATAAA
The DNA here is from genome assembly GCA_022496015.1 of Hordeum marinum. Taxonomy (NCBI): domain Eukaryota; kingdom Viridiplantae; phylum Streptophyta; class Magnoliopsida; order Poales; family Poaceae; genus Hordeum; species Hordeum marinum. The sequence continues at coordinate 99,431,718 of CM039674.1, read as the reverse complement.
CATGACAATCAAAATACTCATACACCATAATTACTCTATGCATTGTTTAGTCTCATATAACTAAACTAAGTTGATAATTTTCATCATGCCCATGCAAATATAAATTGGCACATACTCCCAGTTTGGTTTCGCTACGAGCATATATTCTATGCCTTGATAGTGATAATACAAATAAAGAGAAATCATCATGCTTCACTCGGTTATGCTACACGTGGGCATATCGCTACACAGTGATAGTAATAATACGAGTGAAGTGAAACTTAATCAAAATGCCCATGTCACTAGTCCCTCGTATAAAACTAGTGTATTAACATAGGTGTTAGAATCATATTATACCGCTAATATGCATGCATAGATGCAATGGAAATGTGACACACTTATAAATTGACATATGCTTCGAGTTTGATTACACCACAAGTATATACTTTATGCTTCAGTGGTGATAATACGAGCAAGAAGTAATTTTCAAACTCCTCTTGGTTAGGCTACACATGGACACAATGTTGCTACATGATGATAGTACCAATACAAGTGAAGCCAAGCTTTATAAAATATTCTCATGAATCTGAAATCTAAGATCACATAAATATTTCACTAGTTCTATATGATATAGTTAAGAACTAGTATGGGTAAGGTGCACGTAGACAATCAACTTATATGTCAAAAAGATAAGCCCATATAAATAAAATCGAACCATGAGCTCTGTATACAAATGCATGTATAAAATCAACTTACATGTTATAAGATAACCTCATATAGATCAAAACTAAACCATGCACTCCCCTCATGTAGGTGCATATACCCACAAAATTAAATGATAACTAGGATCATAGCCTATGTTACTTGCACTAAACATAACTTAGTGCATCATCAAGATAACCTCATATAGATCAAAATTAAACCATGCACTCCCCTCATGTATGTGCATATGCCCACAAAATTAAATGATAACTAGGATCATAGAATATGTTACTTGCACTAAACATAACTTAGTGCATCATCAATTTCCATATAGCCTCATCATATGTGGTTTGACAAAATATATCCGTTATCATAAAGTCAACATGATATTCCTTAAATTCCACGCATGCATATAGAAGTCAAATGCATGTCAAATTAACTCATGAAAAAAGTTGTCCCCTATATTGCACACATGCCCATTAGCCAGGCTACCTAACCATTAAATAGATATTTGTATTAAAATATGCGATGGTTAAAGAGCTAGGCTTGCACATGCTATATGAACGAGCATTGTCAAATTATGAATGCTATGCAACACATATATTAGCATGGACGAACTTCAAGGTTTCCCGAGTACGCCGACATCGACGACGGCGAGGAGGATTTTGTTTCTACATTTTTTTAGTTTTCTTTTATTTCTACATTTTGTAGTACCCATGTGTTGCAAGGCTATGTAATAGATATATGTTGGAATTTTTAATCAGGGGTTTTCTCTTCGGAGATGTAATTAACAGAATTTTTACGTATATATAAGTGTTCTGGAAATATGTACCTGCAATGTTTGATCCTTTTATTATTATTATTGTATGGCGCTATATTTATTCACTCTGTATCAATAACGTGGACACGTGTTCTCACGCCCCAGCCATTTTCCCATCATCAGATCCTTAGTTTGTTGGTCCTCGAAGAAGCAGAACTGTGTGTCACTATCTATTGCTGAAGCTGAGTACATTGCTGCTGGTTCATGCTGCGCTCAGTTGCTGTGGATGAAGCAAACCCTCAAATACAATGGCATCAAGTTGAACAATGTGCCTCTCTACTGCAACAACGAGAGTGCCATCAAGATTGCTTACAACCCAGATCAGCATTCCAAGACCAAGCACATCCAGATTCGTCATCACTTTCTTCTAGATCATGTACTCAAGGGCGACATCACCATAGACCACATCCCTAATGAAGAACAAATGTCCGACATCTTCACAAAGCCCTTGGATGAAAAGAGATTTTGCAAGTTGCGGTGTGAGCTAAATATCTTAGAATTTTCGAATGTTCTTTGAAGAAGGGCACACATCCTAACACTTATGCAAAATTGATGACTTAGATATGCAACACACGAAGTAATGTTTTTCTTCAATCAATGAAGAATAACCCTCTAAGTGTGAAGAAATTAATGAAGAATTTGATTCTCATAACCCTACGACAATTGTATGTGGTGTATGAAGTCATCATTCTTATACGGTGGGTCACATCACCAACAATAGTTTAAATTCTTCAAAGTTGGTTTTTTTGTCACTTTGCAAATTCTTCAAATTTTCAAATTCCTCAAGTTTTAAAATTCCTCAAGTTTTAAAATTCCTCAACTTTTCAAATTCTTCAAACTATGAAACTCATGTTCTTCATTGACTATATACATATATATTGAAGTTTTCAGTGTCCTCAATAGCATTCACTTATTACTAATTCTTCAAGTTGATTTTCATCTAAGTGAATGTGATCGGACCCTTTCCCCTCTATGCTAAACTTAGCCCAGTTTGTTCAGAAATTCTTCATATGCTTTCTACTTTGAAACTCGTTCAAAGTCTTCACCGTGTCCTTGGCAGCTGAAGACTCTGCCACTGCTGCCTCTGCCTGAGCCTCAGCCAGTGCTCCGAAGAAAATCACTGTGAAGAAGTCTGCTGAGAAGACAAAGTCCTTAACTAGTCCTTCACTGATGAAAATGAAAGCAACTTGTCATCGTTTTCTCACGACAGATGCCATGGGTAGGCTTATTGTAGGTGGTTGGGGCCGGAGGACGCCGACGGGCTCCGGGAGCGGGATTAGGTACAAGCGGTGGTGACACACGATGTACCCAGGTTCAGGGCCCTCCGTGGGAGGTAACACCCCTAGTCCTACTTGGTCTAGTTTGATGGATGGGTATGTTTACAAGGTTGCTCCTAGAGCTATGTCTAGAGGAGGAAGAGGGAGCAGCCGGCTTGCCTTCCTCCGCTATGAAGTGTGAGAGTGTGAGAGAAGTATCCCGTAGGTGTGTGTGTGAGACTCGTCTTCCCCGTTGCATGGGGGCTCAGGGGGTTTTATAGGCCAACCCCCCGACTTGCAATATTCCTGAGGTACATAAGTGGGGGGACCCCGGCTGGCAGCCTCTCTTGCTGACCAGGGGGCCTGCCCCTTAAGCCATCTCGTCGCATGTAGGGTCCATCGGCTGCACGGTCGCAACACCCGCTAGGGCCCGCCAGCCGGCTCGGCGATTGGCCCCCGCCCACCTGCTGCGGCATGGGCCGCCCGGGTAGCGTCGTCTAGTGCCAGCCGGCCGAAGTCTTCGGTACGGGTGGCTGCACTGTAGCCACGTAGGGGTAGGTAATCGAGTGGGCGGGGGCGTGCCGACACTGTTTCCCTGCCCCTTCACGGTTGCCAAGGTCAGTGCCTAGATGGTCGAACTATAGCCATGCGAACCCGCGCGTCAGCGGCCACTGTGGCTACAATGGCGCCCGTCGTGGCGATCACGTCATGTCGCCGTACCCGCGCGTAGAGGAATGTGACGTTGCTTGTCCGCCCCGGGGTCAACGGAGGAGGCGTCCCGAGGGCAGCCCGTTACGCCCAGCCGGTCGGGGGCCGAGCCGGCACCTTGACCAGCCGTCTCTGAGCCAGCCGGCGATCGCACCTGCCGGCTGTGCACCAGCCGGCCGGGGTGAGCCAGTCGCGTACTTTTTCTTCGAAGCAGGGAGGATAACCCAGCTGCTTTGGCCTACCCAGGGATAATAACCCCGTCAGTAGTCCCCAAAGCCAGCAGGGGCCCGCGTCCAATAGACGAAGGGGAGCCGGCGGCTTCCCCCTAGTGGTGGCCACCTTTGGCGTAAAGCCAAAAGGCCAGCCGGGTCGGCGGTTGAACCCGACTCCTCGGGTTCCGCCACGATGCCCCGGGACCTGGGACGGCCCGCCGCGCACCACGCGGTGAGTAATGATGTCGCGGGCACTACGCACACGGGCAGACGGGACGTTGCCCTGGGCCTAGTCCGCTAGGCCTCGGGTGTAGCCCAGAAGGCCTCGGGGCACATGCAAGGGCAGCGGTTACGGCCCGGGCCGCCCACGCGTGCGCGGGCATTCCGGGGGAGTGGGCGAAGTTAATCCCCACGTCCCCCGGTCGTGGCCTCCCCATTTAAAAGGGGAGGAAGGGCAGAGGGCGGAGGTACCCACACCCAACATGCCCCATCGCTGCCTCTTCTCTTCGTCTTCCTCGCTCCCTCGCACGCCGCGGCTCCTGTCGCACGCAATCGTGCTCGCATGCCATCCCACTATTGCAATGGCTGAGGGGCGGAGAGGAAGCTGGGCCGGATCCATGGTCACGGATGCAGTTATCGCGGACCTCCGCCGCGCGCGCATGCTGCCGCCGGTGGAGTGCGTGGTTGCCCACGCACCGGGCGATGAGGTGGTGCCCGCGCCGCAGCCCGGCGAGTTCATCGTCTTCGCCTGGCATTTCTCCCATGGCTTCGGTCTCCCGGTGAGGCACTTTTTCCGGCTGATGATGGACACGTTCGACCTCCAGTCGCACCATCTCGGCCCCAACGCCATCCTCTACCTCTCCGGCTTCGTGACACTGTGCAAGGGGTACTTGGGGATTCTTCCCTTCCTTGACCTCTTCAACTCCCTCTTCTACCTCAAGGCATTGAATAGAAACGCCTGCGGGGGCGCGGCGGTGTGCTGCCGCGGCACACGCTTCCTGCATTTCTCCCTCTTCGACTCCGTCAAGGGGTGGCACCGAATGTTCTTCTAATTGAAGAATGCCAACCCACAGCAGGACTACTTCCGGCTGTCGCCCTTCGTCGACGCACTGTCCTCCGGAGTCAACTGGTCGGGAGCCCCTCCGTGCAGAGTGGCTCTAGCGGAGTTCGGCCGGCTTGTGCAGCTAAGGACTAGAGAGGGGCTGGTCGCCTCCGATCTGGTGGCGGCCTTCATCTCGGGCCGGGTGCTGCCTCTCCAGATGAGGTTGCACTGGATCTGCGATATGTCCGGCCGTAGGGACCCCTACCGGCTGACAACCATCGACCTAACGCCGGCCCAGGTGGCTACGCGGGTGAACGCCATCATGACGTTCAAGATGGCGCCGGCGTCATGGACCTTCGGCATGGAGCCATATGACTGCATCAACCGTCCTCCCCTGGTACATTTTGTCAAGGCGGCTCCTCTCGTTTGATTCTTCCCAGCCGGCAGCTGGCATCAGACCTTAATTCTCCGCACTGACCGCAGTTTCTCGTGCGACAAAACACACCAGATGGCCCACACCTCCAAATCTTCGAGGCGGAGCGCGACCAGTACGACTCCGAAGACTACGAGCGGGGAGGCCTGCCTGAAGTGGGGGTGGACTCCTCGGGAGGGGTCGAGGAGCCGACCCACCCGTGAGCCGGCGGGCCCAGCGGAGCCGGAGGGTCCGACACAGTCGGAGAGCCTAGAGGAGCCTATGAGTACCCTATCAGCTCCTCCCCCTTAGTTCAGTAGGGTCGGCGCGGGCGGATCAAGAAGCAGTCGGCTCAAGCCCCGGCAGCTGGAGCCGCCAGCCTGGCGAAGAGGCCGACTCGGGAGGAGCCGGCGGCCTCGCTGCCTGCCCATAAGCGGGTGAAGGTGGTGGCGCGGAAGCCGCCGGCACGCGCCAAGCGGGTTCTGCCCGTCGTTACTGGGTAAGTGCCTTCCTTTTTCTTGCGTGAGTTTCTTTCTGAGTCGTGGGTTGGTGGATGTTTGACCCTTACGCGTCATAGGGACCCCATCGAGCTCCATGAAGTGGAGTCGGCGGTGGACCCGATGGACGCCACCGGCCGGCTGGCCCGCGAGCACGCGGCCACGCAGTGGGAGGAGAAGAGGAGGCTCGCGGAGCTGCGAGCCTCAAAGTCCGGAGCGTGGGGTGGGGCCTCGCATTCCGGGACTTCAAGTGGCGGAAGACGGAGGAGGTTTGCAGACCCCGCATGGGCGTCCGACTCTGCAGCAAAATTGACCTACCTGTCGAGGCTCCCGTTGAGCGAGCCGTGAGGGGCGGCTACAGAGCCGGCTGCGCCCCCGTTTGCGGACGAGACGGCCCGACCGGGGGCAGCGGCTATGGAGCCAATCCCCAAAGTGACCCGGCCAGTGGTGCTAGACGTGATGCCACCCGCGGCCGAGCCAGCCCGGGTCGTCACGCCGGAGGCCCCGGCGGCGGCCGCCACGGAGACGGAGACATCGTCCGCCGTGGTCGCCGCGTTGGGCCGGCCGGGGAGGAGGCAGCGCAAGCGGCGAGCGAGGGGGCACTAGGGACCAATTCCCACACCCTTGCCATCATCAACCCTCCCCCAGCGGCCGGCACCGTGGCAAGTGTCGGGATGGGTGGCGATGGCAGCCAGGCCCGGACGTCCGTGTAGGACATGATCCGGGATAGGGAGGCGCTGGTGCGCGTCCCAACCCTTCCGGCTCCCCCGGCAAGTGGCCCGGTCCCCGCGTTCAGGGAGTTGGGGAGCGTCCTGGATCTGTGCTGTCAGGAGCTGGCCTGGTTCGCGAAGGCGATCGACACCACCCTACGGCACGTGGAGGTAAGCGTTGTTGTCTTTGTCGAATTTTTTAGTGGGGGCGCACTAGCGCACCCATTGGGTGTAGCCCCCCGAGATGCAGGTCGGCTGATCGGCTGCCGGGCAGCCGAGCCAGATCTCTTTGTGACTCTTTTGATTCCGGCTTCATGTGGTAGTAGGAGAAATCCCAACGTGATAAGCTTTTTGAGGAGGTGGTCTCCATCCACGACCGCGGCAAGCACGGCTTCTACCGGCTGAAGGAGGAGCAGGCGCGGGTGCAAGGTACGATCGGTCTTACGGGGAGGAGGGCATGGCCCTCGGGAGCCGGCTGCCTGGCAGCCGAGAAGTGGTCTTGAACGCCCGGCTAACACCGGCTTTTACTTCGCAGGAGAGATGGCCACCTTCCGGTCGGAGAAGGCTGCGGTGGTCTCTGAGCGGGACCAGTTGGTGCAGAGCGTCCAGGCGGTTACCCAAGAGAAGGACCGGTTGGCCGCCCTGCTGGCGGACGGGCAGGCAGCCCAGGACTGCCTGAAGGCCGACATGGCGCGGGAGGTGACGGACAAGGAGAATGCTGTCAAGGAGGCAGCTGAAGCCGCCCAACGGACCACCGCCCTCCAGAACAAGGTGACCCACCTCGAGAGGACGCTCAAGGAGCGCAGGGAGGCTCTTGCTGAGGCAGAGGCGACGCTGGCATCGGAGCGGGACTCCTCGCTCCATTTTGCCCTCGATACAGATGACTCCGTCGAGCGTGAGTGTCCAATTTTCTTTTTTCATCCGGTTGCCTTTTTCTTGTCAGTTCTTGTTTTTGATTTGCCTTCCTCTCCTTCTTCCCTCTCCTCCTTAGGGCGCTTCCCGGAAACCCAGCGCCGCGCTGAGTGTGCCATTGAAGAGCACCGGGAGTATCTCCGGGTGCGCGGGCGCTCCATCGAGGAGGATGCTGCATGGAGTATGGCGGAGCTTGGGCTCGCCATAGAAAACCGGCTGATCCACCTCGAGCGGAGCGTGGAGCGGCTGAGGACGGCCGGCAAGGAGGTCATTGCCGCCCTATGGCCGGGCTGTGGAGAGGCTGCAGAGAACCGTGTAGCCTTGTGGCTGGAGCACGCCGTGGCCCGACTCGAGGTCTGGAAGGCGTCGGCGGCTCGAGCCGGCGCGTAGATGGCACTCTGGTTCGTCACTTCATGGTACCGCGGCATGGATTTGGACTGACTAGCCACTATGCGGGACGAGCCGGCCGAGGAGCGGGTGGCTCGTGAGCCAGTCCTTGTCCGCCGGGCCAACGAGCTCGCGTCGTACGTCGACCCGGATGAGCTCCTGCGGGCACTTGGCGAGGATGGCGAGCCGGTAGCCGAAGACTCCTTCGGCATCCCCCAAGGTCCGGAGGACGAGGAGGTTGCCGACAAGAGTACCGACTCCAGCGTAGATACGGTTGGGACCGTGGAGGCTGCCTCGAAGGCCAAGGAAGCCGACCCGAAGGCCGCAACCACCTCCGGGACAGGAGTCGAGCCGCCTAGCGATGTGCCCGCTGGCGACGTGCCGGTGGCCTGAGCCCCTAGGCGTCTTATCTTTTTCCTTTGTTGACTTTCCTGCATGTTAGACCTGAGTCCACCCACTGGGGGTGTAATGTAATGAACCATGATGGCCGTGGGCCTCTTTTATCTTAAAATTCGTATTCTGAATGTTTGATGTGTTTTCCTATCATGCGTGCTTGCTTGTCCTTACCCCCTTTTTTGCCCCTTTGGTTCCGTATATTCCGTCCCTTTTCCCCTTTGGTTTCGGCCCCGCCAGCTCGACAACCGGGAGCCAGTCTGTAGCTGGGTTGGGGTGTCCGCCTTGAGGGAGTTGGTTCTGAATTTAGGAACCGTGAGAGCTTTTTTGTGTAAGTTGAGTGACAGAGGCGAGGCGGTGGTCCGGCTGGACCTGGTCGGCAACCCCTTTGCGATCGATCTTTCGTGTGTGCTAAGTTTTGCCGCCCTAAGGCCCCGTCAGCCGGACAGCCGGGAGTCGGTCTATAGCTGGGAGGGTGGGAGGGCTTGCTCAGCTCACACTACTTGGCCGATTTTGGGAGAGGCGACCTAGGACCAGCCAGAGAGCCCCCGGGCCCGGGAGCCGGGTCGGGGAGCCGGTGAGTGAAGAGACCTTTGAGGGAAACAAAAAGGGCATGCCCCAAGAGCCGGTCTGGGGCACCAATTGCATTCATAAGCCCAAAAGGGGAGGGATACATACATACACTGGTGTTTTCAGCAGTAAAACGGGCAGAGGAGCGCCGCATTCCATGGGCGCTCGGTCTCCTCGCCGGAGGCGTCTCTTTTACACTTTTGTGGCTTCTGGGCGTCTATTAGGTAGTACGCATTGTTATGCTGCGCCTTGCTGACGATGAACGAACCCTCCCATGGGGAGGAGAACTTGTGTTGTCCGGCTGTCCGCTGGATCCGCCTGAGCACTAGGTCCCCTTCGTGGAAGAAGAGCGGCCAGATCCGCTTGTTGTGGTAATGCCGGAGCTTCTGCTGATAGATTGTCGTCCGTCTCAAGGCTAGTTCGCGGGCTTCTTCGAGTAGGTTGACGCTGTCTTCTCTTGCCTCCTTTGCGTTCTTCTCCGTGTATAGGGTGACCCGAGGTGACTCGAACTCGATATCGGTGGGGATGATCGCCTCGGACCCGTACACAAGGAAGAAGGGCATGTAGCAGGTTGAACGGTTGGGGATGGTCCTGAGGCTCCAAAGGACAACCGGTAGGTCGTCGACCCAGTAGCCGGCTGACCTCACCAGCGACGTTACGAGGCGAGGCTTGATGCCGGACAAGATGAGGCCATTTGCCCTCTCGAGCTGACCGTTTGACTGTGGATGAGCGATGAAGGCCAAGTCGAGCCGGATGCCCTACTTGGAGCAGAAACGCGCGAGCGCGCCATTGGTGAAGTTCGTGCCGTTGTCGGTGATGATGCTGTGGGGGACGCCATAACGAACCATGATGTCGTCGATGAACTGGACGGCCGTGGAACTGTATAGCTTCTTGATTGGTCGGGCCTCAATCCACTTGGTGAATTTGTCGACGGCCACCAGTAGATTCGTCATGTCGCCTCATGCGGTCTTGAAGGGACCAACCATGTCTAGCCCCCAGACGACGAAGGTCCACAAGAGGGTGATGGTATGGAGGGCTGACGCTGGTAGGTGGCTCTGCGTGCTGAAGTGCTAGGAGCCCTCGCACTCATCTACAAAATTCTTGGCCGCCTCTAAGGCGGTGGGCCAATAGAAACCATGGCAGAAAGCTTTGGCCACTAGGGTCTTGGAGGCGGCGTGATGCCCGTACTCGCCCTGGTGGATGTCGAGGAGGATCTCCAGACCCTTTTCTGTCTCGACGCACCGCTGGAAGACGCCGGTGGTGCTGCGATGGATGAGCTCGCGATTGATGATGTTGTAGCCTGAAGCCCGACGCTGAATTTGCCTTGCCATGGCCTCGTCCGGGGGGAGCTCACCGCGCAGAAGGAATGCCAGGATGGGTTGGGCCCATGAGGGAGCCAAGACAGGGGTCGACTCTGGGGCCACCGAGCCTAGTTGATCAGTCCCGGGGACCGGCTCACCAGCCCCCGGGACCGGCTCGCCAGCCCCTGGGGCTAGCTCGTTAGCCCCCAGGTCGGGGACGGCCAGTGGGGCGTCGACTGTCATCATGATAGCTGCGCCAGAGTCGGCTGCTTCGGACGCAGCCGACTCATCTAGTGCCGGCAAGGTAGCCGAGGTTGAGGTAGCCGGTGGCGAAGATGCCGAGGCGGCAGCTAGAGCCGCCGATGGGCTGGCAGCGTTTGCCGGCACGAAGATTTATTCTGATTCCAGGGAAGGCTTGATCGACGGCTTGAGCAGCCGCTCGAGGGAGAAGCCAGCAGGGATGGCCTGCCAGGTGGAGCTGATCTTTGCCAGTGTGTTGTCCTCCTCATTGTCCGCACGTGGGACGTGGTGAAACTCATAGCCTTCAAAGGAGCTGGTGAGCTATTGTACGAGGAAGCGGTAGCTGGCCATGTTGGCATCGCTGGTGTCCCATTCGCCAGAGACCTGCTATACCACGAGGTCGGAGTCGCCGAAGGATAAGATGCGCCTGATGCCGATCTCCTTGGCGAACCGGAGGCCGTGGACGATGGCCTCGTACTCAGCCACGTTGTTGGAGACGGCAAAGTGGATCTGGAGGGTGTACTTGAGCTGGTCACCTTTCGGGGAGGAGAGGACTATGCCGGCACCCAGGCCCGTCCTCATTTTTGAGCCGTCGAAATGCATGCGCCAATGCGTGGAGTCTGGGGAGGAGGCATGACCTCGGTCTCCACCCAGTCGACGAGGAAGTCGGCCAATGCCCGTGACTTGATGGCGGTAAGAGGTTCGTACCGGATCTCGTGGTCAGCGAGGGCGATGACCTATTTGGCGATCCGACTGGTGGATTCCTGACCACTCATGATCTTGCCGAGTGGGGCCGTGCTCACCACGGTGATGGTGTGCTCCTAGAAGTACGACTTGACCTTCTTGGTGGCAAAGTATATGCCATAGCACGTCCAGAGTAGGTGGAGGAGATGATGTCCATTGCCCCCATGCGTTCGTGGGAGCCGCTGGACTGGGTCGCAGCGAGTGCGCCCATAGTCGTGGGCGGACCTGCGTAGACGAATACCTGGCTAGGGTACTCTTCGACGGCCGGAGCTTTGGCAAGGTTGAGCCTGCCGAAGCACTCGGTGAGTGCATTGATGTCTAGCACAAGGTCGATGGAGCTGCCCGCAGGGCCTGCCGGAGCAAGCCCACGAGCCCGCGGTTTCGCCTGGACGTGCGACGATGGCACGGAATGGCGAGGGGTCCCGTCCGGGGCATGAATCCCTCCGGCGTCGCGTATGGCCCCATAGTGGGCGCTAACTGTCATCGTTTTCTCACGACAGATGCCATGGGTAAACTTATCGTAGGTGGTTGGGGGAGGAGGACACCGATGGGCTGCGGGAGCGGGATTAGGTACAAGCGGCGGTGACACACGATGTACCCAGGTGGAGGGGCCTATGTGGGAGGTAACACTCCTAGTTTTGCTTGGTCTAGTTTGATGGATGGGTATGTTTATAAGGTTGCTCCTGGAGCTATGTCTAGAGGAGGAAGGGGGAGCAACCGGCTCGCCTTCCTCCGCTATGAAGTGTGAGAGTGTGAGGGAAGTATATCGTAGGTGTATGCGTGACACTCGTCATCCCCGTTGCTTGGGGGGCTCGGGGGTTTTTATAGGCCAACCCCCCGGCTTACAATATTCCTAAGGTACATAAGTGGGGATACCTGGCTGGCAGCCTCTTCGTCCGACCAGGGGGTCCCACCACTCAAGCCGTCTCGTCGCCTATAGGTTCCATCGGGTGCGCGGTCCCATCGCCGCTGGGGCCCGCCAGCCGGCTCCGCGATTGGCCCCCGCCTACGTGCTGCGGCACGGGCCGCCCGGGTGGCATCGTCTAGTGCCAATCGACCGAAGTCTTTGGTACGGCCGGCTGCACTGTAGCCACGCCGGGGCAAGTAATCGAGTGGACGGGGGCGTGCCAGCACTGTTTCCCCGTCTGATCACAGTCGCCAAGGTCAGCGGCCTGGACGGCCGAACTGTAGCATGCACACCAATGCGTCAGTGGCCACTTTGGCTACAATGGCGCCCGCCGTGGCGGTCACGTCATCTTGCCGTACTCGCACGCAGAGGGACGAGACGTTACTTGTCCGCCCCGGGTTAACGGAGGAGGCGGTGTGACAGCCCAAGTGCTGCCCCTACCTTATTTGGCATGTAACCCCATGTATGAACCTTGTGTCATGAGCTTATGAGTTGTATGTTTGCTCCTTGCCATTCATGTGTGGTTGCATTCATGCATCATTTCATCATGCATCATTCTCATTTCATCTTCTTGCCATGTTGGTTTTCTTGTGCTTACTATGATGTGTTGGTGGAGAGGTGTTGTTTTGTGATGTGGGAGATGCTTGTGTGTGGATGGTTCCATGTGTGCAACCTATTATTTCCCCCTCTCTTTTCCTTTGCAACATCCCCCTCCAAAACCCCTTTTCTCCTATATTTATTTATCTCCAGATTTTAAGTTGCTTTAAAATTGTTTAAAAATGTTCATGAGGTGGCCCCATATGTTTTGTGAAATGGGAGTATGTTGGATTTAATGTTTGGGGTTGGTTCGAATTGTGTTTTAAATTAACAGGAGCTGTCATTTTAAATATTAAATAAATTACTTGTTTTATAATTCAACTTAATATTTTTAATAAAAGCTGTACATTATTTCCTCCTCAGAATTATTTTTGTTTTGCTCAAAACCCTTTTAAATTGCTCTGGGGATTATCTTGTTTGTGACTGGTTTTATTAAATGAGAAAACCCCCTTTTTATTCTCTGTTTTATTGAGAGTGCGTGTGTGAGAGGGACAGTGGGCCGCGGCCCAGCCCATCTGGACACAACGGCCACGTGCTCCTGTCTCCTTCTCCCTCAGAGAGCGCGTGCGTCACCGTCGCTTTCCGTCGCCGTCGCCGTCAGCCTGGGGCTATATAGCCTCCCCTCGGCGTCCGTGTCGCTCCGCTAGGGTTTCTTCTTCCTCCCTCCGCCGCCGCAGCTCCTCTCCCCCTCTTCTTCTTCCTCGTTCCTCCCTTCTCTGTCGAGGCGTAGGTAAGCTTCAGAGAAGTGCAGAGGAGCGGTGCTCGTCGTCGTCGTCGCCTCCGACAGCCTTGTCCCCGCTGGTGATGGCGTGACGCTCACCGCTGCCGTCCGCGTCTCGTTCCCGGTGCTAGGAGGCCTCGGGAGGACTTCTTCTTCTTCCTCCTCGTCGCCTGAGCATCGCGGGACCTTCTTCCTCTCCGTGCGCATCGTCTCCGCCTCTCCTTCCCCTTCGTCGCCGTCGATCGTGTCCCCGTGTCTCCGTGAGCCCCTCGGTGAGCAGCCCATCCTCGCCGCCCCTTCTCCTCGTCGTAATTCATAGGATTCGTCGCCGTAGTGCCATTGCCGCCGCTCGAAAGCTCCGAGCTTGGGCTTGCCTTCGGTCCCCCTCATCGCGAGATGAGGTGAGGGATGGAGCCCCCGTAGTTTCCTCTTTCGATTCTGCTGCTCCCCGTCGCCGGAGACCCCTTGCATCGCCGGGAATCGCCGTCGCCCCGCCGCTGTTGCTGCCGCTGTTGCTCTGTCATGTGCGTGTGTAGCATTCAGTCTCGTCAGTCTGTATGTGCACGTGTGTGTATTAGAGCTACAGATCCCCCCTCCCTGTTAAGTTTCGGCGCCGCAGCTCAGTGGTGTGGGCGCGTGTGCTCGACCCAGAGGTCAGGGGTTCGACCCCCTGAACCCCCCCCTTTTCTTTTTTTTGTTGTTTTGCTTTTTTTCTTTTATTCTTTGTTTTCTCTTTTCCCTTGCTTATATATATGTGTGTGTTTTCTTTTTTTCTTTTGCCATGATCTGTGTGTGTATGTGTAGTGCATATGCACATGTTTGTGTGTGTGTGTGTGCTTGGGCATACACACATGTGTGTAGGTGGCATGGTGAGAGGTGTGTGTATCCATGTGGTTGTGTGGGTGTTCTTGTGGTGCTTGTGTGTGTATGTGTCTTGGTGATGCATACCCCTACATGAGAGAGGTATGTATGTTGTGTGTGTGTTTCTTGTCATGAGAGTGTGTGTGTTGCACCTATGCATGGGTGCACATGTTTGTGTGTGTGTGTATGCTATGCATACATACCTACATGTGTGCTTGTGAAGATGTGACTGTGTGTGTACATGTGGGTGTGTGGTGCACCATGCATGACACATGTGTGTGTGTGCTCTTTGCACACCCATACATGTGTGTGTTCTTGTGTGTGAGTGAGTGTAATGTGTACGTGTGTGTATGTGGGCATACATGTATGAAATGCATGTGTGCCTAGATGCACTCATGATTGGGAGTGCTTTGATAGTGGTTGTGTATGTGTGCGTGCTCCACATCCACTCACTTTGGAGTGATGTGTATGTGTAGGAGTAGCTCCATGTGTAGTTTTCTCTCTTTTGTGCATATGAGCATAGTTTCACTTCTAGTTAGTTTCATCCTTGCTATTGATGCTATGACATGATAACATGCCCCTAGGATGCCATTTAACCATTTCCAACATGTGTCAATTGAGTTCATGCCATTTTGTGCCATTTCCATTCATATGCATAAGTGACTTAAGTCACCCATGTGGTCTTGCTGGATTTGTTTTACTTTATCGAGTGTCATGCATGTGGAGTCTGACTTTCTTCGGGTTTACTCGAGGTGTTGGAATTCCTTTGGAATTACCTATGATGATCGCGAGATCCGCGATCGAGGCATTCCCACGGAGTGTGGTTAATTTTGTAATGGATTAGTTGGAGCACCCCTGCAGGGTTAAATCTTTCGGAAAGCCTTGCCCGCGGTTATGTGGCAACTTGGATATTTGTTTAACACCCGGTTATAGCAAACTTGAAGTAAACTCTAACTAAAATACACCAACTGTGTGAGTAACCGTGATCGTCTCTGCTCGTGAACATGAACCAAGAGAGAACACGGTGGGGTTATGATTGACGTAAGTAAGTGTTCAGGATCTCATAGAGATCATACTAGATTTGATCGTTCTTCGTAGGCCACTCATATTTATTTCATATTGCATAAGCTAGCCACCATATATGCTTAGTGCTGCTGCAAACTAAACACTTACCCCATCCCAACCTTTAAGCTTGAATAGTCTCGATACCTGGGCACATGATAGATGAGTCCTCTGTGGCTCACAGTTTACTACAACACTCCAGGTACAGGTTCAGATGAGTTCGTCTAGGATGATCTTACCCAGCTCCAGTGGGAGTATGACGAGGAAAGAGGCAGGATGTACGTGACGTATCCGGATGAGTAGAGGACCTGGTCGTGATCTTTGGGATAGCTTGATAGTATCATTTGCAACTTCTTTTATCGTTTGATTTCGTCTGTAGTCGGACCCTGTGTTCAACTTGATGTTATGATTTGAGTGACATTGTAAGTTAGCATGTGGCGATTGTAAGCCAACTTGTATACTCTTCTCATTCAGTATTGTATGTTGTGATGATACTATTCTTGCTAACGGCAAGATGCGCCTCTATCCCTTGCGAGGACCTCGTGCCTTAAATGGATAGGCGTGAAACTTGGGCGTGACAGGCGGCCCGAGGGCAGCCGGTTACGCCGATCCGGTCGGGGGCCGAGCCGGCACCTTGACTAGTCGTCCCCGAGCCAGTCGGCGATCGCACCTGTCGGCTATACACCAGCCAGTCGGGGCCAGCCGATCATGTACTTTTTCTTCGAAGCGGGGAGGAGAACCCCGCTGCTTTGGCCTACCCAAGGGTAATAACCCGTTCACAACTGCTGGAGGAGGCATTCAATCAAGTCCTCAACCCAAGAAGGTGGCGTTCACAATACCATCAGATTCTTCAAATGAAGCTGATGATGAGGAACTTGAGGCAATCATCAGAAACAAGCAAGAACGAGTGGCTCAAGCAAAGGGCACTCAAAATCCTCTTTTGCTTGATCCAAAAATGGTGCTAAACTTCATTGATATCTGGCACAAGGATCCCAAACGCCAATTGATGACTTGAAGCTGCCTCCTGGTCCTAATCATGTCCTCACTGCTTTCATAGCTGAAGAAAAATGGGAGTATGAAAGGCCAGACAAACCAAGAAGGCTCAGTACAAGAAAGAGCATTTCTTGAATAACAATGTTCTGAAGCTTTCTCCTGAGGAACTTGTGAAGATGTAGTCTGAGATCAAAGACCTCGGTGAGGAATTCAATAGATACTATGCTGATTGGCAAAGCGCCAAGGTTCGCTTCGTCAATGTAGCTGATAAAGTCATCAATGATCACAACTCAAGGGTTGCAGCTCGATCGCAACGACAAATTCCTCAGGCTAAAGAATCTGCTCAGCCTGCTGAAGAACCTGCGAGGGCAACTTCCACTGTTGTGCCTGAAGAAAATGCCAGGGCAGCCAAACCCACTTCGGATGTCGATGCTGAAGAAATAGCTATGCCTGATGAAATTGAACCCACAAGGACGATTGCATCAGTCGTGCCTAAAGAAATTACTACCTTTTCACCTTCTGCTGAAATTACAAAATTTTCAAGGGTGAAGAACATAAATCTTCATTTTACATCAGAAGTGAAGAAAACTAAGGCTGTTGAGAAGAAGGCACTAAAGAGAAAAGCATCAAGTTCTCAGTCGTGAAGAAGTTGAAGACTTTGCCAAGATCTTCCATTGAACCCTTAGATGCTACCCCAATCTCCTCAACACCAGCCTATGAGATAATTCCATTTGGTGTTGACCATGTCATCCCAAATGATGAAGATGAAGAAGAGTATTCTACTGCTTCGACAGAGCAGATTGATGAAGAAATTGAAGTCGAACCAAATGCTTCAACTCCATAGGTATCATCGCCCCAGCCTCAGTTAACTACTGAAGAGGCCGGCATTGAAGAAGTTGATGAGGATGTGGACATTGGCAATATAACTCCTATCATCAATGATGAATATTGGGAAGCTGCTCACCCAAACTCCCCAATAACCACTCCTCTGTCACAGATTCCTCAGTCCCCAGCCCAGACTGGAGAAATTCATGAAGGATCTGATGACATTGCCGCTCCAGCCACTGAAGAAATTCCAGATGCACCAGCTGATGACATTGTTGCTGTAACTGCCACTGAGGAAACTGCTCCGCAAATTCCTCAGTCTGAAGAAATTCCTCCTATGCCAAAGGATATTAAGGGCCGCTTCAAGCCAAACCTTTAGCCGAAGCCAAGGATGCCATTCAAAGGCTCAAAGCACCCCAAATTCCTCAAGTCTAATTTCTTCAATGAACACATTTTCTTCACATAACCCAATCCATATGACTCAGCAAGGGCCGGTCGCACCAGATTCTGGACTCCAACTTAGATGAATTATTATGCATCAGTACTGTTTGACAAGAAAAAATTCTTCGAGAACCATCAAATTCCTCATGCTGATATGGAAACAATTCCATCCTTCATGCCGGTGCTCGTAGTTCTTTATGATGCAGGAATTCTTCCTTTCTGTGTGGACATCTGTGACTGGAATGAAGAGCTAATTCTTCAATTCTATGCCACTTTGCACATCACAGGTGATGCTTCTGACATCAACTCCTGGGTCTTGGACTAGATGACCGGATCTACTCACCTCACTGCTCCAGCATCCAAATTGCTTCGGTCTGTCCCAGTTCCAATTCCTTTAGAAGAAGCTCGTCGCCTGTTTGATGAACCTGCTCTACCCAATCAACTGATGCAAGTGCTAATGAAAACGTTGGCTGCTAGAAAACCTCAGCGGACAACCTTCCTTATGAAGGATTTGCTATATGTGCCCAGGATGGTCTACCACATTCTCACCAACACCCTATATCCTCAGAAGGGCCACAACTCTAAAGAAGAAGAAGTGGAGGGAGTCATGAAGAACATGCTATTCAACATCATTCATGGGATTCCCATCAACTTCCATGATTTCTTCATGAGGACATTGGCAAATGCAGCTCTAGCCCCATTTGAACTGAAGCATTATGCTCCCTGGATCATGAAGTTCATTAGGTCAAGGTCTTCAGTTCCCTTCAAGGCGGACTTCCAAAACCACTTCGGCTTCTTGCCCCTGATTGAAGTCCTCAAGAGCACAACTGCCTCGGTTGAAGGAAAAGGCAAGGCTGTCATTGATGAAGGCACTCGTCCATTGGATGGTCAGTTCCGTAAAGTTGTATCTTACTCCACCAATGATGACACTGCAACCTAGGATTCTGCTGCAAAGGCCTCAGCGCAAAAGCCTCAAGAGTCTACCCCTCGTGTGATGACTGATCGTGAGCTTCTCATAAGTCTTCATCAGAAGGTTGATCGCAATCACAAGTGGGTGAAGCGTCAGTTGGCTTCCAGTGTATAGAACATGACTGTGACACAGAACTCTGTGAGGAAAAATCAATAGTATGTGCATGAAATCTTCGATCGCGCATGGGCCATTCTCGCACACCTCAAGACTCCCGAGGAACTCAAAGACATGGACTTTTAGCAAAACTTTGACTGGTCTCATCCTCCTCAGAATAAATTCAAGAAGGTTCAAGTTCCTCACATGGTTACGAGTTCATATTCTTCATCACGAGAGACGGATGAAGCTGAGGACGTTGATGACACTGCGACAGGCTCTGCATCGACAAACGACCCCGACAACGCTGGCGCTCCTTCCTCACAAACATGACGAAATTCTTCAAGGGGCGTTAGTCCTCATTTTTCATCCCTTTTGGTCTTCAATGACAAAGGTGGAGAAAATTTGAGTTAGTCTTCAAACGGGTCTCTATATATGGGTTGTTTTTTGTTTCAGTTCCAACTCTCGCTTTTGTGAAGCTCTTGTTGGTTGAGTTGTAAACTTAAGTCCGATGGTGGTCTAGCTTTTTTGAACTGCTTTCCGCATGCCATATTTCCTTAAGCACCTTAATGCATGCATGCTGAATTTCGCCGGACACCATTTTCATCATGCATTTCAAATTCTTCATATCATATGTTAAATGTGTGTATGAATTACAAGATATAGGGGGAGTTCTCCATGTTTTTAACCTGTCATGTGTATTTGCAGTCCAAAGCAAATTCCTCAAATATGCACATCTTCAGGGTGAGTTCTTCTATATCTTGCAATAAAATTCCTAAAACTCAGTACTTACACTTCATATATTCATCCCCGTTGAAAACTTAACCTATTTGCAATCAATCACCAAAAAGGGGGAGATTGTAAGTGCATCTAGTGCCCCTTAGTGATTTTGGTGTATTGAAGACTTATAGGTTAAGGAACTAATGTGTTTGTGAGTGTACATAGGCTCTATAAGTCAATGAGGAGTTTGATATATTCGGAGATTACCGACCCCTACAAATGTATGTCTTCAACTCAAGACTTTGGTGAAGACTTGTTGAAGACTTTGGTATTCCCTGAAGACTTTGAAAATGAAGAAGTTGGTGTGACCTTGAAGATATGAACGAGGACTATGAAACGTGAAGACTTTTGTTTTCATAGTTTCATTTCTTTTCTTTGAGTCATAGGAAACACCGTACTGTTAAAGGGGGGCGAGGTAATACTAAGGAAAATTTCCAACTCATGCTCAACTCCAAAAGCCTCAACCTATCCAATCCTTCGAGTGAAGCCTTTGGAAATCTCTTGCAGTTCAGTCAAGTTCTTCAGTGATAGAGACGATGTTCTGGTCTCTGATGAAATTGATTTGGCTGAGGAGTTAGGATTTCTCCAGTGCGAATTGCCTACAAGTGAATAACATGATAAGCCTGAGGACTTTCATCGTTCGAAATTCCGACCGTTGTTTTGCTTAGGGCCAGTTGTCCCCAATCATCTTATCCACATAATGATCATATCATTGGGGGCATTTATGTCTTATCATGTCAGGTTGCACCTTGGCTATAAATAGCCACCCCACACAACCACTAGTTGGTTGGCTGCTCCGAGAGAGAACTGACACTTGTCATTTGAGAGGAACCCTTCCTCCAAGGACTTTAAGAGAAAATCATCAGTGAGGAAAAACCCAAATCCAAACCACCAAACCCAAAGTGATTGAGCATCACTGAAGAGATTGATCTTGTGTGGAATCGACGCTTGTTACCTTTGAGGACTATGTATCCTCCAAATGGTTAGGCATCATGGTCTAGTGCATCCCACAGTCAATTGGGGATCACGAAGTGACCTTGGTCTAGAGCATCCAACAGTCAATTGTGGATCGCCGGGTGACCAGTTTGTGAGGGTTTTGCAAGTCTACCTTGAAGACTTACCACGAGTGTTGGGCGAGGACTTTGTGAGATTAGCTCAAGGAGAATACGGTAAGGATTATGTGTCCTTGGACTGTGTGTCCTCTGGTTTAAATACCAGGCCACTCCAAACCAGACGTACGGCTGTCACAACAGTTGGAACTGGGTCATCAAACCATTATCTTCATCGAGCTACCTGGTTCTATTTCCTCAACCCCTCTATTCCTAGTATACTTGTTGATGAAATTGATCTTTACTGTTTGAAGAATTTGACTAAATACTTTCACAATTTCCTCACCTCAAATTCTTCAAGTTACCTTGTTGCTCTCCTGCTTATCCTATATCGCGCTACTTGTAATCTGTGCATGTTTTATTTCATCATGATGACTATGTTGTCGCTATGTTTCTCATGCACTCGAGTACTTAATCCGCTCCTAGTTATTCATCATATTTCAAATTCCTCAAGTGATGAATTTGTAAAAATCGCCTATTCACCCCCCTCTAGTCGATATAACGCACTTTCAAAGAGGGCATCCGTGATCGATCTCCCCTTCGGCAGGGTGCCGAAACGGAGGTGTAGATGGGATCCCTTCGGAATAGAGACTTGTGACGGCGGAAAAAGTGTTTTAGCAGCTCCCCTAGGGTTTTTGGAATATATGAGAATTTATAGGCCAGAGAGGGGCATCGGGAGAGGCCCGAGGGAGGAACAAGCCATCAGGGCACTCCCCTAGGGGGTGCTCCCTGTTGGCTTGTGGGGCCCTAGTTCGGCTCCCAACCTCCTTCCAAAGCTTCTAGGTCTTATTTTTTGTCCACAAAAAATCATCAAAAAGTTTCATGACAATTGGACTTTGTTTGGTACTGTAAACTTAAAAATTCAAAAACACACAGAAGACAACAACTGGCACTGGGCACTAGGTCAATAGGTTAGTGCACAAAAATATTATAAATTGGTAAACAAATGCCCCCAAAGTATCCTAGAATGATATTATATCAGCATGGCACAATAAAAAATTATAGATACGTTGGGGACGTATAAAAATTCCCATTATGTAAATGATAAAAATAGAATATTTTATTTGACATGCTACCCATCATGAATGTTTTGTATGTATGCTCATTGAGAAATGATGAATTAATAAACCACAACATAGTAATATTTATAAGTATAAGACACAAAATCATTGATTTTCAAAGAATACGATCCTAAATGAATGTTTACCCCCATTCATTTTATTATATTTGCAAGGCATGTCTCCCTATTCACCAAATCAATACAAATGTTAAGCACCACGGTGTCCAAGTCGGGCAATTGGATCATACTTTTTCAATATGCAACAACTTTTTATTCTTCAAGCAATACATGAGCGTGAACCATTGGCCATAGCGTATAGGTGGAATACAATATGATGGTGTTGGAAATATGCCCTAGAGGCAATAATAAATGGTTATTATTATATTTCCTTATTCATGATAATCTTTTATTATCCATGCTATAAATGTATTGACTGGAAACACATTGCATGTGTGGATACATAGACAACACTTTGTCCCTAGTATGCCTCTAGTAGACTAGCTCATTGATCAAAGATGGTCAAGGTTTCCTAGCCATTGACATGAGATGTCATTTGATAACGGGATCACATCATTGGGAGAATGATGTGATGGACATGACCCAAACTATAAGCATAGCATATGATCGTGTCAGTTTATTGCTATAGTTTTCTGCATGTCAAGTATATGTTCCTATGACCATGAGATCATGCAACTCACTGACACCGTAGGAGTACCTTGTGTGTATCAAATGTCACAACATAACTGGGTGACTATAAAGGTACTCTACATGTATCTCCGAGGGTGTCTGTTGAGTTGGCATGGATCAAGACTAGGATTTGTTACTCCGTGTGACGGAGAGGTATCTCAAGGCCCACTCAGTAATACAACATCACAACAAGCCTTGCAAGCAATGTGACTAAAGTGTTAGCCATGGGATCTTGTATTACAGAACGAGTGTAGAGACTTGCCGGTAACGGGATTGAACTAGGTATACAGATACCGACGATCGAATCTCGGGCAAGTAACATACCTATGAACAAAGGGAACATCATACGGGATTAACTGAATCCTTGACATAGAGGTTCAACCGATAAAGATCTTCGTACAATATGTAGGAACCAATATGGGCGTCTAGGTCCAGCTATTGGTTATTGACCGTAGAGATATTACGATCATGTCTACATAGTTCTCGAACCCGCAGGGTCTGCACACTTAAGGTTCGGTGACGTTTCGGTAATTTTTGAGTTATGTATGTTGGTGACCGAAGTTTTGTTCGGAGTCTTGGATGAGATCTGGGTTGTCACAAGGAATTCCGAAATGGTGCATAGACGAAGATTGATATATAGGAAGTTGGTGTTTGAACTCCAGAAAAGTTTTGGGCATTACTGGCAGTGTATCGGGAGTGACGAATGGGTTCTGGGGGTCCACCAAGTGGGCCCACCACCCCCTAAGGGGACCACATGGGCTATAGGGTGGCGCACTAGCGCCTGGTGGGCTGGGCGGCCAGGCCAAAGGGCCCATGCGGCTGAAAGGTGGAAAGTCAAAAGGTGGAGGAGGTTTCCAAGTGGGAGAAGGAGTCCTACTCCTACTAGGATTGGAGGAGGACTCCTCCTCTCCACTTTGGCCGCTAGCAGGGGCAGGCCCTTTGGGGTCAAGCCTCCTCCCTCCCTCCTCCTATATATAATAGAGGTATTGAGGGTTTTTGAACATAGAAAAACAGCCACGTGCTACCCTCTTCCTCTAGATCGTAGTTTCTCCTCTAGATCGTTCCGATGGTGCTTGGCGAAGCCCTACCGAAATAGTTCCACCACCATCACCGCCACGCCGTCACACTGCCAGAGAACTCATCTACCTCTTTGCTCCCTCTTGCTGGATCAAGAAGGCGGAGATCATCATCGAGTTGTACGTGTGCTGAACGTGGAGGTGCCGTCCGTTCGGCGCTAGATCAGGACGGATCGTGATTGGATTGCGAGACGCTCGACGATTTGGATCGCGAAGATGTTCGACTACATCAACCGCGTTTCTTAACGCTTCCTGCTTAGCAATCTACAAGGGTATATAGATCCACTCTCCCTCTCATAGATGCTCATCATCATGGATAGATCTTGCGCGTGCGTAGGAATTTTTTTGTTTCCCATGCAACATTACCCAATAGTGGCATCATGAGCTAGGTCTATGCGTAGATGAGATCACGAGTAGAACACAAAGGAGTTTGTGGGTGTTGATGCTTAGATTGCCTCCTCCCTTGGCCGTGTCTTGATTCAGCGGTATTGTGGGATGAAGCGGCCCGGACCAACCTTACTCGTATGCTTATGAGAGACCGGTTCCATCGACTGACGTGTAACGTTGTTGAACAAAGATGGCTAGCCGGTGTCTGTCTCTCCTTCTCTAGTTGGATTGGATTCAACAAAGGCGGTCCTTGAGAAGGTTGAATTGCAATTTTTGTATCACCGTTGTGGTTTTGCGTAGGTGAGAATTGTTCTTGCTAGATACCCGTAGCAGCCACGTAAAACATGCAACAACAATTAGAGGACGTCTAACTTGTTTTTGTAGGGTATGTTGTGATGTGATATGGCCAATTACATGATGAGATATATGTGATGTATGAGATGATCATGTTTTGTATAGAATATTACGACTTGCATGTCGATGAGTATGGCAACCGGGAGGAGCCATAGGGTTGTCTTTAATTATTTTCACCGTTTTTGCTTTACTTTATCGCTATGAGTTAGCAATAGTCGTGGAAGCAATAGTCGGTGCGGCAACCCCGATGGCGACACGTTGATGGAGATCAAGATGATGGATATCATGATGTCATGCAAGTGACGGTGGAGATCATGTCGGTGCTTTGAAGATGAAGATCAAAAGCACAAGTTTATGGCCATATCATGTCAGTTATGATTTGCATATGATGTTAATCCTTTTATGCACCTTGTTTTGCTTAGGACGACGGTGGCATTATAAGGTGATCCCTCACTCAAATTTCAAGATGAATTGTGTTCTCCGTGAGTGTGCACCGTTGCGAAAGTTCATCGTGTCGAGACACCACGTGATGATCGGGTGTGATAGACTCTACGTTCACATACAACGGGTGCAAGCTAGTGTTGCACGTGCAGAACACTCGGGTTAAACTTGATGAGCCTAGCATGTACAAACATGGCCTCGGAACACAAGAGAACGAAAGGTCAAACATGAGTCATATAATAGATATGATCAACATGAAGATGTTCATCATTGAAACCACCTCAACTCACGTGATGATCGGACTTGAATTGGTGAATTTGGATCATGTATCACTTTGATGACCTGAGAGATGTCAGTTTGAGTAGGAGCTTTAGTAATTTGATTAATTAAACTCATTACCTTGAACATTAGTCTTAGTAACCTTTGCATATTTATGTTGTAGATCAATGGCTCGCGCAGTAGCACCCTTGAATTTTAATGCGTTCCTAGAGAAAGCTAAGTTGAAAGATGATGGAATTAACTTTGTGGACTGGGCCTGTAATCTAAGGATTATTGTCACGGCTTCCTAGAAGGCTTATGTCCTTGATGCACCGCTTGGTGATCCACCCGCTCCAGTGGAGTCTCCAGACGTTGCGAATGCCTGGCAAGCATGTTCTCATGATTACTCAATGGTTCAATGTGCAATGTTGTATGGCTTAGAATCAGGACTTCAAAGACGTTTTGAATGTCATGGAGCATGTGATATGTTCCAGGAGTTGAAGTTTATCTTTCAGAAGAATGCCCGTATCGAGAGGTATGAGACCTTCGATAAGTTCTATGCTTGCAAAATGGTGGAGAACGGGTCTGTCAATGAACACATACTCAGAATGTCTGGGTATTCCACCCATCTGGCTGAATTGGGGATGCCCCTTCCGGCAGAGGCGATCACTAACAGAGTTCTTCAATCATTGCCACCTAGCTACAAGAGATTCGTGTTGAACTATAACATGCACGGGATGAACAAGTCAGTCATCGAGCTGTTTGCGATGTTAAAAGTCGTTGAGTATGAGATTCAGAAAGAGCATCAAGTGTTGATGATCAATAAAACCACTAGTTTTAAGAAGAATGGCAAGGGCAAGAAGGGTAACTCTAAGAAGAGTGGAAAAGCAGTTGCCCCTCCCGTGAAGAAACCAAAGGATGGACCCAAGCCAGAAACTGAGTGCTTTCATTGTAAGGGAACTGGTCACTGGAAGCGAAACTGCCCCAAGTATCTGGCCCACAAGAAGGCGGCCAACACCAAACAAGGTATATATGATATACATGTTATTGATGTGTACCTTACCAACTCTCGTTGTAGTGCCTGGGTTTTTGATACTGGTTCGGTTGCTCACATTTGCAACTCAAAACAGGAGCTACGGAATGGATGAAGGCTGGCAAAGGACGAAGTGATTATGCGCGTGGGAAATGGTTCCAAGGTTGATGTGATCGCCGTCGGCATGCTCGCTCTTCGATTACCATCGGGATTAGTGATGAATCTGATTAATTGTTATTTAGTGCCTGCGTTAAGTATGAATATTATATCTGGATCTTATTTATTGAGAGACGGTTACTCATTTAAATCAGAAAATAATGGTTGTTCTATTTATATGAGTAATATCTTTTATGGTCATGCACCCAATTTGAGTGGTTTATTCATATTGAATCTCGATAGGGATGATACACATGTTCATAACATTGATGCCAAAAGATGTAGAGTTGATAATGATAGTACCACTTTCTTGTGGCATTGTCGTTTAGGTCATATTGGTGTAAAATGCATGAAGAAGCTCCATGCTGATGGACTTTTGGAGTCACTTGATTTTGAATCACTTTACACATGTGAACCATGCCTCATGGGCAAGATGACTAAGACGCCGTTCTCTGGAACAATGGAACGGGCGAGTGAATTTTGGGAAATCATACATACTGATGTGTGCGGTCCAATGAGCATTGACGCGCGTGGTGGATATCGTTATTTTCTCACCTTCACTGATGACTTAAGTAGATATGGGTATATTTACTTAATTAAACACAAGTCTGGAACATTTGAAAAGTTTAAGCAATTTCAGAGTGAAGGTGAGAATTATCATGACAAGAAGATTAAATTCCTAAAATCCGATCGAGGAGGTGAATATCTGAGTAATGAGTTTGGCAGTCACTTAAGACAGTGTGGAATTGTTTCACAATTGACACCGCTTGGAACACCGCAGTGTAACGGTGCGTCCGAACGTCATAATTGAACCTTATTAGATATGGTGCGTTCTATGATGTCTCTTGCCGATTTGCCACTATCGTTTTGGGATTATGCATTAGAGACAATTGCATTCACTTTAAATAGGTCACCTTTGAAATCTGTTGAGACGATTCCATATGAACTGTGGTTTGGCTAGAAGCCAAAGTTGTCATTTCTTAAAGTTTGGGGATGTGACGCTTATGTCAAAAAGCTTCAGCCTGAAAAGCTGGAACCCAAAGCGGAGAAATGCGTCTTCATAGGATACCCAAAAGAGACAGTTGGGTATACCTTCTACCTTAGATCCAAAGGCAAAGTGTTTGTCGCTAAGAATGGAACATTTCTTGAGAAAGAGTTTCTCTTGAAAGAATTGAGTGGGAGGAAGATAGAACTTGATGAGTTTGTTGAACCTTTGTGTCAAGAAAGGTTTTAAATAGCGGATAGCGGACTCACTTCGGATTGTGACCGGCGTAGCGGATTGCGGATTGCGGGCGCTATGTCCATATAGTAGATTATGAAAATGATCAAGACCTTAAGAATTTTGTGTATATTTTTATAGAATTGATAACAAAAATGACATTGAGATTGTGCAATATCATTTGTATAGGCTGTGTGTTATAGTTGCATGCACAAAAGTTCTCTTCATGGTCAAAAGTTGATCCCTATAGTCCAAACAACTAAACAAATATGGTACGCATGCATCCATGCTTAATTTCTTATGCTCCAATATTTTAAGTTAAATTCCTCCTCCAATCATTAGCCCAATCTCAAAGTTAATCAATTTGAATAAAAGACAACACGTCTAGTAGCAGTTTTGGTTGGTTCGAGACAGGTAGTCCAGTGTTTTGTTTTTTGTGTGATGGATAGGTCGTCGAGTTTCCAGTCTTTAGCATGTTAGATCTTGGACGGTAGTACATGCATGCATGCATTGACTTCTATACCTTGGACTGTATGGCAGCAGACGCATGATGGCGCTCGGCGCTGGCATTTGGTGGTCCGATAACCATTTTTTAAAGAGCCAGAGCGCTGTGCCCGCAGAGTAAAAATGCAATATCACTCCCATGCCCGCAATAGCGAGAGATCATGACAAAGCGCTATATAAGAACTCAACCCAAAACGCTTAGTGTTGGGGCCACGCTACCGCAATAGCGGCCACTATTTAAAACCTTGATGCCAACCAGAGAATAGCGCAGCGCAGAAAGATGTTTCTGTGGAGCCTACGACAGTTGAAGAGGAAGTTAATGATAATGATCATGAAGCTTCGAATCAAGTTATTATCGAACCTCGTGGGTCAACAAGGGCGTGCACTACTCCTAAGTGGTACGACAACCCTGTCTTAGAGGTCATGTTGTTAGACAACGATGAACTTACGAGCTATGGAGAAGCGATGATGGGCCCGGATTCCAAGAAATGGTGAGAGGCCATGAAATCCGATACGGGATCCATGTATTAAAAAAAAGTATGGACTTTGGAGTATTACCTGAAGGGCGAAAGGCCATCCAGAACAATTGGATCTTTAAGAGGAAGACGGACACGGACGGTAATATCACCGTCTATAAAGCTCGACTTGTGGCAAAGTGTTTTTCACAAGTTCAAGGAGTTGACTACGATGAGACATTCTCACCGATGGAGATGCTTAAGTCCGTCAGAATCATGTTAGCAATAGCTGCATATTTCGACTAAGAAATTTAGCAGATGGATGTTAAAACAGTGTTCCTTAATGGTTTCCTTAAGGAAGAGTTGTGTATGATACAACCGGAAGGTTTTGTCGATCCAGAGAATGTTGACAAAGTTTGCAAACTAAAGTGATCCATTTATGGACTGATGCAAGCATCTCGGAGTTGGAATTTGTGCTTTGATGAGGTGATCAAAGCGTTCGGGTTTATACAAGTTTATGGAGAAACTTGTATTTACAAGAAAGTGAGCGGGAGCTCTATAGAGTTTCTAATATTATATGTGGATGACATATTGCTGACTGGAAACAATATAGAAATGCTGGAAAGCGTGTAGGAATATTTGAACAAGAGTTTTCCAATTAAGGACCTAGGAGAAGCAGCTTTCATATTAGGCATTAAGATCTATAGAGATAGATCAAGACGTTTAATAGGACTTTCACAGAGCACATACCTTGATAAAGTTTTGAAGAAGTTCAAAATGGATCAGTCCAAGAAGGGGTTCTTGCCTGTGTTACAAGGTGTGAAGTTGAGTAAGACTCAATGCCCAGTGACTGCAGAAGATAGAGAAAATATGAATGCCATTCCCTATGCTTCAGCTATAGGATCTATCATGTATGCAATGCTATGCACAAGACCTGATGTCAGCCTTGCCATAAGTATGGACGGAAGGTTTCAAAGTGACCCAGGAATGGAGCATTGTACAGCGGTTAAAAATATCCTTAAGTACCTGAAAGGGCTAAGGAAATGTTTCTCGTTTACGGAGGTGATCAAGAGCTCGTCGTAAAGGGTTACATCGATGCAAGCTTTGCCACCGATCCGGATGACTCTAAGTCGCAAACCGGATATGTATTTATTCTCAATTAGGGAGCGGTAAGCTGGTGTAGTTCCAAGCAGAGTGTGGTAGCCGATTCTACATGCGAAGCGGAGTACATTGCAGCCTCGTAGGCGGCGAAGGAAGGTGTCTGGATGAAGGAGTTCATGATAGATCTTGGAGTATTTCCCAATGCACTGAATCCAGTGGATTTGTTCTGTGATGACACTGGTGCCATTGCCCTGGCCAAGGAACCAAGGTTTAACAAGAGGACTAGACACATAAATTGACGCTTCAATTCCATCTGCGAGTACATCAAGGACGAGGACATAAATATTTGCAAAGTGCACACGGATCTGAATGTAGCACACCCGTTGACTAAACCTCTTCCAAGGGCTAAACATGATCAACACCAGAGCTGTATGGGTGTTAGATTCATTACAATGTAAATCACACAGTGATGTGAGCTAGATTATTGACTCTAGTGCAAGTGGGAGACTCTTGGAAATATGACCTAGAGGCAATAATAAATGGTTATTATTATATTTCCTTGTTCATGATAATCGTTTATTATCCACGATATAATTGTATTGACTGGAAACACATTGCATGTGTGGATACATAGACAACACTTTGTCCCTAGTATGCCTCTAGTAGACTAGCTTGTTGATCAAAGATGGTCAAGGTTTCCTAGCCATTGACATGAGATGTCATTTGATAACGGGATCACATCATTGGGAGAATGATGTGATGGACAAGACCCAAACTATAAGCATAGCATATGATATTGTCAGATTATTGCTATAGTTTTCTGCATGTCAAGTATTTGTTCCTATAACCATGAGATCATGCAACTCACCGACATCGGAGGAGTACCTTGTGTGTATCAAACGTTGCAACGCAACTGCGTGACTATAAAGGTGCTCTACAGGTATCTTCGAGGGTGTTTGTTGAGTTGGCATGGATCAAGATTGGGATTTGTTACTCCGTGTGATGGAGAGGTATCTCAGGGCCCACTCGATAATACAACATCACAACAAGCCTTGCAAGAAATGTTACTAAAGTGTTGGCCATGGGATATTGTATTACGGAACGAGTAAAGTGACTTGCCAGTAACGGGATTTAACTAGGTATACAGGTACCGACGATCGAATCTCAGGCAAGTAACATACCGATGAACCAAGGGAACAACATATGGGATTAACTGAATCCTTGACATAGAGGTTCAATCGATAAATATCTTCGTAGAATATGTAGGAACCAATATGGGCGTTCAGGTCTCACTATTGGTTATTGACTAGAGAGGTGTCTCGGTCATGTCTACATAGTTCTCGAACCCGCAGGGTCTGCACACTTAAGTTTCAGTAATGTTCGGTAGTTTTGAGTTATGTATGTTGGTGAAAAAATTTGTTCAGAGTCCTGGATGAGATCCCGGAAGTCATGAGGAGTTCCGGAATGGTCTGTAGACGAACATTGATATATAGGAAGTCAGTGTTTGGACTCTGGAAAACTTTCGGGCATTATCGGTAGCGTACCAGGAGTGATGATTGGGTTCCGGGGGTTCACCAAGCGGGCCCCCCCCTAAGGGGACTACATGGGCTATAGGGTGGCACACCAGCCCCTGTTGGGCTGCGAGGCCAGCCAAAAGGGCCCATGCGGCTGAAAGGTGGAAAGTCCATAGGTGGAGGAGGTTTCCAAGTGGGAGAAGGAGTCCTAATCCTATTAGGATTGGAGGAGGACTCCTCCTCTCCGCTTTGGCCGCAAGCAAGGACAGGCCCTTGGGGGCCAAGCCACCTACATCCCTCCTCCTATATATACTAGAGGTATTAAGGGTTTTTGAACAAAGAAAAACAGCCACTACCCTCTTCCTCTAGATCGTACTTTCTCCTCTAGATCATTTCGACAGTTCTTGGCGAAGCCCTGTCGGAATAGTTCTAGCACCATCACCGCCACACCGTCGCGCTGCCGGAGAACTCATCTACCTCTTCGCTCACTCTTGCTGGATCAAGAAGGCGGAGATTGTCATCGAGCTGTACGTGTGATGAACGCGGAGGTGTCGTCCGTTTGGCGCTAGATCGGGACGGATCATGATTGGATCATGGGAGGCTTGGTGATTTGGATCGCGAAGATGTTCGACTACATCAACCGCGTTTCCTAACGCTTCCCGCTTAGCAATCTACAAGGGTATGTAGATTCAGTCTCCCTCTCGTAGATGCTCATCACCATGGATAGATCTTGCGTGTGCATAGGAAATTTTTTGTTTCCCATGCAACGTTCCCCAACAGATGGAAGATATCAAAGGGGTAAAAAGTGGAGAAGATAGTCTCACATCAACTAGGCGTACCAATGTGCTATGGAGATGCTCATCGATAGATGTCAATGCAAGGAGTAGGGATTGCCATGCAAATGATGCACTAGAGCTATAAGTGTATAAATCTCAACTGAAGCTAAGTGGGGTGTGCATCCAACTTGCTTGCTCATGAAGACCTCGGGAATTTGAGGAAGCCCGTCATAGGAATATACAAGGCAAGTTTATTATGAAAAGGTATTTCCCACTAGCATATGGACGTGCCAAAATAGGAGACTCTCTATATGAAGAACATGGTGCCACTTTGACGCACAAGTGTGGTAGAGGATAGTAGCAAAGTCCCTTCTATCTTTTTCTCTCATTTATTATTTTATTTTATTTTTTCCTGGTGGGATTTTCTCTTTTTTCCCATTCATTTTTATATGGTGGGGTCATTTGGCCTCCCCCATTTTTATTTTATTTTTCATACGAAGTCTCATCCCGACTTGTGGGGGGAATTATAGTCAACATCATTCTTTCCTCACTAGGACAATGCTCTAATAAGGATGATCATCACACTTTTATTTACTTACAACTCAATTTGAAGAACTGAGAGGAAGATATGACTCTATATGAATGCCTCTGGCAGTGTACCAGGATGTGCAATGATCTAGCATGACAAGTATCAAAAATATGATGAACGGTGGCTTTGCCACAAATACTATGTGAGCTCTATATGATCATGCAAAGAAATGTGATGATGAACGAACTAGTCATGTGACGTGACAATGGAATTTGCATGGCAAGATATCTCAGAATGGATATGGAAATGCCATAATAGGTACGTATGGAGGCTGTTTTGAGGAAGATATAATGAGTCTTATGTGCAACAGAGCATGTCATGTCATGGGGTTTGGATGCACCGACGAAAGTTGCACCGATCCTCGAGGTGAGAATGGGCTATGCACGGTACCCAAGAGGCTAGCAAATATGAGAAGGTGAGGATGCGTATGTCTATGGTGTCACATTAGTCATAAAGAACTCATATACTTATTGCAAAGTTTTATTAGTTTTATCACAAATCAAAGTACTCCTCGCATGCCTCGAGGGAGGAGACTGGTAGGAGTTAACCATCATGTGCCCCCGACTCGAAACAACACTAGGATTTCAATGAGGAATAAAAATGCTCACACATCATCACCATGCCTCTTTAATTTTTAGATGAATAACAAGTTAACACCTATTAATCTCGACACTTCTATGAATCAATAATTGTGGACTCATACCTTTTTCATATTACCACATTAATGTCATTAACACAAAATTTCTCTATATGTGCTACATGATGGTTTTGATTAGCATTCATTGAATACCTATTATTTTTGGACTAGTCTTATGACCCATGCAAATTACAGTCACTATTTATTCATCTCTCAAACAAATATAAGTGAAGAACAAGAGCATATTATTTCTATAAAATCTACACGCCACCATGCTCAAAAAGATATAAGTGAAGCACATAGTGTATTTTAGCAAATTGTGATGAAGGCGCGTATCTCTCAAATAGGTGTGTCCAGAAAATGATCATTGTCACATACTGAAAGTAAAAGCAAACGATGCTCCAAGCAAAACACATACCATGTGATGAATAAAAATGTAGCTCCAAGTGACATACTGATGGCTTGATTCTTCCTTAGAATATTACTGTGGTGCCCTGGGCATCCCCAAGCTTAGGCTCTTGCTACTCCTTATGTGGTCCATCATGAGCACACCCAAAACTTGAAAACTTCAATCACACAAAAGTCAACAAAACTTCGTGAGATACGTTAGTTATAAGCAACATATTGAATACTTTAGGCTCTATTATAAATTGATTCTTAATTATTTTTTCATAATAGGTACTGTATTATAATTTATCCATGGCTTATACCCCCCCCCCCGATAAAATCCATAGCATAATCAAAACAAGCAAACAATGCAAGCAAACCATAATCTGTTTAAAACAGAATTATCTGTAGCAATCTGTAAAGAACCCATACTTATGTAACTCTAAAAATCCTGAAAATTTATGAAAATGTGTATAATTTTTATAGGAATACTATGTAATTTTTTTAGATAATTATCATGCTCTAGTAAAAAATGAAAATTCCTATACTTGAATCAAAGTTTCTATTATGTTTTAGCATCGTTTCTAATCATCTCGTGAGTCATCCCAAAGGCTTTACTTGGCACAAACACTAAATAAAACTTAAAATAATAATAATTATAGAGGAAAGAATCTTGTTATCACAAAATAACAGAAAGAAAAAACAAAATTTTAGATACATATTGGGTTGCCTCCCAACAAGCGCTATTGTTTTATGCCCCTAGCTAGGCATAATGCATAGTTTCAAGTGTTGTCATATTTGAAATTAAGCTCCTCAATAACACAACTATGATTAATGGGAACAATGGGAGAATTGAAAATAGGACCTTTATCAAGTTCACAAAATTGGGATGAAAATTAATCATTTTGAGATCTTCGTTTTTACAAGGAGGTGTACTAATGCCCTTCGAAATGTATATGAACTTGGGATTTTTGTCTTGTGAGGTACTAGCATTAGTTTTAGATGGTGTGAAAGAGGAACCCACTTCAATGACCTCAACCATTTCATCAATCCTACTCAAACCTTGTTCTACACTCTTATCAATAAGGGTGTCCTTTTCCTTTAAAGTTTTCAAAGTCATTTCTACCCATGACCCAAATTGAGTGATATGATCATGAAGTTGTTTTATCTAACTCCTCAATTGATTCACTAGTGATCATTTTCTTTTCAATAGCATAAAGCCTTTGATAACATGTTCCAAGGTTAAATTGGTTTCATTAACGATAATGGCTGGTGTTCCAACAAGATTTTCAATTGCATTATAAGCATCCAACATGTGACACATCAAAAAGTTCCCACCGGTGATGGTGTTAAGCACAAACCTATACCAAGTTGTCACACCAACATAAAAATTATGAATCAAAGTAGTGGTGGATAACATATTTGCTGCTTTATTTTGAGCGTGGAAAATCCTACACCATGCATCCTTCAAACTTTCTCCTCCCCTTTGTGTAAACTTGACAACATCATTATTGGGAGTAACGCGAACATAAGAAGAACAAGCCATGACTTCAAACAAGAAAACTAGTAACAAGCAAAGATAAATATATTTTTATTTTTTATTTTTATGGAAAAAACTAAATATAACAACAACAAAAAAAGAAGAACAAGTGAATAAAAATTTGTGCGAAGTTACTTGATAGTTGGTGATGGTATTCCCCGGCAATGGTGCCAGAAATCCTTCCTGATACTTGTGATCTATGTTGGGTTTTCCATGAAGAGGAACGGGTTATCATAGCACAATGTAGGTAAGTATTTTCCCCATTTATGAAACCAAGGTTTATTGAACCAGTAGGAATACCAATCCTCAACCGTCTTCATCGGCTGCACAAAAAAGAACAAACAACTTGCACCCACCATCGGCAAGAGGGTTCTCAATCCCCTTGATCTCGTTATTTGCAAGCAAGTGAGTTGTGTAGATAATTGCAAATTGCAAAATAAAATAAAAGAAAATAAATAAAATCAAGGTAGTGATGGCGTTTGTGAATATATAAGTGAATAGACCCGGGGGGCGTAGAGTTCTCTAGTTACATCTCTCATAGAAATAACATACGATGGGTAAACAAATTAGTATTGGGCAATTGATAGAAAAGCGAATACTTATGTGATTTTTATGGAAATAATCATGTGTATATAGGCATCACGTCCATAAGAAAATAGGTCGACCCCTACCTGCACCTATGACTATTACTCCACTCATCGACCGCTATCTAGCATGCATCTAGAGTATTAAGTAAAACAGAGTAATGCTTGAAGAATGATGACATGATGTAGACAAAGTAAACTCAATCAATATGAATAAACCCATCGTTTTATCCTTAGTAGCATGAACACAAATACACAACGTGTCCCCTTCTATCACTGGGATATAGAAACTCATCAGGTTGAACCTATTAGAATGCACCACTCCCACCGAAGAAATATCAATCTAGTTGGGCTAACTATCTCAATAGATCGGACAACATTACGAAGCTATGATGATCATGCAAATAAGAAGTTTAGTATTCAAGTTTGACTCAAATACTTTTCATGAATAATTTGAACATAAACTCACAATTCATTGGATCCCAACAAACACACCATACAAAGGGATTAGATCGGATAGATCAAGGCAAAGATACTATGAACATTGTATTGAAGATCAAGAGAGAGAGAGAGATTGCCATCTGGGTACTACCTATAGAACCGTAGGTCTATGGTGAACTACTCACACATCATGGTGAGGACAGCAAGGTTGATTAAGAGGTCCTCTGTGGTCGATCTCCCCTCCGGTAGGGTGCCGGAACGGAGGTGTAGATGGGCTCCCATCAGAACAGAGACTTGCGACGGAGGAAAAAGTGTCTCGGGAGCTCCCCTGGGGTTTTGGAATATATGAGAATTTATAGGCCAAAGAGGGGCATCAGGAGAAGCCTTAGGGAGGCACAAGCCATCAGGGCGCCCTGTCGGCTTGTGGGGCCCTTGTGCGACACCAGACCTCCTTCTGAAGCTTCCAGGTCTTCTTTTGGTCCAGAAAAAATGATCAAAAAAATTTGTGGCAATTGGAAGCATGCTTACCGTTTCGAGGCTCGATGCTGTCGGTGTACTAAAGTATGGGCTTTTTAGTTACCCGTAATTGTGCACAGACAGTTGTAGCCATACCAGCGGCAAGGCCTACCAGGGAGCAACTGGGAACAAATACATGAACTTTGAGAAGGCATGCAATTCAGCAGACCGAGGACCGAAGGCTGGGACCCCGGCAAGATCTTGTTGGGATAGCCTACAGAGCCCCGGCAAGACCCCGCCAACACAAAGGCCAGGTGTTGCCCCACCTGGGCACATGTCAAGGCGCCGACGATGGAGGGGCTAAGCGGTGCCGATGGGACGGGGTCCCGTCCTGTCCCGTAGACGGTCAGAGGCGCCAGACGGTGCATTAAATGCGCTTGTCTTACACCGTCAGTGTTAGGTATGATAACATTGTGGCTCTGTACACCTCGTGTATGCATATACGCCACTGTTGGTGACCCCTTCGCGTATAAAAGGAGCCCCAGGGCATTACAGTAGAGGATCTTTGGATCTTTGGGACTTTTGGACTTTTGGACAATTTTTTGGATTCCTAGACTTTTGGAGCTCTTCTAGCCCATTCTGCATGAGTAGCAGTTGTGTACTGTAGAGCTCCCAGAACCTGAGCTAGAAATCATCCAATACAACCAAGCAGGAGTAGGGTTTTACGCATCTGTGTGGCCTGAACCTCGGTAAAAATCCCCCGCGTTGCTCGTTCGTCCTACTCTTCGCGCACACCCATCTCCCTGCCGAACCAAAAAGGGATCCTCCCGATCCCATAAGTGTTCGTCCCCCATGACATCTTTAGCGCACAGATAAGGATGGTTGGCCGCGTAAACCTGGTCCAACGACTAGCGCGTCAGTTCCTTCGCCATATCCATCACCATGGCTCCCAAGAAGAAGGGTTTCACGGCGGTGGAACTCTCCACGTCCGCCGCACCTGTAGCCGCCCAAGCGGATGACGAAGTGGGAGCAAGCGAAGGGAGCAGAGACCCTGCGCTCACGCGGATCTCCGATGATCAAGGCCAAGGAAACGGCGATGCCCTCTGTGGAAACACTCACGGTGGCGGCGGAAACCCCCACGCTGCTGGGCCTCAAGACGGGGCTACACCGCCTACGGGCGCTACGGTGAACTCCGAGGATGGAAGGGCACCTTCCAAGACACCCACGCTGGCGCGTATGCCTCGACCTTCCCAGGATAATTGCGAGCAGCGCTGCAATGTCGGTGGCTCCCAACATCCCCGTGGTAAAGCTCCTGCGCATCGCTCCAAGGATGCGCGGGACCAGCATGCGCGGCAACATGCTAGTGGGAGTGGCATGCAATCGCGGGACCACGACGGAGCTCCTTCTAACACAGTTAGGAGTGAGAGAACCTCGCGTTCTTCACGCCATTCGCTGCCGACGCTCGTCGCCTTCCTGTAGGCGAATGTCGATGTGTTTGCATGGCAACCATCTGATATCCCCGGTGTTCCTAGGAAGGTGATTGAGAACCACCTTGCCACCTGTCCACACGCGCGGCCCATCAAGCAGAAGGTCAGGAAGCAGGCTTTCGAGCGGCAATACTTTATTGCCGAAGAAATCAAGAAATTAGAAGCGGCTGGCTTGATCAGAGGAGTACTTCATCCAACATGGTTGGCCAATCCAGTTGTAGTGCGCAAGGCGAATGGGAAATGGAGGCTATGTATTGACTTCACAGATATCAATAAGGCCTGCCCCAAAGATTCTTTGCCCTTGCCGTGCATCGACCAGATTGTGTACTCCACCGTTGGCTACGACTTGTTGTCTTTCCTTGACGCCTATTCAGGTTATGATTAGATTTTCATGGCAAACGAAGACAAAGAGAAGACCGCATTTATCACCCCATGCGGTACGTATTGCTCTTTGAGTATGCCTTTCGGGTTGAAAAGTGTTGGTTCTACATTTGCAAGACCGGTCCAGATTGGTTTTGAGCCCCATCTACATAGAAATATGGAGGCTTATATGGATGACATAGTGGTCAAAACCAAGAACAAGGTGACACTCATATCAAACCTAGAAGAAACATTTGCAAATCTGCATAAGATCAACATGAAGCTTAACCCCAAGAAGTGTGTGTTTGGTGTCCCATCCGGCAGGCTTCTCGAGTTCTTTGTATCTCAACATGGAATTGAAGCAAATCCCGAGAAGATCAAAGCAATTTAGCAAATTGAAGCACCAAGACATGTCAAGGATGTGTGTCGTCTTGCCGGCTATGTTGCCGCTCTGAGTAGGTTCATTTCAAAATCTGCTGAGTGCACCCTGCCCTTTTTCAAAATATCGAAGAAGACAGGTCCGACGAAATGGACTCCGGAAACGGAGGCAGCGCTGTAGGATTTGAACAACTACCTCTCCTCTCCGCCAGTCCTGGTCGCGCCAAAACCACAAGAGCCGTTGCTGCTATATTAGCGGCAACAAATCAAGTGGTGAGTGCTGCGTTAGTGTCTAAAGGAGAAGTTGATGAAGAAGCAGCAGCAGAGGCAGGACCGCCAAGCACAAGCCAGGATATTCCCTGGCAGAGTCTGGTGCCAACAAGGCAGGACCTAGGCAGTCGAATGAAACAATTCAGAAGAAGAAGATAGTGCAACGCCCAGTCTATTTTTCAGCTCCCTTTTGTAGGGGGCTAGGTCAAGATATCCTGGCGGGCAAAAGTTGCTCCTCGACCTCCTTATGGCATCGAGGAAGTTGTGTCATTACTTTCAGGCACATGAGATCACCGTTATCACTCGTTTCCCCTTGTAGCGGATTTTGCAGAACCTAGATGCTACCGGCAGGATTGTGGAGTGGGCTTTGGAACTGTCAAGCTTTGGTCTCAAGTTTGAAAGCACTTCGACTATCCAGAGCAGAGTCTTGGCGGAGTTCATTGCGGAATGGATCCCAATGCCAGATGAAGAGTTCTAGAGTCAACTCTCCCCGGGAAGGTAACAAATCAAGAGTGGATCATGTATTTTGATGGGGCTTTCTTGCTGCAAGGCACCAGTGCTGGAGTGATGCTTATCACACCCACCGGAGAGCACCTCAAATATGTGATTCAGATGCACTTTCCCTGGGAGAGGTCAATGAACAATACTGCGGAATACGAAGGGCTGCTTGCCAGTCTCAAGATCGCGGCAGACCTTGGGATTAAGAAATTTATTGTCAGGGGTGATTCTCAGCTTGTCGTCAAGCAGGTGAATAAGGATTATCAGAGTCCATTGATGGAAGCTTATGTAGATGAAGTGTGGAAGTTGGAAGAACATTTTGACGGTCTGCAAATGGAGCATGTTTCGTGTGTAGAGAATAGTGTTGCTGATGGCCGGTCAAACTGTGATGCCCTTAAGTTGCCTGTGGAACCAGGAACTTTTGTTCTCCGGCCAACTCAACCATCCGTGACACCATCAATTGGACGAGAGAAAAGAAGAAAGTTGTGTTCCGGCAAGTATTTCACAGGAGAGCTCCCATAAGCCGCCGGCGAGGCAGTTGCTAGGAACGACGCCAGGCTTGCTTGTGAGCATCGCTCTCCGGAAGGGCCTCAGGCTCTTGTTGTGGAAGTGCATGCTCCTGCCAAGCTTATCAGGTGGCAACACGCTCCGGTAGGACGTCGAGCCCTTGCCGTTGAGACAAATGCTTCCCCGGCAGAGGATATGCCTTTAGTCCTTGTTGTCGAGCCCCAAGCTCTAGCATGGGCACAACACATCGTCCATTTCCTTCAAATAGGAGAAGTCCCCGAGGAACAAGAAGGAGCAAGGAAAGTAGCCTACTGGTCCAATATGTACCAGTTCATGGACAACATCCCATACAGAAAGAGGTCAAATGGTGTGAAACTAAAGTGCATTTCTTGGGAAGATGGATGGAGCTGTGGCAAAGATACATGGAGGCATAGGTGGCACCCACATAGGATCAAGAGCTCTTGCCAGTAAGGCATACTAGCAAGGTTACTTTTGGCCCACTGCTCTCCAGGATGCAACTGCGCTAGTAACCAAGTGTGAAGCATGCCAGTTTCATTCGAAGAAATTGCATCAACCAGCTCAAGGGGCTCGAACAATCCCTCTTTCCTGGCCATTTTTGGTCTAGGGGCTCGAAATATTAGGCCCCTTTCCCCGTGCTACCGGGGCTTTGAGTACTTGTACGTCGCGATCGACAAGTTCACAAAGTGGCCAGAAGTGGAACCAGTGAGAAAGGTGACAGCACAATCAGCCATCAAGTTCTTCAAAGGACTAGTCTGCCACTTTGGTGTTCCCAAAAGGATCATCACTGACAAAGGCACGCAGTTCACAAGCCGCACCTTCATGCAGTATGTCCAGGACCTTGGCAGCAAAATCTGTTTTGCTTCTGTCACTCACCCAAGGAGCAACGGCCAAGCGGAAAGGGCGAATGCTGAAGTGCTGTGAGGGGTTATGAAAAGAACTTTCGACAGGCTGCACAAGTGCGGAAGATGCTAGATTGATGAGCTACCGACGGTTCTTTGGTCAATCAGAATGACACCAAATCGAGCCACTGGCCAGACACCCTTCTCCCTGGTATACGGGGAAGAAGCAGTTCTCCCCACGGAACTCCTACACGGGTCACCTCGAGTGCTCGCTTATGATGAGCTTGAGCAAGATCAGTTGCAGCAAGATAACGCTACGCTCCTTGAGGAAGATCGTCTTCAAGCTGCTGTGCGAGCTGCGTGCTAGCAGCAAGCTTTGCGCTGTTATCATAGCCGCAAGGTTCATGTCCGAAGTCTTGAGGAAGGTGACCTTGTTCTTCGGCGTGTTCAGTCCACCAAGAATTCCAACAAGTTGACGCCAAAGTGGGAAGGCCCTTATCGGGTAGTACGAGTCACCAGGCCTAGCGCAGTCCACCTGGAGACCGAGGATGGGATCCCAATGAGCAACTCCTAGAATATCGAACATCTTCGTAAGTTCTACCCATGAGGCGTGGTTATCGGGTCTCCTGGTAACCACCTTTTGTACACGTCTTGCCACTGAAGCATGTAATCCCTGGTACAAAGCCAGGCGCAGACCCTGTGCATAGTTGAATAAGTCTAAGTTTTCTGCAAATCTTGTTGATTCTCATGTTTACTTATGCTCATGTTTGTCTGAGATATTGTATTGCACTTACTCCCGACAAGAGATAACGGACCGCCAAGGTTCCATATCCCTATTTTCTCTTCTTTCTTATTCTCAAAGGATAGAAGGTTACCTTGCGTGCAGCTTTGTTGGGGGAGAATGGTGGTATGGATACTAAAGGACAATGTTCAAGGAAAACATCTTGACGGAAGGAGTACGACAACGAAAAGCTAAGTTGCAAAACTCTGAGTAGAAATTCTTACTGTGAAGTTATTTTCCTTGGACGATTTCGACTGTTGTATGGAAAACCTGCACGCTAAGGAACCTTGCCGTGATTGGTGGCGCCCTTGCTCTGTTTCGAGTCCGCTCAGCGGCTTAAGTGGCTACGCTCGCGCCTTTGTTCCGTTTAGAGTCCGCTCAACGGCACAAGTGGTTGCGCTCATGCCCTTACTCTATTTCGAGCCCACTCAATAGCTTAAGTGGCCCCGCCAAGAACGTCAAGGTATCTTGCCGGTAGAGGCCCCGCCAGTAGGCTACTAAAGTCCAACACCGAGCGCTCGCGGCAAGGGTGTGCGCATCGGCAAGTCTCCATCAAGCGTAGGGTGAATGCATATAGAAAGAAATTAAACAATGAGAATAGAATAGCATTTGTTCAAAGATAGCAAGTTATATTACATCAATCTCGCCACGATTCTAACATAAGATAAATTGTTCTTGACGTGGATCGCGGTGAGAAGTAAGACAGATAATCCTGGCGATCGCCTTCAACCCGCTTGACTTGGCTTACCCTGTCGACGATGCGCGCGACAAGTTCCTCAAGAGCCTTGACATCTACATCCCTCGGAAAGCAGTTGAGGATGTTGGAGAGGTTGATGTCGTTGTTCTTGTGCGCCACTTTGATGAACACCTTGCGGAGGACGGCCTGGCAGAGTTTGCCCGATTTGCTGGCCAGATAGGATGTTTGGTCGGAGTGAAGCTGCTCCAGGGCATCAAGTGTGCGGTCGAACAACATGGTCAGCTTGGCGCTCATGGACACTCTGTCATCAGAAGAGTACATAAAACCTTCCAGGCCCATGGTGGATAGTTGTGTGGCAAGCTTCTCCGTGACATCAATGAGCTTCTCAATCCAGACTTGTACTCCCTCCACATGATTGTTGTGGGCGACTGCGGCACTCTTGACCAGCTCCTTCTCATTTTGGAGATCCTTGACCCAAGCCTTCTTACGGGTCCTCACGGTCTCAGGAGACTCGGTCAGTGTAGCTAGCTTTGTTTTCAGATCATCAATGGATTCACCGGCTGAAGAGAGCTATTTGGTCTTGTTGGATATGGTGAGTTGCATCTCCATCAGGCTGTGGAGGGCTTTGTCCCTTTCGGTCACGAGTGACGAGATCTTCTTGCCGTGATCCTCAAGATCTGCTTCCAGCTCCTTCACCCCCTCCTCCAGCAAGTTCTTGGCGGCCTCTGCAGCTTCGGCAGGATCGACGGCCTCCGTCATCTTGCCGGCGTGATCCGCAGTTAGAGCTTAAAGTGTCTCCTTGTGTTTCTGCTCAAGCTCCTGGGTCCGCCACGTGACAAGCCCTTCGATCTCCACTTCGTTGTTGTGAAGCTTGTCGGCAAGCTCCTTCTCGCGAGCAACAAGGTCGTCCTCATGGGCATCAAGACCGATATGATGCTCTGTCAAGCGAGCGTCCCCTGCAGCAGCCCGTTGCTTGGCCTCCTCCTGCGCCTACTCGATGTCAGACTGTTTCAAGAAGAGTTTGCTCCAGCCTTGGCTTAGTTTCTCTTGACCATACTTCAACTCCTGGAAAGCTTGGGCAAACTAGGCCTTCCTTTACTCGACGCACTCTTGAAAGTTTGCCTCAGTCGCTTCCATAGCTGCTGCCCTGGAGTCCAGTTTCTCCTTTAGGGCGCGGTAATGCGCTTGAAGCTTTCACAAGTTGTCGCCCATGGTTTGGAGGAATTGCTCTTCTTGGGATTTGTTGTTGCTGGCACTTGGTTCATCAACAATCTCGAGCCTGGCAGCAGTAATGATCTCCTCGTCAAAAACTTCCCCTTCAGATGGCACCCTAGTGCTTGTCATGCCGGGGATGCTGACGAACAAGTTATCGCCAACGCTGAGGTATCTACTTGATGAAAGGGCTTCGGATGGATACGACTGGTCCTCGATGGGCGCCTCCCCAGTAGATGGCGGCTCCATGGTTGGCGCAGCGCCTGGTGCTCCTGCGGCAAGAATGTTGTCAGTACGGTCATTGGCCTCCTCGCCGGCCTTCTCGGCAGACTTCTTGGCGGCCTCCTCCAGCGCAGCCTTGGCGGCCTCAGCGCTGGCGGCTTCGGTGGCAGCATTCTTTGGCGGCTTCGGTGATGGCACTCTTGGCGGCTTCCTGAGCAGCGATCCTGTCAGCCTCAGCGGCAACATTCCTGGCGGTCTCCTCGATGACGGTGTCGATATCCATGCACTCCATCGAGGGAATGTCTGAAGGCCAAGAAAACAAACCAAACGATATTGAGGTGGAAGTTCAAGAAGACAAAAAAGAACATAATAACGAGTACCTGCGCCAACATTGGTTGTCGGCGTAGACCTGCCGGCGCCCATGCTTGCCGGCTCGTCCTCGTCGTGATAAAGCTCACTGGAGGAAGTCTTTACCGGAGATCCATCTCTAGGCGACGTAGATGATGGAGCCGGCATATCAGGCACAACCACTGATGGTTCTCCTTGTCGCTGCTCTCGTCCTGTAGGTCTGGTGATGTCAGCAACAAAGATGCACACCCCGGCACTTGCCAGCGGGAAGTGAGTAATGGACTCAAACTTGGGGCTGTGCCGGGGGCCAAGTCGAGGACTGCATCACAAGCTAGCCTCCGGGTTGACAGTGATCATATCTGGCCAACCTAAGGTGCTTTCCGACGGATCCTCGCCCGTCAAGGTCTTCCCTCTCTTCGCTACCCTTGGCGCCAGTGTTTCCGCATCCCTGTGGAGACAAGCCAAAGCAAAGCAAACGAGTCAAGTAAAACCAAAAATTTGAAAGGCAAAGGATACGACAAGTGTTGGAAATATTCCCTAGAGGCAATAATAAATTGGTTATTATCATATTTCCTTGTTCATGATAATCGTTTATTATCCATGCTATAATCGTATTAATCGGAAACTTAGATACATGTGTGGATACATAGACAACACCATGTCCCTAGTATGCCTCTATAGACTAGCTCGTTTATCAAATATGGCTATGGTTTCCTAGTCATGGACATGAGATTTCATTTGATAACGGGATCACATCATCAGGAGAATGATGT
Organism: Hordeum marinum; assembly: GCA_022496015.1. Taxonomy (NCBI): domain Eukaryota; kingdom Viridiplantae; phylum Streptophyta; class Magnoliopsida; order Poales; family Poaceae; genus Hordeum; species Hordeum marinum. Next base: position 99,387,426 of record CM039674.1, on the reverse strand, counting down.
GATGGACAAGATCCAAACTAAAAACGTAGCATATGATCGTGTCAGTTTATTGCTACTGTTTTCCGCATGTCAAGTATTTGTTCCTATGACCATGAGATCATGCAAATCACTTACACCGGAGGAGTGCCTTGTGTGTATCAAACGTTGCAACGTAACTGGGTGACTATAAAGATGCTCTATAGGTATCTCCGAGGGTGTCTGTCGGGTTGGCATGGATCAAGACTGGGATTTGTTACTCGATGTGACAGAGAGGTATCTCAGGGCCCACTAAGTAATACAACATCACAATAAGCCTTGCAAGCAATGTGACTAAGTGTTAGCCATGGGTTCTTGTATTACGAAACGAGTAAAGAGACTTGCTGGTAACAAGATTGAACTAGGTATGGAGATGCCGACGATCGAATCTCAGGCAACTAACACACCGAAGAACAAAGGGAACAACATATGGGATTAATTGAATCCTTGACATAGAGGTTCGACCGATAAAGATCTTCGTAGAATATGTAGGAACCAATATGGGCATCCAGGTCCCGCTATTGGTTATTAACCGTAGAGGTGTCTCGGTCATGTCTACATAGCTCTCGAACCCGCAGGGTCTGGACACTTAAGGCTCGGTGACGTTTTGGTAGTATAGAGTTATGTATTGTGGTGACCGAAGGTTGTTCGGAGTCCCGGACGAGATCCCGTACGTCACGAGGAGCTCCGAAATGGTCCATAGGTAAAGATTGATACATAGGAAGTCCTGTTTTGATCACCGGAAAAGTTTCGAGCTCATCGGTAGTGTACCGGGAGGGTACCGGGGGACCATCGGGAGGGGTGTCTCGACCCAAGAGGCTACATGGACTATGGGAGGAGGTAAACCAGCCCCTGGTGGGCTGGACGATGCCTCCTCTAAGGGCCCATGCGGCTGGAGTGGTTTGAGAAGGAAAAAATCCAAAGTTGGAGAGGTGGAAAGAGTTTCCAAGTGGAAAGGAGGAATCCCACTCCTAATACGATTGGAGTAGGACTCGTCCACCTCCAATTTCAACCAAACCTTGAGGGTTCGAGGCTGCCTCCTCCCCTCCCTCCTATATATACTAGAGGATTTAGAGGAAAAAGCTAACCCTAATAGCCACGTGCTACCTCTCCTCTAGATCGTAGTTTCTCCTCTAGATCGGTTTTAAGCGGTGCTTAGGCAAAGCCCTGCTGGAATTCCTCCACCACCATCGCTGCAATGCCGTCGCTGACGGGGCTCATACCCCGGGGTAGGCCAAGATGAGGGGGCCCTCCCCGCTGCGCCTCAAAGAAAAACCAAATGGCCGGCTGGACGAGGCCGGCTGGGGACATTCCGCATGAGCCGGCTCCGGCTGGCGCTTCGTCCGGCCGGCCTAGCAACCGGGCGAGCTCCCGCCCGGCGGGCCAAGCGGTCGGCCGTCCACAAGCCGGGCAGCCCATTGACTTTGGGACGGACACGCCCTATCCCGTCCCTCTGACCGCAAGTACAGCAGCACAATGTGACTGATGGGGCATGCGACCCTATGGCCATAGTGGTCGCCGACGCGCCATCCCGCATGTCTACAGTCCATCCGTTCGGCCCGTTGACCTCAATGAGTGCGACCGGACAGGGAATAGTTCCAGCACGTCCCCGCCACTCGAGCACCTGCCCTGGCGTGGCTATAATGCCACCGGCCGTACCGATGACCTCGGCCGGCTGGCGCTAGGCGACGCCTCCTCGGGCGGCCCGTGCTGGAGCAGGTGGGGGAGGACCAATCGCGGAGCCCGTCGGCGGGTCCCAGCGGTGATGGGACCGCTCGGCGGGCGGGCCCCGCCCACGACGGGATGATACAAGCCATGGGACCCTCTGGCCCGGCGGAGAGGCTGCCAGCCGGGTCCCTCCACCCTCATACCTAAATCATGTTGTAAGAGCCGGTGTGTTGGCCTATAAAAACCCCCGAGCCCCCCATGCAACGAGGACGGACCCCCGATCGAGAACACACACGTAGAGAGCCCCCATACTCCACCCAGTGGTAGACGAAGATGAATCCAATGTATACCTATGAACACAGCTCCAGGAGCACCTCTGTATACCTATCCATCCACCCAAGGAATCCAAGCAGGACTAGGGGTATTACCTCCCACGGAGGGCCCCGAACCTGAGTACGTCGTGTGTCTCCACCTTCTCGTACCCAATCCTGCACCCGGAGCCCATCGGCGTCCAATGGTACCAACACCACCGATAAGCCACCCGATGGCATCTGCCGTGAGAAAACAATGATAGTTGGCGCCCACCATGGGGCCATCTGCGGCACCGTTCGGTTTCATGCTCCGGGCGGGACCTCTCGCCATTCCCCGCCGCCGCCGCTCGGCCCGGCAAAACCGTGGGAGGCTCATGGGGCTTGCCGCGGCATGCCCTGCGGGCGATTCCGACGGCCTAGCGACCGACATCGACGCGCTCACCGAGCTCTTCGGCAGGCTCAGCCTTGCCGAGGCTCCGACCGCGGGTGAGTACCCCGTGGGGGTACTCATCTATGCCGGCTTGGCCACGGCCGTGGGAGTACTCGTTGCGGCCCGCCCCAGCAGGCCCCGCCACTGTGAGGGGGTGATGGCCATCACCTCCTCCACCGCCTCCGAACGGGCACGGGTAATGGCCACCGCCGCTGCCGCCCGCATCGGCATGTCCGACCCGATCGCTGCGGCCCTCCGGGGCTTGAGCACCCCGATTGCTCCAACGGCAAACCCTGATACCGCCACGGCCGACCTCGAGGCGGATCGTCGCATCCTCTTCGAGGACGCCACCGCCCTCGCTGCCACGCGCCGCCGCATGGAAGCGGCACAGCGGGAATACGCCTCCGCTTACGGCCTTACCCCGGCTGGCACCGAGCCCAGCCGGCGTGGGGCCGTGAGCGACCGCGGCCACGTGGTCGCTGAGATCCTCGGCGGCCAAATGCCCGTCTACGACACCCCCGCAGCTAACCTGCAGGTCCTAATGGTGGCCTACGTTGAACTGGACACCTTGAAGGGCAAAGAGCGTGCCGCCCACGAGCGCCACATCAACGAGCTTATCGATGCTGCTGACGCACAACAGCATCAGCTTGGGGCAGGCGGCACCGCCGAAGGCCCTCGGCCCGAGCGCGAGGGCACGAGAACTGTCGGCTGCTAGCTGGTGCAGCACTCCTGTTCCCCGTGCATCTCCGGTCGTCGGATCAAGACGCACGACCCCCGGCCCTCTCAGCCGCCGGGGAGTGAGCAGCCCGCTGTAAGCAGCCGGTGCACCGGCGGGCTGCCTCGTAGCGGCCGCTACCGCGGAGCGCCGGCATCCGGCAGCCGGCGCAGCTGGGAGCACACCCTGACCCCCCGACGCGGGTCGCGGCAATCGACACCGTTCGTCATCCACATCGAGCTTTCAGCCCGGCTCAGGCCACACGTCCCCCTTAGCAAGGACGATGCTCGCAACCACATCGAGCAACTCGCACAATCCGCCCTCCTCGAGGAGGAGGGCTCGATCGGCCCGGCTTGCTTTGGCCCCCGGATCCGCACCGAGCCATTGCTGAAGGGCTTCACACTCCCTAGGGACACCCCAAAGTATAACGGGGCCGCCAAGCCAGAAGACTGGCTGATCGATTACATCACTGGAGTGGGCATCACAAGGGGAAACAAACGCGTTGCCGGCGGCATGAACATGTGGACGGACTTCAAGGAGGCCTTCGTCCGCAACTTCACCAGCACCTACAAGCGGCCGGGCCAGCCCCGTGAACTTGCTACGTGCGTTCAGGGGCCGGACGAATCCCTCCGCGACTACCTCACCCGATGGACTGAGCTCCGCAACTCCTGCGAGGGGTGCACGAGGTGCAGGCTGTGCAATACTTCATTGAGGGTTGCTGGGACGGCACCCCTCTCAAGCACAAGCTTCTGTGCTCAGAGCCGGCCATGCTGGCTGAACTCATGACCAAGGCGGACAAATATGCCACGGCCGATTCGGCCATCCGAGTCATGACGGCCCCGCTGGCCAAGGCGACAACGACGCCGGCCGCGGCCCGGTCGGCTGCCGACAACCGGCAGCCGCACAGCAACAAGCCCAAGAACGACCCGCCAGATCCTCGCGACGGGAGCCGGCAGGTCAACACTGTCGAGAATCAGGAGCCGACTACCCAGCCTTCCAGCCAGCGCCAGCGCGCCGGCAAGGCTGCCTGGCAGACGAAGCTCACCTTCGAGCAGATGCTCGATCTTCCATGCAAGGATCATTCGGGGGCCAAACCCTCCACGCACACGCTCCGGCAGTGCAGCTTCTCACAGCGATTGGCCCGGGGGGATGGCCTTCCGGCCCCTCCCACGCCGCCAGCCCATGCGCCAGCCCCGGCCCAAGCTGCCGCCCCGACGCCGGCAACGGCCCCGAACGACGGTCACCTGGTCGACCAGTACCCCAACCAAGACGGTTGCAACATCGTCTTCACCAGTGAAGAGACGGGCAAGCACGCGGAGCGCCGTCTCTGTCGTGAAGTGAACACCACCATGCCGGCGACTCCCCAGTTCATGCACTGGTCGGAGAGGCCGGTCACGTGGAGCCACGCCTGCCATCCCGCGGTGATGCCGCATCCTGGCAGCTACGCCTTAGTCCTCGACCCCACCATCACCACCAGGGATCAAGCCTGCCGCTTTACGCGGGTGCTGATAGACGGTGGCAGCAGCATCAATATCCTCTACCTCGACACGATGCACAAGCTGGGACTAAAGACAGAAGACCTGCAGGCAAGTCGAACGGTATTCCGCGGCATCGTGCTTGGGAAGTCCTGCACCCCTGTAGGCCAGATCACGCTCGACGTCCTCTTCGGCAGACCTGGCCACTTCTGCCGAGAGCCAGTACTATTCGAGGTTGTGGACCTCGCAAGCCCCTACTACACGTTGCTGGATCGGCCGGCAATAGTCAGTTTCATGGCGGTCCAACACTACGCCTGCCTCAAGCTCAAGATGTCGGGTCCCAAGGGAATCATTACTGTCAAGGGTGACTATAAGATGTCGCTCGAATGCGCTCGAGACGGTAGCCGGCTGGTAGAGGCCCTGGAGATTGCCGAGGAGAAGCGGCAGCTCGACCGGCTCGTGGCCCTCGCCGCCAGCCAGCCGGCCATGCCGGCTCCCCCCTCGCAATCCACCGGCGAGGCCTCCTTCCAGCCGTCCAGGGACACCAAGCAAATCCTGCTTGACCTGGCTAACCCGGCTCAGTGCGTCACGATCGGCTCCTGCCTCGACAGAAAATAGAAAGGCGAGCTCATCGACTTCCTCCATGAGAATTGGGACATCTTCGCATGGTCCCCTAAGGACATGACGGGTGTTCCGAGGAAGTTTGCCGAGCACAAACTACACGTCCGGCCGGACGTCAAGCCGGTCAAGCAACCCCTATGCCGCTTCTCCGAGGAGAAGCGGTGCACTATAGGAGAAGAGATTGCCCGGCTGCTCGCGGCCGGGTTCATCATGGATGATTTTCACCCAGACTGTTCGGCCAACCCAGTCCTGGTGCTGAAGAAATACAAGACCTGGCGCATGTGCATCGACTACACTAGCCTGAACAAGGCATGTCCCAAGGACCCATTCGCCCTACCACGGACCGATCAAGTTATCGACTCCACGGCCGGCTGCGACTTGCTGTCCTTCTTGGATGCCTATTCCGGCTACCACCAAATCAAGCTAGACCCAGAAGACCGCCTCAAGACCTCCTTCATCACGCCCTTTGGGGCGTACTACTACATCACCATGTCCTTCGGCCTGAAGAACGCAGACGCCACTTTCCAATGGTGCATGCAGAAGTGCCTCCTGACCCAGATTGGTAGGAACATCCATGTCTATGTCGACGACATCGTCGTCAAAACCAAGAAGCACTTCAGCCTCCTCGACGACCTCCGAGAGACCTTCACGAACTTGCACGAATACAAGGTCAAGCTCAACCCTTAGAAATGTGTCTTCGGTGTCCCCGTCGGTCAACTCTTGGGTTTCTTCGTGTCCGCCCGCGGCTTCGAGTCTAACCCCAAGAAGATCCGCGCAATCGAGCGTATGCCAAAGCCGACCCGGCTCCACAACGTCTAGAAGTTCACCGGCTGCCTTGCCTCGCTCAACCGATTCATCAGCCGGCTGGGGGAGAAGGCTCTGCCCCTCTACGGGCTCCTTCACAAGACGGCTCTCATCGAGTCGGGTCAAACCAAGAAGCCGGGCACCTTCGACTGGCAAGACGAGGCGGACGAGGCCTTCTGTGGCCTCAAGAAGGCTCTCACCCTCGTGCCAATCTTGGCGGCGCCGGCTGAAAAGGAACCACTGCTCGCGTACATCGTCGCGACAACCCGGGTCATCAGCGTCGTGCTGGTGGTCGAATGGTCGGAGGCGGGCAAGGCCCTGCCGGTTCAGCAGCTCGTCTACTACCTCAGCGAGGTCCTCTCCGCCTCAAAGCAGAACTACCCCCACTACTAGAAGATGTGTTACGGCATATACTTTGCTACCAAGAAGGTCAAGTAGTACTTCCAAGAGCACATCATCACCGTGGTGAGCATGGCCCCGCTTGGCGAGATCATGAGCGCCCGGGACTCCAGCGGCCGGATTGCCCAGTGGGTGATTGCACTCGCCGATCATCAGATCCGGTACGAGCCAAGAACCACCGTCAAGTCGCAAGCATTGGCGGATTTCCTCATCGACTGGGCAGATACGGAGTTCGTCCCGCCTCCCCCGGACTCCAGGTGTTGGCGAATGCAATTCGATGGCTCGAAGATGAGGACCGGCCTAGGTGCCGGCATAGTCCTCTCCTCCCCAAAAGGCGATTAGCTCAAGTACGCCCTCCAGATCCACTTTGCCGCCCCCAACAACGTGGCGGAGTATGAGGCCATCATTCATAGCCTCCGGATCGCCAAGGAGATCGGCATTAGGCGCATCCTCTGTTTCGGCGACTCTGACCTCGTGGTGCAACAAGTTTCCAGCGAGTGGGACGCCAGGAATGCTAACATGGCCAACTACCGTTTCCTCGTGCAGCAACTCACCGGATCCTTTGAGGCCCCTGAGCGGATAACGAGGCAGCGAACGCATTGGCAAAAATCGGCTCCACCTGACAGGCCATCCTAGCTGGCGTCTCCCTCGAGCGGCTGCTCAAGCCGTCGATCAAGCCCTCCCCAGGGTCGGAGTCAATCTTCGTGCCGGCAGGCGCCGCCGGCCCATCAACGGTGTCGGTCGCCTCCCCAGCAACTCCGTCGTCGGCTCTCGAACCGTCGGTTGCCCAGCCAACCCCGGTCGAACCGGCGGCACCCGGGGCAGACGACCCCGATGACGCTGCCGCCATGATGGTCATCGACCCGCCGGCTCCGGGGGCCGGCGAGCCGGGCCTGGGGGCTGACCAATCAGCCTCGAGGGCTCCCGAGCAAGCCCCGGGGGCTGGCGGGCCGGTCTCGGGGACTGTCCATCCAGCCCCGGGAGCTCTCCAGTCGGCTGCTATCACAGCTCCCTCATGGGCCTAGCCCATCTTGGCGTTCCTTCTACAGGGCGAGCTGCCTCCGGATGAGGCTCTGGCTATGCAGATCCAGCGTCGGGCCTCGGTTTACAACATCGTTAACAGCGAGCTCGTCCATCGCAGCAGCACCGGCGTTTTCCAATGGTGTGTCGAGCCGGGAAAAGGCCAAGAGATCCTCCTCGACATCCACCAGGGCGAATGCGGTGACCATGCCGCCTCCCGTGCCCTAGTGGCCAAGGCTTTCCACCACGGCTTCTATTGGCCCACGACTCTCGAGGCGGCCAAGAAATTGGTCGACGAGTGCGAGGGCTGCCAACGCTTCAGCATGCAAAGCCACCTGCCGACAACAGCCCTCCAAACCATCCCCCTCTCGTGGCCCTTTGCCCTTTGGGGGCTGGACATGGTGGGCCCCTTCAAAACTTCTTGAGGAGGCATGACGCACTTGCTGGTGGCCATGGACAAATTCACCAAGTGGATCGAAGCGCGGCCCATCAAGAAGCTGGACGGCCCCACGGCCGTCCGGTTCATCAATGACATTACAATACGCTACGGCGTCCTCCACAGCATCATCACCGACAACGACACCAACTTCACCAAAGGCGCGCTCGCGCGTTTCTGCTGCACGCAAGGGATCCGGCTCGACCTGGCCTCCGTCGCCCATCCACAATCAAACGGCCAGGTCGAGAGGGCAAACGGCCTCATCCTATCCGGCATCAAGCCCTGGCTCATGACCCCGCTGGTCAGGTCGGTCGGCTGCTGGATCGACGAGCTGCCGGCCGTCCTTTGGAGTCTCAGGACCACCCCCAACCGTTCAACCGGCTACACTCCATTCTTTCTCGTGTATGGATCCGAGGCGATCATCAACAATGATGCCAAGGAAGCGAGAGAAGATGGCGTCGACCTGCTCGAGGAGGCTCGCGAACTAGCCTTGAGCCGGACGGCAATCTACCAATAGAAGCTCCGGCATTATCACAGCAAGAGGATCCGACCGCTCTCATTCCGCGAGGGGGACCTGGTCCTCAGACGGATTCAATGAACCGCCGGTCAGCACAAGCTGTCCTCCCCATGGGAGGGCCCGTTCGTCGTCATCAAGGAGCTACACAACAACGCGTACTATCTAATAGACGCCCAGAAGCCACAGAAGCACAAGAGAGACGCCTACGGCGAAGAGACGGAGCAATCGTGGAACGCGACACTCATGCGCCCATTTTACTGCTAAGGAAAAACCAACGTATGTATGTATCCTCGTCCTTTTGGGCTTATGAATGCAATGGGCGTCCCAAGCCGGCTCTTGGGGCGTGCCCCGTTTCGTTTATCTCAAAGCTTTCCACACTCACCGGCTCCCCGGTCCGGCTCCCGAGCCCAGGGGCTAGCCCGCTGGGCCTAGAGGTGTCTCTCCACAGAAAAGAGTAAGTAAATGTGAGCCGGCCAAGCCTCCCCACCCTCACCAGCTACAGACCGGCACCCGGCTGTCCGGCTGACGGGGCCTTGGGGCAGCAAGGCTCGGCTCGCACCAAAGGTCGAAACAGGATGGGACCTTTTCTAGGCCCAGCCGGACCCTCGCCGTGTCTCTAGCCGCTTCACTTACCTCGAAAAAAGCCTTCGTGATTCCTAAGTTTTGAAATGGCTCCCTCGAGGCGGACGCCCCGACGCAGCCACAGACTGGCTCCCGGCTGGCGGGCTGGCGGGGCTAAGGCCAAAGGGGAAATAGAGTAGAAATGCAAAGGGGCGTGGCGGGTGAAAAAGTGGTAAGGTGGAGGCGGCAAGATTCATGAGGCACCAAACACAAAGTATTTATAAATAAAGCTACACGGCCCATGGCCAGCGTTCAATTCATTACATACACACCCCTAGTGGGTGGATCGAATCCATGTCCAAAGTGCAGGAAAGAAGAAGAAAGAGCAAAACAGGAAGATGCCCGGGGGCTCAAGCCACCGGCGCGTCGCCAGCCGGCGTGCCGCTAGCGGGCACGTCGAGAGGCAGCTCGGTCCCCGTCCCGGAGGTGCTCGCGGCCTTCGGGTCGGCCGCCTTGCCCTTCACAGTGGCCTCGTCGGTCTCCGCCGTCTTGTCGCTTGAGTCGGTGCTCTCGTTGGCAACTTCAGCGTCGTCCGGGCCCTGGGGGATGCCGAAGGAGTCCTCGGGCAGCGGCTCGCTGTCTTCTCCAAGGGGCGGCAAGAACTTATCCGCGTCGACATACGACGCGAGCTCGTTCGCCCGCAAGACAAGGGCTGGCTCGTGGGCCTCCCGCTCCACGGCCGCCACGTCCCGTATAGTCGCCAGTCGGGCAAGGTCCACCCCCTGGTACCACGAAGTGACGAACAAAAGTGCCATCTGCGCTCTGGCTCGGGCGGCCGAGGCTTTCCAAGCCTCGAGGGGGGAGACGACATGCTCAAGCCACAACGCCACGCGATGCGTCGGAGCTCCTCCACGCCCGACCACAGCACGGCGATGACCTCCTTGCCGACGGTCTTGAGCCGCTCCATGCTCCGCACGAGATGGGTCATCCGCATCTCGAGGCTGAGCCCAATCTCGTCCACATCCCATGGGGCGTGCTCATCAATGGAGCGGTCGTCCCCCCGGAGGTGCTCCCGGTGCTTGTCAATGGCCCGCACGGCGCGGCGATGGGTCTCCGGGAACCACACTGGGGGGAAGAAGGGAAGAAGAAAAGAAAAACTAGATGCAGTGCAAAGAGGCGGCAAGCACAAGCGCTTACCTTCGATCAAATCATCCACGCTGATAGCAAAGTTGAGCGCTACCACCCGCTCGGCCGCCTGAGCCGCTTCCGAGGCGGCAAGAGAGCTCTTGGCCTCCTCGAGCGACTTCTTGAGGTGGGTCACCTCGCCTTGAAGGGCGGCAGTCCTCATGGCGGCATCAGCCGCCTCCTTGACGGCCGCCTCTCGGGCTGCCGCCTCCTTCGCCGCTTCGGCCTTGAGCCGATCGCGGGCCACCTCGCCGTCAACCAGCAGCGCGGCCAGCCGGCCTATCTCCTGTGCGGCTGCCTGGACAACCCGTGCCAGCCATTCCCTCTCGACGGCGATCCGGTATTTTCTTCCCGAAGGGCAGCCAACTCGCCTGCGTAACAAGGATAGCGTTAGTAAAACAGGCGTGAAGCCACCGGCCCCCGGGGGCTACACGCCTCCACCCGCAAAACGCAACTCACCTTGCTCACGGGCCAGCTCCTCCTCCGGACAGTAGAAGTCACGCTTGCGGTGGTCGTGGATGGCGACCGCCTTCGCGAAGAGCCTCTACCGAAGGGAGGCCACCTCCTATTGCAAAAGGGGAGATCGTCCAAAAACACGCTCGAAGGAGATCCAACCCGGCTGCCCGTCAGCCGGTCAGCCGGCCTGCATCTCGGGGGCTACACCCAGTGGGTGCGCTTGCGTGCCCCCACTAAGAATACTAAGGACGGAAGAAGAAGCTTACCTCAGCACACCGAAGGGCGGTGTCCGTTGCCTCAGCGAACCGGGCCAGCTCCTGCCGGCACCGGTCCAGGATGCTCCCTAGATCCCCAAGAGAGGGGACTGGGCCGCCCGGCGGAGGCACCGGTAGGGCCGGCACGTTCGCCAACACCTCCCAGTCTCGGCTGACCTCCTGCATCGACCGCAGGATTCGTCGAGCGTGGCCGCCGCTACCACCCGGGCTTGCCGCGGCTCCGACCGCTGGGGACGAGTTGATAACGGTGAGGGAGCGGGAGTCGCCTCCCGCCGGCCCCCCGCCGGGCGCCGTCACTGCCTCACCCGCCGGCCGCTCCGGTGCGCCGGTTGCACCGAAGGGCTGCTCCGCCTCCACAACGACCGCCTCCGGCAGCACCCCCGGCGTCGCTTCCGGAGCCGGCGGGATCACCTCCTCCCGGGACGGCTCGGGAGCCGGCGGGGGCACCTTCGACACTTCGTGCCAAACCGCTTTGGGGGCCGACCCTGTCACCGTCTCCCCTATGGGCGGGGGCGGCGGCAGATCCATGGCCGCGTCTCGCGGCTCGCTAGAGGGGGTCTTGACAGGCGGGCGGAATCTGCCGCTGAGTTCGAAACCCGTGGCGGGCCGATCGCCCCCGACGTCGCCGGCCCCTCGAAGTCCCGGAGCATGCGGCCCCTCCCCACGTCCCGGACTGGGAGGCTCGCAGCTTCGCGAGCCTCCTCTTCTCCTCCCTTAGGGTGGCCGCGTGCTCGCGGGACAGCCGGCTGGCAGCGTCCGCATGCTCGTCAGCCCCCCTCCTCTTGGAGCTCGATGGGGTCACTGCGACACCCGAGCCCCGGTCATCGACTGGCTCGAAAGACGAAAATAGGAAAAAGAAAACAAGGGAAGAAGCATAGAGGACTCACGCGACGACGAGGGGCAGGGCCCGCTTGGCACAAGGCGGTAGCTTCCGCGTGGCCACCTTGACCCGCTTTGGTTTGGGCGGTGGAGCCGCTGGCCCCTCCTGGGCCGGCCTTTTTTCCCTGGCGACCGGCTCGATGGCCGGGCCTCGAGGTGGGCGCTCCTCGCTCCTTCGGTCCGGGCACAGTGTAGGAGGAGGTCCATCGAGAATCATCAGCTCATTATCATCATCGTCGTCGTCGTCCGTCCAATCACGGATGGAGGGACCAAGAGGGAACTCACCCGCTCCGCCAGGTCCCCCGGCTGCTCTGGACCCTCCGGCCGCTCCGGACCCTCCGGCTCCTCTGGAAGCGCCGCCTCGCGGCCCCGCCGGCTCGTCGGTCTCCCCGGAGGAGTCCACACCCTCTTCAGCGGGACCCCCCATCAGGAAGTCCCGGGAGTCAGAGTCCGCCCGCTCCGCCTCGAAGATTTGCGGATGCGGGCCGTCTAGGGTGTTCTGTCGCACCAGCCGCTGCGTTTATCACCCCGTCATAAGTTCTCCCGCCGTCTGCCGGCTAGAGATACTAAGGAAAAGGCAAACCTCAGCAAGAAGACTTACCAGGGGGGCGGTTGATGCGGTCATACGGCTCCATGCCGAACGACCACGAGGCAGGCTTCAGCTTGAACGTCGAGAGAGCGTTCACCCACTTCGCCACTTGAGCCGGTGTCAGCTCCACGGTGGACTACCGGCAGGGGTCGTGCCAGCCCGACATGTCGCAGATCCAGTGCAGCCTCATCTGCAGAGGCGACACCCAGCGCGATATGAAGGCCGCCACGAGATCGGAGGCGACCAGCCCCTTAGAGCTCTTCAGCTCCCTGAGCCGGCCCAGCTCCTCCAGAGCGACGCCGCGCGGGGCCGATGCCGGCCAGTTCTGCTGGGACGACTAGCGGTCCTCGAACGGTGGCAACCCGATGTAGTCCGTCGCCGGGTCGACGTTCCGCACGTAGAAGAACGTGCAGTGCCACCCCTTGACGGAGTCGATCAGAGAAAGGGGAGGGAAACGGGCAACGCCATGGCAGCACACTACGGTGCCCCCGCAGGCGTTGTTGATCAACGGCTTGAGATAAAAAAGTGCGTTGAAGAGGCCAAGAAAAGGAAGAACCCCCAGATAGCCCTTGCACAACGCCACGAAAGCGAAGAGATACAAGATGGCATTGGGACCAAGATTGTGGGGTTGAAGGTCAAGGGTTTCAAGCAAGAGGCGGAAGAAGTTGCTCATCGGGAGCGCGAAGCCCCGGGAGAAGTGGTAGAGGAACACTACCCGTTCCCCTGGCTGCGGCGCCGGCACTAGCTCGCCACCCGGTGCATGGGCGGCCACCCGCTCGGGCGGGAGTAGCATCCATGCCTTGCGCAGCTCCTCGATGTCGGCGTCGGTGATGAAGGATCCACCCCAACTGCCGCCGCATCCGTCGGCCATCTCAGCGGTGGGGCGGCGTGCGGGCGCGTGCGCGGGCTTGGGCGCGGCAGCACGAGGGGAGGCAAGGTCGAGAGGCAAGAGGCAAGGTCGAGAGGCAAGAGGCAATGGCGAGAAGGACTGCAAGGGGGGGGTGAGCGGGGCGCGGGTACCTCCGCCCCTGCCCTCCCCTCTTTTATAGAGGAGGACACGACCAGGGACGTGGGATCGTCTGCGCCCATGTTCCCCGGAAATCCCGTGCAAGTGGGTCGCCAACGGCCGTATCGGGGCACAGAAGATCCGGCCCCGGCCTCGAGGCCTACCGGGCTATGCCTGGGCCCTATCGGACTAGCCCTGGGCGACATCTTGTCTCCCCGCGTGCGCGAGGCCCAACACATCATTACGCGCCACGTGGCCAGTCGTGTGCCGGCGCATGCCTCGAAGAAACATGCCAGAACCCGAGGCGTCGGGTCCTGTAGCTGACCCGGCTGCCCCTTCGCCTTCGGGCCGGAGGCGGGCTAGGCTGGGGGGAAGCCGCCGGCACCTCACCGTCTGGCGGACGTGGGCCCCCGCCAGCTTTGGGGGCTACTGACGGGGCTCATACCCCGGGGTAGACCAAGATGATAGGGCCCACCCTGCTTCGCCTCGAAGAAAAACCAAACGGCCGGCTGGACGAGGCCGGCTGGGGACATTCTGCACGAGCCGGCTCTGGCTGGCGCTTCGTCTGGCCGGCCTAGCAACCGGGCGAGCTCCCATCCGGCTACCCAAGCGGTCGGCCATCCACGAGCCGGGCAGCCCATTGACTTGGGGACGGACACGCCCTGTCCTGTCCCTCTGACCGCACGTACAACAGCGCAATGTGACTGACGGGGCGTGCGACCCTGTGGCCACAGTGGTCGCCAACGCGTCGTCCCGCATGGCTACAGTCCATCCGTCCAGCCCGATAACCTTAGTGAGTGCGATCGGACAGGGAACAATTCCAGCATGTCCCCGCCACTCGAGCACATGGCTCGGCGTGGCTACAGTGTCGCCGGCCGTACCGAAGACCTCGGCCGGCTGGCTCTAGGCGATGCCTCCCTAGGTGGCCCATGCCGGAGAAAGTGGGGGAGGGCCAATCACGGCGCCTGTCGGCGGGTCCCAGCGGCGATGGGACCGCTCGGCCGACAGGTCCCGCCCGCGACGAGACGATACAAGCTCCGGGACCCTCTGGCCCGGCGGAGAGGCTGCCAGCCGGGTCCCTCCACCCTCGTACCTAAATCATATTGTAAGAGCCAGGGGTTGGCCTATAAAACCCCCGCCCCCCCCCATGCAACGGGGACGGACCCCCGATCGAGAACACACACATAGAGAGCCGCCATACTCCTCCCAGTGGTAGAGGAAGACGAGTCGGTTGCTCCTTTCTTCCTCCTCCGAGCAGAGCTCCAGGAGCACCTCTGTATACCTATCCATCCACCCAATGAATCCAAGCAGGACTAGGGGTATTACCTCCCACGGAGGGCCCTGAACCTACGTACGTCACGTGTCTCCACCTTCTCGTACCCAATCCCACACCCGGAGCCCATCGGCGTCCAATGGACCCAACACCACCGATAAGCCACCCTATGGCATCTGCGTGAGAAAATGACGACAGTTGGCGCCTATCGTGGGGCCATCCGTGGAGATGAAGATCATGGCAACACGACGACAGAAAATGATGATGGAGATCATGCCGGTGCTTTCAAGATGGAGATCATAAGCACAAGTCCATGGCCATATCATGTCACTTGTGATTTGCATGTGATGTTAATCCTTTTATGCACCTTGTTTTTCTTAGGACGACGGTAGCATTATAAGGTGATCCCTCACTTAATTTCAAGATAAATTGTGTTCTCCCCGAGTGTGCACCATTACGAAAGTTCGTTGTGTCGAGACACCACGTGATGATCGGGTGTGATAGACTCTACGTTCACATACAACGGGTGCAAGCCAGTTTTGCACATGCAAAACACTCGGGTTAAACTTGACGAGCCTAGCATGTACAGACATGGCCTCGGAACACAAGAGACCGAAAGGTCGAACATGAGTCATATAGTAGATATGATCAACATGATGATGTTCACCATTGAAACCACCTCAACTCACATGATGATCGGACTTGACTTGGTGAATTTGGATCATGTATCACTAGAATGACAGGAGGGATGTCAATTTGAGTGGGAGTTCTTTACTAATATGATTAATTGAACTCATTATGATGAACATAGTCAGTATTGTCTTTGCAAATTATGTTGTAGATTACTTGCTCACGTTGTAGCTCCCTTGAATTTTTATATGTTCCTAGAGAAATAGAGTTGAAAGATGCTGGTAGCAATATTGCGGACTGGGTCCATGATCTGAGGATCGTCCTCATTGCTGCATAGAATGCTTATGTCCTTAATGCACGGCTCGGTGCGCCAACCCCTCTAGCATGGTCTGTAGATGTTGTGAACATCTGACAGGCACGTTCTGATGACTACTTGATAGTTTAGTGCGTCAGGCATTACGGCTTAGAATTGAGGTTTCGAAATGTTTTGAACGTCACGGAACATATGAGATGTTCTAAGAGCTGAAATTAGGATCTCAGGCTCATGCCCGTGTTGCGAGATATGAGATCTCCAACAAAATTCTTTGCTTGCAAGATGAAAGAGAATAGCTCAATCATTGAGCATGTGCTCAGATTGTCTGGCTGCTACAATCGCTTGAATCGAGTGGGATTTGATCTTCTAGATAAGATAGTGATTGATATAGTTCTCCAAGTCACTATCACTAAGCTACAATAACTTGGTGATGAACTATAAAATGCCAGGGATAGAAATAATGATCCCTGAGCTGTTCGTGATGTTTGACACAACAAAGGTAGAAATCAAGAAGGAGCATCAAGTGTTGATGGTTAGTAGAACCACTAGTTTCAAGAAGTGCAAGGGCAAGGTGGGAAACTTCATGGATAGCAAGTCAGTTGCTGCTCCAGTGAAGCAACCCAAAGTTGAACCCAAACCTGAGACTAAGTGCTTCGATTATGAGGAGAGTGGTTGCTGAAGCAGAACAACCCTAGATACTTGGTAGATAAGAAGGCTGGCAATGTCGACAGAAGTATATTTGATATACGTGTTAATGATATGTACCTTGCGAGTACTCCTAGTAGCACCTGGGTATTGGATACCGGTTCGGTTGCTAAATGTTAGGAACTTGAAGTAAAAGCTACAGAATAAACAGAGACTAGCTAAGTGTGAGGTGACGATGTGTGTTGGAAATGTTTCCAAGGTTGATGTGATCAACATCACACGCTCTCTCTACCTTCGGGATTAGTGACAAACCTAAATTTTATTGGTGTTTGTGTTAAGCATGAACATGATTAGATCGTGTTTATTGCAACATGGTTATTCATTTAAGTTAGAGAATAATGGTTATTCTGTTTACATGAATAATACCTTCAATGGTCATGCACCTAGTGAGAATGGTTTGTTGGATCTTGATCGTAGTAATACACATGTTCATAAGATTAATGCATAAGGATACAAAGTTAATAACGATAGTACCACATACTTGTGGCACTGCCGCTAAATGTCATGTTAGTATAAGTCGCATGAAGAAACTCCATGTTGATGGACCTTTGGACTCATTCGATTTTGAATCGATTGAGACATGCGAACCTTGCCTCTTGGGCAATATGACTAAGGACCCCGTTTTCCAGATGGATGGAGCGGGCAAGTGATTTATTGGAAATGATACATGTTGATGTATGCAATCCAATGAGTCTTGTAGTGTGAAGTGGATATCGTTATTTTCTTACCTTCACTGATGATTTGAGTAGATATAGTGTATATTTACTTAATGAAACACAAGTCTGAATCATTTGAATGGTTCAAGCAAATTAAGAGTGAAGTTTTAGATCATCGTGTCAAGAAGTTAAAAATGTCTGCGATATGATCGTGGAGGTGAATATCTGAATTACGAGTTTGGCATACAACTTTAGACAATGTGAAAGTTGTTTCACAACTCACGTCACCTAGAACACCATAGTGTGATGGTGTGTCCGAATGTCATAGTTGTACTCTATTGGATATGGTGCGTGCTATGATTTTGCTACTATAATTTTGGGGTTATGCATTAGAGAAAACTACATTCACTTTAAATAGGGCACCATCTAAATCCGTTGAGATGACACTGTGTGAACTAGGGTTTGATAGAAACCCAAGCTGTCATTTCTTAATGTTTGGGGCTGCAACGCTTGTGTGGAAAATGTTTTCATCGAATGAGCTCAAACCCGAAGCAGACAAATGCATCTTCATAGAATACCCTAAGAACAGTTGGGTGAACCTTCTATCTCGGATCCAAGCATAAAATGTTTGTTGCTAAAAACGGGTCCTTTCTCGAGAAAGAGTTTCTCTCGAAATAATTGAGTGGAAGGAAGATAGAACTTGATGAGGTTGTTGAACCTTTGTTTCAACCAGGGAATAGCGCAGCATAGAAAATTGTTTCTGTGGAGCCTACGTTAGTTGAGGAGGAAGTTAATGATGATGATCATAAAGCTTCGGATCAAGTTACTATCAAACCTCATAGGTCAACAAGGACGTGTACTGCTCCTGAGTGGTACGGCAACCCTATCTTAGAGATCATGTTGTTGGACAACAATGAAGCTACGAGCTATGGAGAAGCAATGATGGGCTCGGATTCCGACAAATGGTTAGAGGCCATGAAATCCGAGATAGGATCCATGTATGAAAACCAAGTATAGACTTTGGTAGACTTGCTCGTTGGACGGCAGGTTGTTGAGTACAAATGGATCTTTAAAATGAAGACAAACACTGATGGTAAATGTCACCATTTGTAAAGCTTGACTTGTTGCAAAGAAATTTACGACAAGTTCAAGGAGTTGACTGTGAGGAGACTTTCTCACTCGTAGCGATGCTAAAGTTTGTTGGAATTAGTTAGCAGTTGCTGCATTTTTCAATTATGAAATCTGGCAGATGGATGTCAAAACATCATTTCCTTAATGTTTTACTTGAGGAAAGGTTGTATGTGATACAACCAGAAGGTTTTGTCAGTCCTAAGGATGCAAAAAGGTGAGCAAGCTTCAGTGATCCTTCTATGGACTGAAGGAAGCATCTCGGAGTTGGAATATATACTTTGATGAGGTGATCAAAGTTTTTGAGTCTATACAAAGTTTATGAGAAACTTGTATTTACAATAAAGTGAGTGCGAGCACTATAGAGTTTCTGGTAAGCATATGTGGTTGACATATTGTTGATCGGAAATGATGTAGAATTTCTGGAAAGTATAAACGGTTGTTTGAAAAGAGTTTTTCAAAGGAAGACTTGGATAAAGCTACCTAATTGTTGAGCATCAAGATCTATATAGATAGATCAAGATGCTTGATGAGACTTTCAATGAGTACATACCTTGACAAGATTTTGAAAGAGTTCAAAATGGATCAGTTAGAGAAAGAGTTCTTGCCTGATTTGTAAGGTGTGAAGTTGAGTGAGACTCAAAGCTCGACAACGGAAGAAGAAAGAGAAAGTACGAATGTTGTCCCCTATGCCTTAGCCATAGGCTCTATATTATGCCATGCTGTGTACCGCACCTGGTGTGTGCCTTGCCATGAGTCTGTCAAGGGGTACAAAAGTGATCCATGAGGGGATCACTGGACACCAGTTAGGATTATCCTTAGTAACTGCGTTTCTTAATGCTTCCCGCTTAGCGATCTACAAGGGTATGTAGATCCACTCTCCCTCTCGTAGATGCTCATCACCATGGATAGATCTTGCATGTGCGTAGGAAATTTTTTGTTTCCCATGCAACGTTCCCCAACAACAAGATACTCCTCATCTTCTTCTCCCGATCTAAGGGCAGAGAGGTCGAAGGCAAGTTCCGCCATGGTGCCCATTGGGGGAGGTGGAGGGGTGCTCCTGGGTCATTTGGCCACGGCAGGCGCAGGTTGCTGATGAGCTTCTTGCCACTGTGTGGCCTTGCCAGCCGCCCCCTTGTTGGTGGCTATACTACTCGAAGAAGCTTGGCAGACCAGAATCCCTGAAGCAGCGCTCTGAAGGAAGCGCCTCTTCCGTGGATCAAGAGTCGAGGCCTCCTTGAGCAGTTCCTCCTCGGATGTGTCTTCGGTTGGACGACCCTTGGCAGATGTGTTGCCCTGCTCCTCAGTAGTCCCACCCCGCGTGGCAAGATTCTCATCCGGTGGTGTTTCCTATCCAATGGTTTCCTCTCCCAAGAAGCCAACACTGCCGGCCTCCGCGGCAAGATTTGCTTCCCCTGCCCTACTGGCAATGTATGCCTTTTCTTCCTCGGTGGTATCGCAGACTAGGCCCTCTTCTTTGCGGACGGCCCTCTCCATCAAGTTATCAAGGAATTGATGTGCCTGCTCTTCAGGTGGTTCAATCCAGGTCGCGTCAAGGCTGTGAGCATCAAACGCCGGCATCATGGCGATGATTGAACCTAGAGTAGAGTGGTTGTATAGAGGGATTATGCTTGCCGGCATCTCACATACCACGACACCCTTGAAAATTTTCTGGCAGAGAGTTGCATGCTGCATAACTATCAGATTGTTGTTCAGCCTGGGGCATAGCCTCATGATGTCTGCCACATTCCGGAATTCCCAAGCTAGACTCCCCTTGTTCGGCAGAGGGGCGATGCGCTGGCGAAGGAAATTGACACCTATCATCGCTACTGTGAGACCGACAGTTCTGAGGCGATGAATCCTGGTAGTCGTGACCATGAGCTTCCCATCCTCAGGGTCAAGGGCACTCTAGTCGATGCCGCACACCGCCATGGTTTGTCGCGGCAAGCAGAAAGACTTAAAGTTCTCCTCCCGAATCCAGCACCATTTGCTTCGCCACTCATCCCACCTCTCGCGGTAGGCCTCGTCTGGGTAAACCTCCTTGCTTCCTGGCCGTGGAATCCAAGCGACGAAACTAGAAAGGGCTTCGCCTTGTTGGATGAGGGGAATGAAGCAATGGTGGAAAAGGGCGGTGCCAGGAATTACTCTAGCAAAATTTTCGCAAAGGTGAGCGAAAACTTACATACATGTCACAACATTCGGCATAAAATACAAGAGATGGAAGCCATAGGTGAGCATAATGTTGTTGAAGAATCCGAGAAAGGGGGGCAGAGCCCGCAGTAAAAATAATCGGCAAAGAAGTGATAGTTATCTGGGCCGCCCCAGGAAGAACATGGATTCACGCGGGTGGCGGGATGCGCTTTTGTCTCCGTCGCCCACATGTTCTGGTATCTCTCCTTCAGAGCGTCCGCGTCAAGCACCGGCGGAAAGAAGGCATGCTCCTTCTGCATCCTCACCAGCTTGCTCTCCAAGATGGCGGTTTCCACATCCTTGGCCTTGCTGGCCTTGGGCGGCATGGTGTCTACGGAGGCGGAGGCTGAGGACGGAGAGGGCGTGGATGCGTGGATGAATGGGAGGAGCTTTGTTTCGATCTTGAGGAGGAAGATGACGACGGTTCTAATATTGGAAAGGACAAGAGGTAAATGAGCAGCTCCTCTGTGGTTTCCTTTTTATGGGGAAGGCACGGGGCAGCCTCTTTACTAGATTAATATAGAAATGTTTCGCGGGCACACTGCTGTAACGGCCGCACCGCACATGTCCCTCACGTCCCGCATTCAATGGGTGTCGTGGATGGGAGTAGATGGAATGATTATAGAGGTTAATCCTTGCCACGTGCGCCCGTGCACTCATTGGGCCTAGCCCAACAATGCCTTGCACCGTGTATGGCCTAGGCCCCGGGGCTCCTGTCGATGTACTAAAGTATGGGATTTTTAGTACCCCATACTTGTGCACGCACAATTGTAGCCATACCAGCGGCAAGGCCTACCAATAAGCAACTAAGAACAAATACAGCAACATCGAGAAGGCATGCAAGTCAACAGACCGAGGACCGAAGGCTGGACCCCGGCATGATCTTGCCAAGATAGCCTACGGAGCCCTGGCAAGGCGAAGCACCGACAAGACCTCGCCAGCGCAGAGGCCAGGTGTTGCCCCACCTGGGCACGTGTCAAGGCACCGATGATGGAGGGGCTAAGCGGTGCCAATGGGATGGGGTCCCGTCCCGTCCCGCGGACGATCAGAGGCACTAGACGGAGCACTAAATGCACTTGTCTTACACTGTCAGTGTTAGATATGATAACATTGTAGCTATGTACACCTCGTGTATGCACTATACACCACTATTGGTGACCCCTTCGCGTATAAAAGGAGGCCCGAGGCATTACGGTAGAGGATCTTTGGATCTTTGGGACTTTTTTGGACTTTTGGACACTTTTTCGGACTCCTGGACTTTTGGAGCTCCTCTAGCCCATTCTGCAAGAGTAGCATGTGTGTACTATAGCGCTCCCAGAACCTAAGCTAGAACTCATCCAATACAACCAAGCAGGAGTAGGGTTTTATGCATCTCTGCGGCTCGAACCTCGGTAAAAATCCATCATGCTGCTCGTTCGTCCTGCTCTTCGCGCACACCCATCTCCCTGTCGAACCGTAAAGGAATCCTCCTGATCCCATAGGTGTTCATCCCCCATGACAGATGCTACTCTTGGGAACATTATTGATACATCGACTTTCAAACATCTCATCGTTGAGCGGTACTGCCATCAATGGTACCAAGATGGAAAGGGACTTGATTCATAATTTAGAATCAATACATGCTAGGTCAACATCGAGACAAAGCATCTTAGTTTGCTCTGTCAAGGAAGCGAAACAGGCAATCCTAGGTTGAGGTTACCATAGGA
The DNA here is from genome assembly GCA_022496015.1 of Hordeum marinum. Lineage (NCBI taxonomy): Eukaryota > Viridiplantae > Streptophyta > Magnoliopsida > Poales > Poaceae > Hordeum > Hordeum marinum. The sequence goes on along the minus strand of CM039674.1, from coordinate 99,365,463 downwards.
TTGACCCTCAATCAGGCCTCCAATTCCAAGAAGTTGATTCAGCAAGTTCCCCATGGGGTAAGATGCTATTTATGCTAACACGCATATAAATAGATGTTCCCCACTGCTTGCTCCTCTTACCCGAATGGGGTTATATGCCTTAGTGAAACTCAGGGTAAAATGGCAGAGGTATGACCTCAGGAACAAAGAAAGATCCGGCGGAGAAAACAGGGTTCGAACCCTCGACTTATGGCGTTACAGACTAGCACTCTAACCAACTGAGCTATTTCCTCCCTTAAAATTTCTTCCTCTTAAAAGAGCCAAGTCCGCAGGGTTCCCTAAATTCTCTAGGAATCAAGTGGGACTAGGAGATCATTGTTCATTTGGTGGTTGGCCCTACCCCTAATAAGTACCTACCAAGAATTGGGCCAATTAGTTCAAGCGGTACCGAATCACAAAGAACAGTTGAGTTTTCTAATTCATCTATTATTATAATTTTTGCATTTCTTGAATAGCGTTGGAGCCAGGACACACATTTCTACCCGAGTTCCAACAGCAAACCAAATATGTTATCATGGAAAATCCAACACAAAAGAGTTTGTGTTCGTTTTATTTTCACATGACTTCCACATATGTGATGGTTGGTTGGGAGGGTACAGCAAATGACTCTAGAATCTTTCTGGATACAATCACTGAACCAAAAAATGGTCACTATCGTCACTGAGAAAATACTATCTTGTGGACTAAGGCTCTACGTTTATGCCTTAAGGTCTTTCTCCTTACTGTGGGGAGCGGTACCACTTGCGTGATTCTAGAGAAGAAGGCTATGTCCCGACCACAAGGCGGTTAAATTCAGCTGGTGCTTGCTAGCTAGTCAAGAACGACTCAATGACCATGGGAAGGTCTTCACACTACGCCGAAGACGACGATGGCTCCATACCGGGTGGTGATACACAGGTATAGGATTTCCTGTAATGATGTGAAACTGCTCTGAATGCAGGAAAGGAAACCTTAGATATTTCTTTGGTTATCTTCCCAAGCACACCATATAATTCTCATTATTCTATTTCTCTGTCTTTCCAACCAGCATTCCATCTTATTCTGATTGGAGTGATGTGTGGTACCAGGGATAATGCAATTGATGGTGCTTGTGGTCGCACGGAGTGACCATATAAAAGGAAGTAGGCAGCAAGGGAGTTGGGTAGACTAAAGATACTGCCTTTAGCCCTCTGCGGCCTTTTCTTAAGTCGAGTGGTAAGATTTGGTCCATTTGGTTTCCTTCCAGACGGAAAAGAGAGAACCCTTTCTGCTTTTCGATCTTATCATTGATTCCTTTTAATGAAGTCGCACTGGGAGCTAGTGCTTGCTATCTCAAAATATCTCCATGGATCTCATCAGAAATGTTTGATGCTTCTTGGGGCTTCTTTGGTGACCGTGAAGTCACCGGATGAATTGTCGAGTCTAGAATAGTGTTGAAATCACATGCCACTAAGTAGTTTTTTAAACCAAGTGGTTTATCTTAGTGTGCTAGCCGCTGCTTCATTTCGTATAGCGATAACGCTTTCTCTTTCTTAGCGCTCCACCCCGCGGAGAACTCTGGTTGTATTTTGGTTGGCTTTCTCCTTTTTTTGATTTTCTCTGACTTGACTTAGCTTGACCTACTTGACTCAGTAGTTAGAGTATCGCTTTCACACGGTGAGTCATTGGTTCAAATCCAATAGTAGGTAAAACCGGTTGAAACCCTTGGGTTTTTTGTTAGAACGACTATAAGGGAACCACCTACAGTTTAATAGGTGCAACAAACCCGAATTTCAAGTACCGTGCCTTGAACCTGGGTGGGTGGGAAGGCATCAACCCCTTCCCACCACTAGGCTATGCCTTAGTCTGCATGACAGCAAGCACAGACTGGCATCAAGGAGTAGAATGACCAAAGCATCGGTTGCTTCCACTTGCCTGAACTAGCTATGACCCTTATAGCTAGCCTCACTTTACCATTTCAGATAGAAACATATGGCGCTCCTAAAGTCAATTGGATACTTCCTTTTTTATTGAATTAAGCTAAGTCGTAGACTTCCTCACGTGAAGAACTCCTTCTTATGAGCTCATGGACTTGATCAATGCTAGTTCAAGGAGCAATGATTGCTTGACGATCTTCACTACATGAGACTAGACTTGACTCAAGCTTCATACGAAAGCATTTACTAAACTAAATCCATTGAGCCAAGTCAATCAAAAGACTTATTCGAAGAAAGCTTAAAGAGATTTTTTTGTCTCGTGCCTTTCTGATGGTGAACCTCCTACTGCTTCTTCCGATTCTGAAACTGGGACTGGCCCGTTGACTTTGCCCTTCCTTTAGACAAAGAGCCCCCAGTTTTGCGAAAAGACCTCTGCGTCGCACTATCAAGTCAGTCAGGAAGTAACGTATAGAAATGTATGCATAGGCGCAACAAAGCACTCATCCCTTATTCTTTCGCTTGGAAGCTCAATCCCCTTGCTTCTTCTTTCTCCTCTATGCTCGTGCTTTCAGCAAGTTCATACCAATCGTCATTCAAGGAGGGAGCTCCAACCTCCGCGCTTAGTTGCAAACTAAATGCTGGTTATATCCCAACCAAGCAAGAAAGGGTAATCCCAGTGGGAAGAGGGAAAGAAAGATCAGGGGAAGAAGCGGGGTAGAGGAAATGGTTGACTCATTAGGCTCATGACCTGAAGAGTGCAGGTTCGAATCCTATCCCTGTCTCTACATAAGTATACACCGGCTCTCATGGTTTACATGTGATTATAGGTACTCTTTTCTTGATCGTAGAACGTGGCAACTACATGCCAAAACTGTCTGAAAGAAGAAAAATGGAAAAGGATCAAAAATGCAATAGGATTCCTGATCTAATAAGAAATCCCAATTCCGCTCGATCTTACTCACCTTCTCAGGGACATTGGTACAAAGTTTGCATTGTTTTTGGAATAGGTATAGAAAGTTCTAAATACAAGTATTTCTTGAAAATATTCTTAGCTTAATAAACGAAGAAAACTATGTATAAGGGAGATAAAACTCTAGCTATTGCTCTGCTGGCAAATATGAAATGGGGATCTGTTATGCACCAACGTTTGAAGCGGATGGAAGGGTAGGGAGGGAGGACCTATGGCGGTAATGAAGTGCTTCTCAAAGCGGTAACACAAGTCATCCCGGCTTTAATGACCGATTCTTTTGAGTCAAATCCCGCACTAACAACAAGAGATCACTACATGTAAAGGATAAGGAAATAGTCATAGAAGAAGAGCCCATTTCAAAGAGTAAGAAAAATCATGAGTCTAAGGGGCGTGAGAGGCACAATAGTCTTTATATAGAGTCAACTAGTAGCCCTAGCTAATTGAGCATATTTGTTTGGTACTGTAAACTTGAAAAGTCAAAGACATGCAGAAAACAACAATTGGCACTGGGCACTGGGTCAATAGGTTAGTGCTGAAACATATTATAAATTGGTAAACTAATGACCAAAAAGTATCCTAGAATGATAATATATCAGCATGGCACAATAACAAATTGTAGGTACATTGGAGACGTATCGGTTCAACAAACAATTATTATGGAAAACTAAAACAAAATCAAATTAAAACACAAGACGCTCCACCAAAACTAATATCATGCGATGAATAAAAATGTAGCTCCAAGTGACATACCGATGGATTGAGACGAAAGAGGGGATGCCTTCCGGGGCATCCCCAAGCTTAGACGCTTGAGTATTCCTAGAATTTACCTTGGGGTGCCTTCCCGAAGCTTAGTCCCTTTGTCATTCCTTATTCCTTCATCCATTTTGATAGCACCCAAAACTTGAAAATTCCAGCACACAAAACTCAACAAAAAACTTGCGAGCTCCATTAGTATGATAGGTAAATCAAAAACTTTAGGTATTGTTATAAATTTATTCATATTTTATTATTGCATAAGGTACTGTATTATAACTCCTCCATGGTTTATACCATCCAGAACAAGGGCATCCCCAAGCTTAGACGCTTGAGTATTCCTAGAATTTACCTTGGGGTGCCTTCCCCAAGCTTAGTCTCTTTGTCATTCCTTATTCCTTCATCCATTTTGATAGCACCCAAATTTGAAAATTTCAGCAGACAAAACTCAACAGAAAACTTGCGAGCTCCATTAGTATGATAGGTAAATCAAAAACTTTAGGTATTGTTATCAATTTATTCATATTTTATTATTGCATAAGGTACTGTATTATAACTCCTCCATGGTTTATACCATCCATAAAAACATCAAAACAAGTAGACTATGCAAGCAAAAATAGAATCTGTCTAAAACAGAATAGTCTGTCATGATCTGTGCAATCACCATACTTATGTAATTCCAATCTTTTGAAAAAATATGAAAGCCTCGGCATTTTGTATACCAATACTATGTAAAAAATTCATATAAAAAGACGTTCAAGTGAAATCAAAGAAATTTTGCACTTAACACAAAAGTTTCTGTTTTTTCATCGTATCAATTCTACTTATCATACAAGTCATCCCAACGGCTTTACTTGGCACAAAAACTAATTTAAATATGAAAAAACAATCATTACGGTATAAATAATCATGTTATCACACAATGATAGAAAGTATTGGGTTTTCTCCCAACAAGCACTTTCTTTATAACCATTAAGGTAGGCTTGGGATATTAATGATGCTCACATAAAACACAAGAATTGAAGCACAAGGGGAGCATCATGTAGCAAGTAATGAACGCATTTTGTGAACAAAAAATTTTCAATACAAGAAGTGTATAGCATCTGCAAGTAGGAAGGATAGAGCATTAACAATTTAACATCAAGAGAGGTGAGTGAGTAACATGGAAATTTCTATAACCATATTTTCCTCTCTCATAAAATTACATGTAGGATCATATTCAAATTCAAAAATATAGCTATCATATAAAATATTTTCTCCACGATCCACGTGCATAAAATTTTACAATCTTCCAAGATAGTGGGATTAACAATAACTAAAGTCATGGCCTCTAAAACCCCACTTTTATAAAAAAATATCATAAGATCGATCATTCTCAAAATAGTGGGACTATTATTACCAAAACTTGACGCTCTTCCAAACCCACTTTTAGTAATATTGCAAATATCATTATCAATAATAGATTCATAACGAAGCTCATAATTCTCAAGATCCCAATAAACATCATGATTATCACCCTAGTCATGAACATTAGCACAATTGATATTCACATAATTTATACTAAAATATTGCAATCATGCTTTTCATTCAATAAATGTATATCAATGGCATTTGCGTACATCACTTCATTATTAGCTATTGGTTTACAATAAGCAAAAAGATTGAAAAGATTAGCAAGTGGATGAGGATCCATTTATCTTAAAGTATTGCATTTACTCCTGTTTTGGCATGACAAAGATAAATATAACATAACTAGGCAAGCAAGCAAATAGAAATATTTTTTCTTATTTTAATAGCAAGAAAATATAAAATTAAATAAAAAGTAAAAAGTGAATGATAATTTGTGAGAAGGTACTTGTTAGGAATTTGATGATGCTCGCCGGCAACGACGCCAGAAATCCCTCCTGATACATGTAAACTGCGTTGGGGGTTTTAGGGGAGGATGAAGAAAAGCGAAGGTAAGTATTTCCCTTGGTGAGAACCAAGGTTCTTGAACCAATAGGAGAACCACGCAAATTTTCGTCTTCGGCGCCTACACACAAAAGAGCAAACACTTGCACCCAACATGGGAAAGAGGGTTGTAATTAATCCCCTTGAACTCGTTACTTACAAGCGATAAGTAGTGATACATAGATACTTTGATAAATATAAATTTTAAATAAAAATAAAGTAAATAATGGCAACCAGGTTTTTAGAGTTTTTGTAAAGATATTTGTGAGGAGACCCGAGGGCCATAGTGTTTGCTAGAGGCTTCTCTCTCGAAGAAGGCATACTGTGGGTAAACAAATTACTGTTGGGCAATTGATAGAAAAGCACATAGTTATGCAATATTTATTCACGACAATGATCATATATATAGGCATCACATCCATAAACAAGTATACCACCTCCTGCTTGCATCTACTATTATTCCTCCACCCATCGACCGCTATCCAGCATGCATCTAGAGTATTAAGTAAAAACAGAGTACTACTTGGAGGACGGTGACATGATGTAGACAAAAAAATCCAATCAATATGAATAAATCCCATTGTTTTATCCTTAGTGGCAGCAGTACAATACATGTCATGTCCCTTTCTGTCACTTGGCATGAGCACCACAAGATTAAACCCACTACAAGGTACCACTCCCAACTGAAGATAAATCAATCTAGTTGGCCAAACCAAACCGATAGATCGGAGAGCAATACGAAGTTGTAACAATCATGCAAATAAAGTACCAGCAAGTACTCAATATATTTTCATGAATAATCTGAACATAAACTCACAATTCATCGGATCCCAACAAACACACCGCAAAGATTGATTGCATAAGATAGATCACCGTGAGAATCATGGTGATCTTGGCAATGAAGAACATAGAGAGAGATAGCCATCTAGGTACTAACTACAGAACTATAGGTCAGTGGTGATCTACTCGCACATCACCATGGGAGAAGCAAGGTTGATGTAGAGGCCCTTCATGATCGACCCCCCCATGGCAGGGCACCAGAACAGGGCTCCATATGGGCACCTGACGGAACAGAGACTTGCGGTAGTGGAAAAAGTGTTTTGGGAGGCTCTCTAGGGTTTTCCAGATACTAGAGAATTTATAGGCCAGCGAACAATGACAAAGGGGCTGGGAGGTGGCCTAAGCTATCATGGCATGACCATCCCCTGATGGCTTGGGGGCACCTCCTGTGCCCTCTAGTCTTCCTCTGAATCTTCGAAGTCTTATTTTGGTCCATAAAAAATCATCAAAAGTTTCAGGGGATTTGGACTTCGTTTGGTACAATATTCCTGAAAAGCCAAAAGCACGCAAAAACAACAACTGGCACTTTGCACTTGGTTAATAGGTTAGTGCTCAAAATAGTATAAAATGGAAAATAAATGCCTAAAAAGTATCCTAGGATGATATTATAATAGCATAGGACAATCAAAATTATAGATACGTTGGAGACGTATCAGGGACAACAAGCCCGAGGAAGCCGGCAACCGGTAGGCCCGGCAAAGCCGATGAGCAGTGGCAGAGACGATATGTGGGTGATGCAGGAGGCCTGTTCGGAGAAGGGCGGCAACAGCCAGTGCAGAACAATAGAGCGGGCAGAGGCACAAATAACGAGCATGAAGGGTCGCCGCGTCGTGGCCATCGTGTTGGAGAAGAGGTTGGGTGGTCGCGCCGGTGTCGGAGTAGAGGCACGGAGTTTACGGCAGTGGCGGGGGATGCAAACTGATCTTAGATTGGAAAAACCAAAAAGAAACGTCGATCAAGACGGCTTGCAAGAGCGAAAACTTGGATCAAGGGATCGGGAAAAATACTCTCTAGGGCATCCAGTCAACACGGACAGCAAACAAACTCTAGGTACGTGTGACGGGCCCTCGATGGCGGCCATGGAGGCTGACCGCCCTGGGGTAGGCGCGGAGCGGAAGCGGTGGCGATGACTAGGGTCGTGTCGGTTAGGCTGATACCATGTAGAAGGGAATAGAGAGGGAGAATTGGTGTAATGTGATGGATGGTGTATTGAGCCTCACGGGCAAGTATATACACGAGTATAGACTTGAAGGGTAAGAAGCCTCTCCTAGAGATAAGGTAGGAGCCGAATTACAAATCCTAAACTACCAAATACATGTAACCCAAATATATATATATATCTAACAACAATAAGTATACAAGTTATTTATGACTAATGTGAGAACATGGATATGCACACACTCACCTCTCCATAATTTGCTAGCCTCCTCGGTATTGTGCATTTCCCTTTATCACCTCGAGAGTCGGTGCAAACTTCGCGAGTGAATCCAAACCCCATGATATGATACGCTCTACAACACAGGCCACCTTATATCTTCCTCAAAACAACCACCAGACCTACCTATCATGGAATTTCCATAGCCATTCCGAGATATATTGACATGCAACTTCCACCGTTCTGTCACATCACTTGTGTGTTCACCGTCATATTACCTTGCATGATCATATAGAGGTGACATAGTATTTGTAGCAAAGCCATCGTTCATCATTGATTACATGTTACGCTTGATAATTCACATCCTGGTATACTGTTAGAGGCATTCATATAGAGTCATATTGTTCTTTACCGAGTTGTAATTTTGAGTTGTAAGTAAATAAAAGCGTGATGGTCTTCATTATTAGAGCGTTGTCCCGGTGAGGAAAGTATGATGGAGACTATGATTCCCCCACAAGTCAAGATGAGACTTTGGACAAAAAAATAAAAAAATGGGGGAGAACAAATGAACCCACCAAGGGAAAAGGAGAAAAAATGAAGAAAGAGAAAAAAGAAAATAATAAAAATGAGAGAAAAAGAGAGAATGGGCAATGTTACTATCCTTTACCACACTTGTGCCTCAAAGTGGCACCATGTTCTTCATATAGAGAGTCTCCAGTTTTGTCACTTTCATATACTAGTGTAATTTTTCATTATAGAACTTGGCTTGTATATTCCGATGACGGGCTTCCTCAAATGCATGAGGTCTTCATGAGCAAGCTAGTTGGATGTAGGCCCACTTAGTTTATTTGACATTTCATACACTTATAGCTCTAGTGCATTTGTTGCATGGCAATCCCTACTCCTCGCATCAATATCAAGTGATGGACATGCTCATAGCTCGTTGATACGCCTAGTTGATGTGAGACTTTCCCACCTTTCGACTCCTTTGATATCTACCACCATATTATATTCCACCCATATGCCATATCCATGGATCATGCTCATGTATAGCATGAAGTTAAAAATGCTGAAGCACATTAGAAGTACGATCCAATTGCATGGTCTGACATAGGGGTGCTCATGATTTATACTTATGCGGTGAAAACACAGTCATGCCATGCTTAATATGATAAAATGAGTAGCAGATAACATTCTTTAATTATGGTATATTTTGAAACAGTAATGATTATGCTTCTTATGTTCATGGATATTATTATGTTGATATTAATTGACTCATCCTTTCTCAATAGATACACCTAAAAGAGATTACTTGTTGGGTAGCATGCCACATCAAAATTCTGTTTTTATCATTTGCCTACTCGAGGACGAGCATAAATTAAGCCTCGGGATGCTGATACTTCTCCAATGTATCTATAAATTTTGATTGTTTCCTACTATTATATTATCAATATTGAATACTTTATATGAAATTATATACTATTTAATATCATTTTTGGGACTAACTTATTCACTCATTGGAGAGTGCTAGTATCTGTTTTTGCCTGTTTTTGGACTTTTCAGAAAATCAATACCGAACGGAGTCCAAATTGGATAAAAATGTGTGGGAGTTATTTTTGGACTAGAAGAAACCCAGGAAGCTTCAGGAGGAGGCAGAAAGACCCACGAGCTAGGCCGACGCGCCCTGAGGGGTAGGGCACGCCCCTAGCTTGTAAGACCCTCGTGGCCCCTCCCGGTGTATTCCCAATTATCCCAAAAGCATCAGAGAGCCAGCCAAAACAATTTTTCTGCCGCCGCAAGTCTGTGTTCTTTCGTGATACCATCTGGAGATCTTTTCTGGTACTCTGTCGAAGGGGGAATTAATCTCGGAGGTCATCTACATCAACCCTTGCTACGTCCATCATGATGTGTGAGTAGTTGACCACAGACCTACGGGTCCATAGCTAGTAGCTAGATGACTTCTTCTCTCTCTTTGATCTCCAATACAAAATTCTTCGTGATTCTCGCGATGATCTATCCGATGTAATCTTCTTTTGCGGTGTGTTTGTTGAGATCCGATGAATTGTGAGTTTATGATTAGATTATTCATGAAAAGTAATTCCGTCTTCTCCAACCGCAGACAGAATGAAGGACTAACAAAGAAATGCCTGTATTTTGGTGGTGGGGTGAGGAATGTGAGGTAATTTTTGAGTACGTGTTTGTGTTTTTATAGCCAACTATAGTAAACAGCTACTAAGTGAGAACACGTTTAGGTTTGGTGGGTGTGAACTGATTTGCGAGAAAATTAGCGCATGATAATTTGGAATGTGAAAGGAAACAAGCTCAATATTTATTGATGGTTTTAGTTCCCAAGCATGGAACACTTTATGGTTTTTAAAAACTGTTTGGGAATGGGCTTATCAAGAACATGTGTGTCCCTCCCTCTATGAGAGGTCGGCCCTGCCTGTGATGTGGGTGCAGGTTTGATTAGACGGGACCCGTGCGAGGAGTCTGCCATGCAGGCTCAAAGGGATGCATGTGAGCAGTCCACCGTGTAGGCGCAGCTGGCTCATCGGGAATCAAGCCCTTTGACCTCGGACTTCCACCCATAGCCCTATTCTCTCCCAAGTACTCCATCAGCAGTACCTTCTCCTCCGGTGTTATATATAAGGGCCGTCACCGAGGATCGCGTCCTTTTTCGATGGACGACGAGGCGACCAACAAGTAGGGGCGGGTGGAGGCTGAACCACACGAGCCTCTGGTGAGCGTGGACTTCATCAGCAGCATCCCCAAGGAGATGTTGGTAACCATCATGTCCCTCATCCCCATCAAATCTGTCGTGCAGACCACCATCCTCTCCAAGCGGTGGCTCCCCCTATGGCACTCCCCCCCGATTGACCTCCTCAACGACGTGGAGCTCTACAACCGAGATCGCAAAAGCTTGGACGCATTGTCCCACATCCTCGCCATGCATACTACCCCAGTCAGACGCCTTGCCATCAGCACTTCCCGTTCAAACTGCAAGGCCGAACCCAAGTTTCATGAGTGGTTCTTATTTCCCGCCCTAGATCAGCTAGAGCACCTCAACTTTTCCCCAAGATTAATGTCGTGCACGCTTGACGTGGCTTGACACTGCATCAGTATTTCCCAAAAGAGGAAGGGATGATGCATCACAGCTACAGTAAGTATTTCCCTCAGTGATGAAACCAAGGTTATCAAACCAGTAGGAGACCAAGAAACACTATTTAAACGGTACCTGCACACAAAGAACAAAACTTGCAACCCGACGCGTAAGAGAGGTTGTAAATCTCTCCATGGTTAAAGATAGATTGGTTTGTATGCGATTAGATAAATAGATCGTGCAAGAATACAAAATAAAAAGTGCAACAAGGTATTTCTAGGTTTTTGGAATAACAGATCGGAAAGCAATATGTTCAAAGATAGACCTGGGGGAGCGTAGGTTTCACTAGTGGCTTCTCTCATGAGTATAGCACACTGTGGGTAAACAAATTACTATTGGGAAATTGATAGAATATCAAATAATCATGACGATATCCAAGGCGATGATCATTATATAGGCATCACATCCAAGATTTGACCGAAACGATTCTGCATCTACTACTATTACTCCACACATCAACCGCTATCTAGCATGCATCTAGTGTATTAAGTTCAAGGAGAAATGGAGTAATGCAATAAGAACGATGACATGATGTAGATAAGATCTATTCATGTAGGAATAGATCCCATCTTCTTATCCTTAATAGCAACGATACATGCGTGCCTTGCTGCCCCTTCTGTCACTGTGAGAGGACACCACAAAATCGAACCCATCACAAAGCACATCCTCCCATGGCAAGAAAAATCGATCTAGTTGGCCTAACTAAACCAAAGATTCGAAGAAGAAATACGAGACTATAAGTAATCATGCATATAAGAGATCAAGGAAGACTCAAATAATATTCATGGATAGAAATTGATCATGAACTCGAAATTCATTGGATCCGAACAAACACACCGCAAAAAGTCATTACATCAAATAGATCTCCAAGAGACCATTGTATTGAGAATCAGGAGAGAGAGAGAGAGAGAGGAATCCATCTAGCTACTACCTATGGACCTGTAGGTCTATGGTAGACTACACATGCATCATCGGAGAAGCACACATGAAGACGATGCACCCCTCTATGATGGTGTTAGATTGGATATCGTGTTCTGGAACTTGTGGCGGCTGGAATTGTATTTCGTAGACTCCCATAGGGTTATTGGAATATTTGGGTATTTATAGAGCTGGTTGGCGGTGGAGGAGACTCCTGTGGAGGGCACAACCCACCAGGCCACGCCAGGGGCCTTTGGCGCACCCTGGTGTCTTGTGGCCTCCACGGGCCTCCTCTCAGGTGCTTCCTTAGCTCCCAAGTTGTCTTCTGGTCCAAACAAAATCTCCAAAAAGTTTCGCGGTCATTGGAATTGTTTGGTACTGATATTCTGCAAAGTAAAAAAACAAGAAAAAACAGCAGGTGGCACTTCGCACTATGTCAATAGGTTGGTCCCAATATGATATAAAGTTGCTATAAAATGATTGTAAATCATCCAAGAATGATAATATAAAAGCATGGAACAATCAAAATTATAGATACGTTGGAGACATATCAACATCCCCAAGCTTAATTCATGCTCATCCTCGAGTAGGTAAATGATGAAAACAGAATTTTTGATGTGGAATGCTGCCAAACATGTTCATCACATATTCTTTTCTTTTGTAGCATGGACATTTGGACATTTAGATGGTTCACAATAGTCTAGTTTTTACATGAAGACTTTAATACTCATATATACCAACAAGCAACCATGTCTTTCAAAATATCAACACTAAAGAAAGTTATCATAGCCCATCATGCTCAATCATTGATCCATTCATGAAACACACACAAATATTAGCTACACCCAATACTCAAGTGCAATCATAGTGCCCCCTATTTGGTGCTTTATAAGAGAAGATGGAGACTCAAATAAAAGTACAAATCACATAAAGTAAATAGATAGGCCCTTCGCAGAGGGAAGTAGGGATTTGTAGAGGTGCGAGAGCTCAAAGTTTAATTTGAGAGAGAAAAATATTTTGGGTGGCATGCCTTTTCCTGTCAACGCAATACCTTTCCATGCTAGATATATAATAAGAGGTTCCCAAACAAAAAATAAAGTTTATTCTGTTTTCCACCATTCTTTCACAATCCATGGCTAGCCGAATCCACGGTTGCCTTCCATACTGACACTTTCCAAGGAATTTATTATTTCACAACATAAAGTAAATTTCTTTTTCATTTCGGGACTACGCATCCCTATTACCGTCGTACTCTCGTGCAATTACAAGTGAATAAACACCCCTCTTGGGAATAACACATCTAGCATGGAAAAACATCGGTCACCCCCTTACGCTTCATGAGAGGTACGAGCACACAAAAAGGAAATTCATTTTGAAAATTAGAGATGACACATACAAATTTGCTTAGAATGTCATGGGAATACCATATATAGGTTGGTATGGTGGACCCATATGGCAAAACTTGGTTTAAGGATTTTGGATGCACAAGTAGTATTTCTACTTAGTACAGGTGGATGCTAGCAAATAGAATGAGAAGCAACCAACCAAGAAATGAAAATTCACATAAACAAGCATTAAGCATAACTAACACCAAATAATGCACCTTACGTAAGATGTAGTTTCATTGCATAACTATTGACTTTCGTGCTTGTATAGGGAATCACAAACCTTAACACAAATATTCTTACTAAAGTATAATTAATCACCAACATAACTCACATATTATTATCATCTTGTCTCAAAACTATTACAAGGAATCAAGTTTAATTTGTCCAATGATCTTCACGAAAGTTTTGATTATATCCCTCTTGTATATATATCACTTTGGGACTAGTTTCATATATTGCCATTGCTTTTTACAAGCTCAAATAAATTTAAGTGAAGAACATGAGCATAAAAATTTCATCTCTCAAAATAGTATAAGTGAAGCATGAGAGAATTTCTTCAAAATTCATTAACTCTCAAATTAATATTAGTGAAGCATGAGAGTATTTCTTTGAAATTTTAAAGCACGCCATGCTCAAAAACATATAAGTGAAGCACTAGAGCAATTCCATAGCTCAAAAGATTTAAGTGAAGCAAATAGAGTAATTCTAACAAATCATAGCATAATTTTGGCTCTCACAAATAGATGTGTCCAACAAGGATACTTGTGAAAAAATAAAAATCAAATCAAGCAAAGACTCATATAATACAAGAGGCTCCAAGCAAAACTCATGATATGTGATGAATAAAAATATAGCTCCAAGTAAAAACTGATGGTCGTTAGAAGAAACAGGGGATGCCACTCGGGGCATCCCCAAGCTTAGTTGCTTTTTAATCCTTCGATATTATATTGGGGTGCATAGCATCCCCAAGCTTAGGCTCTTTTCGCTCCTTATTCCTTCATCCACCGTGATCTCACCCAAAACTTGAAAACTTCAATCAAACAAAAGTTAGCAAAATCTTCATGAGATCCGTTAGCATAATAAAGCAAATCACCACTCTAAGTACTGTTGCAAATCCATTAATATTTTATTATTGAATTATATATACTATATTATAACTTTACCATGTCTTATACCCTTCAATACAAGCCATAGATTCATCAAAACAAGCACACGATGCAACAAAAATAGAATCTGACAAAAATAGAACAGTCTATAGTAATCTGTACTCTAACCATACTTCTATAACTCAAAAAATTCTGTCAAATTAGGAAAACGTCAGAAATTTGTATCACAATCTTGTGTGAAAAAATCTGAATTTTCTGTCTCTTCTGTGATTTTTAAGAATTCTTTTACAGAATGGAAAAGTTTTTGTTTTTCAACAATATCAAATCAACTATCACCCAACATGATCTTAAAGGCTTTACTTGGCACAAACACTAATTAAAACATAAAAACACAATAATCACAATAGCATGATTGTATCAACAGTGAAGAACATAAATAATAAGGGAGAAATAAATTTTATTCATTGGGTTGCCTCCCAACAAGCTCTTTCTTTATAGCCATTAAGATAGGCTTGAGATTTCAATGATGCCCTCATGGAAGATAATAATAGCAACACAAAGAGAGCATCATGAAGAATATGGGAAACACACTTAAGTCTAACATACTTCCTATGCATAGGCATTTTATAAGCAAACAAATTATCAAGGCAAGCAAAAACTAGCGTATGGAAGGAAGAAAAAAGAGACAATAGCAATCTCAACATGAAAAGATGTAATTTAGTATCATGAAAATTTCTACAACCATAATTTCCTCTCTCATAATAATTACATGTGGCATCATAATCAAATTCAACAATATAGCTATCATAAACAATACTATCTCTATGATCAACATGCATAAAGTTTTATCATCTTCCAAAATAGTGGGATTATCATCAACTAAAGTTATGACCTCTCCAAACCCACTTTTATCATAAAATTCATAAGATTGAACACTCTCCAAATATGTGGGATTGTTTTTACCTGAAGTTGATGCTCTCCCAAACCCACTTTCGATACTATTGCAAATATTATTATCAATAACATATTCAACATGAGGCTTACATAAATTTTCAAGATCATTAGAACCATTATCACCCCAATCATGATCATTGCAATAAGAAGTGGACATGACAAAATTATCATCCCTAAGCTTGTAGTTTTGCATATCATTAACATAACTGACGTTAATAGAGTTTATAGTAAAATCATTGCAATCATTCTTTTCAATCAAGGAGCTATCATGAATCACCTTATAAATTTCTTCTTTCAACACTTCATCAAAAATTTCAGATTCATGCTTCTGAAAGAAAACTTCATAGAGATAATCAAGTGCACTCAACTCACTAGCAATTGGTTCATTATAATTTGGTCTATTGAAAAGATTAGAAAGTGTGTGAGGATCCATATCAGTAGATTTTTAGCAAGCGAAGATGCAAGCAAATAGAAGGCACATGGCAACACAACCAAGCAAAAAGGCAAACGGAAAAGAGGGCGAATAAAACAAAAAAAATTGTGAAGTGGGGGAGATGAAAATGAGAGGTAAATGGAAAATAATGTAAATTTCAAGGAGATGAGATTTGTGATTAGGAACCTGATGATGTTGATGATGTCTCCCCGGCAACGGTGCCAGAAATTCCTTTGACGTGGCTTGAGACTGCGTCGGTATTTCCCCAAAGAGGGAGGGATGATGCAATACGGGTACGGTAAGTATTTCCCTTAGTTATGAAACCAAGGTTATCGAACCAACAGGAGAACCAAGCATCACTATGTAAACAGTACCTGCACACAAAGAACAAATACTTGCAACTAGATGTGTAAGGGAGGTTGTCAATCTCTCCATGGTAAAAGATAGATTTGTTTGTATGAGATTACATAAATAGACCGTGCAAGAACAGAAAAAAATATCCAAATAAAAAGTGCAACAAGGTATTTTTTGGTTTTTGGAATAATAGATTTGAAAGCAAATGCGGAAAAAGAAAGATCGGAATGCAATATGTTAAAAGATAGACCCAGGGGCCGTAGGTTTCACTAGTGGCTTCTCTCATGAGTATATCACACTGTGGGTAAACAAATTACCATTGGGAAATTGATAGAAGATCAAATAATCATGACTATATCCTAGGAAATTGTAGAATATCTGGGAAATTGATAGAAGATCAAATTGATAGAATATCTGGGAAATTGATAGATGATCATTATATAGGCTTCACGTTCAATACTAGTAGACCGAAGCGATTCTTCATGTACTACTATTACTCCAAACATTGACCGCTACCCAGCATGCATCTAGTGTATTAAGTTCATGGAGAAACGGAGTAATGCAATAAGAACGATGAAATGATGTAGACAAGATCTATTCATGTAGGAATATACCCCATTTTATTATCCTTAATAGCAATGATGCATGCGTGCCACGCTGCCCATTTTGTGACTAGCGGAGGACACTGCGAGATCGAACCCATCACAAAGCACCTCTTCCCATGGCAAGAAAAATTAATCTATTTGGCCTAACGAAACCAAAGATTCGAAGAATAAATATGAGGCTATAAGTAATCATGCACATAATAGATCAAAGAAGACTCAAATAATATTCATGGATAGAAACTGATCATGAACTCAAAATTCATCGGGTCCCAAAAAACACACCGCAAAAATTCATTACATCAAATAGATCTCCAAGAGACCATTGTATTAAGAATCAAGAGAGAAAGAGAAAGAGAGAGAGGAAGCCATCTAGCTACTCCGTACGGACCCGTAGGTCTATTGTGGACTACTCACGCATCATGGGAGAAGATCACATGAAGACGATGCACCCCTCCGTGATGATGTTAGATTGGATCTCGTGGTTCTGGAACTTGCGGCAGCTGGAAATGTGTTTTGTCGACTCCCCTAGAGTTTTTGGAATATTTGGGTATCTATAGAGCTGATAGGCGATGGAGGAGACTCCCGTCGAGGCAAAACCCACTAGGTCGCGCTAGGGGCCTCTAGCGCACCCTAGTGTATTGTGGCCTCCATGGGCCTCCTCTCAGGTGCTTCCTTTGCTCCGAAGTTGTCTTCTGGTCCAAAACAATTCTCCAAAAAGTTTTGCAGACATTGGACTTCATTTGGTATTGATATTCTGTGAAGTAAAAAAGCAAGCAAAAAACGGCAACTAACACTTGGCACTACGTCAATAGGTTAGTTCCAAAAGATGATATAAAGTTGCTATAAAATGATTGTAAAACATCCAAGAATGATAATATAAGAACATGGAACAATCAAAAATTATAGATATGTTGGAGACGTATCAATGCTCTTCATCTCCCTAAACTGAAGCACCTCGAGCTCATTGGCGTCAATATCTCGAAGTCAGATTTGGAGCGACTGCTCGACGATTGTACAATGCTTGAGTACCTTCGTCTTCAGATGATGTTTGGGTTCAGTAGACTCCACATCGCTACGACGAATCTCCGTATGATTTATGTGCATGGCTGGTGCCGCAACATGCTGTCAGTTGGGGAGTTTCATGATATGGTCATTGAGAATGCACCTTTCCTAGAGAGATTGTTTGTACTTCATGAAGAAGTCCGAACAAGAATCAGGGTTATTCACGCACCAAAATTGACAGTGTTGGGACATTCGTGTGCTGAGAATTCTCTAAACTTGTTATAGCTGTATCCATACCCGTTCAGGTACAACAATCCTCTTCTCATTCTTATTATTGTACATCACATTTTATATAGTTTTTGTTGACCTATGTTTGGCTGCCATCCATAAAATGAATCCCATAAGCCTTGCATTGTCTCTGTGCATAGTGAAGATCTTGGCACTACAATCTATCGGCCCCAATCTGGATGAAGTTGTTAAGTTCCTTATATGCTTTCTATCGGTGCACGACACCTATGGGACCACGAGGATCCCTTTGTGGTTCGGCGGGGAGAAGGCAAGTACAAAGAGCAGATCACATGATCGGCGCGAGGGGAAGTTTTTTACCCAGGTTCGGGTCACTATTCAGCGTAAAACCCTACTCCTGCTTTGATGTATTATGGGTGTTCTTGAGGTTCCAGCTACAGGAGCGCTACGAGGAGCTGCTACGCGCGTGAGCTAGAAGACGTGAGCCAAAAAGTCCTCTCTCGTAATGCCTTGGGCCTCCTTTTATATGACTAAGGGGATCCCAATAGTGGTGGACAATGCACGCATAGGGCGCACAATGCTATAGTGTTGTCATACCTAAACCTAACGGAGTGGGACAAACGCATTTAATGCTCCGTCAGTGTCCATGACCTTCTACGGGACGGGACAGGAGCCCTTCCCATCTGCACCACTTAGCCTCTCCTTCGCCAGTGCCTTGACACATATCCTGGGAGTCGACACCTGGTCTCCGCGCTGGCAAGGTGGCAAGGTCTTGCCAAGTTCCCTTCTTGACGTGGCTCCGCAGGCCATTCCCGACAAGATCTTGCTAAGGTTCTAGTGCTTGGTCTTCGGTCTTGTGTTCATTAACTTGAGCGTTCCTTTGACTTCTTTGTGCTTGCTTCCAGTAGTCCCCCGACAGGCCTTGCCGCGGGTGTGGCTACAACTACCCGTGCACAAGTAAGGGGTACTAATGGACCCGATCCTTAGTACACCGATAGGAGCCCCCGGGTCTGGGTTAGACCCAAACAGTGCACGAGCATGCATGGCAGGGTCTGCAGTACAAATCATTCCGCTTACCGCACCACCCCATGATGCGCGTTAAGTGCACGACGTGGGAGGCTTGCAGGGAGCGGTCGTAATTATTTGAATTACTGCGTCAGGTCATTTCCGCCACGTGCACCGCATGGATAGCAGGGAATCGACAACGGATTCCCATGACTTAAAGTCCCAGCCGTGGCAGAAGCAGCAGCACCATGGATTGGGGGAACAGGGCAGCCGCCTGTTTGCCCCATGGTCGTGGGTGGCGCTATTGGCGGAGATGGGCGGCGAATCTTGGAGTGAGGGGGAGCCAGCCCTCACGCTTCCTCCTATAAATAGGGGGGAAGTGAAGGTGAGGCTCATCCACCTTTCCTCCTCATTGAGCAAAGATCTCCAAAGCCTGCCCTTCTACACCTTCCCGATTTTGAGTAATACCCGCTCTTGGCCATGGTTGGGTGACGAGGGCGGCCTCCGTCTTCCACCTGCTCGGCGAGGAGTTCCCGTCAGGATCTTGCCACCGCTTTAGCCACGGAGGCAGAAGGTGGCTCGAGCGCACGGGGCGGAAGAGGGGTGAGGGGTCGTGGTCGGTGCGGAGGTCGAGGCCGAGGGAGGTGGAGTGCCATTCTACCTCTTCCTCCGATGTCAGACCCCCTCCTTGAAGAGACCCACGCTAAGGGGATGGCGCTGGAGTTCGTCCTTGAACTGCACGGTCCCCTTCGATGCCTTCCACGTCTCGCTCACCCTTTTGATAGGGTGATGGAGGTTGACAAGCCACCAGCCTTATGGTTGCGGGCACATGGCTGCTGTAATGGCACCACGCGGGTGGACATCGAGTACCCGGAACGTCGCGTCATGTTCCTCAGGCGCCGTTGGAAAATCTTCACCCGCATCAATAGCCTCCAGGATGGGCGCGTCCTCCACTTCAAAATGGCGGAGGCCAATCTACTCTCCGTTAAGATTTACGGGCGCTCAGGCGTCTGTCTCAGCTACTGGGAAGAGAGCTCGAGCGGCGCTAGAAGCTCCTCCTGGAGCGAGAGTGACAAGGAGGACAGTGGTGAAGACGACGACGACAAGTCCGAGCTCCAGGTCGTCAAGTCGGAATACGATGACCTGAGCTCTGACTAATCGCCAGCTCACGCCTCTCCCTCTCCTAGCGGAGCAACCTTGCTAGGGGTCCTTGAACCGGGCGCTGCCTCATCTTCTAGCTGGATCTTGCGGCAGCCCCATGGACTTCGGCTTCGTCCTCCCTTCTGGACGCACTTCCCTCCGTGCAGTGCTGGTCCAAAAGGGGTCAGGTTGGGATTCTACCGGGGGGCTCTCCCTATCTTTTTCTTCTTGTAATCTGCCCCTAGGGGAGAAAGTCAAATAAAGATGTAATTAGGAAAAGGCACTGACTCGTGTAAATTTTATCCCCTTTAAATGAACGCATGTTACTCCTATTGTTTGATTTTTCCTCTGTATGGTGTATTCCCTATGCTTTATCAGAAAACTTGTTGGCGTATGCAGCCCCGCCGCGAGCGCTTTGAGGAACGGATCCTTAGTATCCTCCTGGCGATGCCACTACCGGCAAGATGTCTTGGAACTTTTAGCGCAGCCGCCTAAACTGTTGAGCAGGCTCAAAACAGAGTAAGGGCGCAACCAATTGTGACAATTTACCTTAACGTTTTCAGTGCAGTCACTTAAACTGTTGAGCGGACTCGAAACAGAACAAAGGGCGCAACCGATCACTGCAAGGTTCCCTCACGTGCAGGTTTCCCATACAAAAGTTTAAAATCGTCCAAGGACATAGATAACCTCATAGTAAAGGTTTAGTTAGAGTTTTGCAACTTATCTTTTTTGTTGTCATACTTCTTCCCGCAAGGTGCTGACTTCGAACATCGCTCGCCCGTAGGTGTCCACACCACCTCTTCCCCCCAGGCAAACTTGTGCGCCAGGGAACCTTCTATCATTTAAGAAAAAAGAAAGAAGAGAAAATAGAGGTATGGAACCTTGGTGGTTCATTAGCACTTTCTGGGAATACGCGTAATGCAACATCTCAGATAAACATGCATGCAAAGAAAACATGAGAATCGACAAGAATCGCAAGACGCCTGATCTTATTTAACTATGCACAGGGTCTGTGCCTGGGTTTGTACAAAGGATGACATGCCCTGTCGGCAAGACATGTACAAAAGGTGGTTGCCGGGGGGTCTGGCAACTATGCCTTATGGATAGAACTTACGAATACGTTCGATGTTCCAGGAATTGCTCACTCGGATGCCATCTTTGGTCTCCAGGCGGACTGCGCCAAGCCTGGTGACTCGTACTACCCGAAAAGGGCCTTCCCACTTTAGCGTCAACTTGTTTGAATTCTTGGCTGACTGAACGTGCCGAAGAACAAGGTCACCTTCCTCAAGACTCCGGGCATGAACTTTGTGGCTATGGTAGCAGCACAAAGCTTGCTGGTAGAGTGCAGCTCGCACAGCAGCCAGAAGACGATCTTCCTCAAGAAGTGTTACGTCGTCTTGGCGCAACTGCTCTTGCTCAAGATCATCATAAGCGAGCACTCTCGGTGACCCGTATATGAGTCCTATGGGGACAACTGCCTCCGCCCCATACACCAAGGAGAAGGGTGTCTGGCTAGTGGCTCGATTTGGCGATGTTCTGATCGACCAAAGAACCGCCGACAGCTCATCAATCCAGCGTCTTCCACACTTGTGCAACCTATCAAAAGTTCTCGTCTTAAGCCCTCGCAGCACTTCAGCATTTGCCCTTTCCACTTGGCCATTGTTCCTTGGATGAGCGACGGAAGCAAAACAGATCTTGCCTCCAAGGTCTTGGACGTACGGCATGAAGGTGCGGCTTGTGAACTATGTGTTCTTATTGGTGATGACCTTGCTTGGTACACGAAAATGGCAAACTAGTCCTTTGAAGAACTTGATGACTAATTGTGCTATGACCTTTCTCACCGCTTCCCCTTCCGGGCACTTTGTGAACTTGTCGATCGTGATGTACAAGTACTCAAAGACCCTAGTGGCACGGGGAAAAGGGCACAAGATGTCGAGCCCCCAGACCGAAAATGGCCAGGAAAGAGGGATTGTCTGAAGAGCTTGAGCTGGTTGATGTAGCATCTTCAAATGGAACTGGCACGCTTCACACTTGGTTACTAGTGCAGTTGCATCTTAGAGAGTCGTGGGCCAAAAGAAACCTTGTTGGAAGACCTTCCCGGCAAGAGCTCTTGATCCTATGTGGGAGCCACATATGCCTCCATGTATTTCTGCCAACATCTCTAGTCCATCCTCCCAAGGAATGCACTTCAATTTCACACCGTTCGGTCTCTTTCTGTAGAGGACGTCATCCACAAATTGGTACATACTAGACTGATAGGCTACTTTCTCCGCTTCTTCCTGTTCCCTCGGAAGTTCCCCTGTTTGAAGGAAATGAACTATGCATTGTGCCCATGCTAGAGCCTGAGGCTCGACGGCAAGGACTAAAGGCATGTCTTCTGCCATGGGGGCGCTTGTCTCTACGGCAAGGGCTTGTGGCCCTGCCGGAGCCTGTTGCCCCCCGGCAAGATTGGCATTGATCCCAGCAACTTCCTTCCGGTGGCTTCTATAAGCCCTACCAGGAAGTAGTGGCCAGAATTTAACTTCCTCCTCTTATTCTATTTTTCCGGTGGCAATACGGATGGATGATTCAGTTGAAGCACGAAAGTCCCTGGATCCATAGGTAACTTGAGGGCAGCACGCTTCGACAGCTCGTCAGCAACACTATTCTCTACGCGAGGAATGTGCTCTGCTTGTAGACCGTCCAAGAGCTCCTCCAACTTCCTCACTTCATCTACGTAAGCCTCCATCAACGGGCTCTGATAGTCCTTGTTGACTTGCTTGACGACAAGCTGTGAGTCTCCTCTGACAATGAGCTTCTTGATCCCAAGGTCCGCCGCGATTCTGAGGCCGGCAAGCAGCCCCTCATACTCTATGGTGTTGTTTGTCGACTTCTCCCAAGGAAAGTGCATCTGAATTACATACTTCAGGTGCTCTCCGATGGGTGCGACAAGCAACACGCCAACACCATCTCCCTACAGGGGGAAAGCCCCGTCAAAGTTCATAACCCATTCTTGGCTTGTTTGCTTGCTGGGGATGGTCGTCTCTTGGATCTCTTCGTCTGGCATTGGAGTCCATTCTGCAATGAATTCGGCCAAAGCTCTTCTCTCAATGGTTGAAGAGCTTTGAAACTTGAGGCCAAATATTGACAGCTCCAAGGCCCACTCCACAATCCTGCCGATAGCGTCTGGGTTTTGCGAAATCCGTTGCAGCGGAAAGCGAGTGACGACGGTATTCTCATGTGCTTGAAAATAATGGTGCAGCTTCCTTGAGGCCACGAGGAGGCCAAAAAGTAACTTTTGCACACTAGAGTACCTTGACCTGGCCCTTGCAAAAGGGAGCTGACGAAGTACACTGGGCGCTGCACCATTTTCTTCTTCTATCTGTCTTCATTCATCCGCGTAGGTTGTGACTTGCTGGCACCAGACCTTGTCGGGGAAGCCCCCAGTTCGTCGCTTGGCGGTCCTGCTTCTATAACTGCTTCTTCATCGCCTTCTCTCTGCGCTACTAATGTAGCACTAGCCACTTGATTCATTGCCGCCACGTACAGCAGCAACGGCTCTTGTGGTCTAGGTGCGACTAGTATCGACAGAGAGGAGAGGCACTTCAAATCATGCAGCGCTTCCTCTGCTTCCGGAGTCCACTTCATTGGACCTGCCTTCTTCAAAATTTTGAAAAAGGGCAGGGCGCGCTTAGCAGACTTCGAGATGAACCTACTCGGAGCCGCGACACA
Source organism: Hordeum marinum (assembly GCA_022496015.1). Taxonomy (NCBI): domain Eukaryota; kingdom Viridiplantae; phylum Streptophyta; class Magnoliopsida; order Poales; family Poaceae; genus Hordeum; species Hordeum marinum. Next base: position 99,341,619 of record CM039674.1, on the reverse strand, counting down.
ACCGGCAAAACTGCGCACATCCTTGATGCATTTTGGCGCTTCAATCTGCTCAATTGCTTTGATCTTGTCGGGGTTCACCTCGATCCCGCACTGAGATACAAAGAACCCGAGAAGCTTGCCGGATGGAACACCGAACATGCATTTCTTAGGATTGAGCTTCAAGTTGATCTTGTACAGATTCTCAAATGTCTCCTCCAGGTCCTGCACGAGCGTTGCTTTGTCCTTGGTTTTGACCACTATGTCATCCATATAGGCTTCCATATTTCTATGTAGCTGGGGCTCAAAACCAATCTGGACTGCTCTTGCGAATGTCGAACCAGCACTTTTCAACCCGATAGGCATACACACAAAGCAATACATACCACATGGGGTGATAAATGCGGTCTTCTCTTCATCTTCCTTGGACATGAAGATCTGGTGGTATCCTGAATAAGCATCGAGGAACGACAACAAATCACAACTTGTAGTGGAGTCCACAATCTGGTCGATGCGCAGCAAGGGGAAAGGATCTTTTGGACAGGCCTTGTTCAGATCTGTATAATCAATGCACAGCCTCCATTTCCCATTCGCCTTGCGCACCACAACTGGATTAGCCAACCATGTTGGATGAAGCACTCCCCTGACCAAGCCTGTCACTTCCAATTTCCGGAATTCCTCAGTAATGAATTCTTGTCGCTCCAGGGCTTGCTTCCTGACTTACTGCTTGACAGGCCATGCGTGGGGAAAGACGACAAGGTGGTGCTCAGTTAACTGCCTGGGGACATCGGGGACATCAGATGGTTGCCATGCAAACATAATCGACGTTCGCCCGCAGGAAGGTAACGAGTGCACTTTCCTATTTGTCGTCGAGGGTGGAACTTATGGTGAAAGTTCCCACCGTGTCATCCTCCTTGACGGGCACCTTCTTGGTTTCTGGCGGGGCCACCTTAGATTTCTTGTTCTTGCCAGTGGATCTCTCTAGCACATCGCCGACGGGAGCACCTCACTCTGAAGAGGCGCGCTTGTCGGAGTGTGTACCAGAGGCCTTGCCCGTCTTCTTCCCCTCGGGAGCTTCAACGACAGGAGTAGGTGTCTTGGCGGCAGGTGCTGCAACTGCCTCCTGGTAAAGCGGGTCAGCACAGATAAGTGTGTCTTTCTTGTCGGAGTTGATCGTGATGACGCTGGTCGGCCCGGGCATCTTCAACACGTTGTAAGCATAGTGTGCCGCCACCATGAACTTGGCCAACGTCGGGCGTCCAAGTATCCCATTGTACGGCAAGGGTATCTTGGCAACGTCAAAAACAATCTTCTTCGTTCCGAAGTTCATGTCACTTCCAAATGTTATCGGCAATGTGATCTTGCCCTTTGGTTGAGTCCTTCCCAGATTGATCCCCTGAAAAGTGCTAGTCTCCTCAAGATCTCCGTTAGGAATTTGCAACCTCTTGATCACATCAGGCGAGATCAGATTCAGACCGGCCCACCGTCAACTAACATTTTTGTCACTTTGAGCTTGCAAATCATTGGTGAAACCAACAATGGAAAACACATGACTGTTGTCGTGCGATCAGGGTGATCCTCGGCGTAAAAAATGATAGGCACGTGGGACCATCTTAGGGGCTTCCGGGCTTCAACAGATGGTTCCGTCGCAATAATCTTGTGTGCCCATGTTTAAGTTGGTGGCGGGAAGAATGCAACGAGGTTCCTCTGTCGACGCACATGACATCCGTAGCTCTCTGAAACTGTGTTCGCTGGACTCATCATCCTCTTCATTGCCATCATCGTCCTCCTCTTCCTTGTCGCGGCCTCTAGCGGGCCTCTCCTACTGCTTGGCCTTGCCACGGCGACCTCCTCGGCCACTGTGCTTCTTTCCAGACCCTTCCGCACCTTCTTGGGCTTTCTCCTTGTCCCGCCTTACGTACTCAGCTTTCTGCCTTTTGGCAAGCTACTCGACTTGTCGGCAGTTTTGGAGGTCATGGCCCTTGGTGTGATGGATCTTGCAATACTTGTTGTCTGAGCCCTCCAGCTTGTCGGCAGCCGCCAAGGCCTGACAAGAGGCGCACCCATCAACCTCCTTGTCGGGGTTGTCAACCTTTGTCTTCTTGGCGGTGCCAAGGTTGGCGGACTCCTTCATGACAACCACGACCTTGTCCTTGCGCTTCTTGTTTTGCCGTCAGCCCTTTCTTGTCGGGGCAGTAGCGTCTTCGTGAGAGTCGAGCCCAACACCGGCATCCTTGTCGGGGAGTCTCGTCCCTTCCTCAGCTCGGGCACACCTATCAGTCAGGGCGTAGAGCTCGGCCACATCCTTAACCTTATTCTTTGCCAGCTCTTCGTGCATCCTGCAGTTACACGCGTTCTGATTAAACGCGCTGATAACAGCGGCAGGATAACACTTGGGATGTTGTGGTATATGCGGCTAAACCTCTGAATGTACTTGCGCAAGGTTTCACCTTCCTTCTAGGGGATGAGATGCAAATCGCTTGCTTGACCAGGAGCTTGGTGGCCTCCGGTAAAGGCACCAACAAACTCATGGCATAGGTCTTCCTAGGATGAAATGGAATTCTCTGGTAGGTGCATCAACCACGACCTGACATTGGGCTTGAGTACAAACGGGAAGTAGTTGGCAAGTATCTTGTTGTCGCGAGCTTTGGTAGCCTGCACCACAATGGTGTAGATGCTCAGGAACTCCGGCAGGTGGGTCTTGCCGTCATATTTCTCCGGGACTTCCGTCTTAAACGTTCGGGAATTGGGCCACTGGACTCGCCGCAGCTCACGGGTAAACGCTGGACAACCCACCTTATAAGGAAGGTCGATAGGATACCCTAGCACAGGCTTGTCTACAGTGGGTCCTACGCGCTTATCGGATTGATGGTGCATTTCCCACCGCCGCTCGATGGTGGTCCAAGCGTCCTCCTTGGTACGCTCCCGAAGAACTTGACGTTGATCGTGGTGAGTCCGCGGATTAGATGACGTAGTGGAGTCATCATCGCCAGGGCTTACCGGCCGAGTTGGCGACCGCCGCTATCGCCGCGGGGGAGAGTGCACCATGGCCGTGCCACCTCCGGCCTCCTCGCCATTAGCGCAAGCTGACTCGACGGACTGCTATTGTGGTCCACCTCAATCGGCAAAGCTGACAAGGCTCTAGATAGTAGCTCTCCACTCGTCAAGCTTCTCCGTCGCAGGGGGAAGTTCAGGAGCGGTTTCGCTCGCGCCAATGCTTCTACCGACGAGGTTGGCAGCGGAAGGTGCAACAAACATGAGGTGCTCTGGCTCCTAACGGTGTTAGAAGGAGCTCCGTCACGGTCCTGCGAATGCGCGCCACCTCCGTCAGCATTTTGGAACGCATGTTGGTCCCGCGCATCTCGGGGGTGATGCGCAGGGGCCTTTCTGTGGGTGCTCCTGGAACCACCATCGTCACGGTGCTGTTTGTTGTGCACGACCTAAGAAGGCCACGTTGTATGCGCAGGCGTAGGTGTTTTGGAGGGTGCCCCACCGTCCCTGGTGTTCGCCGCACTGCCTGCGGGCCGCACGGCTTCTCTTGAGGTCCAGCGGCGTGTGGGTTGCCACCGTCGCTGTGGACGGCGCCGCTGGCTTGGCCTTGATCTCCAAATCATCGTGGAGGCTCGAGGCCTCCGCCCGCATCCACACCATCGTCCGTATGAGTGGCTACAGGCGCGCAGGACGTTAACTGGTCGACCGCCGTGAAACCCTTCTTCCTGGGGGCCATGGCGACGGATGAATTGGCACACAAATCACGTTGTCAGGTTCGCACTACCGTTCCCCCTACCTGGCGCGCCAAAGATGTCGATGCTCGATACATATGGGACTACAAGAATCCCTTTGTGGTTTGGCGGGGAGAAGGAAAGTACAAAGAGAAGATTACACGATCGGCACGAGCGGAAGTTTTTACCCAGGTTCGGACCGCTGTTTAGCATAAAACCCTACTCCTCCTTCGTTGTATTATGGGTGTTCTTGAGATTCCAGCTAGAGGAGTTGCTACGCGCGTGAGGTAGAAGACGGGAGCCAAAAAGTCCTCTCTCGTAACGCCTTGGGCCTCCTTTTATATGACTAAGGGGATCCCAACAGTGGTGTACAGTGCGCGCACGGGGCGCACATTGCTACAGTGCTATCATACCAAACCCTGACAGAGTGGGACAAATGCATTTAATGCTCCGTCGGCGTCCTTGGCCTTCTACGGGACGGGATAGGGGCCCGTCCCATCTGCAATGCTTAGCCTCTCCTTCGCCAATGCCTTGACACGTATCCTGGGAGTCGACACTTAGTCTTCGTGCTGGCAAGGTGGTGAGGTCTTGCCAAGTGCCCTTCTTGCCGGGGCTCCGCAGGCCATCCCCGGCAAGATCTTGTCGGGGTTCCAGCCCTTGGTCTTGGGTCTTGTGTTCATTAACTTGAGTGTACCTTTGATGTCTTTGCGCTTGCTTCCAGTGGTCCCCTGACAGGCCTTTCCACGGGTGTGGCTACAACTGCCCATGCACAAGTAAGGGGTACTAATGGACCCGATCCTTACTACACCAACACTTTCTATGCACGAAGAAGCTATACGTTGACATGATGTTCCTTTTCTGTTAATTGCTAACCACAACGGAGTTCAATTTGTTGATACTTTTACCCATGATTACAATGATAGATGTACTATACGTTATTTTGAGATGTTAATCATGAATGATCGAAGATGGCACGTCAATCTATTAGTGTATATTATAAATCATGCAAATCAAAGAGGCCCGTAGTGTTCAATACTGCATGTAAGCACTACTATGTTGTCTTCGTTTGTAGATACAAGCAGGACTTGGAGTGGAAAAGGTGGCGCAATATAACAATCCCATCAAATGCCTTGAATTCCATGTCACGGAAATTACTTTGAACGAGTACCGAGGCTACAATCCAAAGATTCAATTTGCCAGTTTCTTCGTTCAGAAAGCAAGGGTGCTCAAGGTGATGAGGTTTGCACTATATTTAGTGCGCCACAATGGATGGTTTGTTAACCAACGGAGGCGTCTATAGCGGAATGGAAAAGGCTCTGCAGAAGCTGATTTTCACTTTGGAAGTTCATATTATAGATTATTCAGAAGCAATTCTATCGAGCCGATATATGACTTCTCGGTGGATGACCCCTTTGCAGAAATATTTCATCCCATGGATCCTGAAGATTGGATTTGATTTCTAATGTCAGTTTGTGCCATGTAATCTTTGAATTTGGGCCTTATTATGCTGGAATTTCAATCTTGTAATATTGCTGGTATTTGTGATACAATTTTTGAAATTGCATTGTGTTCTTTTTTTATGCTATCATGTTCTTATAAGTACATAACTACATATGTTGATGTTCTGTAGGTGCAACATTGATGTTGTGCAGACCGAGAAAATCACGATACACACGGACTAAACTACGAAACCCGTCTGTGACGATTTCATCAATCACTGACAGTGAAAGCACAACATGCTCCCTTGGTGGTTTTCATAATTCATCACAACATACATTGTCTCTTGGACTAATACTTTTATCTAGTATGTTTCAGATAATAGTCCATGGAGAGTTGGTTGGCAAAGATATTGTGGAATACACCAAGATGCAAGGAAACAGGTTGGCAAAGCTTCAAGAAAGAGGACTCTACATTTTATATTTGTGAGAAATCACTTTGAGTCCATGGGAAAGCCAATACTATTAAAAGGGGGTAAGGTTTTGTTGGTGAACAAAATGCTCATACGTGCACAAGTGATAGTCACCAAAGACACCCACAAACTTTCCCACCAAAGTCTGTCCCTAGTCAAACAATCAAAATTGGTGCAACCAACATTATACATTCGGTGCCACCGATTCCAAACCCTAGACAGACTCAGCCAAACCCTAGCCACTTCGGTGCAACCGATTCCATAATGGTGCCACCGAGTTCAGGCTGCCAACTTTCTATTATGCAAGTTCATAGTTTCGGTCCCACCGAGATTGTTGAATCTACGTCACCGATATTGAGCATTCTGACCATTGGTCACCTTATCGGTGCAACCAAGATTCCTATATCGGTCTCACCGAGATTCAAAAGTTGTCACCTTTTGGTCACTTCGGTACCACCGAGATTAACACATCGGTGTCACCGAGTCTGACTTATTGGATTCCTAGGGATTCCTATATATACCCCTCCACCACCACCTACTCGAAAGAGAAGCACTCAAGACTATTCCATACCTATCCTACTAGTTTTCTGAGAGAGAACCACCTACCCTTGTGTTGAGGTCAAGATCTTCCACTCCAACCATTTGGATCTTGTTTTCTAGCCTCCCCAAGTTTCCTTCCACCAATCCCATCTCTTCTACCAAGCCATATATATGAGAGAGTGATTGTGTGTTAAGGATTCTATCATCTTCAAACACAAGATCAAGGAGTTAATCAACATTACCGAACCTATTACCTTTTGGAGGGTGGTGCCTCCTAGATTCGTTAGGTGTCGCTTGGGAGCCTCCTACTTCGTGTTGTGGAGTGAACCAAGAAGTTCGTAAGGGCAAGGAGATCGCCTACTTCATGAAGATCTACCCATAGTGAGGCTAGTCCTTCACTAACGGAAGCCGTTATGGAATAGTCAAGGTTGCTACTTCGTGAACCCTTATGGGTTGAGCCCTCCATGGACTCTCGCGATCGTTACCCTTCGGGGGTTGAAGACTCCATAAACGTGGGCGTACGATAGCACCACCTATCGGAACCATGGGAAAAATCCTTGTGTCTCCAATTGCGTTTGATCTGCATATCTCAACTCTTTACTTCATGTGCAATATCTTTACCTTCAACTGCCATATTTGTTGACATGCATGTGTAGGGTATATAGACTTGCTAGCCTTGCTCAAACTGTTAAAATCTGTTAACCAATTAACTTGGGAAAAGGTTAGGTTTTAATTTTCTGCTAGTAGTCTATTCACCCCCCCTCTAGACACTCTTCTAGTGATCCCTCAATTGGTATCAGAGCGTTGGTCTCCACTGCATCATTAATCACCAAGGAGGAAGATGGATGTGTCTAGTATAGAGAGTTTTATTGTAGAGTGCCCATTCTTGATGGAGAGTACTATAGTCAATGGAAGAATGCCATGATTGATCTATTTGATAAATTCCATTTGAGAAAATATATTGCAAACCCCTATGTGCTCCCTATTGATGAATTGCATCCCACACACGAAGAGGAAATTAACATGCTTGGTAACCTAAGAACTATCAATCTTATTATTAGAGGTTCACCAAGATTCGTGCTTTCTTAGTTGAAGAACTTTGCATGCGCCTATACCTTGTGGACTGATTTGGAGAAATGATATCCAAATCTTTCATTAGGAAGTCTTGATGAAATTCTTCATAAAACTGTTGCTTTTCAAAAAATGAAGCCTAGTGATCCAAACTTTGATAAATGCCTATTTGAGATCCATGATCTTATGCATGCTAAAGGAGATGTCACCACTATCAATAACATTATCTTTGAAGCCATTCGCATTCATAAAATTTAACATTGTCATGATCACAATTCTAACGAATCTCTTGTTCTTTATGATGAGGATTTCCCACTTGATGATGACAATGTGGAACATGACTACCTTGGAGAAGATGAGTTGTTTGACATTGAGCATGAGAAGATCATGAAGAATCTAAGTCTAATCGCAAACTTCAAGGATTATATGTCTAGAGGAAAAGAGTGGATTCTCGACAGTGGATGTACGGATCATATGACTGGTGATAAAGACATGGTCCAAGAGATCACGCGTAATCAAGGTCCTCGAAGGTACGTGACCTTTGGAGATAACTCTAAGGGTAAGGTACTTGGCCTTGCTAAGGTGGCCATATCTCATGATAGTTCAATTCAAAATGGTATGCTTGTTGAATCCCTTGGCTACAATATTCTTACCATATCTAGACTTGCCGACTTCGGTTTCAATGTGTTATTCACGAAAGTAGATTGCCAAGTGTTTCGCCAAGATAATCATAAAATTGTCTTTACCAGTTTTCGTAGAGGTGATCTATACATTGTTTATTTCACTAAGAGATCCAAGCCTCACACTTTTTTAATTGCTAAATCTTCTAAAGGTTGGCTTTGGCATAGAAGTTTAGGACATGTTGGCATGTGTAATTTAGACAAACTTATCAAAGGTTATCATATACTTGGTGTTAAAGATGTTATCTTTGACAAATATAGACTTTGTAGTGCTTGTCAAGCTAGAAAGCAAGTAGGTGGAAGTCATCCCGTTAAGAGTATCATGACTACTAGGAGACCACTTGAGTTACTTCACATGGATCTTTTCGGTCCCAATTCTTACAAGAGTCTCGGTGGAAATTCCTATGGTCTAGTTATGATTGATGATTTTTCCAGATTTACGTGGGTATTTTCCTTGATGATAAGTCACAGGTTCAAAAGATCTTCAAGAACTTCATTTGAAGTGAAGATCAAGAAAGTTTGAAGAGATGATGGATCGGAGTTCAAGAACACCCATGTGGATACCTTTCTTGATGAAGAAGGTGTCTCACATGAGTTCTTGGCAACGTACACGCCTCAACAAAATGGACTTGTTGAGAGGAAGAATCGGACGCTTATTGAGATGGCCAGAATGATGCTTGACAAATACAAGATGCCAAGATACTTTTGGGCAGAAGTCATGGAAACGGCATGGCATGCCACAAACCGACTTTACTTGCACAAGCTTCTCGGTAAAACGGCATACGAGCTACTCACCTGTGACAAACCCCAAGTTGGATACTTTCAGGTATTCAGCTCCAAGTGATACATTCTTGACAACCATCGTCGTACTAAATTTTCTCTTAAATCTCATGAAGGATTCCTACTTGGTTATGGATCGAACTCTCACACTTACCGTGTCTACAGCAACTTCACTCGAAAAGTTGAAGAGACGGTAGATGTGAAGTTTGATGAATCTAATGGTTCGCAAGTCGAACAATTGCCAAATGATGTAGGTGGTAAGGACCCCTCGAAGCTATCCAAGATTTACCCATCTGCAAGATTCGTCCCATTGAGGTGAAGGAAAGTACTTCATCAACTCAAGTGGAAGCCCCTACTTCACGACAAGGTGAACCACAACGTGACATGAAGGCATCCACAAGCGGTACACAGCAAGATGATGAAGAGGAGGAAGTACATCATGAAGATCCACCATAACCTCCTTCACCACCACCTCACGGAGACGATCACGTTGACAATAACGAAGACGAAGGAGATGATGATGAAGAAGAAGCTCCACCATCCAACAATCGGAAGTTGACCCGAGTTCAAGCACAACTGACCAAGAACCATGCCCCAAACCAAATCTTTGGAGACATCCAAACTGGGAGAATCACTCACTCTAAAACTCATCTAGCTAACTTTTCTGAGCATTATTCTTTCATATCTAGCATTGAGCCTTTGAAGGTAGAACAAGCTCTTGAAGACGCGGATTGGGTGAATGCTATGCATGAAGAGCTTCACAACTTCGAAAGGAACAAAGTTTGGACACTCGTGGAGAATCCCGAGGATGAGCACAACATCATCGGAACCAAATGGGTGTTTCGGAACAAGCAAGAAGAAGACGGTCAAGTCGTATGCAACAAGGCACGTCTCGTGGCACAAGGATATACACAAGTCATAGGTATGGATTATGGTGAGACTTATGCCCCCGTTTCTAGACTAGAAGCTATTAGAATTCCTCTTGCCTATGCTAATCACCATGATATCACACTTTATCAAATGGACATTAAAAGTGCCTTTTTAAATGGTGAAATTTAGGAAGAGGTTTATGTTAAGAAACCACCTGGTTTTGTGAATCCTAATAAACCTAATCATGTTTACAAGCTTCGTAAAGCCCTTTATGGTCTTAAGGAAGCCCCTTGTGCTTGGTACAAATGCTTAACAAAGTTTATCATTGAAAAAGGTTTTGAAATTGGTAAAATTTATGCAACCTTGTTCACTAAGAGAGTTAATGGAGAATTATTTGTGTGCCAAATCTATGTGGATGATTTTATCTTTGGTTCCACTAACCCTCAATTTAGTGAAAGATTTGGAAGGTTGATGTCCGAGAAGTATGAGATGTCCATGATGTGTGAGCTGAAATTATTTCTTGGATTGCAAATCAAGCAATCAAGAGAAGGAACTTTCATCTCTCAAACTAGGTATATCAAGGACTTGATCAAGAAATTCAACATGCAAGAGTGCAAAGGTATGAAAACTCCCATGCCAACTAGTGGACATGTTGATCTAACCAATGAAGATGAACCGGTTGATCCAAAAGTTTATCGATCTGTGATTGGTTCATTGCTATATATATATGTGCATCTCGGCCCGATATTATGCTCACTGTTTGCATGTGTCCTAGATATCAAGTTGCACCTAAGGAGTGTCATCTTTTGGCTATGTAACATTTTGTGAGATACTTGATACAAACACCAAACATTGGCATTTGGTATCCCAAGGGATCTTCTTTTAACCTTGTTGGCTATTCCGATTCGGATTATGCCGGTGACAAGGTTGATAGAAAATCCACCTCGGGTACTTGTCAATTTTTGGGTAGATGTCTTGTGTCTTGGTCCTCCAAGAAACAAAACTCGGTATCTCTATCTACTGCCGAAGCTGAGTATATTGCTGTTGGATCTTGTTGTGTGCAGTTACTATGGATGACACAAATGCATAAGGATTACGGAGTCCATCTTAAAAAGGTTCCATTGCTTTGTGACAATGAAAGTGCTATTAAGATTGGTCATAATCCTATGCAACATTCTCGAACAAAGCATATTCAAGTTTGACATCATTTCATTCGCGATCATATTGCGAAAGGAGGTATTAATCTTAAGGATGTTCTCACTAACAAGCAATTGGCCGATATCTTTACTAAGCCACTTATTGAGAAAACTTTTTGTCACTTGAGGAGTGAGTTGAACATCATTGATGCTTCAAACATGAGCTAGACTCACTCGGATGCTTGCAAGGTCATGAGCCTTCTTGATACTTCCATGATATTGCTAATGTGTTATCTTATGTCATGGAATTCTATGCTCCCTTGTATTGCATCTAACCGTTTGTAGGTACTTGGAAGAACTTCATTCCAAGAGATTGCAACCAACTCCAATTATAAGCAATCTTGTCTTGACCAAGTATCCACAACCCCTCTTGATGATGGAAGGAAGAAGACAACAAAAACATATCCTTGATCATTAATGCAAAATCTCAATTGGTATCATGTCAAATGGATATACCCATTGTTCTTCCTTGCATGACTAACCCTTGTAGGTAACAAGTGTACTAGAACAAGAAGGATTGCTCCCAACTCAAGATGTTCTTCATCAACCTCGAGCGTCCTCAACAAGTTCACCTACGAGCAACGCCATCAATATCACTCAAAGGTATGCTTTCATATCCTTGAAAAGGCTTTACTCCAAGTCATGAGCTAAAGCAACTCAAGCAATATGAAGACATTAAAATGCTTAATCAAAAATGGTGACCCCATTTTGAGATTAATATAGAGTATGACCTATGATCAAGTATTCTTGCTTGGCTCCTAAGTCAATATACTCTAATATAGGCGACCTAGTCACCGCCCATCACTAGTTAAGAATCTCGTGTGGTTTGTACTCTATTTACATGATCTCTAGTAACCACTCAAATCTTTTCTAGACGATGCCCTTCACTTTTCTTCTGTAATTATTTTCTTTTGACTCTTTGAAAACAGAAGCTTGGTCTCTTAATTTTTTTTTTCTGCTTTAGCCTCGGAGCCGCCAACTCAAATATCTCTGTTCTACCGAAATTGAAGACAAGCTGCACTACAAAATCTTGGTACCATCGATCTATCTATCTCGGAGTCACCGATTTGTTTTTCTTATCTTATCGGTCCTTCTTCTGTGACTTAGATGATCCCTCTTTAAAAAATTAGGGGGAGAATAACAAGCAAAACTTAGGGAGAGAAATTCTTTATTCAAGGATCCCTAGCTCAAAGGAGGAGAAGACTAATATTTGCCATAGGGAGAGAAGTTACATTCAATGATTCCCTCAGAGCCTTACTTTCAATGACCCTTGTTCTCAAGGATCCCTTCCTTGACAATGATCCCTGTACCTACTCCTAAATTTGATTTTTTTGGAAATTAATGCCAAATGGGGAGAATACCAAAGCTTCATGCTAAAGGGAGAGGCACATGCTTATGCAAAGGGGGAGATATGATTTAGGGGGAGAGGAGGATATCAAAAGTTCACACTTATATAAACAAGGGGAGAATACCAAAGTAAAGGGGAGAAAATTCTAAGATCAATAAAATTATTGCTTATTTTATTTGACTATTTACTTTAGACTTTTCTCAACCTATCCAATCCCAATATCTACATGCTGAGATTCAGGGGGAGAGGATGAACTACTACTTTCATATCCAATGGGAGAAACCTCTAAAGGATTAATGTCAAAGTGGGAGACATATTAATCTCAGGGATTATCGTAATTTATATGTTCTCCATATCTTGGTATTTGTGAATTCTATTGCTTTTCATTGGTAGAATACTCTTGTGTTGCCTAACATTGTTTTATCAAGTGTATTTCTATTGCTAAAACGCTCAAGAACTCAAGGTAAGTATATGCATCATATCCTTGATCAAGATGATCTCTTGCTTCTTGCGATTCATGCATTGCACACAGTTTCATCAAAGGGTCTCTGATTGATGTGTCGTCTTTTGACCATTCTGTAGTAGTGATTTATCTTCAGTGCGAGGAGTGCATTGTAGTGGGTTCAGTCTTGCGGTGCTCTATCTCCCGGTGACAAAAGGGGACAAGACATGTATTGTATTATTGTTACTAAGGATAAAACGACAGGGTTTAAATGTATTTCTTGGTCTTACTTTGTGTATATCATGTCACCTTGCTTAAAGCGTTACTATGTTTGTCATGAACATACCATAGATGCATGTTGGATAGCGGTCGATTGGTGGAGTAATAGTGGCAGATGCAGAATCGTTTCGGTCTACTTATCATAGACATGATGCCTAAATAAATGATCATTGATACGTCTCCAACGTATCGATAATTTTTGAAGTATCCATTCCATGTTTACAAGAATTTTATATGGTTTTGATGCACTTTTATATGATTTGAGAAAAACTAATACGAACTAACACTGTTTTCAGCATAACTACCATGGTGTTATTTTTGTGCACAAATAGAAGTTCTTGGATTGGGCTAAAACTTTTTGGTGCTTTTTTGGAACAAAAGATACCCCCAAAGATTCGTGGAAGGACTAGAAGACCCATGATGTGGTCACAATCCATGGGGGTGCCCTGGGGGTAGGGCGCACTCCCATGGATTGTCGGTCCCTCGAGCACCCCCCCCCCCCTCGCGTGAGACCAACGCCAAAAATTCCTATAATTCCCAAAACCTACAGAAATAACCTAAGAACTTCCGCTCCACTGTTCCAAGCCTCACTGCCGAAGAAATCTTATTCGGAGCCCTTTTCCGGTGCGCTGTTGGAGGGTGAAATCATCACCAGAGGCCATCTTCATCATCCCGGCGATCTCCATGATGAGGAGGGAGTAGTTCACCCTCGGGGCTGAGGATACGTACCATTAGCTATGTGTTTAATCTCTCTCTCGTGTTCTTGAAGTGGCACGATCTTGATGTACCATGAGCTATGTTAATATAGTTGGATGATATTATGTTCTTCCCTCTCTATCCTGATCTAATGAATTTAGTCTTTTCCCTTTGAGATTTTGTTATGCTGGATTGAATACTTTTGATTTGAGAGAACTTGATGTATGTATTGCATGTGGATACTCATGGTGACAATGGGGTGTTCTATTGAGTCACTTGATGTATGTTGTGTCAATCAACTTGCGGATCCCCATTGTGACATTAGGGTGATCTATGCACATAGGTTGATGCACGATATCATCCTACTTTCTTTGATGGAATTCTCGGGGTACTCTTTGATGTTCTTTGTGTGGATTGAACATTATGAATTGAAAATCGTTTGTTTTTATTTAGTACGAACTCTAGGGTTGTTTGTGACGCCTATGGGGATGGCTCAATAGATTGATCGAAAAGATAACTTTGAGGTGGTTTGCTGCCTATGACAACTTCTTCTTATGTTCTCCACTATCAAAAACTTTGGAGTGATTCGTTGTTGCAGATTGAGGGATGGTTTTATGATTCAATTATGTTAGCATTGTTGAGAGATTGCATTAGTGAAAGTATGAACCCTATGCCTTGTTTCCAAGCATTGAAATACCTTTGTGATCACTTCTATAAATTGTTGCCTTGTTGTTTTTATTATTTCAGATTACAAAACCTATTTATACTATCCATACTACACTTGTAGCACCATCTCTTCACCGAACTAGTGCACCTATACAATTTACATTGTATTGGGTGTGTTGGGGACACAAGAGATTGTTTGTATTTGATTGCAGGGTTGTTTTAGAGATACCATCTTCATCCTACCCCTGCCATGGATTGATAAACCTTAGGGCATCCACTTGATTGAAAATTGCTACTGCCCTACAAAACTCTACGCTTGGAGGCCCAACACGAGTCTACAAGAATAAGTTGTGTAGTAGAAATCATGCTCTTTTCTAGCGCCGTTGCCGGGGAGGTGAGTGATTGAAGGTATATCCTTAGATCTTGCAATTGAACCATTTAGTTTCGTGTTTTTGACTAGTTTGGTTTTATAAATGAAAAGTGCAAAAAATGGAATTGAGGTTGTCTCAAATGCTCCATCTTTAAAATGTGTTTCTTGAAAATGATGGACCGTAAAATTGAGCCAAAGTGTTAGAAGAAGAGTCCAATAAAATGTTTGGCATTAAATCCTTGAATGATAAGCATGACTGCAATGTTGCTAGTATGAATTCTTTGAGTATCCATGATGCTAATGATATGCAAAACCATATGCTTGGGGGATGCTATGTTTGATGAAGATGATCTTTTAGTCCCCCTATTTGTGATGATAATATTTACAATGATGATAGCCTCCTATTTATGATGATTATGTTGATGAAAGTGAGTTTGGAAGAGAGTCAACTCTAGGAAGTAATGATCCCACTATTCTAGAGGGTGTTGAATATTATTGTAGTAATTATGTAAGTGGATTTGGAGAGGTCATGCTTTTATTTAATGATGATTCCACTATTTTGGAAGAGGTTTCAATTGATTATGACAACCAAGTTGCAATCTATGTTGATTATGGTGATGACACGTATGCTATAAATAATAATGATAACCATGAAAATTTTCATCATGCTTTTAGTGTTCAATTATTTATGTCAATCAATTATCTCATGATAGTTATTTTGTTGAGTTTCCTCTCACTATTATGTATGAGAAGAAATTTTCTTACGTGGAGAGTAATAATTTTTCTATGCTTGTGGATCATGAAAGGAATGCCTTGTGTGATAGTTATATCATTGAATTACTTCATGATTCTACTAAAACTTATTATGATGGAGGAAGATATTCTTGTAGGTATTGCAATAATATCAAGTTTCCTCTTCATGTGTTGAAAATCTTGAAGTTATACTTGTTTTGGCTTCCTATGCTAGTCAATTCTTGCTCCCATAAATTTTTTCTCAAAAAATCTCTATACATAGTAAGTGGGTTAGGCTTAATTTTTTTTGATATTTTATTCATGATGCTCCCTCTATGTTTTGTTTCTTCAATGTTACGTGAGCATCATTGAAATCATCATGCCTAGCTAAAAGGGTTTAAAGAAAATTGCTTGCTGGGAGACAACCCAACACTTATCATTTATGTTTTTCTATGTTCACATGATTAAGATACTTTATTAATCATGTTTTGTGTCTTTTATTTCAATCATGTGCCAAGTAAAGCCTTTGGGATAGTGTGAACACATGTTGATTTGATTATGTGCAAAAACAGAAACTTTTGCCTACAGTAAATAATTTACTGATTTTACTGGAGTGTCAAAATATTATGAAAATTTGACATAGTATTTTTTGGCAAATTGTCTATGTTTTACTAACTTTTCATATTTTTCAAAGATAGGGAATTATGGTTTTAGTTCACATCTTTACAGACCGTTCTGTTTTTGACAAATTCTATTTTGCATGCATAGTTTGCTTGTTTTAGTGCTTCCATAGCTTATAGTTAGTGTTATAAATTATGGGAATGATATAATGCAATAAGAATTATGTGAGAATTATTATGAATCGTGTCTTCACACTACCTAAGTGAATGATCTATTTTTATCATACTAACCCATCTCATGAGTTCCGTTAAGTTTTGTGTGATTGAAGTTTCCAAGTTTTGGGTGAGATACTGGTATGAGGAGAATAAGGAGAAGAAATAATATATATTTGGGATTCCCAAGTCACTCCACTATAATATTCAAGTAATACTCAAGCATCTAAGCTTAGGGATGCCCTAGAAGGCATCCCCTCTTTCGTCTTCAACACTATCCGTATACCTCGCTTGGAGCTGCATTTTTATTTGTCACATAATATGTGTTTGTCCTGGTCATCATTTTATTTTGTTGGGATTTGATTTTTTTTATCTATAATCGTATTTTTCAATAAAAATTACCAAAAATTGCCTTTAGGATGCTTGAATTGCATATTTGATGTGGTATAAAAACAGAAGTTTTTGCTATGGTGTTGGAATTTTCATATTTTACTAGAACATGGAAAGTTTGTGAACTTTTTACATGATGTTTTAATACAAATTATTGATTATTTACTAAATTTTCATAATTAATTGAGTTATATAAGTACACTTTTTGAAATAGTTACTACATGGCTTATATTGGTTAGACAGTTGTCATAGTTTTGTTACCTGCTTATCCTAGAGTTTTCATGGCTTATATTGGTATATATAAATTGTGGAAATTATAGTATACAATAGATAATGTTTGGAAATTATTATGTAACTTGTATTCATAGTACATGAATGGTTGATTTATTCTTATGTGCACCAACCTATCTCGCGAGTTCTTGCCAAATTTTGTGTGGATGAAGCTTTTGAGATTTAGGGGAAACCATGATATGAGTGGAATTAACGACACACATGAGCTTGATCTTGGGGATGACCAAAGGTCACCAAGTCAATATTATAAGAATTCTCAAGCATCTAAGCTTGGGTATTCCACGTTTGGCATCCCAACTCTCTTCATCAACAAATATCGGTTATCCTGTGTTGAGCCTAAGTTTTTATTTGTTCACATGATATCTGCTATTCTTGGAGTGTATTTCGTTTTTAGTGTTGTTTAAATAAATCCTTGGATATGAAATCTTTATTTGGTGAGAGTCTTCACATAGATACTCAATTGTTTAACTACTCACTAATCCTCACTTATATCTTCTGGAGTAGTTTGTCATTTAGACTTGAGCTTCACTTATATCCTAAGAGTAAATTGTGAAGGAATTGAATATCATAAATATGAAATTATATATATATTGATAAATGGTTGGTAGTATTTTCATATTGGGTTTAGAAAGTAGAATACTTTGAAGTTTGACAATTACAATGTTGGTCAAACAAGCAATTCATGAATGATTAGTATAAGGAAGAGAACTTTCATATACAAAAATATTATCTTGGATATATTTTATGATTGGGAATACCCATTAATTATTTTCAACCTTGATAAAAGTATTTGAAGTTGGCAAGGAAGACAAAATATTGGTTTATGTTTGGGTTTATTTTCATAGAATTTATATTGTTATGGATCCTCCAACATGTTGTGCTTGTTTATAACCTTAGCTAGCCAAAACTTCGTACTAAGTAGAAATACTACTTGTGCATCCAAAATCCTTGAGCCAAGTTTCTTCCATGAGTGTCCATCATGGCTACCCATATACGGTATTGTTGTGCCGTTCCAAGTAAATTTCCATGTGCCATCTCTAGATCCTTCAAATAAACATATGTTTTGTGTGCCTATACCTCTCATGGAGCGACGGGGCAGTCAGTATCTTTCATGATAAGCGGATTATTCTCATGATGTGTGTTTATTCACTTGTCATTCCACGAGAGAGGCTAGTAAAAAGGATGCCCAGTCATGCATAATACAAAATAAATAAATAAACAAAAACTCCCCCTAGAAAGTTGGTTGTTTGGAGGGCACCCATGGATTAGGCTAACCATGGAAATTGTTTGAATGGTGGAAGGGGAGTAAAAATTTCAATTCTCTTTGGGAACCGCCAATAATGTGTTTAGCATGGAAGATATTAAAACCCTTTGTCGTGATGTTGACAGGAAAGGCACACCACCCAAAATATATTCATCTTTGTTGTAAACTCTGAGCTCTAGCAGCTTTGCAAATCCCTGCTTCCCTTTGTGAAGGGACATTCTATTTACTTTTATGCTATTTATTTTCATGTTATTTACTTTTCATGTTGAGTCGACTTCATATTGCAACCTCTATCTCTACTTGGAAAGCATCGTGTGGTGGGGAAGGATCTAGACGTATATATCCAATCAAATATATTTGATCATGAGTTATTATTGTTGACAATTATCTATGTGATAAGTAAGTTGGGAGGTCAAACATTAAGCCCCTATCTTCCTTCGTGTTTGATGAATGCTATCTGTTCTAAAAATATGAATATTGACAATCACATAAGACTATATGATAATTGAGTATGTGGATCTCTTACTTACACATTGTAGAAAACAATATGAATTTTGATTGTTTGGTGACTAAGAACATAGGTTGTTAAGTTTGAAGAGAATGCATTGTGTTGAAGTTTGAACCATAGCATGAGAATTGATTGCTACTTTATCATGATGAGTTTTATAAGAAAGAGGTGATGTGTATGATGCCACGAAGGTGATTGAAATTATCATTGATCAAACTTATACACTATGACAGCATTCACACTTCATAAATTGTTTCTTTTACCATTTACCTACTCGAGGATGAGTAGGAATTAAGCTTGGGTATGCTGATATGTCTCCAATGTATCAATAATTTATGAAGTATTCATGCCATGTTTACAATACTTTTACACGGTTTTGATGCACTTTTACATGATTTTGCACAATATTTATAGGAGGGGGTGGTTCACCCTCGGGACTGAGGGTATCTACCAATAGCTATGTGTTTAATCTCTCTCTCTCTCTCTCTCTCTCTTGTGTTCTTGATGTGGCACGATCTTGATGTACCACGAGCTTTGTTAATATAGTTGGATCATAAGGTGTTCTTCCCTCTCTATTTTGAGAGAGAATTCCTTATTTGGCCCTAATAAAAAAATTGTTCCTATTTTGACACTTAAACTTTATTGTGTTCCCTCTATGACATTTCCGTCAGTTTTGGCAACTAACGTCGTTAAATGCAACACGAGAAGTCCATTTTACCCCTCGTGTATTTTGTAACCAAAATTGTCAAGTGGCAGTAAAAAATTGGACAGAACCTCACTTGTACATTGAC
The DNA here is from genome assembly GCA_022496015.1 of Hordeum marinum. NCBI lineage: Eukaryota > Viridiplantae > Streptophyta > Magnoliopsida > Poales > Poaceae > Hordeum > Hordeum marinum. Next base: position 99,322,265 of record CM039674.1, on the reverse strand, counting down.
GACATATCCCCTGTACATTTCATATATGCACAAAATATCACATATTTAGAGCAGATACACATGTATGCAAAAAAATCCAGAGATACTCGGTCCTGATTCACATATATGCAAAGAGTCCACACATTTGATCCTCTACACACATTCGGGTTCACACAAAGTTCACACATGATGTTCCAAGTTCACACAGAGCTAACATATAAGACCCAGGTTCACATCAGGTCAAAATACAACACCTAAAGGTCATATATAGCACATACAAGTGGCCAGTTTCATACATATACCACATAAACAGCTCAAAAGTTTCCAAAATGAACCATCATATGAAAAGGAGACCCATGAGAATCACAAGCTAAGCATTCTTATGCTTTGTGTGCTCATTGCAGGGCTAGGAGGGTTAATTTTTTTGCTTTGTGTGCCCATTGTAGGGTTGTCAAGTAGCACAATAGGAAGGTGGGGAATCTTTTCGGCAACCTCCTTGTTTTTTTCTTTTCACATGTACCTTCAGAGCAACATATGTTTTCTTGTTGGCCACACAAATAGGTTGAGTTCTTGATCTACACATATGCATCCATGGAAGCACATCATACATCACATAGAGTAGCTCGGGTTAACAATTAAACAATTGATAACATAACATTGACAAAACTTCAGAATTACCATAAGTTACCTTTTTGCTCGTCTGGATCCAAATTTACTCCCTTTCCCTTTCCCCTTAGATGTTTTCTCCAAGATTTGGTGGTGTTCAGAAGAATGCATTGTTTCCAAGCTTTGCCTATGGTGAGAACTTACTTACAATTCAAACACATGCTTCGTTCAATTATGAGCATGAGTATAGAGTTGCTAACCTTGGAGGAAAACACATCGAGGTCATTGGAGCATCATCCTCGCAAGGCACAATTGATGACTGGGCTGATTTGGTGGTCTTTGTCCTCTTTTTTGGTGGTCCTCTACATGTGCAACAAATAAGTAGTTAACATATATGGTTGCGTACAAAATAATGCAAATGAACGAAGTTACACAATTAAATTTTATTGCCTCAGAACTAAAATAGCAGCAATGTCACCCAGGTTACCCTTCTTGCATTTAGGCCAACGATACACATGGTCCTTATAAATAGGGCATAAGTGTTGGCCACTTTTTCTTTTCTTCTCAGCACAACCTTTATACCTCTATGTTTGATGCCTACCAGCGGTGGCTTTTAGTAGTGGTGGAAACATGAAGAATCCATGGTCAGATTTAGGCCATTGGTTCTTGTCAACCATGGCAGGGATTAGTTGGTCATAGGCTGCTCCAAATTCCTCAAAAGAGTAGCACAAGTCCACATAATTCTGTATGTGTGCATTAATAAGTGATGTGATAAATGCTAGACCATGTTTGCAAGGAAGGCCAGAAACTTGCCATTGTCTACACAAACATGTCTTGTCAAGCAAGTTGACCACAAACCTAAAGCCACTTCCGCCCAATGCGGTCACTTCAACAACTTCTTCTAAGCTTTCTACCACCTTCAAGTTTAATTCTTTGGTCTTATTATTCAACTTCTTAATTATGTGGGGGGGGAATCAACCCAACTAACTTCCTTGCTACTTTCCTCCTTCGGTTCCACATGATCATAATCTTTTGCCTAACCTTATCAAAGAAGTTGTCCAAGTTCAAGGATTTGTGGTGCTTAATCCAATTATTGAAGCACTCAGTCAAGTTGTTTGTAACATAACCCACCTTGGAAATTGTTGAGAACTTACTCCTAGACCACAACCAAGTGTGCCACCTCCTAAGATAAGTAGTTGCCACCGGCTTTGCTATATCCATTGCAACCCATTTTTTCTCAAATATATATGGGTTCCATGAGTAAGCAACAACCCAAAGATGGTTGATATGTCTCCAATGTATCTATAATTTTTGCTTGTTCCATGTTGTTATATTATCACTCATGGATGTTTTACAATCATTTTACAGCAAATTTATATCATTTTTTGGAACTAATCTATTGTCATAGTGCCAAAGTGCCAGTTGTTGTATTTGCTTGTGTCTTAGTTCACAGAAAATCAGTACCAAACGAAGCCCAAACGTCCTGAAAATTTTTGGAGATTTTTTTGGACCGGAAGACACCAGATGGGTCAAATATCTGCCAGGGAGGAGGCCCGAGGTGGGGAACACCCACTGTCAGTGTACTAAAGTATGGGCTTTTTAGTACCCCGTACTTGTGCACGGACAGTCGTAGCCATACCAGCGGCAAGGCCTGCTAGGGAGCAACTAAGAACAAATACAGCAACATCGAGAAGGCATTCAAGTCAACAAACCGAAGACCAAAGGCTGGGACCCCAGCAAGATCTTGTTGGGATGGCCTACGGAGCCTCGGCAAGAAGTGCACCCAGCAAGGCCACACCATCCTGCCAACGCAGAGGCAAAGCCCCGGCAAGGTGAAGCCCTGGCAAGCCCCCGCCAGCACAGAGGCCAGGTGTCAGCTCGCCTGGGCATGTGTTGAGGCCCCGGCGATGGAGAGGCTAAGCGGTGCCGATGGGACGGGCTCATGTCCCACCCTGTAGACGGTCAGGGACACCTGACGTAGGATTAAATGTGTTTGTATCGCACTGTTAGTGTTAGGTACGATAACATTGTAGCACTGTACACCCCATGTACATATTGCATGCCACTATTGGTGACACCTTTGAGAGTATAAAAGGAGGCCCAGGATGTTACAGTAGAGGACTTTTTTACGAGGCTTTTCGACCTTTTCGGACTCCTATACTTTTGGAGCTCCTCTAGCCCGTTCTGGATGAGTAGTAGATGTGTACTGTAGTGCTCCCAGAAACTAAAGTAGAATTGATCCAATAAAACCAAGCAGGAGAAGGGTTTTACGCATCTTTGCGGCCCGAACCTGGGTAAATTTCCGCGCACTAGCCATGTGATCTGCTCACTGTGTGAGCCTTCTTCCCCGCTGAACCGTAAAGGGATCCCTCCGATCCCATAGGTGTCATTTCCCCCACATCTTTGGTGCACCATGTAGGGGGAATAGATCGTGTGAACCTGATCTTGTGACTAGCGCGCCAGTCCCTTCATCATAATCGTCATCTCCATGGATCCCAACAAGAAAGGTTTCACGATGGTGGAACCCTCCACGTCCTCCGCTCCCATAGCTGCCCAAGTGGGCGATAGAGTGGGCATGGGTGGAGGGAGCAGGGACCCTGCGCCCATGCGGCGCTCCGATGATCAAGGCCAAACAAGCGATGACGCACGCCGGAAAGACGCTCACGGCAGCGGTAGAAACCCCCATGCTGCTGGGTCTTAGGACGGAGCTTTACCACCTACGGGCGGTACGATGAACTCCGGGGCCGGGAGGGCACCTTCTGTCGTGGTTTTATGACGGCATATGTCCGGGTGAACGGACTTGGATTCGAGGCCATCGCTAAGGTGATGGACTCAAAGGGGTTGATTGGGACGAAAGACACGGGTTTACCCAGGTTCGGCCCCTCAAGTCGAGGTAACAGCCTACGTCCTGCTTGTGTTTGTATTGCTTGGTGTATCGATTACAAGGGGGCTATTGCTTGACCTAGTTCTCGATAGTCTGATCTCTAAGTCGCCCCGGGTCTTACCTTTATATAGGAGGCCAAGACCACAGGTCATACAAGTTGTAACCGACTCTCACTACGTGTCTGAGTCTATCTCTACCTTATCTTGCCTTCCTGACCAAGTTGTCTCCGGGCGACTTACTCGCCCGTGTCTTCTCCGTCCGGGCCACATTCTGGCCCATCTTGTCAAGCCGCCAAACGTCTTGGGCTTAAGTCTTGACAGCCCACTCTTGGGTTGGTGTATGAGCCGCCTAGTGTGACCCGGAGCCTGTGGGGCAGGTCTCACCATGGGGTTATATCCCCAACATTAGGCCCCAGGTTGATTTGGGCTTGCTCACTTCAGCCTCCTTCTCCATCATCGACAAGTCTACCTAAAAATAATGACCCGCCATGACGTCATGTCAAATCTATCAGAAAGATCCTCTGACGTCCACAATGAATATTTTCCCTTATTAAATGGACGGTCCGGGAATTAAGGCGTCCACCTCGTTCAAATGACATCCGCTGCCTGGATTTTCGTGCCTATTTCCACCTTTTCCTATTAAATAGGACCGTGAGGGGTGGCTTTTGCCTTCCTTCCCACTCGCTCTCCATCTTCCTCCTTCTAGCGCTGCCGCTCTAGCACATTTCGCTCTAGTGCCGCCTCCACGCCGTCTTCGTCAAGGCCGCTGCATCGACCTGTTCGTTCAAGAGTTTTGCTCGTGTCCACCACGCTGTCTCCAGTGAGTTCTTCTTCCCCTAGATTCGTGGCCATTTCGGTTGGGTTTCATGGAGCTCTCCCGCCACTTAGAACACGAGACTCTTTCAATGCCGACCATGGTTAGTCCATACGAACCCGGTAATATCTTGTCCCTAATTCAGCGTTCTGTAGGAAATCGATAGTAGCACAGCATAGATCTGTAACAGCTCCGCTTGCTGTTTTCAAACTTTTGTCGTTTTGACTGTTTGTCTCTATGTTTGAAATAAAACTATTTCCCTCTGTTTTCTAGATCCGTAATCTCAGAGATACTTTGTGAAACCTGTTTTCCGCACTTAGCCAAATTTTTCTTTGTCTTCTCATAAACTTGACCCGCCATGTAGTTCTGGCTCTCACCAACCGGATCCTGGCGGCTCAATCTTAAGATCCTAAGCTTTTAACCGCCCGTAGATGTCTGTCGTTCCCTGACTCGCCATACATTATTACCTTGCGTAGTTTTAAACTGCCACCATGTCTCATGCATCCAACTCATGCAATTGGGTCGGCTCTTCCATAACTGAAGAGTTCCTGATGGACTTTGTACACGTGGGCACCCTTCCCACCAAGGATGTCATCCATTGGCGGGTTCCGGGCAATGAACTGAAGCCCGTTCCTCAGGAGGGCGAAGTAGTGGTATTTTCAGATCACATCGAACGTGGGTTCATACCCCCCGGCTCAAAATTCTTTCGGGATGTTCTTCACTTTTACAAGCTGCACCCAATTCTGTCTCCAACATATGTAACTTCCAAGTGCTCAGCGAAGTCTATCTGCAAGCTGAGCCGTCTGTTGGTCTCTTTTGGGAGTTCTTTTACGCAAACCGCCAGACCGAAGTGAAGGCCGGCCCAAGCTTAGAACTCGGCGGGATTTCAATTCAGAGGCGCCAGGACATAACTTTTCCGGCTGTTCAGATGCCGAGTCATCCAGAAGATTGGAATAAGACTTTGTTTTATTGTAAAGATACCTCCCCAGAGGGTGAGCGCCCGCTGCCGGGTTACCGCCCATCCCAGCTCAAGACGATCTCCGAGCTTCCTGGCCGGCTGTCAACTGCTGAACGGGCGAAGCACGAGCCAGCTCATGCCAAGATTAAAGCCCTCATGGCCAACGGACTGACGGGATTGGACTTGATCCGTTGTTGGATATCTTGGAGGATTATGCCCTTCAGCCGGAGAAATCGCCTTATGTGCGAATATCCATGCCATTACGATGATTCCCTCTACTTCAACCGGACGACGTTGACAGAAGATGATATTACAATTGTCATCCGGAGTCTTGTCCATGAGACTTCAGGAGCTTGCAGCGCTATTGGGTTGGCACCTTTCTGTGTCATTAACCAGGCCCCAGATGTAGGGCGACTCTTCACAGTCTCTACTCTTTATTTACCTATGTCTTGGCAATTCCTCAGTACTTGTCGGCTTATCTTTTCAGGCTGACTCCAACTTCTGGAAGAAGAAATATGTTCCTCCTCTGAAGAAAACCAAGAAGAAGGTCACGGCCAAGAGGACGAAGAAGACCACTCCTCGGGAAGGATGGTTTGAACCGCCGGAATCAGACGGCTCAGAGGTATAATTTAACTATTTTTTGCCACCTCTTTATTCACCTTATTGACAACAGCCATTCACAAGACGAGGCAGAGACCAACCGCGCCAACGCTCCTGAGGTAACTTATGTTTCATCCAACTCAGAATATTTTGTACCCAGAAGATACGGCGAGTCGTTCGAAAAGTTCCCCTTTCTCATCCTCTTGCTTATTTGGATCCCCAATTTCTTTTGAAAAGCAACAGCAAGACGATCGACGCTAGACCCGGAGCGTCGGCTCTACCAATCTCATGTTCGGGTTACCTAACTCCCCGGCTCAGAAGAAGCACCCCGCGGAGGTATGTATTCCTTCTCTTCTTGACCTTACTAGCTCTTCCTTTGTAATTCCAACATTGGCTTACATTATCTGAATTGTCTTTCAGGGATCATCACCTTCGTCTGGTGACTCTACGACCACTACTCTGCCGGCTTCAAAGATTAACCTGATGTACGTATTTTTCAAGCCTTACATCCGAGTCTTTGGTGGTTGTAAACCTTGGGCTCTAACTTCTATGCTTTTCCAGGGCTCAAGCCAAGCGAAGGAAGACCAACAAGTCCTCCACTAGCCCTACTGCTCACGAACTGGAGCTTGCCAAGCCGGATGCTCCTATACCGGATGCAAATCCCTCAACGGCTTCTGTAGAGCCGACAGCTGACTATATTATTCCCGGGAGTCCGCAGAAGGACCCTTCCAAGCCGTCAAGTCCTGCCAAGGCTGCTGATGACACCACTACTTCGGACGTCCTGATTACCGGCACTGACTTCCACTCTCCTCCACCTCATGTGCTGACAAAGCATAGTGAGACAACTAAGGCCTCCAAGAAGCTGGAGTTTGAGCTCCCCGCCCTTCAGAAGATGATAGCTGACGAACTTCATGCTGGCTATATGAGCCGGCTGTCTACAAGCCGGGATCTAGTGCTCAAGCTTGTTAACTTAATGAAGAAGAAATATGAGGTATTCTTTATTCTCCTTATACCCATACGTAGCCCCCAAGATCCGGGTTAATATTGGTTGATGATAATCCGGCTCTTCAATCTTGGTAGAAGTACAAATATTTAGCGCATAAGCCTCAACTTACTTAGAGGTAATCTCAAATCATCGTTGTTAGCCCACAAGGGCTGGCTCAAAGTTGATAACATTGAACCAGAGCTTTATATAAGATAGGTAATAGAGCCAATTGTAGCCCCCAAGGGCCGGCTCAGTCTTTTCTGAAGTTGAGTTGGGACTTTATTGAGAATGGGTAACTAAGCCAATTGTAGCCCACAAAGGCCGGCTCAATCTTGTCGAAGTTGAGTTGGGACTTTCATTCTGAACAGCCTGAAAAACTAGTATGTAGCCCCCAAGTTCCGGGTTAACTTGATAAAGATGATCCAGAATTGCCTTTAATCTAGGAGATCAAATAGACATTAGCCCCCAAGTGTCATACATATTGCTTGCAATCTGTTTGAGACTTGCTGAGTTTTTTTAAACTTCTCCTCCTGTCAACTCACTCCATACTTTGATATGTCATAGGAAGTTTTAAATAAGCCAGGTCAGAAGTGGTCGGCTTAAAAACCAATCTAGCCACGAAGTAGGCCACCCGGAGTGAAGCCGATGAGAAATTTCGGATCCTTGCTAAAGAATTGACCAAAATCAAGGCCGACTTTGCAACCTTCAAGGAATCCTCTAAGACTGAACAAGCCGCCCTGACTAAACGAGCGGATGATGCTGATCAGTGACTTATGATCGTGTCTGATGAACTGCAGTCCTTGAAGCGCCACATCACGAAGATGACAGCCGCCATCTTTGGTAAGTATTTGATAACTTAACTCAAGTTGTGTAGTGTACTTGTGCTGGCGACTTATGACGAGGCGTCCATCTTATGCAGGTCCTAGGAGCCGCCAACTTGCCTCCGACAGCTTGCTGCCCCTAAAGGCCATGTATACTCTGACAGAACAACTTTACTGCAGCGCTGTGTGTACAATCAAAGTTGTACTATACAAGGATAATACCCCTTCAACTATCAAAGGGGTCTTAGAGCTTCTGCCGATGCTGCCAAAGCAGATTGTGGAATTGAAGAGATCAGCCGCCCATCAGGGGGCGATCGCAGCCATAAGACGGGCATTGGCTTTTACTTCGGAGCTAACTCCGGTTGATATGATGGATGGATTCCCTTCCAAAAAAGATGATGGCTCCGAGTTTACAGAAGCTGACTATGCACGGTGTGTAAAGGCTTCCAAAGTCCTTGCCTCCGTGTTAACAGAAGAAGTCAACCTAGAGACATACCAGGCCGCTTACAGCACTGACTAGAAGAGAATCTGTGGCCCTCTCTTTGAGTCTAGGGATCTGACGCCTGCCCGCAGTAAGAATCTTTTCGCCTCTGAACTTGACACATACCCCTTCTTTGAAGAAGGAACCTTTGCGGCTTTAACCAACTGCAACTGGGACTTGGAAAATCTTCAGGTCAAGGCAGCCGAAGATCTGGAGCAGGGTGACCCGCCAGGCAGCTGATCGCGCTGTGAACGCTTGTTTGATAGTCGGCTCTTTGTGACCCGCCATGAGCGGTATAAAAAAACTTTAAGATATTTTTGGGCTCCACAGAGAGCGTATGTAATAGACTGGTAGTAACTTTTGCCTTTGCTTGAATTGTGCCATCATGCACATATGAAAAGTCTGGCTTAACATGCATATGTCATCTTCCTTGTGCTTCTCATTGTATGCTTTACCGGCTCTTGGCAGCTTAATTTCCTACGAGAATAGATGTATCTTTATACCGTTAGGAGGGCGGCTTAAAAGCATAACCCAAAGATGATGTATCTTCCTAACGTGTTGATGGAGTCAACTGCTTGGCTTAAGAGCCGGCCGATAAGGTTTGATAAGCTACACCCGTAAGGCAGGAAGCCCCCTGGACGGCTCTGTTGACTTGTCAACATTTTTGGTGTAAGATCTGGTTGTTAGGGTTAGATAAGCTACACCCGGAGGGTGGGAAACACCCATTGGCAACCAAGTTGACTTGTCAACTTTTTTGGCATAAGAGCCGGCTATTAGGGTTAGATAAGCTACACCCATAGGGTGGGAAGCCCCCTTCGACAGCTATGTTGACTTGTCAACATTTTTTGGCTTGAGAGCCAGTTGTTAGGGTTAGATCAACTACATCCGGAGGTGGGAAGCCCCCTTCGACAACCAAGTTGACTTGTCAACTTTTTTGGCATAAGATCTGGCTGTTAGGGTTAGATAAGCTACACCCGTAGGGTGGGAAGCCCCCTTCGATAGCTATGTTGACTTGTCAACATTTTTTGGTTGGAGAGCCGGTTGTTAGGGTTAGATAAGCTACACCCGAAGGTGGGAAGCTCCCTTCGACAACCAAGTTGACTTGTCAACATTTTTTGGCTTGAGAGCCGGTTGTTAGGGTTAGATAAGCTACACCCGGAGGTGGGAAGCCCCCTTCGACAACCAAGTTTTGGATTTTTCTTGCATGGATGAAGATATGCGAAATGGCAGAGGCCCCGGCTTGCAGGGACGCTACTTTATTCATATATAAATATGATATGACAATGATAGTGTACAATGTCGAGTCTCAACAAATCAGGTATAATAAGGCCGCAAATGCACTATGTTCCACGGCCGGCGGGTCTCCTACCCCGAGGTATCTGAGTCGTCTCGGATGTCAATGAGGTAATACGACCCATTGTTGAGATTTCTGCTAACCACGACAGGTCCTTCCCATGGAGGAGACAACTTATGCATACTTGTCTGGTCTTGAATCAGCCGCAACACTAAGTCACCTTCTTGAAACGTTCGGGTCTTGACCCTACGGCTATGATAGCAACGCAGGTCTTGCTAATAGATCGCCAAACGAGCAGCCGCCAGTTCTCATTCCTCCTCCAAAGCATCCAACGCGTCTTGACGCACCGTCTCATTGTCCATCTCAATGTAAGCAGCCACTCATGGCGAGTCATGCCGGATATCACTTGGTAACACGGCTTCTGCACCGTAAACCATGAAGAAAGGTGTATAATCGGTGGATCTGTTGGGGGTAGTTCTGATGCTCCATAAGACGGACAGCAACTCTTCCACCCAACAACCCAGCATCCGTTGTAAAGGAACCATAAGCCGGGGTTTGATACCTCTCAAGATTTCTTGATTAGCACGCTCTGCCTGACCGTTGGACTGTGGATGAGCAACCGCCGAAACATCAAGCCGGATGTGCTCCAGGTCGCAGAATTTTTTCATAGTCCCTTGGCCAAGTTTGTGCCATTGTCCGTGATGATGTTGTGAGGGTAACAAAAATGGTATATCAGCTTTTTAATAAACTGAACCGCCGTAGCCGCGTCACACTTGCTGACTGGCTCAGCCTCTACCCATTTGGTGAACTTATCAACCGCCACCAAGAGGTGCGTCTTCTTATCCTTGGATTTCTTGAAAGGCCTGACCATATCCAGCCCCCAGACTACAAACGGCCAAGTAATTGGTATCATGCGCAATTCTTGAGCCAGAACATGAGCACGTCGGTCGAACTTTTGACAACCATCACATTTGCGGACCAGATCCTCTGCATCCTTGTGAGCCGTCAACTAGAAGAAACCATGCTGGAAAGCCTTGGCCACTAGAGATTTTGAGCTGGCGTTATGTCCGCAATCTCCAGCATGAATTTCATTCAAGATTTCCTTACCCTCCTCTGGTGAGACACAATGTTGAAACACCCCGATAACCCTGCACTTGTGCAACTCACCATTAACTATTGTCATGGATTTAGACCGCCGAGTGATCTGTCTGGCCAGATTTTCATTAATAGGTAACTCGCCCCGAGTCAAATACGCCATGTAAGGAACAGTCCAGTCTGGAATAGCATGTAGAGCCGCCACCAATTGTCCCTTCGGTTCAGGAACAGCCAGATCCTCCTCTGAGCATCATCTTATAGATCCATAGATTGTCAAAGGTTTCCCTTAAGTCATCAAGCAGGGTCTCCTTCTTCCTTGATTTGATCACAATATCATCCACATAAGCACGAATGTTGCATCCAATCTGACTGTGAAGACAATTCTGCACATAGCGCTGATTAGTTGCCTGGGCACTCTTGAGCCCAAAAGGCATAGACACATAGCAGAAGGCTCCAAAAGGCGTGATGAAAGCCGTCTTCTCTTGGTCCTTAAATGCCATCTTGATCTGATGATATCCCGAATAAGCATCCAGGAAGCATAAGCTTTCACAACCCGTTGTAGCATCAATGATTTGATCAATACGAGGGAGAGCAAAAGGATCAGCCGGACAAGCCTTGTTAAGATCCGTATAGTCCACACACACACATACACCACGTGTCGTTCTTCTTGAGCACCAGCACTGGGTTAGCAAGCCACTTCGGGTGAAAGACCTCGACGATGAAACCTGCCGCTAAGAGCCGGGAGACCTCTTCTCCAATGACCTTACGTCTCTCCTCATTGAACCGCCGTAGAAACTGCTTCACAGGTTTAAACTTAGGATCCACATTAAGGTTATGCTCAGTGAACTCTCTCGCTACACCCGACATGTCAGAAGGTTTCCATGCAAAGATGTCCCAATTCTCATAGATGAATTCGATGAGTGCACTTTCCTATTTGGGATCCATGTTGGGCCCAATGATGAACTGTTTGGATGAGTCGCCCGGACTGAAATCTACCGCCTTGGTATCATCCGCTGAAAATTTGAGGGGCGGCTCAACCTCCGTCGTAGGCTTCTTTAGCAGGGTCATATCCTCCAGGTCAACATTCTCCTTATAGAACTTGAGCTCCGCCTCAGCACAACTGGATTCCGCGTAAGCCGCGTCTCCTTCCTCGCACTCAATAGCCGTATTTCGATCACCATGAACAATAATTGTGCCTTTTAATCTGGGCATCTTGAGATGTAAGTAGACATAACAGGGTCTAGCCATGAACTTACCATAAGCCGACTGCCCAAACAACGCATGATAAGGGCTCTTGATCTTGACCACTTCAAACCACAAGGACTCCACCATGTAGTTGTATTCGTCACCAAAGGCGACTTCCAAAGAAATCCTGCCCACCAGATAAGCTGACTTGCCTGGTACCACACCATGAAAAACGGTTGATGAGGGCTTAAGGTCTTTATCAAGGAGCTTCATCCGCCGAAAAGTATCATAATACAGGATGTTGATGCTACTGCCACCATCCATAAGTACCTTATTCACCATGTATCCTCCCACATGGGGGGCAACTACCAAGGCCAGCCGCCCCGGGTCATCAACACGCAGCGGGTGATCCTCCCGGCTCCATGTTATGTCATACTCAGACCACTTTAAGTATTGCGGCAGAGCCGGCGCGACTGCATTAACCGCTCGCTTGCGCAATTTCTGATCCCGCTTGTTAAGGCTGGTCGTAAAAACATGATACGGGCCCGAACTGAGTTGCTTTAGATTACTCTGATACCCAGATTGATTATGTTGTTGCTGATTGTTGTTACCAGAGTGGTGTGGATGTCCTCCTTGATTACCCTAACCATGATGACCGGACCCTGAGCCACCGGATCCAAATCCGGCTCCTGACCTGCCTAGTCCTGAGCCGTCGGGCGGGCCACCACCATGATTGTTGTGTTGCTGCATGCTATAATTCTTGAACTTTTGCATAATATGGCAATCACCCCATGTATGCGCTGAAGGTTTATCGGGCCGGCTATGCTACGGACAGGGTTTTTTGAGCATCTCCTCCAAATTGAAAGGAGTCCTATTTTTGTTAAAAGGTGGTGTGAACTTCCCATTGCCCTTAGGATGATTCTGGCCGGTGCTCGCATTGGCCACCAGTTCTGACCCACCATCTGGGTTTTTCCGCTTGCTCTGGTTACCATTGTTTGCCGCACCCTTGCCTTGCTTGTTTCTCTTACCTTGGACGACCTTTTCCTCATTCGAGCCTGGATCCTTCATGTTATCAGAGTCAGCATACTTTGTGAGAGCCGCCATGAGTTCTCCCATGTCCTGACACATACGCTTGAGCCGGCGAGCTTCTGCTTCAGAGGGACAAAGTGACAGTTCTTTTCAAGGAACAACGCCGCTTGAGCCACCGTGATATATTCAGATGAGTGGATCATGGTCGACACCCGTCGGACCCAATGATGAGCCGACTCATTCTCCTGCTGGACACGATGATCGAGATCCACAATAGTCATCGGCTATTTGCAAGTCCCTTGAAAGTTTTTGATGATCCTTGCCCTCAGCTCAGCCCATGAATTGATGGTATTGGGTGGCAAACCCTTTAGCCATGTGCGAGCCGGTCCTTGAAGCATCATGATGAAGTATTTAGCACACACAGCCTCAGTGACATCCAACATCTCCATAGCCAGCTCATAACTTTCAATCTAGGCCTCCGGTAAGTCAGCAGTGTAATTCGGGACCTTGAGAGGTCCTTTGAAATACTTCAGCAACCTCTCGCTCCGCAAAGCCGGTGCTACGCACGACACTCCCACGGCCCTAGTGGTCACTCCCACACCTACTGATGCGGAGGGTGCGGGCTCTTGGTGAGCTGTCGTGGCCAAAGCTGCCGCCTCTTGCTGGTTTCTTGCCCGGTTTATGAGGGCTTGTGCATCCAGAGCCGCTTGATCATCCCTCGGAGGCCCTCTATGCCGATTGCTGCTGGAGACCGCTGGCAATTCATAGCGTCGGCTAAAGCTGCGGCTGGGGAGGGGAGTTGAATGAAAGCGGCTCCGGTTGTAAGCATACTTCTCCTGCTGGGCCATCGCCGTTTGAAGGTACCCAATGGCGTTCCGTACCTCTTCTGCAAAAGGCGCCTCATCTGGGATAGGGATTGTTTCAATCCGGGTGGCTGCGGCCACTATGTTCTCTGCCGGGTTGGAATAATGACCCGCTGGCGTTAGAAAGACCACTGGTGAGGCATGGTTTCGTCGAGGCGGGTTAAGCTGCGGTCGAGCCGTCGGCCGACTTCCAGGTGCATCCGTTGTTTGTCCCGTTCCTAGCGCATTGAAGAGATTCCTAGCCTCATAATGTTCTGGTAAGTGGGATTGATGCCTCATCCAATGCACCGCAGCCGCTGATTGTTGTTCTAGCCCGAGGTGGAAGGCATCCGTCTTAATGTGTTCTGCCTCTGCCTCCATCTGAATTTTTAGCTCAGCTATCCTCTGTTGCTCCTCCGCCATCCGGTCCTTGAGTCTCACAATCTCCAAGTTCCAAGCGGCTTGATTATCTGCCGTGACTTCAGTAGCCATCAGGGCCGCGAGCTCATTCATCAGATCTAGAAGAACTTGAGCCGGCGGCGGCGGCTCAACCTCCGAGGTTGCTGCTCCAGCGGCTGTGCTTCTCGCACCTAGGGCCGATCCCGCCATGAACACGACCGCATGAATCGGCAGCCCAAAATCGTCCGGCTCAGAATGCTTCGACTCAGGGTAAAGCTCGTCGTAGCCCCTGAGCCCACCATTGTGAAGCTGGTAGATCGACTCTGCTTCCCCACCCGAAGATCCGTCCTCTGAACAGACAAGAGTCTCCTGCGACGCAGAAGCTTCAAGATCCATACCTTGAGTGAAGCCCGCGAAGACGTGCTTTCGTCCTAGGTTAACACGGGCGGGTCGCACATCACAGGCGGGTTGCGTTCACCGAGCCGGCTCGACGATGCTGGTGCAGATGTTTGGCTCGGGTGTAGATCCGTCGATCCTGCCAATGAAGACCTGGATCCCGCCGAAGGGAATCCGGAATCCATATTCTACAGATCCGGCATCGGGACCCCAGACGGCATCGTCGATGTAGAGCCGGCCATGGTGACTTTTTTTCATCCTTCCGACCACGTATCCCTCGAGCCCTGGCAGAGAGCCCTTTGAGAACTCAAACCACCGAGCGTGAGCCCCACAATGGGCACGAACTGTCGTGGTTTTATCACGGCAGATGTGCGGGTGAACGGACTTGGATTCGAGGCCATCACTAAGGTAATGGACTCAAAGGGGTTGATTGGGACGAAAGACATGGGTTTACCCAGGTTTGGCCCCTCAAGTCGAGGTAACATCCTACGTCCTGCTTCTGTTCGTATTGCTTAGTGTATCGATTACAAGGGAGCTATTGCTTGATCTAGTTCTCGATAGTCTGATCTCTAAGTCGCCCCGGGTGTCGCCTTTATATAGGAGGTCAAGACCACGGGTCATACAAGTTGTAACCGACTCTCACTACGTGTCTGAGTCTATCTCTACCTTATCTTGCCTTCCTGACCAAGTTGTCTCCAGGCGGCTGACTCGCTCGGGTCTTCTCCGTCCGGGCCACATTCCGGTCCATCTTGTCAAGCTGCCAAACATCTTCGGCGGAAGTCTTCACAGCCCACTCTTGGGTTGGTGTACGAGCCGCCTAGTGTGACCCAGAGCCTCTGGGCGGGTCTCACCGTGGGGTTATATCCCCAACACCTTCCAAGGCGCCCACGTCGACGCGTACGCCGCGATCTTCCCAGGACGCGCGCAAAGAGCAGTGTCACGGTGTCGGTGGTTCCCAACGTCCCCATGGAAAAGCTCCTGTGCATCGCTCCCAAAATGCGTAGGACCAGCATGCACGCCAGCATGCTACTGGGAGTTAGAGCACCTTCTAACACGGTTAGGAGTTAGAGCACCTCACGTTCTTAGCGTCATTCGCTGTCGACCACGTCGGAAGAAGCAATGGCGCGAGCACAACTACTCCTGAACTTCCCTCCTGCTACGGAGAAGCTTGACGAATGGAGAGCCACCATTCAGAGCCTCCTTAGCCTCGCTGACAAGTTTCGTTCCACCAAGCCGACTCACGCCAGTGGTGAGAAGGCCGGATGTGGTGCGACCATGGTGCACTCTCCTTCACAGCAACAATGTCGATCACCGACTCAACAGATCGATGCTTACGATGGTTACTCGACGGCATTGTCTGATCCACTGACTTGCCGCGATCAGCATCATGTTCTTCGGGAACGAAGCAAGGAAGACACTCGAACTACAATCGAGCGACAGCAGGAAGCGCGCCATCAATCTGATAGGCGCGCGAGACCCACTATAGACAAATTCGTGCCAGAGTATCCTATCAGCCTACCTTACGAGGTGGGTTGTCCAGCGTTTACCCGTGAGCTGCGACAAGTCCAGTGGCCCAATTCCTGCACGTTCAAGCTAGTGGTCCTGGAGAAATATGACGGCAAGACCCAACCATCAGAGTTCTTGAGCATCTACATCATTGCGATGCAGGCTACCGGGGCTCACGACGACAAGATACTCGCCAACTACTTCCAGTTGGTGCTTAAGCCCAACATCAGGTCGTGGTTGATGCACTTGCCTAAAGGATCCATTTCTTCATGGGTAGATCTGTTCCATGAGTTTGTTGGCGCCTTTACCGGAGGTCATCAAGCTTCTGGACAAGAGAGTGATTTACATCTCATCGCCCAGAAGGAGAGCGAGACTTTGCACAAGTACATCCAGAGGTTCAGCCACATACACCGCAACATACCAGACGTTCATCCTGCCGCTATTATCAGCGCATTACATCTGAACATGCGCAACCGCAGAATGCGGGAAGAGTTGGCTATGAACAAGGTCAGGGATGTTGCCGAGCTCTATGCTCTGGCAGATAAATGTCCTCGAGCTGAAGAAGGGGGAGGCTTCCCAGTGAAGACGCTGGTGCAGATGTCGACTCTAAGGATGAGGACACCGTCGCTCCAACAAAGAAGAGTCGGCGGCGTAACAAGAAGCACAAGGGCAAGGCCGTGCTTGCCGTCGAGGGATCCGGCAACCCCGACACCGTCAAGAAGGGCAAGGCTGATGACCCCGGAAAGGATGTTGCCGGGTGCGTCTCCTGTCAGGCTTTGGCGGTTGCCGACAAGCCGGAAGGCTCCATCAAGCAATATTGCAAGATCCATCATACCAAAGGCCACAATCTCCAAGACTGCCGGCAAGTTGAGAAGCTTGCCGAGAAGCAAAAAGCCGAGTACGAGAGGCGAGACAAGGAGAAGGGTCGGGATGGTGCAGAGGGATCCGGCAAGAAGTGTGGTGGCCGAGGAAGTCACCATGGCAAGGCCAAGCGACAGAAGGAGCAGCCCGCTCGCGGCCGCAACAAGCAAGAGGGGGTGATGATGACGTTGAAGAGGATGACAAGTCCAGCGAGCAAGAATTCCAGAGAGCTATAGATGCCATGTGCGTCGACGGTGGGGCCGGCTTGAACTTGATCTCGCCCGAGGTAATCAAGAGACAAATTCCTGATGGAGATCTCGAGGAAAAGGGCTCGTTTCAGGGGGTTAATCCAAGAAGGAGCCAGACCAAGGGAAAGATCACACTTCCGGTAACATTTGGCAGTGATCTAAACTTCAGGACGGAGAAGGTTGTTTTTGACGTCGCCAAGATTCCGTTGCCATACAATGGGATCCTTGGCCGTCCATCATTGGCCAAGTTCATGGCAGTGGCACACTATGCCTACAATGTATTAAAGATGACCGGGCCGATTGAGGGATCACTAGAAGAGTGTCTAGATGGGGATGAATAGACTACTAGCAAGAATTTAAAACCTAACCTTTCCCAAGTTAATTGGTTGGCAGATTTTAACAATTTTAGCAAAGCTAGCAAGTCTAACAGCCCTACACATGCATGTCAACAAATATGGCAGCGGAAAGTAAAGACATTGCATATGCAGTAAAGTGTTGAGATAGGTAGATTAAATGTGGTTGGAGACGCATGGATTTTTCCCGTGGTTCCAATAGGTGGCGCTATCGTACATCCATGTTTATGGAGTCTTCAACCCACGGAGGGTAACGGTCGCGAGAGTCCACGGAGGGCTCCACCCAAAAGGGTCCACGAAGTAGCAACCTTGACTATTCCATAACGGCTTCCATCCACGAAGGACTAGCCTCACTATGGGTAGATTTTCACGAAGTAGGAAATCTCCTTGCCCTTACAAACTTCTTGGTTCACTCCACAACACGAAGTAGGAGTCTCCCAAGTGACACCTAACCAATCTAGGAGGCACCACCCTCCAAAAGGTAATAGGCTCGGTAATGACGATGAACTCCTTGCTCTTGTGCTTCAAGATGATAGACTCCTCAGCACCCAATCACTCTCTCACATATTTGGCATGGTGGGAGAGATGGGATTGATGGAAAGCTACTTGGGGAGGCTAGAGATCAAGATCCATACGATTGGAGTGGAAGATCTTGACCTCAACACAAGGGTAGGTGGTTCTTTGTTAGAAAACTGGATGGGGCAAGTGTGGAATAGTTCTGAGTGCTTCTCTTTCGACTAGGTGGTGGTGAAGGGGTATATATAGGCATCCCCAAAAATCCAACCGTTACACACAAAATGACCAACTCGGTGACACCGATGTGTTAATCTCGGTGGTATCGAAGTGACCAAAAGGTGGCAACTTTGAATCTCGGTGAGACCGATATAGGAAACTCGGTTGCACTAATAAGGTGACCAACGGTCAGATTTCCAATCTCGGTGACGCCATCCAACATTCTCGGTGGTACTGATAATGTTAATTTGCGTAATAGAAAGTTGGCAACCTGAACTCGGTCGCACTGGTATGGAATCGGTTACATCAAAGTGGCTAGGGTTTGGCTGAGTCTGTCTAGGTTCTAAAATCGGTGGCACCGGTATGGGAAAGTTGGTTGCACCGATTTTGAGTGTTAGGTATAGAACATACTTTGGTGGGAGAGTTTCTGGATGTTTTTGGCGACTATCACTTGTGCACGTTTGAGCATATTGTTCACCAACAAAACCTTACCCCCTTTTAATAGTATTGGCTTTCCTATGGACTCAAAGTGATTTCTCACAAATATAAAATTTAGAGTCCTCTTGCTTGAAGCTTGGGCAACCTATTTCCTTGCATCTTGGGGTATGTCCACAATCTCCTTTTGACAAACCTCTCTATAGACTGTATCTGAAATACACTAGGTAAAAGTATCAGTCCAAGAGACAATGTATGTTGTCATGAATTATCAAAACCACCAAGGGAGCATGTTGTGCTTTCACCGATGGGCATCATCACTGTCAAGTCGGACAAGAAGGACGTGCTTATCTGCGTCGTTGAACTCTACCGGGAGGCAGTTGCAGCATCTATCGCCAAGGCACTTGCTCCTGCCACTGAAAATCCCGGGAGGAAGAAGCCCGGCAAGACCTCTGGCGCACATTCCATCAAGCGGACCTCCTCGTAGTGCTGCGCTCCCGTTTACCATGTGCCAGAGAGTTCCACCGGCAAGAGAAAGAAGTCCATGACAACTCCACCAGACACTAATAAGGTGCCTGCCAAGGAGGATGGTACGGGAGGGACTTTCACCATAAGTTCCACCCTTGATGACAAATAGGAAAGCGCGCTCGTTGCCTTCCTATGGGCGAATGTCAATGTGTTTGCATGGAAACCATCTGATATCCCTGGTGTTCCCAGGAAGCTGATTGAGCACCACCTTGCCGTCTGTCCACACACGCGGCCCGTCAAGTAGAAGGACAGGAAGCAGGCTTTGGAGCGGCAACAGTTTATTGCCGAAGAAATCAAGAAATTAGAAGCGGCTGGCTTGATCAGAGGAGTTCTTCATCCAACATGGTTGGCCAATCTAGTTGTAGTGCGCAAGGCAAATGGGAAGTGGAGGCTATGTATTGACTTCAAAGATATCAATAAAGCCTGCCCCAAAGATCCTTTTCCCTTGCCGCGCATCGACCAGATTATGGACTTCACCGCTGGCTGCGACTTGTTGTCTTTCCTTGACGCCTATTCAGGTTATCATTAGATTTTCATGGCCAAGGAAGACGAAGAGAAGACCGCATTTATCACCCCATGTGGTACGTATTGCTTTTTGTGTATGCCTTTCGGGTTGAAAAGTGCTGGTTCTACATTTGCAAGAGCGGTCCAGATTGGTTTTGAGCCCCAGCTACATAGAAATATGGAGGCTTGTATGGATGACATAGTGGTCAAAACCAAGGACAAGTCTACGCTCATATCAGACCTAGAAGAAACATTTGCAAATCTGCGCAAGATCAACTTGAAGCTCAACCCTGAGAAGTGTGTGTTTGGTGTCCCATCCGGCAAGCTTCTCGGGTTCTTTGTATCTCAACGTGGAATTGAAGTGAATCTCGACAAGATCAAAGCAATTGAGCAAATTGAAGCGCCAGGACGTGTCAAGGATGTGCATCGTCTTGCCGGCTATGTTGCCGCTCTGAGTAGGTTCATATCAAAATCTGCTGAGCGTGCCCTTCCCTTTTTCAAAATCTTGAAGAAGGCGAGTCCCATGAAATGGACCCCGGAAGCGGAGGCGGCGTTGCAGGATTTGAAGAAGTACCTCTCCTCTCCGCCAGTCCTAGTCGTGCCAAAACCATAGGAGCCGTTGCTGCTATATCTAGTGGCAACAAATCAAGTTGTGAGTGTTGTGTTAGTGGCTGAAAGAGAAGTTGAGAAGAAGCAACGGCAGCGGCAGGACCGCCAAGCGACAAGCCAGAATATTCCATGACAGAGTCTGGTGCTGACAAGGCAGGATCTGTGCAGTCGAATGAAACAATTCAAAAGAAGAAGATGGTGCAGCGCCCAGTCTATTTTGTCACCTCCCTTTTGCAGGGGGCTAGGTCAAGATATTCTGGCATGCATAAGTTGCTCTTCGGCCTCCTTATGGCCTCGAGAAAGATGTGCCATTACTTCCAGGCACATGAGATCACTGTTGTCACTCGCTTTCTGTTACAGCGGATTTTGCAGAACCCTGATGCTACCAGCAGGATTGTGGAGTGGGCTTTGGAACTATCAAGCTTTAGTCTCAAGTTTGAAAGCACTTTGACCATCCAGAGCAGAGCCTTGGCGGAGTTCATTGCAGAATGGACCCCAATGCCAGATGAAGAAGTTCTAGAGTCAACTCTCCCCGGCAAGGAAACGAACCAAGAGTGGATCGTGTATTTTGATGGGGCTTTCTCGCTGCAAGGAGACAATGGCGGAGTGCTGCTTGTCGCACCCATCGGAAAGCACCTCAAATATGTGATTCAGATGCATTTTCCCCGGGAGAGGTCGACAAACAACACTACAGAATACGAAGGGCTGCTTGCCGGTCTCAAGATCGCGGTAGACCTTGGGATTAAGAAACTTATTGTCGGGGGTGATTCTTAGCTTGTTGTCAGGCAGGTGAATAAGGATTATCAGAGTCCATTGATGGAAGCTTATGTAGATGAAGTGAGGAAGTTGGAATAACATTTTGATGGTCTGCAAATGGAGCACGTTCCGCGTGCTGAGAACAGCGTTGTTGATGGCCTGTCAAAGTGTGTTGTCCTTAAGTTGCCTGTGGAACCAGGAACTTTTGTGCTTTGGCTGACTTAACCATCCGTGACACCATCAATTGGACAAGAGAAAAGAAGAAAGTTGAGTTCCGGCAAGTATTTCCTGGCAGAGCTCCCAGAAGCCGTCGGCGAGGAAGTTGTCGGGGACACCGCCAGGCTTGCTGGTGAGCGTCACGCTCCGGCAGAGCCTCAGGCTCTTGTCATGGAAGCACACACTCCCGCCAGGCTTGCCGGGGGGCAACAGGCTCCGGCAGGACCTCAAGCCATTGCAGTTGAGACAAATGCTTCCCTGGGAGAGGATATGCCTTTAGTCCTTGTTGTCAATCCCCAGGCTCCAGCATGGGCACATCACATCGTCCATTTCCTTCAAACAGGAGAACTCCCTGACGAACAAGAAGAAGCTAAGAAAGTAGCCCGACGATCTAATATGTACCAGTTCATGGACAATGTCCTATATAGAAAGAGGTCGAACAGTGTGAAACTCAAGTGCATTTCTCGGGAAGATGGACTGGGATGTTGGCGGAGATACATGGAGGCATATGTGGCTACCACATAGGATCAAGAGCGCTTGCCGGTAAGGCATTCCGGCAAGGTTTCTTTTGGCCCACTGCCCTCCAGGATGCAACTGTGCTAGTGACCAAGTGTGAAGCATGCTAGTTTCATTTGAATAAAATGCATCAACCAGCTCAAGCTCTTCAAACAATCCCTCTCTCTTGGCCATTTTCGGTCTGGGGGCTAGACATCTTGGGCCCCTTTCCCCGTGCTACCGACGGCTTTCAGTATTTGTACGTTGCAATCGGCAAGTTCACAAAGTGGCTAGAAGTGGAAGCAGTGAGAAAGGTGACAGCATAGTCAGCCGTCAAGTTCTTCAAAGGACTAGTCTGCCGCTTTGGTGTTCCCAACAGGATCATCACTGACAACGGCACACAGTTCACGAGCCGCACCTTCATGCAGTATGTCCAAGACCTTGGCGGCAAGATCTTTTTTGCTTCTGTTGCCCACCCAAGGAGAAATGGCCAGGTGGAAAGGGCTAATGCTGAAGTGCTGCGAGGCCTCAAGACAAGAACTTTCGACAAGCTGCACAAGTGCGGAAGGTGCTGGATTGATGAGTTGCCGGTGGTTCTTTGGTCAATCAGAACGACTCCAAATCGAGGTACCGGCCAGACACCCTTCTCCCTAGTATATGGGGAAGAAGCAGTTCTCCCATGGAACTCACATATGGGTCACCTCGAGTTCTCGCTTATGACGAGCTTGAGCAAGAGCAGTTGCAGCAAGATGACGCGACGCTCCTTGAGGAAGATCGTCTTCAGGCTGTTATGCGAGCTGCGCGCTACCAGCAAGCTTTGCGCCACTATCATAGCCGCAAGGTTCATGCCCGAAGTGTTGAGGAAGGTGACCTTGTTCTTCGGTGTGTTCAGTCCACCAAGAATTCAAACAAGTTGACGCCAAAGTGGGAAGGCCCTTATCGGGTAGTGCAAATCACCAGGCCTGGTGCAGTCCACGTGGAGAACGAATATGGCATCTCAGTGAGCAACTCTTGTAATATCGAACAACTTTGTAAGTTCTATCCATGAGGCGTGGTTGTTGGGCCTCCCGGCAACAACCTTTTGTACAAAGTCTTGCTACCGAAGCATGTAATGCTTTGTACAAAGCCAGGCGCAGACTCTGTGCATAGTTGAATAAAGCTAAGTGTTCTACAAATCTTGTTGATTCTCATGTTTACTTATGTACATGTTTGTTTGAGATATTGTATTGCTCTTACTGCCAGCAAGAGCTAACGGACCGCCAAGGTTCCATATCCCTATTTTCTCTTCTTTCTTTTTCTCAAAAGGACGGAAGGTTACCTCGCGTGCAGCTTTGCCGGGGGGAATGGTGGTATGGATACTGACGGGCGACGTTCAAGGAATACATCTTGCTGGAAGGAGTACGGCAACGAAAAGCTAAGTTGCAAAACCCTAAGTGAACTCTTACTGTGAAGTTATTTTCCTTGGACGATTTTGCCTTTTGTACGAAAAACCTGCATGCTAAGGAACCTTGCCATGATTGATGGCACCCTTGCTCTGTTTCGAGTCCGCTCAATGGCTTAACTGGCTGGGCTCACGCCCTTGTCCCATTTCGAGTCCGCTCAATGTCTCAAGTGGCTGCGCTCGTGCCCTTACTCTATTTCGAGTCTGCTCAACAGCTTAAGTGGCCAGTCCAAGAACGTCAAGGTATCTTGCCGGCAGTGGCACCGCCACCAGGCTGCTAAGGACCCGCTCCTTGAAGCGCTTGCAGCAGGGCTACACATGCCGACAAGGTTTTTCCGAAAAAGCATAGGGAAAACACCATGCAAAGAGGAATCTAACAAGGAGAATAGTATACAGTCTTTCAAATAGGGTTAAACTTACATGAGATGTTGCCTCTTCCTAAGTACATCTTTATTAGACTTTCTCCCCTAGGGGAGATTACAAGAAGAAAAAGATGGAAAGAGGAGGCAGACTACAAGAAGAAAAAGATGGCAAGGGGCCTCCGACGAGAGCCTGGCCCCTCCTAGACCAGCATTGTGCGGAGGAGAGGGACAGCATTGCGCAGAGGAGAAGACCAGCACTTCACGGACGAGAAGGGGAGCCCCGGAAGCCGAAGTCCACGGGCCTGTCAGAAGATCCAGTTGGAAGATGAGGCAGCGCCCGGGAGAAGGACCCCCGGCAAGATCGTCCTGCCGGGAGGGGGAGAGGCGTGAGACTCACAATGATGGTGCGGCCACCAATCACTCAGAGCTCAGTTCATCGTATTCCGACTTGATGGCCTAGAGCTCGGACTCATCGTCGCTTTCACCGACACCGTCCTCCTTGTCACTGCCGCTCGAGGATGAGCTTTCGGCGCCGCTCGAGCTCTCTTCGCAGCAGCTGAGACAGACGCCTGAGCGCCCATAAATCTTGATAGAGAGCAGATTGGCCTCCGTCATTTTGAAATGAAGGACATGCCCATGCTGGAGTTTGTTGGCGCGGGCAAAGGATTTCCAGCCGCGCCTGAAGAACATGACGCGGCTCTCCGGACACTCGACGTCCGCCCGCGTGGCGCTGTTGCAACAACCATGCACCCGCAACCACAAGGAGGGTGGTTCATCGGCCTCCATCGCCCTGGCGAAAGGGTGAGGAAGGCGTCAATGGCCCCGAAGGGGACCGTGTAGTTTGAGGACGAACTCCAACACCGTCCCCTCGGTGTGGGTTTCTTCGAGGAAGGGGTCTGGCATCGGAGGGATAGAAGGAGCAGCACTCCGCCTCCCACAGCCTGGGCCTCCAAGACGACCACGGCCCCTCACGCCTCTCCTGCCGCGAGCACCCGGATCACCCTCCGCCTATGTGGCGGAAGCGATGGCATGATCCAGACGAGAACTCCTCCTCGGTGCGGAGGACGGTGGCCACCCTCGCCCCCTAGTCATGGCTAAGGGCGGGTGCCACTCAAGGTTTGAAAAAGGTGGAAGGGCGAGCTCTGGAGGTTTGCACTCGATGAGGAAGTAAAGATGGATGAGCATCGCCCTCACAAACCCTCAATTTATAGGGAGAGCGTGGGAGCTGGATCTCCCCCGCTCCAAGGGTCGCTGCCCACCTCCTCCAATAGCGTCGCCCATGATCACAACGCGAACAGCAACCGCCCCATTGCTCCAATCCACGGTGCTGAAGTTTCTGCCACGGCCATGACTTTAAGTCACAGGCGCCTATTGCTGGCTATCCGCTATGCATGCGGTGCGAGTGGCGGAAACGGCCTGACACAGCCATGAAAATAATTATTACCGTTCTGCGCACATACCCCCACGTCATGCACTTAACGTGCATCGTGGGGAGACGCAGTAAGCGGAATGATTGCAATAGCGGTTAATCCCTGCCAGGCGTGCCCGTGCACTATTTGGGCCTAGCCTAACAATGTCTCGCACCGAGTAAGGCCCAGACCCAAGGGCTCCTATGGGTGTACTAAAGTATGGGCTTTTTTAGTACCCAGTACTTGTGCACGGATAGTCGTAGCCATACCAGTGGCAAGGTCTACCAGGGAGCAACTGAGAACAAGTAAAGCAACATCGAGAAGGCATTAGAGTCAACAGACTGAAGACCGAAGGCTGGGACCCCAGCAAGATCTTGCCAGATGGCCTACGGAGCCCCGGCAAGAAGTGCACCCGGCAAGGCCCCGCTATCCTGCCAGCGCAGAGGCGAAGCCCCGGCAAGCCCCCGCCAGCGCAGAGGCCAGGTGTCACCTCACCTGGGCATGTGTCGATGCCCCGGCGATGGAGAGGCTAAGCGGTGCTGATGGGACGGGCTCCTATCCTGTCCCGCAGACGGTCAGGGACGCCTGACGCAGCATTAAATGTGTTTGTCTTGCACTGACAGTGTTAGGTACGATAACACTGTAGCAATGTACACCCCGTGTATGTACTATATGCCACTGTTGGTGACCCCTTTGAGAGTATAAAAGGAGGCCCATATTGTACGCCGTGTTACGGTAGAGGACTTTTTTCGAGACTTTTTGACCTTTTCGGACTCCTAGACTTTTGGAGCTCCTCTAGCCCGTTCTGCATGAGTAGCAGCTGTGTACTGTAGCGCTCCCAAACCCTGAACTAGAATTCATCCAATACAATGATGCAGGAGTAGGGTTTTACGCATCTTTGCGGCCCGAACTTGGGTAAATTCCGCACAGTAGCCATCTGATCTGCTCTTTGTGCGAGCCTTCTTCCCCGCCGAACCGTAAAGGGATCCCTCCGATCCCATAGGTGTCGTTTCCCCTGACACCCAACAGGGCGTGCCAGAGGCCCCTGGCGCAGCCTGGTGGGTGTTGCCCACCTCGGGACCCCCTTCCATCGACTACGACCCTATAAATTAACAAATATTCGGAAAAAAAACTAGGGGAGTCGATGAAACACAATTCCAGCTGCCGCCGGTTCCAAAACCTCGAGATCCAATCTAACACCATCACGAAGGGGTTCATCTTCATCATAGGTGCCTCACAGATGATGTGTGAGTAGTCCACCATAGACCTACGGGTCTGTAGGGAGTAACTAGATGGCTTCCTCTCTCTTATGATTCTCAATACAATGGTCTCTTGGAGACCTATTTGATGTAATGACTTTTCCGGTGTGTGTGTGTGTTGGGATCCGATGAATTTTGAGTTCATGATCAGTTTCTATCCATGAATATGATTTGAGTCTTCTTTGATCTCTTATTTGCATGATTACTTATAGCCTCATATTTCTTCTTCGAATCTTTGGTTTAGTTAGGCCAACTAGATTGGTTTTTCTTGCCATGGGAAGAGGTGCTTTGTGATGGGTTTGATCTTGTGGTGTTCTTTCCCAGTGACAGGAGGAGCACCAAGGCACGCATGTATCGTTGCCATTAAGGATAACAAGATGGGGTATACTCCTACATGGATATATCTTTTCTACATCATGTCACCGATCTTATTGCATTACTCTGTTTCTCCATGAACTTAATACACTAGATGCATGTTGGATAGTGGTCGATGTGTGGAGTAATAGAAGTAGATGCAAAATCATTTCAGTCTACTTATCTTGGACGTGATGCCTATATAATGACCATTGCCTGGATATCATCATGATTTTGATATTCTATCAATTTCCCAACAGTAATTTGTTCACCCACCGTGCGATATACTCATGAGAGAAGCCACTAGTGAAACCTATGGCCCCTGGGCCTACTTTTCCAACATATTGCTTTCTGATCTACTATTTTTCCTTTTTGTTTTCAGATCTATTAATCTAAAAAATCTAAAAATACCTTGCTCCACTTTTTGTTTACTTATTTTATTTTGTGTTCTTGCGAGATCTATTTGCCAAAACTGTCATTACCTAATCTATCTTTTTACCGTTGAGAGCATGGCAACCTCTCTTACGCGTTAGGTTGCAAGTATTTGTTATTTGTGTGCAGATTTTTCTATGTAGGTGCGCGATCTTCCTCTCCGGATTGATACCTTGGTTTAATAAATGAGGGAAGTACTTATTGTCATTGTGTTGCATCATCCCTTCCTGTTTGGGGAAATACCCACGTAGTCTCAAGCCACGTCAAAGGAATTTCTGGCACCATTGTTGGGGAGGAAGCGATTTCATCTACCAGGTCCCTAATCACAAATCTCATCTCCTAGCAATTTACATTATTTTCCATTTGCCTCTCGATTTCCTCTCCCCCACTTCACAAATTTGTCGTTTTATTCGCCTTTTTTTCGTTTGCCATTTTCTCGTCAGGTCTCTTATTCGTCTAATTTTTCATTATGGTTAGTTCTTCCATTATTGCCTATACCCCCGAGAATGAAGTTCTTAACTTTAAACAAAGGGGAGGGGAGAATTTTAAAGATTCTTGGTGAAGGATTTGCAATGCTCATAATAGATCTATTTGTAAGGAATCTACCGTTGTTCTTCTTTGTTGTTTTTATGTGGGCATCACCACTTGGTATAGATTCGTCCTTTATATGATTAACGGTGGGAATTTCTTGATGTGACCTACTTTGGATGCTTATAATTCTATGGAAAATTTAATGGGTTCCCCACCTATCATTATCAATGAAACAGTTTTAACTCTTGAGCATGTTATGAAAAGGTTAGATGCTATTGAAAAGAAAATGCTCACCGAGGAAAATATTGTAAATTTATATAAAAGGATGCATAATATTGCTAATAAAATTGGGATAAAGGCGGGAGATCCTCTTAAAGTACTAAAGGAGAAAGAGCTCGTAGTCAATAAAAGAATGGAAGAGAGCCCCACTAGAATTGATAAGTTGGAAGAAATCTTTCGTATCATAAGTTTGTCTTTTTCCACCATTAAGACTATAGAGAAAACTCCCATTAGTAAAGATTGCAAATCTATGCAAGTTCCTAAGAACAAGGGTACCGCTTCTAGTAGAAACAATGGGGATCTTAAAATGATTAGTATTCATCCCAATTTTGTTGAGGTGGTAAACAACCTTAATGGCAAGAACAATTTTGTCAATTTTATTCCTCGAAGTATTTTCATTGAAAATATGCATGATAGATCCTCGAAAAATTCTCATCATGTGCTTAAGGAGTTGGAAACTAAGGAGGACAATACTTGAAACAATGTGTTATGCCTAGCTAGGGGCGTAAAACGATAGCACTTGTTGGGAGGCAACCCAATGAATAAAATTATTTTTATATTTTCCTTTACGTTTTTGAGTGTTTGCACAATTATGCTTCTGTTATGATTGTGTTTTTATGTTTTATTTAGTGTTTGTGCCAAGTAAATCCTTTAGGATGATTCATAAGATGAGTAGAAACAATGTTGAATCTGAAACAGAAACTTTGTCTCTAGTGCACGAATTTTCATTTTTTACTTGCATTTGGTAATGAGCTGAAATTTTAACATAGAATGTCTATAAAAATACTATATGTTTTCCTAATTGTTCAGAAGTTTTATAGTTACAGAAGTATGGGTAGAGTACAGATTACTACAGACTATTCTGTCTAAAACAGATTTTGTTGTCGTTGCGTTGTGTGTTTGTTTTGATGAATCTATGGCTTGTATCGGGGGGTATAAGTCATGGTAAATTTAGAATACAATAGATATAATGCAATAACAAATATGAATGGGTTTACAACAACACTTAAAGTGGTAATTTGCTTTATTATACTAACGGATCTCACAAGAGTTTTGTTAAGTTTTGTGTGATTGAAGTTTTCAAGTTCTGGATGAGATCACGATGGATGAAGGAATAAGGAGTAAGAACAGCCTGAGCTTGGGGATGCTACATCACCCCAAGATAATATCCAAAGAGTAACAAGCAACTAAGCTTGGGGATGCCCTGAGTGGTATCCCCTCTTTCTTCTAACAATCATTGGTATTTTACTTGGAATTATATTTGTATTCGTCACATATCATGAGTTTTGCTTGGAGTGTATTGTATCTTTGCTTTATTTGTTTTTTATCCTTGATTAACACACCTATTTGAGAGAGAGAAAATTATGCTATGATTTGCTAGAATTTCTCTTTATGCTTCACTTAAATCTATTGAGCAATGGAATTGCTCTAGCGCGTCACTTATATCTTTTTGAGCATGGCGTGCTTTTACATGTTTGAAGAAATGCTCTCATGATTTACTTATATTAATTTGAGAGTTTGTAATTTTGAAGAAATCCTCTCATGCTTCACTTACATTATTTTGAGACATGAAACTTTTATGCTCATGATCTTCACTTATATCCATGTGAGCTTGTCAAAAGCAATTGCAATATATGAAACTAGTCCCAAAGTGATAGATATTCAAGAGGGATATAATAAAAACTTTCATGAAGATCATTGGAAAAATTAAACTTGATTCCTTGTAATAGTTTTGAGACATGACGATAGTAATATGTGAGTTATTTTAGTAAGTAATTATGCTTAGTAAGAATATTGATGTTAAGGTTTGTGATTCACTATCCAAGCACGAAAGTCAATAGTTGTGCTACAAAATTACATCCTACTTATGGTGCATTATTCGGTGTTAGTTATGCTTAATGCTCGCTTATATGATTTTTTGTTTCCTGGTTGGATGCTTCTCAATATATTTGCTAGCCTTCACTTGTACTAAGTAGAAATACTACTTGTGCATACAAAATCCTTAAACCAGTTTTACCATATGAGTCCACCATACCTACCTATATACGGTATTTCCATGCCATTCCAAGAAAATTTGTATGTGCCATCTCTAAATTTCCAAATAAATTTTCGTTTTTGTGTGCTCGTACCGCTCATGAAATGGTAGGGGGTGACCGACAATTTTCCATGCTAGATGTGTTATTATCAAGATGAGTGTTTATTCACTTGTCATTGCACGAGAGTACGGTGGTAATAGGGATGCCTAGTCCCAAAATGAAAGAAAGAAAAAATTACTTTATGTTGTTAAATAATAAATTCCATGGGAAGTGTTGGTATGGAAGGTAACCGTGGATTCGGCTAGCCATGGAAAGTGAAAGTATGGTGGAAATAGGAATAAACTTTATTTTCTGTTTGGGAACCACTTCTGATGTATCTAGCATGGAAAGATATTAAAATCTCTCAGTCGTTTACATTGACAGGAAAGGCATGCCACCCAAAATATTTTTCTCTATCAATTTAAACCTTGAACTCTAGCACCTCTACAAATCCCTACTTCCCTCTGCGAAGGGCCTATCTATTTAATTTATGCAATTTTTATTTTTAATTTGAGTCTCCATCTTCTCTTATAAAGCACAACTAGGAGGCACTATGATCGTACTTGAACATTAGGTGTAGCTAATGTTTTAGTGTGTATCATGATTACATCAATGATTGAGCATGATGGGCTAGGGATAACTTGCTTTAGTGTTGATATTTTGAAAGACATGGTTGCTTGTTGATATGCTTCGGTATTAAAGTTTTCATGTCAAAACTAGACTATTGATTTGAACCATCTAAAACTCCAAATGTCCATGCTACAAAGAAAAGAATATGTGATGAACATGTGAGGCATCATTCCACATCAAAAATTCTGTTTTTATCATATACCTACTCAAGGACGAGTAGGAATTAAGCTTGGGGATGTCGTTACGTCTCCAACATATCTATCGATGCACTAGAGTTTTGGGATCTCAAGTGCCCCTTACTCGTGCACGGGAAGTAGTAGCCACCCTGGCAGTGAGGCCCAGCAAGGACTTGCTGGATACCAACACAGGGGAATCAAGACCCCCGGCAAGACCTTGCCGGGAGGACTATTAAACCCCTAGGCAAAGCAAGGCCCCAGCAAGGCCCCGCCAGTGCACGGGCCAGGTGTCGATCCACCTAGAAGCATGTCGCGGCGTCGACGTTGGAGGGGGGCTAAGCAGTGTCGATGGGACGGGCTCCCGTCCTGTCCCAATGACGGACATAGATGCCTGATGGTGCATTAAATGCGCCTCTCCTACTTCGTCAGTGTTAGGTATGATAGCACTGTAGCTCTGTACACCCCGTGTACACACTGTACGCCACTGTTGGGATCCCCTCCAGAGTATAAAAGGAGGCCCAGGGCGATACGGTGGAGGACTTTTCGACTTTTGGGACTTTCTAGCTCACACGCGTGGCGGCTGCTCATAGTGCTCTTGTAGCTAGAACCCTAAGAACACTCTCAATACAACCAAGCAAGAGTTGGGTTTTACGCATCCGTGCGGCCCGAACCTGGGTAAAGATCCTCGCGTGCTGTTCATCAGACCGGATCTTTGTACGAGCCATCCCCCCGCCGAACCAAAAAGGGATCTCTATGATCCCATAGGTGTTTGTTCCCACGAAAATATCTATATTTTTTTCTTTTTCCATGTTGTTATATTATCAATCTTGGATGTTTTACAATCATTTTATAGCAACTTTATAGCATTTTTGGGACTAACCTATTTGACATAGTGCCACAGTGACACTCGTTGTATTTGCTTGTTTTTTAATTCGTAGAAAATTAGTTCCAAACGAAGCCCAAACGTCCTGAAATATTTTGGAGATATTTTTTGGACCAGAAGACACCAGATGGGCCAAACACCTACTAGAGAGGAGGCCTGAGGTGGGGAACACCCACCAGGGCGCGCTAGACGCCCCTGGCATGACCTGGTGGGTGGTGCCCACCTCGAGACCCCCTCCACCAACTATCGACCCTATAAATTCACAAATATTTGGAAAACCCTAGGGGAGTCAACGAAACACAATTCCAGCCGCCGCAAGTTCCAGAACCTCAAGATCCAATCTAACACCATCACACAGGGGCTCATCTTCATCATAGTTGCCTCTTCGATGATGAGTGAGTAGTCCACCATAGACCTACGGGTCCGTAGGCAGTAGCTAGATGGCTTCCTCTCTCTCTTATGATTCTCAATACAATGGTCTCTTGGAGATCTATTTGATGTAATGGCTTTTGTGATGTGTTTGTTGGGATTCGATGAATTTTGAGTTCATGATCAATTTCTATCCATGAATATGATTTGGGTCTTCTTTGATCTCTTATTTGCATGATTACTCATAGCCTCATATTTATTCTTCAAATATTTGGTTTAGTTAGGCCAACTAGATCGATTTTTCTTGCCATGGGAAGAGGTGCTTTGTGATGGGTTTGGTCCTGTGGTGTTCTTTCCCAGTGACAGAAGGGGCAGCAAGGCACGCATGTATTGTTGCCATTAAGGATAACAAGATGGGGCCTATTCCTATATGAATAGATCTTGTCTACATCATGTCATCGTTCTTATTGCCTTAGTCCATTTCTCTATGAACTTAATACACTAGATGCATGTTGGATAGTGGTAGGTGTGTGGAGTAATAGAAGTAGATGTAGAATCATTTTGGTCTACTTATTTGGATGTGATGCCTATATAATGATCATTGCCTGGATATCGTCATGATTATTTGATATTCTATCAATTGCCCAACAGTAATTTGTTCACCCACCATGCTCTGTACTCATGAGGGAAGCCACTAGTGAAACCTACGACCCCTGGGTCTACTTTTCCAACATATTGCTTTCTGATCTACTATTTTGCCTTTTTGTTTTCAGATCTATTAATCCAAAAAACAAAAATACCTTGCTGCACTTTTTGTTTACTTATTTTATTTTATGTTCTTGCGAGATCTATTTGCCAAAACTATCATTACCTAATCTATCTTTTTACCATTGAGAGCTTGACAAACTCTCTTACCCGTCGGGTTGCAAGCATTTGTTTTGTGTGAAGGTGATGTCTATGTAGGTGTGTGATCTTCCTCTACGGATTGATATCTTGGTTTCATAACTGAGGGAAATACTTACTGTCGTTGTGTTGCATCATCCCTTCCTCTTTGGGGAAATACCGACGTGGTCTCAAGCCATGTCAATGGTCATCAAACATCTTTCCATGAAACTTCTTATTGAAGTTGGACACCAAGTGAAACATACATTCCCTATGTTTAGACTCTGAGAACACTTCTTTCACACCTATCATCATCGATTGCCCAACATCGATGCATATTGTTAAACCCCTGGGGGATCCTATGCCTTGTCTAACTAATTGCATGAGCCAGGTCTAGTTCTCATTAGTTTCAGAACCAAAAACACCCATACAAACTGGATACATCCAGATATGGCCATCAACGGCGGTAGCACTAGCCAGCTGCCCCTTGAACCTGCCTATCAAGAAGATGCTATCTACTGCCAAGTATGGCCTGCAACCACTAAGCAACCCATCGATGCCAGGCTTCAAAGCAAGAAAAAATCTTTTAAATCTTATTTTATCTTTTATTGTGTAGTGATCAATTATCACTATGCTATCGGGGCAACAAGTTTCAATTTGTGCCTTGAAACTATACAGATTATCAAAGCTTGCAACCCAATCACCATATAGTTCCTTCAAGGCTAGTAGCTTACCTGTATATACTCTCTTAGAGTTGTTGCTGATTCCATGGTGCTCTTTAAGCTTCTTTTGCAATGCCTTTGGTCCTAGAGTTGCATCGTCAATTAACCAGTCCTTCACATGCTCACATATCCACCGCTTAGTTGCATTCCTCGCATTCTTTTTCTTTTTTGTACTAGAGCAACCATGACCTCAACGGTTCTTTCTCACCCACAAAAGACGAACATAGATAATTAGTAAAGATCTTTTAACAATTAAGCCCACATGAGGAAAGTTATGAAATTACCATTACGATGCACTCGTCTTCCATGGTAGAAGCATATATCCTCCACGGACACTTATCTTCATCCCTTCTTGTACAACAAGCCATGAACCTGGGTGGTGCACTCTTGTCGGTGTTAAACTCAAATTCATGTTTGATTGCATGCTAAGAAAGCGCCAACTTAAACTCTACCATATTAGGATATTTTATTCCTTCGCTCATTGGAGGATCTAATCTACATATTCCAAATGTGGTGCATGATCTGCCTCGTGCAATTCCTCATCTTCCTCTACTTCAATCTCTGATATGCTCGCATCCTTGCTCTCAGCATCGCTCTCATGATCAGGAACATGCTCTTTGTACTTTTCTTTATCGAAACAAGGAATCACATCAAGAGGTATAGGTTCATCCTTTAAATAGATATTATCCTCATCAACACAAACATGTTCATTCTCAGGTATTGGGTTGCGAAGATAATCATAATCATCTTGTTCTCTGTTGTTATGTTGGCTATGCACATCACTATGCCACTCCGTGATAGGCACATACGGTTCGGATGGATCACAATATGCAACAAAACATGTGCACAACCTTTGTCTTAGAGTGTTTCTCAAACATAGACACCAATTCTTGGTCAGATGTTACTTCTTGGTAGATTTTCATAAAATCCTCATAGAATTGAACACGTGCAACTTCCAAA
Organism: Hordeum marinum; assembly: GCA_022496015.1. Lineage (NCBI taxonomy): Eukaryota > Viridiplantae > Streptophyta > Magnoliopsida > Poales > Poaceae > Hordeum > Hordeum marinum. The sequence goes on along the minus strand of CM039674.1, from coordinate 99,287,891 downwards.
TAACAATGTGGGTACTGCTCTACGATTGTTTCAACAAAGTCCTTATAATTTGTTAACTCAGAATCAATAACCTTATCAAAACAAAAGCACTTAATGTCTTTTCTAGCCTTTTTTGGGTTGCCAAGCAATTTGACTTTCAATAGATTAGTTGAATTTGGATCCATCATGTAAAAGCAAAAGATCAATTGTGTATGGTGCATCAAATATTGTCTCTAAGTAATATGTTCCTTCTAGCCAAATATGGTGTAGCAAGTAAAATTTTGGATACATCTCATGGCAAAAATATTCAAATCTAAAGTGGAGAAGACTCGCCCTTCTAGCCAAGACGATTTAGTGCCCACCACAGCACTGCATCGCCCCTCCTCCATTGCTTGGCCGCTCGTCGCCTCCCCACCACGACCGCAAGATGCAGAGTCGTTGCCCCCTGCCTCCCCACCATGGCCACCCTCTGCTTGGCCGCCCTCCAGCATCGCGTCTTTGCCCTCTGCCTCCCCACCATGGCTGCTTGCTGCTTGGCTGCCCTCTGCCTCCCCACCATGGCTGCTTGCTGCTTGGCCGCCCTCTGCCTCCCCACCATGGTCGCCATACGCCTCCCCACCATGGTCCCCCAGTGCAGCGCCGCGGCCCTCCTCCATCGCACCTTCCACCCTGCCATCCGTGTCGGTTGTGCCCTCCTCCATGCCTCACACTGCCGCTATGGATAGCCACTAGGTGCCGCACCACCGCTACTAGGATTAGGGCTCAAGGAGGTCTCAATCAGGAGAGAGGGGGGCAAGAGAGAGGGGATCGAGAGAGATGTGGTTGTTCGGTCAAACATGGCTTTTCTAAAAAAATTGTCTGCGTGCTAAAGGATGGGTAAATATGACATTTCAAGTCGTAGTTAAGTGTGTTAATAGCAAAAACCAACAGAAATGCCATGGAAGTAAGAAAATGAATTTGTGATGTCAAAAAAGGAAAAGGGAAATTAATAGGGTCAAATAGGGAACCAGATTTTAAGACAGGGCCAAATAAGGAATTCTCTCCTATTTTGATGTGATGAACTGAGTCTTTTCGCTTTGCGATTTTGTTATGTAGGATTGAATAGTTTGGATTTAAGAGCACTTGATGTATGTCTTGCATGTGGACCCGTGGTGACAATTGGGTATTCTATTGAATCACTTGATGCATGTTATGGCAATCAACTTGCGGATCCCCATGGTGGCATTGGGGTGATAGATGCACATAGGTTGATGCACGTTCTCGTCCTACTTTCTTCGATAGAATTATTGGGGTAATCTTTGATGTTTTTGTGTGGATTGAACACTACTAATCTGAAATCGTTTCCTGTTATTTAGCATGGATGTTTGTGACAACTATGGGGATGGCTCAATAGATTGATTGGAAAGATAACTTTGAGGTGGTACTGCCTACGACAACTTCTTCTCATGTTATCCACTAATAGGAACTTTGGAGTGACTCTTTGTTGCACGATGAGGGATGGTTATATAATTCAATTATGTTAGCACTGTTGTGAGATTCCACTAGTGAAAGTATGAATCCTAGATCTTGTTTCCAAGCATTGAAATTCCTTTGTTCTCACTTTTAAAAATTGTTACCTTGCTGTTTTTATTATTTTAGATCACAAAAACCTATTTCTACTATCCATACTGCACTTGTATCATCATCTATTCGCCGAACTAGTGCACCTATACAATTTTCCATTATATTGGGTGTGTTGAGGACACAAGAGATTGTTTGTATTTGATTGCAGGGTTGTTTGAGAGAGACTATCTTCATCCTACACCTCCAAAACCTCAGGTCATCCACTCGAGGGAAAATTGCTATTGTCCTACAAAACTCCGCGCTTGGAGGCCCAACACAAGTCTACAAGAATAAGTTGTGTAGTAGATATCAATCATCGACTTTTGTATTTTCCGAACATTCGCATCTTAGCTTAAGATCCGAACGACCTGGACACCATCGATCCTGCATCGTACGGCCCGAGCACATCCCGTGACAGTTTCCTATTTACGGACGTGGAGCTCTATTCGCGCGAGCATAGCCGTGGGGCGATTCTTTCGCTAGCAAGTGGTCCCCACTCCTCCATGCAGTTTTCTCCCCCCAATCGCCGGTCGCCTCACCAATTCCATCACCTTGATTCTGCATTTATTCAATGAGAGTGTGTCCGATTTCTTCAGCAACTGCTTCTCACTTTTCCCTCGTCTCATTCCCCTCTCCGCTTCCCCGATGCTAGCATAGAGGGAATCGCTGCTTCCCCTGCTTAGCGAGGCGGGGACCTAGAGAGGTCGACGGCTGCTTCCCCGGTGTAGGGAGGTGAGGACCTGGGGCGGTCGACGACTGCTTCCCCGGTGTAGCGAGGCAGGGACCTGGGGTGGTCGACGGCTGCTTCCACGGCATAGCAAGGTGGGGACATGGGGCGAACGAGGGCTGCTTCCACGGCGTAGAGAGGCGGGGACCTGGGGCGGCCGACGGCTGCTTCCCTGGCATAGCAAGGTGGGGACGTGGGGCGATCGAGGGTTGCTTCCATGGTGTATCGAGGCGGGGATTTGCGGTCGTCCGTGACTTCTTCCACGGCATATCGAGGCGGGGATCTACGGTGGTTGACTCACATTCCCACTGGTGAGATTCCCATATCCACATTCCTTCTGTATTTTGTTAGCAGGTGGTGGTTTATCCCCGAAATGTTGGCCCCGATTTGGTTGGCCGCTCGATTTGTTTGAAGTCGAGGATGGGCATGGTGGAATCGGTCGTAGTTTAGGCATCTCATGGTTGGTTCGAGGCATGGTTGATGGAATCGACTGGCATTACTATCCGGATTTTTGTGATGCCTGATATTGTTGTAGTTTTAGGCACGCGGGGTCTCATTATCGATTTAATATGTGTCTATTGATTTTTATGTGTGTAAATGTACTCAATACCTAGACCACTTTTCGTGATGTGTGTTGAAATTTTAGTAGGCTTGTATTGTAGTTACTTTTGGTACAAAATGCATGCTGTTTGACATTGTTATCTAGATGTTAATTTCCAAGCTTGCATGGCTGAACTTATCTTGCATAGTAGTAGATAATTACCAGGCCTGATTTCTTGTACTTATCACAGTTTTTTCCAAGTGCTTCAAGCAGTTTCATGTTGAATTTACCAGTGTATACCCCCTCCAATCGTTTATGTGTTTTGTATGCATTTGTGTGACGATGTACTTTGCATTGTTCTAGTATAATTTTATACTTCAACATTAATCCAGGGATAATCCAGTTCTACCAGGAATTATTTATTGAAATTACCACTATATTTTGATATATGTTACCATGACATTACCTGCTAGGTCACAATTCTCGAGATTCAGCCTACTACTTAATTTTTTTTACTATGCCCTTTTGCCATGGCTTGTTGCTTCATCATAACACTTTATTTGTTATTTGTTATCATGCAAGCCTCCTCATGTTTTCAATTTACCTTTTGTAGTAATAACAATAGTTATTGTCGATTGATAAAATTATCATGGCTGATAGGTTCTGATTACCATACTCACGCATACAAGTTACCACGGTATTTTTTGGCTGCTATTTGTCTGAATTCACCTTTTTTCAACTCTTTTTATTACCGGTGCTTATTTGTTTTATTTCTTTGCACCTTGCAGGTACACGATGTCGGTGAAGCGCAAAGGTATTGGTGATGGCCCTGGTGGAGTTCCTTCGAAGAAGGCGAAGCGCCCTCTACCTTGCAACAGGGCTTCCCCTAATTCAATCTTGGCTGTCAGAAAAGATTTGTCTGATGGTAGGAAAGGTGCTATCGATGCAATGGACTTCAAAAGCCTTCGGGAGATGAAGTGTGCCCACCTGTTTAATTTTCTTAGTGAATGGCTTGCTGGGTTGTATGATCCAGAATCTCGTGAAGTGGTTGTTCTAGGGCGTGGTAGAATCCCTATAAATGAAGAGTCTGTTCATCATGTTATGGGTGTGCCCCATGGTGGGGACGATGTCCCTTAAAATTTCCCTACAAAAGTTGATATTCAGTTAGGGATTGAGATGTTTGGTGAGCTTGGACATACACCGAAGACAATCGAAGTCCTTGAACTTTTATTAAGTTCTGGTAATCATGATGAGAAGTTCAAGCGGATGTGGCTTATGCTTGCCGGCAATACCGTCATTACGCCTACGACATCAAACAAGATCAGTCCCAGGTGGTATGGAGTGTTAAGCATTTCAGAATTGCTCATATTGTATGGTGGTGACCTTATCTTATTGTTGTTGATAACTTGCTTCTTGCTTATATGGTAACTGCAATGCTTTATGTAATTTTTTCTTTTTTCATATTTTTCCATATTTTTTCAGCAAAACATTGATAGCGTTAAAATTCTGAAGTGGTCCAAGTTCATCGTTGATGAGCTCCACAAGGCACTGTCAAAGGGAAATCCTACTAAGGGGTGTCCACTATTATACAATGTAATTGCGGCTGCTTTTTATGGATTTTTTGGGGGGTTTTCTTGTGTATTCTAACGACAATTCACATATTTTACCAGCTGATGTACATTGATGCCATTGATCTTACTGGTGCTGGTATTACATTGCCCGACGGTCCGTTTCCTATTAATGCTTGGACGAAAGAAAAGATATCTAAAGTGCTTAGTAGGGATGTCCAAGTGGATGGAATTTCTTATGGGAAACTACCGGTAACTTGTTTCATTTCTTCTAATTAGTTAGTGCACTTACTACAGATGCATTTGTTTGCTTTTCCTCTCCATACTCATTTTTTTGTTCTCGTTAATTCTCAGTTGAAGCCCCCAGTTCGGCATCGATTTCTGCTTGTTTGGCAGTTTACAGGGTCTTGGGAAATTCATGCGTGTGCATGTCCCAGAAACTGCAGTGCTGAGGTATGCTCTTTTTTTGTTGTGATGTTCTTCTGGTAATTTCTGTGTATTTACATGGTAACTTATGAATGTGGTCCCTGATAACTATTTTTTGTTGTACACACCTACAATTTTTTTACTAGTCAGTACTATAAATATTGTTGTTGAATTCCTTGATCTTGAACGTATTGTTGCATTCCCTTTTTTCAATACTTGATCCTGAATGTATTCTGGTAACTATTGTTTAATTCCTTGACCATGAATTTAATCACTGATGATAACTTGTGTTGTTCTTTGATGGTATCTTTTGTGTGCACTCACATGATCACCTCTCTATGCATATACTGACTTCTTTTAAGACATTAATTTGTGTGTGTTTCTGTAATTCATGATCTTTTTTCATCAGAAAAAATCATATCTGGTAACTAATTGTTCTTTCTTGTGTTTGTGTAATTCATGATTCTTACCAATGAGCACAAACTGGCAAAGGCTTCACAACTTATGAGTCGGTTTTCGTCTGGCTTGGTTAGTCTGCTTGGCGATCTTGTGCAAGGGTTCATCCCCCTCGATGATGCAGGCGGTTCACATGTATCTGAACGTCTGGACACGGATCTTAGGACGATTTCTTCTGCTACCCGCAATATGACAAAGCAACCACATGCACGTCGTTCCCATCAAACAGACAGCCCTGGCAAGAATAAGATTGGTGAGTCGGAAACTGACAATGAGATGCAGGGTAATGATGGCAATGACTCTGACGATGATGATGATTACGATGCTGGGGACTTTGAAGTTTTTTACCATGCTGAGAAAGTCCATATTGGTTCTTCTTCCCGCAGTGGGGCAGAGAATGTGGCTTTTGGCAGCAGGGCAGCAGATGTGGACGCGCCGCATGGCAGCGACACAACGGACGTGGACGCGTTGCAGGGCAGCGGTGCAGCGAACATGGGCGCGCCGCACTCAGATGATGCAAATGCTAATGCACGTGAGAATGTAACTAGAACTGTCGAAGGCACACCTGACCATGCGGGTGATGAACATGTGATTGAGTCCTAGATCATGCTCACCGATGCTTCAAACATCGTTTCAAGCGGATCAGGGGATGGTGTGCTTAGCCAGCGTGATATGACCGATACGCAGTTTGATTTGGCCATTGGATCTTATGTGAAAAGATGCATGCTCAGCTTGTCAATACTTTGGCTTATCAACGGAGGCGTGAGCAATTGGGGCTACCATCTCCGCCCCGTCCAGCTTCGACACCCGAGCCTGTCTAGTTATCTGAAAGGGACATACATCTTTCTGTCATGAAAGTGGTCATGCAAGAGCTTGGGATACGTGTGGCTGAAAAGGGCACCGGTGAGGTTGTTCCACCCTCAACTCAGATTAAGCAGGTTTCATGAAGGTGAACTTTCATCTGTATTTTCCTATATCTTACATTTCTTTAGTTTCTCTTCTTTTTTGTCAATCTATGTAGTTTTTTTATTGTAACTTTTGGTATTATATGGTACTTTCAACTATTGGCATACAATAATTTCTGCAGCAATTATCTGATAACTTTCAACTATTTTATTCTTATTTACATCTTCACTTTTTCTGTTTATAAACTAATGGTCCAACCATTATGATGCCTACTGTTTCTTTTTTCACTTCATCCGGGAAACGGGATGGTACAATTAAGGCGTCATCTAGTATCGCAGTATCAAGGTAATCTGTCTTATATTTGTAGTATTTCTTTTTGTATTTTTTGGTGTATATCTTGTATGTTCATAACATATGAATTTCCTAAATTTCTTCTATAGGTTTCATAATGCTACATCCATACAATTTATTTTTTACTGGTTGATTCTATTCATCGTGATTATTTTTTTGTTGTTAATATTATGCTGGTAACTTTAATTTTTTGCATGATATTTATGGACTGTTTGTATGGTAATTTAGGAAGTATTTCTCTGATAACTTGCAACTATCTCCTTATTTCCTATATATCTACATGATTTTTCTTAGTAAACAACTAATCTAATCATTTTTAGTTCACTACTTGTATTATTTTTTGAGTGCAGCCGACAAACAAGTCAGTTCACTCGAGGCGTCATCTACTGTCCTGGTATCAAGGTAATTCCCTTGCTAAGTTGCATAATAGATGAATTTCCAAACTTTTTCTTAGCTAGCCTTTTCTTATTGTGCATGCATTTGTATAGTATCTGGTGGTAGATGTTGATAATCTTTTTTGTTATTAGCATGCTTTAACTTACCAGCTGTTTGATACTCCCCCATACCCACTCACTCGTTCTTATACTTTTTTCCAGACAATCAAAGGAAAAAAGCGTTGTAAAAAAGGTGTGGTTTACAAAGTCCAGGTCTTCCCCTCGACCGAGAGAAACATCTTCATAGCCAACAGTATTTGTGGATCTTGAAGAATAGCCCACTGTGACGTCCGAAGGAGCAGCAGCCTCCGTCAAAGCACTAGCACCTTGCGAAGTTGCATCTGATGCGGCTGAATCTGTAGAACATCTAGCTGCAGTGGCCAGCATCACTTCTGTTGTTGAAGAGCTCGCCTCTTGAGCTGTTAACATTGAAATGCATGCTGATAAAATTACTGCCTCAGACACTAGTATGCATTTAGGATCACTGCTCTGATGTTAAACATACATACCTTCTTTGTGGATATTTTCGCTGTTCTTTTCTTTCAATGTGATAACTTTTGTTTTAATTTTCTCTCATTTGTTGCAGCCCCAAATGTTAATGAAGTTGTTACTGAATCTGCCCAATTGTGTGTGCCGCCTGATGCGGGAGCGACTGTTACAGCTGGTGTCGATGCAGAAATAGAAGCTCCAGGTCGATATAGTAGTAGTCTGATGGTAACTTTACTTGTTTTCATTGTATAAAATATGTATTTTGAGCTCTCATTTGACGCAGCCCAAAATGTTAGTGGAGTCCTTACTGAAGTTGCCCAAATGTCAGTGCCCCCTGGTGGTGCAACGGCTATTGCAAAAACTGGTGTGGATGCAGAAAAAGCAGCTCCAGGTAGATATAGTAGCAGTCTGATGGTAAATTTTTCTTATTTTCATTGTGATGACATATGTTTTATTGTGCTCTCATTTGACGCAGCCCAAATTGTTAGTGGAGTCCTTAATGAAGATGCCCAAATGTTTGTGCCCCCTGATGCAGTAGCGGCTGTTGCAAAAACTATTGTCGATGCAGCAAAAATAGCTCAAGGTAGATATGGTAGCAGTATGATGGTAATTTTACTTTTTTCATTGTGATAACATATGTTTTCTTGTGACCTTATTTGAAGCAGCCCAAAATGTTAGTGGAGTCCTTACTGAAGCTACCCAAGTATCCGTGCCCCTAGTGCGGCAGCAGCTGCTACAAAAACTGGCGTGGATGCAGAAAAAGCAGCTCCAGGTAGATATAGTAGCAGTCTGATGGTAACTTTACTTATTTTCTGATGGTAACTAGGTTGTGATCTGATTGTACATTTTCTTAGTTGTTGTAGTCCCAATTGTGAATGCTAATGCTCAAGATGAAATTGTCCAACCTCAAGTTGCAGTCGATTCCCGGCATGTCCAAGCTGACACTGATGTTGTCACTCCTGGAGTTGTAGTAGATGATTCTGCGGTTAGAGTTCCTGGTGATTTCACCCGACAAGCTGCTCTCTCGGCCTTGGTTCTATTTTTGGTGTGACTCCTCCAGCTCCACCAGTGGCTCCATCGATGTTAGTTGCGGTTCAGATCAGTCCTCAAGCACCTCACTCACCACAAGCAGTAGCAGCACCACAAGCAACATTAGTGCAAAAATCAGTAGTAGCACTTCAAGTAGCAGAAGTTCCAGATGCAATAGCAGCTGGTTCACACGCGATCCCAGCGCCTGCGTGTTCTGCCGTGGAGAATGTTGATGCCATTGACACTGAGCCGGTTGCTTGGGCGCTGCTTGGCAACTCTAGTAAGTGAAAACCTTCTCGTGTCTTCGCTTCACAACAAAGAGTGATTGATGGAACCACTTGATCGAAGACTTATTAACTGTTTTTTGTCCTTCTCTTGCTATTTATGTTAGTTTTCCTTGCTCACGCGTGTGTGTGGATGAATGTAATATGACCTTTATGCTTTTGTGATGTTGCAAATGAACCATTGTGCTTTTTGTTTTCCATAAATTGTGTGTTGTGCTTTTTTTACAAAATTTCATTTTGTGTGGTGTCCTGTTGTGGTTCGTACTTATGATATATTTTATGACCCCATGGCAACTTGATTCTCTGTTTTCCTTTTCATAATGATAACACACCCTTCTCCCTCCTGGTAACATATGTCATCTCAACCTGGTAACTTGAGTTGCTATATAGTGATAACACCCTTCCATTATCCCCTGCTAACCTGTGACACTATTGTATTATGACACCATATGTTCTATGTTTATTGTAACTAACCAGCATGTTGCATGACAACTTCTATATTTCTTGGTGCCCCTGGTCAAAACCATTTTTGTCATTACTCATTACTGTCGTGATAAGTGTCATTATTTTGGCCTGATTACTTTGTCTCTAACCAAATATTATCTTGCCCAATATTGTATATCATAACACCCATTCCGTTGTGTCGCGAAGTCATCATTATTTGTGCTGTAACATTCATTTTTTGGATTGATAACTTCCACTCTATCCCAACACTGATCTCACCCATTACATCCTTTTGCAACACCCCATTTTATATGGTGTCGATAAGTCATTATTAATGTGCTAGTAAATGTTATGGTCCTGGCTTGATAACTTTCACTCTATCCCATTGTCATCCTTTTTCACTATATCCCTTTTCTCATGTCCTCGTTCTTGCCTTTTGTTTTTTGTTTTTTATATAATAATGAAAGATCGTCATGTTCGCGTGTTTGATGTTGAACCTGACGATGATGAATTACTTATGTGGTGGGAAGAATTTGAAGGTGATAACCCAGCAACCAAGGGAAAAGTTGTTGTTCAAGGAGTTAATAATTTTTTGTTACTTCGACAAATGCAACTAATTTGTGTCACCTAACTTAGTGCACCGTTGTTGATAAGTGACTCAGAAACTGATTGATAACTTGTGATTTTCCCACTTTGTTGTATCCTCCCTATTGTTTAACCTCTGTTTTATCATCACCAATGCTTTTTCTTAATCGATCAGTATTTTTGACAAATAATTGCCAAAGTCCCACATTTGCTACATCTCACTTACCTCAACCCAAAGAGAATATGCAGCCAACTGCCACGCCTAGATCGTTAATTCGTAAAGTTAGGGTTACCCGCCGATCACAGTACTTGTTGCCGCCATATTCGGCACTCGTCCTGAGCAAAGATGAGGAGGCTGCTTATGATGAAGTTATCAAGCACGTGAATGATTCGAACTCCAGAATTAAAGGGTAACAAACGTGTTTTCTCAGTTTTTCATACCTTTGTTGCAAAACATTTTTTTGCCATTTCATTTTCTGAGTTGCTTCCTTCTTGTATCACAGTGTTAGAGTAATTGATATTGATGGTAGGTGGGTCACGCTTGGCGAGCTTGCTGATTGTGTGAAAGAAATAGGGCAGGTTTCAACGAGTATTGTTGAGATGCATATTCGTGTGCTTCAATATTTGGGCATGCCAAACAAGATTATCTTCCCTTGGTTGTTGTCAATATATCTTCTTCTTGGAGACTTCAAATGTAAATTTGTATTGCATCATTTCCGACGGGATCAGCATTACATCCTGAGCCACCAAAAGGAGGTACTTTTTGGTTTGTTTCCATTGTTACATGTTAATGTCGATCGCATACACTTTTTTGTTTTTGCCATTTTAGCACTGATATATAATTAGTTTTTTTTCCTATGTGGCATGATAACTTTTTTGTCTTCCTTCCATCATAACTTAATCATTTAACTTCTTGTAGTTCTTTGTCTTCGACATGATAACTTTCTTGATATGCCTCGTCTTTAAGCATGCCTTCCTTTTTTTTGTCCCTGTTGATATTATTGTAGCTACTATTTCCTGCTCTACAAAAGTTGGGACCAGGACCACATGACGGTCATTGGTATGTATTGTCGCTGAAACTTAAGGCAAAATGATTTGAGGTTCTAGATTCATTGCATGAAGAAGACAATCCATCCTTAATGGAACACGCAACAAGGTATATGAACAGTATAAAGAAGGCTTGGTTGATTGCGTACGAGGACTCACATAAGCAAATTCAAGACTATGAACTCATGTACATTGATGTTCTCAAACAGGAGAATGGGTTAGTTGTGTATTTTGTATTTACTTTCTTTTTTTGCTTGGATCTCAATTGTTGTTAGATTATCTTGTTTACTGTCTTGACCCTGACAATCTGTTTTCAGCATTGATTGTGGCTTCTTCACTTTCATGTTTCTGGAGCTGTGGAAAGGCAAAATTATTCCTGCTTTCACCCATGACCAAGTACCAGCACTCAGAAAAATACTGACATCGAGATGGCTGAATCACACTAGTAACAAATAAAAACAGTGGCGCTATCATTTGTTTGGCAATAGTTCGTGAGGTACCATATGACATCTTTTTGTTTTTTCAATTGTGATAGTTTTTTAGTGCTAGTCTTAAACTGATGCTAAATACCCGAAAGAAGTAGTTTAGCATTTGATTTTGTTGCCACAATGTTTTTTTGGGTGTTTCTCACCACACTGATAAAATCAGTGAACTGATGATAAATTCTAGCATTTGTGTCTGGTAACATGTTCAAAAATGTTCTGATAACTAGTTGGTACCTCTTTTTTTACACGACATAATCTGATCACAATCTGTGTGGTATCTTGCTGACTTTTTTTGCTGATAACTATCATGTATAAATGTTGATAGGTTAATTAAATGTAGGGATAACAACTTCATCATTTTGTAGATAGTGCTGGTAATTGATGATAGCCCACAGTAACAAATTGCTGGTAACTTACACAAATTGTTCATGATAACTTACACCACACAGTACCATAAAACTCAGACCACCAAAGTGCTATTAACTTACATAAATATAGGTATGATATTCTTGGATTACATTTGCTACGATAACAATCAGCAAACTAATGGATATATGTTTGTCCATTAATTCTCTAGTGACCATCTTCATTGTTCTTTCTTTTCATCTTGGTAGAGGTGACGTGCAGTTATGCTTGTCATGGTCTTTGCCGCCGAAGACCCTACAGTTCCTTTGTTTTGTTGGTTTTGCAATGTCAAATGGATGTTGAAACTTTTTTGTTTTTGGCCGCCCTTTTGTGACAGTCCTCGAAGGGTCTAGTATCATTCTGGTGTTCAAGGAATGGGATGTGGTGCCATGTGGTTCCTTGAATGTAGAGGGTGCCACGTTAATGCTATCTTGTATTGTCACTGGGTTGGTTGGTTGTGTCGTGATTGATTTGTCCACTTGTTGTGCATTAGGCATGCGTGTTTGCTGTTTGACATTGACGACTTCACTCATTACAACAACGGGAATAGAACATGGATCTTGTTGTGACTGGAATGATCCTCTAGCTTCTTCGTTGTCCTTTCTGGCTTTCTTAAGCTGGCTTTTTGTTAGTGCTTCCATTTCTTACTTGAAAGCATATAGGTGCTTCTTGGAGACCCTGGCCCCATCATCTGTGAGGCGAGCATCCTTGGCTATTGCCTTGAAATCCTTAAGCATCAACGTATATCGCATGACGCTTTTGCCACCCTCTGCCATGCTTTTACCAACCACTGGTTGTTGAAAATCAAGATTGATTAGAACTTCTTCCTAATCCCAAGTCCACCTCTTGAGAATATACTTCTCAGGTATCTCATATACCCCGATCTGGTCCATCACTCTTAGCACATGTGCGCATAGTATACCACCTCGGTCAAACTTGCAACAAGTGCATGAATATGTCCCTTAATCCTTGTTTGCTTGCACATGGTAGTCCATGTCCCCATATTTTGGTATGATTCCTCTCACTAAGCCAATTTTGAATGACCCATCTTGCAATGTGTCACATTTGTAGCCAGTTTTCACCTTCATCTCCATCTGGAATTTGGAGAAAATATTATGCATGTAGAGGCCCTACACCTATAACTCAATTGGGTTGAACGAGTATGTCTCCACCTCTTTGTACACTGTTTCCAGTTGTTCTTTTGACACGCTCACCATCACCTTCTCCTGGATTGAAGTGTACTGCTTTGCAAATTCGACTAGCGAGTTATTTGGGTTGATGTAATTCTTCAACAAAGCGTTGAATCCCTCGCTCCTTGCCGTGGTCTGCAAGAACGGGAAGAAGTTGTGCATGTAGTACACCGGGACCCAGCAATCCCTGTTTTCCTACAGCTGATGGAAATGTTCGTTTTCCGTCTGCCCATGATCATCCATCATCTTCCACCATTTTTCCTCAAACTCTTCCACTGCATTCAGAAACCAAGGTGGTAAATAAAGTGCACATAACATGATAAATTTTAGGATCTCAACATGATAACTTGCTTCATACATCACTAAGTGGTCCTAGGTCATGCAGAATATGGAACATCCCTACTGTACATAGTTCTGATGGTCACTTCAAAACATGAGTGCTAGTAACTTTTTTTGGTTACTACAACATTTTTAGTTTTTACATGAAAACTGATTATAAATGTGGGAATAATCGTACAATTGGTGGTCATTATTATAACTCGGAATGGTAACTTTGGATAATTCCGCACAGTAGCTATTTTTTGCGGTTAATGGATTGCAGTGTGTTGTGTGGAAGTACAATACGAGTCAAGCTGTTGTCAACACAATCTTTCAATGCTTTGTTCAATGGTTGATCATTAGCCATTAGACTCCCAAGCTTCTCTTGTGGCTTTTTCATAATGTGCCATCTACAATTTCTGTGTACTATCCCGATGAACACCTCATCAATAGCATTCCTCATGGCAAAGTCATGATTTGTGATTATGTTCTTTGGCGCAATCCCACCCATTGCATGCAAGAACGTTTTAAATAGCCACACAAAATTGTTAGTGAGTTCTTTTCGAATGAAACCACAACCAAATTGGATTGATTGCTCGTGGTTGTTAATGCCAATGAAGGGGGCACACGACATCTTGTACATATTAGTCATGTACGTTGTGTCGAACGACACAATGTCGTTGTATTTTGCGTATGCCCTGCGCGATGCACCATCTATCCAGAACGCATTTTCCACCCTGTCTTCGTCACCAAGTTTCATTCTCCAATAGAAATCCGGATCCTTTGCCCTTAGCTCCTCAAAGTATGCAATCATGCTCCCCATGTCCGCATTACGGTACTCTTTGCGAAATTTGGCTCGTTGATTCGCACGGTCCTGCATCGTGTATGGTACATTCTCAGCAACACCATAGAACCATGAAATTAGTTGCATTTGTCTCGATGTCTCTATGTTGCATTCGTGTAGAATCTGTAAGAAGTCTTGCTCATATTTGGGGATGTTCTGATGTGATGCTAATTTTTTTGCTAGAGATAGCTTTCTGATCAATGGGTCATTGTGGTTGTCGTCAAAGCATTCGACTCTCCACCACGCATCCTTGTGTGTAAGATAAAGGTGGGTTGGACACTAAGTCCTCACATTCTTCCGTCTTTTTCTCTTCTACACGATGCCTTCCGAGTTCTCCACATCCTGCACCTCCTCCTTATTCTTCTTTGGCTTGCCACCCTTCCGACACACGAGGAGTGCTCTACTCACTTTGTTGTCCTTTCGTGTTCTCGTGTACTCTATCCTTGTCCCAAATCCATTCCTAAGTGCATATAGCTCATAGTGAGCAATAGCCTCCTCAAAAGTGTCAAACTTCATTGTTGTATCAGGAGCCTTAGGCATGGAGTATGCCTCAATGTTAACCCCTCCCTGGTCAGCGTTAAGTGCTCCTGTTTCTGGACTTGCTGGCTCGCTGACAGATACATTAAAGAACTTTTCTTCGCCCCCAATGCTAGAACTTGCTTCATTGTTTGGCTCATGGATCCTAGGGTTAGATGTATATGGAGCACCTGCATGTTCTTCACATGAAACAGACTGTCAAACCATGTTTTATCATTTTCTGGTGGTAACTTGCATTGAACTTGGGTGGTAATTTGCATTATGTTGGCATGGTAACAACTGATGAATCACATGTAACTAGCAGGGTAGTTTAGTATATGCACCATGGTAACTACTATAATTGTAGGCTGGTAAATTGTCCTTTTTCTGTAATCCTTAAAAGTTGTGCTGGCTAACTCACATAAAATGGTAGTTTACTAGATGCAACATGATAACTATTATGCACTTAGGTTGGTAATTGCTCACATGTAGAGATGACAAATAGTACAACATTTTTTGCGTGAATTGTTTCTTACCTGCAACTTGGCGGTTGACATTGGCAAAACCAAAGCTAGTCGTACGTGCATCCTCATCATGCTGGTTCTCTTGCCCACCACCCTCTTTGACATTTGAGTTATCTCCGTGGATTTCCGCCATCTTACAACACGTGCTTACACATTTATTAGCACCGGTCACATAATTGTACATTAATTTTTCCATACATCAATAGTATTATTTTCTTGTACTTTTTTAATTTTATTTGAACTGATTTCAACATTTTTATTTTTTTGCAGGTTTCAAAGTGTAGTCATTTGGCAGTGTATTCCACTTGGTAGTACTAGTCATTGATGCAACTCCCTGTTCTACTCCATGGAGGTAGCACAAGTTGTTAATGTGTGGTAACCTGCAACATGTTGGCATGGTAACACATTGTAAATCATCTTTTTCCCTATTCCACACATGATAACTTTGTATGAAACAAGATGGTAGATTGTTTT